>OV049924.1:90919116-92392866 GCA_920104205.1 Eupeodes latifasciatus | reverse complement strand
CGGGAATGCAATACATGGAATCTTCTATTTTTGCTAAGGAATTTTGAATTGATAATGGAAATTAATACATTCATTGTCTAACGTTTCTTCCAAATAGTCAGGATACTTATTGACTAATTTATTGGCAACATTTTTCAACTCGTTTGTATCTATTTCACATTCATTGTCGAAAAAATTGAAGTGTTGGTAAAGTGTTTCAGATGCACTTTTACGTCCGGCTAATTGTAGAAATGTAGACTAAGATTGTCTAAAATAGAGTAATAAACATTTGTGCGAACATTTTCTGGTCCAGAAAAAGGTGGTATTTCATTTACCCGTGAGTCATCTAGCTGCATTTTTCTGCTGGCGACGAGTATCATAACGATAATAATCCTGAACTCCAGACAGTGCTTTAGCTTTTTCTTCATATTCAGAAAATTGTCTGTCGCTCATATCTATAAATCTGCACAACGGATGATAAATCAGCTTGAGATTCTTGAAGCTTCTTACTAGCAGCATTAAAACGACCTAAAATTACATTCCAGACAACGACTAGGATTGCTCTTTCTAAATGTTGTAATTTTCGCTGCATTCTCGTAGCTTCAGATCGCGTAGTCGGTTTCTCATCTCTGCTTTCGGCAATAAATTCCAGTGCATCAATTATTGCGGACCACCCTTTTTCTAATGCGTAACATGCATTATGTCGAGCAGACCAACGAGTTTGATAAAGACTCTTAATTCTTAAATTTGTACGCTGCACCAAGATTTCCCAACGATAAGCAGATATAGTAAAGAAATTGTATAGTTCTTGTAAAGTATTTCTAGAGATTTTAACAATACATCCTTAATATCTTTAGCTTTATGGCCGATATTTGGTAGAAATTCTATAAACCTTTTAACAATTTCACCGTTACCACGTACATGCATTACGTATAATTATAGTAAGCTGATCGACATGTCCTAAATCAGGCGTAGAATCTACAATTATACCAAAATACTTAGCAGATTGCACTTCACTAGAAATTTGTTGTAGTACTTTATTTTGAATCAACAGTATAATTTCTTCATAGATTGTTTTAGATAAAAATGATGTATTCCCACTGCCAGGGTGTGCATACAATTTTAAATATTCAGATAAAAATGGAACAAATTTAGCAAAGAGTCATACTGTTCCTAAAAAATTCCCATTATGAGGATCTCCTATTCGTTCTGAATTTCCTCGAAATGGCAGGCCTCTTATTGCTAGTGATTTAATAATTGCAATTGCTCGGTAAAAAATTTGTTTTCATTATATCTTCATCGAGTTGTTTTATTAGATTTTGATCAACACGCCCGTGAACTACTGCTCAAGCTTTAAAATGACTAACTTTAGTTTTGTGAAAGTCAGAATTTTCATGTTCTTCGATGCGTGCTTTTGATTTTTTCCAGTCACGGAATCCTTCGTCAGTAAAAGCATTCATTTCACCACTTCTAACAAATAATAAGCATGGAATACAAAACACAGAGCCTTTAGTTTCTAAATAAATCTACCACTCACGGCGTTGAATCTCTCCATTTTTTCGTACGTAGAAATAAACTTTTGAAACAATACCTTGTTTTATCACTATAAACATTTCTAGAATTTTTAAAGTCTGCATCATCAGTATTACTGATCCCTGCAGATACAAAAACAAAGAGATGAGGTAAGATTTTTCTATCTTACAGTTCTGTTTTGTTTGTTTTCGCAATTTCAAATTTAACGTAGATTTTCTAGATTGAATTTTTAAATTGGCAAACAGAAGTTATGATTTTGGATGCGTTCCGAAACTTTAGACCGAAGATATATTTGTGCCTTTCAGTAAGGTATGTTTAAATGTAGAAACGCTTTCAAGTGTTAAGCATTTAATAAATTTTGCCGCCCTAGGCCCGTGAGGCCCAGGGGCCTAGGCGTAAATCCATCACTGCTGGTGCCTGCCTTCTTCAAAGCGTCTTGCATTAGCAACAGTTTACAAGTAACGATTGGCATGCCAGTACGTGCCAAACGTGGTAGGATGGGCTGTACTGTACCGTTCCTGGCGAGTTCATCTGCCTTACAGTGTTACAGTTACCTGGAATGTCTCTATGGCCCGGCCGGCACCCAGCAAAGGTGGATATTAAACTGTTGTGCAATCTCCATTAGAGATGATCGACAGCTATGGACTGTTATAGAGTTTGTAGAGACAGAGTCCAGAGATTTGATAGCGGCCTGACTATCTAAGCAAATACGGATATCAGATGTTGATATCACGTTGTCTTTAAGCCAGGACAAGACTTCAATGATTGGGAAGGCGAAATGATAGACTTAATTTCAGTCGTTCAGAGTACACACCTCCACCAACCCCTTCTTTTGTTTTTGACCCATCTGCATAGAAATTGATTGACTCATCTTCCAGGAATGTCCTATCCTCCCAAAAAGATCTGGGAGGTATAGAAATCTGGACATTTCTGTCGAATTGCAGTTGGGGGATGGTGTAATCTGTGTTGTGCTTTGGAATTGATTCTAAATACCTAAGAATTACGGAGTGGCCAATGTTGTTTTTAGTTCACTGCGACGAAGCTTTGAGGCGAATAGCAGAGCTTGCAGCTATTTGTTTGATAAATATGTCAAGAGGTGTTAGGTAGAGTAAGGTGTCCAGTGCCGCAGATGGGGTCGTGCGAAGCGATCCGCTTATACATAGGCAAGCTGAACGTTGGACTTTATTTAATTTTTTTCGGTTTATAGCTTTTTCTAAAGCATTCCACCATACTGCCACACGGTACATTAAAATCGGTCTGATTACCGATGTGTATAGCCAATGCGTGATTCTGGGTTGTAAGCCCCATTTATTACCGATGGCTTTTTTTGCAAGAAAAGAGAGCTACAGTAGCTTTTTTGATTCTTTCCTGTACGTTGTGTTTCCAATTTAGTTGTTTATCTAAGACAAGATCCAGTTATTTAGCCTCGTCTGAGAATTTTAATTTGAATCCTTCAATATAGGCGGGAGGGTTGACAAATGGAATTTTGTATCTCCTCGAAAATAAGACTAAATCGGTTTTGTGTGGGTTAACACCCAGTCCACACCGATCAGCCCAAAGTATTAGTCTGTCTAAGACATTTTGTAAGAGTTCTTTTAAGGTGTTAAGATGCTTTCCTGAAACTGCTATAGCAACGTCTCGTCCGCATAGGCTATCACTCTGAAACCCTCCGCATCCAGACTAGTTAGGATTTAATTCACCACTAGGTTCCAGAGGAGAGGGGATAGAACATCACCTTGCGGTGTCCCTCTACTAACGAATCGTCTGCAGAAGAGTTGCCCAGTTTTGAGTTAATTATTCTGCTAGTCAGCATTAAATCAATTAACTTCCGAAGCGAACTCTCTACATTTAGAGATGTTAGTGCAGATGTGTCCACGTTGTTAAAGGCACCTTCGATGTCAAGGAAAGCAACCATAGTGAACTCTTAATGATGTAGGGAATATTCGACGGTGCGTACTAAGGCGTGTAACGCTGTTTCCACCGATTTACCTTTAGAGTAGGCATGTTAAAACGAAGACAGAAGTCTTGTATCAATACTTGTCCTTAAATGGATATCAATCAATCTTTCCAAGATCTTAAGAAGGAATGATGATAGACTTATAGGTCGCAGATCTTTAAGATTGACTTGCGAGCATTTACCTGCTTTTGGTATAAAAACAACTTTAACTTTTCTCCATGCCGAGGCAACATGGGCCAGGTAAAGACAGCTGGTAAAAATTGCCTCAAGGATTGGTGCAATTATGTCAGAAGTCTTTTGTAGCTCGGCAGGTATTATTCCATCTGGACCTGCAGATTTAAATGGTATTACGGCTTAAATGAAAATGTTGAGTTAACTGAATAGTTTTACAATGACAGTTAGTAAAGTGGTGCGTTCACAAATTAAATTCAAAATTGTCAAGTCTATTAGAAAACCCGAATGCCGAATTAATATGTTGGTATTAATACAATAAAACACGATCAAATATTCTTCCAATACGTAAAGTCATTATTTATTTCATTAATATACAATTTTTACGCAATGAATCATAATACGAATAATTCTGCTGCATCGTTAGCATTTTGAGTTATATCAATATTACAGTTTATTGAGCGATATACAAAATCATATGTAGACAACTCTTAATTCTCGAGTTTAAAATTACCTAAGTTCTGAGCGTAACTAAAGACCGAAGTCAGAAATATGTACTCGTATAAGGAGCCATACTCAAATTTGGGAAACCATTAGTTTTCAAATCTACATCACACCCTAAAATAAAAGTCCAACAAAATGGGTGGCTGATGAATTTTCGCGGACGCAGAATCAACATTTTAAAGGGATGCTGAAGATAATTTCGTAGGGTTTATATTTTTGCCAATGTCTACATTTGATTTTGAACCAATGAGATCAATTTTATCCGGTGAATGATGCTGGTTGGTTTTGGATGGAATTTTAAGGGTGATAGGTATATTCGAAGATGGCGAAATTAGTTTAGATTTAACTGTAAAAAGGATTTATGAGAATATATGTATATGTATCCACCTTAAATGACAAAAAAATGGTTAAAGAATGAATTGTCAAGGTTTTCAAAACTCTCAACGAGCAACAACATTCAAATGTGATTAAATGGGGATTTCTGAAAGTCACAGTCACACCTGTTTATGTAATGTCATGTTATATTCCATATCATATACTTTGAATGCTCCAGTAAATAAAACCCACAAGCCACAAATAGGCTTATATACAATTAACCTAATAGGGCCCACGATTTATTTGCTAAGTTCATTTGAAACTACCTCAGGGACTTTTAGATCCACATCATTGACAATAACGTGGCTTAAGTTATACAAAAGACAAACACTTTTCAGCAATGTTCTTTTTTTGTTGTCAGGAGGTCTATCGTAGGTATGAAAAAATGTAGGCATACTTAAAGGTTAGTTATTTGGTGATTCTTCAAGTCTTATTAACAACAATTTTACTCTCCTTGTTTTTTTCTTCATCATTCTGAGCGTGCTAAACGTAGTTAACATTTAAACATGTTAGTTTTTTCTAAGTATAAACTAAAGTGACACTAGGGTATATTTTTGAAGAAGAAAAAGGTGTGTCACTTAACATATGAGTACGCACTTAGAGTATGTAAAATAGAACGCTGGTGTCCCCATGCCAAAAAAAGTCACCCACTGTCACATTAACTGCTAGTGTCATTATAAGTCTAATCAATTTTAGTGAGGTAATTAAGGGTTTATTAACGTCATTTATCGCGTTTGCATGTTTGTATGATGTTTTTTTTTTGTTGCAATGCAACGTTTTTACCAAATTTGGCGAATAATTTATTGATAAAAACCATGAGCTTTTGTTTTTAAAAACTGTACTGTAAAACTGCACAATATAACATACATATGTTATGCACAATCTGTCCTTGCATGACTCTTCTTTTTGATAGCTTGTTGAAAAGATTTAAATAGATACAAAATGTAGGTAGGTAATGCAGGGTCTTCGTCGAAAATATAAAGAACTTAAATTATAATTATTATTAAATGCAAAATAGTTTTTATATTCGAAGTGTGCGTGTAAAGGTTTATCTTTCATAAAATAAAATAAACTTATTTTTGTCACGAGTCTTTAAGAGTTAGGATTTTTATTTTAATGGGTGACGTTCAAATTAATATTGTATCGGTTTTTCCAGCCATTTGAGAATGAAGTATTGTGTTTTGAAGCACATGATTGTATTCACGTGACCAAAAAAAAATATATTGCTTAAGAAATTTTTTTGGTGAAAGGTGCCCCTAAAATTGTCATCACTCAGTCTAGATTTTGGTGATAAATTTGACAGTTAGGTTATATAGGTTTGAAAGCGTTCCAATAGTTTTTTGTTTAAATGCTTCATTTTAGTGTTAACATACAACAACTTAGATGAATTTTGGGAACTATTTTGTTCATTGGACTCATTTGCTTTGGAATAAGTTTGGAGTTTGGATAAATTATAAAAGTGGCTAAGTTAAAAAGAAAATCAATTAGAATGTGAATGCTGCGAAACTATCTGAGAAATTCAATTTCTTGAGTGTCAACTTGCTTAAGCGCACGTCTTCGTCGCGGCCCTTGAAATGGTACATCGGCTTCAATTCTTGAGTCACAACTTGAACTGGTATGGGTGTAAACCAAGATCCTTACGCAAAATACGGTCGCTCAAACGGAAGTATCGAAGAATTATTAGACCAACACGTTACAGGTTCGTGTAATGATAACTATGTTGAGTTTACTAAATAAATTGAATATTACAATTCGATGATTAATGAAAGGGTGCGTTCATAAATTAAATTTAAGTTTTCCAAGTCCCTATTACAAACCAAAAACCATTACAAAATGTTCGTTTTCGTTCCGATTGACTGTCATTTATTTCACCTTGGCTTATTCCACGCACCAGGTTTTTTCGCAACTTGAAAAGTTGTAAAAACACTTTCCTAGTTCTTAAAAAACAAAGTCTCCACTTGAATAAAATGTTAATTTCAAGGTACATGAACATTAAAAAAAAAAAATAAATTTACAAATTTTGGGTCTTTGCAAAATAAAGAAGACGGACAGATATGTATATAAATATGTGTTAATATGAATCAGAGCAAGATAAAATAATAAGATATCATAATGAACCGCCTAAGGCTGCGCGTACAGTAGTGCGGGAAAAGGATGCGATGCGAGAACCGATTGAATGCGAGAAAAATGTTTACATGTAATTTTATCCACTTTTTCAAGCGAATTTGCAAGAAGTGTTTTGCTTTGATTTAAAAAAAAAGAAAACATCAAATCAGTGCTTGTGATGTGTGGTGTAATTTTGTAAATTTTTTGGTGGTTGTAATTTTAAACAAATAAAATTGAATAAAGTGATAAATAAATAATTATGTTTTAGGTAAAGAAATGAACTCGGAAGTTTTAATCAGCTGTTTTCGAAAGGTCTCAACTTTGAGACCAAACAAATGCAAATTTCCACAACAGAATAGTTTATTTTATTTAATTCTTTATTCTTAAGTCTAGTATGCAGCTGAAGTGAAACGAATTTTTTGGCGGTCTCCAAGTGCAGAGCGAAATGAAAACGAAAACCACAGCGGAAAAATATTTGTGGAGAATTCTGTCTGGAAGTTGAATTTCACTGCTTGTCTTCATCACTTCTTCCACATCACCAATAACATCCTGAGTTTCCGATTCAGAAATGCAATGTTGGAACACATTAGACAAATCCATTTTATTTTAAATTTAAAATCAAATATAATTCAAAGTCAAAACACCGAAAGTCACGAGTAAACAATTTTTTTTTTCAATACAAAAATTAAACGTCAAAATTTCGCAAGCAATTAATGTGCTGGGCAATTAAATTGAGAACGAAAAGAGTGGAGAATTGTACTAAGAAATCTAGTACAGCTATCCACTAAAATGTCACATTTCGTCGTTCAGCAGCGTACTGAAAAACGAAAAGCACAGCGAAATTTTTCGTTTATGATTTCGTCGTGTCATTTTTGTATGGGAATTTTCGTTTCGCATCAGCAGCGTACTAGGCTTTAGTTTGAAACAAAGGCAATAAAATTCTCGAAATTCTTTTCTCAAATTTTGTTTTCACAATTTTTCTTCTCCTTAGCTGCTTTAAATATACATTTTTATTTAGAAATTCATATTATTCGACACAAAACAATCCATTAACACAACAGCACAAAATCACTTTTACTATGCGGACTTTATTTCATGCAATTATCGCATCTCAAATTGCTAGTCGCATCGCTTTCTCTCACTATTTTTTTACTTCCTATAAACTACTATAACTTTTTGACAGTACAGTTGCCTCAAGCCTTCCAGGAACTTTTGTTACACTTATGTTATAACATTGTGGCAGCACTGATGCAGACGAAGATGCTATAATAAAGAAAATGTTCGCCTTCAATATGATCTTGACTTCTGCATTTCTTGAATTTCCTATAATGCAAAAATGAATATTTCCTGCATTTTGATCTTTTCTCTCTTTCAACAAACATTCATTTTATATGTAGCACCCTTTTTTTGCAGAAATAAAATACAGATATACAATGTAAACTAACCATTATAAGGTATCGAAAAAAGTGATTATAAATACTATTATAAAGTATTAAAAAGGTGATTATAAAAGTGATTATAGATAAATACTATTATAAAGTATTAAAAAAGTGATTATAAAAGTGATTATAAATACTATTATAATATATTATATTAATTAAAATAATTATTATATTTTTTGTACTTTCAATATCAATTGATACCAATAGCCTTTCCATATACATACATATAGTACAGTGAGAAATTGCCAAAAAACCATCCGCAGTAGTCCGATTTTTATATTTGAAAGTTGATACAATTGAATATTTGCCAGAATAATTTATAAAAAAGTCAAAAAAAAAAAATAGCGAAATTCAGACCAGGGGTGAAATCGTGTAAGCTGATTTTTGATAGTTGACTATCAAAATCAAGAAAATACGTCTGTGTAATGTGATAGTCAATTTCAAAGTTTTAACCAAATAATTTGACATAAAATATAAACTTCAAGAATGGGGTTTGTTCGTAGACGACTACATTAACATGTGGTGTTGAAGCGAGCTTGAAGCTCGCCTAAATTCTTTATATACCTGAATCGAGTTGAAATGAACTTGATTTGCCTCGATTCCGGTCGGGGATCAAAATCGAGTCAAAAATTGTTAAGAAAAACCTGTGTGGAGGAGTTGGTTTTACAGATAATGCGTGATGGTCTGTTTATTTGCATGTTTGTGTACAAAAAATATAGTTTTGTTTTAATCAAATTAAAAAAAAAAGTTGCACATTTAGTAGGGAGCATATTCTTATATGGCGCTGAACTATTCAGTTTCTCATTGCTTAACACGAATCAAACTATCTCACTTGCACTTTATAAGAAAGATCGAAACACCATTTGCATTTTAGAAAGTGCTGTCAAACTTAACCATCTTTAAATCTTCTTGTGTGGTGGAAACACCAAAAAGATTTACTTAATCTAAACTGAGATAAAGCTTTGGTTGAAACATAGCAAAACGTAATTATCTTTTCTATTGTTTTCTATTGCAAAATAAGCCCAGTTAGTCCATTTTCATTAACAAAACTAAATAATATCAACAGTAACAGATTGATTTTTTTCCCCAATGGAAAACACATGATTCCAAATGCGCAACTACTCAACAAACACAGCCAACGATGCCAATGCAATATCAATCGTACCAACATTTGAAAATGAAATCACATAAGATCCATTCAAGACTCGACTCGTATAAATGTCAAAAACCCATCCGTAGTAAGATTCTACTTAAACTTTTATCGGTAGTATTCATAATACGGATATTGTTTTTGTTATTCGTGTAAAATCCTACTATACTATTGAAAGATTTTCCAATAAAACACGGGTAATATGTCAGCATGTTATCAAGTTTTCGGAAATTTTATTGCAGTATTTTGGTACTGTCGGTTTTCTGAATTCTTATATCCTAATTATCTATAATAATGTCGACTAAACAAATGACTAAACTGATAGTTGTAAAGATTCGTGTTAATTTACATAAAATTAAATATCATTAAAGAGTTATCATATTGCAGAATATTTAATTCACCTTTGGCTTGAAACTGAATTTGTTTTTTATTGCTCTGCAAAAGTCTACAGGGTTTGTCTCTTAATTAATTTTTATTTTCAGATTAGATTTGATTTATATTTTTCATAAATTAATTACTATGCGTGACTTTATATCCGTCTGCCGGTATATACTATATACATTTGCCTTATTCGTAGTGTATCTGATTTTGAAAGCCTTGTTTATTATTATTTCTGTAATAATAACGGGTGGTTTTTTAAGAGGTGTAGAGCTTTGAGTTGGTAACACTATTTTAACTGTGGCGGCCATTTTGTAAGCTGGCAAATGATTTATTGTTAGTTTGGTTTGACATTTCAACATGAATAGACTGACACTTGAATAAAGCTTCCAACTTGAGAAAATTTATTTTAAAAATCATGGTTCTGTTCGGTAGTTATAGATCCATGATAACTGACTTGTTCTTTCATCAATTTAACAACTATGATGCACAGAAGCTGTGGTTTCAACAAGACGGAGGTGCCGCTGCACGTCACACAGCTCGTGCCAGAATTGAAGAAACCGTTTGGCAATCACATAGGCAGAGAGAAAAGAACTAATAGAGAGAAACAACTTCGACGGTTGCTCTCTTTTTGCCTACAAGCTGTGATTTAGCCACCAACTTGCATATGTATTAACTCCATATTAAAAAAATGTGGGGAACAAATACTTATGCAAGTTTGTGTACATACTCACCACGAGAGAGAAAAAACTTTTCTCTCTTTTCTCTCTGAAAAATGGCGACCACCTTTGAAAAATGGCGGATGTAGTCAGCTGTTCAGAGGTGTTCAAAGAAAATTCAAAATTGTGGATGAACTTTTTGGTACTCTCATTGTGTTCGTTTGAGAGTAATAGGTATCATTCGAATATGAAGTGAAATTAATTACTCTTGTTAGGTGCCACAACAATGAAGATTTAGAAACAATTCTAAATTACGCATTTAGATACATATTAGTTAGTTATTTGAAGCCAGTTTTAATCATTAAGTAAGTAAAATAAATTAGGTGGTGCAACAATCCAATGAGAATTAGGACCTAGAAACATAAAACTCTGAAAGCACTACAACTATTATTTGTATTATTAGCTGCGTTTAATTATCGAAAGATGCAAAAAAACTCAGATTTGTTTCAATTTTCAGAGTTTATCGACTTAATTTTGTCGATGCGAGAGTTGCAGGAACATTGAAAACGAGAGTTACAGAATGTAAACATGGAACATTGAAAACATTTTTATATACTCAACTCTTTTTTCCATTCCTATTTTATTTGTGTGTACTCGTTGTTTATTTTCTTTACATTACTCACGACATTTCCAAAATGCTGAAAATAAGTGATTTAAGTAGACACTAAATAAAAAGACCGTCAACTTGTTACTTCTGTTGCCAATTTTCATTGCATAAGATTTGTGAATAGGTGATAAGCTATTCTTACTGCTTTCCCCTAAGGTAGTGTGTTGCTTTTAAAGGCTTATGTACATAAGCCGAAAAGTACTTTTGTACAAAAGTAAAAATATTTGTATTCTCGCTAGTTCAGTGGTTTTGTGAAAAGAATATACAAATTTGTTCTTCAACCAAAATTTAAGTCTTATGCATCATTTTTATAAGTGTTCCAGTTCTAACTATTAATATCTTATCTTTCAGTTATATGTATAGCGACAAGGAAAAATCTGTCAGGGAAAGTTCTAACTACAGTTTTTCTAAAAGTGCATTGTGGCTTATTCATAGATGTTTGCTAAACTTTTTAGGCTATTCATAAATAAATGCAAATCAAAGTTAAGGGCTAAACCTGAATAACTATAAACATAGAAAATGCTGTGTTCAAGTAATTATTATCACAGCCAAATTTTATAATTGATTTTTATGGTGTATAAATAAGTTGAAAAAGTAATTCACGACAAATAAATGTTACGTTAACACTAAGTTCCAGAAAATATCGATTGATACCGCAATTGCAGAAGATATGGATATTTTATATAAATATTCCCGGTAAACTATAGAACTTTATTATTTCCGCCTTTTATAATTCAATGTAAGATAATTCAATACAGTATATTTTAAATAATATAAATAAAGTCTAGTCTAAAAAACCTTAACCTTGTTACACTCTTTCTGCACACATCCTTTCTTGTTTTGGTTGTTAATGCCATCTATCTGTAACTTTGAGAAAAAGAAGAGAAACACAAATTCACCACGAACTACCGGTATAACTTCTTCCGTTATTTATTGACAAACAAAAATGTTTTGCTAGAATTAATTTGAATTATAGGAGTATTTTTGTAGATATAAAAACGCATCTTGTCGTTTAGCAAAATTAAAAAAAAGAAATTCATGAGAATTACAAATATTATAATGAGACTTTAAATAACATAGCCTTCTTGGCTATCAATAAACAAAAATGAGAAATGTCGCATTTCCCGGAAATGATGTTTTTTTGTGTACTTTTCTCCGAGGTGAAAACATGTATACACCGATACGAATTCAACACGCTTTAAAAAAATGAGAGTAATAGGTTTCGAAGGGACGGAGACGAGGAAGTTTGGCTCTCTCGATTAGTTTTTTCTCTCTGACATAGGTTCACGTTACGGGCCCGTGAATTGGCATCCAAATACATGGGGCTTAAAACCACTTGACTATTTTTTGTGGGAAGATGTGAAGTTGCTAATCTACGTCGATAGGCTCGAACTTAAAAGACGATATTTACCGAGTTGTTGGAAAAGCCATCGAAAATCATACCTCCAAATAAAACTACATATACTTCAATCATTATGCCAAAAGATTTTCTTTCGAATAAAGTAAACCTTAAGTCAATTTAAAAAAATGTATCTTTGCTTATTTCCATTAAAAAAAGTACACCCTTTAGTTTGACTTCAACCGAACTGTTGCTTGTTTAACTTTCATGGATTTAATTTCCAACATACTTCATCGAAAGAAGCTTCAACTATAAAAGTTATTCTTAAATGTTCATACATACATATGTATGTGTGTAGGTTCTGTAGCACCCTAGCTTATCTCATAATATCAAGGCACATGCTCTGAACATTATAAATGATTTCCTCAAGGATATAAATGAATAGCTCTCCTTTGGCTTGTGAAATACTGTTGTTCTTTTGTTTTTATGTTTCTTCCTTCAAACGAGTATATTTAGAAGCATAAAATTACATACCTACTCTTCTTAGTTTTCCCTTCCGCTTGTATTAAAAGGGTGTGAATGATTGAAGAACAGTGATGGCTTTGGAAAATGTTCGGGCCCAAAGTCATAAAGTACGTTTTTTCATAGAATTATTAAAATTCAAAACTCGCAGCCAAGAATAGAATCAAGTCTTAAGCTAAGATGCAGGAAATTAGAAATTTTTCATGAGAAACGTGAGAAATTTTTTTTACAGAGGGGGCAAATTTTTTTAGTTCTGATAAACACTTGTGTCCTGCAATTTATATTTTCTTTGTATAAAATTTGACAAGCGTTCGAAATGAAAGTCGAGAAATTGGCAATCTTCGAAAGCACTTACTTGTAAACGACTAACGACGAAGAGATAATATTTCATGACTCACTCACTTTATCAATCATCATGCAATTTTTATCGACAAATTCCTTACATTAAAGACTCAAAACATTTAGCGTCTAAATATTAATTATATTTCTCTATATTGAAGAAAATCCAGTCCTGAATGTAGACACAATTTGTTTACGTACATTATATCTCCACACAATTAGTGTAATGAAAGCCCTCAATATAGTTTGTCAGCCCTAGTGTTCAGTACATGTCCTAGTTCATTTTGGTTATTCCTTTCCTTTTTCTCTCCAAACTCATTGTGACATAAATGACATTATCTAATTAGCACCCAAAATAACAGAATAAAGTAACATAAAAATAGCATATGTAAACATGTATATGTTTCGAATGAGGTCCTTGAGTAGTAATAATTTTTGTTTTCAAAAAACTTAATGGGCGTATTGTGAGCGAAGTCAACTTAAAAATTAACTACTACTTGTATGTAGGTGCAGCTTGAGTGCTTTAAGGAGTTATAAATATGATTTTAAGTTGCCTATTTTTACGAACTATCAAGATATAGCATGTTCTTAAATTTGCGAACATTTAATAAATACACAAAACTACTCATACGCCTAAGTGTACGTTTTTGTGGCTGATGTATCTCGACGTTTCAACGTCCCTAGAATCTAAATCTAGATGTGTGTATGTGCGAGTGTACATACTTTGGGGATACCTTTTTTTCGATGGTCATATCTCAATAATTTTGTTTTACAGATATTAACATTAAAAGATGCAGAAATGATCATCAAGAAATTTGACATTTACAAACATAGATCGCTTAGCTATCGCACAACACATACAAGTTGTCAAACCCTACTGCAAAAATAGTGATTCTGTCACAGCCACAGCTGTCCTGAGTACGTCTCTGTTCTCTTCATTATCATTCTTTTCATTATCGTTCTTTTTCCTGAATATCTTGTTGATTTTAGGGAACATACTAGGGTCACTGGAATTAACTAACCGGATCTTGCGGTCCCAGTACAGTCCAACGCACTATCCATCATGCCACGGGTACTAGACGAAAATAATCCATATTATGGGTTATGGGTTAAAACATGTTGATGTCTTGCTTTCCATGTGGATCGTGGAACCTAAGTATGAGTTTTCACATTAAAAATATAAAGCATCTTGCACATGAGCTACAAACTACGAATTGCGAACTGTGGATGTTCGCATATTTTGGCTTTTCTTTCACAGTTGTCAGTGAACCTTTGATGGGGAAGGTTGCCTCTGTGTTGTGCGTCTCCGTTGTGTCTGTGCTCGTCTTTTTTTTTCTTTTAATTTTTTTGTTAATCGTGTCGTGGAGCAACAATAATATAAGCCAGAAATCACACCACCCAAGAACAACAACAAAAACACAAATTATAAAAAAAAATGATAAGCCACTCAGCACAGCACATCACAGTGAGTACCATCCCATCCTTACTTTCCCCTTCTTCCACAGTTGCACAGCCTAGTTTATGTATTAAGTTTTCATTACAATTGGAATTAATGCATATGCTAGTTTGTGCTTCAGCAAAATATTTGAATTAAGTTTACTGTTTTGCATCACAGGGTCGGATCGGTCTCGTCACTGCTAAGGCATAACACTAGCAGTGAAGGGTATGGATAATTATTCTGTGTGTCAATTCAGCGAATTTTATTCTCAATTTTATCTGTATTGGTTTTAGACATTTTTTTTATGTTGCAATGACTGGACAATTCAGAGTAGATTATTGTAATATTCGTGGGCTAAGGGCGAATTTTTTGTTGGCATACCGCCATACTGTTTCATACAGGCCAGCTGTTTTGGCACTAAGTGAAACCCAAGTAGGTGAGGATTCCGATCCTGCTGAATTTTTTATTCATGGGTATAGCTTGGTGCCTTTATTCTTTTTCAACCATGGCCTCGCCATATACATTAGGAATGATGTTGCTTATCAGCTCTTACCACAATATGGTATTTGCACCAATTCCTTTTTTAATTATATGTGGTTTAAATTCTCTGTAAATAAGCAAATTATTCACTACTGCTTCCTTTATCGAAGCCCAAATTTAGACAGAGTATCAACTTCTCGTGAATTTGATGCTTTGTCTGATTCCATCCAAAGAATTGTTTCGTCCTATCCTCGCACTGAAATCGTTGTTACGGGCGATTTCAATGTACACAATTCTTCATGGCTTCAACATTCAGGCCAGACAACACCCGATGGAGTGTGTGCAGAAATCTTCGCTGAGTTGAACCACCTAACTCAGCTGGTCAACGAGCCCACCCGAATATCGGACGTTGAAGGTCGAGCAGAAAACACTCTTGACTTGTTTCTTACCTCTGACCCTGATAAGTACACTGTTAGTGTTCTATCTCCTCTATGCACATCTGACCATTGTGTTATATCAGCAAATTTCTCGTGTCAAAACTGTTCAGTTAAAGAAAGAGCTCCTAAGAGAACCGTTTGGCAATACGAGAAAGCCAACTGGGACGGTCTCAATAATTACTTCAGGATCTTTAACTGGTCACTATGCTTCCTCGATAGTGACGTTGACGCCAGCGCTGATATGATCACAAGTTTAATTCTCCTGGGAATGAGAACTTTTATACCGAACAGGGTTAAAAGTATCAGACCTAAGGAAAACGCATGGTTTGATGCGAGCTGTAAAGAGGTTATCAGGGCCAAAGAGGTAAGTTTCCGATGCAATAAAGCCAACCGTACTGAGGAAAGCCGGAAAAAGTTCAAACAAGCCAGGAATGCCTGCAACGCCCATATTCGACGGACCAAATTTTTACATGACCAAAAATTACGGCAAAAAATACTGCAATGTCCCAAAGGCAGTACAAATTTTTGGTCATTTGTAAAAAACATGAGGAATTCTTCCTCATCTTCCTCATCGGTTCCTACGCTCGTTGTCAATGACACTCCTTTTGTTAGCTCTTTAGAGAAAGCTAATCTCTTTGCTAGGCAGTTCGCCGCCAATTCTACGCTGCCAGTGAGTGTTATGACTCCGTCTGTACTTGAGCGAGTTAGTGATTCTATGGGACCAATCTTTTTTCGCACTCGTATTGTGGCAAGAGTCCTTAGAGATCTAAACACACATAAATCCGCTGGTCCGGATGGTATCCCCGCTATTGTTCTGAAGAGGTGTTCTTCAACGCTGGCAAAACCACTGCGTAAGCTTTTTCATCTGTCCTACTCCTCAGGTCTCGTTCCGAGAGGATGGAAAACTGCATTTGTCCAACCCATCCCAAAAAAAGGCGAATCTTCCTCACCCTCTAACTACCGACCGATTGCACTTACGTCCCTTCTTTCCAAGGTCATGGAAACGCTGATTAATTATCAGCTCAAGAAATATCTTGAAGATCGAAAGCTTCTTAATGACCGGCAGTACGGCTTTCGTAGCAATAGGTCCACTGGTGATCCCATGGTTCATCTCACCGAACAGTGGAGCAAATCTTTACATCGCTTTGGAGAAAGTAAGATTATTGCACTTGATATTTCAAAAGCATTTGATAGGGTTTGGCATCAGGCTCTCTTATCGAAAATGCGTGCTTTCGGTGTGCATGAATCCCTGCTTCATTGGATTAGTAATTACCTTTCGGATCGTTCAATACAAGTAGTATTGGATGGATTCAAGTCTGAAAACCATAAAATAAATGCTGGTGTGCCCCAGGGCTCCGTTCTATCTCCAACACTCTTTCTCATTTTTATTAATGATCTCCTGTCTGCAACGATAGTACTCTTAGCTTTTCATATTCGTTTTCAGACTCACATCCCTCTTCTTCGGATGTGGAACTGCAACGACAAAATATGATAAGCTCATTAAATTCCGACCTAAACAGCATTGTTCAATGGGGATTAAAAAACCGCGTGGAATTTAATGCTTCGAAAACGCAATGCTATCTTGTATCGTTAAAGCGAGATATACCCCCATTGCCATTATCCATGGATGGCACTTGCATCAATGAGACTGAACACCTCGATATTCTCGGTATGTGTGTCACCAACCACCTCTTGTGGAATGATCACATACGCGATGTCGCCAAAAATGCCGCAAGGTGTTTGGGTTTCCTTAGGCGATGCAAGAAATATTTCACCCCTTCTGATCTGGCTGTTATCTACAAGACTTACATACGTCCAAAGCTTGAGTATAACTCCCATCTCTGGGCTGGTGCTCCTGCAACTTACTTAAGCCTCTTGGATAGTATTGAACGTAGAGCATTTAAATTGATAGATGATAATATCATCATAAGTTCATTTACTTCGCTTGAACATCGTCGTAAGGTCTCTTGTCTGACCCTTTTTTACCGTTATTTTAACGGCGTATGCTCTAGTGAAATAGCCAGTTGCATTCCTCCCCTTAAACAGTTCAACCGTAATACTCGCGCTTCTAGGAATGCCCATCAGTATACCCTCGAGCCCAACTTCGGCCGTACTGTCAAATACAGAGATTCGTTCTTTAGCCGTACTACGCGAATTTGGAATGCCTTACCACACTCTGTCTTTCCTAGTCATTGCAATGATCAGGAATTCAAAACCAATGTGCACCGACATCTCCTTTTAAACCCTCTCTCCTCTTCCTAGTGCTCACACTGTGCCTCTGCATAATAAGGGTAGTAATATCCCCTTGAGTGTGTGCTTATTATAAAAAAAAAAACATGAGCTTTATTTCAATTATTAATATTAAATATATAATTATTTTTTTGTCAATTTTTGTCTCCATATTTTCCTCAGCCATGACTTTTCACACACAAAAAAAACAAAATAAGAGTGTTATAATTTTGAGGTTAAGTTGCGCGCGAACAATTTATTTGTTGTAGTGTGGATGGTATGTGGAACGCGAATAGAGTTTGACAGTTCGTAGCAACCACACTGCAATTTGTTACTACCAAATTGTTTTTACAAATTACAAATCGAATTAAAGCTTAAAAGCGGTGTTTCCTATAACGCTTAAATAAAGTAAAAAGCCATACTTATGATTTTTCAAAAAATATTGATTTGTACACAAATATTTGTTTTAAAAAAAGGGTTTTTTCAAAAAAATTAATACCTTGGGGGTGTAATATTAGCTCCATTTGAAAAATCTTTTACTATGATTTAAAACTTTATTTGCTTATAAATATTTGTATTGATTCTGCTAACTTGTACTTTAAAAAAATTTACTTATTCTGTGTTTTTCCGGTTCGCGGTTACTCGATTTTGTTACAGTAATTTGCTCTGTTATAAAATTTTGCAAAGGATTATTTATCGCAATTGGTCATAAGTTAACAATTATGTATGTATGTAACATCGAATTTTACCCTATGTAATATATTTTACGGCATGTACCCGCACACAATGTGTAAAATAGAAAAATATACCTATACATATATGTACTAATATTTATATGTAAAAGCCTTTTTTCAAAAATGTTTATTCTAACGAGATTAGGGTTCACTTATCATTGTTTTCTATCATGCATATGTATTTTTTCTTGTCTTGGGGCTGCTTACATTTAATTATTATTTTTTTATTTACACAGTATAAGCCCCACCCAAAAGTTTTAGGGTAAATCTCACCCCTAGGTATATATGAATGATATGAAAATGGAAAACTATGACTGTGTTGCACTAAAAGCTTTTCACCACGCTCAAGGGACACGGTGGTGGTGAGCCGGAGTCGGAGCGTCAGCGGGCAGTTGAAAAATGTGTTTGGCGCCACTTTTCTGCATGAGGTATTTTTCAGTTAAGATTTTCATACCCTTTATGAGTATGCGATGTTCTGGAAAGGAAAAAAGCAACTGAGGCAGAAAAGCGCCGGCGCCAGTTCTCACGACTCAAGGGACAAAGGGACTGTTAAGACTCAAAGGGGGTGGTTACTGATGGTGTTTGAAAGGAAGTTGTGGGTGATAGGGGTGATATGCGGGTTGTAATATTAAGCTACTACTATACACCATTTGCACGACAATGGTCAATAAAAATGACAAGAAGGCAAATGATATACAGCGCATCCGTTACATTCCCCTTTCTCCTCAATACAAGGGTGTGTCACTCAACTCTGTTATAGTATATAGATAGTTCTATCTATTGGCAAATTTCTATAGATATGATATAGATATTATGAAGCGGTTTAAAAATTCTGCAAAAGTTTTTCAACATTTTTCTTTTTTCTCAGAACTAAAAAACAATAGAAAAAACCTGTAGCAGGATAAAAGTATTAATTTTAAAACACCATTCTAAAGATATTATACAAACTTTTGAGCGTGACGGACTTGTTGTGTTTTTAAGGGTTTTCCAAAGGTAGGTATATAGGTATAACTCGTTTGATTATAGAGGTGTATGGTACGGACATGATGGTGATTTCGTGAGAACTTTTCACGAGTGAAGGTCGTTAGAAAATATAAGTCGTTTTTGTGTTGTTCACATTTTTTGTATATTGGTATTAAAAATAATTTTTGATATTTTGTTTGTTCTCTAAGCTTTTAAGAAACAATTTGAACTTCCTTGAACTTTGCGACTGGAGTTATGAAGCTAATAATAGGTTATTTGCGGCATTGTAAGTCATAATAGCTTTTATTGGTGGGTGTTTTATATAGAGAAGGGGTGAGTTTATACGCTTTGGACGTATATAGGAAAATAAGAATCATGGGTACAAGAGGATAATTAATAGGTAGTGGTTTTTGAATACAAAAAGGAACTACTACTTATATATAAGGTAGATCCAACAGTGTTAGGAGGTAGTTTTAATAAATTGTTTTTCACGCCTAAAATTCTCATAATAAATTAGAATATGTTAGAAAAATGATATACCTACATATAATGTCTACACAAGTTATTCCATACTATTAGGTATTTGAAAGTGTTTCTTTTGTTCTGAATTAGTGTTTTAACAGCAGGAAATTTATTGCGTTTAATAAATTATTAAGCATGAATAGAAATTTTCGAGACTCTTCAGCCTACAAGCTTTATGAAAGACAATACTTCACAAGTTTTGATGATTACTTTGCTGATGGGGATTTGCATAACGTTTCCATTCCTCTTGCATATTAACGACCTGTTGTACTCATATGCGTATATTTATTTGCCAAAATGTTGTATTTTTAAAAATCAATTTTATTTTTGTAAAAGAATGACATATCAAAACTTCTTTTTTATTTCGTGTTTTTGTAAACAGCTCGAGAACTTTAAATTGGTAACACTGGGGTGGAATCGCGTAAGGTGATTGTTGATTGTTGATCATCAAAATGGATGATTTTGCTCCACGTAAGGTGATTATCAAATTGACTATCACTTTTTTGCTATGGTTTGTTAGTGACAGCTATTTAGGTGTCACTTTCATATATTTTGATTAATTTTTTGTGAGAAAGATAATTTGTGTGAACTTCAGCTCCACTATAAATTTTAAATTTAGTGAAAAAAGTGAAAAGATATCAAAGTTAAAATAAAAATAAGTCAACAGTAATGTATACCTACTTCAATGCAAATTTTCTATGAATGCACCAGAACGAGAAATGATTACAAAAAAGTTCAATTGCTGAGAACCAACTTAAGGAATAAAGCAAATATTTTGGAACTTTCTAACCCAATGTAACTATGAAATTTTCTATGAATATTTATAAATAAGTTATTTACAACATAATGTATGTACGTATAAATTATTTATTTCAGATTCTTGAACAATTTTCGATTGAACAAAGAAACGTTTGTGTATGTATTGCGGTTGCTCGATTTACCATCAGGAATAAGATCAACACATATTCCACCTATCCTTCAACAGGCTGCAACTTTAAATCTTCATGGAGGTGGTGGTTATCAACGACAAGTTGCGGCTGATTGAGCTCCACTGATGGGACAAAGTACTGCTGAAATAAGCGCTGCAGTTATTAAGAAAACGTAGTCGGTTCTATGTCCACTTTTCATTAAATTTGAGCCCTTGGATTCAAGAAAAGAATATATTTTTGCAAAATATAACAAACATTCTTATTAATTTATAACTATTATTAATTATAGTTATAGGTATACTTACATTTTTTAAAGAAAGAAAACTTTGCAAATTGAAAATTCAACACAACAGCTGATCGAAATGACATTTATGTGTTGCAATTTGTACCAAGTTTCCCAAACTTGGGTAAGTGCTGCCAGCAAATAGTAAAGTTTTAGCGATCACTTTACGCAGAACAAAGAAAAGGTGATGATCAAAATTGACTATCAAAACAGTGACAATCAACTATCGCCTTACGCGATTCCACCCCTGGTTTGTATGATTTGACAGCTCTTGGTTCTCTTGAGGTTATTTATAAGTTTGTCATTACAAGATTCTAAATACATCAAATTTATTTAAAGAAAAAGGTAATTGTCTAGAATAGCTACTTTTGCTAAAAAGTTTTTTTGAATTGAAAGCACGGGCGTACTAACAGCTAGGTATGTAAGGGGGGGCATGCTGCCCCCCTGCAACCCCCCTGCTTGGGATCAATATAGGATTTGGGTTGGGTGCGAGTTTGGGTATATGCAAAGAACTTTTACATTTGAGCACTAAAATCAAAGAAATTCCCAACAAAAAAAAAAGCAAGTATGGCTCACAGTTATGAAAGAATCACAACGCATTTGTGTTCTTTTATTCATTTTTTTTTAGGTTTTTATTTTTTGTAAAAAAACTGTCAATTCGATTTTTCTCAACATTTTTCAGAATGTTGAAAAGAACACTTCTTATAAGATAAAATAAGTTTGAAGCCTAAATCTCAAGTTTTTGAAAAGATATTTGAGTCCAAAAATATACTTGCTTTGTATCACGTTACAATATATAATATAAAATTAAATTCAAGTCTCTAGCGTCAATGGTTCATGAGATATTTAGGGTTAACCAAAATTTTCATCTTTTTTTTTAACTGCTATGGTAAAAAAACCACCCACGCAATTTTCTTGAGAGCCCTTTCTGCATCTTTCTGCCTTATTATTTATATAACAAAATTTATTTGAAGTCGACATCTCTTCTGGTTCTTGAACTATGGACGACGAAAATAACGTTGCGAACGTAAGGACGTACGAACGTACGTACACACGCACGCACAGACATCTTTCTAAAAATCTTTTATTTCGAAGTGTAACCTATTCAAAAGTCCATAAATGCGGTTTGAAAAATGATTTTCGTTTATTTCAATGAACAGAATTTGTAAAAATAATCGAAAATTCAAAATCTGTTCACTTCGGTTTCTGCGACCGAAATGTTTGTCTCCACAACGCCAACGCTTCAAAACAGCATATGAAATGTCACATTTGATTTAACGCCAGCATCAATGTAAACAATTGGAGAACTCCCATCCGCTGTCACAGCGGCCCAAACCATTAATTGTGACGGGCGCTGCTTCCTGGTGGCCAACCGATGACACATGGTTCTTCAAGTAAACTTTATCGTTCTTTTGAGTTTACAAGTTGCTCAATTTGGAAAATGTTCTCGTCAGAAAACACGATGTTTTAAAATTGGCTACTTTCCACCAAATTAACTATAACTCATTCCCTCTATCAAGTCTAGCATGTTGCTGCTCCGGTGTAACACTATGCAAAATGATTCAGAACTCTTGTAAACAATACATAGAACTGTCACTTAGCAAATTTCCAAACAGCTGATGCAACAGTGACAGATGTGACAACGGTCTTAAACCTTTAACACTTCGAGTGCCGGATATGTAAGCCTGATAGATTGAATTTTGTTTAAAACTTAAATAGTTACTCAGGAAACATTTATCATTATTCAATCTATAGCTTAAATTTTGGAAAAATCATGCAAAGTGGGGTCACTTCATGGTATTCCCCGAGAAGAAATACGATCATTACCATCACTCCAATACAAATAATAATTAAGACATTAAGACTTATACTGCGACAGGTGAGAAACAATTATAATTAATCTACGAGTATATAACTACTTAACTATCAAGTATAGGTATAGTTTAATTTCATAAGAAATATACAAACATTCAATAAGCCCACACTTATTATCAAAAAACAGTTTAACGTAATTGATTAATAAATCAATGATATCTTAATTTCTATTTTAACTCTTTCAATTTAGATAACAAACCATACAAACCCCCTCACTTTAATAAAACACCTTTTGACAATTCATTCATAAGTCGAAATTGGAATGTAACGGTATTGTATATTGATCAAAAGTATAGTGCCCCAAGAGAAAGAGAGAGAGATAGAATGAAAGAAAAGAAAATATATCCTCATTTTATGGGTTTGGGTTTAAACATTTGTCATATATTTTCAGAACTTCTTCACCCCATCACCGCGTCTTGTCAAATACATATAATTTACTACAACAAGAAAAGTTCTTTTTTGACGTTAGTTCGCGTGACATTCATTTAATGTGTTATGTATAGACCTATAGTGTGGGTATATATGTATGTTTTTGAATGTAGACCAAACATTTCCAACATATGGATTCATATAATTAATTAGATCTAACTTGGGGGTAAGCATATTACAAAAAAAGTCACCCTTAACACAAACCATAATAACTATAATAAAAAAAGGCAATTATAAAAATATAATAACCACATTCATATTATTTCAAACCTCCCACCGCCCCACCCACTTCCAACACACTTTTATTGTCTCATCAGTTTCCTTTTTTTTCGGTTTTTCTATTTTATTACTTAGATTTAATCTACAACCCTGCTAAGTCTTATAGCACATATTATATGTACATACAATAATGTCAGTTGATTATGTACAGTATTTTTATTTACTCATTGAATTCCCTTGTTTTATCTTTGTGTACATAAATATTAAATAATATTAATACCCGTACATCAAGTAAATTATTCTTTGTCAAATACAACTATTTAAGTTTCGTCCAATAAAATAACCCACCACGCTAAACGTCATAATCGCCCAAACATGACATTTATTTCACTGGAAGTTGACACATCCAAATAAAATCATCGTTTGTTTTTCGGAATTTGTTAAATTATTTTCAAAAAATTTATATGTACATATGTAATGTACATCCGTAACATAATTCTATTTTAAAGAGAGTTTTAATTTTGACAGTCCTCCAACTATAAACCTTAAATGTAAAATATTTCATCGTTATCGCTTGTCTAATTTAAGTCGATCACACACTACCAAGTGATTAGGATCCGAGTCATTCTGTGCCAATTTGGCTCGTTGAATTTCTAATTTTCAAATTGACTCGGTCACATGTGCTCAGCTTTTAAGCAATTTTAACATCCTATTATCTCTTAAAAGCATGGAATGGCTAATTTAACTTTTAGCAATTTGTTAAATTCATATGACATATGACATCTATACAATTAATCTTATAAGACCAGTGGACGGAAACGGTCAATTCTACAGTTGCGAACTCCAGTTGGGATGTCAGTTTTTTAATAAAAGAGTGTATAAACAATTTGTTAACAGTAAAACATAAGAAAAGGTTTAAAATTTAGAAGTCGATTAGTTAATTGGCGTTTGACGTTTGCTCAAACTTCGAATACAAATATTGGTGCAATGGATAACTCTTGTGTATCTCGAAGGCAGGTTCGGGGTTATGATAAGAAGTTTGTTTTGCTGATTGCTCCTTTTGAGATTTCATGTTTTATCTCCAGTCAAACTACACACAAATACCCAGGGGCAGTGTTGCCAGAAACACCGATTTATCGTAATTCTCACGATTTTTAGACCTATTTACGATACACCGATTTTTGATCTAATTATGACACTTTTCCCCGATTTTCGATGTTTTATATAAAAAAGTATTTTAATGTATTTTCATCTCTGAAATTTACATAATTTATAATTGTACTAAAAATTTGAGTCTTTTTTAATTAATTTATTAATTATCAACTGACTTATCAGCAACAAAAATCTTAAGCACGGTGGTAAGAATATGTATTAATTTTAAGATTTATGATTTTTGTTTTGATCTCTCGAGAGTTATTGCTGCGGATGCAAAAACATTGCATTCGACAATTATAACCAACTTTATTGAAAAGAATATTGACTATAAAAAACAATTAATTGGGTTTGCGGCGGATGGAGCAAATATAAAAATTCGGTTGCTTCTTTGCTAAATGGTGACTGCCCAAATCTAGTAGTTTTTAAATGTGTTTGCCATTCATTTGCCCTCTGTGCATCTTACGTGTGCTTAAAACTTCCTCCAATTGTTGAAACAATGTGTCGGGATATTTACAACTATATTCAAAATAGTCCAAAAAGGGTGGCAAAATATCAAGATATTCTAAAATTATTGGAATACAAGCCATAAAAACTTCTACATCCGTCGCAGACTCATTGGTTATCATTGGAATGCGTTGTTTCCAGAATATTAGAATTGTATGAACCCCTTAAGATATACTTCACCTTTGAAGCAAATATAGATAATCTCGAAAGTGATAAAGTAATTTTAATGTATCTACAAGATCCTTTAAATGAATTGTATCTAAAATTCTTAAGCTTTGCTCTTCCTCAAGTTAATAAATTGACGACTTTTTCAAAACGAAGAGCCACAGATTCACAAGCTATACAGTGAAATTAAAACTTTAGTACTAGCAATTTTAGATTGTTTCCTTAAGTCGACTTATCTAAGGGCAACGGCTATTGAAAATATTAATTTCAAATGTCCATACAATATAATAAGTATCTAATGATAATTTATATCTCGGCAGCGACGTTAATTTACAATTGGAAAAAATCTTATTGCAAGTTGTGAAGTCGAACGATTTAAACATAACTGTATAAGTTTCTACGTCGAACTATGCGAACAAATATTCAAAAGATTTGATTTTAAAAATAAATTGTTTAAAGCTTTGACCTTATTGGAACCTTTAAAGACCGTAAATAAACAAATTGATTCATTAAGTAATCTTTTTAACTTGTTTGATAATATTATTGCTTTCAAAGATATCCAGAGAATTGATTTGGAATATAGGGAAATACGAAATCTTGATTTTGAAAATTTATTATCTGAGGGAATTGAAAATACTAAAATAGAAATATTTTGGAAGATTGTGTGCTCAATCAAAAAGTGCAATCAAACTTTAGCTTTTCCATTGATGGCTCGATTTATTTCATCGATATTATCGTTACCGAATTCATCCGCTAACGTGAAGAGAACTTTTTCGCAAATAAATTTGAATAAGACGGAAATAAGAAATAGGGTAGATGTTGATACTTTACAAGGAATATTACTTTCTAAGGATTACCTGAAGTTCAAAGATTGCAATTGTTTAAACTTAAAAGTGTCTGATGATTTGTTAAAAAAAATTCAAGCAAAATAAATATATTTAAAAATAATATAAATTAAGATACTTATGTACCTAAGCCGTTGGTTTATAAGAAACTTGAATCCTTGGAGTATTTGTTAGCTTACTAGGTGCTTTAAGCTCTAAATAATTAAGTTTATTGCAAGCCAATGCCCCATAAAAGACTGCAAATTTAATATAACAAGGGAAATATTTATTATTAAGTTTTACGTTTTGTGTTCAAAGAATATGAATTAAAAAGCATAATAAAAAAAAAATATCAATTGTTACTTATTAAATAACGTATTCAGTACCTCCGAAATAAAAATATTTAATTTTAATGTAACCAAGCAATATTACTTATTATAATTAATTTAAATGAAATAAAATAAGTCATGATACAAATGAAACGATAAGTTTTTTATTTTTTGTAATAGGAAATCTGAATTTATTTTCATAGTTAATGAAAAAACATTCTTAAAAAAGAACATTCAGAAAAAATTGTCAGAAAGCTTATCTTTGTCATGAGTTGTAGGGTTAAATAAATTGCCCCGATTTACACCGATTTCTAATGTGGAAATCTCCCGATTTCATTAAATATTTTCTGGCAACACTGCCCAGGGGAGTCATTCCGTAATTTTCAAAACGATAATCGTCAAAACGATTATCATTAACGATATCTTCAATAATTTGCTTCTCGTAACTTTATCGCTATCGTCTCGTCAATCGTTTTTAGTAGTAGATCGTTCAGTATACTTCAAATACTATTATACTATAACTGAAATGTCAAAAAGAACTCAACGAAAGAAAATGCTTGTTCAATAACTTGAAAATGTTATTAAACTTGGTTTATCTACATATATGGAAAATTTCGAAAATTTGCAAAAAAATGTATTGTTAGTAAACATGCTAACTATTTTGTGATGTTTATTGTTATTGTTACTTTTTGTGTTTTCATTTGTTGCCGTCGACGATAGAACTATAATATCAAAATATTATGTTTATGTCTGATATTTTTGTAAATTAATAATACTAATTATAATTTAGAGTATACAAAAGTCAGTAACAGAAAATCAGCTGCAATATTAAACCCAATTATGTCCAAAGGAAGGAAGATAAGACTCCATTTTATATACAGGGGACACAAATATTTGTTGTTTCCAAAACTACTTTGGAATAGTGCTTTGTGCAAGAGCGATACTAAAAGCGTTGCCTTTCGAACATACCAATGTTCCTCCGCCCCAAAGTTTCAATGGTTACAGCAAATATTAATATGGAAGGTATATAGTATGTATGTAGAACGACAACCGTCTGACAAATGTATTGTTTCCAATATCATCATTATCATCATTATCCTCTTTTGCAATTCCAAGACTTTGAACAAAACTACAATTGTTTTATATATTTAACAACAATTAAGAAAGATTACTTATGTACATATTTATGTTTTGTATATATAAATAAAATGCTTACATATTGGTTAGAATAGATAGAATGTCCGATAAAAGTCTTAATTTTCTTCGTAACCGTATTATTTGTATTTTTTTGAGTTTTTATTTTCATTTTGTAACAAAACTAAACTTCGCCGAAACATTTTTGCTTCAAATTGTTTTGGTTTTCAATGGAAATTAATAGCAGACGATACCTACTTAGCTATCGTGCAAACGCTATCGTTTTGACGATATCACTTTGACGATTATCGTCTTACGTGAAGTGAGACTATCGTCGAAACGATATCGTCTGACGATAATCGTTTTACGTGAAGTGAGACTATCGTCGAAACGATATCGTCTGACGATAATCGTTTTACGGAATGACCCCCCTGGTTACAAGAGGAGATCGAGGAATCGAATCGAAATTGAATTGAGATTTCGATCCAGGTATATGTCGTTAGTGGATCGAGGAATCGAATTGAAATGGAATCGAAATAACATTTGGGTTTTATTTATGTGCGTACTGTGTTGTGATTAACCTCTATCTTTATAGATACAAAACAACAAATTGCTTAGTTTTGAAATTTAAATAAAATGCTTGCAACACAAAAATGCGTACCAACGAATGAACGAATATTCGTCGATTTTGACATTTCTTTCACATGAGAGTTTTTAATTCGTCGCGAATAAAGTTTGACAGCCTAAAGTAGTATTTATTTTTATTTATTCGCGACGAATTAAAAACTCTCATGTGTTTGACAGCCTAACACCATTCACCACCGAAACCAAAACAAGAACGATTTTTTTAGGTTAAGTACGCGCGATTATTTTATTCGTTGCGAGTGTGGATAATGTGGAACGCGAATAAAGTTTGACAGTTCGTATCAACTAAAATTTTTTTCGCGACGAATAAATTTGTTTTATTAAATTTATTAATATATGATATTGAAAAGTAAAAGTATGCATCATAAATCAAATAGAAACTATATTGCTATCGTTTTGTTAAGAATTTGTGTGGAAATATGTCTTCAAACGTATATAAACTCACATTTTGTAATTCATTCGTCGTTCGTTGGTCGCGCTCATGTGAATACTACTTAATAACGCGATTCCCCGATTCAGGTTTACAAAACAATTTTCGATTCAATTCACCTCGTATTGTGAGATCGGATCGAGTAATCCTATTTGGATCCGATCCAGGTATATACGGCGCTAAATCTTGATTCAATTACGATTAACTGGGTAAAAAACACGACAGAATTAAAAACTTTGTCGACATTATTTTCATAAAAATAGCGCTGCATAGAATCATCATCGCGCATCGCGTCGCATCGCGTCGCATCGTTGTAATCTCTTTTATAGTTAATTTTAAAATTAAATAAAAATATAGTTTGGTTTTTGTAAGCTGAATTAAACTATAGACATAAGCTATAATATTTGTGTGTTATTTTACAAAATAATAAGTGTCAAGAGAATATGTATCGCCATCTGTTGCATGCGAAGATCTTACAACAGTACGACCATAATCTACGAACGAACCCCTTTCCTTCAGTTCAGCTGAAATGTACAAATGGAAAACTAATTAAACATAAATCGTTCCTAACAATTGCTTAACATATTAATCTTAAATTAGTTCTGGTCTAATTCCTGGTATTTTTTTTTACAATATTGTAATAAATTATTCTGACAAATGTTCAATTTTACCAACTTTCAAATAAAAAGAACGGACTTCTGAAGATTGTTGTATATGGAATCCCAAAAAATACGGCTAATGTAAGCTATCCTAACAAATTAACTTGTAATTTCCTTCAGTTCAGCTGAAATTTACAAAATGGAAAATTATAAAAAAAAACTAATTAAACATAAATCATTCCTAACAAGTGCTTAACATATTAATCTTAAATTAGTTCTGGTCTAATTCTCGATATTTTTTTTACAATATTGTAATAAATTTTTCTGACAAATGTTCAATTTTACCAACTTTCAAATAAAAAGAACGGACTTCTGAAGATTGTTGTATATGGAATCCCAAAAAATACGGCTAATGTAGGCTATCCTAACAAATTTACTTGTAATTAAATACATTTTCTGAATTTTCCAGCCGTTTAAACCAAAAACAACTATACACATTCACTCGATTAGGAGTGTTCGTAGATAAATAGGAAAAACAACAAATTATTGCAGTGCACCTGGTGACAGTGACATCAATATAGTTGTTGATAAATGTTTTGAAAACAAATTATTTGTACATTATTTTTTACCCAACTTAATTCTAGGGATTAGTAAAGCTCAAAAGTTATAGTGGTGAAAAGCCAAACAAACTTACCACACTTTTATTTTTAACTGTATATTACAAGAATATGTGTATACAGCTCAAAGGATAATAACCGTAAAAACTCGATAGGCTTCTCTCTCCCGAACCTATGAATAGTACACTTATATTGCGTGTAAACTTACCATAAAGATGTTTTTCAAAAATATATTCATTAGACTTTCAGTCCCGCGTGAATAAGCAACGTTAAAAGGTATAACAAAGAACAAAAGACATAACACAGAATAACTGTATTTACCGTTAACTTTACCTGTAGAAAAGCCTAAGTTTTAGTTAAAACTTAAACAACAAAATTAATGTAAATTTTGAAAACTACTACTACCACCCCCTCTCTCGCATTAACATTACCCCCCTTCATTATGATATTTTTTTTGAGTGTTGTGTAGTGCAGTGCTTATTTTTGTTGTTGTATTTGGTGGAAAAACAAACCCCTAAGGCCGACCTTACATTTTTCAATTATTGTATAGAAGAAAAAACTTTGTCTTTTCCGGATTTCGAAACACTATCATTCAGTTATTTACCGGTTGTCGAGCAAAGTACACCGCTATTTCGGTGCAAAAATCATATAAAAATACACAAAATAAAAATAATTTAAACATTTTCTATGTGCAACAACTTTGAAAATTCCTTGAAAGTGTCAAATATTTGTTGATATATTTATGACATTTTCTTGTGTGTGTCATAAAGAAATTCAAATAAAAATCAACTCTCTCCACAAGTTATTATAAGAAATCTTTGGTTTTTCTGCAATAAAGACAATAAATTAAGAGTTAAGAAAAAATATGTAAAAACAAAAATAAAAACCTACAAAGTTTATAAAAAATCATTTTCTAAAATTTCAATAGTGTACGACTTTTGTGTCGTTCGGTTTTTTATAAAAAAATAAAACTATGTAAATTATTAAGAGAAATTTAAATTTTCCATCATCAAAAGAAGTAAATCCAATCTTTTTTTTAAAGCAAACCAGTGCCGCAGGTGTTTTATTGAAGAACAAAATCAAGACTACATCATAAACATATTGGACAGCATATATCCCTCTCTAAATACCTGATGCAATATTATAAATTTTGATTTTCGGTAAGTGGGCGTTTGATTATTATTATACTCAACTCATAACTAAAGTCTTGTATGTAGATCAAGATTAGAGATTATATGTATGTAGAAATACTAAAGAAGATTTTATTGTATTTTTGTTTTGTTTTAATGGTTTTGGTGCATAATTTATGAATAAAAAGTTTGTTAATTTTTAGGAAATTGAAAAAATTAAAAATTGGCGTAGGCAAGAAGTGTTACTAATTGTCTGTGAAATTTGTTGAAATCTGTTTGACATTATGTATGTATGTAAGTAGGTCCGTTATGTTGGAATATTAAGATTTTGATCTTAATTAAATGATGATTAAACGCGATATTTAGATACACCCCATAAGACAGAAACAGAGGCCTTAAGTTTTTTGAACATTATGAGTTGAATCTTGATCTTTTTGAATATTTATCTTTTGTATTAATGATATGAAATACATGCGGACAGAAAAAAATTCGGCAACTAATATTTATAATTTCTGAAGAATACAGAAAAATAAGACTATACCCGTGTTTTGTTGGAAAATCTATCAATAGTATAGTAGGATTTTACACGAATAACAAACACAATATCCGCAGTATGAATACTACCGATAAAAGTTAAATTAGAATCTTACTTCGAATTGGTTTTTGACATTTATACGAGTCTCAAATGGATCTTATGTGATTTCGTTCTCAAATGTTGGTACCATTGATATTGCATTTGTATCTCGATGGCTGTGTTCGTTGAGTAGTTGTGCATTTGGAATCATGTGTTTTCCATTGGGGAAAAAAATCAATCTATTACTGTTGATATTATTTAGTTTTGTTAGTGAAAATGGAATAACTGAGCTTATTTTGCAAGAGAAAACAATAGAAAAGATATTTATGTTTTGCTATGTTTCCACCAAAGGTTTATCTCAGTTAAGATTAAATAAATCATTTTTGTGATAAGTGGAAATATAGTTGTCCGTCGGCTTTTTTGGTCGCTGGAGTTTTTAAGTTACATTAACTTTCCCAACGTTTTGGCAAGGATTGCTGCCTTCTTCAGGGGAACTTTATTAACACAAAAAATATACAAATAATCCTGGTTAGATCGTTGGGATACAAATACAATAAAGTTTACTCACTCAGGTAAAATATGAAAAAAAAAATTAATATTAATTATATTAATTAATATAAATTAAAAATAAAACTATAAATATAATTAGCACTTCGAAGAATGAAGTTGAGTCTAAATTGAATAAAGCACAAATTACATTTAAGAACAAAAAAGTGAGCAATATACAGCAGTAATGTTTTGTGTATCTTGTTTTCGGTTCATGTTATTTTTGTTATTGACAATATGTAATGTTTCTAACGTGTATCGTTTCGAAACATGTTTCTCTGCCTGTAGAACTTCCACTCCTTCAAAGTTTGGAGAATGAATGTTTCAAAACGATACACGTTAGAAACATTATATATTCACAATAACAAAAACATTTGGTTCGTTCCATTCGTTCTTTATATTCAGTTATATTGGGAAGTGCTTTTTGTTCCACTTTTAAATTGCAACTTCTTAAAACTTTCGAATTGAAAAAAATAGTACTCAACACTTTTCCATTTACGGATTCCTTTTTTTTCGAATTTTTGTTTGGTATCCCATATATAGTACAGTGAGGAAATGTCAAAAAAACGATCCGCAGTAGTCTGGTTTTTATATTTGAAAGTTGATACAATTGAATATTAGCCAGAATAATTTATCAAAACATTCCAAAAAAAAAATAGCGAAATTCAGACCAGGGGCGAAATCGTGTAAGCTGATTTTTGGTAGTTGACTATCAAAATCAAGAAAATACGTCTGTGTAATGTGATAGTCGATTTCAAAGTTTTACCCAAACAATTTGACATAAAATAAAAACTTCAAGAAGGGGGTTTGTTCGTAGACTACTACATTAACATGTGGTGTTGAAGCGAGCTTGAAGCTCGCCTAAATTCTTTATATACCTAAATCGAGTTGAAATGAGCTTGATTCCCCTCGATTCCGGTCGGGGATCGGAGTCGAGTCAAAATTTGTGAAGAAAAACCTATATGGAGGAGTTGGTTTTACAAATAATGCGTTATGGTCTGTTTATTTACATGTTAGTGTATAAAAAATATAGTTTCGTTTTAATCAAATTAAAAAAAAAATTGCACATGGAGTAGGTATCATTATCTTATATAGTGCTGAACTATTCAGTTTTTTTTTGTTTAACACGAATCAAACTATCTCACTTGCACTTAATAAGAAACATCGAAACACCATTTGCATTTTAGAAAGTGCTGTCAAACTTAACCATTTTTAAATCTTTCTTCTGCGGTGGAAACACCAAAATGATTAATTTAATCTTAACTGAGATAAACCTTTGGTGGAAACATAGCAAAACATAAATATCTTTTCTATTCTTTTCTCTTGCAAAATAAGCTCAGTTATTCCATTTTCACTAACAAAACTAAATAATATCAACAGTAATAGATTGATTTTTTTCCCCAATGGAAAACACATGATTCCAAATGCACAACTACTCAACGAACACAGCCATCGAGATACAAATGCAATATCAATCGTACCAACATTTGAGAAAGAAATCACATAAGATCCATTCGGGACTCGTATAAATGTCAAAAACCAATTCGAAGTAAGATTCTAATTTAACTTTTATCGGTAGTGTTCATACTACGGATATTGTTTTTGTTATTCGTGTAAAATCCTACTATACCTACTTTTGATAGATTTTCCAACAAAACACGGGTAATGTAATGTTAAAAAATTTTGACAGAATTTGTTTATATAATATTGTTCCGAGGACTACTTAAGAGTATCATCGTTTGCCATGTTTGACAAAATAACTTCAATTCTATAATTTTTTACCAAACACATCAGTGATTTATGTATATATGTATTTGCTTTTTGTATTAACAAAATTTAAAAATCAAGCAAAGTAAAAACAATATTGCTGAGCTGCACCATAATTTATGCCCTGAACAGAATAATACCAAAGAAACGAGTTCTTAACTTTTTACATATAAAAGAAACATCGCTTCCTTGCACGATATATGTATGTATGCAGGTACCACGTTCATTTCCTTTCAAGATTCAACTAATTAACCCAGATAAACTTAAACCTAAGCACGAGTTCCGAATGTAATTAAAAAGTTTCCCAAAGAGGCACTCGTCATCGTCATCGTAGTCGTCTTTGGTTCTATTTCATAGGTTCCCTGCCCTCTGCTAAAAAAAAAAAACGTAGGTATGTATATAAACTTCCATCACTTTATTTATACTTGGCGCATTTCTCTTTCTTTGGCCGTTCAACAAACCTAATTCAAACGTGAACCATCGTTTGTTGTCGTCAGCAAAAGCAAAACCTCTTGCTTTTTGGGTGATATGGGCTGGGCAGGCTTGAAAAGTAAGGTAAAGTTTATCCAAGTAGTAGACTTTCCATGCAATAAAATTAAAAATTCGATGCCGCCACAATACCCGACCAGACCAGACCACGTTTGTGTGTTTTATCGTAAAATTTACATAAACGGAAACACGGTCTAAACTGCCTCTGGAAATATCTTCACGTTACACCACGAAAAACGCAATTTTTGTCATCAGCAATAAGCTACGACTGACTCTGTTTACAGTTGCATATACATATACGATTACGAATATGCTCTCCTTACAAAAAGGGTTGCTTCCCCTAGAATCAGAGAACTGCCCTGCTCTATTTGGCTTCATGACTTATGGGCATCATGTTTAACGAACAATGCCCTTTTTGCCACCGCAGTTGTTTCCATTTCAGATACATTTTTATATCCCTGCATTAGTCCTGGTTCCTGTTTTCTTCCGCATGTCACACAAGGCAATTGCAAGGAGGTTAAAGAATGCTCTAATTGTTGGAAAACGGAGGCCCCCAAAACGAGACCACATTTCCGTCTCAAAAAGGGAAGTAGCTATACGACTTAGGTATGTTCTTATTTAAACAAAAAAAGCAAACTAAAAACCACAAATCAACACACTTTGTATGCAACACCACATTAAATTAAGTTGGCTTTTATAGAGACACAAAGACGATCCACGACTGACTGACGCGACAACGATAACGACAACGACGACAAGAATCATTGTTTTGTTAGGAAATTGTTAGAAAAGTTACAATTCCAATGCAACGAGTTGGTTGCAACTTAACTCGTGCAAAGTAATCGATACTTGAAATTTGATACTTCTAACCTCAATGAAGGGTTTTTCGAATGCCTTTTTGCGATATACATAGCTTCTTTTTTTCGTATATGAAAATATATATTCTATTAATCATATATGTACATATGTATGTACATTTTATATTGATATAAATTTATTGATGAATATTTACGAGAAGGTGTAAGATGATAGGGGGCTGATTTTTGTTATGGTGATGCACGAGCCATGATGCGGCGCGGCGGAAACCTTAGTTGGATAATGTATATAACTAGAGTTTCATGGTTGGAAGTATACCGTTATAAACATCTTAAACATAATTTTACTATTGATATTATGACCTCACCCGCTGTTATTTGATTTCTTTCAATAAAATAGAAAACTATAAGAAAAGTTGACGTGAAGTTTGACATTATTTTATAGAATCAAAAAAAAAAATTGTATAATTACGGAATGATGCCAACACGCTAAAAAATTATGGGTAAATAAAAGGGTTTTCCATTTGACACGGGTTGATTTTTGACAGCTCGTGGCGGCCATATTGTTTCTTTTACTTTCTGTCAAACTATCTTCTTTTAATAAGTCAATAAAGACAAATAATTTCAAGTAACAGTGTCGAGTAACACGTGCAATTATATTATATCAAAATGGGCGTTCTCTATAGTACCTTTTTACGTGGTACATGGTTGTCCTTCCAAGTCGACTATTCAACGTTTGTTGGCCAAATTCGAGTCCACCGGCTCAATTCACAATAAGGGGTCGGTTATAGCTATCAGTAAAATCCATCAGTAAAATTTTTGTTTTTAGTTTTTGAACATGTTACAAATTTATTTCTAGCGAACGATTGATGCAATAAGATGAATCCTATATTCAAGTATTTTTTTCAAAAAGAAACAATGCATTTAAAGGTTTATTTAATTTATAAATCCATTTTAATTTTTTTAATGATGACATTTCATTTGGCTCTTAGAAATTAGGCCCCAGGAAATAAGGCCCCAAACAATAAAATGAAATAAAGCCCCAAAAATTGGGTGATTTTTCATAATGAAATAAAGCCCCATTTTTAATGTGGAAATAAAGCCCCAACAAAATGAAAAAAGGCCCCAAGAAATAAATGAAATAAAGCCCCAATATTTTGTTTCCTAGTGTTTTTATTTTTAGAAATGAAATAACATGCCATATGGAAGAGGGGGATTTCGCATATTGCTTATTTTCTTCTTTAAGAACCATCGATCTTATTAGAGAAAATATTCCACCGGCAAACCGTACTATTCTAATGGACGGTACATTCAAAATTGTACCACAGGGCTTTTGGTGGAATATTTTGGTGAGGTAATCTTACAACCAACAGTGACCCCAAGCAGGGGGGTTGCAGGAGGGCAGCATGCCCCCCATACATATTCCACTGTTTTTTTATCATCAATCTGTGAAAAATCGAATGTTGTAGCAGCAGATTGATGATAAAAAATCGCTGCCCTCCTGCAACCCCCCTGCTTGGGGTCACTGTTCGATTTGGAGTAAGTGTGAGGTTGGGTGTATGCAAAGTTTCTTTATATATCTATATGTAAAAAATATGCAAAGTTTCTTTATATATCTATGCAAAGTTTCTTTATATATCTATATGTAAAAAATATATATAAAGAAACTTTGCATACAGCCAACCTCGCACTTACTCCAAATCCAACAGTGACCCCAAGCAGGGGGGTTGCAGGAGGGCAGCATGCATATTCCACTGTTTATTCGCGCAATTTTTTTATCATCAATTTGTTTCAGATATTTCCAGTTTTTGGGGTCCTATTGTCACGGTAAAAATTTACCGCGACAAAAGTCATTCTTTCATTTATCCCATTCCTTGTTCCTTCCTTGCCATTTCTTCTTTTTTTCTACAGGTGTTTCCGTCAATGTACTGAGAGAGAGAAGGGCAGCCATGGTCCATCAGCCATTGGTTCACTCTCTCAGTATTTTGACGAAACAAGAATCATCGATATCAATCTTGATACCGAATGTGGATAACCGATTGTGATGGACAGACGGGCGGTCTGATCCAACAGAGAGAGAGCGTGGGTAACCATTGGCCCCGGCATGCAGCTAGATGTAACTCATTTTGAGAATGGCCGAGAGCCCAACATACATACATACATATTCATGTTCACTTCTCACTATTGTACAAAATGGAACGCTATTCGCTTATCCCACAACCCCCAAAATCTAACACAAGCCCACCGACGTAGTCTATTTTTTTAATCGCGTATAAGAACATAACTGCCAACTTTTCCTTCGAAATTATATACATATTCTTTAATCAAGATTCCTTCCATCATTTTCGATTTCTTCTCGATTTTTTTTTGTTATATTATTGTATCCTAGATTCGGAGGGGACTAATGTATTCAGTAATTCGAAGTAGAATTCTTGAATACTGGTATTTAACTTTCTCGAAATAAATAGTGGGAAAATGGCTGAACACACTCATTGAGTTTGCCGCCCTGGAAGTGACACCAGCGGTCGGCGAATTCAGCGATGACTGTGCATAAGCCGGGAAGTTATGTGTGAGTAGCATTGACATACTATACATGGACTGCTAGTAGCCAACTTCACGATGGTTCCACTTTTAACGGACAAAACACTAGCGCAAAGAGGACTATGCGGAAAAATTGTGTAACATTTATGACACTTGACATTGGAGCTTCTTTCTTTTTTTCTCACATTATTGTGTATTTTGTGTTGTGATTGGCATTTTTAGATCCTAATCCAATTTTTATGGAAGTTTTGAATGCGCGTTTGCTGCTGCAGTTTTGTGGGCTTAATTATAAAGCTAGATTCTCAGTGGTAAGTAAACTTATAATCTGTCCTATTCAAATATGCATCTTTCACATTTTTATTCTAACAGAAAGCAAAAAGAGAAACTTTACTATCAGTCGCAATAGAAAAAAACTGCAATGGACTACTGAAAGAATGTGCAAAAAATTGGTCAGACGGTAGTCAGCAAGGGATGTCTCTAAATGAAGGCCTATCGCTGTCCACCTTGACTGACTGGCTGTGGTCAAGAGCATCAAGTATCAAAGAACGCTGTAACAAATTGTGCAAAGTACTGTTCGATCACTCTGGATATACACTTGATCAGCGTGAGAAACAAGAGCTTTGTTATATCTCCAAAAAACTTCGAACATTAGCTGATCTTTCGAGTGATATAAATTCAAAGTATCATGAAAATATCCCATCAGATGGTAATTTAAGAACAAAAATTATTCGAAGTACTTTGATTTGAAAGTAATTTTATTTTAGTTTTAAACACTCGAATCTCAAGGCAATTCAATTCGCATGGCATCTGATTACCAGGAAATACTTTTGTGGCTGCTCAATATTGGATTGCTGCCTGAAGGTTCTCGTTTGCAAAGACATCGTGATGTGGATTTGAATCTCGTGCCGTATCCATACGAATCGTTGCATGGTTTCTATGAGAAACCTGTTATTTATTGATTCGTTTCTAGAACACTCATTCAAAGGCAATGCATTAAGAGATAGCTGGCAGGAAAGTGGTGGCGATGGATTGTATCCATCAAGGTCGGTGCAAGCAATGCTTAGAATTATGCTAATATCAGACGTTTTGTTTGAGAATAAATGTGCATTGTTTTTGTGTTTTTTCCTCGATCTAAATATGGCAATTGACGACAAACGCTATGAACCAATAGTTCAGAATTTTATAAAATTTCCAAGTGTGTTTAAGTTGTCGGCGTCATTGATTAAGCAAATTCAGGCGTTTTGGAATCTAGATCACTGTCATTTTTAGGTAGTTAAATTTGTACAGCTTAGCCCTTGGTGAAACAAAATTTACAAACAACTTTGCGATAAAACCTCATTTGCCCCGTGAAAAGTAATTCACATTTTCTGACTAAATATTTCTAACTTGTGATTAAATTTTATTATTTATTTTTCAGACTGCAGTCGATGAATTCATTTCACCTTTCAAGAAAGATCACGTCTGTCCCCAGTGGAAAATTGAATTGTTCATAGCATCTAAATCAAATTGAATCAAACCTCGCCCTGAGAGTTCTCGAAGCCAAATCATTGCCCATATCACCAATTCTCCAATTGAATACTTACTTAGCAAATGACCTTATGTATATCAGAAGCGTTTCATTTTGCTCGATCTGAAAAAAATTAAGAACTGCTAAAGCTTTTCTTTAGTCGATTTTGTTAATAAAGAAGTTGGGAGTTATTCGCGATCTAGCGCTAACCGATAGCGAAGGAAAATTGGTGCAATCACTTTTGAAAAACAGTTTGTTTATCTGCTGTAAAAACACAAATACGTTGAAGCTGTTGCCTATCAGGATGAGCTAAACTAAAATTATAAATTATAAGAAAACATATTTTGTTTTGTTACTTGTATGTATACATATATTTATTTTTGTTTATATTTTTTTTTTGTTACTTGTATCTTTATATTTATTTTTTATATAAAAGGAAACTTGAAATTAAATGAGGAAAAAAAATGTAACCATATACAAAAAAATGCCTTTTGATTGTTTTTATTTACTTATATTGAATTGAAAATTTACACGTTTCCGAATGTAGCAACATGTTTTTATCATTATAAATAATTTAAATTGTTTTGAATATTGAAAATATCATTCGAAACCACTGTCATACCACCATCATATCTACTCTGAGACTGAGATGTTGGCGCCAGCACCAGTTCAGTGGGTCATTCACGAGAGTAGTGCTCCTAATGAATTGACAAACGGTCTCTTGGTCAGGCGCATCGAATCACTGAGGCGGCTGTCAATTGCCATCCCACTGCAACAGCACCAGCAACAGCAGCATGGCAGTGGAGCGCGATTGCGGTAAGAGATTGTTTAAGAGAGTTTTTGGTTTTGATTGCGGTAAGAGATTGTTTAAGAGAGTTTTTGGTGATTTCTTGGAAATTCAGTGATAGAGCATAGCCTGCTTTTGTTGTTTTCTTGATGTTGAGATACTAAAAATAGAAATAAGAAAAAGGTTAACAAATTGAAAAAAAAAAACTAAACTCTATTTTTATTTTGAGAGCTTTTCGACAATACCACTTTTATTAAGAAACTGAATTTCGAATTAAGAGAAAATACCAAACGAAAACACTTTTGAATTAAGAATTTAAATTCCTCAACTTGTCAAGCTTATACTCAAGAAGTTTAAAAGAACTTTTCAGCAAACTTAAAAAAGCTGATATTTCATAGTACCTGATCACAGAAGAAAGGCATTCCCAGCATAGGCACTCCATGATAGACACCTTCCTGACTGCCAAACAATCCACCATGTGTTATGAAGACTTTGACATTTGGATGAGCTAAAATATCATTTTGTGGCATCCATTTCGGAACCATAACGTTTATTGGAAGTTTTGGAATTTTGTCAGCTTCGAATTTCCACAGAACTCTCTGTTTCATACTAGCGAAGACATCCAAGAAGATTTGGATTTTCTTCGGAGGCATATCGGCACTCTGAATATTGGTTCCTAAAATGTAGATAGTGTCAATATAACTTTTAGACTATAAATTGGTTTGTGTATCATTTACCTAAACTAAAGTATATAGCTCCATTGGTGGCTTCATCCAAGAAAGTTTTGATATTTGTTGGCAATGACTTTGGTTTCTGAATGTGTAATCCTCCGACTTCAACCATTCCTGCTATCGTTGGTCTAGGTGTTGTAATTGGAGCATGACTATTCAAAACCATCACCGAAATGTTTCTTTCCACTTCTGACATTTTTGGAAATTTAACTACGACAAAGAAAATAAATAACATTGAAATTGAAAAAGGTTCTTTTAGACTAGCTTACTTGGCAAATGTGACAAATACTTCTGCACTAAAGCACCCTGTTTTGGTAAATAAACATACTCCCTGAAAACAACTTCATAGAAAGAACTTATCGTATTTACGACTCTTTCCCAAAAATCCATTCTATCATCGTATGGCAAAAATCCGTGAGGTACAAATGACCACGGTTGGATAATTCCCATCATATGACTGTAGAAATTTTCATAACCCAAAGTACTTGAAGTAACCACAGGTATAATGTATTTTAGTCCCAATGTCAAAAACGCCTCCTGATAAAATTGTAAAACTAACAGAAGATCATAAACATCTTTAGAGTCGGTTCGATTAAATATTTCTTGAACATTTGGTTGTTTCAAGGCATGTTCGGTAGCTTTTTGACCAATGATATCGAGCATTTCCATAAAACCTTTCATTGTCAGGGTAGTTAAATCAAAATGACTTGAGGCCTTGAAGTGAACTTTAACTGAAATGAATTGATGTTAATATTTAGTTTTGGTTTGATATATCAAAAAATTTTACTTACTATCATTCCAAAAGTCGTAAACTGGAATTTGTACTTCGGTGTAGTTACTACCTAGATCCTTCCCCAGAGGGAAATTCGTAATGAAGGTAACTTCATGTCCTCGATGCAGCAACTCTTTGATGAGGGTATTGTGCATCATTGCATGACTTTTTCCAGGGAAAACGAAAGCTGCCAATATTCTGGATGCATTCGTATGAGATATTGTTAGCAGAAGGACGATTGTTTTAATTTACTTATTTTTATAAATAAAAAAATTGATTTCAAAGCAAACCACTGTACTGTACTAATTACATATTGGAAAAGTTCTTGTCAAACCTTAGTTGGATCGCTGTTGCAACATCATCACATACCAATCTTGTAATATGGTGTGCAGAGACCTTTCCCGGTAGATCCGATAGCCAATCGACTTAGATCGAGGATCGAAATTGAATTCGTAAACGGTGTGGGGGCAGTTTACATCTCTCATTACATTTTTGACCATTTGGAGGAATTTCACAAGGAAATCAGCACATTGCGAAGGAGTCCAAAAATTCTAGAAACAAAATATTTTTTTTCAAGCTTATTTAATCCATATACTTATATGAATTAACTTACAGAAGACATCTTTGGTAATGAACGAACTTCCATATGTTTTATTTCGTCCACAAACCCTTTATCATTTCGATAGCCAACCATGAGATCCTGAATTCCAACCAGAAAACTCTGGCACCACCAGTTCCTGCACTTGAAGCGGTAAAAGTTTTGCTGCTGTCTTTCGTTGGACGGTCTCAATGAGCACTTGAGTTCTACCAGCTTCAGAGTTGAGTACCTCTTTGTTTTCGATATTCTTGCAAACAGTGATACTTATCGCACCATCTACTTCAGCCCAAAACAGCAGTTCCATACCTTGAATCTTGGTCTTGTACATACAACAGAACTCTTCACATTCGTCTACAGGAGCACTTGTGTTGGGTTCTTCAGACGGGTTATAGGTCATGCAATATTGCTCAAACTTGAAACCATATGCGCAGAATTTCTTCTGATTCTCATTTTGATTGAGCCGATCATGCGTTTTTTGTTCCCTCTCCTTCTGACTCATATATATATTACCCTTGTATCGGGTAGCATGAATACACCAATCTTCTTTCCATTCGTATGGCGTACACATCAGCAAACGGAGGAGCCCACGAAAGCAAATAAAATCGAATTCTCCAACTCCCCTCGGCAAGTCTGATTTAGATAGAAGCTCATCCTTATGGCTATTTATGAATTGCAGAATATTGTCCAGGCGCTCATCTTGCATCAGCTCTTGTTTGGATTTCGCCAATCCATAACCAATATTCAGATCCAAAGGGAATTTGTTTGGCATACGAAAGTAAGAAGTTCTCCGCTGATTTTTCATAGTTTGTGTTTATACTGAAGCATCCAAGTATCTGGGGTCTCTCTATTTTAGGAAAAGGTATATTATCGTCTGGGTCAAGTCGACCACTTAGGCCGGTATCTACAAGCGATTTGAAGTATTCACTGTGAATGGAAATTTAAAATGTTTTATTTTGAAAAATATACATAAATTAAACAAAATACTCACAGCGCACAGCCAGCTTCTTCTTCATTTTGCACGAACTGTCAAAATTTGTCAATAACATAAAAAAAACATGGCATCGTTTGTCTTCAACAAATTATACTAGATGTCAATACTTTCTATGTCAGAAAAAGCTTATCTCAACTAAATAAAAACAGATGTCGCTAAATATTTCATAACTTTTTTTGCCACTGGGCCTGAAAGGGCTAGTGTAGCTAATTTGAAGTGGAACCATTCTAATTCAAATTTTGTATGGAAAATTCACACCACTAGCAGTCCATGTATAGTATGTCAATGGTGAGTAGGTAGGACGGCTGGATTTCAAAAGCGTCGGCTCATTTCAGCAAATAAGCTGTATGATGCTGAATTATGACGTGATCGAAGTCCGCGCGTTCCGATTGGCCGAAAACATTGGGGAATGAGTAAAGAAGAGGTTTGGACAGACATCGAAAACCCTGGAAGAATCACTTCTTTAGTGTGTTATTACACCCAGACTTTTTGTATGGTGCGTGTTTCGCATATTTTCTTTTGAACACTCATCCCGTCAATCTCGCATTATTACACTCGGATTGTTTTCGGTTGCGTGTTTTTGACACTTCTCTTTCATTTTTTGTTCTCATCCATAAAGTCAAAGTGTGAAAATAATTAAAGAAAACTGCACTTTTTACTACAGCAATGATTATTGACATCATGAATACGGATAATAATTCCGAATAATGTAAAAATAGGAATTAGATTGAAATCTGGAAAGAATCCTTCATTTTCTTGACAAAAGAACTAAAATCAAATGATGCACCATCGTTTTTAATTTATAAAAGGATGAATGAAGAAACTTTTAACCTGCTTTTTATTAAAAACCACATAAAAAAATACAATTTTGAGGGCCAGAAAAGTTGGCTATCACTTTGTTTCAACGGGTGAAACATTCCAAAGCTTAAACTACCAAGCTAGAGTATTGCAATCATTCCTTCATTTAATTTCATTATAAGGTCTTTGCTCCACTTGAATTTGTCCGGCGGAATATTTCTTGTTTACTCGGTAACAATAGAAAGAAAAATAAAGCAACGCCAAGAAACAAAGAAAGGCAAGAAAGAGAAACGTCAAAAACAATCCAAGAATCCCGAACCCAGAGCTCTGCGGATAGAGACTTTTTAAAGTATTTCTATTTCACCTACTTTCTCTTTCGCACTTATTTGAGTCTTTCCAAAAAAGTCTGGGTGTAATAACACACTTACTGACGGCCCTATTTTGGAAAAAAAAAAAAGAAATTCAGAGAGAAAAGTGTCAAGTTCAAGAATTTTATTTCGAGTGTGATAAGTGGAAAAAAAAGTCAAGAAATGTTGTAAGGGAAAGGAGAAAAATCGAGAAGAAGTAACTAGGAAGTGTGGATGAAGGAAGAAAAGGTGGAAAAACAAAAGGGAAAAGAAATCAAAGAGGGTATAGTTGGCAGAGAAAAAAAAGTTAAGTATAGTGGTTCTTATTATTTTAGATTCAAATCGTTTTTTTATTGTGGAAAATTTTTGGAAAAGATCAGAAATCGGTTGGCTTGTGTTTCGTTAAAATTTTCTCGAAATTGCGAGACGCGCGACCCGTTAAACTTTTCTTTTGTCCGTTCGGGACAAAGCAATAGCGGTCCATTTTATTTCATTTCAAAATTTCCATTGTTCTATTTTTCTTTGTTCGTTAAAAGATCTTGGGTTTTACTCCTATTTAAAAGGTTTCCCAAGCAAATCAGTTTAAACTAATAAAAAGAGTTAAAATCCCATTTCGGGAATATAAATTTATTGTTCTTATTTAAAAGTGCTTTCACCGTCGGTTCCGCTCCGAAGGTTTGCAATTTCCTTTAATTTTTCAAAAAAAAATTGCTGGCGCCCTTTTTACTTTTCAGGTCTTACGCACCTGTGTTAATCAAAAATCATATCGAATAATTCAATTGATAAAAAAAAATAATTCATTCGAACTATCAAATTAATTGGTGTGACCCACCCCTTTGATCTAGCCGTGGTGGTAGCATTGGAAGTGCTACATGTTGCACTTCGAATTCGAACGCACCTTTTCGTCGTTTCCTTTGGTTTGACATTCGTCTGATAACCAATTCATAATTCGTATATTATCTCGTGTGCCGGTCGTGTTTCAGTTTCGTCGTTTTTAGTTTGCTTAAATTAATAATTAAATAAGTAATTATAATTGTTCGGTTCGTCGCGGAAAAAGTGCAACACTATTTCATTGTTTGGAATTGGGGTCGTATTTCATAATGAAATAACACCCCAATTTCAAAAAATGAAAGAAGGCCCCAATAAGTGAAATTATGCCCCAATAAAATGCAATTTATTTTTGTTGTTGTTTTGCGTATAAGCTTTGGGGCCTTATTTCATTTTTTTTTTGGGGCTTATTTCCTGGGGCCTAATTTCGAAGAGCCATTTCATTTTACTGAACAGCTGACTGCCAAAAGCCAAAAGCCAAACAAAATTCCATTTCGTTTTACTGTTGGTGTTCCATTTTTTTACTGTTCCGATCACATCATTAAAAATTTTACTATGAAAGCAACAGTAAAAAAATTGTCTTTGACGCGAAGCCTCAAAGTGACATTTAATTTAATGATGTAAATTTACTGATTGCTATAAACGCTCATCAGTAAAAGATTTCAGATTCCTCCTGTTTCAAATTTTACTGATGGATTTTACTGATAGCTATAACCGGCCCCTAAGCCAACACCCGTAAGTCAATGAAACGCAAGATCTGCTGATAACATCGCCGCGCCGCCGCTGTCCCTGAAAGTGTGCAGCAGGATCCGAGGTAGTCAGTTTTGCGTCGCTCACAAGAGCTTAGCCCGTCGTCGCTGACCACAACATAGTGAATTTTGCGTCTTGATTTGGGAATGCACCCACACAAAATCCAACTGACCCAGGAGCTGAGACCAAATGACCATACTCAGCGTCGTCGTGTGTTCGCTAATTTGATTTTGGAGCAGTTGGAAGTTGGAAGAAGCCCATTTTCGGATGAATAAGTACATGAATAAGCAAAATTGCCGGATTTGGTACGACACCAATCCACGCGAGACACACAAATAAAGTTATTCTTTGGTGTGGATTTTAGGTTGGAGGCGTCATCGGTCTATACTTCTTCGAAAATGATGCTGGCGATCGCGCCGTTGACGGATCGCTGTAGGTCGATAACCACCAATTTCTTGTGTCCTTTAATTTGATGATATATGGACAACGAAGACATATGGTTTCAACAGTCTACCGCTACGTACCACACGGCTCAAGACACAATGGATATGGTTATGGTTATCTCTTCCAGAGACGATGTGAATTGTCCACCAAGATTGTCTGATTTGACCCCTTTAGACTTTTTCTTGTGGGCTTTCTTAAGTCTACGCGAAGAAGTCTTACCTTCTTTTAACTTTTTTTGAATACGAATTCTAATCTAGTTAGATTTGTTTTACTTTAAGTTTTTGCAAAACAAAATGTATGTAGGCTGTACTGAACATTTATAAATTTGGGTATTTACAAGGTTTTATCACTTAACTTAAGTATTGTGTCCAATTGATAATACTATGACGTAACTCCAATGTACCAATTTTTGGTTAGCTAAAAAAGCCCTAACACTAGTACCTACCCGTGGCGTGATAAGTAATTCGTAGGTCTTGCCGCTGTGCTAACTTAAATTTTGTTCACGGATTCTGCCTTTTACCACAAATCCTCCAAGAGTAATTCTTGTCATGGAAAGTGCTTCCTCAAATTAGCCACTGGGATTGGTACAAAAACTGTAGGTCCCACCCATCTGTGACATTACTCGCATACAGGAATGATTCAGAGTTGTAAGCCACTAGGTCCTGGTTCTCTACAAGCTTATTAAAAAAGCTTTAAAGCTCTTTTGAATTAATAATTAAATAAATTACCTGATTGACGATTTTCGATCAACAGACATCGAAATACTATGCTTAAAAATTAAAATGGCAACAGGACATTTATTTATTGTACCAGCATACATATATACCTCCAAGCTCCAAGAACGAGGTTTATGAAAAACTAAACAACTGTATAGAAAGTATTTATATCCTTTTGCAGCCTGAAGACGAAGTACTGGTTGTTGGTGATCTTAATTTACCCAATCTCAATTGAATTCAAATTGACGACGATAACTTCTACGTTCCAATAAACGCGTCATCTTCAAACGAGTTTTTAATAACAGATGGTATGTCTTCTTGTGGCTTAAGTCAACTCAACGGTGTGAAGAACCGTTTTGGAAAAACACTCGATCCGGTATTTTTCTCCGAAACCATATGCTCTGAAGCAGCTGTGATTTCTTCTGCTGTCAAAATTGTGGACGAAGATCGCCATCATCCTGCATTAGACATAGCACTTAATTTAAACATGGCTTCACCTCATATGCTATCTAATAACAACAAACTAGAATTCAACTTTAGTAGGTGTAATTTTGAAAACCTTTTTAACTTATTATGTACGATCAATTGGGATCACTTATTTTGTAACTTAAATATTAAAGATATGTGTGTAACATTTTTTATTTAACTCTTTTTGACTGTTTCTACAAAACGATTCCATTTAAAAAGACTCGAAATAACTTGTGTGTTCCACCATGGTTTGGTTCTCACGTTAAAAACTTAAAAACCAAAAGGAACAAAGCTTGAATAAAGTATAATCAAACAAGAACTGATGATGATTATAGGACGTTAATTATAATAAAACAACTTTTCACTGACTACTCTAACATCCTATATGATGACTACATTCGGAAAATTGAATTAAACCTTAAAAATAATGAACTACCGACTTATTGCTAAACTATCTGTGATACCTAAACTATTTGAGTCAATCGTATGTAGCGTCCTTTCTTTTCACTGTAGTTCAATTTATCTGTGATAACCAGCATGGTTTTGTTAAAAAGCGTTCAACTTTTACTAATCTATTTCAACTTACGTCCTTTTGTTTAAATGTTTTTGAAAAACGTGAACAAGTAGATTGTATCTTTACTGTTTCAGCAAGTCCTTTGATAAATTGTGTCATAAAACATTACTTTTAAAACTATCACAGCAAGGTTTTAACGACTGTTTCATAAACTGATAGACGTTAAAGTGTTAAATTTAGTAATGAGTGTTCAAGTTCATTTGTTGTGAATTCTGGTGTCCCCCAGGGTAGTCACCTTGGTCCTATTCTATTTGTTTTATTTATAAATGACTTGGTTTCGATCAAACAAAATTCGTCTGTCCTAATATATGCTGATGACAATAAAATTTAAAAAAAAATTAACTCTACATCTGACTGTCTTCTCTTGCAAGAAGACTTAATATTATTCAGGGAATGGTGCAATAATAATCGTCTTGTTTTAAATGTTGACAAATGTAAAACCATGAGTTTTACCCGCAAAAAAGTTCCAAAGTCGTTTTTAGTTACATGTTTGATTCTTGTCCTTTAAGTAGAGCATATGTATTTTCTGACTTGGGTGTTGTCTTAGATCCTAAACTAACATTCAATGAACATATTAACTTCATAGTTAAAAAAGCAAATAGAGTTCTGGGTTTTATTAAGAGATTTGGCCGTGATTTCCGTGATCCATATGTTTTAAAATTACTTTTTGTTTCATTTGTGAGACCAGTCCTAAAAGCATATGCTTTTACAGTATGGTCACCTTACTACGCCGCCGTACACGTCACAAGACTCAAAGCCAAAAACAATCTATTACCAAGACCGGAATCTCAGACTGACATTTCGGTTTGCCTACAAGCTAGAAAGCACTAAATGTGAGAAAGTGTGCGTGAAATGATGCAAAAAACCAAACACATTCTCACATTTAGTGTTTCGGCCCATCAAAACGCTTCATTATAGTAATCAGCCCCATCTAAATGCTTCATTTTGAATGTTTCATGGCCTCGTTCAAAAACTAAGCAATCCTAACCAACAGAATCTGAAGTGCTGACATGGTCTTAAATTGGAAGATTTGTATAGCTTTTTTAATTTCAATCCAAATAAATGATGTAAATGTATATTAAATAAAATAAAATTGACCAAATACATATTATTTAATGATTTATTAGTGTATTATTATTTATTTTGTTTACTTAAATTATTTGCGAACGCAACATGCGCTGCAACTGGTTAAGTATAATTATTGCAAATGGACAAAAGTGTAACTCAATACTTTGTAAAACAACAAAACAGACAATTTTTTCAGCTGTAGTTTGCTTAGAGCATTTTTTTGGCGACGTTAGAAGTTCAGGTGGAAACAATAGGCGGGTGCCTCCGTATTTTTTTTTTGTACTGACAATGCTACGAGAAGCATACTTGTGAAGTTCCATTGCCAACTTTAGCTAGTTCAGATTCCTCAATTAGATTAGTATTTTCATCATTTAAGCAGTTCGGTAGTTGCAAGACCAAATTTTAGTTTTGTTTGTTGCAGAAATATTCCTGAAAATTTCTTTTTAAGGGACTATGTTAGAGTTGGAATTTTGTTTGTATATATAGTTAGATTTTGGAATAAAGATTTGAGGGAACCATGTTTTAAAAATAAGTTGCTTTGTGTAAAGGAATAGAAAAAGGCAATATGTTTACACACAATACCAACTAAATGAGTGCAATAAATAGATTTAAGTAACTTTTTTGTATTCCAGTATGGGGAAACCGAACACCCAATAGAAAAAAACCGATATACTCGCCAAAATCCATACTTCTTGACTAAATAATGTTATCTTCTATGTTTACGCATAAAATTACGAATTTTGTAGCGTATGAAAATTTCTAGACATTTTACAATCTGAAAAATTAATTATGCTATGAAATAATTGGCTGCTATTAATGCTAATTTTTTTCTAAAAAGTTGATGAAGGTTAGCCGAAGCGGAAATTTCTTTAATGAGCATATTTAAAATATTATTGGCTTTCTCAAAAATATTTTTCTACGCCAACCTCTGCTTTATAGCTGAAAACTATTGTTTATGTATATTTTCTTCTATGTCCTGCATTTATAAAATGTAATCTACGGTAGTATTTATTATATTACGAAAAACAAAAACATATACGTAAAACTCATTAATTTTTTTTATTATTAGCAGCATTTTTACTAAACATACTTTTCAAACAATAATAAGTAAACTTGAACTTTGGTAACTAAACAATTTTAAGGAATGAATGAAAATTATATTTTGCGTTAAACTGTGGAAATTCACTAAAAAAAAAACTTCTGTACGTCGACAATAAACATTTATGACGATTACATATTCTATTGAATTAGTTGTGCATGAATTCAGAACGATTTTAAGACGTTTTCATTTTGTGATATATGTCAAAATTTACATTTTATTTGCTCTGCATTTATTCAACAGGTTCGCTATAATCGTTCTGATTACTTTTTTAAAACATTTGTGTTCTTTTGATGCATAGTTTTTTTTGATAGCAAATACATGTATGCTTCGATCAATCAAGAATGTTATGGATAATATATTTTTCGATTATAACTCTTTTTTTTTTAAATATACAAACTATAAATATACTTGGATTAATTAAATTGATACAGATTTTAATTACTTGCAAACAAAATATTTGGGCCGTTCGTTAACGAAAATTTATTAGAATTCAATACAAAAATTGCACTCGCACCCTTAAATTGATGGTTCTTCGAACGCATCTTTGATACAAAAATCCGGGGATTATTATGAAATTTAAATAATTTCGTAGTGATTACTGTAAATTAGTGAATTAATTATAATAAACTGATGTTGAACATGCTTTTTTCAAGACAAAAAGGTACATTGGTTCACTATCCACAAAATGACTTCAAAATTAAAGCTTAAAACTGACTTCTTCATCGAAAAAAAGTAAAAAGAAAAACCTGAAAAAAACTTATTAACGACCCCATTTTGTTTTTGCTGTGCAAAATGCCGCTAGCCCACGGCATCGTTTTTTTTTGTTTGTGCTCACATCTATTCATGGATTAATTGTCAAAATTACAAATACAACAATGTAAACAAACGGGTTTTGGAGAGTGAAACGTACGAAAGATTCCGGTCTTGGTAATAGAGTGTTTTTGCTCAAAGCCATTCAGAAAAGATTTTTGCGTTTTTGTCTACGATACTTTCCGTGGTTTCATGATATTCATACATTACCGCCTTATTCACAAAGACTTTCTCTCATAAATCTTCCTTCTTTGACAAATCATAGGATGTACTTGTAGTTTTGTTTTATTGTTGGAATAATAAACGGACAAATTTCATCACCATCAGTTTTTGGTAGTTTAAACTTTAGTTTTAGTCGTTCAAGTATAAGACTCCAGAAACCATTGAATACTAATTTTAGCAGATCAAACTATGGTGTACATAGCCCCTTAAATCAATTAATTGACATCTATAATAAATTTTACTCCTGCATTAATTCACCAAATGATAATATAAAAAGTATAAATTGCAAATTAATATTTTTCAACAGTCTACTTTAAGTTTTTAGATTTTAAGCATATATTAAGATTTAACAAATTATAAATAAATAAGTCAAAATAAGTCAAGTGGAATTATTAAAATTAAAAAAAACCTATTATTACTATTATCCCCAAGCCGATTAGCCATCGTGGGGAATGACGGCCAATTCCCTCCAAACTACCCATCAAACCAAGACCAATCCAAAAACACTCTAGACATTTGTACATACAATGTAAGAACATTAGCTACAGAAGCAAAACAATCAGAACTATAAGACTAGCATTATCAACTATCAACTGGGATATACTGGGACTATCCGAGCTAAGAATTTTTGGACAAAACATAATTGAAAACCAGAATGATATATTCTACATTACATTGGTGAGACCAAAGGCTTGCATGGAGTTGGATTTCTCATCAAAAAGAGTTTAAAGGACAGAATAATACGTATTTGTACGATTTTTTAGTGAAAGGATTTGTAGCCTATGTTTAAAAATACAAAACACAAAAATGACGATAATTCAGGTTTATGCCCCGACCAAAACAGCAACTGACGAAGAAATTTCGAACTTCTACAATCTATTGGACAAAGTATATAATGAAACAAAAACGGAGATAATGTATGTTATAGGAGATTTCAACGCCAAGTTAGGGAAACAGATTGACAATGATGAAGAAGTAATGGGACCATTTGGATACGGACGAAGAAACAAAAGAGGAGACCTACTTATAAAGTGGCTGGAAGAGACGAATCTCAGATTTGCAAATTCTTTCTTCAAAAAGAGAGAAACACGAAAATTGACCTGGATTCACCCGAATGGGATAACAAAGAACGAAATTGACTTAGTTCTAACAAATAAACTGAAAACTATTAATGACATCTCCGTATTGAATAATTTTAAATTTGATAGTGACCATAGGCTAGTAAGAGCAAAAATAAAAGTGGACCATAATACGTTGAAAAGAAACAAACAAACACTCAGTATTCCTAGAATGATACCAACCGAAAATATTGAAAAATATAATGACATGCTTAAGAAAGAAATAAGACTTAATATAACTACAAACAGAATAAACGAAAACTTTCAAAATACATATGATTCATTAGAACAGATAATAAAGAACTCGGCGAAAGTTTCAATCATGACTGCTGTTACTCCAAAACCTGATAAATTAACCGATGACACTAAAGCGCTGATAACCAGAAGAGATAATCTACGAAACAAGGACAACTTATCAGACCATGAATGAACTAAGATACCTTCGGAAAACCATAAAAGAAGATGCGAAAAATGATATCCAAACATATAACGAAACAATGATAAAAGATATATTAAGCAACACAAAATCTATTAAAAAGACAAAATCATTTCTTGACGACGGAAAAGAGTGGATAACATCAATTAAGAACAAAAATAATAACGCTATTAATAGGAGAGATATAAATGAGTCTGCTACCAAGTTTTTCGAAGAACTCTTCAAATCGTCAAAAGAAATAAAAGATAATGATATATCGATGGCGGACAGTTACTCCAACTTAAATACTATTACACTTTTTACAAAAGCAGATATTGAACAAGCAATTGACGATCTAAAGACAGATAAGTGTACAGGAAATGACGGTATTGTAACAGAAATGCTCAAATATGGAAAACAACCAATTTCTACAGTCTTGACCACGATTTTTAATGACGTACTTATAACACAGCAGATTCCAAGACAATGGAAACAAGCTACAATAACGCTTATCCACAAAAAATAAAATAAAGATGACATAAATAACTACAGACCAATAAGCAACATTTCTATGATATATAAACTGTTCTCCAAAGTAATGTATACAAAAATTAAGGACACATTAAACAGAAATCAGCCAAGAGAACAAGCAGGATTCCGAGAAGGTTTTTCAACAACAGACCATCTGCAAACAATGAACCAACTCATTGAAAAAACTAACGAATTTGAAAAACCTTTGTATCTTTTATATATTGACTTCAGTAAAGCATTTGACTCAGTAGAACATGACGAAATATGGACAGCGCTGACAAACCAAGGAATTCATCCTATCTTTATAAGGACGATGAAAAATATATATACAGACAGCGTGGCGAAAATAAAAACCGAAAGAATAGGAAGAGAAATAAAAATAAAGAGAGGCGTAAGAAAGGGGGATCCAATGTCACCACCATTATTCTCTGCGGTACTGGAAGAAATATTCAAGAAACTAAACTGGGACAATAGATATGGAATAAATATTTGGGGACAATATTTGAGCAACCTTAGATTCGCTGATGACATAGTTCTCATCTCATCAACTTCCGGACAAATACAAAATATGCTCATAGAATTGACAAATGAATGCAAGAAAGTTGGACCTCATATCAATAAGTCAAAAACTAAGATAATGACTAACCATATTAAAGATGACATAATGCTGGATAACGAACACATAGAATATGTAGAAGACTATACTTATCTAGGACAGACTAAGTCATTCATTAACCAAGAGAAAAAATAAGTTTCTAGACGCATTACCAATAGTTGGAAACAATTTTGGAGTCTAAAACAAATATTACAATCAAATCTAAGGGACGAAACACGAAAATATATACTAGACTCTGCTATTCTTCCTGTTATGACGTATGGGTTACAGACTATATCCTTGACTTCAAGTTTACTTGACAAAATAAGAATATGCCAAACCAAGATGGAAAGAAAACTACTTAACCTACGAATAAGCCAGAGAGTGAGAAATAGAGAAATAAGACGAAGAACTGGTTTAACGGACGTGGTTGAACGAGCAAAACTCCTTAAATGGAATTGGGCAGGACATATATCTAGAATACAGGACCAAAGATGGACAAAAATCATTACAAAATGGACACCACCAGAAAGCAGAAGACCAATTGGACGACCGAAGAAAAGATGGGCAGACGATTTGCTTAAAGAAAGACAAAGTTGGTACAATGACGCAAAAGATAGAGATCTCTGGGCAACATTGGGGGAGGCTTATGCCAGATCATAGAATTTTGACACGCATCTATTTATTTATTCAAACTTTGCTTACATATTAAAGTTGATTAAAAAAAAAAAAAAAAATTATGTCAATTTTATATAGTAATTAATTCAAAAGAAACAGAAAATGTAAACAAAAATGTAATTAAATATTGTACAAAATATTAATAATGGCAAATAAAAAGCTTATAATAATAATTATTACTGATTAATGTAAGTCTGTGTGAACATATAAAAATGTTACAGTTATTTTAAATAACCAGCGCCGACATTTGACATTTTGAAATGAACAACCTATAGTCTTTTTAGTAATTCCTTAACTAAAGTGTATTTTATTTTGCATAAAACTTATTCACGCTTTTAACTTTGACTACTTAAATCATTCAAAGAAAAAAACGCATTTAAATGTATACCATATAGTACATATCTACTCATATGTAAGGATTCATTTGTCAATCCCATTCGAAAAAGTAATCAGATTATTACAAGTTGTTTTGTCATATACATATACATATGTACAATCCTCAAACTTTCATTGATTCTATAAAAGAAACAGCAACAAATATTACAAAAAGTATATGTACCTCTCAAGTTACACCTTCGACGATAAAAAAAAATAGAAGACAGACAAATTGTTGAACAAATTGTCTAACATGCAAAGCAAAAATCTATAGGTTCGACCTAATTTACGCATGAATGCCCTAACATTACGATGACATTATGGAACGAAAAATATGAAGAAAGAATAAAAATCGAAAATAATCTATAGGTTTGTACATATAAATACTCTTATATGAAATACGCGCTACTGAAATCTTAGAAATGTCATTCTACAAATATAAAAATATCCGCTCGTATGTTCATAATACTGACATCTATGGAACACTGCTAATGCTCATGTTAACCATCAGGTGGGTGAGGTTCTCTATGATTTTATATTAAAAAATTTTGCAAATTAGTTACCTACATATGTATGTACATCATAGGTCCTAAGCTTATTTACTAAAAAGAATTACAAAAAAAAAAAAAAAAAAGGTGCGTCTACGCCACAATGTCCCGATTGTATTTATAATTAAAAAATATAGTGTAGTATTTATTCATTCGATCTGCACTTGTTTATAATTGTATAACTTAGATTTGAACAGCTGTTCTGACATTACAAACGCTTTTATATCTATTTACCCCATTATAGTTGGGTTGTGTAAATTTATGTGAACTTAGCGTGGCTAAATGCGGGGTTTTAGAACAACAAAATAAAACACACAAAATAAACACCCATTATAATGGAATTGTTTGTGTAACAAACTTGTGCAAAGATTATTCAGTAGCTATAACTAATTGTTTGATCAGGCGTTTAAATTACAAAGCATAATCTATAGCGGGTTAGTTATAAAATAACGTTGTTTTAAATCTTTTCAAAATGTTTTTGGCACTGAAACAATTGAAAGTTAAATTGTTCTGAAAAAAAAACATAATTTTCTTAAAAAGTTATTAATATTTTCAGTACCCACTTTGTGCTGACTTAAACTTTATGAGAAGATTGACAATTTGGCAATTAATATCTTTCAAGATATGACTTTCATATAATTTCAAGATTTTAACCTTGAAGATCTCACTTGTTTTATAAATTAATTTTAATCTTTACTAATATTATGAAAGGAAAAGCAGTTTGTTTGTTTGTTTGTTTGTTTGTAGGTCCTTCACGTCGCAACGGAGCAATATTATGTCATGATTTTTTGCGTGGAGGTAGTTACGAGGATGGAGAGTATTTTACGTTGTTTTTTACCGCGGTAAAATATCTCATTCACAACTCATTCGAGCAGATCTGCCGGTAGCACTTATAGTAAGTTATTCAATATATTCTTTTTTTTAAGAACACTTATTAGTAGCATATCATTAGGTGTTGTCTGATTTTGGACCTATCATCGTTGCCTATCATTAGGTGTTTCTTGTAATGACAGTAACTCACGTAAATCTGCTAAAACACTATTAAATATAAGATTTGGGCGGTTAAAACCCGACGCTGAGTAATTCTGAAATTATTGCAAGTATTTACCCTGTTTTACGAAATAACATACATGATGATCAATTTCTCTGTTAAAGAGCGATTTTAGCATTAGGAAACGATGTTGTTTTTAATACAAGCATCAGCAGGACATATGAATAGTAAATAGACACAGTCAAGGACCCATACCCTTTCCTTATTTACTTGAACTGCTTTTGCAAAATGGGGATGCCGGTCAATTATGTAATGATACAATATATAATTCGTGTCACACAACTTGGGTGAAACATTATTATTAACTTAACCAGCGACAGCGTCTGGAAAGATAGTTCAAAAGAAATTTACGCAGCAAAGTTACTGAACCAGATCAACATTACCTTTTTAACTACTTGGAACTTCGAAACGAGGAAAAAATACGTTTTTTAAACAACTCTATAAAGGAAGTCGTACACATAAATTCTACCCCATCAAAATCTAATAACTACCGTCAAAAATGGTTCGACCAAGAATGCTTCACCGCTAGAAAGCTATCATTTGATCTGCTTAGAAAATTAAGGAACACCATCGATCATATCGAAACCCTAAGAGGAAAATATATCACCGCAAATAAAATTTATAAAGAATTATGTATGCCTTTATAAACGCAAAAATTACTACAATGCAATAGCCATAGAGCTCTCCTGTACAAGAGATACCAAAGATTTTTGGGCAAAAATAAAGTCACTAAAAGGCCTAGACTTCGTTTGTGGGATACACTTAAAGGCAGGAAAACTGGACGAACACTTCAAAATATTGCTGAATCCATGCTACTTGGAAGAGCACAACTTTCACTACTTGATAGGGAAATAACTCTAAATGAGCTACAATTGAGCCTGTATAGCTCTAAGAACAGAAAAGCACCAGGTCCTGATCGAATAGCTAACGAATTTTACAAAAATGCTCCTATCGAGTTCCTAACGCACATGCTTGACGCCTTCAATTTCATCTTCAGAACCGGAATGGTGCCTCAGGAATTTAAAGATGCTGTAGTGTACCCGATCTATAAAAAAAGTGATGTTAATTTGGCATGTAACTACAGGGGTATATCGTTCATGAACTCAATAGCAAAAATTTTCTCTGCAATTCTACTTAATCGAATAAACGAATGGATAGAAAGAAACGAAGTATTGAGTGAATATCAAGCAGGTTTTCGTAAATGCTACTCAACGATAGACAACATTTTCACTGTGACAACCATTGCCCAACATTTTCTGAAACAAAATAAAAAATTATATATGTTTTTTTTTCGACTTTAAAGCAGCTTTTGACTCTATTGATCGCAATGCATTGTTCTAAAAACTGTCGCAGAAAGGATTGTCTACGAAGCTGTTAAAAGTCCTCAGAAATATGTACCAAAAAATACTCGACAATCGGTGTGCGATGGTAAAAGTATGTCAGAATGGTTTATCACAACATCAGGAGTGAAGCAAGGCTGTCAACTGAGTGCAATATCGTTTTCACTGTTCATTGACGATATTTCTTCTCATCTACCTGCTGGAGTATGCGTAGCAGAAATAAGAATTAAAGTGCTTCTTTATGCTAACGACATCGTTCTGTTTGCTGAATCTCCACAGAGTCTTCAACTTATGATCAATAAACTCAATACTTATTGTAAAACCTGGAGGCTTGCAATAAATTTAGAAAAATCAAAAATCATGATCATACGCAACAGGCAAACAAAATTGGGAAACGGCGAAAAATGGTTTCTAGATGGTGAATCAATTGAAACAGTCACACAATACAAATACCTTGGTGTTATACTGCAATCAAACATGAAAAGTTTTCTCTCCACCTTCAGAAAAAACTGGTTTCCGCTAAAAAGCTTATAAATTCTTCCTGGAAAGATATAATCGGGAACAAGGAAATTAAGACCTCCGCGAAATACAAGGTCTTTGATTCAATTATGCGCTCTGTCATGTGCTATAGTTGCCAAAATTGGGGTTACCGTTCATATGAAGAAGTTGAAAAACTGCTACGATATTTAAAAAAAAAACTCTTTCGCCTGCCGATAAATACGCCAAATTACGTTCTTACGCTAGAAACAGGTTTACCTTCATTATACCACTATACTCTTAAGCTACATTTTGATTATATCCTAAAAAGTCTTGGATCACCAATGCAAAGAATGCCCAATACCCTTACGAAGTTTTTAATAAACAGGAAGGTGGAAAGGGTTCACGAATGGAAAACGCCGTCTGGTAAATCTGTATAAGTTACTCGAGCTTCACGACACTCATCAGCCAACGAATGCATTCAACAAGCTACTAACTTTATCAACAGACCGATCTACCCAGAGCTCAGCTTTAGCCTAAACTGCAACAACTATTTTAACGATTCGAATAACATCCAATCGATATCTTTAATTTGCAGAGCTACATGGTAGGTAGGTAGAAATGGCTGTCCTGCTTCGCGCAGGACACAATTAGCGCTGAGTGCGCCGTTTTGGTACCATACCTCGTGAGAGCTACATAGATGTGATATGCTTAATTTAAATGGTTCAACATATAATATAATATATATATAATAGGTTCCGAGCAATAGATTCTGTGCCAACCTTCTGGCTTACTCCTTTCACAGTCCAAGTCTTAATGAACTCCAGGAGCACAGATTCATTTATTTATACTAATTATGAACGACATTTCATACAAATATTATTCAATGTTCGTACGATCATTTTGAAAGTAATCATATAAAGGTGTTTAGAACAAAGTACTTTTCAACTATAACACGGCCATCCTGCAATTTTCATCGTTCTCGATGAAACAATCCATAACCGTCATTATTTTGAAACAAAATAATAATTTGAAAACAATTCAACACAAATAGTAAGCTCAGAGGTTTAGCTCGCAAGCGTAAACTTGTCTTGTACCATAAACAACAAACCTTAGTAACTCAGAGGCAAACAGCTTGGTTACTAATATTCCCAAAACAGTCCATTATCATCAAACAATAAGCTCAGAGGTTTAGCTCACAAGCGTAAACTTGTCTTGTACCATAAACAACAAACCTTAGTAACTCAGAGGCAAACAGCTTGTCTACTAATATTCCCAAAACAGTCCATTATCAACCAACTATATAAGCTCAGAGGTTTAGCTCTCGAGCATAAACTTGTCTTACACCATTTAGCCCAAGCACACATAATATAATAATTAACAAAAACCAAAAGTTCTTCAAACTTCAGCCAATTACTTGGTAACAATTTAATAAAATTTAATAATAAAACATAAAACTTACATTATCACTGATGTTTCTAATTTTCTTTTTGAACTGGTCTAATAGTTTCTCTTGCAGCAACTATAACAATTTTGGAATAGATTTTCTTCAACTTGTACCTGTCATTCGGCAACACGCCTATGACCTCGTAAAGGCCTTTAAAGTGAACGTCTAGCTTAGACTTCCGTATTTGATTGCTTTTGTATAGAACGGTAGCACCTATTTCTAGTTTAGTTGGAGTACATTTACCTTTGTCAAACCTTGTCTTCATTTTTCCATCATTTTCACGAATTCGTTTATCTGCCAACTCGCGTAAAGCATCAAAATTGTCATATCCAGTTTCAATATTTAGGTCTGCAAACAAACACTCATTTCAGGGGTTCGTCCACTGATTCCAGTTAAAACTTTTAAAGGTGAAAGTCCAGTTGTTTTGTTGATTGTTGTGTTAAGGGCCAGTTGAACTCGACTGACATAGCTTGTCCATTCCATGTGAAGTTCCAAATTAGTCCGTAAGAGATTTGCCACTGTATCAACGTATCTCTCAACTTGCCCGTTTGCTCTACTTATACCCGGTGCAATTGTGTGGTTTTCAATACCATATGATGTACAAAGATTTTGAAAATGTTCGCTTGTAAAGTTCGTTCCCTTGTCACTAATAATTTTAGCTGGAACTCCAAACAGCATTACAAAGTTGTTTAAATGTTGAATAGTTTCTTTTGCTTGTAAAGTCTTGCACGGAAACAAAATTATAAATTTTGTAAAGGCATCAACGAATATTAAAATGTAACGGCTATCTTCCTTGTCTTTTCCATGAAATGGACCCATACAATCGATATGAATGGTGTGGAAAGGTATCGGTTTTTTTTCAATAGGATGCAGTTCACACTGTTTTTTCCCGGAGGGTCTTTTTGCTACCAGACAAATCAAGCATGATTCTACAAATTTTCGTACATTTCTTGACATTCTAGGCATCCAGAAATGTTCTTTCATCTTGGCTAGCGTTTTTTCCCATCCAATGTGACAATTATCTTCATGATAACGTCTCATTAATGATAAACGGCAATTTAGTGGCACCAGTAATTTATTATTTTCCCTTGAATTTTCCGGTACAATAATCCATTATTGATGACGTATTGTGAAGTAGTATCCAAGTCTCCCCCCTTAATTTTTTCGATTATTTCAATGCAATCAGCATCGGAATACTGTTCTATATTAAGCCAATTTTCTGATAAACTGTTAAGTTGATAACAAGTCTTTTGTGGTGGATTGCGGCTTAAATAATGGGCATGCTGCATAATCTTACCCTTACGGTATATAATGTTGAATTCAAAGTCCTGCAAATAGATCCACCATCTAGCAACTCGGGACAGGAGATCTTTTTTTTCTTTAGTTGCTTTCAATGCATTGCAGTCTGTTACAATAGTAAACCTGATTCCTAGCAAATAATTTCGGAAGTTTTTGACAGCGTTTACTACAGCAAGCGTTTCCAACTCGTAACTGTGATATTTTTCTTCATGAAGTTTTGTACTTTGGCTATAGTAAGCTACTACATACAGCTGTCCATTTATTTTTTGAAACAAGATAGCACCGTAACCCAAAGCACTCGCATCAGTGTGTAGTTCAGTAGGTTGATTTGGATCGAAAAACACTAACACTGGCCTGTTAGTCAATTGCCTGATTATATATTGCCGAGCTTCTTCACACTCACTTGTCCAGTTGAATTTAACATCATTTTTTGTTAATGCGGATATGCACCTCGTTTTAACAGCAAACTCTGGAACAAATTTTCGAAAACAGCTGGATAGTCCCATAAATTGTCGAACTTGTTTCACATTTGCAGGTGGAATTGATTTGACGAGAGCTTCTATTTTTGACTTTCCAGGCCTAATTCCTTCAACAAAAACCTCTCGGCCAAGATACTCGATTTCGGTTTTCAAAAACTTGCACTTTTCAATGTTCAATGAAAATCCACTTTGAGTCAATGCTTTCAATACTAAATCCAGATTTTTGATTCCTTCCTCAACAGTTTATGATGGTATTAAAACATCATCCATATAGACAAGAGCTGTTTTGTCCTTCAAGGTCCCCAGTGCTTTATTGATAGCTCGTTGAAAAACAGCCGGAGCATTGGCAAGTCCAAATGGCATCCTTAAATATTTAAAGTGTCCATCAGGTGTAACAAATGCAGTTTTTTCTATTGAACTTTCTTCGATTGGTATCTGATGAAACCCGACACCATATCCAAAGATGTAAAATATTTGTTGCCAGAGAGCCGATCTAATTGGTCTTCTATTCGTGGTAAGGGATACCGATCTTTGACAGTTGCACGATTCAATGCTCGATAGTGGACACATAGACGATGTTGTCCATTCTTTTTCTTCACCAATACAACTGGACTGGCAAATGGGGAACTGCTGTCCCGAACTATATTTTGACTCTTTAATTCACTTATTATTTGACTTACTACTGTTCGCTCTGAAAAAGCCATTCGGTACAGTCTATAATTTATAACTACTTCTTGATTAAGGCGAATATTCAATGAACCAGTTTGTACCTCTGTTACTGGAAATCCTTTCACAATGGATGCCGAATATTTGTTTAACAAATTTTCAACTTGAAAGTTTTGGTCGGGAGTGGCTTCACAGATCTTCTTTGTTAATACGTTAGATGATGAAATCAGATGGTCTTTTCGCTGCAAAGTTGATCCATGCATATCAACTCTACTTTCTAGTGATGAATCACTTAAAACATCTCGTCCAATTATTATTTCGTTCTTCAGATAAATTTCTTCATTTATATAGAAGGTTATTTCAGTGTTAAGTTTTTCAAATTCAACCAGCAAAGTCACTTTTTCTGTCAAAAGGATTGGATGCTTGGAAATACCTTGGATGCTTAGAAAGTGTGCAACCCTCTTCAGTGACATTTGATTTGCAATATCCGCTCTTAGTAATGAGCAATCAGAACCAGTATTCAATAAGCAATGGTATAATCTTCCGTTAATGAACACATCTGTGGTATTGTCAGCCATCAAAACATCATTGCACAAATTAACTTTTCTTTGATCAGCATTTTGTTTAGACCAGCAAGTTCTTTCCTCATGTCCAGATTTATTGCAATACGAGCATATTTTAGCATTCTCAAGTCTTTCATGCTTAAAACGATTTCCTGAACTCAATCGGGGGCAATTTGCTTTGAGATGTCCAACTTTTCCACACTTGAAGCACTTTTTTTCTGTCTCTAAGCGAGACCTCTTGTTCTGAAACCCAAAGTTGTCTTCATCACTAGGTTTGGTGTTGAATAATCTTTTATTGTTTTCATCGTTCAATACAGATGCATCTTGTTGTCTTCGAGGTGGCTCACTAATAGATGATAAATGGTCTATTAAACATTGAATCGAGGTTGGCATGACAAACATCAAAGAATTTTTTAATCCCAAATTTGTAATGCAGCCAATTGTTATCCTGACAATTTTATCCTCTGGAACTTCAAATGGTAACCGGTTTATCTGTGATACTTTTTCCATCACAAAATCAGAATAAGATCCAAATTCTTTGCTTTCGGAATTAGCAACTTTTCTGAGTTGAGCCACAATGTCCGTCCCACTTGAAAATGCGTGAATAATAGATGATCGTAAGTCAGACCAAGAGTAATGCTGATATCCATATTTGTCGAACCAAGCTTTTGATCATCCCATCAAAGAAGAACGTACACGAGGTAGAACATCAAAATCTTTCAAATTGTCACGCTCAATTCTTGTGTCAATGTCAGAACACCATTTGATAATGTCCACTCGTGAATGATCGGGATCAAAAATGGGAAATCCAATGATGCCATCTTCTTTCCGTTCCTTAAGTTGAGCAGTCTTCAAAAACTTCGACAATGCATCAGCTGTGATGAGCATTGTGTTATTTTTTTCTTGATAAACGTCCTCCAAAATTTCTTCTTCTTTACTGTCCAAATTCTTCTTATTTTCCATCACTTATTAAATATTTGGTTTTTATATTTTTTTTTCTTTAAAATTTCTTTTTACTCCTTCCTTTAGGTTTATCCCACTTCTGATAATAGGTTCCGAGCAATAGATTTTGTGCCAATCTTCTGGCTTACTCCTTTCACAGTCCAAGTCTTAATGAACTCCAGGAGCACAGATTCATTTATTTATACTAATTATGAACGACATTTCATACAAATATTATTCAATGTTCGTACGATCATTTTGAAAGTAATCATATAAAGTTGTTTAGAACAAAGTACTTTTCAACTATAACATATATATATATATATATATGCAATATGAGAGCAAAAGAAGACACTTTTCACCTTTTAGCAATATGCCCTATCTACACAGACTTACGATGCAATTACTTCGGTGAGTTGACTTTGATGATGGAACAAACGAAAACCATATTAAATGGTTCTAATTGGATAGCCTTCAAAAGTTATCTAAAAGATGCACTCAAATATAGACACATAGTAGTTACATCATGTTCTTCCGACAGGTACTTTTCATCACGATCTTAAATTTTTGTTCATTTTCTCCTTGTAAAAGATCCAAATTGTAAATTTCTTTTGTTTTTTCTCTTTTTTGTTTTTTGTTTAATTACAAAATTCTGAATTAGAAGTTTTAATTTTCATTTAAATTACTTTAAAATTATTGTTTTATAATACATATATATAAAATGTTTAACGAATCAATCGGGCAGACGGCAATGCCACGCCCATAACTTTTTATTTACTAAAATTTGAATTGTACATTTTGTAAACTTTATTATTGAAAAAATAAAATAAAATCTAATCTAATCTAATCTATGACAAAAGGCGCAAAGGCAAACACTAAAAGTAGCTTAGTTGAACATAGAAAAGTTTTTATTTGTTCCAATTGTGTTTAAGGCTCATTTCACACTACACGGTTTTGACCGTACGGCAAAAAATAGGACGGCGACATTTTGTTAGAGGCACGAAGAAGAGCATATACGCTTTCATATTATACGGTCACGGCAAAATGCCAGCGCCCGCCGCGCCGTGTAGCAACCGTCTACTGACACTACAGCATACGCCAGTTGGACGGCGGCGGCGCGATAAGCTTAGTGGCGTACGTGACGAAATGCATGTTTCCACATCATACGATTTTATTCGTGCGGCAGAGTTCGATCAGCCACTTCAAGACACGATTACTTGTGATACTAAAGGGTGTCCCAAAATTAACGCAAGATTTGAATTTGCCGCCATTTGTGCAGTGAAGTGTTGGCAACCCTGAAAAAAAAGCAATTTGACAGCTAACAGTATACGGTTATTAAAAATGGAGCGTTACACGAGAGAACAACGTGTCTTCATTATTAAAGAATATTTCAAAAATAGTGAAAGCTTGGCGGCTGCAGTTCGAAAATTTCATACATAATATGGTCGGAATAGTGTTTTAACTTCGTCAACTGTGAAGAGATTAATTGAAAAATTCATGGAGACTGGATCCGTTGGAGACGCCAAACACACTGGTCGTCCAAAAACAAGCCGTTCAAATGTGAATGTCGAAGCAGTGCGTGAGAGTGTTGCTGACAATTCAGGAACCTCAATTCGACGTCGTGGACAAGAATTGCAAATTTCAAGAACCTCTCTACAGCGTATACTCACCAAAGATCTATGTCTTCATGCTTACAAAATTCAATTAACACAACCATTGAAGCCTAATGACCATGGACAGAGAAGAGAGTTCGTTGAATGGATTATTGAACATCAACAAATGGACCCTGATTTTTCGAGCAAAATCATCCTAAGCGATAAAGCACATTTTCATCTTGATGGCTTTGTCAATCGCCAAAATTGCCGCATTTGGGGTTCGGAGAACCCACATGTGATTGTCGAAAAACAAATGCATCCACAACGCGTGACTGTATGGTGTGGATTTTGGGCTGGAGGCATAATTGGCCCATATTTTTTTGAAAATGATGCTGGTCAAGCAGTGACTGTTACTGGTGCTCGATATCGCGACATGATTACACAGTTCTTTCTGCCAAAATTGGATGATATTGATGTGTCCAATATGTGGTTTCAACAAGACGTTGCCACATGTCATACAGCCCGTGAAACAATTCCATTACTGTATGAGACATTTCCAGGTCGTGTACTCTCTCGTTTCGGTGATCAAAATTGGCCTCCTAGATCGTGTGATTTAACACCATTAGACTTCTTTTTATGGGGTTATTTGAAATCACAAGTCTATGTCAACAAGCCCACAACCACCCGTGCATTAAAGGAGGAGATTCAATGCTGCATCAACGAAATTCAGCCACATTTATGCAGAATGGTCATGGAAGATTTCAACAAAAGAGTGCGCATGTGCATGCAAAGCCGTGGAGGCCATTTGTCCGATGTGTTATTCCATACATAACCCTATCCTATGTACTTTACGAGTCAATAAAAATATAACTATCAAAAGACTAAAAACGGCGTTTTCTATTTAATTCAAATCTTGCGTTAATTTTGGGACACCCTTTATAAGCACAGGAACCCTGCATATGTCGTGTTTTACCGTACGGTTAAAACCGTATAATGTGTAATTAGCCATTGATCCGGTTTATGCATTCCAGTTTTTTGCCGTACGGTCAAAACCGTGTAGTGTAGTGGAAACGAGCCTAAGAATTCTTTATCAAAGTATTCTGTTTGATTTGGTTTTGGTCGAAAAATCAACTCCTCTGATAATTTTTAGATTAGTTCCATCGGCTTTAGGTGTAAGTACAATTTTCGTCATCATTAGAAGAGTGAACGAACTCTAGAAATACTCAACGAGATATAAGGTGCGTTTTTTGACAAAAATATACGTTATGGAGTATGATTTAACACGTATTACAAGAACTGACAGATAGTGTCAGTTTATTTGTGAGAAGTCTCCAATTTATTTCGAAAAGAAATTAAGAAATTAGTGCTTATTTATTTTATTTTATATGTTTTAATTTTGTTTACAGTAATATTTCGTTTTTTTTCGTCAGCAGCTTAATAATAAAGTTCATAATAAAATCAAAAAAAAAAAAAAAAAATAGCTATTACAACAACCCTCGTTTTTTCCAATACATAAGATAAATTATATTTCTAAACTAAGAGGTGTTATAAAATTGATGTAGTAAAGTATTTTGAACGAATCATTAGCTATTCATTTTTAAAAAAATTAACGCTACTTTTTCATATGCATATAATAACTGTAGTGTATTCCGGAGATAATAATCAAATACTTGTTTAAGATATTAGACTTCAATGTCTTATTTTTAATTCACTTTTATTGGTAGTTATAATTCATAATTAGGTTAAGTACAATATAGGGTATGCCATAGACAATGTGTTTCCCAAGAATGATGGATGGGTCCATGATAATTTGACAGACAGCCATATCAGCTGGACGCTCGATGTTATCGAGCTAAAGCATTGCCAGACTTGCTGATAAATACTCAACAATAACCAATATAAGGTTTTCCAATTAGAGGTTCCACTTGGAATAGTGCGCTGTTGAAGTTGTCATCTGTCAAATTTTAACAAAAAAAAACATTTTTACAAGTATAAATGAAACTACACAAACTTCCATTTTGCGAGAAACATCATTGTCAGTCGACGCCAAGACGTACATATGTACGTTTGAAGTTGTTAGATGTTGAGAACTATTATTGTAATTATTATAAATATTGTTGTTTTAGGGCAACGGCCTAGTCACTGATGAAGCTACGGTTCCCATCGATCACCGAAATCAAACATCAGTGAGCGTGGTTAGTAGAAAGATGGGGAACCGTCTCGAAACCTACCGCGTCCTGTTGTCATGTATTCTTTCTGTCTGTTGTTCTTTCTCTTCTGTCCTTCTGTCTTGCATTAATGTCTTGTGTTGTACCTTATATAGTCTAGTCGCTCAAGGTGCTGTGTTCTCTAGTCTGTACATTTAATGGGTGATTTTTTTCAGGTTAGGATTTTCATGCATTAGTATTTGACAGATCACGCGGGATTTCAGACATGGTGTCAAAGAGAAAGATGCTCAGTATGCTTTGACATTTCATTATGAATAGACTTACTAACGAGCAACGCTTGCAAATCATTGAATTTTATTACCAAAATCAGTGTTCGGTTCGAAATGTGTTTCGTGCTTTTTTATCGACAAATTTTGTTCAGCGATGAGGCTCATTTCTGGTTGAATGGCTGCGTAAATAAGCAAAATTGCCGCATTTGGAGTGAAGAGCAACCAGAAGCCGTTCAAGAACTGCCCATGCATCCCGAAAAATGCACTGTTTGGTGTGGTTTGTACGCTGGTGGAATCATTGGACCGTATTTTTTCAAAGATGCTGTTATAAGCAACGTTACGGTGAATGCAGATCGCTATCGTTCAATGCTAACAAACTTTTTGTTGCCAAAAATGGAAGAACTGAACTTGGTTGACATGTGGTTTCAACAAGATGGCGCTACATGCCACACAGCTCGCGATTCTATGGCCATTTTGAGGGAAAACTTCGGAGAACAATTCATCTCAAGGAATGGACCGGTAAGTTGGCCACCAAGATCATGCGATTTGACGCCTTTAGACTATTTTTTGTGGGGCTACGTCAAGTCTAAAGTCTACACAAATAAGCCAGCAACTATTCCAGCTTTGGAAGACAACATTTCCGAAGAAATTCGGGCTATTCCGGCCGAAATGCTCGAAAAAGTTACCTAAAATTGGACTTTGCGAATGGACCACCTAAGACGCAGTCAACATTTAAATGAAATTATCTCCAAAAAGTAAATGTCATGGACCAATCTAACGTTTCAAATAAAGAATCGATGAGATTTTGCAAATTGTATGCGTTTTTTTTTTTTTTAAAGTTCTCAAGCTCTTCAAAAATCACCCGATATAAGCTGAGTAGTATGTAATGTAATGTAATGTAATGTAATGTAATATTGTTGTTTTCTTCACAAACGCAAAATTCAATCAAGTAACTAATCTGACAACTTGAATGCAAACAGTTTTTCATTGTCACATTGAAAAGGACTTGGCTATATTCTTAGCTCATCTAAAAGTCGTTTCCACTTAGCTTAACTCTTAATATGTTTAAAAAGTGTTTTTTTTTTTTTAAGGTTGATTTAATATTAATTCTTAGAATCAATACTCCCAAAAATATTTATCTTCATTCAGTCAATATTCTATCTTTCTGTTTCCAATAATAATCCAACAGAACTTATTCTATTTCAAATCATTCCACAAACAAACAATCCTTAATCTGATTTGAACAATCTCCTCCTGTAATAAAATAATATAATTTGAGCTTTTTGAATAAACTTTATGTGTGGCTTTATCTCTCTCATATAAACCTCGCTAATGCCAAACAGAAAATTAAAATTAATTTAGCCAATAACTTTAACGTGCTACTGTCTTATGCAAATAATGTATAAATATACGCAACTTTACACACATTTGTGCTTAATAGCTGGGCATGTACATTAGCACAATGTGGACGGCCAGGACGGGACGTTACATTATGGCCGCTACTTGAAAATGCCGAAGCAACCGACTTGAATCAGTGAAGCCTGCCAGCTAGGTCCAATAAGCCATCAGACAACCGGTAACAGGATGACTGTAACAAATCCACGGAAATTATTGCCAATTCACCAGGCAAAATTTTATTCCAGAATGTTTACCTCTCCTCGACGATCACGATGATGACGACGACGATGAACGATGACGACGCATAGTAATGGTGGATACCTGATTATTCGTGCGTTTGTTGGTTAGATAGTCCTAGGCTGGGTCTGGTCCGGTCCGGTCCTCAAGCATGGAACAGAAATGCTGACTCCAGCAAAATGCACAAGTAGTTCATAATTTGCATCCGGTCTGGCTTGATGTCTTCGTTTCGACAGAAAACCGTTCGGGTGCAGGAGACCGGTCAGCCAGCCGACCGACCGACCGAACGGCCGCTGGCTGGCTGGCAGACCACATACTTTACACCTGTTGTAAGTGGGGTATATGTGTGTACTTTGGCCATGTTTATTTACACACTAGAGATGTGACGTTCTACGAATAGGTAGATCCATGCATATCCATATAGACGCTGTCCACTGGTGGCAGTGGCCAGGCCATGCCATAGCTTAGCTAGGCACTCCAGTGTTTAAGGTTTGTTTAAATTTTTTTTAACGTTTGCATTTTTCGCAAGAGCCCACTTTGACAGTGAATGTAAATTACGCTGACTCCGCAACGAAATATGAGTTGTTGAAGAGGGTTTAAAGATCGTTTAAATGACGGACGCGACGCGACGCGAAGTGGCAGTGGTTGTGAGTTTTGAGTTGCGACGTGAGTTGAAGGTTTTGACTTGTTTCCGTAGAGGTTTTTTTTTTTTTAAATATTTGTTTTATTTGTATTTTTGCTACCAAGCTGGGACTGCTAATTAGAAAATATTTTTGAAATAAGAGAAAACGGAAAAGTTGGTCAACGTGATTTTAAGTCGGATGTTAAAGTGCTAACGCTAAGATGGAGTGACTTTGAGTTTGTAAATGTTTCTTCTGCACGCACGTGGCTTAAAATAACACACTTGCTAGCCAGCGATTGCATATAGACTCAATTAGAACGACAAGGTAATTGATCTTTATAACTACTCTGGAATAAGTGTTAATTTATTTTTGAACTCTAGACTCTTTTTGCAGGTGCAATCATATTATGAGTACATATACTACTCATATACTCGTATAATGTACATTTATTGGGGTTTCTGTTAACTTGCCTGTTTATATGACCATTACTTAAGTTTATTGCTTTTATACATGTGTAATATGTACACAGGTAAACAAAAAAAAAAAAAAAAAAACAAAATGATGTCATGTAAACTTGTGTTTACTGCAGCAACAAAGCAATGTGGGCAACACTTAAGAAAAGTACTAAAGTAACGTCATAAAGTAATTTGTTTTCATTTCCATATAGACACTTAATATTTCTCGAATTTTTATTGTCAATTTAAAAGTGCAAAATATTGATTTATATTGAAGGACTCTGTAATTAAATAGAGCTAACTTGAGTTCCATCTAAACTTCAATCCGTAAAATTTGACCGAATTTATTGATAAAGAATATTAATATATGCATGAGAATTTTAAATTTTTCGTTATCCTGGAACAATTTATTTTATCTTTTACTTGACAACATCAATTTTCCACTTAACGAGATTTTCCAAAATATTTGCAATACTGTAAAATTGTTAAAGTATTGCATCTGAACACGTCTTAACAATGGCAGTTCGTGACAAAATCAAATTGATCAAACCTTAAGGACTATTCACATAGCAGCGACCAACGACTGACGAATGAATAAAAAAAAATGTGATCTTAAATTTATAGACAAGAAGGTAGAAATATAGCTTAAGGTAATCATAAGTTAATAAAATTAAATAAGAACAATTTCAGAAAACAAACTGTTCGTCGCGAATTGCAATCTAAAAGGCCTTGCACATGAGAGCGAACAACGAATGAACGAATCGACGAACAAACGTAATTTTACACATTTCAAAGTCAATTTCAAACAAAAACACATTTAAATTATAAGAAACCAATTGACACTAATGTTAGGATAATAAAATTTTGCATTTTGTTCTCTAAAACAGAAAAATTTTGTAAAAACAGTTTGGTAGTAACGAATTGCAGTGTGGTTGCTACGAACTGTCAAACTCTATTCGCGTTCCACATACCATCCACACTGCAACGAATAAATTGTTCGCGCGCAACTTAACCTCAAAATTATACCACTCTTGTTTTGTTTTTCGTGTGAAAGGTCATGGCTGAGGACAATATGGAGACAAAATTGACAATTCGTTGCTGTCTGCGAATAGAAATAAAGCTCATGTGAAAGAAAAGTCAAAATATGCGAACATCCACAGTTCGCAGCTCGTAGTTCGTAGCTCATTTGCAAGATGCTTAATTGTATAATAAACTGTCAAACTCAATTCGCGTTGCGCATACGATCCACACTTAACCTACACATTTTTATTCTAGTCTTTGTTGTGCATTTGTAATGACGAATAAAAACAAGCTATGTGAAAGAAATCACATAATCGACGTTCTTTCGTTGGTTGCTCTTATGTGAACAATCCTTTAATCTGGTGTAAGGATCTATAAAATGTACAAAACATTAAATAAAGTATTTTTCTCCTCAAACAAAAATAGTGCTCAAAGAAGAACGGAAAGGGAAGTTCTCTAGAGCCGAGCGTGCCAATACTTATGAGTCTTAAAATTGTTAAAAACCTTCAAACCAACACCTTAAGTGGATTGTCATTTCAGGTGCACCTAATGCATTATGATATTAAAAAACGAGTGGTTTTTAAGAGACATAGACCTTACCTTGAACGTAGACTCAAAATAAAAGGCGTTAAATCATAAGTTCACGGTGGCCAATTGTGTGATAACCTCATCGAAAAACATCTTACAAAATATGTATGTTTTTGTTGCTTTTAGAAATGTACAATGTCTTTTTAAAGCGTGCATCATTCCAATGTTAGTAATGCCTTAGATTTTACTGGTCAAATGACAAACGATGACAACTTCAAATTTGACAGGAACTAAAATAGAGGCCTATTCCAAAAAATAGAATCTAGCAACACAAGGGTTAGTTCATTCACAATGAAAATAAATAGTGAATTATTCCAAAAACAACAAATTTTACCGAAACTATCTTTTTAAAAAACACTATAAAACACCTACCCTCCCACAATATCGGAGGTATTTTATTGAATTCTCAATTCTACTAATCCGTTTCTCCAGGCTTTTCAAAACCATAACTTACCTTCATTTTTTCTTAATTCCATTAAAAATTCATTCACTGTCCATTTCCCACTTTTCATTCAGAACAATTCGCAATATATTTTCCATTTGAAATGAAAACAAGAAAAAAGAACAAAAGTAAATAAATCTTCTTTCAAAACCGACTTTTTTTTTGGAAATATATTTATAAACGAAACCTGGCGTGTTTGGTACACTTGACCGCATTTGGGGCTACGCCTCGTATTTATAATCGAAAATCTAATTCACCTCCCCTTCTCCCAACAATAAATACCTTTATACCTATATTTTAACTTATACCTGGTGCACAATAATTGAAAATTATTCTTCTTTAAATATATAAAATCAACATAAAAACTGCGCATGCACTTAGTTGGCGGCTGCCATATGTGCAAGAAAACTGCACGATAAAACAGTGACAAGAATTAATTACTTTATGATTCACCATATATCGCCATTGCTCCAACACACCACCGCGCCGCCACCATACTGCTCTGCTCTAAGTTGTTTTGAAGCATGGTGGTTGCTGCTGCTGGATGGGTTTGGTGATTTTTTTGTTGAAAGACTACGTGCAACTGCACCATAATGCCTGCCTACATATATCTAATTATATTATAAATACATACCTATTCTATATATTCATACATGCGAGCTTCAATTCTTTATTAATAACTTTTAATCCCTTCACCCCTTTTTAACACTGTATCAGCCATCGCCATGTAGTGCATTACATAACCAACTGAAGTGGAAAAAGTTAATTTGCATACAAGCACTCGGAGACTTATAGAGACTGGCTCGAGAACGAGTCTAAAAGAGTATTAATTTGACAGGTCCGCATTATGTGCACGAGGGGTTTAAAGTTTATAGGATGGTTTATGTTTTTATAGGATCTTCTGACAGGCCCCTCTTTAATGGTTAAATTTAACTAGACCAATTCAAAAATCGTGCTTTAATATTTGATTAGTGCTTAGATTTAACTGAAGTTCAAGAATACAATTAACCACGATAATGGGTACAGAGAACAATAGTTGGCAACACTATTTTAACTGGCGGCCATTTTGTCAGCTGTCATAAGTGATTTATTTTTTGTTTGGTTTGACATTTCAAGAATTGAAGCCACGGTGAATGGGAGTTAGTCCAAATTTTCATAAGCAAATTTTAAGTTATGAAGCTCACTTTTGGTTAAATGAATACGTGAATAAATTAAACTGCCATTATAAGAGTGTTATAATAATCCTCAACTGCATGTTAAGACACCGTTACATCCACAAAAAACTGACTGTTTCGTGGGCTTTAAGGGTTGGTGTAGTAATTGGGCCGTAGCCCGCACTTCTTTTTAAAACGATGCTGGCCAGAACGTTACAGTCAATGGTTGCCGCTATTGAGTCATACTTACAGATTTGCTCTTTCATCCATGATATGCAGGACCATGATGTTTTAACAAGATGGCACAGATCAACATGTCACAAAACTCGTGCAACATTTGATTCATCCAAGGATACGTTTGGTAACCGCACAGTTTCACGTTATATACCCATGAATTGGCTTCCAAGATCGTGCGATTTAACGCCACTTGACAATTTTCTGTGGAGATATCTATGTAAAATCACTAGTCTAGTTGAACCTCCAGATTAGTATATGTCCGAGCCAGCCGTGGCGGTCTAGAAGATTATCTTTCGAATGAAGTGAATTTTATGTCAATTTTAAAAACAATAATTTTTGTTTTAATCCATTTCCAAGTTATGTATATACCTAACTCTAAAAAAAACACCTTTTTACAAGCATTTAACCCCTCCACTATTGAACCGAAGTAAGTCCATTTAAATTGTAAAACAAAAACTGTCCAATAATTAAATACTTGCCCCGAAACATAGATCTGCAATCGTCGTATGTCAAAATAACATAACGTAGTAACGTCGTCATATGTCAAAATAAGCTTAAAAAGTCGATAAAAAGGTTGTATAACCAAATTAATGACAGCTTAGAGCTCCAAGGCCTATAGCTTTTGGTAATTAAATCAGGACCTAATTTTCAATCCTGAATACATTTTAATTTCGGTTTTGGACCTTTCTTTTAAAAATCAACCACAATACTATATGTTTAACTAGTCTAGTCTACAACAAGTTCCGACTTTTACTTAAACTAACTTAATGGCTAAACCACGACCAAGCGTTAGGTCGGTCAATCTTCTTACCGACTTTACGATATTTTAGGTGACCAAAGCTTAAGATAACTTTTCAGATTGTCTCATAAGAGTCCATTTTTCTTTTCAATATGTCAAAGTCAACACGACCGAAAACGTAATAATTTGCTTTTGCTATAAACCAAAAATAAATTTAAGCTGGAAGTTAAGGGGCGGTTACATCCTACGATCCCAATTCTCAAATGTGCAAAGTTTTTAAGACACAAAACTGAATCGTAAGGGCCCTTAATTTGTCAAATTCAACCCTGAAAGCGGGTTAAATGAATTGATAATAAAAAAAAAGAAAAACTTAAAACAAGTACACGAATGTAATTATCAACAGGTGCTTGTCCTTCTTTCGTTATTAATCTAACCAGGTATACTCGTACAACAAATTTACGATTTTAACCCCTTTTTTGCTCCACGGGGCAAAGTATGCGCCAAAAGTGCACAAAGATACATATACCTGTAATACCCAAACTAGATACAAAAATTGTCGGATTTGGATAGTCAGTGTCATGCATGTATCTGGGCTTTATTGCTGGCTATGACGTCTATACAACAAAACAACCAACTTTGGACGGACTGTCTTTGAAGGCGTGTCGGCCCTGCTTCGGTTTATGGATTGCGTGCTAAACTGACTGACTAAGCGAGTTACGAACCTTCATCGGCACAGCGCAGCTCAGCGCAACAACATCAACGCGTTTTGCAATGCGGCAGCGGCAGCGCGGTAACTTGTGCAGGGTTACAAATAAATTACATGAAGGAAATGAAACATTTATTCCGTTGACGTGTATCTCTAAAGAATTAAGTGTACAATCTTCGATGAGGAAAAAGTTAAAAAATATACTAAAATCTCATATTCTGGTTCCTCGCCCCAAGATCAAACAAGTTTCACTGGTTTTGTTTTCAGTGTTTTAGGTAGGTATATGGTGCGTTTGGCTTTAGAACTCACGGAGCGGGACACTTGTTTCAATTCAACATCACTGTTTATATACAAATTCGATTATAATACGTTTCTTTTTTTTTTAAATGTTATTTTGTCGTTAAACGGGAAACATTTTATTTTTTTGAAAAGAAGGAAATAAGAAATCTACCATCGGCAGCTCGGCGGTGAATATCTTTGAGGTTTCGAATGAATATTTGAACTATGTACACTAAAAAATATACCGTGTGAGATGGCAGCTTTATAAACACCAAATACTGTGTATCGAAGCTGGTTTCAAGAGTTTATTTTTTATAAGGGTACACACATTCAAGGTACATAGAAACAAGACTTATGTTTTGTCTAAAACCTATTTAACTTATAGATTAAGTGTCTTAAAGTGCTGAACTATACAGGGTTATTCATTATTTATTATTATTTTTTCTCTTTTGTTTTCATAAGACGCACAAACACGGAATTCAATGTTTTTAGTTTGGAAAACTTCTTTGTCCTCAGGTAGCAAAGGTTACAACCAGCCCTGTCGAGAGGGGTCGGAAGGGGTGAACCCCCTTGGCCAGGGAATTTGCTTGGGGCTCGTAAAATTGAAAGCAATGAGGAGAGTGTTTCTTTTTCAATATACTGTATATTCATCATCAACATACCTATCCCCACTTATTTTTAGGGGCCCGAACATTTAAAATCAATTATGCATTCGCAATCAGGCCCCTGTTTTCATGTAATCTACCAATCTCTCAGTCACAAGCTTGCCGATCTGGGCCCGTGGTTATTATTGGCGAACATTTTTGTTGATATTTAATGAAAAATTGGGCAACCCTGAACTATCGAAAGAAAGTTATAATAAATTGTTTCGCTTTTCTTATTTACTTTAAGGTAAATTTCAAATTTGCTTTATTTTGAAAATTTTTAAAGTCAAAATAAGGGGCCCGGTTTCTGTTTTTATAAAGTTTCTTTTCTTCTATTTTTGTTTCTGCTGGGAACGAAATTTGCGATTCGGTTTCGGGGGACCGAAAAATCCCACGCAAACGTTTTTCAATTGCTGTTTCCGTAATATTAATTAATTAATATTTTGAATAAGTTGTTTACTGGAGATTTGAAGGATATCAAATCCCTTCAAAATGTGTATAGTTTAGTTTATATAACTTTTTATTTAACTTGATTAATACAATGTAATATAACATTATTATGTTTTTTTTAGCAGAAAGTCCTAAGGTTATGGCAGTAAGCCGTCTACCAGATTGACATTTTTTTTGTATTGATAAACATTACTAATTATACAAATAAGTAATTAAAATCAAAATTAATGCAATTAAAATAAACTTTAAGTTAACATGTATTTTATAACTACAAATCTCCTTCTCTTATTCGATTTCTATATTCCAAAGCACTTTTAGTATATCTATAAACTGGTTCCCATCCTCTCTCACCATTCAAAATACTCATTATATCGCCTTTTGGTATAGTATTTACTCCAAAATAGATCCTTCGAATTTCATTAAGCATCGGACACACAGAAATGAAATGAAAAATATCCTCTCTCTCAGCGCGGTTGCAGATATCACATAAGATTGGTAGTTCGGGTCGATGTGGTACGTAATTTAGTGGGATTAGTTCACCTCTTAAGATAAATATTGTTCTTATCATCTCAGTTTTATTCTTATCCAGAAAGTAAGTGTTTTCTTGAAGATCATATTTCACATTACTGTAGTACATTCTGTGTTGGGAAGACTGTGCCTCATTCTTGTATTTGTTGTAAAGATATTTTCCAGCTTTTTCCAGAATGTGTTCAAATTTCACCCTCAGTGAAGAGGCTCCCTCACAACGGTCAAAAATTATGTCACATCCATAGCAATCAGCAAGTTCTTGCCACTCCTGAATGCAGTGTGAGTTATTTGTTATCATGTGCTTTAGAATGATCTTTGGTAAGCGGTGCTCTTCCATTTCCATCACTTTAAGTACATATTTGAAGTGTAACCTCAACGTTACTAAGATAAGGGGTGGGCAACCTGTCTCCAGATGAATCATGTAGTTAGGGGTGCTATTAGGTAATCCAAAAATTCGTTTAATGCAGTAACGTTGTAATTTTTCTACTGGCTCAAAATAGCTATGTCCCCAAATTTGTGCAGCATACAAAAGAATCGACTGAGCTGTAGCTTGAATGACTTTTTGCTTAGAGCTATGGGATACAAATTTGCTTTGGATGCAGGGACGCCAGACTGAACTAATAGCCCGTTTAGCTTCTGATAATTTAACTTTAAGGTGTTTTTCCATATTCAGGTTAGCTGTTCTCAGAACTCCAAGATACTTATATTCTCTTATAACTTCGATAGATTGCCCTTGGAAGGTCCATGCTTCGTTTCTCGAGAATCTGCCTCCACCGTTTCTGAATACGAGAATTTTTGTCTTTTCAAGATTCACAGATAAATTCCAGGCTTTACAATACTTTTCAAGTCTGTTGATCATAAGTTGCAAACTTGTAACTGAACTAGCAAGAAAAACAATATCGTCAGCATACATAAGTCCTGGAATCATAGTGCCTTTAACCTCAACTCCACCACCAATATCATCTGTTATATCATTTATAAACAATATGAAAAGAAGTGCGCTTAAGATGCAGCCTTGCTTCACACCCATCGTAGTTTCAAAATCATCAGATAAACCTTCTCCATCCCATACCGCAACTTTATTATTTGCATATAAAGCTCTTATGATGTTCACAATTTTGCTACTCATACCAATCTTATATAGCTTGTAAAAGAGTGCCTCGCGTGGGACAGAGTCAAAAGCTGATTTGAAGTCCACAAATATGGCATAAAGTTTCTTATGTTTTTGTTTGTACATTTGAGCAATATTTATCAAAGTGAAAACTTGATCAACTGTAGAGTAATCTTCTCTAAATCCAGCTTGGAACTCGTGTAAAATGTTTTTATTTCTGATCCAGTCTTTAAGTCTCTTGTAAATTAGAGCGGTAAATAGTTTGCAGGTTGTATTGAGAAATGAAATTTCTCTGTAGTTGGCCGGATTTGTATAGTTTCCTTTTTTATGGAGCGGGAATATTATTGATTTTTTAAAGCTTTGTGGGAAGTCTGTGCTTTCGAAAAGTCGATTATACTCTTTTAGAAGGGCTTGTGCGAATTCAGTAGTACAGTTTTTGTAGAATTCGAAGGGAATCCCATCTTGTCCTGGGGCTTTGTTGTTCTTGGCATTGTTCAATACTTGAAATATTTCTGATTGTTCGAAGGGTTCATCTAGAAACACATCAATTATTTGAGGCTCTGCATACTGAATATCAAGTGACGTCTGAGCAGTGTTTAAAAGTGTTCTAAAGTGTGTTTTTAGCTCTTGTGCTTGAAGACCAGTTGCGATACTGTTTTTTCTTCCATTCAGAATCTTGGCTGCTTTCCAAAAGTCGATTGAAGATCTGCAATTGTTTATCTTTGAGATATTTTGTTGTTCATATGCTAGTCTTTTTGCATGACATATGTTTTTGAACTCCTTGTTTGCATTAGCATAAAATGATTTAAATATATCGCAGTTATGCTTTCTAAGTAATTTTAGAAACGTAAATGACTTTAGTCTTGCCATCATGCAATCTTTATCGAACCACTTTTGTTTCTTCGTTTCTTGTTTGTTTGTGCAGTATAAGTTTTGTGAAGATTTCTTGATGACATCTGAAAGTTGGTCGATATTCGGAAAAGCTTCGGTTCGGTAAAGATTATGAAGCTCAATGTTTAAATTGGTGCGGTAAGTATTTGCCTTCTAACGGCATATGGTCCGAGAACGTCTGCTGCCCTATTCGAAAGTCGGAAATAATGTCTTGCCAGTTTCCAGCGACGAAGCAGTAGTTGTTGCAAAAATTAACGAACCGAATTTATGATGAATGTACGAATAATACGATGGCGGAGTGATTGTCCGCAAACTCAATAATAATTATCAAAATCGCAATCGAATTATAATTTCGTAAAATAGGTAGCCGGCGCGCACGAGTAGTACCTATTTGTGATTAATTGAAATAATAAACAACTGTCAGACGCGAATAGGTTTGTTCGTTAATTTCCGCACAGACAGCAAAAGCAGTGCTGTCGCCCGATAGCTCAGTTTTGGGGTGGGTTTGATTAATTGGGTACAAGGTAATTTTTATTAATCGAAACGATTTAATCTTATCAATTTAATTTGATTGAAGACGATGAATATAGGGTGTTCTTGAAATATATGGAAAAAAAAAATAAAAGAATCAAAATGGGCGCCAGTAATTTTTTTGTAAAAGGAAATCACAAACCTTTTGGAGCAGAACCGAACAAAACAATTTATGAACAAAATAAAAAAAAAGAAGATGTTTTAAACAAGTATAAGTATTTTTAATTATTTTAAATTTTGCTTGGGAAACCTTACAAGTAGGATTAAAACCCAAGATCTTTTAAGAATTTTGAAAGACAAAGAAATGGTGTATAACACCGAAGATGGACCGTTAACCTTTTGTCCCGACTGGACAAAGACAATTTTTAAATACGGGTCGCGAGTTCCGCTTTTTCGGAATTACCTTTTTTTTCTTTTTCGAAACGAAAGTCCAACGATTCTTACACAATTCTCAATATTAATTATCACGCACAAATAAAAAAAATCTACTCTTCAAATGCCAAATAAGATACTTAGCTTTTCCTGATGTCCTGCCAACTTCCCTCTCCTAGTTGTTTTGCAATCCTTTTTTTTTTCTTCTTCCTTCCTCCAATTTTCACTTTATTTTCTTCTCCAAAAAAAATCTTCACCTTTTCTACTACGTTATGATTTAAAACACTCCAATTTCTTTCCAACTTTTCAAAATTTCCTTTCTCAATTTTTGTTTTCACTTTTTTTTTTTGAACCTCCGGCTCAATTTCTATCTCGCAAAGAAGTGATCTTCCAGGCTTTCACCTTGCCTTGATGACCTCTTCTTTGTTTTCCATTCCCACATGCTTTCGGCCAATCAGAAAGTGTGGGTCTCGTTCGCGTTTTAATTCAGCTACACCTAGCATATTTGCAAGAGTGAGCGAACGCAGTTGAGACACCACTACTTTTCCTACTCGCACGTTTCACCCCAGCTTTATGCACTACCACCGTCATTGGATTCGCCGACCTCTGGTACTTCTTCCAGTGAGCGGGAATTCAATGGGTGCATTCAGCCACCCTATTCACACCCCCATAATTTTGGAGAAACTTTGATAAGTTGCGTGAAACTCAAGTGTTTAACGCGTTCATTTTTTCCCCTCGTACAAAATTACAATTCTGTAAAAATTGATGAAAGCTTTATTTTCTTTGTTTTAACTGTCGGAGGGTGAAGTTGGCAGTGGTTTTTGATTTCGCGATTCTACTCTATTCGTCGTTGGACTCTCGCGCAGACTAGGGGATTAGGGACTCGTGTTAACGTTCCATCTTTTACATAATGAAATTGATTTATGTTGGGCATGCAGCCATTCTCATCTGAGTAACATCAGCAATCGAGGACCAAGTGTCGCTCGTGCTTTTTTTGTTTGTTTTGGTGACCAGACCACCTGTCTGTCACCATGATTGGTATTCGTGCAGACCATCTGTCGTACCAAGAGTCATTTTGTGGACCGCCCGTCACACAAATGTACCATGTTGTCCACACCTGTTTTTGGTTGCTTTTCCAGTATATAATAAGAGCAGGACACTGACTGATGGAAGACAGGATTCAACTGAACTCTTAGAATATTTTGGAGCCACAACGAAGAACGGAAGGTTAAAAAGGGAAAAGGATATACAATAGGCGAGTGAAACTTGTTGTGGTAAATTTTACCGCAACAAATCCCACCCTTACCTCCTAGGAAATGTGCTTACAATTCTGTAACACATTTTCTAAAAGATGCCAAGGTAATGGAAAACAAGATTAAGGATTTTCCATCAAAAAAAATCAAAAGGCAAAAACGTTATATTAGATCTAATTCAAAAATGAAAACAAAAAAGAAACTACTTTAAACTACTTTCTTCGGATGCATCGGTATACGGTTTCAAATCTTTAACGTGCCATGTTCCGCGTTCTTTACCATTAATATCTTTTAACACGTACGTCCAAGGTGACACACGGTTTTTAATTTCAAACGGACCGACAAACTTCGGTGCTAATTTGGCAGCATAGTAATTCGCGGCATCCGACAACGTAAAGTTTCTACGCCATACAAGGTCGCCGGGGTGATATTTAACATCACGCCGTCGAAGATTGTAGGCTTGAGCAGCTCTCTTAGATGCTACTTCGAGTTTTTTACCAATATCTAACCTAAGTTCTTTGAAACGTTCAGCGATCTCACCCAGATCCTGGACATTCCCCGAACCATCTTCGACTAATGGTACTTCTCGACCTGAAGTCACCATATCCCTCCCAAAATTCGCGTAATAAGGTGAAACACCTAAAACCTCATGTTGTGACGTGCGAATAGCACACGCCACCTTGCTGAGCTGTAAATCCCACACTCTGTGGTTTTCTGCGACGTATGCCCTTAACGTCGTCTTTAGGATCTGATTGATCCTCTCCGCAGGATTCGCCTGCGGGTGGTAATGGGCTGTAAATTTTAACTGTGACGCGTACGCCTGGCAAAGCGTTTTCAGTTCCTTTGATCGGAACTGAGGACCGTTGTCACTCACGATCACCTTAGGGATGCCAAATAAAAGAAATACGTTGTCTTCCAATTCCCTAACTATGGCCTTTGCAGTGGCCGACCTCAAAGCGAACAAAAGTGGAAATTTAGTGAAGTAATCTACCACCGTCAGAATATAGATAAAACCCCTACTCGATTTAGGAAGCGGCCCTACCAAATCAACACAAATCATTTCCCACGGTGCCTTGATACCTATCCTCTCCGTCATTAATCCAGCTGGTTTCTCATTCACCGGCTTTACTTGTTGGCAAACTTTGCAACTCCTAACATATTTAGTTATATCGGCCCTCATCTTTGGCCAATAAAACTTCGCCCCAATTCTGGCAAAAGTTTTCCTAACGCCCATGTGTCCTGCTAATGGACTATCATGGTTTTCCTGTAAAATAGCTAACCTATCATTTTTCCCTATCACTCTCTTCCATTCTTGATTGTTTTCGTGTACTACTACATTATTTGCCTTCACGAGTTTGAACAACTGACCTTGTTCAACTCGCCAGGCTGGGTATCTAAGGGGATTTGTATTTACTGCTGAAATCATTTTCTTCACCCAAGGGTCTGAATCCTCATCTGAGATACCACCCAACTGTGGCACTCCTCGAGAGAGCATATCCGGAACTACATGCTCCTTGCCCTTACGGTGAATGATTTCAAAGTCGAATTGTTGAAGCCTAATTGCCCATCGGGCCAACCTACCCTGCGGATCTTTAAGATTGCTTAACCATACCAAGGAGTAATGATCTGTCACAACCGTAAATCGAACTCCTTCAATGTACGGTCGCAACTTCTCAACAGCCCAAAGTACAGCCAAGCATTCTTTCTCCGTTGTACTATAGTTTTTCTCGTTCCTATTTAAAGACCTACTAAGGTAACAGACAACCTTTTCTCCCTCATCGAAGTTCTGTGAAAGAACGGCACCGATACCAAAATCTGACGCGTCTGTTTGAACGACAAAAGGTGGTTTAAAATCTGGGCAAGTGAGTATAGGTGCTGTCACCAAACACTCTTTTGCCTTTCTGAAACTATCCTCACATTCCTGACTCCAAATAAACTTTTTATTTTTCTTTAATAAGTCTGCTAAAGGCCGGAGTAATTCGGCGAAATTTGGTACAAAACGACGGTACCATGAAACTGTCCCTATAAAACTCCTAACCTCTTTAACATTCCTCGGTGCTGGAATCCTAACCATGCTTTCCACTTTCTCTGGATCTACGTGTAAACCATTTCGATCCACTATATACCCTAAAAATTTTAAAGATGGCCTGCAAAAATTGCATTTTTCCCTACTGACCTTTAATCCGGCTTCACTTAACCTTTTCATCACCTCATTCAGAATTTCAAGATGTTTTTCGAAATTATCTGCAATGATGATGATGTCGTCTAAATAGACGAAAACGTATGGTTCGAGGTCGGCACCCAAAACTGTGTCGATAAACCTCTGCCAAGTCGCAGGCGAATTGTGAAGACCGAAAGGCATTCTCCTAAACTGAAAAAGACCCCTACCAGGTACCGTGAAGGCAGTATATGGCTTTGATTCCTCTTCCATAGGAATCTGCCAATATGCTGATTTAATATCTAGCGAAGACAAGAACCTAGCCCCTCGAAGCCTATCTAAAATTGAATTAATGTATGGAAGTGGATAAGCATCCCTATCTGTATTTTTATTCAGCTTCCTATAGTCCACACAGAACCTATAGGAGCCGTCTTTCTTTTTAACTAAAAGTATTGGAGATGACCACGCACTTGTCGATCTCTCAATAACTCCTGCTTCTAACATCTCGTTTAATTCCCTATCTATGTGTCCCTGCATTGCCGGAGAAACCGGATAATACCGTTGTTTAATCGGTTCCGCCGACGTCCTAATTTTGTGTTCAACCATTTTTGTACACCCTAAGCCTTCTGGCATTTTCCTAAATGATTCTTCAATAAGATCGTCTAACAATTTAATTTCCCTATCACTCAATTCAGAACGTTCTGTAATAGAACAAATCGAAACCGGCTGTTCCGAAAAATTCCATTCACGCGATCTTAAATCCGGGACAATTCCCGACAAGGCCCAAAAATCGGCACCCAAAATCAACGTGAGTGGTAGAGTTGGTATTACGAGACAGTCCATAAATACTGCCTTGTCTTCTACTACGATTGGAAGAGAAATTGTCCCTAAAACCTCAACACCTTTTCCGTCAGCTAAACGTACGCTGCGGACCCTATCTGTCTTTACTGAAAGACCTAAATTCTGTAATATTTCCCAAGAATCCCTACCTATTATGGTTCTAGAAGCTCCTGAATCTAATAAACCTAAAAATCTAGTACCATAAATTCTAACACTCAAAAATGGTCTCCTATCACTCCCGTTTGCCTCCAAAGTAAAGCCTAAATGAATTTGATCTGCCGGCTGGTTCCCAGCAGGCAACCTATTCAATTCCTGCGGACTTCCCGCCCTGCTGGCGCAAGAGCCCGTTGCCCGTTTCCCGAGCAGCGACGACAATTCTGTCTCTTCACCCCTAATTGCCCACAACCAAAACAACGCCTAGGAGCGGAACACCTATTTGCAAAATGGCCTGATCCATTGCAATTGTAACATCTCATCAACGAGTTTTGACTTGAAGAACTGGCCTGATTTTTGATTTGGTCATTCCCCACAACAACCGAAACCATTGGAGTTTCTATACCTACATACGCTAGATCCGGTTCTAGCAGATTCTTATTATCCCTAACACTAGGTGGTGGAAGATACGATTCCACGTTTGCCCTAACCGCCTCTAGGTTTCTACCTAATGTAACCAAGTCGGACACACAACTTGGTTTAGCCAAACCAAGCTGAGTTTGGTAGAAAGGTGTCAAGTTCCTTTGGATCATTGACAACTTCCTACTTTCCGATATTGGTTCAGTTAGCCTACCAAACAGATTTTGCATTGTCGCCACATAGACTCCGATGGATTCATCTTTGCCTTGTGTGCGACGCCTAATCTCATCTAAGAGTGAATCATCGTAATTCGGTGGCAAGAATTCCAGCTTCAACTCCCTGACTAATTCTGGCCACGAATTAACCGACAACCTAATAGCTCTATACCAAATAAGAGCTTTACCCACAAAAAGCTCAACTGCTGCCTTAAAAAGTTGGGTTTCTGAAACCCCCCTAGCTGAACGTATTTCCTGAACTCTTTCTAAAAACGAGTTCACTGAGGCACCACAGCGCTCTCCAGTGAACTTCACATCCCACTTGGAAATATTCTGAAATTTGTCCCTACTCTCTATGACCTGTTCTAGAATCGGATTATCCTGACTAATACTGTTGCTCTTATTCCCTTCGCTACTAATGACATTTCCTAATCCCATCGTTGTATTGGTCTTCATCGCATCCTTTACACATTTTCCTTCATTGATTTTCTCCTCATCTTTATCGGTCTCTTCATCCCCTTCCAATTCTGCCATAGCCATTATCAAACTATTTTTCAATGCTGCCCTACTCTTCTCCTGTGTTTCGTTTTCTGGTAAGGCCCTATCAATCCTGCGTAAACCCCATTCTATCTTTGTTAGAATCTTTAAATATTCTTTAGAAGGATTTTCCAAAAGTTTCCCTATTTCTCCTAGCTTCTTTTCCACAGCCTGGGAATCCTCTTCGAATTTGAAAGGATAACCGGGAAGTGTAAACGAATTCCTACGTTCTAATTTCAACGCTGCTCTGAGCGTCTTGCGCATCCCTTCTACCGTCCCTACTGTCAATCCACGACATTGTATTTCGTAGATTATCTCGTCTTGCGATAATCTATTTACCTGACTACTCTCCATTTTAAGTTAAAAAAAAACTAAAAAGTTAAATAAAATCAATTACACAACCCTAAAATAATTCCTCCAAAGTAAAACCTAATTAGTCCAAGACTTCTAAACTTAAAAGAAGAAAAAAAAATCGTTACTAAATTTACCACTGAAATGTACTGTCCCAAGAGAAAAAAAAAATTAAAGTTAGAATCGGTCCGATTATTGATATCCAATTCCAAACTAAATTAATTTAAACAAAAAACAAATCGAAAATAAAATTTACAAAAAAGTACTTAAAATATTTTCAAAGTTGCAACCCAGAAAAAGGTACTATATCGATACGGCAACTCCGATCGATAATTCACCACACTGAAAATTAATTGCCCACACCTGTCAAAAATATATTCTATCACACAAAATGGATGCCCCGAATAAACTACAAAACAAATATATTATGTATATTTAATGAAATGAAAATATTTAAAGAAATAAATAGTAATCACCACGATAACTATAGAAAATTGAAAATGAAAATATAGATAAAAACCTTATTCGATAGAAGATCCTCAATTTCCTTGTTTTTGTCTTCGTGACGTAAACAAATCCTTTAGCCCAGGCTATTTACTCCACTAGCAATTTTTTTTTTATATTTTTGGAATTCCTTTCGAACACGAACACTATTCAAACAATGTAGATATGTGCCTATAGAAAAGAAAAACAAAACACCAAGTAAAAAGTCTTATAGGTATAATTATTATAAATATGAACACTTAACACTTCCCTAGGGATTAACAAACACAAATTATGAAGTGCAATTCACACTTCTATCCACAAAAATGAAACAGACAAGCCCCACGTTGGGCGCCAATTGTTGCAAAAATTAACGAACCGAATTTATGATGAATGTACGAATAATACGATGGCGGAGTGATTGTCCGCAAACTCAATAATAATTATCAAAATCGCAATCGAATTATAATTTCGTAAAATAGGTAGCCGGCGCGCACGAGTAGTACCTATTTGTGATTAATTGAAATAATAAACAACTGTCAGACGCGAATAGGTTTGTTCGTTAATTTCCGCACAGACAGCAAAAGCAGTGCTGTCGCCCGATAGCTCAGTTTTGGGGTGGGTTTGATTAATTGGGTACAAGGTAATTTTTATTAATCGAAACGATTTAATCTTATCAATTTAATTTGATTGAAGACGATGAATATAGGGTGTTCTTGAAATATATGGAAAAAAAAAATAAAAGAATCAAAATGGGCGCCAGTAATTTTTTTGTAAAAGGAAATCACAAACCTTTTGGAGCAGAACCGAACAAAACAATTTATGAACAAAATAAAAAAAAAGAAGATGTTTTAAACAAGTATAAGTATTTTTAATTATTTTAAATTTTGCTTGGGAAACCTTACAAGTAGGATTAAAACCCAAGATCTTTTAAGAATTTTGAAAGACAAAGAAATGGTGTATAACACCGAAGATGGACCGTTAACCTTTTGTCCCGACTGGACAAAGACAATTTTTAAATACGGGTCGCGAGTTCCGCTTTTTCGGAATTACCTTTTTTTTCTTTTTCGAAACGAAAGTCCAACGATTCTTACACAATTCTCAATATTAATTATCACGCACAAATAAAAAAAATCTACTCTTCAAATGCCAAATAAGATACTTAGCTTTTCCTGATGTCCTGCCAACTTCCCTCTCCTAGTTGTTTTGCAATCCTTTTTTTTTTCTTCTTCCTTCCTCCAATTTTCACTTTATTTTCTTCTCCAAAAAAAATCTTCACCTTTTCTACTACGTTATGATTTAAAACACTCCAATTTCTTTCCAACTTTTCAAAATTTCCTTTCTCAATTTTTGTTTTCACTTTTTTTTTTTGAACCTCCGGCTCAATTTCTATCTCGCAAAGAAGTGATCTTCCAGGCTTTCACCTTGCCTTGATGACCTCTTCTTTGTTTTCCATTCCCACATGCTTTCGGCCAATCAGAAAGTGTGGGTCTCGTTCGCGTTTTAATTCAGCTACACCTAGCATATTTGCAAGAGTGAGCGAACGCAGTTGAGACACCACTACTTTTCCTACTCGCACGTTTCACCCCAGCTTTATGCACTACCACCGTCATTGGATTCGCCGACCTCTGGTACTTCTTCCAGTGAGCGGGAATTCAATGGGTGCATTCAGCCACCCTATTCACACCCCCATAATTTTGGAGAAACTTTGATAAGTTGCGTGAAACTCAAGTGTTTAACGCGTTCATTTTTTCCCCTCGTACAAAATTACAATTCTGTAAAAATTGATGAAAGCTTTATTTTCTTTGTTTTAACTGTCGGAGGGTGAAGTTGGCAGTGGTTTTTGATTTCGCGATTCTACTCTATTCGTCGTTGGACTCTCGCGCAGACTAGGGGATTAGGGACTCGTGTTAACGTTCCATCTTTTACATAATGAAATTGATTTATGTTGGGCATGCAGCCATTCTCATCTGAGTAACATCAGCAATCGAGGACCAAGTGTCGCTCGTGCTTTTTTTGTTTGTTTTGGTGACCAGACCACCTGTCTGTCACCATGATTGGTATTCGTGCAGAAAAAAAAGGGAAAAGGATATACAATAGGCGAGTGAAACTTGTTGTGGTAAATTTTACCGCAACATAGTCTATAACTGAACATGATGTCCCTCTCAAAAAAGTATATTCGCCTCTAAGATCTCCATAACAACTTCCATTTAGAACTGAGCAATCGAAAGAATCTGTTAATTCCAGTATTTTAATTCCTTTACTGTCGCACAATTCATCTTTCGACTGGCGTTGAGGATTTAAAAGCTCTGTATTCATACCCGACACAAAATTATTCTGAGAAAGCCCTATTCGGCCGTTGAAGTCACCAATAAGCATCAAGTTGGTGGAATCTATATTATTTAGAAGGTCGATAAGTGTATCAAAGTCACGTTGCCAGTAGTTGCAGTTGAGATAGATAGGAATTATATAAAAAGTTTGCATTTTTATTACTAGTTTTACAATATATGAATCGTTCTTTTCTTCAAATTCTAATTTTACTCCTCCAAGGTTTTTACGGTATGCTAATAGTTCACCTCCACTTGCTCTTCCAAAAGTACTTCTTTTAATACCAGTTATCCATATGAGTTCATAATTCTTAAAAATATTAGTGTATCTATTATGTTCTATACTAAGTAGATGTGTTTCATATAGTAAAAATATGTGGAATTCTTTTAAATAGTTAAAAAATTCAACAATAGCTAATTTATTTTTCATTCCAGCGATATTGTAACTTAAAATTTTTAATTTATTTTCTTGATTTGGGTAGACGGCTGATCCTCAGAAAAAGTGCCCATCTGAACTCACATTAGCTTTTACAGCGGATGTTTTTTGCGATTGTGATGTATTGTTTACTCCTGCCATCCCTGAACTCGAAGCTTGGCCATAGTTTGACAGCTGTTCTGACGTATTGCTAATTTTTATTTCATTCATTAAATTTTCAATAGTATTTTTAACACCTGTTGAGACTTTTCCAAGAATTTGGCACAGAATATGAGTTCCATCTTCATTCCCACAGCGCAAACCGTTCAAAGCATCCCACGTAAAAACTCTGTCCTCTATATGCAACCGATCGTCCCTCAAAACAATCTTTTTCTTCGGATTTTCATCTCGCAGCGGTTTCATCAGCCTGATCAATTTAGATCTCCTTTGCCGAACGTTCAATGGCAGGTCTTTATTGATGGATATACCTGAATTCTTGAGTTGTCTACAGTTGCGGAGTAAACTAGATGCTATGTCGCGCGTCTTCATTTGGACGATCACTGATGATTTACGAGGATCTTGGCTTCGAATGGTGTATGCACTTTCGATATCACTGCTTGTGTCCAGATTGCCAAGGCCTGCGCAAACAGACTTCGCTTTGTTTGTCATGTCAACATCTTTCTCAACAGGTAATCGGACAACCAGATTTTTTTCAGAATTTTTCTGCAGTATTTTATCCATTTGTGATTCTAGTTGTTTATTTCGATCTTCTAATTGAGAAACTTTAGTTGTGATTTCTTCATATTTGGCTTTTAGTGTTGTTATTTCCGTGACTAAGAGCTGGAAGTCGTTTTTGGTCGGGAGTTCTTTGATAAGCGCAGCATTATTTTCCCGTAGGATTTCTCTCAGTAATTCTGGCGTAATACTCATATTTTCGTTGGGTTTGTTATTAAAATAGCTAGAGCTTCTTTTTTCAGTGTTGTTTTTTTCTGGGGAGATGTCTTCTATACTTCTCTTGCTCATTTATAGGTTAGTTTCAGGGTAGTATTTATTTAAGTGATTTTTAGTCTTATTCTGTACAACTTACTCAGAATATTTATATACTACTATAGCAGAGGTTATAATTATTCACTTCGAACTTAACTGTATATTAAAGCAGCCATACAAAAATTCAATAGATTACATATAAAATTGCTAATCTCTTCTTTTAATAGTTAATCAACCGTATTATCAGTTACCATTATGTCGTTTGCAATATCGAATTGAATGTATGAATCTGTTCGGAATCTGATTTACTCGCATGTAGAATTATTTTCTATCCATCCTTTATTTCCACTAAACTGGACAATACCCGTGAGATTGATTTGATGATTAACACTTCTTTTTGGTTCACTTTGCAAACAAACAATTATTATTTCCGTTAATTCCAACCAATTTCAAGCTATTCGTAATTGAAATTAGATCTTACCCCGGAATTCCTCTCGACAGCCCTGGTTATAACTAAATTGCCGATAATGTTTTTATCAGAGTAAGTAAAATATTTTTACATTATTAAAATAATGACCTTAAACTGGGTTGCCAGATTTCCGAACATTACTCTAAAAGATTCCGAATTAGCTTATAAGTTTATAAGTTTGATATACTTTGGACTTTTAATAGCCTCATACAAAAAATCTTACATGGATAAATCAGGCGAATGTGACGGTCATACGATTTCTGCGCTACACGAAATTATTGCTGAAAAACAATGCAAAAGACGGAGCCGCAGCCGGAGCCGGAGTCGGAATAGCTGTCACAGCTTGTCGTACGTTAACAGAAAGTACACAATGCGTCGCACGACTTTTTGACGTTTGATATAGATTTAGTTGTATTTTGAAATTATTGATTTGATACTTATCATTTGGTTTGAGTTTGGCTGAGTTTTAAAATTATTTATTAAAATTGATTTTTAACACACTTGGCATATTCAACTGTTGGGCAATTGCTTCCCATTTCTTTGCTTTGATTTTATTGTTTTTGTAGTGTCTGTTTTCCAAATTTCAAAGGATGTCCCTTTCACCGACCGTTTGGATAATTTTTTCCGATTCATCCATTTTGTATTCTTTAATTTAATTTTTATTTGATCTAATTTAACTGTTTATTTGATTTAATTTAACTTTTTTTTTTATTTATTCAAACAACCGCAATTAAAAATATTAATTTTATGCACAAAAACAAACCACGAAATCAAATTTAATGTGCCAAAAATGATAGACGTCAAAAGTGTCGTACGTCAAAGTTAAAACTTGGTCAACTCTTCCGACTCCGGCTGCGGCTCCGATTCCAGTTCCGTCGCGTTATGTTCGTGCATCTGCATTTGCGTACTTTTAATATTTTGACAGGTATTCCGGTTACGACTCCGGCTCCGGCTCCGTCACCATTGTGTTCCAGCAGTTAATTGGATTTCAAACAATCCATGGTTTCCGCGGTAGTATTACACGGTGTACTGTCTTGCTGGAATCAGGTATTTATGTACGTCTTAGTTTAATAAGGACCAATTACGCCCCAATCTGTTTCTGTCATCCAAATGGTAATCTTCGCAGAATGAAGAGGCTTTTCTGGATCTACTTAAAGTTTGTCGCCGACGACGCTGCGCCGTTCAGGTAGAAATGATCCAAATCTGTAATCATAATCGCACACTGTCAATGCGAGCTGTTTGGCATACCAGTCCTTCATGGTGGTTCGTTACAGTATTAACAAAAATGAGCAACCTTACTCTTTTGAACACTGCAAGATTTGTTTCTCTTACTTTAAGATGTCGCTGTTTTTTTTCTGTACATTTTTGTAATGGGTGATTTTTTTGAGGTTAGGATTTTCATGCATTAGTATTTGACAGATCACGCGGGATTTCAGACATGGTGTCAAAGAGAAAGATGCTCAGTATGCTTTGACATTTCATCATGAATAGACTTACTAACGAGCAACGCTTGCAAATCATTGAATTTTATCTTTTTATTTTTTCTTTTTTTTTTTTTTATCGACAAATTTTGTTCAGCGATGAGGCTCATTTCTGGTTGAATGGCTACGTAAATAAGCAAAATTGCCACATTTGGAGTGAAGAGCAACCAGAAGCCGTTCAAGAACTGCCCATGCATCCCGAAAAATGCACTGTTTGGTGTGGTTTGTACGCTGGTGGAATCATTGGACCGTATTTTTTCAAAGATGCTGTTGGACGCAACGTTACGGTGAATGGCGATCGCTATCGTTCAATGCTAACAAACTTTTTGTTGCCAAAAATGGAAGAACTGAACTTGGTTGACATGTGGTTTCAACAAGATGGCGCTACATGCCACACAGCTCGCGATTCTATGGCCATTTTGGGGCTACGTCAAGTCTAAAGTCTAAACAAATAAGCCAGCAACTATTCCAGCTTTGGAAGACAACATTTCCGAAGAAATTCGGGCTATTCCGGCCGAAATGCTCGAAAAAGTTACCCAAAATTGGACTTTCCGAATGGACCACCTAAGACGCAGCCGCGGTCAACATTTAAATGAAATTATCTTCAAAAAGTAAATGTCATGGACCAATCTAACGTTTCAAATAAAGAATCGATGAGATTTTGCAAATTGTATGCGTTTTTTTTTTAAGTTTTCAAGCTCTTAAAAAATCACCCGATATTTCCTAAAATAACATACTGAAACGAATTTTAAGGTGTCTCGGAAATCTTTGATACCCAATAGCTGCTTATTGATTTAAGGAATAATTTCTGCATTTTGTTCAGATTGTATGGCTTTTTGGTTTTTCCTCAGTCCGTTTATTTTTCTCGTTAATTAAAGAGCGAGAAAAGACCTATACATATCTGAATTGTCCTCATTCAATTCAGGGCCGTTGAGAGGAATTCCGGGCCCGAGACGCAAAAATCTCCATATTTACCATTTTTTTTAAGTTCATGCCTATTGATATGGTGCGTTCTAATTTCAATTACGAATAGCATGAAATTGGTTGGAATTAACGGAAATAATCATTTTTTGTTTGTAAAATGAACCGAAAAAAGTGTTAATCATCAAATCAATCTTACGGGTATCGTCCAGTTTAGTTGAAATGGAGGATAGATAGAAAATAATTCTACATGCGATTAGATCAGAATCCGAACAGAATCATACATTCAATTCGATATTGCCAACGACATGTTAGTAACTGATAATACGGTCGATTAACTGGTAAAAAAAATAGCATGAAGATCTATTACATACTATGAAAATAAAATAGAGCGAAGTAAAAGTATTTAAAATTTTTCTTTAACAAAAACTGAGTATTTTAAAAGTTTTACATTAAATACTCTTTATTGTTTTTCTTTATATTAAAATATTATTACAATGTTTTATTAGAGTGAGTTTGCATTCAATAAAATATTTTCTTTTGGCAAACGAGCTTTCCTAGCTTGCTGAGCAGCAAAACAACTTATAATTGCGTCGAAATTCAATTTCCTTGCCAAAGGTGCTTCGATGCATAGTATAGCAAGTCTGGAAACACGATCTTGTGATGAGCACGAACGATGAAATTTCTTTGTTCTGGAAAGGATGCTAAATAAAAGTTCGGCACTAGCTACGGTTACAGGTATGGTGGAAAACATACGAACAGCAACACAAATGTTGGGGAAAATCGTCTCCAAGTTCTGGGAATAAATAGCATTGAGCAAACTCAATGGCGGAAGTGCTGCTTTAAAATTGGCTTCATAAATGTGCGATGAATTATTTCTTCTTTCAACTCTTGAGACACATGCGAGTTATACTTTTGGATGAACCTTGTAGCGGAGTTTTTAATCTCAAATTCGTCCATTGTTGAAAACTGTCATAAAAACAAAAATGTAGCATTACAATTTTTTATCGTATCGAACCGACGAGAAATTCCACATATAATTGAATCAACTATGACGTAAAAGGTGTTTCTCTTGATATTGATTTCTTCGTCTGTTTCAATTTGCTTTCCAGCTCCTCGGTTTTCTTCAAAATGTCTCTTTACTTTGCCTTTTTCGGTTCGATGGGAACGATTCTGGAACATCCCCCAATCCAGTAGCAACTGCTTTGCATTCAGATAAAAATTGATCTCATCCGTTTCGAATAATGTTCAAATCGAAGATCAAGTTGTCGAGATCTCGAATTTCAACGTCAATAGGGCTTTTTCTAGCTCGAAGAAGGAAACTTCTTTCATTTATAGTGCTAAGAACCTTGCACCAATTCGAAGACATCAGGAGGCATTCAAATTTGTGCAAATATTTTAAAACGCCATTTACATCTCTTCGAGCTTCAGCAGTTAAATTAATATCACTTAAGGCTTCTAATGATGTTCTAAGGTTTTTCAAATGATTTGCAAATGGTTTCACTGCCTCAATTCTAGATGACCATCTTGTATCGGAAAGTTTGTGAAGGGATCCGGGCACATTTTTCTTAAGAATTTCCCAGCGTTGAGCACTGCTGCTAAACGATTACACGCAAGTTAAGGCTGTGAGCTGCACATGGTGAATACACGGCATTCGGAGTTTTTTTTTTTTTAATATGACTTTATGCACCATTATACTGCCCTTTCATATTGCTTCCATTGTCATAGCCTTGTGCACAACAGTCTTCTAAAGGGATTTCGTTCTTTGCCAATGTTTCGCAGATCAAATCAGCTATTGCGGTGCCAATTTTTTTTGTTGCAATCGACAAATTCCAAAAACCGGTCTTAGATGGTGAACACATTTTCTTCCAAGCGCAGATATCGCACTTGAATCGGTTGTTGCATCGACAATTATAGCGAAGTATTTGGCGTTTTCTCTCTCCTTCAAAATAGCTGAATTCACATGTTGGGCACAAATTTTAATGAACTCATTTTGAATCTCAACGGAAAGGTAGTGGACTTGGAAATGTTTGTGCTCTTGTTGTGAAATTCTTACTTTTTCCAAGTGCTCCTGACGTAAGGGGTCATAATGACTAATTAATTCCAACATGCCCAAAAAATGTCCATTATTTGGCTCTCCAATAAGATTGCCATCGCCTCGTAGTCCTAGCTTTGTATATGAAAACTGGTTTTCATATAAAGGGTGTCCCAAAATTAACGCAAGATTTGAATTAAATAGAAAACGCCGTTTTTAGTCTTTTGATAGTTATATTTTTATTGACTCGTAAAGTACATAGGATAGGGTTATGTATGGAATAACACATCGGACAAATGGCCTCCACGGCTTTGCATGCACATGCGCACTCTTTTGTTGAAATTTTCCATGACCATTCTGCATAAATGTGGCTGAATTTCGTTGATGCAGCGTTGAATCTCCAGCATCATTTTCAAAAAAATATGGCCCAATTATGCCTCCAGCCCAAAATCCACACCATACAGTCACGCGTTGTGGATGCATTTGTTTTTCGACAATCACATGTGGGTTCTCCGAACCCCAAATGCGGCAATTTTGGCGATTGACAAAGCCATCAAGATGAAAATGTGCTTCATCGCTTAGGATGATTTTGCTCGAAAAATCAGGGTCCATTTATTGATGTTCAATAATCCATTCAAAGAACTCTCTTCTATGTCCATGGTCATTAGGCTTCAATGGTTGTGTTAATTGAATTTTGTAAGCATGAAGACACAGATTTTTGGTGAGTATACGCTGTAGAGAGGTTCTTGAAATTTGCAATTCTTGTCCACGACGTCGAATTGAGGTTCCTGGATTGTCAGCAACACTCTCACGCACTGCTTCGACATTCACATTTGAACGGCTTGTTTTTGGACTACCAGTGTGTTTGGCGTCTCCAACGGATCCAGTCTCCATGAATTTTTCAATTAATCTCACAGTTGACGAAGTTAAAACACTATTCCGACCATATTTTGTATGAAATTTTCGAACTACAGCCGCCAAGCTTTCACTATTTTTGAAATATTCTTTAATAATGAAGACACGTTGTTCTCTCGTGTAACGCTCCATTTTTAATAACCTTGTACTGTTAGCTGTCAAATTGCTTTTTTTCAGGGTTGCCAACACTTCACTGCACAAATGGCGGCAAATTCAAATATTGCGTTAATTTTGGGACACCCTTTACAAAGGTCCTAGTCCCCTTTCGCCAAGGAAGAAAATGGTGTCCAATATTCTATATAGAATTCCTTGCTATTTTTGTATGGCTGGTTTAATATACACACTTTGAAGTGACTTGTTATCCTTCAAATCTTCAGTAAATAATTTATTCAAAATATTAATTAATTAATATTACGGAAACCACAATTGAAAAACGTTTGCGTGGGATTTTCTGGTCCCCCGAAACCGAATCAAAAATTTCGTTCCCAGCAGAAACAAAAATAGAAGAAAAGGAACTTTATAAAAACAGAAACCGAAATAAATATTTGTGTTTTGTTTTATGTTACCGGGCCCCTTATTTTGATTTTAAGAACTTTCAAAATAAAATAAATTTGAAACTTACGGTAAATTAAGTAAGAAAAGCGAAACATTTTATTATTACTTTCTTTCAATAGTTCAGAGTTGCCCATTTTTTCATTAAATATAAACAAAAATGAATACGCCAATAATAATCAGGGGCCCAGATCGGCAAGCTTGTGATTGAAAGATTGGTAGATAACATGCAAACAGGGACCCGATTGCGAAAGCATGAATGATTTTAAATTTTCGGGCCCCTTAAAATAAGTGGGAATAGGTATGTTCATGATGAATTTAGACTACCTATGTATATTGAAAAAAAAACTCTCCTCATTCCTTTCAATTTTACGGGCTCCTAGAAAATCCCGGGCCCGGGGGTTTCCCCCTTCCCCCCCTCTAGACGGAGCTGAGTAGGTTATATCTAAACTATTTTGACAGCTGAAATTTGTATCGCAAAATAATAATTGGCCAATTTATACTTCTATCATTTTAAAGATTTCTCTATTCTTAGAAATAAAAACAAAATTTCTAATTTTTGCTGTCAAAACTCAGAGAATAAAATTTGTATAATATGGTTTCTTGAGTATTCTCCAACGCACAGTTCAAAATATTGAGTAATGACAACGACACGGACAGAAAGGACCTTGCAGGAAGAACTTTTCACGAAAAGAATATTTATTGGAGATTTGTTGTTAATTCCTTGCAAAACGAATTACTTGTGAAAATAAAAACTTTAGATGGCTCAGTCAGGGATTGAAGCCGAGATCTCTGGCATGAGATCTAATACGCCCTAATTATCACGCAACGGGTAATACGCTCTGTCAATTTGGCTTAGAAAATTTTCAAAAATCTTAGGAATATAAATTAGCCAAATGCTTCGAAAATCGTTTACCTAATAAGTGGAGACTATTGTATGTCTGTTTGGTAACTTGAACTTTTTAATCATTTTTCATAATTTTGTGCGTGTGGAAAAATTAAAACAAATTCTGTTTTGGGAGTAATTGTGGGTATAGGTAAGCATCAATCAGGCTGAATTTAACCACGATGGCATCGATTATGCTGTCGATTATGGATCGCGGTGGTTTGCAGACCCACAAGAAAAATTCTAAAAGGGTTAAATAACACGGCCCTTGTGGCCAATCCACGTTGCTTCGGCGCTCGAGCAGAATATCGATTGTGTCTTGATTTGTGTGACACGTAGTGCCATTCTGTTGAAACCACATGCCTTCAGGGTCCATAACATTTAATTCAGGCCAAAAGAGGTTTGTGGTCTTAGAGTTATAGTGATAGCCCTTGACAGTGATGGCCTGGATAGCATCATTTTCGAAGAAGGGCGACCTGATGACGCCTCCAGCCCAAAATCCACTCTAAACTTTATTTGGATGCATTAACAACCCCGTGTATCTCGGGTAGATTGGGCTTCATCGCTACATATGATTTTTCGACCGAAATTGGGATCAACTTCAAACTGCATTTTAATAATAAAGTTTTATCATTTATCACGTGTTGCATGACGTTGAAACACTGTGGCTCGCACGAGCCTTGATAAGAAAAAACAAAATTTGTACTGAACTGCGTTCAAGGCTTAAGAAAAACAAACATCCAGTCTTAAATGGATTTAAATGCATTTTTGGGTAGAATTTTGAACAAAATGTTCTTGATTTGTTAAAATGTCTATGTTATAGTTTATTTAACCTTATATTTAAGTTTATGCGACCTTAAAACCCTAAGGCTAATAATATGTAAAAACCCTGCGCTGCTGAACATAGGTACAGTGAATATGTTTAACATATTAATATCCATATTATAAATAATTTCTTTAATCAACAGGTGTTTACTATTTAGGTCAATTGATACAAGTTGAATTAAATAAATGTATAAATTTAATCTATTCCTTATGCCTTAAGCAGGTTAAAGTAGCAAAACTAGATTATAATTTTGTTTTTATAAATTCCACTTATGGTACATAAAAACAATCTTAAACTAATTTAACCAATCCGTGACAACTGAACACAACTTCCCATATTATTTGTATACTATATACTAAGTTATCCATTTGCTTGGAGCGGAGGTATATAGCACGATGACTATACGCTACGGGACGCTACAACAAAATGGAAACAACACTAAGAAAAAAAGAACGTGCCAACTGTCAACCATCGAAATGTCTATTAAATATGCCAGCCATCATCACCAGTTCGATGTTTTCCATTGTGTTTATCTATGTACATATGTAAATGTATAAATAGTTTCAACTAATGACACAGGTTATAAATACAAAAACAAAAATCAATAAATATTCATTAATTGAATGAACAGAAAATCAAAATCAAAATTCAATTTCAAATACACCGCAATAAACCTAGATTTTAATTTTTGTCATCGAAAAAATACCCACCTAACGGTTAATACAGTTGAATTTGATTTGCATAAAAATATAAACTAGATTTTAAGTCACATGAAAATCGTTTCATTAAATATAAATTAGATTTGGTATGCATATAAAATGTTTGATATGAATTTCATTCATTTTGAGCAAATAAATTCGTTTTCTTTTTCTATACCTACATATTTTGATTTTAAATAATGTCAACCGAAAAATGAGATCGCAGCTAGATCGATATTTCTTAAATCAAAAAATAAATTTTAAATTCCATTTTATTTTTTATTTTATGGAATTCCATATATAATATTATAATAATATTGTAAGTTAATGCATATAGGTATAATAGGTTTTCCTTATTTTTGTGTCTTATTTGAATTTAAAAAAAAAAACAGGTTTGTTTTGTAAAATTTTTAATTTACAAGAGAAAGCTTAAATATTTTTGATTTAATTTAATCATGTGAATGTTGACGACGACGATGGTGATAATTTCCATAAAAGAACATTTAAAATTGAGAGATTTGAAATTTAGTGATGCTTTACTTTAAATTATTCTAAATTGAGTGTTTTGGTAAATTTCTTGTCATGAATTTTATACAAAAGAATAAATATTTGATAAGAATTTCATTGGATTTGGTTTAATCAATAAATTATAAAAAATATTTTGAGTTTTAGAAATTGATCTATGTATGAAAAAATATTATAGAAACACAAACTACGTATAAGACAATTAAGAAGTTAGTTAGTTCTTTAAGGTATCGGATTTCTTATAATATAATTGTGTACTTAGCCTTATGATTGTGTCAACTTTACTACCAAACAGACCCATTATTTTTTTATTATTTATTCAGCTTAATACAAGCTATAACTTAACATAACTTAACTTAACACTATATTTTTTTTGTTCTTGTTCTTGTTATCAGTTTTCAACATTAATTCATGTGGGCCCAAAGGCCCACATAAAAGCTCTTTAACGTACAAGAACTAACAATTTTGATTTTATTAGACTTAAAATTAAAAGGGACGAGGAATTCGTACTCAAAATGGGAAAAAGTAAAGGGTATCTCTCAGATGGGATTTGGAAATGTTAAAGTCGAAGACTAGCATAGCAGCGTTGCAGTGACGAAGAATTCTGGACATTGGTTCAAAGTTCCCGTAATTAGTGCGGTGATGAGGGATATAGAAAAGGGAGACAGATCGCAGATTTCGAGGGTTGGTGTTAAGATGAATATTACTCAGGAGTGCCGGGGAATCTATATTGCCCATTAACAATTGGTGAGCAAATAATATATCAGCGTTTTTGCGTCTAATATATAAGGGTTGCAAACCTATCAGTTTTAGTCGATCGGCATAAGGAGGCAAGTTGGATGTATCATCCCAGGGGAGGCCACGTAAGGCAAATCGAACGAAACGTCTTTGAACATTTTCAATTCTGAGGGAATGGTTTTCATAAAAGGGAGACCATACTTGGCATGCATATTCAAGATGAGGGCGGACTAGGGAAATGTAAAGCGCTTTAGTTACATAGGGGTTGGAAAATTCTTTTGACCATCTCTTAATAAAACCGAGAGATCTATTAGCTTTATTAATAATTTGGTCAAAATGGGAATGGAAATTGAGGTGTTTGTCACACATAATACCAAGATCTCTAATAGAATCGACTTCGTTGACGGCGTCATTAAGGAAGAAGTATACTCTATGAGATGGGATTTGTTTGCGCGAAAAGGTCATTTGTTTACATTTACCTACATTTAACTCTAGGAAATTATGCATGCACCAAACAAAAAAGATATTAAGATCATTTTGTAAAAGTAAGGAATCAGATGGAGTTGAGATAATCTTAAACATTTTTTTATCATCCGCAAACATTAAAGCATCATTCACATGAGCGCGACCAACGAACGACGAATGAATTACAAAATGTGAGTTTATATACGTTTGAAGACATATTTCCACACAAATTCTTAACAAAACGATAGCAATATAGTTTCTATTTGATTTATGATGCATACTTTTACTTTTCAATATCATATATTAATAAATTTAAGAAAACAAATTTATTCGTCGCGAAAAAAATTATAGTTGATACGAACTGTCAAACTTTATTCGCGTTCCACATTATCCACACTCGCAACGAATAAAAAAATCACGCGTACTTAACCTAAAAAAATCGTTCTTGTTTTGATTTTGGTGGTGAATGTCAAACTTCATTCGCGACGAAATAAAAACTCTCATGTGAAAGAAATGTCAAAATCGACGAATATTCGTTCATTCGGTGGTCGTTGGTCGTGGTCATGTGAATATTGCTTAAGATATCTGAGTTTTTTAATTTAAGACAGACATCGTTACCAGATAAGACGAAGATAAGGGGGCCAAGGTGACTACCTTGTGGGACGCCAGAAGTTGCATGTATGGGACTGGAAACTGAGTTACGGAAGAGGACTCTATAAGTTCTATTGGCAAGGTAGGAGCCTATCCAGTTTATAAACATAGATGGAAAGCCTAGGGCTCTAAGTTTGAGATAAATTATTTTATGGGATATTTTATCAAAGGCTTTACTGTAATCAGTGTATACAACATCAACTTCATTACCATTCTCAAGGGCTGACAAAACTTTTGATATAAACTCAAATAAGTTAGGCGTAGTGGATCTACATTTAAGAAAACCATGTTGAGCGGGGGAGAATAAGGGCTTGCAATGGAAATAAACGGAATCATAAACTAGGCTTTCAAAAAGTTTTGGGATGCATGAAAGTTTCGCAATAGGTCTATAATTGTTAATTTCAGTTTTATTGCCTTGTTTATGAATGGGAAATATAAATGAATCTTTCCATATATGAGGAAACACACCTTGGGAAAGAGAAAGTTCAAAGAGTGCAGTTAGAGGCTTTGACAAAGAATGCATACATTTTTTTAGAACAACTGATGGGACGCCATCGGGACCAGGGCTAAAGTTTTCTTTGAGGCTTACGATTTTGGCAAGTACCATTTCTTCAGTTATTGTAAAAGATGAAAGAGAGGTTTGAGTGCAGCCATCTAAATAACTAAAGTAGTGTGGATCAGGATCATGAAGATGTTCAGTATACGATTTGCTAAAGTATTTAGCAAATAGATTTGATATCGTTGTTGGATCTGAGGAGATTATGTTGGAGAAACTCATTGAAGGTGGAAACCCATCAGATTTTCGTTTGACATTTATAAACTTGAAAAACGTCCTTGCATCAGAAAGAAGGTTATTTTCCATTTGGTTAAGGTATTGGTTATAAAGGGATTCCCTTAATTCAGAGAAAGAATTATAGGCGAGAAGATAGTTGTTGTGGTCGGTATCAGATTTGGACTGTAAAAAGATCTTCCAAAGCTTATTACGGGTATTTCTTAGGCTACGGAGCTCTCTGTTGTACCAAGGGGGAGCAGAGGTGAAATCTTTTTTACGAGAGAACGGCACTGATTCTTCAATACAGTATGAGAGAATTATCAAAACGGCGCACTACAGCGCTAATTGGATCTCAGGCTAGGTCTGCCCTGAGATCGCCATTTCTACCTACCATGAGAGAATCAAATAAAACCAATTTGTAAGGGACTCTACTGTTAAGTGGAGGGAACTTAATTCAAAGTCGGCTGAGCTAAGAAGATTGTTGAGTTTGGAGAAATCAGCCCTGCGAAAATCATAACAGTAATTCTCCATTTCAAAAAAGTTGTTATCAAATTCAATGGCGAAGGAGAGATGAAGGGGAGGATGATAGCGATCCAAGGTTGAGAGAAGGTGGGGACTCGCGGAGACAACACAGTTATCACAATCAGATGAGAATATGAGATCGAGGTGTCTCCCCATGAAGTTTGCAACTCCATTTAGTTGAAAAAGACCACAATCAGACAGATGATCAATGAACAGCGATTCAGATTCAGAGATAATCGTTTTGAAGAGATAAAGGACGCAAAAGAGGTTAGGTCTTCCCTAACTTTTTGAGGAGAAATTTCAAGACCATCATGAAATTTTAAGAATATTTCCATAAGTGCATCACGTTTGGTAGGGAGGCCTTCTTGGGAGATGAGAAGGGTTAAAAGAAACTCGTTTGGATGGAGGCTTTATAGAGGTAGGAGAAGTTTTCCGTTTAAGGGACGAAAGTTGGTTAGAGAGAGAAAAGTTTGGAAAGATTTGTGTTTTAAGAGTCCAGTTGGTTTCAATATTTTTTTTGGGATTAGGTTTGGGATTATGTTTGAAATTAGATTTGGGATTAGGTTTGGGATTAGGTTTGGGATTAGGTTTGGGATTAGGTTTGGGATTAGGTTTGGGAATAGGTTTGGGATTAGGCTTGGGTTTGTTGGACTTAATTATATTATTATTGCTACTCATTCTGGAAAGCCGCATTCGACCAAGTCGTATATATCCTCTTTGGTGACAAAACATCCAGTTATATTTGCAGGGAATCAGGAACTTGAATCTTCTTCCAGACAATTGAAGACATTCGCATATATTAACACAGAATTCTCGTTTAAAATAGGAGCGAATCCATGTAGCATCAGCATATCCGGGACATGAATTTTATTTTCTTGCGTTTATCTGTCAATTTTCATTCTTACACAGTGCTGTTAACCAAAGACACTCTACTCACTAAGAAACAAAAGATGGCGTTTTAAAAGTAATTCAAATTTGTTCCACCAAACCAAACATAGATACGAGTACTTTAGTTGGTGGAATCTTTGGATATAAAACCTATAGTAATATTTTCGTGATTATTAAACGGGCGGGCGGCACCTAGTGGCTACGCCTACGGCGACATTTGCATATTGCATTTTTTTTGCTAGAGGTCTTTCTGATTGAAAGTGGCAAGAAATTGTTAATTTGTAACTTCACTGCATTTAAAAGTGTGTACTGAGTTAAATACACTTTCCAATTCAATAAAAACTTATAATTTTCTGAACAAAACATTTGTTGAAGAAATATTAGCAAAAATTGAAAACATTGTTTTTTTTTTAATTTTAAATGTAATTTAAAGAGTTCTGACCCAGGTTAAATTATACGTTCCAAAAATTATCTTTTTTGAATGTTCTTATAATTCTTTTTTTGATAATTGCAAAAAAGTGAACAAGTTTTAACAATTTCACTATAATTTAAGTTTTTCAAACTAAAACAAAATGTGACATCACCTTAATTATGATAAAATCCCACATAACATCAAATCTAAAATTCTCACCACTGCAATTTAGTAAAAAAAACAACAACATCTGTCAAAACAAGTAAATACACCGCATCGAATTGTTGTTGGATTTCCATTATTCATGGACCTAATGTCAAAATTACAAATATAACAATGTAAACAAACGGGTGTTGGAGAGTAAAACGTACGAAAGATTCCGGTCTTTATGTTTTTCCTTTCTCTTCCAATTTCTTCACAATTCACAACCATAATTAAAAAGTAATGACCGAAAAGTAGTTACGTTTGATTCATCACTTGGAGTATGTTAAGCGATCGGTTATCGTAAATAGCAAATATGCAACTATGATACATCAAATGACAGCTGAGTTTGACAGGTGTCAAATGTCAGTGCTATACAAACCACTTGTGAACTTTATTATTAACTAGAAGTTGATGGAAACTTTTTTTCGAATTTTGAATTAAGACTAAATTTTGAATAGAATATCGAATTAAACTGGTTGGAATATATGTACATTTAGTTTCCTCTTGTTTAAATGTCATGTTTCATTTTTGACCAAACTAAAAAGATCTTACATTTAATATAAGTATACTTTAATTATGCTAAGAAATATGTAGGTATTTCGTATTGGCCCTTAAAATTACAAGACTTTTTTTGTGATTTTCTCATTACAGAAAATGAACTACTTGACATTATATTTAAAATGGTGTTTTTTTTTCAATATTAAACAACAAAAACAAAAGGCTCTTACATATCAACCACGTTGAAGAATTTCACATGTTTCGTTCTTAATTAAAAATAAATTAAAAACAAAAAGAAAAGTTGCCCTTAACCAATACGGCCACGGCGGCATGGCAATGTTATAAATGTAGTATTCTGATATAATGGAAATCCTTTTTCTTAAAAAAACAATTAGAACATGGCTTCCCTGGTTTTTCCCCTTCCCCTCGTAGTTTCTACATATGTAAATAAACAAAAAAATGTCTCTCAACTTCATAGCCTATAGATTGATTATTTCTAAAAAGAAAAACAAAGTTCTATATCTATACAAGCATCATCAGCGCCAAAAGCTTGTCGCATCCCAATAGATTGACGCTTAGCGTACCGTACCGTTCCATTCCGTCGCGCCGCATCCTTGCGATGTCGTCAAAATGTCAAATAATTGAAATCTCAAAAAATCAGACCCGAATATAAGAATCCCTTAAGTTTGGGTTGTATTCTCTTTGTTTTTATTTATGTCTATTTTTGCCCGTTCGGTTGACTTAAATGCTTGTCAATACAAAATTTTGGTGTCGATGTGTGTTGTGTACGAGTAGATGGATATGTAATTTTAGAGGCTCATAGACTGAGAATGTCAAATTGGTCAAAGAGAGGTTGATGTACCGTTTTTTTTCTTTTGATTTTACTTTTCGAGAAAATGACAACAAAAACAACTACAAAATAAACTAAAGAAAAGTGATTTTCTTTTCTTCGAATTATTTTTATAAACATTTTGCATGGCACTTTTTATGGTTGCCAGATTTTCCTAAATTTTAGATGATATACTCATGTCTTATTTATTCGATGGCAATCCAAAAATCTGTCAGCTGACTTTTTCAAAATATTTAATACTAGCGGCATGTGCCGGCTTCGCACGGGTAGACATAAAAAGGTCAAGATATTTAAGTTATAAGCATGCTAATTAAAACGACCATGACTCACTAAATTAGAAAACATTTTTTTGTCCTATCATTAATACTCCTTGCAGCGTATGCGGTGAAAGCCATTTTATGGCTCATTTTTTTACACCTTCGGTTGGTTTCAATAGGAATTTCCAAAGATTTATATAGTAATCTAGTACTAAATATAGCCTACGTTACTCAGTGATAATGTAGTTTTCTAATGAAAAAAGAATTATTAAAATCGGTCCAGTACTTTTTGAGTTTATTCGTTACATACAAAAATTCAAATCTTTCCTCTTTATAATATTAGTGTAGATTCATTAATTTTGAAGTAATTCAGTATCCAAATAAAAATATAGTTTTATATTTTGACAGTAACTGTCTTTAATTGTATGCAATTTGGAATAGTCTGCCTCCAGGGAGGCTAGACATCTCATTTTTGACGTCTGTAATTTCTGTCTTTGATTCTATTTTGACAGATACTAACATTAAAATGAAATCTGACAGATGATTTTTTTTCCGTTTTTCTTTGTCCGTTTTGTCCGGTAAAACTACGGAATAAAAAAAGAGGCTTCGTAACATAATTTTCCAGTTACGCTAGCATAAATGTTCGTCTGTAGATGCAAGCATTACATTTTAGGCGAAAACAAGTCCTGGCGAGGCGGCGGCCGGCGGCGCATGGCGGTCAGTAAAGTTTTTCGAACCAAGGACATATAATTTCCATTTAATAAATGCACACGTTGAAATATCGAACTAAATTTATGGTTGCCATAAATAGATACCACTAAGACATCTTTTCAGGAAAATCATTTTGACGTCTCCTTCCCATTCGACATCTAAAAAGAGACCGTAAAGTTAAAAAAATGGATTGAGCGAAATTTTGAAATGTCAAAATGAGTCGCTTCCTCAAAAGAGACTGATGTGAACATCGTCTTAAGACACCTGGTAACACTAACTGAATTAAGTGTTATTCTTTGTCAGCATCTGAATTTAACGGAATTTTCTTTCGCTAGAATGTCAACTAATCCGTCTACAAAGGAAGCAAAATACGTTACCGACACGAACGATTGCTGACGCGTTCTTGTCTAAAAACACTTTCTTGCCCAAAATACTCGAAACGCTAAGATTGATACATATGTAGGTAAATACGTACCGTACATATATATAGGGTATAGAAATGGGCTGTCACTTGACGGTAAGAAAATGCTTTTGTTTCATCCGTGAGACACTCGCTCGTGATTTTGTATTTTTCTTTTAATTGTTGTCTCTTATAATGAAATTAATTTTGTTAAACTTCGTCGATCAATAACCCCAAATAGTGATTTTCTATGGTATGTTACAGAATTTTAGGTTCATCCAAGATTCTTGCGTATGTTTTGTTGACAAAAATTAGGAAATACATACAAAATGCGTACATGGGGCACGGACTAGAAATGGAGAGCTATAATGTCAAGTTAATGAAGTCGTATGGCAAATCGATTTAAATCGGTCTGTTCTGTAATCGGGTGTATTGCCTGCTGGTTTAGAGACGACTTCGGACATTGCACTTTGAACAAAATCTAACTTTTAAGAATAGAAAGAGAATGCTAACAGAAACCTTTTCGAGTTCAATAATCTTAAAATTGACGAATAAATTAATTAATTAAGGGAAGTGGAATTTAGTAAAAAATATATGGCATATATTGTTGCATTTTTTTGAATTTTGCTGCCAGATGCTCGGGTTAGACGCCTTGGGTGAAATTATAGGAGTATAGTATAAGTAACAAGCACTGCAAACCCTCTTTATAAATAAAATGATATCAGTGGACGAGGCAAAGTCATTTGAATCACGTTTTTGACGAAGTAGGTATTTGTCATCATACAGACTTAAATAAGTACCTATAACTCAAATTCCAGAAATTCCCACACTTTTGTCTTCCCATAATAAGCGATCGCGTTTCTATATTTTTTCAAACACACTTCTGCTGCTATAGTTCCATACAGAGTTCTACTTCCTTAACAAATTACTATCAGCAATTTTTTAAAAAGGTTATGGACTTGTTGTGGTATTGGATTTGTATTTCAAATCAAATTTCACTTGAGTTCACTCGTCCATAAATATAATCAACTTAAGTAAAGATGCGATAGGTATATGGCATGTACATACATATCTACAGAATACCGCATTTCCACCGTTTTATATACAAAATGGAAAAATAAAATAAAATTAAAGTAGATTGTATCTGAAATCAAACAAAATATTTTCTCACACAATGCGAAATCTTGTGTATGCGGTTGAACTTGGTTGGTTATTTTCATTTCAGGCAGTGTAGACATTGGTTTTCGTCATCTGAATTTAACTAAAATATCTTGAAAATGCTGATAATGAGCTAAAAATGTCGCTTAAAAAAAATTATAAAAAAAATAAACACACAAATCATAAAAGGGCGCGCATAATGAATGGAATACGTCTACAGTTTACACTTAGAAAAAAATTGTATAAAAGATAAATAAATATTTTCTAAGCTATAATAAGGTAGAACAATGAGATTTAAATTTTTTTGCTACATGCTACAACCTTTAGACAAAATTGACATTTCTCTAGGCTATTGAAGAAATGTTTGACATCGATGACAGTTTGGGCATAAGCGAATTTTCCTGCTACAACTTACATCTGGTTGTATTGAAGGAATAAAATGCCACGCTAAGTCAATATCAAAGAGTTTTTTCATTACTCCAGCAGTGCAGTGCAGTTTGGTTTCCATTTTTCCATCGCAATTGGCCCAGCCATTGTCTCTTAAAAATGATCATATTGGATAATTGAATATAAGTTATCCAAACTTTTGACTATGAATTGTATATAATGACGTTGACAGAAACGTCAAAATCTATTTATATGGTACTTTTAAATTCGAGGTTAAATCTTAAAATTTGTTTAACTAGATTGTGGAACGCGTCCTATTTATATGTAAACAAATGTATTTATGAAGTGGATCACAAGATAATGTTTCCGACAAAATTAATTATAAATAAAAAGATAAACTTGTATTTGTTAGGCTGACAGTTGAAACTTATACTAGTTTAATCGCAAAAAGGGTTAAATCTGCAGATTTGATTTTAAATAAAAATGAAATCAATTTATTTTGCCTAATGAAATACGAAAACGAGGGAAATTCGTATATTGATGGATATGGATCAAAAATAAATTGATTTATTTTACTCATGGAAAATCCCATAAAATTTTTAATCAACGTTTAATACTCTGCTTTTACACGATCCTTAATTTTTATTAATACTAAGCTTTTCAAATTGTGCTTGGCACGCATGAAAGAGTGCGTCGTATTCCCATTGACATTTTGTCAACATTTTCCGTTTAAATTATGTTATTTTACTGTCATTGCTAAATTAATCAATGGTTATTTTTGCTGAGGAAGTGTTTACAATTTAATTTTACTTTGCAAATTCCATTTAAATGTCATCTTTGATCTTATATACTTTTATATGGAAACAATGGCTGCGTTCAATAATAGATAGATAAAATATCCGAATACCTTTTTGTAAGAGTTTTACATGCAAAAGAACAGCTGATTCAAAAGTGTTGCGAACAGCTAATTTGACATACATACATACATACATACATATGTATGTTTGAATTTGATTTTAAATTTTAATTTTCTTATACTTAAATTATCTATTAAAAATCTAATTTTCCATATCTAAATGTTTGTCTCTTTTTTTTTGAAGAGCTGAAAGTTGTTTTTATTTTTTGACAGTTGTCTCAATTTAGTTATCCATAAGGTATCTAAAAATTCACCAACGAAAGATACTATCCAACACGAAAGTAAACGAAGCTAATACAAGATTCAGTAAATCATTGTTGAATAAAATCTAAATTAACTTTACACGAAAACAAAGTATCAAGTATCAATTCCATTTGAATCAAATTCGCATGACAACTTAAGTGGAGTTACTACTTTTTCAAACAATCAAACTTGCCTATTAAAATTTAAATGGGAAAGAATGTGAAGAATGAAAGGGTGGAGACATTTCTTGCTTAAGCCTAGTACGCTACTGATGCGAAACGAAATTTTCCATACAAAAATGACATGACGAAATCATAAACGAAAAATTTCGCTGTGCTTTTCGTTTTTCAGTACGCTGCTGAACGACGAAATGTGACATTTTAGTCGATAGCTGTACTAGATTTCTTAGTACAATTCTCCACTCTTTTCGTTCTCAATTTAATTGCCCAGCGCATTAATTGCTTGCGAAATTTTGACGTTTAATTTTTTTATTGAAGAAAAAAAAAAATTGCTTACTCGTGACTTTCGGTGTTTTGACTTTGATTTATATTTGATTTAAAATTTAAAATAAAATGGATTTGTCTAATGTGTTCCAACATTGCATTTCTGAATCGGAAACTCAGGATGTTATTGGTGATGTGCAAGAAGTGATGAAGACAAGCAGTGAACTTCAACTTCCAGACAGAACTCTCCACAAATATTTTTCCGCTATGGTTTTTGTTTTCATTTCGCTTCGCTTTGCACTTGGAGACCGCCGAAAAAATTCGTTTCACTTCAACTGCATACTAGGCTTTAGTGTAGACTAAAAATGAGTTTTAAAACTGACAGATGAAAACAGAATACATAACTTTATTTATCGAATTGAACAAGACCTTTTATTTCAGTGTATAAATCGATTGAAGAATAAAGAAGTTTGGATGGAGTTTCTCATAAATAATAAATGTATGTGTTTTGTCTATATATTTTTTATTTGCTGCACTCGGTATGCAAACGTTTTAAGGCTCGACTGCATTGCGGAAAATTAAATGTAGCGGGAAATGGAAAAAATATTCATTCATAGTTTTCAATACAATATTATATTAGACAAGAATTGCCGAGCACACAACATGATACTATAATTTACATCCTACTACGCTACGTGTAGTTTGAAGTTGTGAAATTTACAAACAAATTGATGTTAAGACCCGGAAATTTTAATTGATTTTTCAGCAAAGGAAGCACTACACAATATTCATAAATTTTATTTCTCAAATTATTATTGTTGTTGTTGCTATAGTTGTATACACTTGACTTGTATATCTTGAAGAACTTGTATGTCAATGCCATATGTTTCTTTTGCGCCAATGGAAAGGGCAACGAAATGAATCATTCCCATTCAATTAGCAAAACATGTTGTCGGAACGACACAGATCGCATTCGAATTCGGATTCGATGCTGGAGAATTAAGTGGTATAGTTAACACGATATGATATATGTATGTACCTACATAACGCAGTCATGACGACAAGCGTCGAAAATTTAGTGCGATTTATGATTTGCAATTTGTGCATTGAAAGCATGGTTACCATTATTCATATATTTTACAAAAGTACATTTTATATAGTACATGTAATGTATGTGGGGTGTAAAGAATCATTTTTGTTAGTTTATGAAAATGACAGTTGCAACTACAGTCATCCTTACAGATGCATATTGCAACGTTTGACGTTTAGTCTTTTGGCTAGCTCTTAAGCTAAGATATACAATTGTTTACAATACATTTCCAAAACGTAGGAACAGTTATTTTATGGTATATACTCGTACATATGTATATACATAACTGTTTTTAAAATAAATATCCGCCCAAAACTTTCAATACAAAATAACACAGATATGATGACACTACATTTTTGGAATGTTTATTTAAAAAGTCTTTTAAGGTGCCATTTATAGCTATCATTAATTTTCATCATTGAAAACAATCATTGGATTTTTTTTGACAGGTCGTTTATAGCTATCATTAAAAATTTCTGTCATTGAAAAATTTTTCCTGATTGAAAGCCACCGAACAAATTTTACTGACAGAAATCTGTCATTGGAATTGTGTGGAATTGGAACACAAATCAGTGGAACGATTCGTTTCACTTTTGAACATAAAAGTATCAGCTGTTCAGGAAAATAATTTTCCGTCCGGAAAAAAAGAAAGAGAAAAATAAATGTGCAATAAAACTTTTTTTTTCTCAAAAAAAATTCTTTGTGTGATTTCCGATCGATCGGTATATAATTTTCATTTCTAATCAAGGGGAAACACCGTCAAATATCGATTCAAAAATTTTTCCGGATCGATTTCAATGATAGCTATAACTGGCGCCTAAGAGTGTACCCGCTATTTCTTCGTTTCGAGAAATATTTTAGTGTTTTTTGTATGATTTGATAAAATGTCACAAAAGAACTATTTAGTTAAATATATAGAAATACATAACAAATAGTGTGGCGCTAATTTTTAAAACACCCCCTTACCATCGAGAGAAAATCAACCAAGTTTCAAAATTTCTCTCTAAATCAACCGAATTTTTATCAGAGTATGAAAGGACAGCCAACTCCATCGTTGATTTTTGAATTTAAATGTGTTAAGGGTACGCAGCTCAAGCCAAAAATTTAGCTTTTTTACAAAACTTAGTCAAGATAAAATTTAGCAAAGCAATTTATCCGAGTGGTACGCAGATCTAGCTAAAATTTTATATTTTTGCTTCATAGTGTACATTATTTAACGGATTTCAACTTTAAATTATTTAATATCTACAATATCAATAGTATTTTCTTCACAACGTGTGCTTCTGTCAAAATGCAGCCCAGGGTTTGGCTGTAGTTAAGAAAGAAAACGTGAATCAAATTTTAGCTGGATGCGTACTACCCTTAAGCGTTAATCGATTTAAAAAAATATTATTAAAAGGAAATGTCACTAGAATGTTCAAGGTATGGACAATATAAGGGTGCCTCAAAATTTAAATTAACTCAAGATTTGAATTTGCTGTCTTTTTTGTAGCAAAATATTCACAATCACATAATTATGTAAAATGGTTTTCCATTTTGAGGTTTTAATTTGATATTTAAAAAAAAAAGAAATCAATGGCTGTTATACCAAGAAGAAGGTATGCCATTAACAATAGACTAAGATAGTAGCCGAACATCCAACACGGCTGTTATCAAAAAAAAGATCTTTGCGGTAATTGTGATAACCTTCACTCTAAATATCACATAAAAAGGAGCTTTGACGATTGCATTTTTAATAATGGCGTAGTTTTAAATTTTCAAATGTCAAAATATTACAGTTTTAAAAAGTGACAGTTGCTCAAATAGCTGGCCATTTCAAACGAAACCTCTTCCGGAAAGCCTATGTTTTAAAAGAAAACATTTTGACAGTTACCTGTTTTTAAAAATGGAGTTTTTCAAATAATATAATTTGGCGGCCATATATTTTTTGACAGTTTCCTTTTATATTGCCAGTTTCTAATGTGTTTAAAACGTTTCCTATTGCTGACGTACAAAATATATGATGCTTAATTTATGCTATAATAAGTGTCAGTATGATAGGAATATTAAACAAACATATGTACCTACCAACCTAATATGTTATATCATAACAACAATCTATCAATATCACATGTTTGCTTTTGTTTTAATAAACAAATCTTATTGATATCGCGATTATTGATTCAAATGAGACACATTTATATCAAAGAGTGTTAAATCAATAAATAAAATTTCACCCCTCTCATGGAACTATATAGACGGTGAAAATACATATAAAAATACGGTTTCTATCGCTTCTTCTACACTCTCGAACCTCGAACAATGTTAAACAGCTTGTTGAACATTCGGACAAAATATTTTCGAGGAATTCTTACACATTTTTGTTGTTGCCATGTCTAACGTTTAGTTGTACAAGTACTATACGAGTTGAAGGTACGAGTATATCGTACTCTACTCCACAGAACTCAGTCTACGGATACACGCTGCTGGTTTATCCAAGCCAAGCAGCAATGTTTTAACAACTGAATTGTACAAACAGAAACACTTCGTTCAGGTGCACCGTGACTGCCATATCAGACTCACTTCAAAAAACAACTAAAGAATGTTAAAAAATGGGTTCAGTTATCTGTAACAGAAGTTGTAGAAGTCATTATTTATGTTTGATGGCTTGAGTAAAGTATTTTGTATCTAAAGGTGTGAGGTTCATATTATAACATAGTTATTTTGTGTATAGATTATTTGCTATCAAAACTGACAGCAGACTTTTCTGTTCGGATATTTGAGTTTTAAAAAAAAAATGGTGACTGACATAATAAGACGTCAAACTTGAGTTTGGGTTTCCATTATTTTTTTGATTCGGAATTTTTATTTTTTTGGATTCACTTTCATTTTATAAATAGGAAATTGGAAGGTGAAATTATCTGTCTTCAGTTATTTATTACACGAGGAAGGACGTAACAAGTTGCTGTTTTATTTTTAGTTTGTACCTTTCGAACGAGTAAAGACCATAAAATCAATTTGTTGACAGTTTCTACAAAATTGCTTAAGATCACAAACATTTGCGTTTTTCTCGCTTTCAATTCCTCATAGAAATAAATAATTTTGCATTCCAAAGTACGGCCAATTTTCAAAAGCATTTTCATCTTTGCTTGTAATGGGCAAAGTAATTGGGAAATTCTTGAATTCTTCAAGAAAGTAGGAAAGTTTATAAATCAATCAAAACTTTGCAGATTTGATCGATAATGCTTTAAAAATGAACTGCTAAAAAGTACTTTAAATGAGTTCAAGGTCTGTAAAAAAAAGTTTTTTTAATAGTAATACAAAAATCCTTTGTGTTGTTTTCAAGAAGAAATAAAAACCAAAGTATTAAATGTTATGGCAAGTTTGCTATGAAAAGAATTCAGGCAAGTGGCTGGCTCGAATAAACTCCTGCCGAGAGGTCCGATTACCGAACATTTTTTGACACTTAGGGGCGCAATGTCAGTAATAACGCACCAAATATATGAGTTAATTACTAAAGTGTCATTTATACAATATAAACAATGAGACCCAACAAAGAAGTCAAAATGAATCCATTTAAAATGGTGTAATACGAATACCATCCTTTGTTCTCTAATTGATGAAAATCACATCGATTACAGAATTCGTTGGTTAATTGTCAATATTGACATTCATTTCTACAACAATAACAGCGTCAAAATTTTACTCCGAATTCATTTAACAGATTTTTTAATCGTTGTTTTTACGTAATGTTTTTATTTTGACAGTTTTGTCAATTATTAAAAGGTCTGTTCACAGTGATAGTTTAAAAAGGTTCTAATTATAAATTAGAAGTCCATTTATAAGGCATTCTTAATGTCACACTAATATTTTTGAAATTTCGAAAAATGTTTAGTCATCAATCCTAATGTATTATACTTTTTAGAATAGTTACGCAACATCAGTTCTGGACCTTGTTGGCAAACTCTTGTACTGGCCTTACCTTAACTTCACGATAAGTAATTCATTCGATAAAATGCCAAATAGTTATCCCAATTTTCAACAAAATATGATGTATACCTACACAAGCATTTACTCAGGAAATGTCTAGACAAAATAAAATAGCCTCGCAAAGTGCCAAATAAAAATAAATAAGATTTTAAGTCGACTACAACACTTAACCTCAATTTAATTCTATCTAGAAGAAGAGTCTCCTTTGACTCGAAACATAATTTTTAAAAAAACGTAACAAGTTGGATCACCAGGAAATTCCACGTTTTTTCCAAAAGCATTTATAATACTTACCTAGCTATTCCGGAAACAAAATTGTCCATCTCTCTTTCCCAAAACAAAAATCCCACCCTATCGACTTTGTTCAGTATAATTTCTTCAACCACATCTAATAACAAAAACAAAATACAAAATGTGTACATATGTACATACATAATGTACAAATAAATAAAACAAAAATGAAATTCAAAAAGGCTATGCGTTTGGCATCAAAAAGTATATTATTTTTCGAAAAGATACGCTAGAAAGATATTTTTGCGCGCCACTCGTTACTTCATTAATTTTATGGGCGCTTACTCGTACTTGAGAGAATATACTCAAAAACTCATTAAATGAGTATATCTTATTGCTTGTGCGGTTGGGTTGCCGTACTTCGTACCGTGTCCCGTTGATACCGTCGGGGCGTCCGTCGTCGGGTTGCTTGGTCCGTCGCGTCGTCAATCGTAGTTGCGGTGCGGTAGTGGAGCGGCATTATATCGGTGTTGAATCTTTACTACTTCTGGTGGTGCAATATGATGGTCGTGGTGATGTTAAAGCTGATGTTGATCTTGATGATGATGACGATCTCACATGGTCGACAACGTGCTGTATGTCGACTTTATAGACAGGACAGACACACCACTTACCTTGGTTGCTTTTACAGTTTACATAGGATACGATGTGGTAGATCTTTCAAAATGTGTCAAGTAATGCCATCGTATTATGTCATTTTCGGATTAACATAAATAATTTGTTTTTCTTGTTGTTGTTGGTGCTCAGTCAGAATTTTGAAAGTAGAAGAAGGGGTGTGTACGACGACGACGACGCGATGTACCTAGATTTAGCTATGCCGGCCGTTAAGAAAATGGCGCCAAGTTCAAAATCGTCAATAATAAATGGAGATCAGTGTTGCCATCGATAGATTTAATAGGTAGCTGTCAATAGAAAAGAACAATATTTATAATTTTGTGACTTATTGTCAGTTTGGGTCATTTTATTTAAGTCCTATACAGAATTTAAGGAAATAAATTTGATCCTCCGGAAGCAATTAAATGTCTTCGGAAAGCTACTGGTTGCTCGGAAAAATCTTAAAGTACAAACCGTCACAAAAGTTATCATGCTTAGATACAGGATACTTTTCAATTTTTGACTTGATTGTCAAAAAAGACCGATTTTTTTTTAAATGAGTGTGAGCGATATAAAATGATGAAATGGTAAAATGAGTTGAAACCTGTCTGATGTGGACACCGTCTCTATTTTTTTTTACAAATATCGCTAAATGTCAATTTTTCTAGTGTGATATTTTTAAAGTAAACACTACATTAACAAGACATAAATTGCAATACTTACGCCTTTTCTATATTTGTATTTTTTTCTAATTCACTGACTCGCTATGAAAATTATAGAAAACTGACAACAGTTGACCTCTATGACAAATGTTAGGTTTTGATGATTCAAATTCACCTTAATAGTGTCAAAATTTAATCTTCGGATTAATTTCAATACAGCATTATAAAAATCTGGAAATAGTTAACAAACACAGATATTAAGTTTTGACGTTTCAAATTTACCACAACAATGTCAAAATTTAATTTTGAGTTCAATTTCAATCCAGCGTTATAGAAAAAACACAAACACAGATATTAAGTTTTGACGTTTCAAATTTACCACAACAATGTCAAAATTTAATTTTGAGTTCAATTTCAATCCAGCGTTATAGAAAATTGTCAACAGTTCACCTATGAATACGAACATTAACTTTTGATGTTTCAAATTTACCTCAACAATGTCAAATATTAACAAATCCAATCCAGATCACGTAAGACAATTCGATCAAACGGCTTTCGTTTCTCCTAATTCTTCCCCAAAGATATGATAGAGAGAGCTATAGCAAATCAATAGTGGTTCGATCGAAATGTGGTATGTGGTTTTCGCTTAGTTCAATCATGGCATATACATATGTATGTATGACTTGAGTTAATATTCAAATGCTTTGTTTTCTTGTAAATTTCAATCGAGTCCGAATGGCAACCATAGTATTCCAGAAAAAAAAGAAGAATCTTTACTTATTTATTTTTTCGTTTTGACAACTCAACAACGGTATCCAATACTATTTGAATTCAAATAGCAATCAAATTATTGATATGATACTTACAAACAAAAGTTTAATACTTTGGGAATTGGGATGGAATCATCTCTATATTATAAAAATGCATTCAGTATAGACTGTATAGATATGGCTTTGAATTCATGTTGAAATTTACTTATAGATAATAATTATATTGTTTGGAGGTTGGTTGAGGTTTCTATAAATTGTACATTTATTAACATATGCATAGCTGTATAAACGTTGTAGATATGTATTTACTTTGGAGGCGTCTGCGACGCTGACGATGACTATTAACATTTTAATGGTTTCTTCAAGTTATTTATAAAACTTGAATTGCTATTTTGTTTGCTAGCTGTTAGAGATATTGTGAGTTCCTGTTCAATCGAAATGGTGACAACTATTAGAGGTACAAGTTTATTTTATTCTATGTACTGAAGATGATACGAGTATCGACCTATTTTTGAAAAATATTTTTTAAATAAATAATTTTTTCTTGTTCAAAATATTTTTGTTTCAAAAAATTTATGTTAATATAAATTATTATTTATTTTTGTTTTAGGTTTTATCGTCTTAAAATTGAAAAGGTTATTACGCTGAGGTATCGCAAGGGTTCCTGGTTCCTGAACGCTTAGGTAATGTATGCAAAGGGTGTTTTTTTAGACGTATAGGACAAAATGTAATATAACAAAGATGATTTATTTAAATTGACATGAAATTTACTTTATTCGAAAGATAATCGTCTGGTATTATAATTTAAGCATGATTTGTCTGAAAGTCCAATTTCATATAACCTTTTTAAAAATGTGTGGCCGAATACTCGGCAAATGTTGTGCTCCAAGTGGTCAATCGTTTGGGGCTTATAGGCGTAGCCCAGAGAATGGCATTAAGTCTTGGAGGATAATTCACGGGTCCGTTATGTAGAACGTTTCCTTCAGTAAAGCAATTGTGGCACGAGCTGTGTGATACTTTAGCCAGCCATTGTTTTAAGGAAGAACGCATCAATTATTCCAAATATCCATAAATCATCACATCAGTTTTTTTAGCATATAACGGTATCTCAACATACACTGGATGTACATATGTACATCATTTCTTAATATGTCAGTTTTGTTTTTTTGACGTATCCATTCAACCAAAAGTGAGGTACTTACGTTAAAATGTCAACCAAACTAAAAGTAAATCACTACATTGACAGTTGAAAAAATGCCGGCAATTTAAAATAGAGTTGTCAATTTAAAGTTATATATGTACATATGTAAAAATATATACATATATCATAAAAAACACACCGGTTACGTGGACAAGTTGCACAAAAGACTTGATTCATGAAAGAAAACTTAAATTTAATGATTCGTTGTTTTTTAAGAGATTGAACCATTTTTCAAGTTCCTAATTGAATTTTTTATAATTAATTGAAATTTTTATAAAACTTGAGTATTGAAATTGTTCAAAACTTCAGTTCTCGCATCCGTAAACCTCATATGAGTATAAACATGGTAAATTGAAGCAGATTATTAAAAAAATCTCTATTTATATGTCTTTAGACGTTCGGAGTTGGTCTTTTTGACAGCTGTCACTTGATTATGCTCAGTTTGGTTTGCCATTGCTATTTAACACCTGTGGATTTTTTTTTTGTGCTGTTATTTAAAGTCGATAAGTCATACATTTTGTGTATTGTTCATAAAGGCCTACAAAATAGGCCGTGTCACATCAGTACCAAAAATGATATACATATGTATGGTACATATGTAGTAAGAACAGTTTGGGAGAAACCCCTGTTTATCTGAAACAACTTTATAGTCCCCATTTGTTTGTTGACCAATTTTGCCGTCAAAATACTGCGTTCTTGTGAAACTCGCCTTTTTATTGATAAAATTCAGAAGCTTTATTTCTTCTTTATGATTTACGTTCATGACATTTTCATCACGAAAATGACATTTGAATGCAGTCAACTGTAAAATATAAGTACCATATTGTTTCTAGCTCTAAATATATGTGCTAAGTGAAAATTTTGGATGTCCGAGTTTCACAACGTTTTTAAATGTTGCATTGTTAAAATTAGACATTTCAACAAATATGACATCTATGAGCCGTTATCAAACATTTCAACGAGTGTTCTGCTTGACAGATTTGAAATTTAAAAAGCTACCTATGTATGTCTATGATCACTGTCGAAGTTTCAATTACAAAAGTGTATTAATTAAGTTCAACATTTTTTAAGCTTCATTTCAAAATGCAAGCATTGTTTAATGCATCAGTGCTTAATTAAAAAGAATATACCCTGCCCTCTCCTCTTTATACAATATACATATGTTTTTACCTTCACAAAAATATGGTCACACTAAATATAAATGACTCATGACAAATTTAATAAAGCACTATAAAATTGTTTTTTTTTTTGTTGTTGTTGTTGTTGTTGTTTTTATTTATTTATTATAAAGACATCACTATAATCGTTTCGAAACTGTGTCGACATTAAGACAACATTCCCAGAGATGAACGCATCATCCCTGCTTCTATTCATAGCCTCTTAATAAATCTTCTTTAATGGCTGTATCACCATTCGTAAAATACAGCATCATCGTTTCATATTATTGAAACTCCAAATGTTGTTCCACCTACGCAACGCAGCACTCTCATATGTACATACATATATTCTTTAGTCACCTGGACAGTCTCACCGAGTCATCTAAGAAAAAGCAATCACCATCTTTTGCTGCTATTAGTTATGCAAATTCATAAAATTTATATTATTTTTTTTTTACTTAACTTCAAACAAAATGCAATTTATTTATTTCCTTCTATTCTAGAGGGTGTAATTTCAACGAGCTTGTTCTACTTGTTTTTAATAATTACAAAGAAAATATGTAAAGTCATTTTTCAAAACATCATTTGCCAAGTAGTTATGACTTGAAAAGTCATCAATCATATCTGCTAGCCAACACCTAACACCATGGCACAATCTATAAAGTGTTGCCTTAATGCTTCGTTTTATAATTTTGAACAAAAAAGTGTTTCTGTAGATTTTATTGAATAGTAAATGCTATACTTTGAGGATTCCATGATCAGAAATGTATTGACAGTTTTGAAAGTTCAAATAAATCATTTTTGTACTAAATTTAGTACTTTCAAAGGTGTAAAACTGACACATATCAATAAAACTTAACGAAAATTGCCAAAAGAACAATGTCAACGAAGAACGAAATATTTCGGATAGTTTTACTAAAAAGAAAAGCAGATTATTTTATGTCAGGGAAAGTAAACGTTGATTAAAAGTCCCCAAAAAAAGAATTATTATTGTAATATATTTATGTAAATTTAGTTCAATTGAACTTGATAAACTTCAATCGTATTTTGTAGATCTAACTGCATTTAAATAATTCACTCACGTACATACATACACATTACTCTTACGTTTACGTTAAACGTCAAACCTATACGGATTTGAATTCTTGTGAACATAAATCGAACTGTGAATCTTCAAAGACAGATTCTTATTGTAACGTGCTACTTGAATCTGAATGCACTTCTTTTACAGGTAGACTTATTTCTATACAAAACATACATACTCGTAGATAGAATGATAAAAATATTTAAGTCGTATGAACTTTACTTATGGAATGTATATGTACCTAAGAGTAAGACCTGCTTGGAATAGCCAACTTAGACAAGTTCTATTCCTCATTAGAGCCATTTAAATTGCCTTAACTTGTTCGTCTCAATATCACAAGACCTTACCAGGATTCCGCGTATGATATGGAGGAAGAAAAAGATATAGAAAAATAAAGAAAACATAACTTGTAAAGTAGAACCGAACATAAACCTACTCGCGTATAGCTTAGCTATGCATTAACATCTTCTTATGCTATATTGAATTACACTATTCTTGGTTGACTTGGTTGTTCTTTGGTCGTATTGACAAGTTGACTTGTCATAAAATAGTTTCGCGTCTTTAGAGCACCCCCCTGCTTAAAACCTGCATTTATATTATTTTTTTTGTTTTATACCTATACTCATACGCAAACCAGTAGAAGTGGTACAGCAGCTAAGAAATAAAGGAGGCAAATTACGGAAAAGCTAGAAGGACAGGAAAACTCCTTCTTATGTTTCCATTTGAAATTCTTCTTTTTTTTCGTTTTAAAGTATGTACCTGGTTTATTTTGGTTTTGTATGACACACCCTGTACTCTAGCTTTACCGCGCCTCTTTTTTGTAATAAATAGAACCAACGATGATAAACTCTAGGTATATTCGTAATGAGTCCCCATTTATCTGAGGTTTTTAAACTTCTAGTTCGTGTATATATTTTCTTATGGCAGAAAAATGACGTATTTTTGACCTTAATTATATGAATAATATTTTTAGTGCTTATATACCCTTAAGAACTGACATTTGAAGTGTCAATTGAATCCAAATCTGTCAAATCACAAGTGTTTTTTGGTCATCCAAAAAAATTACCGTTTATAAACAAAAATATAAAGAATTTTTGCATTTGATAAAAGGTATTTGAAACTTTGACATACGTATATAGTAGTAATTGGTTTTATTCATTAAAGTTTGTTTAGTCAATTTTATGGTTTTACCTATAACAGCCGATTTGTTCAGTCACGCTTTTAAAAAAGAAAAGAAAAAGAATTGCTTATTGCTAAAAATTGATGCCTTCAATTAGTTTTTATTGGAAACGCTTTTGGATTAAAAGGTCAATTTTTAATTTGATCTGAAATAAAAAGAAATTGATTGCAGACATAAAATATTTATTCAATTTTCAGTGCTGATAGATAACGTTATCAGAACACAGTAATTAATTAGAAGGAGTGCATTTTTTATTTCAATGAGTGAAGATACAGTTTTTCGTTATATTTTGACACTTATCGTATATTTGTCCATTCAATGTAATCATGGTTAAGTTTCTTTTTAATAAAAAGCATAGGAGAGTGATATTTTGTTGCTTACACATGAAAGTGAACAATTAGTAACTGTTCTAGTTCTCTAAGCCCAAGATTTTTAACTCATTGTTTTAGTGTCAAATAGTTGCATTTTTGTAACAATCCACCACGCCGCTCTAGAGACGAGTTATAAGTGTTAAACTGTCAAAATGATTGGTTTGTTTACATTACAAACAAGCAACACATTTTTTTTTCGCGCAAATTGCGAATTTGAAAAGTTTGCAAAAATGGAAAATTTACAAATTGTAAGTGGAAAGTGAGAATACACAATAAAGGGAAACTAAATTCTGAGTAAATATAATGCAAATGGAAATAACAATTCTTTAATTCTTAATACCAATAGATTGACAGATCAACAGTATCTAAAAACACTCGTTTTATTACAATGACACTTAAAAATTTATTTGATATAACAACATTGGTAAATTTTGGTAAAAAAAAAACAACAGACAACGTTACATCACAAAATATAAGAAGGTAAACAACAACAAACAAAAAACGGATTATTGAACAAATATTAAAATATGTAGGTGAAGCTAAAGTTTCGGGCTGTAAAATGTAGGAGGCAGTAATGAGGTGTCAAAATAACTAAATATTAAGGGTGTGTTTGTTGATATTTATTCTATTTTGTGCTTCGTCTGCATTCAAGATTCAATAAATTATGGCTTCGGCAAGACTTAGCTTATATTCACATTAATTTATAACACATACTTTTAATCAGATGTTGATGAAAAACAAAGTTTCAAAATCAATTCAACCCATTCAAATTTACTTTTCTATTCAATTTGGTACTCTTACTTACACGGTCTACTGTCTTGCATAAAATATCAACAACGTGTACATTTGCGTAGAAATTAGAAAAAGAGAAAAAGCTTTGAATCTTATGACCTGTATCAATTTGGTGAAAAATGAGCATTCTGAACACATCCCTGCAAAAGTTTTATTTGAGGTAGGATGTAAATATTTCACAATGAGCAGGTTCAGACGATATGAGGACTTCATTTGCAGTCAACTTCATTACTTGAACGTAAAGTTTGACTAAGGCGACTAGTAAGTTTTTCAAGTGTCATAAATTCAGAACTTTACTTCACAAACACCTACTTTAAGTTTATACATACATAGTACAAAAAACTACCAAAAACAATATTGTTTACAAATAAAACACTTCTCAAACAAGCTACAAGTCCATAACGATTTGTATTTTGTATTATAAAGAAATATTACTTATTTCTTTTCCAAATTTACAAGGAAGCCTTTTACAGAAAACATTAAATGAAGTTATGTAGAAAATAAATAAATCATAGAGTAATAAAGTTCAGATTGCCGTTGAATGAAAAAACATTATCAACTGTCATTTTGACAGAAGTAGACTTGGCCTGATAGTTGGAGAGATTTTTTCTCAACTAACTTTCCAGTCAACTTTCTATTAAAGTTTCTTTAATTGGAAAGTAATTTTTTGGCAGTTGGCTAATCAAATACTAGAAACTTGTCTTACTTGTCCCTTATGTCGTCTGCACCTGACCAATGACAGTGATATTATATAAAATTCGAGCTTGTATTACTGCGTTAACTAAAAAAACACGGATATTGTAAATTGTAAAATAATTTTAAATAATAATTTAAAATTGAAATATGTATTTTTCTCGTAACTTTCGTTGAAAACATATACAACTCTTTAAAATATTTAATTACACTCAAGCAAGGTGAATTTAAAAAAAACTAAACTCTACATACATACATCATAAGATGACAAGGCTGTTTTTGATGTTTGAGTTACATGCATTTGACAGCCATTATACATTAAACACAGCTTGTTTAACATATTTAACAAATAAAGTACATAAATAATAAATATCAAAGTTGTTAAGCTAGAAAAAAGTACAAAATTCGATTTGCTTCACGTTTGTATACTTTTCAAAGTATTCACAGGAAAATACTAGGTAGTATGTAGAATTTATATTTCCTGACAGTTAATAATAAATTTTCTCAATAATTATGAATTAATCAAACACAAACCTACAATCGCCATCACAACCATTCCATAGTAGCAATATATGTATACATAGCTCTACTTATAAATATTTAAATATTAATTGAAGAAAATCCATTTGCCACTTCAATCAGCCACCTGTTGTCTTAAATGCTCACCTTCATTTTTATTAGATACAGTATCTATTCTGATGCATGGTTCTTATTTAGTTTTTCTTTACTTTTATTTTTATGTATACCAACAAATTAAAATGTATAACAAAATAAATCGATTTCAAATTAAAAAAAAATATGGCGCCGTTTTGCAAAGTATGTCATTTGCATACAAAATTTTCATTTATAGCGTGAATATTAAGTTACATATGGTGTGGATTGTTGCGGCTAGCGTCCGTCGTCGGCGGTAGTGGTGGCATGGCGGTGGGTAAAAGACAAAGAATATAATATGAAATATACAACTCGACTATACATATATGAATTATAGAACCTACCTATAGATAAAATAAAACTTGAGAGGTGAGTTTCAATTCAGTGGCCTAGCTAGACCTTTGGGGGCCCTGTATCCAATTTTTTTGCCCCCCCCCCTTATAACATTTTTCTTAAATTAAAACACTAACGTCAATAAATAAGATAAATTAAATTTAATATATAACGACATAGGAATTTGACATAAATGCATACAGATACATGTTTTATAAAGCTTAAACAAAATAATATTTGCACTTCTTCTCAAAGTACTACTTTCCTTGCCTTTTTTCTGCAAATTTATTTATTAAATCTTCCATACCTGAAGAAGATTTCAGCTTTTAAAGATTATCTGCTTCTATTGATAAAAGTGATAAATCTGACAACCTCTTCTGTCGCATTGTAGTTCTGAGATAATTTTTTATTATTTTCAGCTTGGAAAAAGATCTTTCAGCTGTTGCTGTGGTTAGCGGAAGAGTCAAAAAGAGAAAGCATGCTGTTATTACTTCAGAAAAACTAGAAGCAAGACTATTAAATTCGATGACTAATAATTTAGCAAGTTCTTTTATGGAATGAATTTTGAGGATTTCAGATGTAAGGCATGTTTTTAGAGCAATTAGTTGATTACAGAAATCACCAGATATGTCTGTATTGTACTTTTCCACTAGCTTTTTTGATCCTTGATTTATCTCATCATTTGAGAACGATAAAAGCTTATCCGGTTCCAACACTGTATACATACTACTAAGATTATGAAGGCTTTGAAATCTTTGCTGAGTTTGTCCAATCAAAATGTTCAAGCAGGAATAGTAAATATTGACTTTGAAGTAAATTTCCGGACCAGAAATTCTATGATCTTCTGCAAACTCATCAAAAAAGCGCTTCGTTATTTTCCTCCTTGATTTATTTTTTTCTTAATCTCATTATCTCTTTTTTCTTAATTTTTTCTTTTCAGAGCTCCACTTAGATACTCCCTTTTATTTTCACTCATTTTTTCACAAAAATAATATTTTAAGCAACGCACAAAAATATCTAATTACAAATAATCACAAAAAACTTTAGCGTAAATTTTTAAAATGTATATCCACGCACAGACAGATTAAACATTTCAGTTAACGTGTTGAAACTCGTTTTGCCTAGCTCACTCAGAAAATTAACGGGACTTTTTTTGATTGCAGATACAGGGTTCGGAAGGGAGTATTCGAATTTTTCTGCTGTTAGTTCATGCAAAAAAGATACACAGGAAAAAAAAAATTTGACACATGTAAAAAATGATCATCGGAACATTTTTTTGTAATAAAACTTTTTTAAATATTTAAGTGAATTTTTTTTACACACGTCTTGTGCACTGTATCTTTAGGGGCCCCTATATCTCGGGGGCCCTGTTACATGGATACAGCTGATACAGCGGTAGCTACGCCACTGTTTCAATTAATTAGTTTGAGTTTCAGTTCGAGTTTAAGTCAGAAGAACAGGTGTTTTAGGTTGAAAAGTTGTGATCTGGTATCTATCTGCAACTATACTAGATAATAATATGCATAATCTAGTATTGTGGCTGATAGCTGAGGGCAATTAATTGAGAAAAATACTGTACGATTATAAATATATGCATGCAATTGATTTTTGTTGCTTATCGAACGAATCAGAAGTTTAATGAATTGCTTATGTCAAAAACACCCTAGACACTCTAGAGCAACGGAATTGTTTAATGTTGTGTTAAAATTAATATTTAATAGTTGACAAATGTTGTGAATAATAATTATGAACGTATTTTTTAAATTTATCTGGTTAATAAATTACAATTTTGTAATTATTTTTTTTAAATAACAAATATTTTCTTTTAATAAATTAATCACAGTTTATTATGCTTCATTTTTAAATGAAAGGCAGACATTTTAGATCATTTTGTTAAGGTAACTATTTATTTTTTATTTCGTACAAAAATTCCGATGGTCACCCTATGCTCCTGTCATTCAATAACGAGCTTTCAAGCAATCTGCTCCCACTTTTGAAGGCTAATTCAGTTAAGTTCGTGTTCTATGATATTTTTTTGTATAACTCTTAAATACATTTTTCCCGAATTATTTTTTCTTCAAACTTACATTCCATATTTGCTGATCGAACATACATACATAAGGCGTTTTCTATTGTTAAATTTATACGCAGCGCAGCAAAATCTTACACACTAAACAACAACAAAGAAATAGTGCGGATAAATAAGGCAGCAAAAATAGTGCATATAAATAGTTCAGATAAAATTTTGGAATGCTTGGAATAGAATGACACTTCATCCAGTTCCAGAAATATTTTTTACTTAAAGGTTGGCAGGATTTTATTATTTGGGGATGCGTTCGAATTTTTCACTAGAATAAAAATAAATTGGTTTGAAATATTAATCTGCGATTACACTGTCAACGTAAATATTCAATGCGTTGACTACTTGACATCACCCAAAAATCATCAATAATCACAGTGCTATCTCTAAATTTATTGACGTGTGATGTGTGTTAGGACTCGCCCAAAACCAAAGCGAAACATTTGATGCGAAAACAAAACTGTCGTCATTGGTCGGGTTTAAAGGCTCTCCCAAACCAACTTTGAAAGTGGCACATTCGCCGACTCGGCATTGTTTATTTGTCATTTTTGTTATCATTGTGAATGATTCGCCCTGATTCGCTTCGCGTCAGTTATCGCAGTGTAAGTTTATTTTAAGAAGAGAAAGTTTAATTTGGCGCTGAATGTTTCGCGTTGATTTGTCCCCTTTCACCCAGGAAAACTGAGTTGCCAGCAACTGGGAGCTTGTAGGCAAGACGGGCTTACGGGGAAGGACAAAATCTCCCCTCACACCCTTCTTTTGGCTTTTAGTGCCTGTCTACATTGGATTTTTAATGCTGGGTTTTATTATGTTCGTTGTGTCTATACGATGAAGAGAAAATCAATCTGCACATCCCTATCTCACACCCTTGAAATCTATATATCTTTCACTCATACAATACAAAATCTTTCATGTTGAATCCAAGAATATTGTTTGCATTTGGGCTGTGATCTACCCATCTGTCTCTTTTTCACTCACATATAATCTACCTGTCTCACTGCTTGCACCTAACATTACAAATTTAATGTGGACAGGCACTCTTATGTCATTTCAATCTTTCAATTCATACTCAACTCTATTCTGACTGGACCTGCATGTACACATTAACTTGAACTCTTATTCAACTTTACATAAAAACAACAACACGTTTTCAACACATCCTTTGAGTACGTATTTTCAAAACTGGTTGACAGCTGATTTTGACATAAGTATGATTGCACAGATACCAACTTGGAGATTTAAAATAAGAGTGCATATAATAGTGAACATATGTTTTATTCACACTTTCCATTACTGCACTTACTTTCCATTACTGCACTAGCTAATAATTTACTAATAAAATACGGCTATAATTAAAATTAGAATAATGATTTTCTTTTCCTTATACTCTAATTGTTTTTTTTTGTGATTTTCGAAAAGGGAAGATTACATCTCATATATATTGGACAGCTTTAGCCAACATAACGGCCAAAAACTTTTTTGAAAAGTTAACTGGACAGTTAATCAAGAAAAATCTCTCTGGCTATCAAGGCAAGCCTATTCTTATGTCAAAATGTAAGCTGATCATGTTTAAACATTCAACTGAATGTTGAACTTAATAACTTTGTGATTTATTTATTTATTGCACAATTTTATTTAAAGTATTGTAAAAAAGGGTTCTTTGTCATATTGGAAGAGAAATAAGGACTTTTTCGTTACAATACAAAGCACAACTTTTTATGGACTTGTACCTTGTGTAAGGAGTTTGTTTTTGTTGGTAACAATATTGTTGGTGCTTTCTGCACGATCAACAGTTAAAAGATAGTGAATTATGGGCCCAAGTTTCAAATTCATTACATCTGTAAAATTAACTATAAATACATTGGTCTAATTTTGCTTAAAAAGTATGTAGTTGACTGCAAATGAAGTCCCTTATGTTGACTTATTTTGCTCATATTGTGTGTGGTACTTATAGTAGGCAAATATTAAAAAATATTAGTGTTATATATTAGTGGTAAGTACGTTCTTTATCTATTTTAGATTTTTTAGATTTAGATTGGTTTTATTATTTTTTCAATGATTAAATTCATAATTTACAAAAACAAAAAAAGCATGGCATTTTGCCGTCTGCCTAGTTGACAAAACATGAAAATTTCACATAATATGAAAATTTGATTGAGCAATAATTCGTATGTATTTTTGCAATATATATTTATAAAAAAAAAAAAAAAGATTAGTAGTTTATCTTAAAAGCTTTCATTTATGATTTTGTTTCTATAGAGAAGAGCTAGCTTGCAGTATTTGTATAATTTTTGTATATCCATATTGTTAAGCAATTGTATAATTTGGCTTTGTGTCAACATGTCACTTCCGAATACATCCCTTCTGATTTCTCTTAAAATCGGACATTTACCCATAAAGTGAAAATTATCTTCTCTTTCACCTAAGTTGCACAAAGAGCACACAATGGGTAAATCATCTCTATGAGGTATGTAGTTCAGTGGCATAAGTTCGCTCCTCAGTTTTACCATCATTGAAATCTCGGCTGTACTATTGTCATCCCTAAAATAATTTTTCTCCTCCAGGTTATGATTCAACTTGCTATATAGTTGTCTGTAGATAGATCCTGTTGCATCATTTAAATATTTATCACGATGTTTTAAGTCCACTGCAGCAATGAGTTGATAAAGCGAAGTTTCTAATTCTTCACTGCACAGGTTTAAGACTATCCCACATTCTGAAGCAAGTTCCAACCAATCAGCGCACCAACTTGTCTTTGTCCTTATGACTTCAAGAGCTACTATTTTAGGTAGTCGATTATCATCCATCTTCAAGACTTTCGTGACATAATCCACTTGCATTTTTAATGTTCGAATGAACAATGGCGAGATTCCTGTTTCTAACATGATAACGTAGTTAGGTGTGCTACGCGGAAGCTGGAAGATTCTTTTGCAGTAGTATCGTAGAAGTTTTTCCACCGTATCGTACTGCCTTGTACCCCATGTCTGAGCTGCGTAGAAAAGGATTGACGCTGATATCGCTTCAAATAATTTGAATTTACTGCTGTGTGCTATACTTTTGTTATGAAAGCATCTATTCCATGTAGCGCTGATTGCGCATTTTGCCTTCATTAATTTTTCCTTCAGATGTTTTTCCATACTCAGATTTTGCGTGAAAATAACTCCTAGATATTTGAATTCCGTTACAACCTCTATATTTTCTCCATTATAATGCCATTTTTCGTTTGCACATTTGCGGCCTCTTCCACTTTTGAATATTAAAACCTTGGATTTGTCGAGGTTAACTATCAAATTCCAAACCCGACAGTATTCGAATAATCGGTTAATCATCAACTGCAATGATTCAGAAGAGGCTGCCAACAGAACAATATCGTCTGCAAACATCAATAGTTTTATTATCATCCCCGCGTACTCTACTCCACATGGCAGAATGTCAACCAGATCATCAATGAACATGGCGAACATGCTTGGGCTCAATGTACAACCTTGCCTGACTCCCGATTGTGTTTTGAATTCTTCCGAAAGCGCTTCACCATTCCATACTTTACTTGTTGTGTCGTCGTAGAGATTCTGTATGACTCTTCCAAACTTCCATGACATACCTTTACTATATAGCTTGTAAAATAGAGCCTTTCTATCGATCATATCGAAAGCAGCTCTAAAATCCACGAAGAAGGCATATAGCTTCTTTTTCTTGCGAAGGAATGTTTCAGCCATACATCTAAGGGTAAAAATATGATCGATCGTTGAATATCCACTTCTAAATCCTGCCTGGTACTCCTTCAGTAGTTTGTCGCTATCAATCCATTCGTTGAATCGTTTGTGTAGTATTAGTGTAAATATCTTGTATGAAGCATTTAGGAACGATATACCTCTGTAATTAGCTGGTTCGGCCATGTTTCCTTTCTTGTGAATCGGAAAAATAATCGATTCCTTGAATTCATGTGGTATAGTCCCGGTTTCCATGATATTGTTAAATATGAAAGTTAGCCTTGTGAGTAGTTCTGGTGTCCCATACTTATAAAATTCTGCTGATATGCCATTCGAACCTGCAGCTTTTCCATCTTTAAGCTTCGTTACAGCTGATATTACTTCTTGGTAACTAATTGTAGCATCAAGAACACCACATTCATAGGCTGGTATAGCGTATTCCACCGAAGGTGTCTCATGTACTGGATTCAACAGTTTCTCAAAGTGAGCTGCCAGAAGGTTTGGACTCAAGTTCGTTTGGATTGAAAACCGTTTGCCATTCAGCTGTCTTGCCAAGTTCCAAAAATCTTTTGAGTTTTTGCATAGAGCTAATCGTCTTGATTCAGCTTCGTAGAAAACAGCCTTTTTTTGTTTACATATTTCTTTGTACGCCTTATTAGCCATCAAATACTGGTGTCTGAAATAGTCCTCATTTGAGGTCCTATACGCTCTTAACCAGCCAAACGATAATTTTCTGTATTTTCTACAGTCGGCATCATACCATGGTGCCGAAGAGTTCCGCTGAGTGTTGGTGTTACCTGTGTAGTAAGAGGCTTTGATTATCTCTTCTATCTGAGTCAAATCGTAAGTTCTTTGGCATATCAGTGCATTATTTAACCTCAATTGATACTCTGACTTGTGTTTCAATTTCCATTTTATTTTCGGTAAGGTATTCATAATTCTCGATTCCTGTGCTTCTCTGGTATTAAGTTTGAAGTTTACGGCGATTGGAAAGTGGTCAGAGTAAGGTACATTATGTATTTCCAAATCAACAATGAGTTCATTCCATTCACTACCTACCAAACTATAATCAATCACCGAGCTACCTTGTCCTCCAACAAAAGTAAATGCTCCGTTAGTATCCGATAAGCTAGTTCCATTTTGAATTCTTAAACCGTATGTATCGCATAGTTCAATAAGCTTCAGTCCTCTTGCATTAACAGTAATGTCCTTCGAATTTCGTTCAATTCCCAGGATCTCATTTTCATTTCCCGCTTGTCTTCCTGTCCTCGCATTCATATCACCCACCACCAGCAAGTTAGATGTTTTACCTCGAGTTATTACACCTTCTAGTTTTTCAAAATCGTTATTCCATTGATTGCAGTTGATATAAGTCGGCAGGATTCGGAAACATTTTTCTTTGTAAAACAGTTCAACAAAAATAACGCCTTCATATACTTTAAATTCGCAACACATATTTTTAAGATTTTTTTTATTATCTATTTTATATACAAAATTTTTAAAAACTAAAAGAGGTGTGCAAAATTTCGTAGTCCATTTACTTTAGGCTTCCCAATAAGTTGGTCATAATAATAGCAACACTTGATTAGTTTAACAAAAAAGAACACTCTATGATAACTAATGCATTTTTTTTATTTATTGGCAATGAATATTTAATATTTCGTAGAAAACCCTTTATTTTTCAAAACTGCATCCATTCGATTTGGCATAGAGGAGTCTACCAACTTCTTGCACTTTTCTTGTGGAATCGAATACCATCACTTCTTGGAAAATTCTCCATAGATCCGTTTTGTTGGTAGGTTTATGCTTACTAACCTCAATCTTCAGTTCATTCCAAAAGGTTCTCAATAGGATTTAGATCCGGTGATTGAGAAGCCACTCCATTACGTCCAATTTGTTTCGCTGGCACCAGAGCTTTGTTGGTTTTGCCGTATGCTTAGCTTAGGGTCGTTGTCTTGCTGGAAACGCCATTTAAGTGGCATATTTTCGGCGGTCCATGGAATCATAACATTTTGCAGTATGTCTACATACGACTCTTTTGTCATTATGCCATCTATAACGAATAATGGACCAACGCCCGCCCCACCAAGAAAAACAACCCCATAACATTATGCTGCCACCTCCATGATTCACGGTTGGTTTTGTGTACCACGGATTGTAGGCCTCGCACTTTGGGCGTCGAACAAACTGTTTTCCATTCATTCCGAAAAAATTGATTTTCGTTTCGTGCGACGCTCCAAAGCACATTCCTCCACTGCTTCTTGGCCTGAAGTGGGTAGTCTTTAATCTGATGCCTTTTTGTAAAACAGATCCGCTTCTGGGTGTGTATTTTTCTTAGTAAGGGCACCTTCCTTGGAGATCGAGCATAAAGGCCAGCATCCTGCCAGATACGACGAACAGTTCTAGAACTAACTGACGTTCGTATTTCTCGCTGCAGATCTTTTGAGGACATAAACGGATTTGTTTAAGCATTTCTCACCCTCTTGCAGTCATTTTAGACGGACGCGACGCCCTCTGGTTTCTTCAACATTTTTGGAGTTTATATAGCATTCCACACCATTCTGGCAGAGCGCCCAATAATTTTTGATATCTCATGGATCCACCGCTGTTATGCAGAGCTAAAATGGCTTCCCGTTGGTCTTCAGTGCTGTGCTTTGCTCTTCCATTTCTATTCTATATTTAAAAAAAATTAGCCTAAAATTTCAAAATTATTCTCAGATTAACAAATCTCACCAAAATTTTGACTTTTTCAACCTTATAACAATTTTTTTTTACTTTTATTCAAATGTTGCTATTTTTTGGCCAGCAAATTTTGTAGTTGCTTTCTACTGAGTGCAATATTACAAATAACTTTTGTTTACTCACAAGATCAAACGTTGAATAGATTGGCAATATAATAACCGTTACAATAACACAGCTATTTGTTCACATGTTCGCCTAACTAAAGTGCAAGATACAGTATTACCTAAAAGTAAGGAGCGTTCCTATTATTTTGCCCATGGCTCTATATAATATTAGCTTGAGAGACCAATACTGCAAAGTTCGTACCTGACTTGCCTTTTCATTATCAGCCTGCTTAATCCCAGATTTGAGTTTATCCTATAGAAGACAAATTTAAAAAATATTTTTATCAATAAAACTTAAAAATTGTTGCGAGAAAAATATTTAGTTCTTGAATTTACAGAAATAGGTGGATTTAAGTACCTAAAATCTCAAAAACTTAAACAAAAAAAAAAAAAGAAAGAAAGAAGAAAGTTTCTCACCTCAAATTTCGAGATATTCAAAGCGTTTGTATTAAATGAATAGATATGAAACGTTCATTTATGTTTTAGAATTAGCCATTAGTTAAACAAAAGTGCCAGTTTTGTTGATTTTGTGACATTTATATTCTTGAAATTTATGTTTAATTCTCAATTCTAGAGCACCCAAAGCAAATTGACTTCAAAAAGTAGATTTCTTCAATTTTAAGATCTTAAAAGTTTCTTATTTAATAGATAATCAATTTTGAAAAAAAAAACACTTTAAGAAAGCCTAACACTCTTTATGGGCATCAAAAAATAAGATATAATAATTAAAGTCGAGTTTCAGGAATTTAAAGGCAACTTTAGTTTATGTTAAGGAAATAAAGTGCTGATTTCTCAAATTTTAAATTTTGTGAATACCTTAGGATTAATACAAATATTTAAGTTGTTTTTGATACACAAACAGCTTTTTTGGTGAATATCGTCAGATTACTAACAAATCTGTAGATGAAATCTTTGCCTATAGAACTAAACTATATGAACTCATATGCCCCCCCCCCATCCTCCATAAACCTATATTTCCGAGACTAATGTGTATAACACAAGATATGAATGGATTTATTTGAAACGTCATAAGTTTAGTTAGTTTAGTTTTATTGACTTCAAAATTTTAATACTGTTCACAATTTTTTTTTGTAAGTTTATCTTAAGTCTTTAGATGGATTGGCCGATGGCCGTCTACCAGACTGAAATTTACATTTTAATTATTATAATAATAATATTAAAAAAAATATAATATAACGTTTTCAAAAATTAAATTAAACAATTTTGCAAATAATTTTGTATACAATAAAAACTTTCATTGATTATACATGTTCTGCATCGTAAAGCACTCAAACAATATTTGTGTAAGACTTCCCACAATCGTTCCCCATTCATCAATTTTATGGTTTCCTCTTATCTGAGTACATCAATAAATTTTAAAGCATCTTTTTACGTAATTCTTTCAGAATTGGACAAACTCCCAAAAACATGGAACACGTCCTCTTCGATTGCATAGATCACACCATAGAGGAAGATCTGGACGGTGAGGAATAAAGTTTAAACTGAGGAGTTCACCTCTGACTTTACGTTACGTTACGTTTTACTTGCACGAAACCCCTACCCCACTAATTAGCAGCATAACACAGTTGAGCCTCCTACCGAAACTACTATGGAGAGATAGTTTTCGAAGATCATATCAAATAAACCTCAACAAAGAACTCGTAGCTCTGAGAAATATTATAATGCGTCACAAAATATTGAAAGGCTTACAGAAATAAAATAGAAAATAACACCAAACAAAAATGGTTTGATATAGACTGCAAGCGAGCTAGAGATGAATCTTTTGAATTTCTCAAGCTTGTTAGAAAGAACAACACCAATACGTTAAAAACACTTTATGCAGAAGCAAATAAGCATTTCAAAAACGTATGCCTTTCTAAAAAAACAAGCGTTTAACGAGGAAAATATTGCCCTTTTTAACAAAGCAAAATGCCCAGCAGAGTTTTGGAAAGCTGTTAAGCATGTCAATGGTAGAAAAAACAATATCGCACTAAGCTTGCAAGCGGAACAACTTACGAGTAAAGATCACTTTAAAAACTTGTTCAAAACAACCTTAAATCTCCCAGCCATTTCAATATACGAGGTGTGTTCAAAAAGTACCCGGAATTTTCGTTTTTTTTCAATAAAATATTTATTTATTCGTTTACATAAATGTGGTCCCCTTCAAAGTAGTCCCCCCAGATATAATACACTTATGCCAGGGTTTTTTCCAATCTTGGAAGGACTCTTGATATTTATATATTTTTGATATGTCCTTCAGCATTCTCAGCGATTCGGCCTTTATTTCTTCAATCGAGGAAAAACGCAGTCCTTTCATGGGTCTCTTCAACTTTGGAAACAGGAAAAAGTCACACGGAGCCATATCTAGTGAATATGGAGGTTGAAGCATGACTACGGTATTGTTTTTGACCAAAAAATTACGAACAAGCAACGACTAATGAGCAGGTGCGTTTTCGTGGTGCAGAAGCCATGAATTGTTTTTCCATAAATCTGAGCGTTTTTTTCGGATTGCTTCACGCAAACGTCGCATAACTTCAAGGTAATACTCCTTATTAACCGTACGACCTTGTGGTAAGAACTCTTGTTGCACTATGCCATTATAATCGAAGAAAATAGTAAGCAAAACCTTCACATTTGATCGAACTTGACGTGCTTTTTTCGCTCTTGGCGTTGGATGCCTCCAGGTGGACGATTGTGCTTTGGTTTCGACATCATAACCGTACACCCATTTTTCATAACCAGTTATGACCCTTTCAAGCAAACTTGGATCGTCGTTGACGTCATTTAAGAGCTCCTGAGCGATGTTCATGCGATTGGTTTTTTGGTCAAAATTCAGCAGTTTCAGCAAAAATCGCCGAGCTCATAAAAACACGTCGAACCTTAGCAACTACCACAGACAAAGTAAACAGTGAATATAGCTGAAAATTGCATCATACTTTAGGGGCATGTATACCAACATAATAAAAAACAATTTTTGACCTTCGCACTCTCCAGACCCCCGGAATTTAAAAATTCCGGGTACTTTTTGAACACACCTCGTACAGCACCCTGGATTGTTGATGAATTCCTAGATTCACCGATAACTCTAGATGAGATTCAAAATGTAATCTTTAGCTCTAAAAATAACAAAGCCCCAGGAGACGACCGCATTTCATTTGAATTTTATAAGAACTGTACGAGTGAATTCCTTTTAAGCGCTTGTATCTGAATTCAATCGCATTTTTGAAAATGCTGATATACCAGTTAGTTTTTTGAAATCAATAATAAAGGGTGTCCCAAAAGTAACGCAAGATTTGAATTAAATAGAAAACGCCGTTTTTAGTCTTTTGATAGTTATATTTTTATTGACTCGTAAAGTACATAGGATAGGGTTATGTATGGAATAACACATCGGACAAATGGCCTCCACGGCTTTGCATGCACATGCGCACTCTTTTGTTGAAATTTTCCATGACCATTCTGCATAAATGTGGCTGAATTTCGTTGATGCAGCATTGAATCTCCTCCTTTAATGCACGGGTGGTTGTGGGCTTGTTGACATAGACTTGTGATTTCAAATAACCCCATAAAAAGAAGTCTAATGGTGTTAAATCACACGATCTAGGAGGCCAATTTTGATCACCGAAACGAGAGAGTACACGACCTGGAAATGTCTCATGCAGTAATTGAATTGTTTCACGGGCTGTATGACATGTGGCACCGTCTTGTTGAAACCACATATTGGACACATCAATATCATCCAATTTTGGCAGAAAGAACTGTGTAATCATGTCGCGATATCGAGCACCAGTAACAGTCACTGCTTGACCAGCATCATTTTCAAAAAAATATGGCCCAATTATACCTCCAGCCCAAAACCCACACCATACAGTCACGCGTTGTGGATGCATTTGTTTTTCGACAATCACATGTGGGTTCTCCGAACCCCAAATGCGGCAATTTTGGCGATTGACAAAGCCATCAAGATGAAAATGTGCTTCATCGCTTAGGATGATTTTGCTCGAAAAATCAGGGTCCATTTGTTGATGTTCAATAATCCATTCAACGAACTCTCTTCTCTATCCATGGTCATTAGGCTTCAATTGTTGTGTTAATTGAATTTTGTAAGCATGAAGACACAGATCTTTGGTGAGTATACGCTGTAGAGAGGTTCTTGAAATTTGCAATTCTTGTCCACGACGTCGAATTGAGGTTCCTGGATTGTCAGCAACACTCTCACGCACTGCTTCGACATTCACATTTGAACGGCTTGTTTTTGGACGACCAGTGTGTTTGGCGTCTCCAACGGATCCAGTCTCCATGAATTTTTCAAATAATCTCTTCACAGTTGACGAAGTTAAAACACTATTCCGACTATATTTTGTATGAAATTTTCGAACTGCAGCCGCCAAGCTTTCACTATTTTTGAAATATTCTTTAATAATGAAGACACGTTGTTCTATCGTGTAACGCTCCATTTTTAATAACCCTATACTGTTAGCTGTCAAATTGCTTTTTTTTCAGGGTTGCCAACACTTCACTGCACAAATGGCGGCAAATTCAAATCTTGCGTTAATTTTGGGACACCCTTTATTTCCACTGCACAAGAAAGGTGATTGTAATGACCCGACAAACTATAGAGGAATATCTTTTTTAAATACTTCAACCAAGCTTTTTGGTGCAGTGCTTTTTAACAGACTTATTCAATGGGTAGATAAGGAGAAAATCATTCATGAATTTCAAGCGGGCTTCAGGAAGAACTATTCCACAATCGACCAAATATTTACGCTAACTAACATCGTTGAAATCTACAAGAGGAACCACAAAAAGCTTTACGCATTTTTTATAGATTTTCGAGCAGCATTCGACTCTGTTTCTAGAGAGGCGCTTTTCTATAATCTACATATATGGATATGGAATATCGACAAAAGTAATAAACGTTTTGCGAGCAATGTATACAAATAATATAGCTTCCGTTTGGTATGGAAACTTCTTTTCCGAAGGTTTTGAGACTACAATGGGTGGAAGCAAGGCTGTGTATTGAGCACATTACTCTTTATACTATATATAAACGATATAACGAAGATCGTAAGAGGTGGGATTGAGATAGACCGAACAAGTATTCCAACGCTTATGTTTGCAGATGACATCGTTTTTCTCGCAGATATTGTAGAATGTATGCAGCTTATGATAAACCGGCTTGATAGGTACTGCAACACTTGGAATCTCTCTGTAAACCTAACAAAATCCAAAATGATGATATTTAGAAATGGTGGAGGAAGATACAGTCGAAATGAAAAGTGGACTTTGCAAGATAAACCCATTGAAATTGTTCGAGAATACAAGTAGCTTGGAGTTCTTATCACCCCTACTGTTAGCTTAAACAAACATCTTAAAAGCAAATTATCTGAAGCTAAACGCGCGATCTGTTCAGTTTGGGGCAAATGCATAAGTGATAGACACGTAAGTCACCGTGCTAAGCAACAGCTATTCCAATCGACAGCATCTACAATTCTTTTATATATATAAGTATTCTTCGATACTTTCTTAAGCGAATATTTAGATTACCAAGTAGTACCCTCAACTACATGCCACATTTAGAAACGCGAACGGCTCCTATGTTTTTGAACACATTAAAAATGCATTTCAAATACATGGTAAAAATGATTGCGATGGACGAAGAGAGGTTACCTAAAAAAGTCCTTAAGCATATTATAAGAACAAAAGGAAACCTAATGCAAGAATGGGAGCATCTAGCTTCTGAATGTAGAGTAGCCCTTGACATTGAGCTAGATTTTAATTCTGAATCTCTAAGAAAACAGTTTGATAACTTATTAGAAAAAACTAGCAACACTGTATATCAAAAATATGTCAATGAAGCCCAAGCTTCCCAATACAGGGTGTACTATAGCAAACTTAAATACAATCTTGAAGAACAAACATATCTTTTAAACTGCTATACAACTGATAAAATAAGCACTATTCTTAAAATGAGAGGGGAATTAGCAGGGCCGGCCCAAGCCAAACTTGCGCCCTGTGCAAGATTTGTAGAAAGCGCCCCTTTTTTATATTTTTTTTACACATAAACTGATACACAAGCATAAGCCTTTCCCAGATTACCCAGGAGGTAGACTTTCAATGCGTTTTTTTTTATTGAGGTATCCCCAGGAGGCCTAAACCATTAAACTAAAACGCAGCGAAGAAATGAGCAGAGGGGAAACTTTTAAACTTGGAAACTTACTTTTCTGGCCTTACATTTTGCAAATTCAGAAAAGAGATCATCAAAGTCTAAAGAATTTAATAATTTCTTTTCAATGGACATTATAGATAAACCTACCAATCTCTCTTGAGTCATGGTTGTCCTAAGATAATTTTTAATAATTTTAAGTTTAGAAAAACTACGTTCTCCTGAAGCTACCGTGACCGGGATTGTATTAAGGATTTGGAGAGCAGTTACTAAATTCGGAGCAAAATCTTCAAGGTTTGAACTAAAAATAAAATTTAACATATCTAAACTTGAGCTTTGTGGCGTAACAAGCTGGGATATTACGGTTAACTCTTGAAACAATTCTTCTCCATCTAAATATTTAAAACTACTTTATGTTAAAACATTCTGCAAATTAAGGCATTAAGCACGTACATTTTTATTTTTTAAACATTCGCTTATGTTACTCAAAAATGTAAAATTGATACTATACGTATCAAACCTTTCAAGTATTTGAAAAAAAATTCAACTTTGAATCTTTGTTTCGGCTAATATAGTTTCAGGACATTCATCAGCATAAAGTATTTTTCTCCGTTGAGATCGCAATGATGAAGCTACAAGAAACATATTTGGTATTTCTAGGGAACTAGCAATACGCTCGGTTAATTGAACATACCTACTCATTAAATTTTTTATCGGAACGCATTAAAATCAAACTGTTTTTTGTATTTTCTAAAACTGTTATGCCAGTTGACAGATTAACGGACGGACTTTGCAAATATTTACTAGTTTAATTTATATTTTCTAAAATATCAAACCAAATTAGCAGGCAGCAAATAAATGTAAAATCAAAAATTTTATTTCCTAACGGTTCTGCAATGTTTTTTGCCTCTAGATTTCTTAATTCTATAGGGCTTCATACATATATTTCTTGAATTGAAAAAAAGTTAAACAAACATTGAATTGTATCGAAAATTTTAACTGCATAAAATGAGAACCGAGCAGCATCATTAACCACTAAATTTAAGGAATGCGGGCAACATGGAACCAAAAATGCTCTTGGTTCCAGGGTTCGAATTCGATTCTGAACACCCGCTTCTTTTCTTTCCATATTCGAACCATTATCATAACTTTGGCTTTGACAGTTACTTATTAAAATTTCATTTAATTCAAGCTTGTCTAAAATCAACTGAGTCAGTCACATTACGGTCTTGTCACAAAATACGTCACTTCTATTAAAAACTGATAGCTATCGGGTGATTTTTTTGAGGTTAGGATTTTCATGCATTAGTATTTGACAGATCACGCGGGATTTCAGACATGGTGTCAAAGAGAAAGATGCTCAGTATGCTTTGACATTTCATCATGAATAGACTTACTAACGAGCAACGCTTGCAAAACATTGAATTTTATTACCAAAATCAGTGTTCGGTTCGAAATGTGTTTCGCGCTTTACGCAAATTTTATGCGTTTTTTTTTTTTTTTAAAGTTCTCAAGCTCTTAAAAAATCACCCATTATATTAAACAATGTCCTCTTTTCAATGGAGGACAATAAATACATAATGGGTGATTTTTTAAGAGCTTGATAACTTTTTTTAAAAAAAAAAAACGCATAAAATTTGCGTAAAGCGCGAAACACATTTCGAACCGAACACTGATTTTGGTAATAAAATTCAATGTTTTGCAAGCGTTGCTCGTTAGTACGTCTATTCATGATGAAATGTCAAAGCATACTGAGCATCTTTCTTTTTGACACCATGTCTGAAATCCCGCGTGATCTGTCAAATACTAATGCATGAAAATCCTAACCTCAAAAAAATCACCCGATATTTATTTAATATTAATTAACCAACAAAACGAAAAAACAATCGAAACAATCTGCATTCTGCACCAGACTAGATATACATTAAAAGTAGCCGTTACAACAGTCATTAACTTTCAAAAAAAAAAGTGTGCAAGAACAATTCGACTCCACATAGAATCATCCCTCTTTAACTTTTAAGCTCTATGCTCCTTTTCCATTCTGTTAAAAATTTCATCTCCTGTAATCAGGCACTTAACTCTTACACAGTGTGCAAGTGCAATAAGAAAACCTGCACGCTCTGACCCATATGATTCCGTATGAATAAGTTTTTTTTAAATATCTCCCATGTTAGTTTCGATACTCAGTGTGCAAAAAAGAAAACTTGCACATCAATTGACCATACCTACCTACCTTACCTACATACCTAATTTCCAAATATTTCACCCTGTTCATACAAGAGAAAAAATCTCAACACAAAAAAGTTCCATGCAAGAGAAAAAACGAAAAAATCTCAAAACAAAAAAGTTCCATGCCACCTCATATGTGCAAGATATATTTCATGCACACCGAGTCCCAAAATTAACATAGAGAGTATGACGAAGCAAAATACTTATTCATATCGAATCGTATGGGCTAGTACGTGCAGGTTTTGTATCACGCACCGTACCTGAATGTGAGTTATATTCAGCGTTGCCGCGAAGACAAACATTTTAAGGGCCATTTTGAGGGCCATTTCCAAAATGTGCGGGCCACTAATTAAACATAAAACAATTTACACATCTTTTCTAAATAAACTTATTATATTTCGAATTAAATTAATTAAATTAAATTTTCGAATAAGTCATCAAATCCGTAGCCAAAATATATTCCATTTAAGGGTTTCAAAGAGAACTGTTCGAATTCAACTTCAAATATATTGTCTAGGCTTTCTAAGTACTCAGCTTTAAAAATTTTTTTTAAAATAACATTAAATTTTTTGTCAAGATACTCTTGAAAAACTTTAAGTTGTTCTTGCCTTTTCGGGCTGTGTTTTAAGGAATTGTAGATATGACAAAATAAACAGACGAGAAAGGTACTAGATAGGTGAAAAAAAAAATAAAGTGGCGATTGGCGAAAACAAATGAAAAGCAAACGTCATGTCAGTCTGAATGACTGAGTTTAATATGGGAAGTTGTATATATGGAGGAAACACATTGATAATTTTGTTAATGGAATAAAAAGATTGGATTTGTTGTTTTAGAAAAAAGAAAATATATGATATGCGGGCCATTTCATGTTGGCCCCGAGCCACGGGCCAACATAAAAAACTTAGTGCCAAATGGCCCGATCGGGCACATTTTGACAACGCTGGTTATATTCTACAAAAAAAACAACAAAAAAAATGCCTCAGAAAAAAGAGAGCAGATAGGTTGCTGTGCTACCTTCTACTACAAATCAAAGACACTCCATATATATATATGTATATATATATATGGAGTGTTTTTTTGTTGTTTTATTTTGTAGATGAGAACACTTCTTGCTACATTTATTTAAAGTGTAATTTAAGAGTATCGAAGAAAAGAGGACGTGTTTCTGTTCCTAGGTGCAGCATATGAGCTGAGTGTCGTATTCGGCAGCCTTAAGGTGCTTTTGATGAAAAAATTATTATTTTTATAAATTAACTGTTAGGTTCCAAACTCTGCAATAGCAGTGAAGTCTATTCATCATTAGCTGCATTCCGTCTGTAGATGATGAAACGTCACAATAATTCGTGACTTATCGCCGGCTGAATGCTTAAATGCCCCATATACAAAAAAATTATTCCTCAGAAAACGAATTTTAAGGTTTGAAACATAATTTCGTAATTTTGCATTTGAAAATTTCGACCTTTGAATTTTTATATACATGAGTGGAATATTTCTTTTTTTAAATTTGAAGTCCTAGGGTTTAAAACATTTATGGTTATTTAAAAAAAAATAAAAGTTTAGAAAAAGTCAAAAATGGATATAGAACCCTTTCCATACGAATGTTAAATCTATGAAAACCAAACTGCAAATTTCCTATGGATATAGAACCTTTATGCTTTTAACATTGGGAATTCAACGATAGCAAAAATAATAATAAAATATAAAATTTCTAGCACTTTTAATTTTTTTAAATCTATTTGTAGTGATAAAAATATAAAACAAAAAGGAATATTAATATAATGGCTTAGCCCTTCGCTATATTACATTGGCTTAATTTTAAGTCGATAAAAAAAGTATGAAAAATGACAAAGTATTTTCACACTTTACAATTAAAAATACCCAACTTGAACTTTGGTTCTTAAAATTTCCTAGAAAAATACATTCAATTTTATTCGGAATTGGTTTAAAAAATACTTCAGCATTCATAGGATTAAGTTTTAGTATTTTTTCACAGTTTTTCAAATTAATTATTTTTGGTTTTTACCTTTTTTGTTTTTATCCATTTTAGTAAAAACAAAAAAAAAATGCTTGAATATTATCGATAAAAACCTTATTAAGAATACTCTTAATGCATTTATATAGTTTGTGAACCTGAAGATATAGAAATAGTCTTATTAAAAATTTTTTTTTCCCCTTATTTTTACCTCGTTTTTATTTTTTTTTAAATATTTAAAAAAAAATAGTATGGCCTTTTTTGAGAAATTATCCTTATAAACACAGCAGATATTACTTAATCAGCCCTGAAAACTATCAAAACCAGAATTGAAGCGTCGAAAAATAATCAATAAATATTTAATTAATTATAGACAGCATTTTTTGGGTTTTTAACTAATGTTTGTATTTAAATTTTATTTTAAAAATGATTTAGAAAAAAAAATAAATAATAAATAAAAAATAAATTTGCAATTTGCTTTGCAATTTTAGGAACAAGCACGAGATCAACTGAAGTGATCTCATTTTACATTTTTTTACATTTTATCTTTATTGAACTTTTTATATATTACAATTGACTTAAATTAAACTTATAATTAAATATTAAATGGTAACAAATTTTGTTGGCACTTAGGGGGCCTAACTCTATACATTGTTTGTTTTGATAAATTAAAGAATAAACTAAAATATAAATGTTGTTAGATAAAAAAAATTAATGAAAATTTAAAAATCCTCGGGTTGTTCAGGCCCGGTTGTCTGTTTGGTGGGCTGTTAGCCACGATGGTAAGCTGACTCCGTGTCAGCGTAAAATTGAAGATCTCCTTCTTCGATGGTGGGCTCAAGTTCCTCGTTTAATATATCCATAGCACACAGATATCTTGGTTCAGAGTGGCGTTGCTGGGAGTTCATCCTTCTGATGAGCTCGTTTTGGTGGTTGTTCAATCCTCCTTTGATCATCCTGGCTGTTTGGAACAGATACTTGTCCAATGGAATTATTTTGGCTTCGTCGTAGACTCGTTTGTTGCTGAAGTGTCTTTGCTTCTGATAGTTGAAGCAAAGTCCAGTGCATCTCCGTAGGATTTTCCTTTCAAAGACGAGAAGTTCCTTCATAGCCTGAAGTGATCTCGAAAATGTTACTTCTATTTATACTTTTCCAGCTGATTGTCTTTTATATGTATATACTTTTGTCCATGGATATAGGGCACATAAGCAGGAAAAATGTCACTTGGTTTCAATAGATTGTGAGAGGTTACATGCTCTATATGCCATCTCATGTGGATATGGGGCAATTAAACATTGAAAATATATTTGAGTGATGTTTGGTCTATATCCATTGCCCATTGCAATGAGGAATTTAAGCATTAAGCGTCTGTTTTTAAAACTTTAATAGAAAAACTGCCCCACCTCGTACAAATTTTGGATATGCGGCAAATAAGCACGAACAGAACCGAAAATATGTGGTCTATGGAGCAAAACTGGTTTCTGTAACTTTATTAATAATAGAGATAGAGCAACGGGAATAGCACCAAACGAAAGAGAACATACGAATTAGTATAACTGCATCTTTAACTCAGTTTCCCGAAAAAGTGGTCTGTGGGGCATTTAAGCATTCAGCCGGCGTTATGTAGCTATAATATAAACAATGCTTTTCTCTTCCCAGATCCACATCTCCTTGCAACTGATTAAGGGATAAATCAAAGTTTCATGTGAAAGTTGTTCCAAAATTTCAATTTTAATTCTCGCTCCGTTCTAAATGTCATCTTCATGTATACCTACATTTTTAAAAGATACATTTCAAGTCGATTTCAATTTAAACTTCTTCCAAACGTCAAACTATCAACTTAATTCAAATTTGCCTTAAAAGTGTTTCCATAAATTAAATTTTATCTCTACAAAGTGTTTCGAAGATTATAGCTGCTGTTGACCCTATATATTGATTTATTATTTTCTACACATCAGAAGCCTAATGCATCCCATATTAGTGCTAAGTAATCACACCACTTTATCAAATTGAAATAAACGAGCATATATTTTTATAAAAGATTACAAAAAAAAAAAAAATGTCAAATAAAACTTCATTATAAGTCACACTGATGAACTCCCTAAATCTACATATATTTTTCAGTTCGGTACAATCTCTAGAAATGACTTCATATAATTCCAGAGTTGCCCATCATCACATTACAGATAAGAAACGTTTTACATTATTAAAATTCATACTTAGGTACACTTAATTGATTCATATTTTGTTCGTTTTCTATAATAAGTATGCATTTGCGATGATGGGGATTAAAGTTCAATTGATAGTGGTACAACAAAGCCGTCATGATTTCATAAGAATGTTCATTTAAATTGAAAATAAATGTAGCCATACTCGAATATTTATTTCTTCTTTTTCAAAATAATCAGGGAATATATTTTTCTGACATGTGTTGCAGCAGTAGCACTGATATAGTTTATCGAATGTCATAGGTCATTAAAAACCGACACGGACACCGAACACATTTATTTGAAATGCTTATATTTGCTGCTCTGCTTTTTGTTATAGTTAGGTTCATTTCGGGCTAACTTCACAATTTGATGTGTTAAGTAAGTCAAGATTAAAATAATTGTGGTTATCAAAAAAAAAGATAACCTTTAAGGTTTTTTTCCAGCACTCCAGCAAATATATCAAGTGAAATGTGTGTATGTTTATTAATTTAAGTTCAAATCACTGATAAAATTGAATTTAAATTTAAATGTGAAGCCATAAATCTGTCACGAATGTTCACTTCATTAAAGTTTTATGATTTTTGTATTTTGTTTTTATTTGTTAAAAACGTTATTTGAAGACTTATTGAAAATGAGTTAGGAAACAAAATAATGACATTTCATTTTTTATAGCCATGAATAAAGTTAGGTCTGATGAAAGTGTTTACTAGTGTTCATTTATAGGAATTATTATTGTTTGTGAAAATAAATTTATCTGAAGTGAGTCAATGGGAAAATACTTTTTAAAAACACTATCTTAAAACCATAGTAGAATAACTATAATCTCAGTAAATTGAGTTACTGGCTGAACACAATGGATACGTACATAGCTACAACGGGAACTGCAACTAGAATAACTGTCAAAATATTGAATACACACAAATTCAATATTACAAACACAACGCCAACGCAACGCAACTGTAATCAGTGCTGCAAAGGTTAACAAACTTTTGAATTTTTCGTACAGAAATTTTGACATTTTTTTTTTTTTTTTTTTTTTTATAATAAGCAAACACTCAAGGGGATATTACTACCCTTATTATGCAGATGCACAGTGTGAGCACTAGGAAGAGGAGAGAGGGTTTAAAAGGAGATGTCGGTGCACATTGGTTTTGAATTCCTGAATATTGCAATAACTAGGAAAGACAGAGTGTGGTAAGGCATTCCACATTCGCGTAGTACGGCTAAAGAACGAATCTCTGTATTTGACAGTACGGCCGAAGTTGGGCTCAAGGGTATACTGATGAGCATTCCTAGAAGCGCGAGTATTACGGTTGAACTGTTTAAGGGGAGGAATGCAACTGGCTATTTCACTAGAGCATAAGCCGTTAAAGTAACGGTAAAAAAGAGTCAGACAAGAGACCTTACGACGATGTTCAAGCGTAGTAAATGAACTTATGATGATATTGTCATCTATCAATTTAAATGCTCTACGTTCAATACTATCCAAGAGGCTTAAGTAAGTTGCAGGAGCACCAGCCCAGAGATGGGAGTTATACTCAAGCTTTGGACGTATATAAGTCTTGGAAATAACAGCCAAATCAGAGGGGGTGAAAAACTTCTTGCATCGCCTTAGAAAACCCAAACATCTTGCGGCATTTTTGGCGACATCGCGTATGTGTTCGTTCCACAAAAGGTGGTTGGTGATACACATACCGAGAATATCGAGATGTTTAGTCTCCTCGATGCAAGTGCCATCCATGGATAATGGCAATTAGGGTATATCTCGCTTTAACGATACAAGACAGCATTGCGTTTTCGAAGCATTAAATTCCACGCGGTTTTTTAATCCCCGTTGTAGAATGCTGTTTAGGTCGGAATTTAATGAACTTATCATATTTTGTCGTTGCAGTTCCACATCCGAAGAAGAGGGATGTGAGTCTGAAAACGAATATGAAAAGCTTAGAGTACTATCGTCAGCGAAACAATGTATTGGATTAGAAGTTGCAGACAGGAGATCATTAATAAAAATGAGAAAGAGTGTTGGAGATAGAACAGAGCCCTGGGGCACACCAGCATTTATTTTGTGGTTTTCAGACTTGAACCCATCCAATACTACTTGTATTGAACGATCCGAAAGGTAATTACTAATCCAATGAAGCAGGGATTCGTGAAAACCGAAAGCACGCATTTTCGATAAGAGGGCCTGATGCCAAACCCTATCAAATGCTTTGGAAATATCAAGTGCAATAATCTTACTTTCTCCAAAGCGATGGAAAGATTTGCTCCACTGTTCGGTGAGATGAACCATGAGATCACCAGTGGACCTATTGCTGCGAAAGCCGTACTGCCGGTCATTAAGAAGCTTTCGGTCTTCGAGATATTTCTTAAGCTGATAATTTATCAGCGTTTCCATGACCTTGGAAAGAATATTAAAGGAGAAATAAGGTACTCGTATCTTTGCTTTTCAGTGTTTTTGTGATTTCGTGGTTCAATATAATAATTGATGAAAATGTAAATAAAAATTCAAGCGGTTAGGGAACGTGAAGTTTAGTGGAACTTGTCCAACAACTGAACTCAACAATTGCAAAAAAAGACATGAAATGTCAAAAAGTTAAATTTTTCATTGTGTGCCTGTAAAAACTAGTACGTATGACAATTTTTGACAGCTCATTCAGCTGCAGCATGCAGTTAAAATTGCAGTTCCCTATTGTTTTCGGGAAGTTATTAGAAATCCGTTACGTTAAGTTAGTAACTTATTGGGTTTTACAGGAAATTGTAGACGTTTTGCGTTTTGCTAACTAGTAAATTCCTAATTGCTTTTTATTAGAAAACGAGCATCCAAACATGTCAAAACAGTGGCAGTTAGTAAAAATAAACAGAGCAAAAACTCTTAAACGGACCTATTAATTGGAATTCCCAACTCTTGACTGGATCATTCCATCCAATGCTCTTATAAAAATAATTGTGCAGATGTCATATAGATTTTGAAAATTGTTAAAAGTTAAAATTGCCACTCCGTGATTTTAACTTTTGCAAATTGTTAAGAGATATTAAGATGTTAAAATCGTTTAAAATAAGGTAAATCGTCTTTTAAGATTAGTAAAATGCTAAAACATTGACTTAAACATTTTACTAAATCGTTGAAAATTTTACGACACTGGTTTAATTTATTTTCTTCAATGTTATATGGACCAGACTGATTAACTTCTGAGTTCTTATTAAATAAGAGGAGTAAAAATAAATAAGAATAAAAGAAAAGTACTTAAATATTTTATATCACTTGGAGGAGGCCAGCGGTCGGTTGCCTCGGTAGTTTTCGTAATAGATGCATTTTCCAAGACCTTGTTTATGCTTTCGGGTTGTACGTCACCTATTGCAGAGATTATATTGGTTTTATGTGTTCATTAATCGTTTGCGTATTGTTAGTATAACATCAGACATTTATGGTTCCCTACAAAACAAAATTCCAAATGACTAAAACCTCCGCTCTAATAGACACTGTTACGCTGTAGGTGAATAATTGGCTTCTCGATAATGACTCATTAAAAAATAAATTCTTTAAAATTTAAATAAATTTTTTCTCATGGAAGTTTACCTGGAAAGCACTTATAATATTTATAAATGTCATTTAATTCATTTGTCTCTTTAATTATGAAACATTTAAATGTAAGAAATTAAAATATAGGGGTTTCTAATAGGACATAACAACTATGAATTTAATTTGTGAACGCACCCTTTTATAAACCATCGAACTGTCATTGTCAATTTTATTCAGTAAAGTAAATTTCATTGTCGCATAGTACACGAACGAGTAACGTCTGGATATTATTAAAAATGTCTACCGAAATCTGGATTCGGTGACCGCAACTTTAAGAGCGTTAGCTTTTGGACTTAACTTCCGAGCCGACATATTCGTTGTGATGTTTCCGTTTCAGTAAGACAAGGGGTTGTTCGAAGTGTCAAAAATATCCCTGCCGTTCAGGTATTTTGAGTAAGGATCTTGCATCTTACACCCAAACAAGATCAAGCTGACTCAAAAATTGAAGTCGATTGACCATTTGAAGTGACGCGACGTACGTTCTCCGGTTGGGCAAGTTGTCAAGTACTTATTGTACCCTTTAGTGTCTATAATTAAAAAAAAAAAAACCTGATCGAAATCTCTAGGTTATTAGCTAAATAAGTTATACTAATCATTGAAAGTAAATACAAAACAATCTTGAAATACAAAATGCAAATGCTATTTAACATTGCATTAACCTCAATAGGTAGGTAAGTTACCTTACCTATCTAATCTAACTTAACGAAACATTCAGTCAATCTCATTTACCGATATACCCAAATCTCAAAACCCCTTCTTAGCAATTAACAACATCATTAATTAGTTAAACATAAACATATAATTATCACTTAAGACAAAACTATGTAGGTATATTTATAATAAAAAAAAAGAACTAAAATCTGATTGGCATTTACTTCCTATACCTACCTTTTCATTTCACCATTATCATTCCATACCTAATGTGGATGGATGGATGTATGCCCCTTCTCTATAACAATGCCAAGTCAATACCCATTCTATAATAACCAGTGGCACAAAGTTATTCAGGTACCTATTTTCAAAATTTCATTAATTTCTTCCTCGAAAAAATAGAAATATAAATACAAAAACAAAACTAATACAATATAAATGAGCAGCTATACCTCCTCGTATAAAATGTACAAAAGAAAAACATTTAAATTCTAAATTTGAAAAAGACGAAAAAGAATCTAAAATAGGTACCACGGTGAATAATTTTATTTTATTTTTTCGTTTGTCAACCACAATCGCATAAATGACAGACAGTGGAATTAAATTTTGTAAAATAAGAGGCAAGAAAATCAAAAGAATAGAATAGGTAGACCGGACAGCTATAGCTATCTTCTTAATGAATCAAGAAAAGAACCGAAATTCAAAAAACAAGCCTGAATAAAATTTGAATTTTTATCTGCACTCGAATTTGAAGTAATAAAATGACAAGCGATCGAGGTGCGAGTGCGAGTAGAGATCGAGAGAGATCAAATACGTAAACGTAAAACGTATGTATATATAGGACCGCAACCGACCGACCGACCGACGGACGCGACATCGAAACAAACGGATCGAGCACAGAAAGAAACATTTCTTAAGAAAAAAAAAAAAAAAAAAAAACAGCGAGTGAGACAGAAATTGATGATGATTGTGTGACATTCGTATTCAAGTGTGATTGGAGCCTAAGATGTTGGTGTGTCGGGGGAGGGGTGCAATTGTAAGGCAATGAATCGAAAATGAAACGATCCCCGAGAACCGACCGACGAACGCCACCTTCTGTAAACACCTCCGACCGCCAGCAATAAGAAGCGTCAACATCAACGTTTGTCGTCGTCGTTGTCATCGTGTCGTCGTCGTCGCCACGATCATCGTCGATGGTTGTTCAATGTTCACCACTGAAGATGAAGAAAAATACTTTAGCTTACGTCTCGTCTCACTAAAATACTTAAGCAGTCGCATCGTATACTATCGAACTTATTAACTAACTGGACATGCCTTTGGTTAATTTCCTCTCTCTCTCACCTGTCACTGTCACATTTCACATACCCATGGCATACCTACTGCCTACCTAATGCAAGGTAAACGCATGCCTTGTTTTTATAGCTCAGTTAACGGACAGGCTCTATAACCACTCACACATCTACCAACCAAAAACAAAACAACACAACATAAAATTGAAAAATCATAATCAACCTGCGCATATGTACATACGTAAAACAAACTTAAAGCAGATACAAAATAATATAGAGGAGAAAAAAAGAAAGCAATAGAAAAACGATAAGGAAAAGAACGCGAGGCACCACAGACATGAAAAATCGGGCGAAACGGGCTAATGTTCTGACTTAACTGTGACTTGGCTCAAATTAGTTAAGTCAGTCTTCGGATTTCACTTTTCCGTTACAGTTGATCGTGTACTTGCGTTTGGCATTATTTCGTTCAATATAAAATACATCAAACAAAAACAAAAAAAAACCGTTGCATGCGGACTCGGTTACATAAAAGGATATTATCACTATATAAAGTGACATTTGTGTGTGTGTGCTGTCGGATTTAATTATATTAATTTTTATTTTTGACAGATGAAGTGTCAAATGTGTAAAACATTTTAAGTTATTTTAATTGTTTTCAATCAAACATTTATAAACTGTGAAGAATTAAAATTAGTGGCATGGACTTGAAATATGAGTATGATGTGATTAGGTGTATTTCCGGTTCGTAATTCAAAAAATCAACAACAAACGGTAGCATATAAAATGTAAACATTTAAATTCGAGATTTTAGTTGATTTTTATCTCAAATTTAAAGATGATTAAAGAATGTTATTTTGAGATTAGCCTATCTTATTTTGATGCAAATCTAAGAACAACAAGTAAACAGCTATAATTTACTCTGATAATTTTTATTTTAACACTAACTTTCCATTGTTCCTTTTATTTTGTTGTTGATATTTTAAGCCTCTTGCTTGAGTTGGTATTTTTGAACAATTTTTATAAATATTTTATATACCCTGAGTATGTTCAAGCACATTAAACAAGTTTAATTTAATTGCAATTAGATAAACGAGCGTTTAAGTTAGGTAAACATTTATGTGCAAAAAAAGAAACAATCTTACAAATTTACTCCTGGATACTAATACATATGTATGTTATGCTATTAATATGAAGTTTCACGAGAAATACTCATATATTTTGAATTTTTCAGAAACATCTTATATACCTATAATATATTTAAATTTTCCAAAATTAAAGCCTTTCGATTTTCGTTTTATTATTAAAAAATCAGCTTAGAATTGTTTATAATATGTGTTTTTATGTAAAAACAAAGTCTTATTTCTATTCTGAATTCAGACTTCACAAACTGCTATTTTAATTTTTAGTAATGTTATTTGCATTGAAGAATTCATGCAAGAATGCACATTAAAAAAGAAACCAAAAACCAAAAAAAAAAAACAATTATTATAAAATAGCATTGTTATCGATAACACATTTTAAAAATGTCAAATAGTCAATATCGTTTGCCTGCAATAAAATCATCTCTATTGACAGCTGCGTAAACGTCAAATGCACTTGTATGAAAATTGACAATCATTGATCGAACATATTTGATGCAAGCAAGACAACTGCATTTTTGTCGATATAAATATCAGCTTAAAAAAATGATGATCACTCTATGATTAAATCATTTAATCTGTTAATTATTTTGCATTGCACAATTATCGGCTTTATTTTCTAGAACTTTATTTTGTTTGTATTTAATTGCAGTTCTTGACAGAAGCATGCGATTTTTTTAATTCATGATTTCTTATAAAATTAAGCATGTTATTTGTTTTTGAACAATGTCGTTAACTGGACTGTTTTTGTATACACTCACAGGATTTTGAATTTTCAAAACGTCGCGTCGGTCTTGTCTCGACTGGAATACTATTTTTTTCTGTACTAATTTTATGGTGTTAATTCTAGAAATACAAGTAATCCTTGGCCAGACTTCTCTTCTTTTTTTTTTTAATAATAACAACTTTTTAAGGTGTCGATGAAACTAAAAATGACAGTTCTCTTTATTGAGACTTAATAACAACTCTGGTCTTAAAGTACTTTCACGAAATTCCTTGAATTTCTTACATTTTATCTTGATTGTAAAATTACCTTTTATTGAATTCTCTGTCGCTTTTAAAAAAAGTTGAACAGACAACTTTAGAAGCAACAAAGAACTTAATGTTGTGAGTAGTATTTTTTTTTAATAAGCTAGCCATGATTTTCACACTACCATTATAAATTTCGACGTCCAATGACATAACAATGTCTCTAGCTTACTTGCACTTAAACCAGTTTAAAGTGCTGGGAAATCTAAATCTATCACAATAAAAAACAATGTTTATCTTCTGCCAAAAACATACACAAAAGAAACAATCATAGTAATTTCCTAATTAATTTCGATGTCAAACCAAAAAACAAACTACTTTCAAAACTATTACAATAAAATCCAAGAACACTCCTGATATTATAAGAGTTAAATATTCGTTCGTACAGTTTTTTACATATTATTATATTTTTTGTAAAGTATAAATATCACATTAAAAAGCTAATTTTAATAATGAATTTAGAAAATAACTTCATCTAAATAGATAAATTATTCAAAATTTAGGCGAATAAAAACAACACAAACTAAATATTGAATATATAATTTTTTTGAAATCTATTGACCTTAACTCATTAATTTAGATTTTAACATATTTTTGTTTTAAAGGCCTTATTTGGTAAGGTGTCTAAATCCATAAGGGTAACTATCTGCATAAGCCTTTTGAAATTTAAAGCTTCTTCAAATGTTCTCTTTTTGACAGCTAATCAATTTCTTCCATTTGTCACAAAAACGTATTCTAGAAATGTTTACTGGTGTATACGTCAAAATGTGTCACACTTTAACACGTTACGTTATTCGCTACACTGACAATATTCAGGTTTTGCTTCCAGTTGCAATTTTTATTTTGAATTACAAATTATTTTCCTTATATTCACAGTCATGGTAATGCATACAAGTTCGAACATCGAACTCGAAATTAATGTACACCTAGGTATTTATCAACTTGTTTAACATCATTCTCGAAATTTCAACTCAAAGTTTACTATTCGAAACATCGATTATCGAATTTTCGAAGAAGAAATACCTATAACCGAAAATAGAATGAAATTACTTTCTCGTTTCACTTTTCCTGCTGTCGTCAACTAAGGTTTTTTTGATAGTGACTTATAGAAAGTGATTATTCTATTTTCAAACACATACGTAAATCTCTTTCTCTCTTTTTCTCTCTCTCCCTCTCTGTCTTTTGCTCAATATTCCTGTAGAATAGAATGGAATCGAAACACTGAGAGTATAATATAGAACTCTCGGCTGACAGTTACCCAACTTCTTCGTCCCCAAAAGAAGAAAAAAGAAAATAAATTGTCGAATTGTGAGAGAGGAGCACACTTCATTTGGCATTGGAATCGTATACATAGATACTATTTCGAACAAACTGCATGTGTATGTGTGTGGTGTTTTCTAACGTTTCCGTGAGGCTTCGTTCATTATTTGTTATTAACCAATAGATGGCCGCGATTTTGACTTTTGATATCGATTATCGCTTCCACATTCGCCAAGACACATGTGTGCATAGACAAAAAAATATTACTAACATCGCGCACACACTACCATCTTCATCGTTCACCGAAAAAGGGGAGCACATGCATACGGTATACGGCAAATGACATACCTATTCCACATTATCAGAACCAGAAGCTATTACACGATCCGATCGAAATGAACCGGCCGCGGTGGCCGCCACCGTTGCTAGTTGCTGCTTCGAATCCAAAAACGCGACATGCACTTCGATCTTCTCCACAAAAATGCCACTCGCTCATTTGATGGTGGCGCTGCCTCGAGTCAACCAGAATATAATACGCGGCAGTGACAGCCATAACAGTGTCGGATCGCGCCGCATTTTAAACGTATTCCGGGACTCGACGTGTGAACAACATAGCGGTCGGATGTATTTAGTTTTCGCTTCGCGCAGCCGTTAACGGAAGACATACTACATAAATATATACATAAGACAATTTTTGTTTAAATTGATTTTCCTTTCCTACACATTTTTCGCATTCACATACGCAAATTATGTAGATCCACAAAAGTTGTGTAGGTTTTTTGAATCATTTGTCCTGATGAGATCAATCGAATCGGTTCGGTAGTGACGGTTTATCGAATCAAATCAGATTTTAATTCGAACAAAAATAAAAAAAATTAAAAACTGTCACCTTCATCGGCCATACTTCCATTAAATACCTTTAAAAAGTGACTTTCCTTATTTTGGATTTTGTCTTTTACCTTTAGCCACAAACATTACTTCTACATAAATTCAAAAAGTGTAAAATTAACTAAACAAACATACCTAACTAACTGAAATAACTCATAGAAAACAAAAAAAACACAAAAGTGACATTTTATTTTTGATTGATAAGTGACAGTGACATTTAAATGGAATTGTAAAAAAAAATTATTTTGGATTTTAAAATAAAAATAAAATAATATGGATTCGTATACGGATGTCAGTCATCAACTTTCGAACGAGATTTTGGCTTTGAATTTCTCCTAATTTAAAAAAAAAATATTATTTAAAAAGGACATCTGTTCACATCTTACCGGGCAGCATTAGATGTATTTTGAAAACTCTAATACTGTCAGGTAAAGATGTCGTCCGAGTTCTTATGCATCGATATTGAGAATTTTCTAATGCCGACGGTGTTTTTTGCATGCCAACATAAATAATTTATTTTTTTTTTCAATTTTTGTTTTAATTTTTGCAGGTAAGGATCATTTAAAAGGTATAAATATAAAATAATAATTCTATTTAATTTATTTAAAAAAAAGACCAAGACAAATTTGAGTATGTAAAAAAGTGTAAAATACAATTTTAGTAAGACCGGTAGCATAGTATTATGAATATTTGCTAGTAAAATGTATTTTTTAAAAAGAGGAAGAAGAGGAATGACCTTGATTTTACCTTTAAACAAAAAAAGGGATGTCTCTAAATCTCAGTTTATCACTTGATATATTAACGCTACTGTAAATGATTTTTAAAATTTGGCCTTTTTTTAAGGCTTCAACAATTACCGATTTTCTGTGATATCAAGTTTAAAGTCCTGTCAATTTCGTATATACAAAACAATATTGAAAGAAATTTGGAAAATCAAAGGAATTCGGTAATAGAATAAGCCTAATTTTTTTTATTAAAGGCTTTTAAATAATAGTTTTTAAACAAGAAGCTTTGTATTTTTTATTATAAAACTTTGACTTTAACATAGCCTTTTTTTTTTTAAAAAAAAATAAAGAAATCCCAAAGGAATTTAAAATTTTTGACAACAATCATGACATTGCGGAGATCATACATATTTTATAAATGTCACAAAATGAAAATAAAAGCCATACACCACCTCAAACGAGGTGTTTTCCTTTGAGGTGAACCTTAAACGAGGTGTTTTCCTTTGAGGTGACTACATTTATATTTGACAGTTAGAAAAGAGTTGAAGATGTGAAGAAGTAATGCAGACATTTTAAAATTTTAGACAAAATTCAAAATAAGTCGCCTTAATTCAATGTGAATACTCTTTTAAGATTTGAGAGTGATATCTATTGGTTCCGTTCCGGCTATCAATCAATGCAACAAATCCAAAAACCATTCCAAAATTAAGTTCAAATTCGATTAGGAGTGAAAGCAATAAAAACATGTGCCTAAACATTTAATTTTCTAACATTTCTTATTTCAATAAATCAAAGTAATTCAAAGATATAACTAAGGTCAAAAATATTAATAATTAACATTAGAAAAAGTTTTTCCATAACTTACAATTTTTCGTATGCTTATATTTTTAATTTAAATCATAAAAGACATTTTTTTTCAAAAACCGATATCGATAGAAATGTTTATAAGCTAAGTTCTACATTTCATGTTACATAGCTAATTCGAAATGAAATTGAAATCCATTCAAAATAAGAATTTCATTTCGAAAGTCACTTTTCGATTTCTTTATTTTTCATGCTAAAATGAAGTGAATGTGTTCTAAGTTTTGATTTTTGGGATTTTCAAGGGATTTGAATTCGACAAGAGGAAATTGTTTTAAAACAATTATTGAGAATGAAGCTAAACTTATTTTTGAAATAGACTTCGTGCATGGAAAGTTGCTGATTTTACTTCATATTTGAGGACATAGCATTCAAAGGACAAATGCCTTCCCTGCAACATTTCGTGTGAAACAATATTCCCTTAAGACTTTAATAAACTTTTCTGGCTGTACCTTGACCCATGTATCAAGATCAGTCTTTTTCAACCGATATTTGAAAACTGAATTCCACTGCTATAATGCACATCAATACAATCCAAAGAAAAAACACTAACATTTGTAGAAATAAAAACACAACAAATGTATACAATTTATGACAGTCAGGATAATTGTTTATTGACTTACAGTACTCTGCAAAACATTTGCAACTTAGACCCCACATCTATGTATGTACATTTATTTTTTATAACGACTATCTCTGGGCATCGAAGCTATATAAAGTTATTAATAACCGTTTTTGGAATGTCATTCCACTACCTCTGAATTCCTCCTTTGAAATTTCTTTTTGTGATGCTACCTTTTTGAAATCACTCAAAATTCTGGATTTAACATCCGATGAATATTTATTTCCCACCATTTTTAAAACAAAATGTTTTTCTTTTGCAAGTGTTTTGCACAGTACTGTATGTAGTATACGCATATCAGTTACTTTAATTTCACTTGAAGTAATTTCGAAGGGTATTCGAAGTTATAAAATCGATCGAAGAATAGAAGCATGGGAGACAATTTCACTTTCAATTAAGATCTCGCGATTTTAATTTCATTTCACTCAATTTGATGAACCTCTAAAACGAATTGTTATGAAAAAGTTACAAAAATATCTTAAAAACTACTCAAATGATTTTTATAAGAAAAATATTGAGAGACAGCACAAATTTTTGGTCAATCTTTCCATGCCGGATTTTAAAAGGGAGTGGGTCGAAATGCTTTTATTTTAAAATACTGTATGGTTAAAATGATGAATTATATTGTATGATAACGTATGGTCATAACTTATAATACTGTATAGTTAATATTCTGTATTTCGAAATACTGTATCACCAAATGCTGTATTGTCAAAATTTTCATGATACTGGAAGTTTTGACAAATCACTTAGTTTTGTGCAACTATTTATGCAGTTGTTGATTATTTTGTTTTCAAAATTCTATATTTCAAAATGCTGTTACATTTATTATTATTATGTATTAATAGGTCACTTCGCGTACTTTCTGCACGAAAATTCGTAAAAATAAATATTTCAAAGAGTGGGGGTAAAATTCTCTCACCAAAAAAAAAACTACAAAAAAGTAAGCGAACGGGAAAACAACAAACTTTTCACACAATATTACTGTCTTGTTGCTGTTCTTTGAAAATTTGTTTTTAAATTTTATAACTGACAGCAAAAGCGAGCAATTTATTTAATTTATTTGAATTTCTATCAAATTTGACAATTTTCACAAATCAGCCCAAAGAAATTTCTTGGGCTAAAATTCGTAGGTTGGGGAAATATTTTACTCTCTCGTGAGCGATCTCTTTTACAAAAAACTACGAAATTTTTGAGTACGCGAACAGGATTTGGTTAAATTTCATATTTTTTTCGTAAAACTGAACTGTTTTAGGAGGGTACGCGAACGGACCTATTATTTACAGCATTTTGAAATACAGAATTTTGTAATACAGAATTTTATGATGCAGTATATTGATCATACAGTATTTTGAGATACAGTATTTTATAAATACAACCCATTTCTAAAAACAATTAAATTATATTGCATAAAGAAAAAAAAAATGAACAATAATAATGAATTATATATGTAAATATCCTCTTAGGTCATTTTGTGACAAAATAAACATAATGAGAGTTATTAAACTATGGTGGCATTCCGACACTACTCTAAAACTGGGGTTTTTAATTGAAAAAATTAAATTTAATCGCCCAAAACATGTTTTGTTTGAAATTTATTGAATGTTTTGTGTTACACGGAGAAAAACCTGTCAAACCTTGTTTGAGAAGTGCATCCACAACCTATTTAAAAAAAAATAGTTTCCGAGTAATTGTTGTTGTTTTTCAGAATTCTGTATGTCTCAAATAGTGTTGTAAGCGTGTTTTTGAAATGTTTTCCATTTGTTTGAAAAACATTTCAGAAATAGGAAAACACTTCAATAATATTTCTCTGCTTCTGAAATTTGTTTGGTCTAGACTAGGGTGTCCATAACGTGTTTGAAAAAAAAGAGAACATTTTCAAAAATTCAAACTTCTAATGTTATACTCCCCCCGCTCACCTCACCATCATCCAAATAAAAGATAATCAAATGTTCGTTTCATAAAAATATATATTTATAAAAGAAGCATTAACTACAAACTAATAATAATAAATAGCAATAAATAATAATGATTAGTAAAACTTAAATAAAAATTAATTTAAAATATTGCTGAATTCAAGTAGATAATTATTATATATTTCAAGTAAATTATTTTACATAAATATGTTAATTAATTATCATACTTTTGGGAGCCTCGAATTTGATCTAGATATTTTTTTTTTCATTTAAAAAGGTATCATAAAACTTATTGCAGCTTAAATCTTTTAAGTTGTAGGCAACTACTAGAATCGATTTGATTGTTCCTACTTTTAAACGATTCCGTTCCAATATCGTCTTCAAATCCTTTTTAATTAAATTATTTAGAATCGATTTTGTAGCTAGAGGAATAAAATGTTGAACATTATCTGTTCTTTAAAATAGTTTGAAGAGAATCTAAAACCATGGATACTTCTAAAGGGTGTCCCAAAATTAACGCAAGATTTGAATTAAATAGAAAACGCCGTTTTTAGTCTTTTGATAGTTATATTTTTATTGACTCGTAAAGTACATAGGATAGGGTTATGTATGGAATAACACATCGGACAAATGGCCTCCACGGTTTTGCATGCACATGCGCACTCTTTTGTTGAAATTTTCCATGACCATTCTGCATAAATGTGGCTGAATTTCGTTGATGCAGCGTTGAATCTCCTCCTTTAATGCACGGGTGGTTGTGGGCTTGTTGACATAGACTTGTGATTTCAAATAACCCCATAAAAAGAAGTCTAATGGTGTTAAATCACACGATCTAGGAGGCCAATTTTGATCACCGAAACGAGAGATTACACGACCTGGAAATGTCTCATGCAGTAATTGAATTGTTTCACGGGCTGTATGACATGTGGCACCGTCTTGTTGAAACCACATATTGGACACATCAATATCATCCAATTTTGGCAGAAAGAACTGTGTAATCATGTCGCGATATCGAGCACCAGTAACAGTCACTGCTTGATCATCATTTTCAAAAAAAAATGGCCCAATTATGCCTCCAGCCCAAAATCCACACCATACAGTCACGCGTTGTGGATGCATTTGTTTTTCGACAATCACATGTGGGTTCTCCGAACCCCAAATGCGGCAATTTTGGCGATTGACAAAGCCATCAAGATGAAAATGTGCTTCATCGCTTAGGATGATTTTGCTCGAAAAATCAGCCGCCAAGCTTTCACTATTTTTGAAATATTCTTTAATAATGAAGACACGTTGTTCTATCGTGTAACGCTCCATTTTTATAACCCTATACTGTTAGCTGTCAAATTGCTTTTTTTTTCAGGGTTGCCAACACTTCACTGCACAAATGGCGGCAAATTCAAATCTTGCGTTAATTTTGGGACACCCTTTAATAGGGAATTGTTTTCCTTTTCTAATTCTATGGCTTTTTCATTAAGCATGAAATGTACAAAGTACAAAAAAGCTTCAGATAAATCACATTTAAAAAATGTTTTTAAAAGAACAGGACAGTTTATGTTGGATAAAAAATAAGCTTTCAAAGCAGGATACACTTCAAGGATTCTATTAATCGCAGGAAACAAAGATAGCCATCTGGTGGTACAGTGACGAAGCAACTCTTTGTGCTCTACTTCAAGCGAGGCGCAAAAGTCTTTTAGAAAATATATCGAAGCCATATTTAGCTGCGTTTGAAACTATATGGACAAGATAACCAATTCCAATTAATTCTTTCCCTATTGAGGATTTAAGTCTGTAAAATACGTTATCTACGCCTGCTCTATTTAAGCCTCCAAAATTTGTACTGCAGTTATCTGCAGAAAATGAAATGCATTTTTTTTCAATGCCAAATCTTTTTAAAGTTTGCAAAAGAAAATTGGAAATATCGGGTGATTTTTTAAGAGCTTGAGAACTTTTTTTTAAAAAAAACGCATAAAATCTGCAAAATCTCATCGATTCTTTATTTGAAACGTTAGATTGGTTCATGACATTTACTTTTTGAAGATAATTTCATTTAAATGTTGACCGCGGCTGCGTCTTAGGTGGTCCATTCAGAAAGTCCAATTTTGGGTAACTTTTTCGAGCATTTCGGCCGGAATAGCCCGAATTTCTTCGGAAATGTTGTCTTCCAAAGCTGGAATAGTTGCTGGCTTATTTGTGTAGACTTTAGACTTGACGTAGCCCCACAAAAAATAGTCTAAAGGCGTCAAATCGCATGATCTTGGTGGCCAACTTACCGGTCCATTCCTTGAGATGAATTGTTCTCCGAAGTTTTCCCTCAAAATGGCCATAGAATCGCGAGCTGTGTGGCATGTAGCGCCATCTTGTTGAAACCACATGCCAACCAAGTTCAGTTCTTCCATTTTTGGCAACAAAAAGTTTGTTAGCATTGAACGATAGCGATCGCCATTCACCGTAACGTTGCGTCCAACAGCATCTTTGAAAAAATACGGTCCAATGATTCCACCAAACAGTGCATTTTTCGGGATGCATGGGCAGTTCTTGAACGGCTTCTGGTTGCTCTTCACTCCAAATGCGGCAATTTTGCTTATTTACGTAGCCATTCAACCAGAAATGAGCCTCATCGCTGAACAAAATTTGTCGATAAAAAAGCGGATTTTCTGCCAACTTTTCTAGGGCCCATTCACTGAAAATTCGACGTTGTGGTAGATCGTTCGGCTTCAGTTCTTGCACGAGCTGTATTTTATACGGTTTTACACCAAGATCTTTGCGTAAAATCTTCCATGTGGTCGAATAACACAAACCCAATTGCTGCGAACGGCAACGAATCGACATTTCACGGTCTTCTTCACACTCTCAGAAACAGACGCAATATTCTCTTCTGTACGCATTCGTGTGGTTGGTTTAATGTCCAATAAAGTAAACTCAGTGCGAAACTTGGTCACAATCGCATTAATTGTTTGCTCACTTGGTTGATTATGTAGACCATAAAACGGACGTAAAGCGCGAAACACATTTCGAACCGAACACTGATTTTGGTAATAAAATTCAATGATTTGCAAGCGTTGCTCGTTAGTAAGTCTATTCATGATGAAATGTCAAAGCATACTGAGCATCTTTCTCTTTGACACCATGTCTGAAATCCCGCGTGATCTGTCAAATACTAATGCATGAAAATCCTAACCTCAAAAAAATCACCCATTAGTTTCCCAAATTTCGCTACTAAGTTTGTTCAAATGAATTAATTTGGTCTGAACACCAACTTCTTTTTTTAAAATATTGTATTAAAATCGGAAATATTTTAATATTGCCATGGTTACTTCCATCGGTAGATATTGACAAAAACGGCGTTTCACTAACGGCGCGGCGGCGGTTAAAACACTATCGATACAAAATGGAGCTATGAAATGCTTTTGAATTGATCTTGTTTTTGTATGTGCTGACGAAAGGCGTTTTGTGATTTCCGAGTCGTTAAAGATTTCCTTAAATAATTTAGTCGAGCAATCTGTAGACCGAAAACTGAAGTGGTTTTTGAGTGCATGAAAAGCAAGAACACCCTCTGCAGCGGCTATTTTGTCATCTAGTTTTGTAAATCTCGGGATGAATGCCGATGTAATTTTATTTGAAGTTTCGAACCAGGGTTTGGTGATGGATTATGAATAGGTAGGTTCGTATTGCAATGCTTTATTTTAGTGGACACTACAAAGTTTTTTTTTAATGAAAAGCGAGTAAGATTACTATTTTTCAGGCACCAACATTTATAAAAAAGAAAAAAGTGGACAAAAAAGAGAACATAAATAAAAAAGAGTACAAAAAAAGTATTTGATGGAAAAAGAAAGAATAAGAAAGATCGGAGTCCAAAAAGAGAACATGTTCTCTTTAAAAGAGATGTTCTGGAAACCCTAGTCTGGACACAACTTTAAATTCCGTATTTCAGAACCCTGTTAACTTATGTTGTTTCAGAATTTAATAAAAAGGCATAGAAAAGAATCATTAATACTATAAAACAAAAACACTCTAGTAAAGATATAAATCCTCGGAGATATATTGGTTTGCCTACAAACTAAACCGGAAACGGACCTCATAAAGTAATTCTTAGTGTGCGTGTTTTCACGCACACTAAGACACAATTAATGAGGTCCGGTGCGTGGAAATTTAGTTTATCAGTTATTTGAATTTCACATTTATTCATGGATAGAATGTCAAAACTACAAATACAACAATGTAAGCAAATGGGTTTTGGAGGGTGATACGTACGAAGGATTTATATCTTCATTAGAGTGTTTTTGCTACAGAACATATGATATAAATTTATAAAGAGAAATTTATCTAAGAGAAAAACAAAACATCAAAACATTTGCATTGATACGTTCATAAAAAAAAGTCACTTAAAACTTAAAAGCTAACAACTTAAATAAATGTTATCGTTTTTAAATGTTTTTCAAAGTAGTAGTTATATTCTCAAAAATATTTAGTTTTGAAAGTTCTATAATTCAAAATGTTGTTAATTGGAAAAATCGTATGAACTTCTTTACTTTATCAAAAGGGTTTATATTTTTCAGAGTATTTTGAAATCCTGAATTTTGACCATACTGAATTTTGAAATTTTGTTGCTACGACTGAATTTTTGTAATACAGAATTTTGACAAACAATATTATCGATATAATAAAATATTTCTACTCCAATGACACCTCTTTTCCATCCGACTTGTGTTTGTTGCTTTACTGTAAATTGAAAGAACTTCTTAGGAAGTGTGAATTAAGTTCTTCACGAAAGTTCAACTTTGTTGTGTTGTCAAAAGTTAAATCGTTTCGAACTCTGTACAACTTCATGGCTAACTTTTGTTAAAAAAATACTAGTATTGCATATTTCAAAACAACGATAGTCTAGTTACTTAATTTGTACATTCAGCTGCTTTAAAAAGTTCAAGATATTGTTTCAGTATAAATTCAAAGCAAATATCAGTTTGCAATACATATTTACAAGCCCATAATCCATTAAGTAAGTCCTGCTTCAGGGCCAACATATTTGTATAAATTTACCAAGATTTTCCAATTTTGATAAAGTTACTGGTCAACAAAATTAAATTAAGATATCTTTACTTGTTTTTGAGATATGGACGTCGAAAAAAGCTTTCCCAATGTACGCATAAACATGATCTTTCGCGTACCCCACAAAAAAAATCCAGTGGTTTCAAAAATCATGATTTTGGTGGCCAGTTGATATCGCCACTACCAGAAATTACGCGGCCAGGAAATGTCTCTGGCAATAAAGCCATATTCGCTCTAGTTGTGTGACATGTGGCACCGTCCTTTTGAAACAACATATTCTCCAAGTCGTATTCTTCAATAGCCAGGAAAAAAAAGTCAGTTATCATATGACCACAACGCTCCGAATTGATGGTGACAGTCGTTCCATCGTCGCCCGGACCAAACATCGCACCAAACAGTGTATTTTTGTGGATGTTATGGCCTCTTTTCAATTAATCGACGATTCTCAGGACCCCAAATACGATAATTTTGTTTATTAACCCACCGAGTGAGAAATGTGCTTCTATGCTGAAAAAAAATGTTGTCCAAAAAATCGCCGTCCACAGCCTGTTGTTCATTCGACAACATTCGACGTATCTACGACGACGTCGTGAATGGTCAGCTTGCTTCAGTTGTTGTGTAAGCTGGACTTTAGATGGATGTAGGTGTAAATCCAAATGAAAAATATGCCATAATGTGCCGTAAGAGAGTCCTTATTCCTGAGAACGACAAGGAATCGACACATTCGGGTCTTCGGCAACACCTTCACTTATAGCAGCGATATTTTCAATGGTACTAGCGAAACGATGATGCACAGGCCTTACAATATTTATAACCAATCCAGTCTCTTTAAATTTCTTCATAATTTTGCGAATTGCTTGCGTAGTTGGACGATTATGTAAACCATAATGTCCTTTTAAAGAACATATCGTGATGCTGTGGCAGAATCACCATTTTTGTAATAGTTTTTAACTATTTGGACGCGTTGTACAATAGTTAAGCGACCCATTTTCGTAAATGTCAGACTTTCAACGGAAAACGAAAATGGTTTCACAACTTAGTTTGACAGATTTTGAATTCCAGTTCTATATCCTTTTGAAACCGCAAAATGGATAAGACATTATTTTGGTTATGATTCTGAATAGACATGATAAAGCAAAATTTTTAAATCTTCAAAAATTAAGATCATCTACGAAGATAAACATAATATGCATGTATCTACCCCAAAATGTTTTAATTTTATTTTTGCTGAAAATAAGTCGGTTAATTGCACCGTTTTGTTTTATCTTTGAACTTGAATTTTTAATTACACATTAAATTAGTCATTGTTTTTCTTTCTTTTAACTTGATATAGCGCACATGACTTCAAAATGAGACATTGTTTTCTTATAAAACAATAAAATTTTGACAATTTTTATCAAGTTTAAGGTTAAGGATACTTTATTGTTATAGAAATGACAAATGAGCATAATGATCTCAAAATAAAATAAATAAAACACCGATAAATCAATACGGTATAAAAATATCAATGACATATCAAAGTTGTCATTTTGTATATCATTAACTAAAGATCTGTTAATTCTAGAATTATTAATAGTATGTAGTAAAATAATAATTTGTATTAATAAACATATAAATAAATGTGAGGTGAAATGCTAATTTGAGTTAATTGAGTTCTTTGAATGCAATTGAATACAAATATATCGCTGATGCAGATGTTGTGTATGATAGCAAAAATGTTGCTATAGAATTGTTTGTTAAACAAACATAATAATTATGACAAAATTAAATACTTATATCGGGTGATTTTTTTGAGGTTAGGATTTTCATGCATTAGTATTTGACAGATCACGCGGGATTTCAGACATGGTTTTAAAGAGAAAGATGCTCAGTATGCTTTGACATTTCATCATGAATAGACTTACTACACGGAAAGAATTCTTAGATCAGATCAAGAAAAATAAGCTACAAATCACGAAAAATGAATCCAGTTTTGGACCTTGGCTTCGAAATAAGTAAATTGCTACTTTTTGTTTGCAATTTCATAAAATGAGCAAAATGAAGATATTGACACTCAAAAATCATATTTCACTACATTTGAGAAGCAATAATTCGACCGAGGAAATCAAATATTTCAAACAGCGAATTACAATTTGATATCAATTTGTATCAATTTAATGTTTGTTTTTATCGTGCATTTCAGCAGGAGTTTGTAGATTGAAATTGTTTTCTTGTAGATTATGATTCGTTTTTTTAAATACCTACACACACAAGTGGCAAATTTCAACCCTTGTTTTCTTAGACTGCGACAATATACATTAGTTTGCAAATGACAACTAATGTTTTGCTACTTCTTTTTTTTAAATTGCAACTTTTGAGTTGTAATTTGAAACAGGTTATTCTGCAGTTTGCAAATGACAGTCACAGTTTTGATACTTAGTTATCTTTAAATTGCAACTTTTGAGTCGTAATTTGTAGCTTTTAAAGATTAATTTACTTTCCATTTTCAAGCAATCATGTAGAGATTCAAGAACAATTTTTTGCAAAATCAACAATCTTCATTAGTGATTTACAACATAAACTTATTCTAATAAATATGATTTAAAATCATGAAAAATATAAACCAGCATAAGTGTTCATATATGTGTTTCGCCCCGATGCAATGGTTGGGCTCATCAGAAGATGACCATTACACTTTGTCTTGACGCATACTTTCCCGAATAAATCGAGACTCCATATAATCCGAGCTGCATAGAGCAACTGCGAATTATACATTTGCTACAATTCTTCAAAGAAGACTAACTGTAGCCACTTTCATTTCCCTGCTAACTTGAATATTTATATTGTGATTATATTTTATTGATTTGAGAATTGAGAATGCTTAAATCACCGCATACATTTCGCAAAACAAGATAAATGAGTTGTCAAATTAAATTATTCCCCTAAAGTAGTAGATTGCGACTCAAAAGTTGCAATTTACTTTCATTTCAACAAGCTCGAATTATAACTTTTGATAATAATTACCAAATTATAAAATTTTATATTTTACGAAGATTTAAATGCTGAATTACAACTTTCTCATTCATTTTATAATAAAATCGTCTTGATTTACTAAAAAAGGGGTTTTCGTAAATTGCAACCTAAAATTTAGCAATTAGTGATTTTTCAATTCTCTCCGTGTAACGAGCAACGCTTGCAAATCATTGAATTTTATTACCAAAATCAGTGTTCGGTTCGAAATGTGTTTCGCAAATTTTATGCGTTTTTTTTTTTTAAAAGTTCTCAAGCTCTTAAAAAATCACCCATTATATTAAACAATGTCCTCTTTTCAATGGAGGACAATAAATACATAATGGGTGATTTTTTAAGAGCTTGAGAACTTTAAAAAAAAAAAAAAACTCATAAAATTTGCGTAAAGCGCGAAACACATTTCGAACCGAACACTGATTTTGGTAATAAAATTCAATGATTTGCAAGCGTTGCTCGTTAGTAAGTCTATTCATGATGAAATGTCAAAGCATACTGAGCATCTTTCTCTTTGACACCATTTCTGAAATCCCGCGTGATCTGTCAAATACTAATGCATGAAAATCCTAACCTCAAAAAAGTCACCCGATACTAGTTTTATATTTTTAAGGATAAAATAAATAAATCAAATAAATCACGGGAGTACATTTTTAATAAGCAATTTATTTATTTTTAGATTAATTATTGTTTTTTTTTTTTTTTGTTTACATTTGAAGCATAAAGACTACTACAACTAATAGTTTGCAGAAATGGAATATAATATTTTTTTTAATTAAATACAAAAAGTGCGTTTAACTTCTTATTTGAAAAAAATTAACATCTTTTATGAATACACACAATATGATTTTTTTTTGGGGATCATGACGAAATCTAGAATGCCAAAAATCTCGAGTGCCGAAAATCTCGAAAATAAAAAAAAAATATCTAAAACGCAAAAATCTCGAATCCACAAAAATCCACAATTAACAAAAATCTCGAAAAACTCTATCTAGAAAAACATCTCGAAAAAAAAATAAAAATTCGAGATTTTTTTTTTTGTAATTTTAACAGTTAAAACTCAATAAAACACAAATACATCAGTTAACCCAATATTTTATTTTCAGTAAAATAGTGGCAAACAATAAGAAAATCAAAACAATAAACAAAAAAAGAAAACAGAAACAAATTAAATATTAAAAAAAATAAATACAAACAAAATACTTAATACTTAATACAAGTTTTATAAATTTGTGTTAGCCGCAAGACTTCTTAGGAACAGTGGCGTCTTTAGGCATGGGCCCGGTGGGCCAGGGCCCAGGGCCCAGAGCCCCGCAATTGTTTGGCCCCCAAATCCACCAACTCAAAATGAATGAATCTATACAAGAATTATATAGAAAACGAAATAAGGTTAGTAGGCAGTAACAGAAAAACAAGTTTCATTTTACTCTCCGTTCCGTTGAAATTCTCCTCCTCAACATCTTAAACTTCTGGCAACATGAATCTTTAATCATACACCTGCACACGCTGTCAACATTTATTTTGAACAACTCTGCTTTCGTTCTACTCTACAGTTCTGCACACTTTGTTGACTTTTCAACTCAATCCATAAACAAACACAAAGTTGTCCCATGATTATTCATTCATCGCAGATCATTTAAAAAAATGTGAAAAATCAGGAAAGGGATACACTTTCTATTTATCAGCAACGAATTCATTGATATACATACATATGTAATGGGAAAACAAGCCCTAATGAAAATTTGAGGTGAAATTAGAGCGGCAAAATATTTTTCCCTAAGTGTTGACAGTACACCCGACCGTTCTCATATCGACCAATTGAATTGACTTTTGGAATACGGTATGTTGAAAATTGTGTTCCCATCGAAAGGTTCTTAAAATTTATACCTATTCAAGAGCATAAATCTGAATATTTGGCGGACATAATCTTGACATTTTTTGGAAAATCATGATATTTCTATTTTTTCATATTTTCATATTTTCTAAGCTATGATAATGCGTCTAATATGTCGGGAAAATATTCTGGTTTGCAAGCACGATTAAAGGGGAAGTACAAATTTGCTACCTTTGTACTTTGTGCAGCACATTCTCCTAACTTAGTAGGCCTTCATGCGGCTGGTTGTGTGCAGGGGGCAACAAGTTTCTTTCAAGTGGTTCAAAAAACATACAACTTTTTTTCTGCTTCTACTCATCGCCGGAATAAACTGAATGTATGTTTAGGTTCACATAGAATTATTAATAGCCTTTCTGAAACAAGATGGTCTGCACGAGCTGATGCAGTTAACGCGCTCCATCATGGTTATAAGCAAATTACTGAAGCCTTGACATCTATATCTTGAGATCCAGAGCAAGCTCCAGACACAAAAAGCGAAGCGCTAAGCCTGTCTAAGAAAATGTCAAAATTGGTGTTCCTCATTTTAACAGAAATTTGGAGCACAATATTAGAAAGAATTCATAAAACCAGCAAGAGCCTTCAAAAAGAAACAATAACGATTGACGTTGCTGCCAATTTGCTTTGTTCTTTCATAAATAATATAAGGGAGAATTTTGATAAATTTGAAGCGTGTGTCAAAATTCAGAATCCGGATGCTTATTATAAAGACTTATTGCAACGTTAAATAGTACGATGTTCGCGTGGCACATATTTTGATGGTACTGCTAATTCGGAAAGAAAAGTCTAAAATATCAATTTTTTCCAATTATTGACACTATTACTTTGCAATTAAAAATACGATCCAATTGCTATCAAGAAATTAATGCATTGTTTGGCTTTTTTGTCGATTGCAATATTTGACTTCAGTTGAGTTGCAAAATTCTTGCGAAAAGTTTTCAAAAAATTACCATAAAGATGGTAATGCAGAAGAACTTGAGGTAGAATGCCTGCACCTCGTACAGTATTTAAAAGAATTCAATGAAGATGTAAATAAAGATCTTATTACAATATCAAAATTGTACAGTCTAATTACAGTTGATGAAATTGGAACACATTTCCAAATGTAGAAACTACCTGTAGAATTTTTTTATCTTTGATGGTTTTAAACTGCAGTGGAAAGCGTTCATTTTCGAAATTGAACCAGATAAAAATGAACTTCGAAGCACAATTCTACAAGATAGACTAAACAGCTTGTCAATTTTATAAATTGAAAATGAATTACTGCAGGAAATTGAATTTGATGACTTAATTCATGATTTTGCAACTGACAAAGTCAGAAAAGTATGTACATATATCTAAAAAAAAACAAATCAAAACAAATATAAAGAAATAAACTTACATAAAATTAAAAAAAAAAAATTAAAAACATTAGAAATCAACCAAAAAACAATAAAAATTATCAAAAATCAACTATAAAGAAAAATGTTCAACTATTGAAGGTAAATTAAAAAAAAATTATAAAAGTATAAAAAAATATCTGTTTTATGTTTTTTTTTTAGTTCTTTTTAAAAAGTAAAAATATGTAAAAAAAAAAACAAATTAATTTTAAAATGATTTTTTTTAACCTTAAGAATTAAAAGAAAAATATATTATACCTACTTTTTTTGGCCCCCAAATCCTATTGGGCCCAGGGCCCCCAAAAGTTCAAAGACGCCTTTGCTTAGGAAACCAACATAACTTTTCTCTTCCTTTTCGTCGAGGACTTTCAATTTCAAGATACGTTTTTCTTTTTGTAAGTACTCTCGTCTAACTCTAGCCTCCTCTCCCATCTGAAGTTTTTCAACAAGACACCTAACATGAACAGAGTCATTCGACAAAATTTCAATTAATTTGTACAGGCCAATGTGAGACCTTCCAACTAAAACCTTAAGCCTTCTGTGCCAGGACTCAACTAACTTTACTTGTCAACTTTCATTGACATCAGTTTCATTGACAATGTGTTTAGAGGGGTAACTGTTATCACAGGTGCATGAGTAGCAATGTGCAATTGTATGATTGATAACTTTACTTGTCAACTTTAAGTTTGTTAAGGAGAAGTAAGTTATCAAGAATGTATGTTTGAATTTTTGAGACAATGTTTAAAATTCGCGCGAATTTTAAACATTGCCTCAAAAATTCAAACATATGTACATTCTGGATTTTTGCATTGGAGATTTTTTTTTTTTTAGATTTTGGCATTTCGAGATTTTATTTTCTAGATTTTTGTTTTCGAGATTTTTTCCATTCTAGATTTTTGTTTTCGAGATTTTCATATTCGAGATTTTTACTTTCTAGATAATTAATTTCTAGATATCGTGGTAGACCCTTTTTTTGCACTTAAAATTTAAATAATAGGTGAGCTTTGTTTATTGGCGTATCTATTCAAATAAATTTTAGCTAAATCGCGAAACAAAATAAGATTTTGGAAAAAAGAATCATTATTTGCAAAATAAATAAGAGTTATTCCGGCCTCAATCTATTTAAAACGCCGAACCAAACTAAAAAAAAAAAGAGGCTGGGATGCGACCCACACTGATAACTTCCCATCCCGTCTGTCGATTTGTCTTGCTTAAAAGTTTGTCTATATGTATCAATTTTTACCAAATTTGCGTACTATTTTTTGTAGATTTTATTTTTTATGAAGAAACGGATTGTTGGATTTTTTTTAAAAAATTACTGAATATCAAAAACAATATTTTCTGTGAAATAAAATAAGTTTGAAGCCAATATTTGTAATTTTTGAAACGCTATTTGAGTCGAAAGTAAATTTTTACAAGTTTTAGTATTGTTTTTTTTTTTGGTTTTTATTTTTTGTAAAAAAAAACTGTCAATTCGATTTTTTTCAAGATTTTATAGAATGTTGAAAACAATATTTCTTAAAAGATAAAATTAGTTTGATGCTAATGTCTCAAATTTTTGAAAAGAAATTTACGTCAAAAAACAATTTTTACCAACTTATACATTTTTTTTTAGGTTTTTATTTTTTGTAAAAAAACTGTCAATTCGATGTTTCTCAAATTTGTTTCTATTGTTGAAAACTATATTTCTTATAAGTTAAAATTAGTTAGAAGCCATTATCTCAAATTTTTGAAAAGATATTTGAGTCAAAAATCAATTTTTAACAATTTTTGTTAATTTTTTTTTTGGGTTTTTATTTTTTGTAAAAAAAAACTGTCTATACGATTTTTCTCAAATTTTTTTCTATTGTTGAAAACTATATTTCTTATAAGTTAAAATTAGTTTGAAGCCTTAATCGCAAGTTTTTGAAAAGATATTTGAGTCGAAATTCAATTTTTACCAACTTTGAGTAATGTTTTCTTTAGGTTTTTATTTTTTATAAAAAAACTGTCAATTAGATTTTTCTCAAAACTTTATCACATGTCAAAAACATTATTCTTCGTTGCACAAAATTGTTTTGGAGATGAAATCATATTTCAGTCGTAAAATTTTCGAGGTGACAAATTTTTTTTCAGTTTTTTTTTGATTTTTGTATCACGTTACAATATATAATATAAAATTTAATTCAAGTCTCTAGCGTCATTGGTTCATGAGATATTTAAGGTTAACCAAAATGTTCACCATTTTTTCAAACTGCTATGGTAAAAAAATCACCCACGTGATTTTCTTGAGAGCCCTTTCTGCATCTTTCTGCCTTATTATCTGTATAACAAAATTTATTTGAAGTCGATATCTCTTCTTGTTCTTGAGCTATGGACGACGAAAAAAACGTCGCGAACGTACGGATGTACGGACATTCGGACATACGGACATACGGACGTACAGACATACGGACATACGGACGTACGAACGTACGAACGTACGTACACACGCAGGCACAGACATCTTTCTAAAAATCTTTTATTTCGACTCAAGGGACCTTGAAACGTCGAGAAATGTCAAAATTTTCAATTTGACAAATAAATAAATAAGTTAATAAATAACTTGACAACTGAAAAAATGGCCGGCAGTTTAAATAATTTTGCCAACATAAAGTTTAATACTACTAAAAAATAAACCCGTTACAACTTTGTGTTGGAAAGCTAAGTTCAAGAATGCAATCTTTTGGGAACATTCTCAATTTAAATCATTTATTGAATTCAAATATTGAAATGAAGATTGCATTCATTGAATTTACTTAAATATTGGTACTTGAAATTTTTCAATCACCAATCGTTGTCTGTAATATTTTTTTTTTTTTCAATTCAATGCAAAGCCTTCAAAAGATTGAAAAGACTTCAAAAGAATACATGGATTTTAAAAGAATACAAAGACACTCCTTTTGTAAGCTCAGTTGATAAAGCCAATTTGATTTCAGCACAGTTTGCTGTTAATTTGATGCTGCCAAATGATTGTCATGACTCCCACTGTACTTGAAAGCGTAAACGATTATATCTGTCCTATTCTACAGGTCTCTTTCCGAGTAGATGGAAAACAACAGCCTGTCCCTAAAAAAGGCGAATCCTCCTCACCCTCTAACTATCGTCCAATTGCGCTTACGTCTCTTCTTCCAAAACTAAGGTAACGCAGTATTTATTTTAGCTAAAGAAATATCTTGTAGAACGAAAGCTTCTTAATGACCGTCAGTATAGTTTTCGTAGCAAAAGATCCACTGGTGATTTTACATCATTTTGGCGAAAGTAAGATTATTGCACTTGATATTTTAAAGGCATTTGATAGAGTTTGGCACCAAGCACTCTTATTGAAAATGCGTGCTTTTGATATTGATGAGAATCTTCTTCGATGCATTAGAAATAACCATTCTTACCGTTCAATACAAGTTGTATTGGATGGTAAGTAAGTAAGTAAGTAAGTAATTCATTCATTTATTGTTTCGTTTCGCTTTTGGTACATTGTTTATAATTTTTATGAATTTTGCAGCTATGGCATTGCCGTCAGCTCGGTTAGCAGATCAAAATAAATAATTTTCTAGGTATGAATGATAAACAAAAATTAAAAATTAAAATTAAATACATAAATTTAAACAAATTCGGTTATAATTAACATCCTATATGTATAAATGGTTTTCAAAAAGGAATAGAGTGCTTTCCATTCAAAATTGTTTAACACTTCTACTGTTTCTTGTAGCGTCAGAGATTTTTTTCCAAAGGTTGCATTTCTGTAGGCACAAAAAACGGGACATATACTCATGAAGTGGAAGCAATCTTCTTTTGCTTTCAAATCACATAGCGTGCAAAACTGATTAAAACTGCCGTTGTATGGTGATCCGTTTAAGCTAAGAACTTCACATCTTGTTTTAAATATTAAGGATATTTGATTGTAATTCAGTGAATCATTAAAGTAGTTTGATTCCATAAGATTCAGGGTCAGTTGTGAGTAAAGAATCCTGCTTTGTGATTTTCGAGCTTCCTCCATAAGAGCATCGCGTTCCAAATTTTCATAGCTTTGTATGATTTTATAGAAAATCTCTTTAGCATGATTCAAATTTGCTGGATTCAGCGATATTGTTTCTCCACACGTGTTTCCCAGAACTTTCCATATCGACATCCACCAGTCCTCGTTTCTTAGCTCATATAGTGCCATTCGTTTTGTCAGTCGGTCATCATGATGGGATAAAACCTTTAAAATGTAGGCTGCTTGTAATTTAAGCGTGCTAGTAAATATTTTTGGAAGTCCTGTTTCCAGATACAAGGCATAGTTAGGTGTTTTTAGGGGTAAATTAAAAAGTTTCTTTAAAAAACATCTGTGAAACTTTTCTATCTCCTCGTATTCATTGATTCCCCATACCTGGGCAGCATAACAAAGTGAACTTTTTACAACAGCATCAAATATCTTGTATTTCGCAGATAGTACTATTCGCTGGTTTGAAAATATGTTCCTCCAGGCTAGATTTAACAAGCTTTGTGAAGTCTTGGCTTTCATATTAACGTGATTTTTAAAATCTATGGTTTTATTAAAAATCACTCCCAGGTACTTGTATTCATTAGTAATCTGTAGAGGGTTTCCATTAAAGTGCCAATTGTTTGCAGTGTGGTTACGTGCAGATCTCGAGAACACTAGGCGATTTATCATTAGTTGGAGATTTTCAGGAGACTCAGAAAGTAATACCAGGTCATCGGCATATAAAAGAACATTTACTTTTAAGTCAGCAATGCGGAGACCTCCAGGTAGATGAGCTTCTACATCATTAATAAAAAGTTCAAATAGAAGAGCACTTAAAAGGCATCCTTGTTTTACACCAGAGTCCGTTTCAAACCATTCCGAGTACGTTGAACCATCCCAGACAGCTGCTTTTGATTCGTAATACATTTCCTTTACAATTCGGATGAACTGCGTAGATATACCTAGCTGGGAAAGTTTGTAGAAAAGTGCATTCCGATTCACCAGGTCAAAAGCAGACTTAAAGTCAACGAAAACCGCATAAACTTTCTTATTCCGTGCTTGGAATGCTCTAACGATGGAAGTCAGCACAAATATATGGTCGATGGTGGAAAATTTTTTTCTGAAACCAGCTTGGAATTGGGTCAGGATATTATTGGTATTGGATGGTTTCAAGTCTAAAATTCATAAAATAATTGCTGGTGTCCCTCAGGGTTCCGTTTTGTCTCCGACTCTCTTCCTTTTATTCATAACTGATCTCTTGTCTGCGACTTCTAATCTAATCTATTAAACGACATTACCAGCTTTTCATATTCGTTTTTAGATTCTCATCCTTGTTCCCCGGATGTGGGCTATCAACAACAGCGTATGATAATTAAATTCCGATCTTGACAGCATTGTCCAATGGGGACTCAAAAACCGTAATGTTTCGAAGACTCAATGCTATCTACTGTCGTAAAAGCGTAACCCTCCCCAATGCCAATATCCATGGATGGTACTTGCATTGAGGAGACTGAACAAACTACAAAGTTTTTATTCGTCCAAAACTCGAGTATAACTGTCATATTTGGGCTCGTGTCCCAATAAAAAAGAGAGCTCAGTCGCAAAGTCTCTTGTCTATCATTGTTTTATCGACATTTTCACCAACAATGCTCTAGTGAAATAGCCAGTTGTATTCCTCCCCTCAAACAATTTAACCGTAATACCCGTACTTCTAGGAATGCTCATTAGTTTACCCTTGAGTTCAACTTCGTACGTACTGTTAAGAACAGGGATTCTTTCTTTAGCCGCACTACACGAATGTGGAAAGCTTTGACAGGCTCAATATTTCCCACTAATTACTATGTGCAGACATTCAAAACTAATGTGCATCTGCATCTCCATTCTAATCAAAAATACTCCATTTACAAAGATCGGAATCTTTCGTACGTTTCACTTTCCAAAACCCGTTTGTTTACATTGTTGTATTTGTAATTTTGACAATTAGTCCATGAATAGATGTGAGCACAAACAAAAAAAAAAAAAACGATGCCGTGGGCTAGCGGCACTTTGCACAGCAAAAACAAAATGGGGTGGTTAATAAGTTTTTTTCAGGTTTTTCTTTTTACTTTTTTTCAATGAAAAAGTCAGTTTTAAGATTTGATTTTGCAGTCATTTTGTTGATAGCAAACCAATGTACATGTATGTCTTGAAAAAAGCATGTTCAACATCAGTTTATTATAATTAATTCACTAATTTAGAGTAATCACTACGAAATTCTTTAAATTTCAAAATTAACCTTTAATTATTGTATTAAAGTTGCGTTCGAAGAACCATCATGTTAAGGGTGCGAGCGCATTTTTTTTATTGAATTCTAGTAAATTTTCGTTAATGAACGGCCCAAATTTTTTTTTGCAAGTAATTAAAATCTGTATAAATTTAACCAATCCAAGTATATTTATAGTTTGTTTTTAATGATTTAAGCTTGCAACTATTTTTTAATTCCATTATGATTAATAAATATTAAATTTGAAAAAAGAGTTATAATCTAAAAATATCTTATCCATAACATTCTTGATTGATGGAAGCATACATGTATTTGCTATCAAAAAAAACTATGCATCAAAGGAACACCAATGTTTTAAAAAAGTAATCAGAACGATTATAGCGAACCTGTTAAATAAATGCAGAGCAAATAAAATGCAAATTTTGACATATATCACAAAATGAAAACGTCTTAAATTCGTTCTGAATTCATGCACAACTCATTCAATAGCTCATGTAATCGACATGAATGTTTATTGTTGACGTACAAAAGTTTTTTTTAGTGAATTCCCACAGTTTAACGCAAATTATAATTTTCATTCATTGCTTAAAAATGTTAAATTACCAAAGTTCAAGTTTACTTATTATTGTTTGAAGGGTATGTTTAGTAAAAGTGCTGCTAATAATGAAAAAAATTAATGAGTTTTACATACGTACATGTTTTTGTTTTTATTAATATAATAAATACTTCCATAGATTACATTTTATAAATGCAGAACATAGAAGAAAATATACATAACCAATCGATTTCAGATATAAAGCAGAAGTTAGTGTAGAAAAATATTTTTGAGAAAGCCAATAATATTTTAAATATGTTATCATTAAAGAAATTTCCGCTTCAGCTAACCTTCATCAACTTTTTAGAAACAAAATTAGCATTAATAGCAGCATTTAGTTGGTATTGTGTGTAACCATATTGCCTATTTCTATTCCTTAAAGATGCTTTACACAAAGCAGCTTATTTTTAAAATATGGTTCCCTCAAATTTGTATTCCAAAATCTAACTACAAACAAAATTCTAACTCTAAAGCATCATTCACATGAGCGCGACCAACGAACGACGAATGAATTACAAAATGTGAGTTTATATACGTTTAAAGACATATTTCCACACAAATTCTTAACAAAACGATAGCAATATAGTTTCTATTTGATTTATGATGCATACTTTTACTTTTCAATGTCATATATTAATAAATTTAAGAAAACAAATTTATTCGTCGCGAAAAAAATTATAGTTGATACGAACTGTCAAACTTTATTCGCGTTCCACATTATCCACACTCGCAACGAATGAAAAAATCGCGCGTACTTAACCTAAAAAATCGTTCTTGTTTTGGTTTCGGTGGTGAATGTCAAACTTCATTCGCGACGAATTAAAAACTCTCATGTGAAAGATATGTCAAAATCGACGAATATTCGTTCATTCGTTGGTCGTTGGTCGTGCTCATGTGAATATTGCTTAACATAGTCTCTCAAAAAGAAATTTTCAGGAATATTTCTGCAACAAACAAAACTAAAATTTGGTCTTGGAATTATCGAACTGCTTAAATGATGAAAATACTACTCTAATTGAGGAATGTGAACTAGCTAAAGTTGGCAATGGAACTTCACAAGTATGCTTCTCGTAGCATTGTCTGTACAAAAAAAATACGGAGGCACCCGCCTATTGTTTCCACCTGAACTTCTAACGTCGCCAAAAAATGCTCTAAGCAAACTACAGCTGAAAAAATTGTGTGTTTTCTTGTTTTACAAAGTATTGAGTTACACTTTGTCCATTTCCAATTTTACTTAACCAGTTGCAGCGCATATTGCGTTCGCAAATAATTTAAGTAAACAAAATAAATAATAATAAACTAATAAATCATTAAATAATATGTATTTGGTCAATTTTATTTTATTTAATATACATTAACAACATTTATTTGGATTGAAATTAAAACGCTATACAAATCTTCCAATTTAAGACCATGTCAGCACTTCAGATTCTGTTGGTAAGGATTGTTTAGTTTTTGAACGAGGCCATGAAACATTCAAAATGAAGCATTTAGATGGGGCTGATTACTATAATGAAGCATTTTGATGGGCCAAAGCACTAATTGTGAGAATGTGTTTGATTTTTTGCATCATTTCACGCACACTTTCTCACATTTAGTGCTTTTTAGCTTGTAGGCAAACCGAAATGTCAGTCTGAGATTCCGATCTTGGTAATGGAGTATTTTTGATTCTAATCCTGTCCTCCTTTCCTAATTACTCGCACTGTGTTTAATCATTATAAGGGTATTTATAACCCCTTTAGTGCGCACTCAATATAAAAGAAAAAGACATATTGAGAAAGAATGAAAACTTACTTCAAAAAAATGCAAAGTCCAGTCAAATGGTTGAAGTCAAAATGATTGCAATCTTTTCAAGATCAAATGATTGGTGGCTTCCAAATTTGAAGTACCAATTTCCAGATGTACCCGTGGCATGATGGTTAGTGCGTTGGACTGTTTCCAAATGAACGCGTGGAGTTGGAGGAATACGTTGCAACGCATTCTTACAATTACAGTAAGATGCGCTGGCCTCGTTTCACCAACGCCCTAGCGAGAGAACTTCGTTCGAGTGACATAGCCCCACCAAACAACAAAAACCTGACAAATACAGAAATTGACCAACATTTACAACAGATGGACGAAACAATAAAACGAACGATGGAAAGGACAATACCAAAGTACAACGAACGGGACCAAATGGACGCTTACAGAAACGCGGCTATTGACGCACTACGTAAGCACAAGAGTGGCTTACTGACAAGACTCAAAAACTTGTACAGACGACTTACAGACCCACATGATTTGGAGGTTAGGACACTGAAGTCGTCAATAAAAAAATGTCAATCAGTTGATTAGGGAGAACTACAGGTTATCAATTAACAAGTACTGGGACCGTAAGATCCAATCAGTTAATTCCAGTGACCCTAGTGTGTTCCCTAAAATCAACAAGATATTCAGGAAAAAGAACGACAATGGCCTTCCGTGTCTGAAACTCCAAAGAACTGAAGAGAACGGAGACGTACTCATGACAGCGCAAATAGATCCAGAAGAAGCCATCTTTGACGATGACTTTTATATAATTGAAGATCCGAAGGAAAAAGTGGAGGCGGTGGGAGCTGCTTTCCAGCAAGTGTACAAGGTGAATGTTAGCATTCGCCCCAACCACGACCTGGAAAACAGAGCCCTACTTAATCACTTTTACCTTCGAAATGATATAACACATTGGCGATCTGAGAACCGCGGTTTTATGCGGTTCGATGACGATTCCTTGGCAAATGCTATAATTGCCGAGCAAACGGGACCAAGTCCCTTGTTAGTGACGAAGGTTGAGCTCTAGCTCATCCTTAACTCAATAAAAATAAAAAGTCAGCAGGAGTCGATGGTACATCCAACGTTGTATTAAGACATTTACCGATGGAGGCAATTGACATTTACACCACACTCTTCAATAATGCACTGAATAATGCATATTATCCAGTGCATTGGAAGACCGCTGTGGTTCATCCTCTCCCGAAAAAGGGAAAGGACAACTCCAACCCGTCAAATCTTCGATCGATAAGTCTTCTTCCGAGCATCAGCAAAGTTTTCGAAAAGATCATTAATAAGGCTCTGACTAAGTGGGCTGCGGACAACAAAATAATTCCGGATAAACAGTTCGGGTTCAAGGCGGGTCATGACACAATTCATGCTGCGTCTAAACTCGTTTCTGATATCCAATGGAATAAAACAAAACAACAATGCACAGGTGCTGTTCTGGTTGATTTGGAAAAGGCCTTTGACACCGTATGGTATGGCTGAGCAGGCTTGGCATAAGCAAGCCATTGTGGTATATACTTTATGATATGCTTAACGGTAGAAAGTTTGTTGTCAAAAGTGGCAATGTAACTTCTACCACAACATTCTTAATTAAAAATGGTCTTCAACAGGGAGCGGTGAATTCGCCGATTCTCTTCAGCATTTACACCAGCGATCTGATAGGTAGTCTTACAAAGGCAATTGCGTACGCCGACGATTTAATTGCGTACAGAACGGCCCGAAAGGTTGAGGTTATTAGAATTCTCTTGCAGCGTGATTTCGACAAGATTCAGCGATATTGCGACGACTGGAAACTGAAAATAAATGTCCATAAGTCGGAGACAATTCTGTTCCGGACTCCGTTGGCTATGGCCACGAGGGATACGTGCAAGAATTGGCGCAAGATGGTTATCGTTGATCTTCACGGGCAGCCATTAGCGAGCAAAAGTGTAGTGAAGTACCTCGGTATCTGGTTAGATCAGTATTTATATTTCGACAGACATATAAATGCTGCTCTGACCAGGGCCAGAGGAGCCTTCGCTCTGACGAAACGGCTGTTTTTTAGCAGTCGGCTTGACCCCAGAGTGAAGGTAATTTGCTACATGGCCCTCATACGGCCGATGATCGTTTATGGTTGTCCTGTGTGGTTCAACGTTGCCCCTTCCCAGATGGAGAGGTTTCGGGTGTTCGAGCGGCAGTGTTTACGACGCTGTACCGGCTTATATCGAACAGCCGAATCTTCTTACGTGCACTACTATTCCAACGAGGTCCTATACAACGGGGCTCGAATCAACAGAATTGACAATTTCGTGATAAAACTCGTTCGAGGTCACATTGCAAGAGCTATGTCTTCGACTAACAATTTAATTGTTGGGGCGTTCTATCCGAACGACGAGTATTTTGAGAGTGCACGCTTGAGCAGCTTCATTCCACCAGAGGCATTCCTCTTTTTAGATAGATGCGGTCTGATACAGGATAGATTGGCAGTTCCGTTAATCTACCACGTCAGACGACGAACAGTGGATAGGCGACTCCTGTACAATCGGGACGTCATGGCACAAGGCGGAGCAGAGCTCCTTCGGTTCAGTAGGGCTGTGTCCGAAAGGGACCGAACTGATAGGGTGAAGCAGGAGAGCCAGTGGCTTCAATCGGCACTTGATAGTGAGTAGTCGGGATGGGGTTTTAAGCCTTGGCCGGCTTACATACTTGTTTTATAGTTTTAGGGTTTAGTTTTAAGTAGAATAGGCATGGTGGCACAAAAAAAAACATACAAAAAAAATACAAAAAATACAAAAAAAGAAAAATACAAAAAAATAAAAAAAAAAAATTAAAAAAACATGGAATAATCAAAAAAAAAAAAATAAAAAAAAAAAATATGAAAAACAAAAAACGTTAGATAGTTAGATTTGCTGCTGTGGTTGTTCTAGTTTTAAGTAGTTTATAGGTAGAATAGGTAGTTTTAGTTAGCTTATTTTAAGGACCTTATTTTACGTAGTTTTAAGTAAAAATAAAAGAGGATATTGATATTAGTTTTTTTTTTTAATTTTCTAATGAATACAAAAATAAATAAAATTGAATTGAAGTTAAATAGATCTTAGGGCCGAAAGGCATTAGCATTAAGTATTATTGTTTAACTTAGAGTGTCCGTATGGGACCAGTAAGTTAGTTGTAAGTTATGGATAATTAGGCTAGTTTTATGAATTTTTGTCTAGCCTTAAGATAGTCTTAAGAATGAATTAATAAAAATGAATTTGAAAAAAAAAAAAAAAGTGCGTTGGACTGTCATGCCAGAGGTCTTGGGTTCAATCCCTGCCTGTGCCACCTAAAGTTTTTTTCACGGATACTGCCTCTTGCGAGGAATTGACAAATTCTCCAATAGTAATTCTTGTCATGAAAAAGTGCTTTCTCAAATTAGCCGTTCGGATTCGGCATTATACATATATGTAGGTCCCCTCCATCCCTGCAACTATTCGCACACAGGAATGGTTGAGAGTTGTAAGTCACTAGGCCCTGGTTATCTACGGACTGTTGCGCCACCTTATTTATTTTTTTAAATCTCCAGATGAAATCAATGAATAGCATTTTTATATTGAATTCATAAGCGATTGTATTCCCGAAAATTGTATTCAATTAACAGTGAAACAAACATTTTGAAAGCCAAGTGGCTATACAGCTTCAACAATGACTAATTACTTCCAACTGTGGTAATTTGGCGTCATTCAAAACATGGCATCTGACTCATTTGTTATAATAACAACTTCGACTTTTCTAGCCAAAAGAAATTGTTTTATTTTTATTTATTTTTAATCACCATCTTATAAGTGCCAGAATTTCTTGGCGCCAACAAAATTATAACTATAGGCAAACTCATGCAAAACAATAATACTATACCTTTTTATTACTGAGGCATAAAACCATTATCTTTTCACCTTTAAATGTATACCGGGTCAAAACTTTATCTTGGCTACAAGACTCAACCTAACTTAAAACTGCAATTAATTTTAAGTTGACAACAATTTGCCTTTAGAGTAGGGTAAGTAAATGTGATACCTATTTGTCATTAAAATATAGCAACACAACTTATAAATATATACTACTAGATACATGCCCAAAGGCGTTATTGACACATTATAGGTACATCGTTTCTATAATATTATCACAGAGTCTTATGTATATTCATAGCCAAAGTTAATTGAAATTGACTTTTATGACCTAAATATATATCTACATACTCGTACATACAGGCATTCTAGTGTTTTACCTTGAATTACAAGTTGACTAGCCTCATACCTTAACTTACCAGCAAAACAAAAACCATACAAATTAACCAAAAAATAACAATGTTATCTCTTTAATAAACCATCATAATATGTATGGTATGTGCTTCATATAGAAAATATATTTTTTAAATAGATCAACGCCATTAATTAACAATCTAATAAATCAAATCAAACCTTCATAATATAATAACGATTGTGTGCACAACTCTTTAAGATATGTACATACGACCATAGTATCTATCTATGGACACTTTAGTAGGTAAATGGTTACAGAACGTTTAATGTGATTAAAATATCGATATAAAAATGTACTAAAGCCAGGTGTTGGATTTTATTATAAAAATAACATGTTTAGAAAGTAAATTTTTTTGCTTTGATTAAAAAGTATGGAAAATCTTTTATAAATAATTGGGCATTAAGAAGTAATGAATAATAAATAAAAAATAAATTTTATAAATATATAAACAATAATTAAATATAATAACATAAGGAACAAAACAACGGGTTCCTTGTGACTTCGTTTCCTTTGTGGAACAAGTACAACTAATTGTAACCCGCGATTGATCCATTGGGCAAGTTCAAACAACATAAGGGACTTTATTTGCAGTCAACTACATTCTTTGACAGTACATTTTGACCGAGGCAACTAGTACGTTTTTGAAGTTTTATAAACTTTAAACTAGGGACTTACTTCACTAACCTCTATAGCTTCAATTGATCGTGCAAAAACTACCAAAAACATAATTGTCTACAAAACACTCCACTCTTTTGTATTTTAAAGAAATGTTACTTATTCCTTTTCCAATTTTACATTACATAACACATCAAATAGAATTGTTCAGAAAATAAATTAATTACAGAATAATAAAGTTCAGTTTTCAGCTGAATGAAAAATTACGATTAGCCGTCATTTTGACATAACCACAATTGATTTGATAGTTAGGGAGATTTTTCTTGACTAACTTTCCAGTCAACTTTCCAATAAAGTTGCCTTAATTGGAAGGCAATTTTTTGGCACCTGGGCAATTATATACTAGAAATGCAGTACAGCTGCCATCACCCAGTGGTGTCGGAGAGGGTTTTAATTGTAGTGTTTAGTACTAAAGCCGTCTGCCATTCAAGTAAAATTGTAGTATCTAGTAATTTAAGCGAAGAAAAAGAATATTTTAAAATTTTATCGTACAATGTATCAGGTCTGTTTAATAAATCCTTATTTAGTGATTTTTATAAATTTGTGAATAGCTTTGATTTGATATTTTTGTATGAAACTTTTGTAACTGAAAACAACTTTTCAATTATCGAAAATAAGCTGTTAGATTTTGTATTTAAGTGGATCGCGGCAATGCGGACCCATGAGCGTGGAAGAGCAAGTGGAGGTTGCTACTTTGGTTTCAAAAAAAAGCTTCAAAGTTTGAAATGCGAGTTTCGGATGCACAATAATATATGGATTGTTTACTTAGAAATTAATACCAAACACCTGTGGATACTTCCTCAATACCTCAACTGTAATAATTGGGAAGATTTTGAAAGAACAACGGAGTTACTTAGCCACATGAGATCGACGAACGTTATGCTTATTGGAGACCTGAACGCGAGAATCGGGCTAGAGGCAGGTGTAATGAACGTTGTTAACGGTTTTTATAGGCAATCAAAGGATACTGTTTGTAATGCAAGAGGAAAGAAACTCCTAGAGCTTTGCGATTCTTTTGGACTTCGAATTCAGAATGAAACGAGTGCGAGTGACACCTCGGGTAATTTCACATTTATTGGAGGCCAAGGATCATCGTTGATTGATTATGCGATCCTAGGTGAAGACTGGGAGTCACTGGTGACGGATCTAGAAGTTAAAGAATTTCCGTATTCGGATCACCTTCCCATTATTGTAACATTCCAACGGCGGCGCTTGCAACCAAATGATGATGAAATTATTAGCCCGCAATCACTGCCCAGACTTAACTGGAAGATATCGCAAGCCTCAGCATACAGACAACAACTGGATGGTAGACTACAAAGCACATCAAAGACCAGACTTTCAAATGTTAGAACAAACCATAAAGGAATCTTACCCACAACAACAGCCTCGCGGAAAAGGATGGGATTCAGGAAATGAGCCTTGGTTTGATCAAGAATGCCGAAAAGCTAGGAAGATTTCTTTTGCATTGTTGAAAAATTTTCGGAGTTCCTCCCAAAGCTCAGTTAGGATTAACTACTTAGAGGCCAATAGAAAATATAAAGAGCTATGCAAAGCCAAAAAGTTGAAATATGAAGAAAAACAAGCATGCAGATTGCTGTCTTGTAAAAACGCTAGGGACTTTTGGAAACTGGCTTGGGAATTAAATGGAAAACAACCAGTAATACACAAAAAACTGTGTGCAAATTCACTTTTTCTTCACTTCAAGAATCTACTAAATCCCGAAACAACATTAACAAACTGGCATTATGCAGTTCCTCGATTTGAGGACGAAATTTTAGACCCAGAATTTAGTATGCATGAGCTTGAACAAACCTTATGGACACTTAAAGATGGGAAAGCGGCAGGTTCAAATGGTATTCCAGTAGAGTTCTACAAATACGGAAGCGTCACACTGAAAGAACATCTGGTAACATTATTTAATAATGTTTTTGAGGGGAATCTTCCTGTAGATGAATTCAGAAATGCTGTAATATTCCCGATACACAAAAAAGGATCCTTGTTGGATGCAGCGAACTATCGAGGAATCTCTTTTCTAAATGCAACATATAAGATCTTCACAACAATGTTACAGAAACGACTTACAAAATGGATTACAACGCAAAATGTGCTAAACGAGTGTCAAGCTGGTTTTAGATCCGGATACTCTACAATCGACAATATCTTTGTCCTCAGGAGCCTTGCTGAAAGCTTTTGCATGCAGGGTAAAAAATTGTATGTATTTTTCATCGATTTCAAAGCAGCCTTTGACACGATCAACAGAGGTGCCTTATTTTACAAATTGTACAATCTGGGATTTTCGTTGAAGTTCGGCTTAATACTCGAAGAGTTGTACAGAGGAACACGGGCTGCAGTTTGGAATGGAGCGGAACTTTCGGATTGGTTTGCAACTTCGTCAGGAGTGAGGCAGGGATGCACACTGAGTCCTACCCTCTTTTCGCTCTTCATAAATGATCTAATTGATTTCCTTCCTGGAGGAGTTGACTTTGCGGGAGAGCGTATTAAAGCATTGATGTTCGCGGATGATATAGTCTTGTTTGCTTACTCCCCAGAAACACTCCAACTTATGATAAACAAGATTTACAATTACTGTTGTTTATGGAATTTGGTTGTCAACACTCAAAAATCCAAGGTGATGATTTTTAAAAGAGGAGGTGGACGAAACGCATCGAATGAAAAGTGGGTGTTTAACGGAGAAGACATTGAATGCGTAAAGGAGTACAAATACCTAGGCGTCATCTTTTCGAGCAACTTAAACATGGAAAAGCATCTAATAGAAAAACTGCAAAAACAGCTATAAATATAGCATGGAAAAGAGTTTTTATGAACGTCAACATAGCACATAGTATAAAATATAAAGTATTTGAAGCTGCAGCGGAGAGTATTCTTTTATACGGCGCCCAAGTTTGGGGATGTAAAAAGTTTCTCACAGTGGAGAAACTACTAACTCACTACGTGAAAAGAGTATTTCGTCTGCCATTGAACACACCAAACTATGTTATTATGCTAGAGACAGGACTTCCACCTTTATTCGTCAAAACCCTTAAACTGCAAGCGGACTATTTACTGAAAGTTTTTAAGATGCCTGATTCCCGACTGGTCAAGAAAGTAGCTCTTAAAGCAGTACAAAATCCAAATAGCTGGTACAGGGAGTGGAATTGCCTCGCTGAAGGATTTAATGTAGAGTTCAATTTAAACGTTGGAAGCATATCAAGTTGCAAGGATATCTTATATGATGTGATTGCGAAAGTAGATGAAAAATGTAGAGAAGATTATGTAGCTGAAGCTTCCGAGTCCTTATTCAGAACAATTTATGGAAGGCTGAACCACAATCTTGCTGAAAGAAACTACTTCAGTGATGCAAATAGTGTGAACGAGATTTCAACAATGGTTAGACTCCGAAGCGAACTTATAAGCCTAAATTTCATGCCACATAGACCCGAATTACCATTGGAGTGCAGTATGTGCAATCTTAGAGAAAGAGAGGACGTTATTCATTTCGTTGGAAAATGCCCTACTTTAAAGGAAACAAGAAGGAGCTTTTTTGGAAGTGACTTCTTATCGGATGAACAAGTTGTTGCCTTGCTGAATGAGATGAATGTCGGAAATTTGTACAAGTATTGCAAAATCGCGTTAAATTATAGATCTAGAATTATGAACGAAGATTTCTGATTTATCAACTAATTATCCACTTAAATTAATTCAAACTTAAAGTTGAGAAAAAAAAAATAATTTAAAATTAACTTCTTTTTTAAATCCACATAAATAATTATAAAAGCTTATTACAATATTTGTATAATTTATGTTAATTGTCAATCTGGCAGACGGCAAATGCCATGTCATAATGATTTTTTTGTATATATGTAAAAACATGATTTGTAAAATGTATTTATAATATTCTAATAAAAAATCTATCTAATCTAATCTAATCTAAAAAAAAAACCTACTAGAAACTTGCCTTACTTTCAAATCTCTTATGTTGTCTGAACTTGCCTATTGTTTCCAGTGATGTGTGGCAATGAGGCACTGTCTTTTTGAAACGTCATTTAAGTCAAGCTCTTCCATTATGCGCAGAAAAATGTCATAATCGCATGGTATCGACTGAGAGAGCAATCAACGACCGACCGACGAATGAATGAAGAAATGTAATTTTTAAACCTAAATTCTCTGCAAATTGTAAACAAAAAGATAAAAAATAGTTCAAGTTAATGTAAATGTTATCAAATTAGCTTTTTCATTGCCAAAATAAATGAAATTTAAGAAAAGTGTTCGTCGCGAATTGCAATCTGATTGCAACTAACTGTCAAACTCAATTCGTGTTCCACATACGATCCACACTCCAACGAATACAATTTTGGCGCACGTCCTTACCTAAAAATGTCATTCTAGTCTTTGTTGTTTTTCTGGATGTATTGGTAGCTCTTGCAGTGTTTCTGACTGCTCTTGACTTTGAATACGGTAGTTTTGTTTGTTTACGTATCCTTACTTACTTTACTTACTTACTTAAGGTGGCGCTACAGTCCTGTGTGAACTAGAGCCTCACCCAACAAACTTCTCCATCTAGCTCGGTCCTTAGCTAGATGTCTCCAGTTTCGAGCTCCAAGTTGGGTGAGGTCACTTTTAACTTGTGCGTGCCACCTGATCCGCGGTCTTCCTCTACTGCGTTGTCCTGTGGGTGTGGATTCAAAGACTTTCCGGGCCGGAGCATTGGTTTCCATGCGCTCTACGTGACCCAGCCATCTTAGTCGTTGGACTTTTACCCTTCTGGCTAAGTCTACGTCGCTGTACAGCCCGCACAGCTCATCGTTCCATCTTCTCCTCCACTCCCCTTCGATGCATACAGAAGGGTAGATCACGCGAAGAACTTTCCGCTCGAAACGATCCAAAGGTGCTTTCATCCGCTTTTGTCATAATCCATGCTTCTGCATGGTATAGCAGGACGAGGATGATGAGGGTCTTATATAGCGACACTTTGGTCCTTCGAGAGAGGACTTTCCACTCAATTGCTTTCTTAACTCAAAGAAACAGCGGTTAGCAAGAGCTATTCTTCGTTTGATCTCAGCGCTGGTGTTGTTTTCTGCGTTTACAGCGGAGCCTAGGTCGACGAAGTCCTTGACTACCTCAAAGTTACGTCTGTCAATGAAGACGTTTTGACCAAGACGTCGGTGTTGTAGGTCCTTTGTTGACGACAGCATGTACTTTGTTTTGCCCTTATTAACCGTTAAACCCATTTTTGCCGCCTCTGCCTCAATACTCACAAAAGCCCCATTAACATCACGCTAAGTTCTTCTGGTTATGTCAAAGTCATCAGCATATGCTAGTAATTGGACAGACTTTTGAAAGATAGTGCATCTAGTGTTGACGTGTGAGCTCTGCAATATTCGTTCAAGTACGATGTTAAAAAAATCGCATGACAGCGCATCACCTTGTCTAAAACCTTTTTTGACATCGAAAGGTTCTGTTAAGTTGTTTCCAACCTCTATGGAGCAGCGTAAATTCTCCATGGTCATCCTGCACAATCGGACGAGTTTGGCAGGGATGCCAAAACTAGACATGGCTCTATACAGCTCGTCTCTGTAGATACTGCCATATGCGGCCTTGAAATCGATGAAAAGATAGTGGGTGTCGATTTAATGTTCTTGGTTTTTTTTAGAATCTGCCATAATATGAATATTTGATCGACTGTGGACTTTCCTGGTCTAAAACCACACTGATAAGGAACTATCAGGTTGTTGATGATGGGCTTTAGAGGTTTAGACGTTCACATATTACGGCACAGAAGATTTTGTAGGCTATGTTAGGTAGACTGATTTCCCTATAGTTTGTGCAGTTTAGAGGGTCTCCTTTTTTCAGTATCGGGTAAACAATACTGAGGTTCCATTCATCGGGCATGCTTTCTTCCGACCATAGCTTACAGATAAGTTGGTGCATGCTTCTAACCAACTTATCTGCAGCTGCTTTAAAGAGCTCGGCATTAAAGCCATCCTTGGCTAAAACGAGGTAGTGGTCCAAATCTATGTTAGCTCCTCGGAAAGTTCGGACATCCATGATGCTGGAAGCGAGTCTAGCGTCCATCGCAATATGGTCAATCTGGTTGACGGTAGATTGATATGGAGATCTCCAAGCTCCTTTGTGGATGTTGAGGTGTGGAACACGCGTACTGGCTACCATGACGTTGTCGGAAGTGTTGTCGTGCAGGCTGTTTTTCCCGATTATTCCACCAAATATCCCTTCCCTTCCTGGCTGGTCATTAAAATCGCCCAGGACAATGTTAATATCGTAGCTAGGACACTGCTCATATGTTTTGTCTAAGAGCTCGAAGAACATATCTTTGGTGTTGTCATCCTTCTCTTCGGTGGGGCGTGGGCGCATATCTGGCTAATGTTGCCGAATTTAGCCTTGATGCGGATTATTTACGCATCCATTCCTCCAAAAATTCGGCATTGTGGTAGGCCGTTTGACTTCAATTCTTGCACCAGCTGTATTTTTAAAGGCTCCATACCTAAGTTCTTCAGCAACAAATTATCTACGTAGTAGGCTCCAAATCGATAATTCAAGTTCATTTAGCTGCGATATTCTTCTCAGTTTGCATTCTAAATAAGCGAAAAGAAAATTTAGTTAATTTATACCCTGAATAGCCGCCTCAGAAGGAAGATTAAACTGACCATAACATGGAAGAAGCGCGCAATGAAATTTCTTAATCCAACACGCATTTTGATAATAAAATTCAATAGTTTTGCAAGCGTTGTTCGGTTGTAAGACAGTTAATGGTTTAAAAATCACCTATTATAAGCGTATCAGTTTGTAATCTATTAAAGGAAGTTCTCCGATAAAAAAACTGACGTAAATTTTTAAACGATTTAATAAAATGTTAAAGCCATTTTTAGCAATTTAAAAATAAAAAAGAGGCTGGGATGCGACCCACACTGATAACTTCCCATCCCTTATGTTGATTTGTCTTGCTTAAAAGTTTGTCTATATGTATGTATCAATTTTTACAAAATTTGCGTACTTTTTTTTGTAGATTTTATTTTTTTATGGAAAACGGACTGTTGGATTTTTATAAAAAAAAATTACTGAATATCGAAAACAATATTTTCTGTGAAATAAATTAAGTTTGAAGCCAATATTTTTAATTTTTGAGAAAGTAAGTTTTAGTAGGTATTGTTTTTTTTAGGTTTTTATTTTTTGTAAAAAAAACTGTCAATTCAATTTTGTTCAAAACTTTTACTGAATGTTGACAACAATATTTTTTGAAAGATGAAAGTAGTTTAAAGATAATGTCTCAAAGTTTTAAAAAGATATTTGAGTCAAAAATATATTTTTACCAACTTTTATTAATTTTTTTTTGTAAAAAAAAACTGTCAATTCGATTTTTCTCAACATCTTTCAGAATTTTGAAAACAATATTTCTTATAAGATAAAATAAGTTTGAAGCCTTAATCTCAAGTTTTTGAAAAGATATTTGAGTCGAAATTCAATTTTTACCAACTTTGACTAATGTTTTTTTTAAATTTTTAATTTTTTATAAAAAAAACTGTCAATTAGATTTTTCTCAAAATTTTATCAGATGTCAAAAACATTATTCTTCGTTGCACAAAATTGTTTTGGAGTTGAAGTTATATTTTATTCGTAAAATTTTCGAGGTGACACATTTTTTTCAGTTTTGTTGATTTATAAAAAAACCGTTAATTGGATTTTTTTCCAAAAATATAGTTGTTTTGTATCGCGTTACAATATATAATATAAAATTTAATTCAAGTCATTGGTTCATGAGATATTTAAGGTTAACCAAAATGTTCACCTTTTTTTTAAACTGCTATGGTTAAAAAAACACCCACGCAATTTTCTTGAGAGCCCTTTCTGCATCTTTCTCCCTTATTATCTGTATTAACAAAATTTATTTTAAGTCGATATCTCTTCTGGTTCTTGAACTATATGGACGACGAAAATAACGTCGCGAACGTACGAACGTACGTACACACGCACGCGCATACATCTTTCTAAAAATCGTTTGTTTCGACTATATTAAAACGTCAAGAAATGTCAAAATTTTCAATTCGACAAATCGGACCCATGACAATAACTTCCTATGGGAAGTTAAAAAATAAGATGGCGCAACAATCCATTGAGAACTAGAGCCTAATGACTTACAACTCTCATTCTCAACCATCCTTGTTTGTGAGCAATGTTGCCAGGGATGGAGGGGACCTACAATTTTATGCCGAATCCGAACAGCTTATTTAAAAAATGCACTTTTCATGACAAGAATTACTCTTGGAGGATTTGTCAATTCATCGCTAAAACCAAAAAAAAAAACCTTAAATGGCACAGGCAGGGATTGAACCCAAGAACTCTAGCATGACAGTAAAACACATTTTTAGTTTGAATTCATTTTACACAAATCATTCTTAAAGCTAGATAAAAATTCATAAAACTAGCCTTTTTATCCATAACTTACAACTAACTTACAACTAACTCATGCGGACACTCTAAGTTAAACTATAATACTTATTACTAATGCCTTTCGGTCCTAAGATCTATATCCAACGCAACAAACCATCACACCAAGGGCTATTTATTATGCTTGAAAGATAATTTAACTAATTTTAAATGCTTTTATCTTCTTACTATGATTTTTTAAGAGCTTGAGAACTTTTTAAAAAAAAAAATGCATAAAATTTACAAAATCTCATCGATTCTTTATTTGAAACGTTAGATTGGTCCATGACATTTACTTTTTGAAGATAATTTCATTTAAATGTTGACCGCGGCTGCGTCTTAGGTGGTCCATTCGGAAAGTCCAATTTTGGGTAACTTTTTCGAGCATTTCGGCCGGAATAGCCCGAATTTCTTCGGAAATGTTGTCTTCCAAAGCTGGAATAGTTGCTGGCTTATTTGTGTAGACTTTAGACTTGACGTAGCCCCACAAAAATAGTCTAAAGGCGTCAAATCGCATGATCTTGGTGGCCAACTTACCGGTCCATTCCTTGAGATGAATTGTTCTCCGAAGTTTTCCCTCAAAATGGCCATAGAATCGCGAGCTGTGTGGCATGTAGCGCCATCTTGTTGAAACCACATGTCAACCAAGTTCAGTTCTTCCATTTTTGGCAACAAAAAGTTTGTTAGAATTAAACGATAGCGATCGCCATTCACCGTAACGTTGCGTCCAACAGCATCTTTGAAAAAATACGGTCCAATGATTCCACCAGCGTACAAACCACACCAAACAGTGCATTTTTCGGGATGCATGGGCAGTTCTTGAACGGCTTCTGGTTGCTCTTCACTCCAAATGCGGCAATTTTGCTTATTTACGTAGCCATTCAACCAGAAATGAGCCTCATCGCTGAACAAAATTTGTCGATAAAAAAGCGCGAAACACATTTCGAACCGAACACTGATTTTGGTAATAAAATTCAATGATTTGCAAGCGTTGCTCGTTAGTAAGTCTATTCATGATGAAATGTCAAAGCATACTGAGCATCTTTCTCTTTGACACCATGTCTGAAATCCCGCGTGATCTGTCAAATACTAATGCATGAAAATCCTAACCTCAAAAAAATCACCCATTATATCACAAAAATTTTCTAAAGTTAAAATTCGGATGATAGTTTTTAAATAAAAGGGAATTAGAAATGTTCCAGTCAGAAAAAGAAAATAAAGGTTTAAAATTTCTACTTAGTAAAATGTAAAACGCTTAACAATAGATTCTTTATAATTTTGCGCCCTTGAAATTATTGTTAAAAAGCAAACAATTTATTTGAAACACATAATCACGTGGATCTCAAATTCTTAAGCGGCATATACACGCATCAAAATCTCATCAAGCATGTAAGAGTGTGTTTGTGAAATTGAAACACGTATAGAATGTGTGTATGCTTGACGAGAAATCAAAATGTTTTGATTTTTCTTCAATCAGGGGTCTATGCTTGACAAGTGCTTGAAAAGTGTGTATTCGTGATTGAGTGCTTGATCAAGCATCATTCTTGTTTTTGCGTTGCTATTGTCAAGATAGCATTCGGAAGGATTTTTTTTAATGTGCATGATGGAAGATACAAATTAACGTTTCCATGACAATACGACCAATAGACTGTTCAGAAATAGCAGTGATGAATTTTAAGTCTGCAAATGTATTGCCTGTCGCCAGAAACCGAAGAGCTTTTGACAGACGTTGACTAACAGGTATAGCTTCTCGCATTTCGGTATCTTTTCTGATAATTTTGGGTGTTATCATTTCCAGAAGTTGGTTGTATGTTTCCACACAAAAACACATTTAAATTATAAGAAACCAATTGACACTAATATTAGGATAATAAAATTTGCATTTTGTTCTCTAAAACAAGAGAATTTTTTAAAAACAATTTGGTAGTAACGAATTGCAGTGTGGTTGCTACGAACTTTCAAACTCTATTCGCGTTCCACATACCATCCACACTGCAACGAATAAATTGTTCGTGCTCAACTTAACCTCAAAATTATACCGCTCTTGTTTTGTTTTTGTGTGAAAGATCATGGCTGAGGAAAATATGGAGAAAAGGGTTGACAATTCGTCGCTGTCTGCGAATAGAAATAAAGCTCATGTGAAAGAAAAGTCAAAATATGCGAACATCCACAGTTCGCAGTTCGTAGCTCATGTGCAAGATGCTTAAGAATACAACCGGCGGCGGCAGCGCGGCGCTGCAAGTCAACTCGAACCACTAAAGCAATATTCACATGAGCACGACCAACGACCAACGAATGAACGAATATTCGTCGATTTTGACATATCTTTCACATGAGAGTTTTTAATTCGTCGCGAATGAAGTTTGACATTCACCACCGAAACCAAATCAAGAACGATTTTTTAGGTTAAGTACGCGCGATTTTTTCATTCGTTGCGAGTGTGGATAATGTGGAACGCGAATAAAGTTTGACAGTTAATATCAACTCTAATTTTTTTCGCGACGAATAAATTTGTTTTCTTAAATTTATTAATATATGATATTGAAAAGTAAAAGTACGCATCATAAATCAAATAGAAACTATATTTCTATCGTTTTGTTAAGAATTTGTGTGGAAATATGTCTTTAAACGTATATATGTATGTACATAAACTCACATTTTGTAATTCATTCGTCGTTCGTTGGTCGCGCTCATGTGAATGATGATTAACCTTTCGCATTCGTTGTTAAACTTAATTATGAAATACACCAGATCAACTACATTGTCGATCACTAAACTACCTTATCGTTTCTCAACTTGCCTATCGACCCTGTCAGTTTCTGACATCTAAACGTCATAATAATTCAATAAACAAAAATAAAAAGAAAAACAAAGTAAAAGAGTGAAATAGTTTAATTTGTTTATTCAGTGAATTTTAAAAATTAATTAGTGACCAGTTTCTTAAGAGGACTAGATTTAGATAGGGCAATATAATATGGCTCAAAACATCTATACGACATCTAACATTCGCTGTAAGTACATTTTTCCATATTTTGTTGTTTTCTAGGTACTGTAACCTTACATCTTTTGTGATGATTAAGATAAGACTTATATAAAAATGCATATTATGTTCGATGGATAATACATCAAAAAATTGTTTGAGTTTTTTTTAAGTTCAATAGTAAATCGTATTGAAATGTTTTATGTCTTTTCAAAATCAGTTATTGATGCTTTAAGAAACAAAGTATTAAAAATTTGTCTGCTTATTTGCCATTTGTTGATAATGACAGTTTATAAATTGGTTTAAGGAAGCGTTCACATTTCACAGTGATGATAGCTCAAGTTATTGAGTCCTAATTTCAAAATCTTTTACAAGTTCATTGTCGGTTTTAAGGTTCCAAACTTTAGGCCCTAGATCTCACTTAATCATAATCTTCAATCATTTATATAACATTTACAAATTTGAATTGTCGATCAAACATCAAAGTTAAATGGTTTTGATATAACTTCTATTTCTAAGCACACTCAACACCTTACACAATATTACTTATTTTTTTTAGGCCACCATCAACAATTTTATCGGATTTAAGAAAATAGCCTATAATAATGGTCATATAGGATTGTATCAGTCCTATATAGTATATCGATTTTCTGTAATATTAATTATATTTCTTGCTTTCCTAATCGGGTTTCTTTTTTTATATGAGTATGATTGATAACTATCAATTAAATTGGGTTTACAATATTATCTTAGGCGCACCGATTCGTGTTCAATCAAATAAATAGAATGAATATACAGAAAAATTATCTTATCGCAAATTGGAAACATATCTCAGACATAATATACCTGTAAAAGTAAAGGTAAAACATATGACTGCATCTTAAGAAAATATATAAAAAAGAAAACTCATTACACTTAAAAAAATATTCATTGAAATTTACTTTAAATGTATTGTCCAAAATTAAAAAAAAAAAACCTACCGAAAACGATATTGAAGACTCGAAAACCGTAGTTATTCAAAAGAAGTCGTGTCTTTTGGGTCTTAAGAAAATAAATAGGTATGCCACAAAATTGTAGAAAATTAAGTTCTTTTAAATACGTATCTTGTACAATTCTGTATTTATTGTTTCCTTTGTTTTTGTTTTTTAATAAAGGTTTTAGCGTCCTAATTTTCTATATCTTTTCTTATCAGTTATTTTTTCGGTAAAGAACGGTTTTGGTTGTACAGCGCATTTAAATACAGGATGTTTTATTTTGAATATCATGGCCAAGAATCTAGCTTTATTATAAAGAAAAGAGGAAGGGATGCGACCCACTCCCATAACTTCTCGTCACGTTCGTCGATTTGTCTTGCTAACAAACATTGCGAAAAATTGCTTTCAAAGAGGGAAAAGAGGTCCCGAAGCTGATAAATACCAAGTAATACAGAAATTTAATATCTTGCGCACTAATTATAGAAAAGCATTTAAACAAAAATCGGATTCTGAAAAAAGTGGAACAGTTGACATAGTGTTATTTTGACGCGATGCAGTTTCTTCGAAACTTGGAGGAACCATTCACGTTGCAAAGCACCATCCATAAAGAAAGCATCACTCAGCATGTTGTCTACACGATACAAGTATCAGCTTTCAACTAAATTAATGTAAAGGGTTTTTCAGCGCCGTCCTGCTGGAGCCACATGTGTCGTCTAGGTTCATATGGTTCAATTTGGGTCATAAGAAATTAGTTAACGAACACTCATTTTGATAATAAAGTTTTATCATTTGAACGTGCTGTTCAATCGTGTAACTTGCCATGATGATTTGGCATAAACAACTGATTAATAAACAAAAGATTTGACAGATGTCACCAAAACAAAATGGCCGCCACAGGGCGCCAAAATCTACCCGAGCCAATTGAAAAACCATTTAAAAAATGTTGAATCGTCTGGGGCGCCTAGCCAATAATATTGTGCAATATTTTGCACAATAATATTTAGCGTCTTGGGACGGCTTTAGTTATTTTTTTTTAATTTGACCAGTTTGGTATCACGATATCTCCACTGGTTCTTGAGAACGTCAATCATCTCCGGCGTGGTGAAACGACTACACATAACACCAAATGCGGTGTTTAATCACAATAACTTGGAGGCCACACCACAAGCCCAATGCGTTCACCAAACGTTTCCTTCAATTTATTTATTTTTTTGTTGTGCCGCGCGAACCGAACCATTATTTTGGAAATAAATTTGCCCAATTTTCATACTTAAGTAAAAATACTTATTATAAAATGGCAAACTAAACTGACCATCAATCAATTAACAGCTGTCAAAAAGATCAACTCCGAAAAAAGTATTGCCAATCTTGACAACTTTGAATTTAGTTTGTGAACGCACCTTTTTATGAAAAAGCTTAAGCGGCATATACACGCATCAAAATCTCATCAAGCATGTAAGAGTGTGTTTGTGAAATTGAAACACGTATAGAGTGTGTGTGTGCTTGACGCGAAATCAAAATGTTTTGATTTTTCTTCAATCAGGGGTCTATGCTTGACAAGTGATTGAAGAGTGTGTATTCGTGATTGATTGCTTGATCAAGCATCATTCTTGTTTTTGCGTTGCTAGAGTGAAGACATCATTCGGAAGGATATTTTTAAATGTGCATGATGGAGGATAAAAATTTTTTGTTAGAATTAATTGAAGTGTACCGTTCATTGCCAGCGTTGTTATACCTATATAAATAGTTATATTTCTAATTTTGATTTAAAATACAGAGAAAATAATACAAGTAAAAAATATTTACATTGAAAAAATAATGTTTTATTTACTTTGATATGATCGTTTAGGACTTCAATAATAGCTTCGCACGTTTCCATGACAATACGACCAATAGATTGTTCAGAAATAGCACTGATGAATTTTAAGTCTGCAAATGTATTGCCTGTAGCCAGAAACCGAAGAGTTATTGACAGACGTTGACTAAAAGGTATAGCTTCTCGCATTGCGGTATCTTTTCTGATAATTTTGGGCGTTATCATTTCCAGAAGTTGGTTGTATGTTTCCTCGTTCATGCGAACGAAATTTTTGAAGTCACTTGGCGAACTTAATTTCAGTTCATACAAATGATTTTCATGTGTAAACTGCTTTCGTTTTTTCAGCCACTCTTTCATCCAGATCCGTTTTTTCCGCAAATTTTTCCTCTTCATTTTTAACGCCAGCGCTAGTCCCAGAGCTATGCAACAATCGTCCATGTCACTCATATTTTTCTAACGAAGAATCCGCACATCCATTCACATCCAAAATCTACGAAAAAATGATGATTGATGACTCATGCTTGATGTGTGTATATTCAACACGAAAAAGAATTTACAAACACACTCTCACATGCTTGATGAGATTTTGATGCGTGTATACGCCGCTTTAAGATGAATATTTTGATTGATTTCCTATCTCAAAAAAATCAGGAAGACAGGAAGACAATGTTATTTTCTATTTCTTCCAATAAATGTGATTGTTGCCTGTTTTTGAATAACTAATATATCGACTTTGACGAAATATCTTTTATCCAATAATAATTAGGCCAACCAAATAATGAATATGGTTTGGAGGTTTTAGATTTAAGGTAGAGAAAGATCATTTAAAGACTTGATGTGATGGTTTATCATCTTTTTAAACTTTTTTTCGGTGTAAGAGATAAATCATATACAATTATTTCTAAACTTGTTGTGTATGTATGTACTAATACAAGATTATTGTCAAGTGGTTATTAAGTTTGAACGGAAATAATCTTGATAAGTATCAAAAGAATGAGTTTTCTGTATTTGAACATTTGTTTTACTGACACTCCATATAATGTCTACGAGAAAGCATTTTAACGCTCTTAATCAAGTTAAGTTGAGATTAATAAATACTAATAATTGAAGTCTCTTAATCCTAATAATTGTTCCGATTTTTTTAGAATTCTTCTTTTCAAAATTCAAGAGTATTTTCTTTAGTACAATAAACTTTAAATGAAATTGCATTTAAGGATTTTGAAAAAAGACACGTTTTTTTCAATTTGTTTTGTATCGAGTAGCACCTGAAAATACTCTTTCTGTTTCACTTTTCAATACTCACTTCGATCTCAAAAACTATCAAAAGTTCAAAATTGAGAATTTATAATGCAATTCAAGTATTCCTTTTACCAGTTTATCTGAGCCATAAAGCAATTAAAAAATTGATAGAAGTCTCCCCGAAGTCCAAACGTATCAAAGTTTAAACAATGTGTAAACATAATGTTATATGTTTATGTACGACGAGTATTTGTTGTACAACTTATCGAAATTATATTTATTTGATTAATAAATTGACATGATCATGACTTTATGTGTGTGACATAAGTGAGTGATTTTGAACTTCTTTTATTGATTGATTTTCAATTTGATTTGACACAAAATTATACTATTATCTATAAATAAAAAAGAGTGTGGGAAACTAATTCGGTTCTTATCATTTATGTGTCAATTTATTCTTATTTAATTATCCAATCGAATCGTTTTGAAATTGATAGATCAATGAGTCATGTTTTAAAGCACCTAAACATTAAGTCATGTTACCAGTAGTCAATTATTATGAAGTCTTAAACAATTTATTTGACATGAATGTCATCTAAAATCTAATTTTGTGTTGATATGATTTAAGTAAGAGATATTTAACTAAAAAATTCTTCGTGAGATATGTATGTATGTGGATCTGTATAAATATAAGGCACGTCAAACAAATTTCCAAATTAGAAATAATTAGCGGCGTATAATGTATTTACAAAGAGTACTCTTTTATTTTGGGAATTGACAACACATCTGTCAAAAATGAAACAAAAATGGCGGATCCCTTAATATATCAGGTTTGTTTGATTACTCAAATTTCGTGCAACATTGCACAACGGTTTACAAATTCATGTTTGTTAACTAAAAAAAGTTTTAACAAGGGAGCACAACGAGAGATAACATATTTGACTCCCTCCATCGAAAAAATTTCAAATTTCTCCTGCAAGAATTTCCGAGTGCAATGAGTTTAACAACTGTCAAAATCAGCAACTGCCATTTTCATTTTCCCTTTCATTTGATTGATTGTTGGTTTTGTGAATCTTTGCTAGTTAGAAGGTACATATTAATTCTGATTTATTCCTCTTTAATCATTACAAATAGGTAACTTGGATTTTTGTATGTTTTGTTTGACGACCGTTTACGTTCTCATGCTCATCACAGCTTAATTCCTCTGACCAGGGCATCCCCATCATCAGCGATAAATCTTTTCGCATTGGAAACACAGGTTTGTTTGAGTCAATGTTCCGGTGAACGTTAATTGCACTCATCGATTCCATGAAGAGAGAACCTTAACTATTAACTTCGTATCGCCTCCAATCAGTCCAAGAAAGTAATCACACTCATATGTGAAATCCTTTAAATCACGTATACACAACAATTGAGAAATTCTACATTTGTTGATTTGTGATTTAAAACTAGCCTGAGAGATAATCAGGATAAACTTCAACGGTGTATTCATCTTTTGTCATAAACGACTTGTTTGCAGTTAGACGAATTGGCTTCCTTTCAAAAATTTTACAGGTTTAACACTTTGGCTACAAATTAACTAAACAGATTTATCATGTTTAAAATACATACTCAGTATCAGTTGTCATTTTTGTTTGACTGGTTGATAGTATTGGACAGTGCTTGCATTAAATTCATTTAAAGTGACTTATTTTGACATTTCATTATTTTCATCACTCATGCATCCATTTTTAATTTCTAACACCCTTAATTTTGACAAACAGGCTATTAATTTAGTGTTCTGTAATGACTCAGAATAGTCGGTGTTGGGCTTAATGCAACTATTTCTTTAATAAAAACAAAAATTCACAAAGAAATAAAATTAACTTTTGGATTGGGAAGTTTCCTTTGAACTTTCAATAAACCATCACCATCATGACCACAATCATATGTCACCTAAAGCGATATGGTTCTACGAAAACATTTATTATAATGTTTCCTTTTCTTTTCGTAAATACATAATTGACTTTAGGAACTACCTAAACCAAGCGCAAAGCCTGGGTTATCATTGATTCTCAGCCAGCAGTCCCGTCCCGAGAATAACACAGTCAAGACTCGATTTTAAGAGTGCAATCACCTATGGATCGAATACCAACAACAACGGAAAAAAGGAATTCCTTAAAAAATAAAAATAAAATTAAAATGATCCCCTGGACGAACTCAAAGTCGAAGTCTTGTCTTGAGTAGGTTTTGTAGGTAGGTATGTCGGTACATATGTTTCTTATACGTATACTACATAAATGCATGCAGACTGAGGAGGCGCATCATTGCTTTCTTAGTGAGAGACTTCAAGAAACGATCACAAATTAAGAATGAATCAACATGGAATGTTGTCGTAGCTGCTTGCTGGTTCTGAGTTCTGATGCATAAACTCTCTATATACCCAAGCACAAGCACAAGCTTGATGGAAAAGCGAAACCTTATTGGAATGACTTGGGATGCGATGTGAAATATTAATGAAGTTTCGAGGAACTCGCTATAAACGCTGATGAAGATGGTGGCATATCGAATGGTTTTTGAGGGATAATGTTTTTAACAGCTTATTGCAATGAAATGATGACGATGAAAACTCTCTGTATATCTAATTTTCTTGTGGTTGGATGAAAATGACGTTTTCTTGCATTTTAAGAGCCACATTATAATAGCGTTTCTGTATACATATATACTAATTTTGTGTGTGCATAATTTGTCTACACAGAGTTGGTTTTTAATAGAACAATTTCAACTGGACTTCTAGAGCAGTCATTTAGATACAAGCCTAAATATAGAAAGCATTTAAAGTATTCTTTGGACTCTGTAAGGAGGCTTAGTATATCTGTACGAGTATGTAGAAATTTCGTGCTCACAAATTGAAATTCATAACGTGTTTAAGACTAAGAAAAAATGTAGAAATTATTGTGAAGTCTAACATAACCAATGACACAATGATAAAGGGTGTCCCAAAATTAACATAAGATTTGTATTTACTGATAGTTTGCGTAAAGTCTTGAAAATAAACTTCATAAATCTGGAATAACTATTCCATGCAACTGAACAGAGAAATGTCATCAAAGAACAAACAACTCGGTGACACCACTGACATCAAAACAAAACTTAAGGCCTGTTTTTTGTGGGCAATAGTTAATTATTGATTTCAAGTCAAAAATTTTTCAAATGTCATTTTTACGAATTGGTGGAATTTGTAAGAATTATTTAGAAACGACTATTGTTAGAAATTATCAATCTGTCAATATCAAAGTTGAAAAAGTTCGTTTTTTTTTGTATAGGTATTAATAAATGTAATACAAATTATAATGTATGATTTAAATCATAACTTTTGGTTTGATTAAAATGACCAATGAGTTTCAATCATTGTTTTTTCCCAACCCAACAACTTTTTTGCAAAACAACACATGCAATTTGACAGTTCACACTTTCAACTCAACCCGGGAGGTTTTTGACGAATTAGGTATATTCAATTGTTGATTATGTTTTAAAGCCAAAGCTTGTAATTTTATTGAATGTTTTGGCATCTGCAAAACGATCCTCAGTAGTCCGGTTTTTAAATACCACTTTTACCAAAATTGTTAAAAAATCTCAAAGAAAGCAAACAGTAAAACAAACATGAAATTGTGGATTAATCTCCATATTGTGTTGACTCTTTCCGGGGCACTACTAGAAAAAAAATTAAGCGACATTTTTGTAAAAATAACTTTATTTAAGTCCTGTTATTATAAATTTTATTATCTCTCTCACTCAAAACATATTTTTTTTTCTTGTAGACATTGGTTTCAATTTCAATAGAAACGAGGTATTTAGTTTATACCACATTAAAGCATAAACAAATTATAAAAAAGGTGGTACGGTTTTCATACCACCGGCCCGGAAAGAGTTAATAATTAATGAATAAAAATAAAAATAAAAACAAAAACGAACAAATATTATTTGATAATTTTGTATTTTTATTTATTTTAATTTTGTTTACTTTTAATATCACAATATTAGTTTTACTTTTAGTTTAATATAAATATATACGCATAAAACAAACCACTTAATATAATCTACGAACTTGCCTTCGAGATACAAGAGTTCTTAGTTTTTCCAACATTCGAGACTCGAGCAAATGTCAAAATTCTATCCGCAGTTGGATCCTACTTGTAATTTTATCTGCAGTGAAGAAATGGTATTAGCAATACCCGTGTTTTGTTGGGAAATCTATCCACAGTATAGTAGGATTTTACACGAATAACAAAGACAATATCCATAGTATGAATAACACTGATAAAAGTTAGATTAGAATCTCACTATGGATGGGTTTTTGACATTTATACGAGTCTCGAATGTGATTTTGTTCTCAAATGTTGGTACGATTGATATTGCATTTGTATCTCGATGGCTGTGTTCGTTGAGTAGTTGTGCATTTGGAACCATGTGTGTTTTCCATTAGGGAAAAAATCAATCTATTACTGTTGATATAATTTAGTTTTGTTAGTGAAAATGGACTAACTGGGCTTATTTTGCAAGAGAAAACAATAGAAAAGATAATTAAATTTTGCTATGTTTCCACCAAAGGTTTATCTCAGTTTAGATAAATCTTTTTGGTGTTTCCACCGCACAAGAAGATTTAATTTAATTAAGTTTAAGTTTGATTAAGTTTGACAGCACTTTCTGAAATGCAAATGGTGTTTCGATGTTTCTTATGAAGTGCAAGTGAGATAGTTCGATTCGTGTTAAACAATGAAAAACTGAATAGTTCAGCACCATATAAGAATACCTACTCCATGTGCAATTTTTTTTTTTTAATTTGATTAAAACAAAACTATATTTTTTGTACACAAACATGCAAATAAACAGACCATAACGCATTATCTGTAAAACCAACTTCTCCACATAGGTTTTTGTTCAAAAATTTTGACTCGACTCCGATCCCCAACCGGAATCGAGGCGAATCAAGTTCATTTCAACTCGATTCAGGTATATAAAGAATTTAGGTGAGCTTCAAGCTGGCTTCAACACTGTTAATGTAGTAGTCTACGAACAAAGCCCTTCCTTGAAGTTTTTATTTTGTGTCAAATTGTTTGGTTAAAACTTTGAAATCGACTATCACATTCCACAGACGTATTTTCTTGATTTTGATAGTCAACTATCAATAATCAGCTTACTGGATTTCACCCCTGGCCTGAATTTCGCTATTTTTTTTTGGAATTTTTTGATAAATTATTATGGCAAAACTTCAATTGTATCAACTTTCAAATATAAAAACCGGACTACTGCGGATCGTTTTTTGGCAATTTCTTACTGTACTATATATGGAATACCAAAAAAACACGGCTAGTATATACGAACTTGCTTTCGAGATACAAAAGGGGTATTAGTTTTTCTATCATTCGAGACTCGAGTAAACGTCAAACTTCTATCGGCAGTTGGATCATCCTTGTAATTTAATATGCAGTGAAGAAATTGTATTAGCAATACGTGTAAGCTCATACGGATATTTTTGCAAAAAAAAACTCAATTATTTAAGGCATCTTTATTTACTGTGAAAGTCCTAAGATTTCATTTGTCGTTATTAAAAACCCTACTAGATGTTGTAGGAATAAGAACAAATGATTAGAAGAGTCTATAATTTAGTATTGAGTAATTTTCTGTCATCAAATTTGTTTTGTTTCTGAACTGAATTTCGTTATTTTTGCTTAAATTGTCAATTATTAATGGACAAATTATTATGTGATATTTAACAAAAAACTCATAGAACATTATACCAAGGGTAAATTATGTAACGAAGTTAAAAAGTTGAATAAATACTGTTTAATTAAATTAACTGTTTTATAAACCATTGAATAATTAAAGGTTTTTCGGATAAGGAAATGAAAACGATATTTTTGACACTTCGATTAACTTCACTGACACTGCAACATGACACAAAGAGCATGTAAACACACATTTTTGCACTAAACTTTTTATTGCCTGCCTACTAGGACGAGAGTTAGGAGTACGACCAACAATTGGAGTTAATGGCGCAAAGTTTTAAACAACCTTTTGTTAAGGGCTTAACATTTTACTAACTATACTCTGTTCAACAAAAATAGTCAGTACAGAGGAAGATTGCAATGGTTTGCATAGGCGATTTATTTTTAAAACTCTGACAGGGTTTTCTTCCCAAAAGCTTCAAAACCCAAAAGCTCCTTAATAAAATCCACTGAATAAACCTCTTGATTTCAATTGAGTGTGATAATGGTAACTCTGTTGAGATGTAAAGAACAAGCGAACGATTGTATTGACAGTATCCATTGCCAGTGTGTACACATTTTTGTAAAGAATTGCAACAATAATTTTTTAGGGGTTGTCCTGACGCAGTGTAGTAAGGCCTGTACTGACCACTTTTGTTGAACAGAGTATAGCAATTTGCTATTAAGCTATTAATTAGCGAATCCAAAATTTTAAATCTTTTCTTTCATTTTTCTTACTACGTAGTAAATTGTTAATTAGGTTTAATTAAAAATCTGGCATCCGAACACGTTCGTAAAAATAAACAAAACAAACAAACTGAAACGGACCTATTAATTGGAACAACGTAGATTGCTCTAACGAGTATAAGAAATTTTGCTTGGGATAATGACAGATGTCATATGAATTTTACAAATTGCTTTAAGTTAATGTATTCATTCCGTGATTTTAGCTTTAGCAAAATGTTAAAAGGTAGATAGATGTTAAGATCATTGAAAATAAGCTCAATCAATTTTTCAGCTTAGTAAATTGCTAATAAAGGGTGTCCCAAAATTAACGCAAGATTTGAATTAAATAGAAAACGCCGTTTTTAGTCTTTTGATAGTTATATTTGTATTGACTCGTAAAGTACATAGGATAGGGTTATGTATGGAATAACACATCGGACAAATGGCCTCCACGGCTTTGCATGCACGTGCGCACTCTTTTGTTGAAATTTTCCATGACCATTCTGCATAAATGTGGCTGAATTTCGTTGATGCAGCGTTGAATCTCCTCCTTTAATGCACGGGTGGTTGTGGGCTTGTTGACATAGACTTGTGATTTCAAATAACCCCATAAAAAGAAGTCTAATGGTGTTAAATCACACGATCTAGGAGGCCAATTTTGATCACCGAAACGAGAGAGTACACGACCTGGAAATGTCTCATGCAGTAATTGAATTGTTTCACGGGCTGTATGACATGTGGCACCGTCTTGTTGAAACCACATATTGGACACATCAATATCATCCAATTTTGGCAGAAAGAACTGTGTAATCATGTCGCGATATCGAGCACCAGTAACAGTCACTGCTTGACCAGCATCATTTTCAAAAAAATATGGCCCAATTATGCTTCCAGCCCAAAATCCACACCATACAGTCACGCGTTGTGGATGCATTTGTTTTTCGACAATCACATGTGGGTTCTCCGAACCCCAAATGCGGCAATTTTGGCGATTGACAAAGCCATCAAGATGAAAATGTGCTTCATCGCTTAGGATGATTTTGCTCGAAAAATCAGGTTCTATTTGTTGATGTTCAATAATCCATTCAACGAACTCTCTTCTCTGTCCATGGTCATTAGGCTTCAATTGTTGTGTTAATTGAATTTTGTAAGCATGAAGACACAGATCTTTGGTGAGTATACGCTGTAGAGAGGTTCTTGAAATTTGCAATTCTTGTCCACGACGACGTCGAATTGAGGTTCCTGGATTGTCAGCAACACTCTCACGCACTGCTTCGACATTCACATTTGAACGGCTTGTTTTTGGACGACCAGTGTGTTTGGCGTCTCCAACGGATCCAGTCTCCATGAATTTTTCAATTAATCTCTTCACAGTTGACGAAGTTAAAACACTATTCCGACCATATTTTGTATGAAATTTTCGAACTGCAGCCGCCAAGCTTTCACTATTTTTGAAATATTCTTTAATAATGAAGACACGTTGTTCTCTCGTGTAACGCTCCATTTTTAATAACCCTATACTGTTAGCTGTCAAATTGCTTTTTTTTTTCAGGGTTGCCAACACTTTACTGCACATATGGCGGCAAATTCAAATCTTGCGTAATTTTTGGGACACCCTTTATTAGCTTTAACATTTTATGTACTTAATCGTTTGAAATTTCGCGCCAATGCTTTTAAAGTTTCTGTCACCGACTTCGAAATTCAGTACAACATTTTTGCAGACGTTGCTCGTTCCTGTTAACATGATGAAAATGTTGAACTGAATAAATTAATAATGACAGTTCGATAGTTAGTAATAAAGGGCGTTGACAAAACAAAAAAATATGTATATAAATAGAAACGGCACCAGGATCGTAAGTTATTACGACAGTAGGAATACTAACAAAATTATGTATCCACTTCTATTAATAATTGTTCAATGGTTGAACTTCAAATTAGACGTGTTCAGATTTCGGAATCTGGAACGAAAAAAGAGAAAGAGTAAACAATGCCACAATTCTTTATTTGACAGCTCAAAAAGATTTGATTTGATTTATTGATAAGAAAACAGCTGTACATTAAGAATAACTTATAAATAGTACAGGATGTATTACAAAAGATTAACAAGGATATGCAAGAATGTATTATATCAAATAGCAATAATAGCAAAATTAAATAACAATTATAACAAAATATTACAAGTTAATTTTACAAAAGTAAATTTAAGCTTAATAAAGTTTTTGAATGAATTTAATAAAATTTAAAGCAAAGTCGCAAAAGAAGAAGATAAATAATAAATAATAAAAAAGTCATCTCAGTTCATGTTAGAAAAATATTCAAAGATAAGTTCATTAAACTTTTTGTTTTCGATTCCAGACCTCATGTGACTGGGATCATTATTCCACAGTCTGACAGCATAAACGAAAAATTGTCTGCGTGATGTCAAACAGGTATATCTTGAGGATCGCAATAGAATGGAACGATTTGAAGAACAGAAATTAAGTTTGGAAAATAGGTAGTTCGGAGTCTTATTAACAATTAATTTGAAGAGAAATAAACAACACCGATACATGAAGAAAGCTTCCAATTTACAACCCAAAAGTTGACGAGCCTGAAGCGAAATGTGATCAAACCTTCAAAGATTGAAAACGTAAGGGGCAATAGCATTGAAAGCAACCTTTAACTTTTGAAGTGAATGATAATCAGGATCTGCGAACAACTCACACCCATATGATAATATGGGTAGTACAAACGATCTTACAAGCTTCAATTTGACTTGAGTAGAGAGTATTGTTTTAGTTACAGATAGTCCTCTAAGTGAACCATATATCTTGGCAATTATAGAATCAATATGAGTGTCCCTGTCCCATATTGGTTTATTGTTGAAGATTATACCTAGGTTTTTTACATTGGTGACATATTCAATTTCGCATGTATTTAAAAGGAGGCGAGGAAGGTTTAGAAGGTTTTGAATGTGAGGATTATTTTTGGATATAGGGATAGCTTTCGTTTTCTCTGGATTAAGTTTAAGTGCATTGCGGTTAGACCAGTCATATATTGAGCTTAAATCAATGTTCATGCTAGATATAGCATCTTCAACCATCCCAATGGGAAAACTAATGTATAACTGCACATCATCCGCGTAGGTGTGAAACTGACAGTAAGATAAAACAGATGGCAAATCGTTAATGAACATAAAGAACAGTAAAAGCCCAAGGATAGATCCTTGAGGAACACCAGAACTAACAGGAAGAAACGAAGACAGCTTACCATTGCACGATACAGCTTGCATACGATTGGTCAAGTAGGAATGAATAAGATTTTTTGTTGTGTCAGAGAAATTAAAATAGGTCGTCAGTTTATCACGGAGAATATTAAAGTTAACGCAATCAAATGCTTTTGAGAAGTCAAGTAAAGTTATCACAGTTATATAATTTTTGTCTAATGCCTGTCTAATATCATCAGACACTTTAAGAAGGGCTGAAATGCAACTATGTCCAGGTCGGAAACCAGATTGCAGAGCGTGAAGGAGATGTTTTTGTTTATTACAACTTTTTATCTGGTTGCTTATTATGTTTTCAAAAACCTTAGATAGAAAAGGAAGGATAGCTATGGGTCTGTATTCTTTTTTTATTCCTTGTTTAGGGATAGGGATAATTTTTGATTGTTTCCAGGAAGTGGGATAAGTTGAGGTCATTATTATAGTGTTGAAAATGTGAGTTATATGAGGAAGTATGAAGGGAAGAAAGATTTTTATAAAATTTTATCAGCTCTATCGTTCTCAGGAAGTCCGGAGACCATATTGTTGAGTTGGGTTGGAGGAGTAGATAAATTACGATTCAGTTTCTCTAAATCAATGCTCTCATCGTAAACACAGGTATCTTTTTTTAAACCAACACTTTTAACTTCTTTCCAAAAGAACTTGGAGGAAAGATCTGTGTTGAACCTGTTATTATAATAATTGTATTTGGCTGTTTTTATTAACCTTGTTACCAGATTACGGGATGTTTTGAATAGTCGAAGCATTTCTACACAGCCAAATCGTTTCCACCGGCGATATGAGACATCTCTTGCTTTAATTGCATTAAAAATTTCATGAGAAAGCCAAGGACAGCTACGTGATTTAATAAATCGAGTCTTTAAGGGAACATGTTTATTAAAAAGATAGTCAATAGCTACATTAAGGTGTTCAATTTGACTATTAACGTTAAACGTAGTGATGTTTTTCATTGACTTATTACATCTGCTTAGAACGGTTTCCTAAGCAATCCGATTTAACAACAATAGAACGCAATACGGTTGTTAAAGAACATTTCCAAAATGGGTGTTTAATCAAGCTCCCTTATGTCACTGTGTCTGTTTGTTTGCACACTCAGCTCTAAATTACAAATTAAACTCTTAAAAGTTTATTTAATCAATTCCCATTTACATGTAGATAGTAGATTTAAGAGTTGTTTTTTTTTTTAATTTGGAATTTAATCAAAATAAAAAGGACATAATTAACCTAATGTGGCTCTAACCTCTATTAAATAATATATGTTAAAATTCTTTTATATAGGTAGACGTTACAAAACATTGTAGTAGATATGTATACCGTATACTCCAATGCATGTGGTGTTATATAATAGAAAGGATACGTGTATACTTGCGATATGTGATTGGAATAATAAAATGCATTTGGACAGGCGTTATGTGATGATGAAGCAAAGAATCATTCTTGTGTTAAAACATAGAAAAGCAAAAAACAAAAACATCTAACATACAATCTCCCTTCTGTCTGTCCCTTTTTGTAATACGACACCTCTTTTAGTAAAACAAAATATGTATACATATGTATATTCCCTATCCCCATAAGTCCACTTTCAACATATTTCTGTGTAGAAATAAGTTTTGAGTCCGGGGTCATCGTATCCTTGTTAGGTTTCCAACTGAAATAGAAATGGGATGTACCTAAATTAGTTAGTTGTTTTTTTTGTGTTGCTTATTGGGTTTTGAAAATCAATGAATCATACAAATTAAAGATTTTCAAGACAATTGAAGTTGTTCTTTGAATTATAACCGTGTAAGTTACGAGTTGTAAATAAGAAAGTAAGGTGAGACGAATTATTGTTGGATAGTGTTAGAAATGTTGTTGACGTTGGAATATCAAATATCAAATATCAAATTATCAAATATTTTCTAGTCATATATTGAAATAAGCTATCCACAAATTTAATCTGCTTTCTTAAGCCGTATCGAAAGTTAAAAAATTTCTCAGGCACATTTCTTCATTGTTGATGTATTTTATGGGTTAAAAGGCACACTTTCTAATTTTTACTGATTATTTATAATATTAAGACTCTGTTTCACAATTTAAAAGCCAAGTTTTGAATAGTTACCTACCACTTAAATTATACTTTCCAGTTAAATCCTTCCGATACCGTACTGTGCGTTTCACATCTATCTTGCTCATAAGCTTATGTGTTGGGTAACAACTTGTTAGTTATTCCAATTTTCCAGTGTTTATCAAGGTTTTTACATGTGCTTCTCAAGGCTTTTAAATGTTTTTAACATGTCTTTGTGTAATGGTGAATACTTTGCTGTGTATAAAAGACAAAACATTGCTCAAAGTTTCTTTCTTTAAACGGAAATGAAAGCCAACTTCGTCCAAAGATTCCATTTAGTTTGTTTACGCGATTTATTAGTGACAAAATAATGCTGGAAATAAAACTTATCGAATGCATCGTGTAAGGTATCAAAAAGAAAATTAAGGACATCGTATTTACGATAGGATTTTTTAAACTGTAAACTGTCAGTTATCTGTTCTTATTAAGTACTTTATCCACCCAATAAGTTACTTGGATTATTTACCTTTAGTTAGACCTACCCAGTTATTGAGAAACTGGGTGATTGTTAGTCAAGTAACTTAACTGTGACTTTACTTTTATATCAAACAATGCAATCATCCTGGAACGAAGGTCATCTATTTCGATTATGCACGAAAATAATAAGGGGAAATAGAACCTGCCAAAGGGTATATCAAAAAGTTCAAAATTTCTGCATATTTCTTCAAAACTACTACCAGAACGAGCCATTTGGCCATTTTCTCATTCTTTCTTTGAGCAGAAGTAAAGCGATCAGGATGGAGCTTTGATGTTTGCATTTTGACGGATTATAATAATCAGAGCCTCCCCCATATTTATTAATGAAACGCTTGGACTGGAACTGTCATTTCATTTGGCCATATAATATACATATTAAAGGTCTCTAAAATATATGTGTGCTCAGAAGTACATTCTTCAAAAAATAAATTGAATTCTAGTTTGATAAAAATTAGTGGTTAATCTTATTTCTTGTTTCTGTAGAAGAAAATGACAAGTTAATTGACAAACGTCACAGTATTCAGTTGTGATTCAGATATAATTCTGATCGTTCAAAACACGTTCAAAGTACATATGTTCGATGTGCTCGGACTCTGTGGAGAACTCTTCTCTGAGCTAAAAAAGAAAAACGCCGTTTGTGATTATTTTTTGTTTGTCAAATCACTAAAAAAAAGCTGGCGGAGTTGGTTCGACAACAGAGTAACTTAGCTCTAGCTACAATCTCTTTTTAAAAGACTTATTTTGAAGTGTCATTAATTTATCTCGCCTCGATTCAAAATAGAAATAGAATTGAATGTTTTTGAACAACAACAACAACTTAAAGGTGCTACCACTCATTGTTTTGGCTGGAGATATAGCTATTTCGTGCTTTGCCACTTTTGCACTCATCAGTCTCCTTTTTTGTGGTGCTGAGCTTTAATCCAATTTTATTTGAAAAACTTTATGCACAACATAGGATTCGAACCCACGCATATCAGATTTGCTCAGTCTTAGAAGTCGTGTGCACTACGCACTCCACTACTTTAGACCACTGACGTCACAGGTCGAGATGTGCTAATTGTTTATCAAATGCATTTGAAGCATCAACCTTTTTATAAGCTCCTTTAAGTATGCTGTTTTGTTCCGCCTCCATTTTTCTCCATACCTTATTTGATAGACTAACAATTCGTAGTACGTATCAAAGGGGGAGAGGTTGGAAGATCGGTAACGAACCAGACTAAGTTATTATTGTTATTATTTGTATTGTACTATTCGTACTAGAATGTCAGCTTGTTAGACTTGACCATTCCTTTTTAATTTTTATTGAATGTTTTTGAACAACAACAACAACTTAAAGGTGCTACCAGCCAAAACAATGAGTGGTAGCACCTTTAAGTTGTTGTTGTTGTTCAAAAACATTCAATAAAAATTAAAAAGGAATGGTCAAGTCTAACAAGCTGACATTCTAGTACGAATAGTACAATACAAATAATAACAATAATAACTTAGTCTGGTTCGTTACCGATCTTCCAACCTCTCCCCCTTTGATACGTACTACGAATTGTTAGTCTATCAAATAAGGTATGGAGAAAAATGGAGGCGGAACAAAACAGCATACTTAAAGGAGCTTATAAAAAGGTTGATGCTTCAAATGCATTTGATAAACAATTAGCACATCTCGACCTGTGACGTCAGTGGTCTAAAGTAGTGGAGTGCGTAGTGCACACGACTTCTAAGACTGAGCAAATCTGATATGCGTGGGTTCGAATCCTATGTTGTGCATAAAGTTTTTCAAATAAAATTGGATTAAAGCTCAGCACCACAAAAAAGGAGACTGATGAGTGCAAAAGTGGCAAAGCACGAAATAGCTATATCTCCAGCCAAAACAATGAGTGGTAGCACCTTTAAGTTGTTGTTGTTGTTCAAAAACATTCAATAAAAATTAAAAAGGAATGGTCAAGTCTAACAAGCTGACATTCTAGTACGAATAGTACAATACAAATAATAACAGAAATAGAATTGGTTGACAGTTAAACAAGAAAAATGACAGTTGGATTTGTTCAAAAAGGCATTGTAAAGTAAAAACTTTTATTACTTAGGGCGTGATTTTAGTGATTTGTGTACATAAAGTTAAAGGTCAACAGGTTATCCTTATAAGATTGAAGATATCTCTGTCAGCTTTTACAAATTCACTTTTCTGTGTTTATCGAACAACCACTTCTAGCTTTTGATGTTTTTTATTTCAAACAATTTTGCAGCATATATGTTGTTAATCTATGTTGTTTCGAAATTTAATAAATTAATTATGAGGTTTTCCATGGGTAAATTCAGATTTCTGTCAAAAATTGATTTTTTTTTCGTAGCGTGTGGAACACGATTAGATTTGTTTTTGACATTGTTTTAGTGTAACTTCCTGTACTTATTAAAGAAGTATGGTAGAACTGTCAAATTTCCAGCTAATCAGGTCCGTTATCTATAAAAAACAAACTTGTTAAAATCCCAAATGAACGGAATGATGAACGGAGAAGAAGTAATTCTAGAAAGTTATAAAATAATAACTGCATAATAATAATTGACGGAAAAATGGTCAAAAATAAATTAATTTACTTTTCCCAATGGAATGCAAAAAAAGGGTAAAACTGTGTTATGACAAATTTAGATCGAAATAAAATTTATTTATTTTGCCCATAGAAAACCTCATTAGGGTATAATGGAATTGAAATGTGACTTCTTCAGCCGATACAACTTTGCTACTGCAATTCTTAAATACGGGTGTGTATATACTTATACTAGATACTTTTACAGTCACATGTCGAGAGCTCTAGTTGAAAATGGGTCAGATTGGAGTCGAGTTTAAATGACATTTGACGCTTCACGCTTCATTGCATTAATTTTGTTTCAAATACAAATTTTATATTCATGGCGATTTTTTCTGTATTTTCTAAAAAAATTCATTAAAGTCATTTAATATTCGAAAGCTTAACCAAACTTATATCAAACAACGATGATGATATACCTACTACTTTTTTGAATTTAAGACTCTTGTATTAAAGCTTAAACGGCCTTTAATCAGTCTTGTTCAAATGTATGTATATCTATCTCTTTTTTTAAATATAAATCTCTAAAAATGCAATGAACAAACTTTGAAAGGAAAACCAGGAAGCATTCATACGTACATTTTTCATTCCTATAAAGACAGATCTATAGACTACTCGGACTACACATACTTATTATTAATACGCCTTGATTCACACCATGTCACTCCAGACACCATCACCATCTCGAAAGACAGCCTCAGTGCGATTTCATGTTCGGACAACAACTTGTGCGGAACATCTCAATGGCTTAGGTAAGGTATACGACGACGGATTGTACGTTATACCGTATACCCGATCATAGTCTTACCATGCAAGCAAGCATCAGCATCAGCATCAAAGCATTTAGCATTTTATCTCTTCACAGTACGTACGTCGCGTCGTACATATAATAATGATGGTCCAGAGCTTGCTCCATCGCCATCTCCATGTCCATCGCGGTTATATGTACTCAACTCGTATCCAATCCTCCAAACCTCCTCCGCCTTTTGTCCTCTTTGTCATGCAAGGAAACGATCATCATGTCCACATCAACTACTCAACCGAGACGACAACAAAATCTCTGGAAATTTGTCAGTCACAGCAATAAAATAAATTTTTTTATTAGGTTAACCTTCCTCTCCTTTTGTTTTTGGTACGACTTGGTGCAACCGTAGTTTCTCGTCTTTGGAATCGTTGTCGTCCAAGAGCCAAGAGCCGGTACCGTAACCCGTGTCGCCGCGCTGCCGTTTGCCATCATCATCACCGTAGTCGTATTCGTCGTCATCATATTATTGCGTTGTCTTTATAGTGTGTGTCTTCCCTGTGCCTCTGGTTCGCGCCTTCTTGAGACACTTGTCCATGTCCAAGTCCAAGATAGTGTGGCAGATCGAAGCACTGACTGGTTGTTGCCGCTTCTATTCAACCATCACAATAATATGGTCCAGGCAACTTAATCTTTTTGGTCTTTTCATCTGGGGACTGGTTTTATTGGTTGCAGTTAGTATAAGGCCGGTTCCGAATGTATTCATATACAATACAAATAAGAAATTCTGGCATCAGGTACCGTGTCCGTCCGTTCGTCCAACCGACCGGCCGGTTCGTCCGTTTATTTTAAGACCAATACACAATTTAATTTCATAGTTTGAGCATTAAGGTTACTCTGTTCAATATTTGCGTCACAAGTGACGCTGAAAGAAGCTTGCTGGTTGTGAAGCCCCTTTAATAAAATACCAATTTAAGGAACTCACTACATTTAGGAAGACAGAACTGTAATTAACTAAAGTACTTATACTCTTGTGAGTATCAAGTTCAATGGTTGTCATCATTCAAACCATTAAAATTCATTAAAATTTTTTGGCAGGTTAATTAACTGTCATTGAAAATTTCTGTCATTGGACACATTAGACATTCCTGATTAAAAGCAATTTATGATTGGTATCAACTTTCAAGCATTTGAATTTGGAGTTTATCATTGAAAGTAAAACTGACAGATGGGAATATATAGAAAATGATACGCCAAATTTTGAACTCAAAAATCAGCTGTTCATTTTAAAAATGGTTTCATCATTGCAAAATTAAAAATGAATTAAAAGAAAAGTTCTGGGTAAAATTAAGTATTTTTTTTAAAGTAAAAATAATCTATAACTCACAAGCTTCTTTTTGACATTAAGTGCAACAAGTTTAATTCTCTTAATCTCTTTTAAATCTCTTAAAAAAATGTTCAAATTTCTTAAGGTCAGATCAAAGCACATTGAGTACGCTTTAAGCAGGGGTGCCAGCACGTAACTTGATACAATCGAGGATTGTCGATCGTCGATCAACTCGAAACAAATTATTTTTGACAGCACGTAATTTGAGACGAGTTTCATTGTGACTTTTACTTAAAAAAGTCATTGTGAACTATAAAATGAAATGTCAAATGAGTTTTCTTTGAAATAATAAAATCAAAACCCATTTGTTTACATTGTTGTATTTGTAATGTGGAAGAATTCAACGAGTAAAATTGACGTGTTTTCATGCATACATAGACACATTTACTGAGTTTTAGGGGAAATTTCATAAATTAGAGGAGAAATTACACGCAAACTAAGAAATTCTTTATGAGGCCAGTTTCCGGTTTAGCTTGTAGGCAAACCAATATGGCTACCGAGGATTTATATCTTTACTAGAGTGTTTTTGAGTATAACATTTGTTAAAAAATTTTTTTTTGCTTTGTGTAGCAGTTTAGAATCAACAAGGAATGTTTTCACATGATACTCAGCTCGTTAGATCTTCCAGAAGACAGAAGAACAACATCAGTTCCACCAGTTCTACAGCTTTGTGCAACATTAAATCCCCTAGCCAGTGGGATTTATTTGTAAATATGTATGTACATACATATATACATAATATTTAACATCAACCTACTTTTTTCCAATCTTTAAGATCTTTTTGTGGAGGACCCTCTGTGTTTAGGGATTCAATCAGTTTTCCCCACAGCATATTGCTATTTTTCCTCTCTTGGGCAGTTTTAAGAATTCCCCTCGCTAAATCAACGTGAGAACTCATAAAATTGGTCAAAATCTCAGTCTGTTTTTTATTTATTGACATATTATTTTGTTTTTCCATTTTTCTCATACAAAAATCACTGCCGACGATAACTAATTTCTGTCGAGTGAAAACTTTTGTTTCAAACGTCAATTTGAAGTTTGTGTGCTGCCAAATCTGGCGAAACAATCGAGGACACTCGATTGAACCAAAATGTGTGCTGCCAATGTTCGATTGTATCGACTAAACTCGGTTGTATCAAGTTACGTGCTGGCACCCCAGAATTTGATCAGAACGTGAAGTCGGTGACACGTTCAGCTTTTTACTCCATTAGCTCGGTCATTTTATTCAGAACTCATTGAGCGCTGGATTGAAAAAAGATAAACAAACCGATCGTTCTGATGTGCCTAAGCTAAAAAAGAAACACACATCTTTTTTTGACAGCTCAGTTATCTGCTTGACAGAAACTTTCTGATATATTAAACATTTTGATTTCTAAAAGGGTTATTCAAGTACTGTACAATTACTCTAAGTATTTCTCAATAAGAAGTAGCTACTATTGAAAAATACAAGTATCCGACATAATGTCTAAATACTTAAAAAATACGAGTATTGGCATTAACCTTTTCTAAGCACAAAAACCATGCAGAAGTACAAGCACCAGTGTCTATTATGTACTTATGTATGCTTGAGAGAAGTGAAGTCTTAAAATACTTAATACTTTAAAATCTGATTTTTAACTTCCCATAGGAAGTTATTGTAATGGGCCCGATTTGTCAAATTGAAATTGAAAATTTTGACATTTCTCGACGTTTCAAGGTCCCTTGAGTCGAAATAAAAAATAATGTTTTGTATTCACAACTTTTCACTCCTAAACTATTACTCATGGAGTATTATGCTTTTAATATTAATGCTGCTGATGATGTTGATGATTCCTTGGGCTGTCTTCGTTTTGGATGGCACAGGTGAAGTTCTTACCCACAACCCGTACCCCGATCTTGTTTATAGTATACTCGTTCTCCTAATAGTGCTCTTCAAGTGGGCTGGTTTGCCTTTGGTTTAAGTTAACGCATTTGGTTCAATTTTTTTTTTATTCTTTCAGGAGCAACAAATACTCGTAAAGTGGGATGAAAATGATGACGGTTAACAGAGTGAAATGGAAAATGGACATTAAATTCGGAATTATAAATGTTTGCCGCCTTGCCGGCCGCCATGCAAAAGCTATGTGACGTGGCTTTAATTCCATCTGTCAATCTTTGGTATTGTTGTGACCTCATTATATTTTTGTTTCACATTTTGTTTTTGTTTGAAAAAAAATGATGCAGCCTACGTATTTTGAAATTAATTTTTTTTGGAACATTTTCTGAGTCACATAACACAATAATTTGGTTAATATGTGAATTTAACGCTTTTGGACATTCGTTAAATTACCTACCTCACATGATTGTTTTGTTTTTTCAATTTTTTGAGTATCGAAAAAATTAAATGACAATGTAATATAACGTTCTGATAATTGAAAGTTAAGTAATATTTACTGAAAAGCCTTAAGTAAGATTATGTCTCAAGACATCTTTATATGATATCAATTTTTAGAAAAGATGTTTAAAAATAACTTCATGGTGTAATTATTCAAATGTTTTGAGGTGAATGTGTCTTTATGTTGAAGTGAAATGCATAAACTCCGTGTTCCATCCAGCAGAATAATTTATCTTCTTCTTTCTTTGACTTTTTCCTAAATGAAGTTCAAAGATCGTAATTATGTTTTTATTTAAGGCCAACATAGTGGTCAAAAGTTAGACCTAGACCTCACATTATGAATATAATACATAGTTGCCGCCATTCGCTTTGCCGTTTCGTACCTGTATAGTTTTTCATTTTTATTTATTTAATGGTTTTGTTAACTTGTTGCAATTGAAAGCAACATAAAAACAAAAACACTCATAAGACAGTTTAATAGCTCTGCAAAATCAAATTAAAATTTCATTAACAACAATTTCTATTTCTATACAATGCATCAGATAGTATTACAGCACACAACATCATAGTTTATTCACGTAATATTTTTGAGAAGCGGACAATGGGGCGATACCGGTCGGTTAATAATCTTAAGAAGTTTTATTTTGAATATCCACCAATTTGGACAACTGTCAATTCTGAAACTGTCATCTTTAGACATTTGACAAGCAAACACTTCGTTATTAATGAAAAGCCAACCAATTTACCATCAACAATCCATTTAAATTGTCAACATTCTCTACAAAAATGGTGAACATTAACAGTAAAAGTTTCTTTGTTACAATTGGCCGTCTTGGGATTCTCGTAAAACCTTTAGGTTGTTTTTCTATTGGGCATAGGGAAAGATTAGGTCTGTCCATGTTCACACCATTCTTCCAGCCAAGAGGAAGCGTGAAGCTAATATAGCCACAAAGATGAAGCTTGGTGAATCCGGTGGGCTAGCGTGATGCTAAGTGCCTAGCGAAGAAGAAAGCCGCAAATCTTCGAACTTGTGATGGATAACTCTGGCGGGGACTTTATGTGAACACCTTCATAAGAGTTCATAATAATTTTGACATTTGAGAACTATTCACATGAGAGCATGACATTATGACATTTCTCTAACATTGCTTGTTTTTATTCGTCATTATTACAGATGAACAACAAAGACAAGAATGACATTTTTGGGTTAAGAAGTGCGAACATTTTATACGTTGAAGTGTGGATTGTATGTAGAACGCGAATTGAGTTTGACAGCTTATTATAATAAGATTGAAAATATCAAGGTCATGTTTAATTTAATAAGATGCTAAATAAAGAATTCGTGATGAAATTGATCGTTAAACACCATCCCAAGTACGAGTAGTTAAAAGTTGATACAGCTGAACATTTGTGAAATAATTTAGAACTAAATTGTGCAAAATTTAGCGAAATTCAGAGCAAAACCAATTTTAACTTAATAAAATGGACAATTTTAAAGAGGAAATAAGAACTGAAGGAAAGTATACTTCGTTCATATATAATGGCTTAACTATGTTTGTGTAAGTCTTTAATGCTCAGCAATATGTTGACAATCGGAATGAGAAGTATAGGAAAAACATTTTCTGGTCTTTTCTGACGACTTGACAAGATACATAATTTTTTGGATTCAATTCTGAAATGTAGTCGTGCTATAGCTGATACGGAGTAGCCACACAATTTTTTTGGACTGTAGAAATATACATGTCAATTCATTGGAAAAACATACAAGTAATTAAATTAAGAAACATTAGTTGAAAATAAGCTTTGTCAAAATATCAGAGTGACTTAATAGTGTTTTGTATGTTTGACACTATTTTACGGTCACAGCCAACCAATGTCAAAGGTACCAAAGTAAAGGGTGTCCCAAAATTAACGCAAGATTTGAATTAAATAGAAAACGCCGTTTTTAGTCTTTTGATAGTTATATTTTTATTGACTCGTAAAGTACATAGGATAGGGTTATGTATGGAATAACACATCGGACAAATGGCCTCCACGGCTTTGCATGCACATGCGCACTCTTTTGTTGAAATCTTCCATGACCATTCTGCATAAATGTGGCTGAATTTCGTTGATGCAGCGTTGAATATCTTCCTTTAATGCACGGGTGGTTGTGGGCTTGTTGACATAGACTTGTGATTTCAAATAACCCCATAAAAAGAAGTCTAATGGTGTTAAATCACACGATCTAGGAGGCCAATTTTGATCACCGAAACGAGAGAGTACACGACCTGGAAATGTCTCATGCAGTAATTGAATTGTTTCACGGGCTGTATGACATGTGGCACCGTTTTGTTGAAACCACATATTGGACACATCAATATCATGCAATTTTGGCAGAAAGAACTATGTAATCATGTCGCGATATCGAGCACCAGTAACAGTCACTGCTTGACCAGCATCATTTTCAAAAAAGTATGGCCCAATTATGCCACCAGCCCAAAATCCACACCATACAGTCACGCGTTGTGGATGCATTTGTTTTTCGACAATCACATGTGGGTTCTTCGAACCCCAAACGCGGCAATTTTGGCGATTGACAAAGCCATCAAGGTGAAAATGTGCTTCATCGCTTAGGATGATTTTGCTCGAAAAATCAGCCGCCAAGCTTTCACTATTTTTGAAATATTCTTTAATAATGAAGACACGTTGTTCTATCGTGTAACGCTCCATTTTTAATAACCCTATACTGTTAGCTGTGAAATTGCTTTTTTTTCAGGGTTGCCAACAATTCACTGCACAAATGGCGGCAAATTCAAATCTTGCGTTAATTTTGGGACACCCTTTATAAGAAAACTAACTAAACCACAACCACGCGTTCGATCGCTGCAAATTTGACAGATCGAATAGACACAAAAGACTCTTATGAGGCAATCTGAAATGTTACCTCAGGCTTTGCTTCTGCTTTAGATCGTAAATATCTTAAGCCAGACTTCCTGAATAATTCTATTTTCTATTAAGGTGACGTTTTGACAGGTGACCACGCTTTGTCATTGCAACTTGAGTAAACTTTCTTCTCAACTACCGAAGCTATATTACTTTCTGAAAATTCTTCTGAAACATGATATCGTAAAATATCGTAAATTCACTAAGAAGCCTGTCAAAAGCCCGACCGACCTAACGCGTGCCATAAAAACCTCAAACATTTCTTTCTTTACTCAAATAAAAGTTAAATCCCTATTCGCAGTAAGATTTGACTTTACCTCTTATCGCCAGTAATTCTACTGCAAATGTTAAATTTGGTTTTCTTATATCGGGTGATTTTTTTGAGGTTAGGATTTTCATAGAGCTTTTGATTTTTTAAGAGCTTGAACTTTTTTTTAAAAAAAAACGCATAAAATTTGCGTAAAGCGCGAAACACATTTCGAACCGAACACTGATTTTGGTAATAAAATTCAATGATTTGCAAGCGTTGCTCGTTAGTAAGTCTATTCATGATGAAATGTCAAAGCATACTGAGCATCTTTCTCCTTGACACCATGTCTGAAATCCCGCGTGATCTGTCAAATACTAATGCATGAAAATCCTAACCTCAAAAAAATCACCCGATACACTTCTACTGCAATACAAGTGGCTTTTAATATCTGCTCCGAGATTGTAGAGTTCCTGGAATTGTGCCTGAGTACAAGAGCAGCATGGAAGTTATGGATAGTTTTGTTGGATTTAAAGAGCTTTAAAATAATTGTGTAAAATTTTATTGTAGTATTGTAGTCATAATTGCATGATTTAAAATAGAATTCTCAATCAATAATATCAAGGAAGGGTTTTTGAAAAATGTTTATATTTTTATAACTCATACCCAAAAAAATGCTTTAAAGTGTAAATAAATGAAATCACACAACAAATCATTAAGCTAAGTTAGTTATTTTCTTCAAACCAACACAACCTATGAATTAATTAATAGCATAACATTATTGCTCATTCTCAATTAGTTGTTCGATTAAAATGAAAAGTTTGCAGAATCGGTCTAAAGATAAAACGGTGATATTATGTCTTTACTAGATACTCTTTTAAATATAAGAGTACTTCAATTTTTAATGCTAACAAACAAAAAAATACCATCCTTTTTACCCTTCCTATCTAATTACCTTTATCTCTCCTATCTATCTGCCAACCAATCATAGCTAATTAAATCCACAAGCTGTCATTGATCTTTGAACCTATCTTTCCCGATACACCTCTCTCCAGATCCAGCGAGCGAAGTATCGAGCGGTAGGTCTGCTTGCGTCTACGCGATCCAAGCCGAAGCTAGTTAAATGGACAGGTGTCTGCCGCCAATGTTTCAAGGCAGCGCAGCACCAGGCAGCAGCAGCCACCTCTCTCATTCGACAAATTAAAAGATGCAGATACACGATGTAGTATCTACATATCTGGTGTAGTTGTATAGCGCTTGTGGTTGGTCTTATGGGTTTCCCCTTTTCATTCAATTTTTGTTTTATCGCTAAGCATTTTCTTTTAGCAATATAGAAATACTCTGATGTACCTACAAAAGAGCAGTTATGGTCATCTGAAGAGCCCAGGGGCTATTGGAAATGGAAACAGCTAACAACAACAACACCGACAAGACCTCGACGACGACAGCGCCAACGATGGACTCATGGACTATAATCAAACCATACTGGTTGGAATGGAAGTCTGTGAATGACTATACATACGAGTCGGGTATAAGTTGTTATACTCTGCGGGCTTCACCGCATCGCATCGGGGAACAGAACAACTAAACACTCTGGTGAGCCTGGCTAAGTGGGCAATTAACATTTGGATTGAATGATTTGAAAATTATTTGCAATTTTCAAAACGAGGCAAGTAGTTTGTAGGTAAAACTATGTATGCATAAACGATACGTAGCTCGTATAGAGTTGCATGTGCAACAAAGTGAAAACCACTCTTGGAATAACCAAACCACCCACACTTTGGGCGGAGTGCTGGTAGAGCCACCGCCAGCATGGTTATACTTCAACCATAGTTATACACAGTATACACCGTTCCTGTAACTATTTATAGCCTGATTGAAGTAACCATCACGGAACAAATAATAGATAAAATGCTTCGAGAGGTGTGAAATGTTTATTATCGACTGCACGGCATAAAGGGGTTGTCTATATAGCAATTGTGTGAATGGAATTCACTTCGTAAATAATTGGGATTGAGATGCTGGTAGGTATAAGAGTCTATAAGTAGCAGGTAGCCTAATGTAAGCTGGGGGTAATTGTTGGTATTATCCATTCACCGCGTAAATAATATGCATAGGTATAAGGATAGTTATAAAGGGGCGGGAATATATTGGAAGAGCTGAAAGTTATGTTATAGGTATATAAAGCACCTGCATTTGAATATTATTTTATATGCCTTGAGCTTATAGCGAGCTTATGAGCCTTATGACAAGGGGGTACAAAAGATTTATTGAATTATTTTTCGAATGATACAATTTAAGTCCAGTTAATAAAGGTTTTCACCTCAAAAAAAAAAAAATCCAACAGTTTTGAAACTTGGCACACTTACTAAGGGATGTCTGGTGATGACCCAAAAAAAAGTCCCCAAGAATCCGACGCACAGTGGGGCATCTCCATACATGGTGATGATAAAAAGTCAAAGCTAACGGAAAATCTGATATGAAGAGTGTGATTTTTTTTTTATGTCTAGTAGTCAAGGCTAGACAGCCCATCAAAGTAGACTTTTAATGTGCAAAAATCGCTTATCTTAAAAGTGCTAAAAAAGATTAACTTTATTTTTATCCATAAAATCAAAATTAAGATCGGATAAAAGTTTCAAAAAATGTCACACCTTGTAGATGTAGGTATGTAGATTATGATTGAAGTTTAAAAATATAAAAAAATAAATCTTTGTGTTGAAATAATTGAAATGAAAAGAAGAAATTTTGTTAAGGCTTTTTTTACTTTTCACTTCATATCTTCTGTTGAGGCAAAAGTCAAGCAGGTCTGAAAGTGGGAAAAGTTTCAGGAACAATATACCTATACTACCAAAAAAACAAAAGTGCTTGACTTTTGCCCCAAATATTTGTTTTCAATTTTTTAAAATAAAGTTATAGTATTTAAAAAGCTGAAAAATTGTTTACTTCTTTTTATAAATTTATTTTACAAAATTCAATTTCTGATAGCTAAATTTTATTATAAAATTGTTTTTAAGTGTTTCAATTTTTTTTTTCAAAAAATTATCTCAAAATTGTTATACCAATAGTCCTTCTTTTCAATACAATTTCTCTGCTCCTTTTCTGTTCTAAATTGCAAGTTAACAATATTTTTGAACTTTTCAAATAATTATTTAAATGAAAAAAGGTTGTGAAAAATTTTTACTTTGACAAAAAAATATTATGCTTTCCATTTTTATTTACAATTTTGAGCCTTAAATTAAAAAATTCGAAACTATTGAATTCCCACAATACCCATTTTTGAAATATCTTAATCTGAATATGCAAGAAATCTTGTATTACTTACTTACTTACTTAAGGTAGCGCTACAGTCCGGGCGGACCTGGGCCTCAACCAACATGCGTCTCCAGCCAGCTCGGTCCCTAGCTAGCTGTCTCCAGTTTCGCACGCCAAGTTGGTTGAGGTCCTCACCCACCTAAGTGCGCCACCTGAGCCGCGGTCTTCCTCTACTGCGCCGTCGCTCGGGATTGGATTCGAAGACCTTCCGGGCTGGAGCGTTGATGTCCATTCGCTCTACATGACCCAGCCATCTAAGCCGTTGGACTTTAATTCTGCTAACTAGGTCAGTGTCGCTGTACAGCCCGTACAGTTCGTCGTTATACCTTCTCCTCCATTCTCCATCTATACGTACGGGACCAAAAATCACCCGAAGAATTTTTCTCTCGAAGCATCCTAAGACGTTCTCATCTTTCTCTGACAGGGTCCAGGCCTCAGCGCCATAAATGAGAACCGGGATGATGAGTGTCTTATAGATGGTGATTTTAGATGCTCGAGAGAGGACTTTACTTCTCAATTGCCTTCTAAGTCCAAAGAAGCAGCGATTTGCAAGAGTTATTCTTCGTTTGATTTCAGCGCTGGTGTCGTTGCCTGTGTTTATAGCGGTGCCTAGGTAGACAAAGTCCTTAACTACCTCGAAGTTATAGCTGTCCATGGTGACGTTTTGTCCAAGACGTCGTTGTTCAATGTCCTTTTTTGATGACAGCATATACTTGGTCTTGCCCTCAATGACCACTAAACCCATCTTCTTCGCTTCCGTCGCAATGCTCAAAAACGCTCCACTGACATCACGCTTTGATATTCCAATCATGTCAATATCATCTGCGTATCCGAGTAATTGGATGGACCTTTGGAAGATTGTGCCTCTAGTGTTGACGGTTGAGTTTTGCACAATTCTTTCCAGAACGATGTTAAAGAAGTCGCATGACAGTGCATAGCCTTGTCTAAAACCTTTTTTGACATCAAATGCATCGGTGAGATCTTTTCCGACCTTGATGGAGCAGCGTGCATTCTCCATCGTCATTCTGCACAAACGGATAAGTTTGACAGGGATGCCAAAACTAGACATTGCTCTGTAGAGCTCTTCCCTATGGATGCTGTCATACGCGGCTTTAAAATCGATAAAGAGATGGTGGGTATCGATTTGAAGCTCCTGGGTTTTTTCCAAGATCTGCCGTAATGTGAATATTTGGTCGATAGTGGACTTTCCTGGTCTGAAGCCACACTGATAAGGACCTATCAGGTTGTTGACGAACGGCTTCAGACGTTCACATAGTACGGCAGAAGGGATCTTATATGCAATGTTAAGGAGACTGATCCCTCTGTAGTTGGCGCAATTTAAAGGGTCTCCTTTTTTATGTATCGGACAAACTATGCTGAGATTCCACTCATCGGGCATGCTTTCTTCCGACCATATGTTGCAGATGAGTTGGCGCATGCTCCCTACCAAGTCATCGCCTGCTGCTTTAGTTCGGCAGCTATGCCGTCAGCTCCAGCAGCTTTGTTTGACTTCAGTTTAGATATAGCTATCTTCACTTCGTCTAGGTCGGGTAGGCGGAATTGTTGATCTGCGTCGCCTAAGTTGAGTGGTTCTATCTCCCTTACAGCGGGATTCGGTTCGTCATCGCCGTTATATAATTTGGAGAAGTGGTCTTTCCATATTCTCAACATAGACTGCGGTTCTACTACGATGTTCCCCTGATCGTCTTTACAGGCTTCGGTTCGTGGCTGGTACCCTTGGGAGTTTTTTTTTACCTTTTGGTAAAATTTACGAACCTCATTCCTGTTGTAACATCCCTCTATCTCCTCGATCGCGTGCTTCTCGTGCTCTCTTTTTTTCCATCTAAGAAGCCGGTGTTCCTCTCTCCTCCTCTGCTCGTAGAGCTCGCGAGCAGCTCTGGTCCTTCTGTGCAGGGCCGTTTTGTATGCCTCTTGCTTCGCTGCGTGCGCTTGCCGGCACTCGTCGTCAAACCAGGGGTTTCGCTGTTGTGGACGTGTGAAACCTAGCACTTCAGAGGCGACATCTCTGATGGCTGCAAGGCAATGTTGCCACTGGTTTTCAATGCTTAATGCATGCAGCATAGGACTCCTTAAGAGGTTACTAGAGACTCGATCGGAAAAGGACATGGCAGTCTCTTGCGATTGTAGCCGTCTAACGTCGAAACTTCTCACAGTACTTCCTTGTGGTCAATCTGGTTGACGGTTGATTGATCAGGAGATTTCCATGTCCCCTTGTGGATATTGAGATGTGTGAACTGCGTACTAGCTACCAGAACGTCTCGCCCCGCAGCGAAATCGATCAGCCTGAATCCGTTGTCGGAGGTGGTGTCGTGCAGGCTGTATCTCCCGATTGTGCCACCAAAGATGTCTTCTCTTCCTAGCTTGGCATTAAAATCTCCTAAGACAATTTTAATGTCATAGCCAGGGCACTGCTCATATGTCTTGTCCAAGAGCTCGAAGAATATGTCTTTGGTGTCTTCATCTTTCTCCTCTGTTGGGGCATGCGCGCATATTAGGCTTATGTTGGCGAATTTAGCCTTGATGCGGATTGTCGTGATGGGCTCGATCACACTGTTGAAACTCAAGACTTTTTGCCTGAGTCTAGTTCCAACAACAAATCCACACCCAAATAGACGCTGCCTTTGTTCTCGGTAGCAGTCGCCGTAGTATATATCGCAGTCTTTTAGTTTGCGTTTGCCCGGTCCATCCCATCGCACATCTTGGATGGCGGTAATATCTGCCTTGCAGCAGTTTAGGGCTTCCGCTAATTGTTCGGCTGCACGTGGTCTGTTAAGGGACCTAACATTCCACGTACAGATCCGAAGTTCGTTGTCCTTATTTCGTTTGCTTGGGTTGTCAACAGTGAATCCGTCCGTATCCGAGGCTTGTTGGTGCTTCGCAACTAGAAAATTTTTACGTGGTCAGGAAGTCACCCTGACGGCACAACCCCCAACCTGGAGGGCCAGATCCTTAGTATAACTCCAAGGACGGGGAGCCGGATAAACCGCTCCTTATAGGCCTGGGCTCCGAATAAGTCGTAGAAGCCCTATAAGATGTTCACTAAGTAGTTCAGCCTTACTGGAACTGTAGACGCCACCGTTGATTCCATCTCGAGAATTCGTCCGCTGCCGTCTGGATAAGGAGAGGTGCCTTAGTGGAAACACCTCTCCCCCCCTCTCTCGTTTGCTTGTATTATATTAAAATAATATGTCCCACAGAGAAGGTTTATTAAAATCACTTCTATTCACAGGATTTTGATTGAATTTGGAAGGGTCGCAGACATGTTTTTCAAGTGCTTTTAGATCTCACCACAACTTTTTCCTTCAAAAATTATACTGAGATCTAAATCTCAAAAGAATTTAAAAATATTTTTTGTTAACATTTTTAATATTGTTATTTCTCAAAAACGTGAAGAGATTGTTTTAGAATATCTCAGAAACGCGCTGTGCTGGAATATTTAAGCTTCGGATTCTAATTTAGAATACTAAAATTCTTCAAAAAAGTGATCATAGGTTAGAAAAAAATTATTTTTTAAACAAGTAGAATCCGTAAATTAAAACTTTTTAAAAAAGCGATTCCAGGTTAATTTATTTTTCAATAAACTACTACCTTTGTCATAAAAACACAAACAGCCATCATAATAGCATTTTTACCTTAAAAAATAATTGATATCATAAAATGGCCATTTCTGCCAAACTGTGCGACGTGAGCTCTAGCGGAAGTTAAGAGAAACATGAAGTTTGTTTCAGTTTTTCACGTTTATCTAGTAAACTATTTGGCGTATCAAAAAATTTAGTTCCACAAAATTAAAGCTTATTAAATTTTATAAAAAAAAACTTAAATGAATTTTTTCGTATCTCTTATAGTTTATAAAATAACTCTAGCGGCAATGAAAAGAGAAACATACGGTTTTTTCGGTTTTTCGGGTTTAACTTGAAAACTATTTTTCGTATCAAAAATGATATTCTACAAAATTAAAGCTTATTAAATTTCCTAAAGAAATATGATATTAATTTGTTTCTACTTGTTTTAGTTTGTAAAATAACTGTATCGGCATTTAAGGGAAACATGTGTTTTTTTACACGAAAAGAAAGCTTATTAAATTCCCTAAAGAAATATGGTATGCATTTTTTCGTGTCTGTAATTGTCCACAAAAAAAATTTAGTATTCAATTTGTATGTCCCTTCTTACCTTTGAAACTCGTTGGCCCACTATATGGCTCATTGCATGCATGCCTTGAGAGTAAGCATTGTAGCAAGTTACTTTATCATCTTCAACCCTGCCACTCGCTATTGACATGATTTATTTTGTAACTGGAAATGGAGGACGATTTTGGAACCGATTTGACATTTTTGCAATACCCGCGTTTTGTTGGAAAATCTATCCATAGCATAGTAGGATTTTACACGAATAACAAAAACAATATCCATAATATGAACAACACCGATAAAAGTAAGAGTAGAATCTTACTATGGATAGGTTTTTGAGATTTATACGAGCCTTGAATGGATCTTATGTGATTTCGTTCTCAAATGTTGGTACGATTGATATTGCATTTGTATCTCGATGGCTGTGTTCGTTGAGTAGTTTTGCATTTGGATACATGTGTGTTTTCCATTGGGGGAAAAATCAATCTATTACTGTTGATATTATTTAGTTTTGTTAGTGAAAATGGACTAACTGGTCTTATTTTGCAAGAGAAAACAATAGAAAAGATATTTATGTTTTGCTATGTTTCCACCAAAGGTTTATCTCAGTTTAGATTAAATAAATCTTTTTGGTGTTCCACCGCAGAAGAAGATTTAAAAATTATTAAGTTTGACAGAACTTTCTAAAATGCAAATGGTGTTTCGATGTGTGAAGTGCAAGTGAGATAGTTTGATTCGTGTTAAACAATGAAGAACTGATTAGTTCAACACCATATAAGAATATGCTACCTACTCCATTTCCATTTTTTTTTTGTAATTTTATTAAAACAAAACTATATTTTTTGTACACAAACATGCAAATAAACAGACCATAATGCATTATCTGTTAAACCAACTCCTCCATACAGGTTTTTCTTCACAAATTTCCGATCTCCGACGGGAATCGAGTCAAATCAAGCTCATTTCAACTCGATTAAGGTATATAAAGAATTGAGGCGATCTTCAAGCTCGCTTCAACACCACATGTTAATGCAGTAGTCTACGAACAAACCCCCTCCTTGAAGCAATTGTTAAATTAACTTTTTTTATAGAATCTCAATTTCCAGATGTTTTCTTACCATTTCTTCTTGAAAATTGTTCATTTTACTAGTTTTAGTTAGTTTTTTTTGCTAACTTTATTTAACATATGATTTTCACAAAACTTTCTTCTATTTTTGTGTTTTTTTTTATTATTATTCTGACAGATCTTCTTTCAGTTGTACCAATTTTTAAATACAAAAATCTGGCTACTGCGGATCGTTTTGTTGGCAATTTCTCACTGCACTATATATGGAATACCAAAAAAACGCACTTAATGTCTGTATTATCTCTAATTTCATGTTGCTCACTAGTAGAAAAAAAATGCCAGCGAACTCTTCGAGTGATGAGCAAATTTCATGAGTAGCAGTCAGCCCTAGAACCCATTTGCTAAGTGCACTATCAGTGATTCCACGCCCTCGTGTAAAGCCAACCACATTCTTCATTACACGTATGAGAGTTTGTTCAATTGTCTGATCCGACCAGTCCAAAATCGGTCAGTTCTTCTCATAGTAAAGTAACCCTCTTGCACAAAGTTCTTAAATTCATCTGGGGTCATCACAGAAGGCAGTTTTATCACACAGGTGACATGATTTGGCGTACGAGAAGTGCCCGGTGGCATGGAAATATGAAATCATATTCTTCACACAGTTTATATATGGGCATTCCAATCGCCAGACCGCTCAGCGTGAATGAAATCTTTAAGCAATGTAATCATATTAAACAACTGAATTTAATGGCTGCTGTTGATCCATTAGATTTGAGTTTGTTAAGATTTGTTTGTAGTTTCTCACTAAGATGGATCAAATGATTGCTTTGTGTTAGTGCACATAACGAAGGAGACTCATCAAGCAAATTTTTCGTGAGATTTTGGTTTTCCTCTAATTCATGTTGGCTTATGTATGTCGACTTGTTCCATTATTATATTAGCTAAAGATGTCTGTATAAGTATATTAAAGCATGAACTGCTCTAACGAAAGCTTTTCCTTGAAGCATCTTTTCAACAGAAACGGGGCGTATATAGTACTTATATACTTCCACTCATCTTCTGAACCTATTGAACCAATCTAGGACATTAACAGGTGAAATCCACCAAATTTGACTACCCATTTTGATAGACGGGACTCAGATGAAGCTGCGGTAACGATTTGTTTACTTTCTATATAAAGAGGCTGGTCAAATGTTACCACCAGGCATTTTTTCTCAAATTTGTCACACAAACTGCCAGCATAGTGCAATGTAGTGTAAAGTGTATTATAGTCGGATGGTGAAGGGTTTATGAACGGAAGAGGAATGATTTTAATTTTTGAACTAAACAAGCCTGTTGTTCTTGAGTGCATGTACCCTTTCCATCCCCTAACATCGTAAATGCCAATAAACTTTAATGCCAACCAAAGATTGCCATATGGTTTTGGCTGTAACATTTCTTCGGAACACGCATTCACATTCTCAAAAACTAAATTTGTTAATCCGTTTTCAGAAATGTTTCCAAAGGAAGTACTCCAAGTTCTCCAGTTGATTTAGCACAAGGTATAGTTTTTTCAGCTTTTGGGTTCGTGTGTCGGTTTCTTTTGCTATCGAAGTAGATGCAGGTCGTCTGAACCTGCCCATTAAAAGCTTTATTGCAATATTTTCCTTTAAATGATTTTGATTTAAAGTAAAAGATGTGTTGTTAAATAGTCGTTAATTTTTCACTTGAAATTAAAAAGTTTGTAAGAGTGAAATTTCGATTGCTGAAAATAGAATGTATTTATAGTTTTACTATAGCGGCCCGTCCCGGCTTCGCACGGGTAGACATAAATAGGTACAGATATTTAAGTTATAAGCATGCTAATTAAAACGACCATGAATCACTAAATTAGAAAACATTTTTTTTGTCCAATCATTAATACTCTTCGAAGTGTGTGCGATGAAAGACATTTTATGACTAATTTTCTTACACCTTCGGTTGCTTTTAATAGGAATTTCTAAAGATTTGGCACGAGTACGATAACTTTGGCGCCAAGATATAATAACGGTTTTTGGTAGAGGGGCTTAATACAAGCATTTTTTACTATGGAAGGGGGTGTCTATCTCCTCCCGTTTAGGCGGTAGGGGCAATTTAAACAAATTATTATTTAAAATGGAAAAAAATAATTAAAAAATAACGGTGATACTTACAATTAAGTTTTATACATTTTGTTTTCCATTTAATCTACATATTTTTTTAAATTGCCCCTACCGCCTAAACGGGGGGAGATAGACCCCCCCTCCCATAGTAAAAAATGCTTGTTTTTAGCTGTTCTATACAAATCCGTCATTAAACTTTGTCGCCAAAGTTATCGTACTCTCCCCAAAGATTTTTATAGTAAAACTAAATATATCCTATGTTACTCAGTGATAATGTAGCTTTCTAATGAAAAAAGAATTATTAAAATCGGTGTAGTACTTTTTGAGTTTATTCGTTACATACAAAAATACAAATCTCTCTTTATAATATTATATAATTATACAGGGTGGGCCGTTAATAAGTGCACTTTTTGTCTCGCTCTAACTCCCGAACGAAATAACCGAGACGCGCGGGGATGGTATCTCCTTGCAGCTCGAGATCTAAATTTTTAGTCGCAATGAGTCCGTTCACGGGAGAGCAGCGCGATTTCTGCGTTCGCGCCTTTTATGAAAACAATCGCTCATACGTGACTGTTCGTCGGCTTTTTCGGGTAAAGTTTGGATTACGCAACATCACCGAGTGTCCAAGTACGAATGTAATCAAAAAATGGATCGTAACATTCGAAGCAACGGGATCAACGCAAAAACTTCGACCTACAGGACGCCCACGTTCCAGGCGGACTGCAGAAACAATTGAACGCGTACAAGCTTCTGTGCGCGAGGATCCAAGAAGCTCTACACGGAAACGCGCTGCGGCCCTGGGAGTACCCAGAACGACTTTACGTCGCATTTTACGGGATGATTTGAAGTTATACCCTTACAAAATTCAGATTGTCCAAGATTTGAAAGAATCCGATTTTGTTTCACGGTTCAATTTCGCAACAGAAATGTTACGGAGATTCCCTCACTTCAATAACATTATCTTCTCAGACGAAGCTCATTTTCATGTCAACGGATTTGTTAATCGACAAAATTGTCGATACTGGGGAACAGAAAATCCACGCTTAAAACATGGACGACCGTTACACTCTCCGAAAGTGACCGTTTGGGCCGGAATAGCCAAGTGGGGGATCATAGGGCCGTATTTTTATGAAGATCGATACGGGCGTAATGTTACTGTTAATTCAAAGCGTTATGCTTCGATGCTTAGAGATTTTTTAGCTCCAAAACTGCAAGAATCGTGTGGTTACACTATTCACACCTGGTTCCAGCAAGATGGCGCTACCTGCCATACAAGTAACGACTCTCTGGAGGTCGTTAGAGAAATGTTTCCTCGAAGGTTGATATCGAGGAGGGGTGATATTGCTTGGCCATCCAGGAGCCCTGACTTAACGCCACCGGATTTCTTTTTATGGGGCTACCTCAAGAGTAAGGTGTACTCTAATAATCCTTTAACGACGCACGGCTGAATTAAAAGCGAACATTGAAGAAGAAATCCGCTTAATCACTCCGCAACTTTTGACAAAAGTGTTCCAAAATCTCAGAGTCAGATTGGAAGAGTGCTGTAGGCGAAATGGACAATATTTGGATGATTTAATTTTTAAAAAATAAAAATTCATTTCGTTTTGTATAATTTAAAATAAATATTTCATTTAAAAGCGCTACAGTTGTATTAATATAATTTTTTTTTAAGTGCACTTATTTACGGCCCACCCTGTATTTCGAATTCCAACGTGGCCCCATCTATGAGAAGTTCACGATGGTCCGACATTTTCTGTAAAAAATCTGATTAAAGGCGCCATCTGTTCGGGACTTATGAAACTTACGATTAATAACAAACATCAACATTGACAATCAGTTTATTGTTAATTATAAATTATTAAGACGAAATATTAGCTATCCTATATCTCAAGTTAGACCAAATTACACATAAAATGCCAACTTTCATCGAAATCGGTTGACTTGGTGAAGAGTTTTATATATTAAGAAGATTATACCCGATTTCTAGAACCTATAATGTCATCTACGAGTATATATTTGTTTTTCGGTCCATGTCACTTGTCAGATGTCATGCCTATTTAATTCTTGTTTACCTATTTATTAATTTCGCAACTTTGTAACTGCTCAAAAATGTTTCACATGTATCATAAAAAAAAGACCAGACATAAACATCAAAAGCATTTAATACATGTAAGTTTCTTAAAGATAAAGACAAGCTGGATTAAAATTTCAAACATTTAGGTTTTGTCCTATTTATTTAAACATAAATTTAATTTGAATACAAAAATAAAGACATTTGGTGCAAACAAACATTTTGTTCAACAAAAACATAAATTTTAGTTAAATTTTTGTTTATCGAATGGTTTCACTCCCTAAAGACCTCTTAACTTCTTGAGGTTAGGTACCTAAATATAAACATACGAGTAGATACAATCTTATTTAAAGTCTGTCTTTTTGTGTTATAAAAGCTATTTATTCGTCAATAGTTTGACAACATAATGTGTCTCTGTGTTTTTATTTTAAAACAATTATTCGTGTTTTCTTATATACTATATTATTTAAATACATTTTCTCTCCTCTTCGAAAGCTCTTAAGTCTTAACCCTCACACTTCCATATTTTCATGCAGCACGTTTTTTTTTGTATTTAAAAGTTTTTGGATGTTTTCCAATAAAACAAAATAAAATATACAAATAACCAAGTTTAAAGTAAATACGAAGAAAAAGAAAACATTCAAATAAATTAGTTAAATTTATTGTTTTGATCAACATTCTCAAACCCTATTTCGGCACCTCCCCCCTACACAACACACAATCAAAGTCACTTTCTTTTTTGGTTTTGACAAAAATCATCAACCTTCCCACTCGTAAATATGTAGCTACTTTATTGTTGTCCATGTTCCAAAAACAAAAATTCAAATTCAAAAATACGTTCTTAATTCTTTATCTTTTTTTGTTGGCAGTTCAGTTTTGAGTATTCAGTTCAGTTCAGTTCGGTTCAGTTCAACCCACCTCTGTCATCAAAAAAGCCTAAATAAAAGACAACAACTGACAATCTTAATTTCCCAAGAGCCAAGTCTATCTCTTAGGATTGATGCAACGATAAAGAACAGAACATAGACAATCCACGGGGAATGGATATACGAAATTTCAAAGAACCATCTTTCACGTGTGACTCTTGGTTGGACATTCTAAATTTAGAACCATAGAGATAGAAAACTTTAAATTTAAATAAAATTAAAAAACAAAAAAAAAAGCCATAAAAAACGAAAACTCAAGACATTAATTTGTGCGCGGCGACACGAACGCGACGACTTTTCGAGTATACAGAAACTCTATCGAGTGGTGAACACATTATATGATGCGAATGAGTGCGGCCGCACAAAAGACCTTCAAGTTGACAGAATTTTCACAAAACAATTAATTTAATAATATGAATAATATTTAAAAGAATACAAAAAAAGATCTAGAAAAATGTCTTCATTCTTATTGAAGACATTTTGAAAAATCCATACTCAAGCGGTGCGTTGTCGTTTTTGAGAAGTGGCTAAAAAAACTACAACCGATGATCCAAATTGAGGGTCAGATAACTCAATCTGACAGTTGACAAATTAAGGATGATTTTTCATAATTGCACCAACAAAATTTAGACACAAGTTAGTGAAGAAAAGTAATGTCAAATTTTTTTAATTCAATTAAGATTATTTTTGTCTGTTTGTAAATATTTTTGTAAAACTTACCATTGTCTCGTCTGGAATTTTGACATTTTTCAAAATCTATAGAAAACAGCTGCAATGATTATTGCCCCAGAACTGAGTTATTGGTTTCCTCATATACTTATAGGCCTTTTTGTTGTCTTTCTGCTTCGCTGATGATGATGAGTAGGTGGTTACTTTTGTTTACTCAAAAAATTGCTTAAAACAATAAATAACGAAGGTATTTTTTTTTTTTCGGAAATATAAAAATATTTAATTTTTGTATAATAAAAATTAATTTTAAGTAGAATTTTTTAAATTCTTGAGAGGATTAGTTAAGACTGCTTTTGATGTACAATATGGAATAGAAATTATTTGACAATAAAAATGGCAACAATAACAAAATGTAGAGACTTTTATTTTATATTGTTTAAAGGTTCAATGGTTCATTTAAATTCAATGCATTAAAAAAATTATATATATTTTTATAAAATTTTGAAATTCCAATGAAAAAAAAACAAACACTTTTTTTGGAAAGGAACAATAAATTACATTAATTAATTTTCTCTATAAAATTGATTTTTGTGGTCTTACACACGACACACAAATAAAGTAAGTTTGTATATATTATGTAGGTATATATATTTCAAATCTTAGAAGGAATCCCAACATCTTTCAAAATGTGCCTACATATGAATTTTTGTTTCCAATTTAATTTTAAGCTCAATAAATTTTGAAGTTTGTTGTTCATTCATTCAACATACATTTGATAACTTTAAATTTAATTTGTGAACGCACCTTTTCACTAATCATCGAGCTGTCATTCTTAATTTATTCATTACAGATGCACAACAAATACTAGAATGTGATTTTAAAGTTAATCATCTTGCACATGAGCTACGAACTGCGAACTGTGGATGTTCGCATTTTTTGACTTTTTTTCACTTGAGCTTTATTTCTATTCGCAGACAGCGACGAATTTTCAACTTTGTTTCCATATTTTCCTCAGGCATGACCTTTCATAAAAAAAAAACAAAACAAGAGTATTATAATTTTGAGGTTAAGTTGCGCGTTAACAATTTATTCGTTTCTGTGTGGATGGTATGTGGAACGCGAATAGAGTTTGACAGTTCGTAGCAACTACACTGCAACTCGCTACTACCAAGTTGTTTTTACAAAATTTTCTTGTTTTAGGGAACAAAATGCAAATTCTATTATCCTAACACTAGTGTCAATTGGTTTCTTATAATTTAAATGTGTTTTTGTTTGAAATTGACTTTTTGAAATGTGTAAAATTACGTTTGTTCGTCCATTCGTTGTTCCTTCACATGTGCAAGGCCCTTTAAGATGTGCGTGAACATCTTATTCGTTGAAGTGTGGATCGTATGTGGAACGCGACTTGTGCTTGACAGTCCGTTACAATCAGATTGCAATTCGCGAAGGAACAATTTGTTGTCTTAAATTTATCTTATCTTTACAATGATAAAGCTAATTTTATTACGGTAAGATTAACTTAAGCTACATATATTTTACTTTCGGGTTTACAATTTACTCAGAAGTTGGGTTTAAAAATGTATTTTATGTCAAATTTTTTGATTCATTCATCAATCGTTGGTCACTCTCAAGTCCTTAAATACTTCAATTTTCGGTCGAAATTTTCGCCCCAATAAGAAAAACAATATATGTATATTCGTTGTGTGATGATTCCGTTAGAGTGAGAAAACGGGTTGGTGGAAGTGTCGAAAATTTCAATGCCGTTCAGGCGTTCTTAGCAAATGACGATCCAAATCAATCAATTCCACGTCGTTCTCAAGAATTGGCAATCGCTCCAAGGACATTATGGCGTATTTTGAGTAAGGATATTGGTTTAAACATACGAGTATACGATCAAGCTGACTCTTGATTTGAAGCCGACGGATCATTTGCAGCGATGTACGTTCTCCGTTGTCTTTAAGGGTTGGGCAATTTAGTCAGTTAAATAAATTAAGTTGCGCAACAGATCGTTTAGAGAACCAGGGCCTAGTGACTTACAACTCTCAACCATTCTTGTGTGCGAGTAATGTCGCGGATGGAGGGGACCTACAATTTCTTTGCCGAATCCAAACTGCTAATTTGTGAAAGCACTTTTGATGACAAGGATTACTTTTTGATGATTTGACAATTCCTCACAAGAGACAGTACCCGTGAAAATAACTTTAAGGTGGCACAGGCAGGAATTGAACCCAAGACCTCTAGCAGGACAGTTTTACACACTAACTATCACGCCTCACGGGTACAAGTGGACAATCTAGTGGTTTCTTTAAACTGGTGTTTTTTTTCAATTGGGCAATAGTATTTTCGGAGTTGGTTTTTTGACAGCCATCACTTGATTAATGCTGGCTTTAATGTGCCATTTTATAAGGAATAAACTTATTCCTGATCTCGTTCAAGAATTAAAGTCAAAGGGCCATCAAGCTCATTTTTGGTTAAGTGGGTACATTAATAAGCAAAATAGTAGTATTCGGAGTGATCATAATCCACACTCCAATACATCCTTACTCAGAACAAAAAAGTGATCCTATTGAATATTTTGGTATTCAAATTGACTATTTAATAGTCAAATTTCAGCCGATAACCGCAATAGTCAATTGGGATCCGAAATTTGTTTACAACTTTGTAGTCAATATGACAACTGTGGTAGTCAATATGAAAACTGCGGTAGTCAATACGACAACTGCGGTAGTCAATATGAAAACTGCGGTAGTCAATACGACAACTGCGGTAGTCAATACGACAACTGCGGTAGTCAATGTGACAACTGCGGTAGTCAATACGACAACTGCGGTATACAATACGACAACTGTGGTCGTCAATATGACTACTTTAGAATTTTCTATTGAGTTTGTCGCTTGTCTACGCAGATAAGTCCAAGTTGATTGACGTATTAGACGAGAACGGCGGCCACTTGTCCGAATTTACAAAACAATGGCAAACCCTTAAATTTATAAGGAAGCTAAATTCTTGGACATAACATTCAATTAAATGGGTTTTATATTATTACTTCCTGAGAACCACACACTCAATATGAAATTTTAATCCGGTCAAAAGATCATAAAATTGTCTTGAAAAAAAAGAGGCTGAGATGCGACCCACACTGATAACTTCCCATCCCGTCTGTCGATTTGTCTTGCTTAAAAGTTTGTCTATTTCAATCAATTTTCACGCAATTTGCGTACTATTTTTTGTAGATTTTATTTTTTTATGAAAAAACGGACTGTTGGATTTTTATATCGAATGATATGTGAATATCGAAAACAATATTTTCTGTGAAAAAAAAAAAGTTTGAAGCCACTATTTTTAATTTTTGAAAAGCTTTTTGAGTCGAAAGTAAATTTTTACCAAGTTTTAGTATTGTTTTTTTTTTTAGGTTTTTATTTTTTGTAAAAAAAAAAACTGTCAATTCGATTTTTCTCAAAATTTTATCGAATGTTGAAAACAATATTTCTTATAAGTCAAAATTAGTAAGATGCCATTATCTCAAATTTTTGAAAAGATATTTAAGTCGAAAATCAATTTTTAACAACTTTTGTTAATTTTTTTTAGGTTTTTAATTTTTTGTACAAAAGCTGTCAATTCGATTTTTTTTAAAATTTCACTGAATATTGACAACAATATTTTTTGAAAGATTAAAGTAGTTTAAAACCAATATCTCCAAGTTTTGAAAAGATATTTGAAACGAAAATTAATTTTTACCACCTTTTATAATTTTTTTTTTGTAAAAAAACTGTCAATTCGATTTTTCTCAAAATTTCTCCTAATGTTGAAAACAATATTTCTTATAAGTTAAAATTAGTTAGAAGCCACTATCTCAAAGTTTTAAAAAGATATTTGAGTCGAAAATCACTTTTAGGTTTTTATTTTTTTTTTTTGTAAACTGTCAATTCGATTTTTCTCAACATTTTTCAGAATGTTGAAAATAATACTCGTATTTTCTTATACGATAAAAAAAGTTTGAAGCCTTAATCTGAAGTTATTCAAAAGATATTTAAGTCAAAATTTAATTTTTACTAACTATGAGTATAATGTTTTTTTTTATTATTTTATTTTTTTATAAAAAAAAACTGTCAATTAGATTTTTCTCAAAATTTTATCAGATGTCAAAAACATTATTCTTCGTTGTACAAAATTGTTTTGGAGATGAAATCATATTTTAGTCGTAAAATTTTCAAGGTGACAAATTTTTTTTCAGTTTTTTTGATTTATGTTTAAAAAAACCGTTAATTGGATTTTTTTCCAAAAATATACTCGTTTTGTATCAAGTTACAATATATAATATAAAATTTAATTCAAGTCTCTAGCGTCATTGGTTCATGAGATATTTAGGGTTAACCAAAATTTGCACCTTTTTTTTAAACTGCTATGGTAAAAAAACCACCCACGCAATTTTCTTGAGAACCCTTTCTGCATTTTTCTGCCTTATTATCTGTATAACAAAATTTGTTTGAAGTCGATATCTCTTCTGGTTCTTGAGCTATGAACGACGAAAACGAAAACGAAACGAAAGAACGAACACACGCACGAACAGACATCTTTCTAAAAATCTTTTATTTCGACTCTATGGACCTTGAAACTTCGAGAAATGTCAACATTTTCAATTCGACAAATCGGACCCATTACAATAACTTCCTATGTGAAGTTAAAAATAAGAAGTTAATTTCCAAATAATTGATACTATTTCAAAAATGACGTGAGCAAGATACCGGAATTCATTTTTTCCTGTTTATAAAATATAAACGTTTAAAAAATATTGACTTTCTTGACTCAAACAAGTTTTGTAGAAAATTTATAAAACTAAATCAGTTGTAGGTTCCACTTAAATATTGTAGGATACAAAATTGGCATTATATTTAAATACTTAAATCTGTTTTTTTCATGCTTTAGAATATTTTTTTTTACCATCTAGGTACATGATCAATCCATTCCCTTCCGTTTTGCAGCAGTTTTTCTTTAAATTTAGTTCGTTCAATGAAATTCCAAAACAACTTTTGTTTTTAATCGTCACCAAAATCTCAATTTTGTTTGCCATTTTTAATTCAATTTTATTCATCCGTTCCAAAACCGAGTGTAGTAATTTATTTGACAACCTCGAAAGTACAACAAAAAAGTACAAACGAAAATGCTAAATGCATTATTCGAAAACCTATTTTATTCTTATTTTGTTCCTTTTTATAGAATATTTTAACATAAGCCTACATTTACATATTTGACTCCTCTAACCCTGTCATTTTACAGAGGCCTCGTATTATTTGATGTTTTAGTGTGCCTAATATTGTTATGCATTCTCGTTTTACATTTTTAAGGCCTTTATATTAATATTTGCTTGTGTCCAATGGAACATGCTATACCTATCGTTGATCGTTTTGCGTTGCGCGATCAATTCATTATGCATTTCTTCGATTTAAACTTCAAATTGACGGCAACAGTAGATACATATGTACGGTATGGTCAGGAATGGACTGGACAATCAGTTTAGAGACTAACTCATTAAATATTAATAGAGCTCCTTGCCCGCGTTTCGGTCACAGTACGCTATGCTGTCACTGTCAGAAAATCAGAATATGCGGTCAAGATACATACATATTAGATGTTGAATTGTGTATTTTGTTTTGTTTGAAGTGAGAAATTCAGAATACCCATAAAATTCTTTAACTTTGAACCGTTGAATCTAAAAATAGATATAATTTAATAACATCCTGTTCCTGTAACAACCGGAAATAAATATTAGAAGGTTAGAGCACGATGAGGAGCTATTAATAACAATTTATTTGAAATTTTTATCATTAATCATACAGCTATCAATCAGTTGGTTGATATTTTAGTCAGTATGTGTTGTATAACCGGTACAGGGTGTCATTGTTTGACAGTAGATAAGCTGACAAAAGACATAATTTAGTTTTTCATAATATTTGTAAAACACAAGCTTTTTAAAATATTTTTATTATGAAAATGAACGCAAATTGGAAATGTATTGAAGAATTTTATTTACGGTAGGAAGTCCTTTCACACTGTCACAAAAACGTCATATTGATTTAAAAGCGACTGTTAAAAAGTTCTTGCGCAAACTATTTAAACTTTTTTAGTCGTTTGCACCTCTGGGTCCGCCAATACATTATAAAATATTACTGGTAAAAAATGTAAAAATACACATAAATTGCGAAAACAATAATAAAAACTTACAGTACTTTATTTGACTCATTTTGACGTTTCATCTTTTCACCCCGCTTGCACTATTTTAATGAAAAAATAAGGAAAATGGGTGGGTGCGAAAAAAAGAGTCAAATGTGAACACCATCCAGATTGGATTAAATGTGTTTGAAATGTTTTACTGGTATACCGAATAGATTTGATTGCAAATCAAAATTGTCAATACAAAATTACTTTAAGACATAATAATAAGTGAGCTTTTTTTCGTATTCCATATATGTATAGTAAAGTGAGAAATTGTCAACAAAACGATCCGCAGTAGTCCGGTTTTTATATATGAAAGTTCATACAACTGAATATTTGCCAGAATAATTTATCAAAAAATTCCAAAAAAATAGCGTAATTCAGACCAGGGGTGAAATCGTGTAAGCTGTTTTTTGATAGTTGACTATCTAAATCAAGAAAATACGTCTGTGTAATGTGAAAGTCGATTTCAAAGTTTTAACCAAACAATTTGACATAAAATAAAAACTTTAAGAAGGGGGTTTGTTCGTAGACTACTACATTAACATGTGGTGTTGAAGCGAGCTTGAAGCTCGCCTAAATTCTTTATATACCTGAATCGAGTTGAAAAGAGCTTGATTCACTCGATTTGTGAAGAAAAACCTGTGTGGAGGAGTTGGTTTTACAGATAATGTGTTATGGTCTGTTTATTTGCATGTTTGTGTACAAAAAATATAGTTTGGTTTTAATCAAATTAAAAAAAAAATTGCACATGGAGTAGGTAGCATATTCCTATATGGTGCTGAACTATTCAGTTTTTCATTGTTTAACACGAATCAAACTATCTCACTTGAACTTCACACATCGAAAACATCGAAACACCATTTGCAATTTAGAAAGTGCTGTCAAACTTAATCATTTTTAAATCTTCTTTAATCTAAACTGAGATAAACCTTTGGTGGAAACATAGCAAAACATAAATACATATCTTTTCTATTGTTTTCTCTTGCAAAATAAGGCCAGTTAGTCCATTTTCACTAACAAAACTAAATAATATCAACAGTAATAGATTGATTTTTCCCCCAATGGAAAACACACATATATCCAAATGCAAAACTACTCAACGAACACAGACATCGAGATACAAATGCAATATCAATCGTACCAACATTTGAGAACGAAATCACATAAGATCCATTCGAGGCTCGTATAAATGTCAAAAACCTATCCATAGTGAGATTCTACTCTAAATTTTATCGGTGTTCTTCATGCTATGGATATTGTTTCTGTTATTCGTGTAAAATCCTACTATACTATGGATATATTTGCCAACAAAACACGGGTAGGTAATGATTCCTCTAAATAAGAAAATTAAAATTTCGATGCAAAAATATATTTTGATGGTGTTCACAACGGTGGACTCTTTTGAGGCGAGTTTTTTGACACTTCATTGTTTTATCTCGCTTTCAATAGTTTAAATATATCGGGTGATTTTTTCGAGGTTAGGATTTTCATGCATTAGTATTTGACAGATCACGCGGGATTTCAGACATGGTGTCAAAGAGAAAGATGCTCAGTATGCTTTGACATTTCATCATGAATAGACTTACTAACGAGCAACGCTTGCAAATCATTGAATTTTATTACCAAAATCAGTGTTCGGTTCGAAATGTGTTTCGCGCTTTACGTCCGATTTATGGTCTACATAATCGACCAAGTGAGCAAACAATTAATGCGATTGTGACCAAGTTTCGCACTCAGTTTACTTTATTGGACATTAAACCAACCACACGAATGCGTACAGTGCGTACAGAAGAGAATATTGCGTCTGTTTCTGAGAGTGTTGCTGAAGACCGTGAAATGTCGATTCGTCGCCGTTCGCAGCAATTGGGTTTGTGTTATTCGACCACATGGAAGATTTTACGCAAAGATCTTGGTGTAAAACCGTATAAAATACAGCTCGTGCAAGAACTGAAGCCGAACGATCTGCCACATCGTCGAATTTTCAGTGAATGGGCCCTAGAAAAGTTGGCAGAAAATCCGCTTTTTTATCGACAAATTTTGTTCAGCGATGAGGCTCATTTCTGGTTGAATGGCTACGTAAATAAGCAAAATTGCCGAATTTGGAGTGAAGAGCAACCAGAAGCCGTTCAAGAACTGCCCATGCATCCCGAAAAATGAACTGTTTGGTGTGGTTTGTACGCTGGTGGAATCATTGGACCGTATTTTTTCAAAGATGCTGTTGGACGCAACGTTACGGTGAATGGCGATCGCTATCGTTCAATGCTAACAAACTTTTTGTTGCCAAAAATGGAAGAACTGAACTTGGTTGACATGTGGTTTCAACAAGATGGCGCTACATGCCACACAGCTCGCCATTTTGAGGGAAAACTTCGGAGAACAATTCATCTCAAGGAATGAACCGGTAAGTTGGCCACCAAGATCATGCGATTTGACGCCTTTAGACTATTTTTTGTGGGGCTACGTCAAGTCTAAAGTCTACACAAATAAGCCAGCAACTATTCCAGCTTTGGAAGACAACATTTCCGAAGAAATTCGGGCTATTCCGGCCGAAATGCTCGAAAAAGTTACCCAAAATTGGACTTTCCGAATGGACCACCTAAGACGCAGCCGCGGTCAACATTTAAATGAAATTATCTTCAAAAAGTAAATGTCATGGACCAATCTAACGTTTCAAATAAAGAATCGATGAGATTTTGCAAATTTTATGCGTTTTTTTTTTTAAAGTTCTCAAGCTCTTAAAAAATCACCCATTATAAACAGATAAATCTGCCTTAATTTGCTCACTTTTTAACTATCAAGTAAGTAGAAGCCGCACTTATAAGACGTAGGTATAAATTATAGCCTTCAAAGAGTCCAACGTATTACAAATGTAAGCTCATAGATATGCAGTCTACAATATTGTCTTATCAAATTGGCAGCTGTCAAATGAAGAATGCCGATAAATACAAATTTTTAAAAGTTTTTGTTAAAATATTGGACAAATAAAAGATTCCTTCTTACACAAATCTTTGTTTTTGCTGCACTTCCGATTCAAGTTGCAAATCTCTGTTCAGCTAATCAGGTGCTTAGCACGCCACATAGTACATATTTGAATTGTTCGATGGAAAATAATTGAGAAATTAAGTCCTACAATACGTAGTCTCCAAAATTTTGACAGCAAAAACGAGAAATTTATTTGATATATTTTGTTCATATTTCTAAGGAATAAGGATATCTGAGATAAACTCGCCAAATATCAAAAATAAACATTAAAACATAAACTGGTTTCTGTAAAAATCATTTCATATATACATATGTAAATTAATACTGAATTTTCTATTTAATTATATTCGGTGAATAATTTATTCAATTAGTGTTACAATGTTTATTTGCATTTGCAAGTCACAGGTCATGCGTTTGAAGTGAATTCTTTAAATTAGTTATTCAACATTCAAATTACTATAAAATACCCGAATCAAGTTCAATTGATGAATAATTGTTTTGCTAAATATATTTTTTTAAATTACCTAAAATGAATGGGCACAACCCTTAAAGTTTTAATTTTAGACTTTTTGACACATCTGCTATACGAGACAAAAGCTGTGTTCACTAACGCTGTGCTGGACTGTTCTAGACAGAAAAGTAGGTACAGCTTTTTGCTGTTCATTGAGGTTTTTTCTGTGCTGAACTGTTCTACTTTCCTGTTCATTGACAAACCTAGAACAGTTAAGAACAGGATTTTCTGTTCTTGCTTATGAGTCAGATCAGGTTAGAACAGACTCGTGAGAAATGTCAAAATCGAAGTTGTAATTTTTTTGTTTACGTTTTGATTTGGCTGTGCTTTGTGTTTTTTTTTCTCGTGATTTAAAAAAATTAAAATAAAGTTATTTTGCCAATTTGTTTAATTTGTTTAATTAAATAATTATAAAATAAATAAAATAAAACGAAAAATCACTATCGGTGTCCGAACCACTAACATTTTCATTTAGTATTATCTTAGCAATTTTAATAATATTTTTTACAGTAAAAACACAAAAAATGAAAAAAAATAAGCGAGAAACGAAAAATTCACACAATTTGCAATTTGTTTTTTTTTTTTTTTTGACAACTGACGTTTAACTGACTGTTCTAACTTGATCTAACGTTTCTCACGAAACTGTGCTGTCCTGTGCTGTTCTGATCTAGACAAAACCTCGGTAAACACAACTAAAATGCCATATTACAGACACATTGAAATTTAGGTAGAAACTATCGATGACATGGATACAGTTTATGTCGGTAATACAGTTTCAGCCACTCCAAAAGCCAAGTGCCCCAAGGAGTTAAGTTATTGATGGATAAGGCGATTTTCTTTTTTACCTCAGAAACGAGTTCTTTACAGAGTCCGCGTATATCGAGCAAGCTCTGAATATCTCCTGAACATATTCAGCCTTATTTGTGAGTTTCGCCCGGAAAATCATTCACCCGAAATATTTTTGTTCGCCCGGAATTTAAAAAGCTATTGCGAGTTTCGCCCGAATAGAATTTCACTTCGAATCAGAACTGACAGTTCGAATAATTGTCGTGTTCAGCAAACTGAGTTCGCAATAAATTTCCTCATCTCTGATTAAAACAGAGAATGAAATCTGAACCTATATTTCTTGTTGAACATAAAAACGCAATGAAATTTATGTAGGGCCGCAATTTCCTGTTAAACTGCGTACGACAAGACACTTTTAAAACCACCCCAATCAATTTATCACCACTAAAAAACCTATTTGCGCAAGTGGATATTCAAAATTTCCCTGTTCGTGTTTTGGTATGTGAGTATTCGTGTCTAGAAAATGAACAACCCTAGTGAATTGTATTTTTGTTTTGACACCGTCAAGGATTAATAAAAAGAAGTAATTTATAATTTACAATAAAAAGAAAATGTAAAGTTTTTTTTTATACAATTTTGTATATTGTTGTTATGATCTTTCATGATGGATAATGCTTCACCCACTTTGTCACAAAGTTCTTTATGCGTTTGAAGTTCCTCCATAACAACTTCTTGGGAACTCATTTTGCAAATATTTATTTTTCTTGGTGGTTTGACTGGTTGAAGTAAGAATCGTTGCAGGTACGACTGGAATAGGATCAGAAAGTGAATAGGTTATAACATATAACTCTGTTGGTTATGTTGTTCATCATTTTCAAATTCGTCCAAAAAATCTTCAATTTGAATTTTATTTTCCATATTTTCGAAACTTCTTTTTTTGGGTAGATTTAACCCAAATGATTTTGAAGAAACAAACAAACTGGAAGATGGCTTCTTCAGCAGGAGAGAATTTTAGTGTCCTATTAAGTCCACCTCCTGTTCCTCTTTCCGTTATTTTGTTTGTAGCAGCCTTTATCCTCACGTAGCGTTTTTGGTCGGTCCAAGCCTAATTAAAATGTTTTTTTTTTTTGTTCAGTCTTCAGCAATGTGAATTAAATTGAACCCTTACCTTCTTCCATTCGAATTCAGTCTTGATTGAAAGCCCAGCGCTATTAAGCTCAAGTGTAATCTGATTCCAAAATGCATTTATTTTTTCTTTACTTTTTTGACAAAACCTCTTGTGATTTCAGGATTTTTCTGCATCTTGTTTAGCAGCATATCGCTTTGATTTCCATTTATTGATTTGGTCCTTAGATATAGATACAAAATAATAATAAAGTTATTTTGTTTTTTTGCAACTACAATTAATATAAATAACTTAAATTGTAAAATTTGTTGTTCTTCTGTTCACCTCTAAAAACTAAGTGGAAATTTTAGCGCCAAATGACATTTCATTCCGCCCGAATTGAGTGCTCCCAATAAGGGAAATCTTTCGAACATAATTTTTTTTCGCCCGAAACTCACAATAGGCGAACTGAAAAAAGGGATTTTTTTCGGGTGGAATCTTGTTCACGTGAAACTCACAATAGGGCTGATTATGTTCTCATCTCAGTGCTGCTCAGAATTATGATTGAAATACAACTAAACAAGTTGTCAATATTTCACATTTGTTTACAGAAATAAGAAATAGGATTCAAAACTTAATTTAAAACAGAAAAGCTAATTGTAATAAAACGTGCATTTAATTTATTTTTATTTTGAAGAAATTGGGAATGAAGATTCTGATGGTTGGTTCAGTATTTAACTCAATCTGCTTTGTTATTTTATTCTAAGTTCATAGAGCGCACTCTGGACTGAACAAGATCATAACACGTGAAGAACGAAAAAACAAACACCCATTTGAAGGTCTGAATGTTCATTGGTAAAAAAGAAACACAATTTATTTTTTGACAGTTCACGATCTGCTCTGAACTTAAAAACGCCTATTCACCCATTCAAGTGCACAAGAACTTAGGAAAAAGCAAAGATATTAGAAAGAAACACCCTGTAATCAAAGTTTGACCATTGAAACCAAGAGTGACCTCTTCACCTAAATTCTGTTAGCCTCTCCTTTTTACATAAACTTGCTGCCTGAGTTTTCCATTGAAACTATAAGTTTATGCAAATATTTGATGCATTTTAATGGACAGTATTGTGTTTGCGCCTTAATAATCTGCCATTCTACCTATAAATTATTTCTAGATATGTACCTAACATTATGGTTAATGATAGAAGCAAATAAATTAACTAAAAGTATACTTGGATTGCACTCTGAACAAATTCAATATATCTAGATACTTATGAATGAAGGTGTATGGACAGGGACACATCGATCTTATAGATGCGATTAAGATGATCATTGTATTGCTAAGCAAGAGCGATGTTGAAGCTCATCCTCTATTAAACAAACTATCTTCAGTTAATTTTATTAACGAGCTGCTGATGACGATGATGACGCTGCTGAAGCGATATGATCATCATCAGGTATATTATCTTCATCTTGATTGGAATGTAAAACAACGCAACGCATAATGCATATCTATTCTGTTTCTGTATCTGTATGAGAATGCAAGTTGTGATGTCTTGAAAGTTATTTATATGATTACTTTTGCTTATACAAGTTCGGGACATGTTTAGGGTTTTTAAGTTGAACTTCAATAGGTTAATCGTTTGAAAAAAGCCTTAATGCTTTTTCTTTCTTAGAATGCAAATGTGTGGTTTGATTTTTGTTATGGGTTACATTGTTAATGGGTGAGTTTTAGTTTTATTTTAAAAAGAGGTTTATAATACTCATCGAGTAGGCTCATGCGGTATTAGAATATAGAGGTGGGTTGATCTCATGAAATATGCATGCGTGGAGCTGAACTTAGTGACTGGAGTAATGATTCGACTATATGAGAATTTAGGTGAGGTGTTGGTTGATATATACTTAATTTTACATCATTGAGAGAGTTTTAGAAAAAGTGGGTACCTACCTATATAATTTTCTTTAAATTTATTTAGAAGGTTCCAGAGTTTCATATAGGGGGGGGGGTCTTTGTTTGTTAGGCAATTTAAAGTAAATTAGGTGAAAATTTAAAGCAGTAAAAGCAAAGGCGATTCTGTATAATTTTATAGCAAAAGTAATAAATTTACATAAATTAAATTTCCTTTAGTACCTATGGCATAAATTTTAAAATCGATATTTGTTCCAGTTTAATTGTGTTTAGTGCATTCGCGACGTGAGTTTAATTACCTTGTCACTTTTAGAATGTCAAGAATAATGCGCGCAAAAGTCATAAGCTAGTAGTTTTTTAAAACAATTTTTGTATACCAATTTTCTTATAAAAACGTCAAATTTCATTGTCTTACATTCATTATCAAATATGTCAAAAAGTAATAACAGAGGGACTTCGTAAACCTACCCCATGTCCCAATGTATTTTTTGACGGCTATGGTCCACCACCAGTACTCACCGAGCCACAAAAAATTGCTAACCTTAGCAGCTTTTAGTTGCTCTTCATTTGAAGTAAATATTATGTGCAGTTGTAAAAGATCTCACTAGGGAACTAAATAGCTGTCTGATGACGTTTTTCATTTGACATTATAGTTTTTCTTTTTATTATTTTATTTTATTAATATCTTTTTGAGTTATTTATTAAAAATTATTTTTATTTTGCGCATTCATTGAAATTGGAAGTTAAATTATTTGTAAATATAATAAGAAACAATTGCTCAAAATTTTAAAGGATTTAGTAAAATGTTAAAGTCATTTTTAACAATTTACTTAGCAAATTTTTTAAATCTTACTTCCTCTTAACAATTTGCTAAAGTTAAAATCACGAAATGGCTACTTTAACTTTTAGCAATTTGCTAAATCCATCTATGACATCTGTACAAAAACAAAACAAATTTCAATTAATAGGTCCGTTTAAACTTGTTTGCTTTGTTTAATTTAACGAACTGTCACTATTTAGACATGTTCGGATGACAGTTTTTTAATAAAAGTAAAATAGCAATTTGTAAGTTAGAAAAAGAAAAAGAAAGGTTTAAAATTTTGGAGTCGGTTAGTATAAATTGCTAAATATTTAGAAAATAGCTGCTAGGTTCTTTAAAATTTTGCGCCAATAAAAATGTGTCAATATATTTAATCGCATATCAAGTTAATTTTTCTTATTTAATTTAACAAAAGTAGTGGCATAGATTTAAGAAAACAAAATCATTGAAAAATAATGAAATGTCATTTTGACATTTGGCAGAACTGTTTTTTAATTATTAAGTCAGCTTATATTACTTATCTCTCCGAAATGGATTCTCTCTGGTAACGCGAACGAGTGTGGAGGTGTTTCAGGCAGCGCTTCATTAATTGATTTTAATTCAAAGTTTTTTTTTCTGTGAGAATTAAATTTGCGATTGATGGATGGTGATAATCACCCTCCTCTTTTGGGGCCGAAGGGGCCTCCAGATAAACGTTCATTTTATGAGAAAATCAATCTTCCATCCAGTTTGCTGAGCGAAATAGATAAAAAAAGAATTATAGAAACAGTTACCAACGAGTGGATCTTAGACGAGGACGCGCATTACTCCGGCGGCGAAAAAGAGATGGATATAGAGCCAAAATCTAAATCCACTAGTGTTAGTGCAACGAATAGCAAGGAAAGCCATCGTTTGCCGTTAAGTAACTGTGTCATAATTGGGCACGCGCAAAATATTTCAACGGTTGCAGGACAAATTAACCCTCAACCGGTAAATGTAAATGATAAGGTTCTTGAGAATCTATTCCACACCGACAAGGATTTGTTTTCGGCAGTTATTGCCAGAAAAAGGCGTCAACACGCACCAATGCAGGAGCCAAAAAGAATGGCCAAAGAAGTAGTGAACAACCACAACCGATTTCACCCGTTGGCTGAGAAGGATGAGGAAATTATTCCACCAAAAAGCACGGTTACCAATTGAAGTGCCACAAGCGGAAGCAATATTGGAAGCCGCAACTACGTAAACTGCAACAACGGCAGCAACAGCTTCGATGGAGGTAATGCGAACCCATCTCCCAAAGTAGAACCATGGTGTCCTCCCATCTTTACCAAAGGAGTTTCAGCAAAAACCATTATGGATTTTATGAGTAAGTCTAATCATAACCTAAATAATGTTAAATTTATATCTAATGGTTTTGCAAAACTAAAATTTTTTGTAAGGGACGTTGAGTTGCATAGCTTTTTCATTAAAAAATTCAAGGATGTCGGTATAGATGCCTATTCCTTCACCCCTAAACAATTAAAAAAATATAATACTATTTTAAAAGGTATTTCCAGCGTTTTTTCGCCTACGGAAATCCAAAATGAATTACTTTCGTTGGACCCCTCATTGAGGGTGACTGTAAAAACTTTCGAGACCAAATGGTCTAAATTAAATGACATACCTCTTGACTTGTTTCTCTGTACTACGGATGATAGGGAAAGCTGCATACAACTTAAACAGCTCAAAACTCTGCTTAGACATAGAATCACTTGGGATTCAATCAAAAACTCCGATACAAAACAGTGTTATCGTTGCCAAAGATTTGGCCATATTCTTGCTTACTGCAGTTTTGCCAAGCGGTGCGTAAAATGTCTTAAATCATGACATTGGAGCATGTGAACTCAGTCAAAAAAACAGAAACATCGATCGCATCTTGCGTCAACTGTCAATCAGAGGGCCACCCTGCGAGCTACAAAGGGTGCCCAAACAGAGTTGCTTTTCTTAAGAAAAAAAAAGATGCCTTGGTGGAAGCTAAGGCTAAAAAAACAAATATCCTTGGTCCTTTTGTGAACTTGGCTAAAAGCCATCAAGAAAATGTAGTATCTTTTGCAGACGCTGTAAAAGGCCACAAGAAACCCCTAACTCACAACAAATTCCCGCTTTCCATCCGGAACTTCCAAAAAATGATGTCTCGGATTTCATGAACGAATCCAATAGACTTTTCGGCTTGCCGATCACCAGCTTAATTGCTAAAATCAGAGACTTCTGGCCTTATTATAAAAAAAATGGATGATTCTCAAAAACCAGGTGCGTACCTGTGCCTTATAGCATCCCTTTCCCCCTCCTCACCATCTCCATGAAGTTAATGTCATTACTTCCAATGTCAACTCCCTATACAAGGAAAAAGAAATAGAAATTGATCTTTTACTAAAAGACACTTCCCCAACTGCAATACCATTGCCTTTCAAAAAGCCTTAACAAAAATGTCGTTTTAATAACAGTTATGACTTTATAAGAAATATTGAGGGTCGAGGAACTGGAGTTCTCCTAAAAAACTCCTTACTTTTTGACCAAAAGTATTTTTCAAACAACCTTATTTTGGCAACAACAGCCTCTATTCCACTCAATATAAAAAACAATTCCCTAATACCTACAGAGGCTAAGCAACTCATTTCCTACTCTCCTTTATATGAAAACAAAATGTATAATATGTATAAAAAGAAAAACAATGCAATATAAATTCAGACTGAAGAAATGTACAAATTTATAAATTAAAACCTAAGATACAAGTTCAAAGAACCTTATGCCTAAGTACGTACTTATTAAAAAATTATAACTAGATATAAGTATATATATATGGATCGCCTTAATAGAATTAAACATTTTACAATGTCATAGATATATGTAAGTTATCAACGCTGCTGTGAAAAATGTACAACAATGAATTAAAATTATTAATTAATTAAAAAATTAAATTATTAATTAATTAAGTCAAAAACTTCACACAAAAATGAGGGGAAAAAATCCTAATGAACTCTAATGTAATGACTATTAAACAAAAAAACTATATCAAGTATATAAGTTGATCCTAATGCATTAAAGACTTTCTGGGTTCTATACCACCCTACTTGCCCACCTCATCAGTGTTTTAGATAGAGACACATATAGGTGTTCCTATCTGGTGTTCTCATCTCATGTTACTTTTCTCTCTCTCTATCCATCTTTCATTTATTTTATTTTTTAGGTTAGGTTATAATTTTGGCTTCGTCTTGTTGAGTGGACGTAACTTTATAAAACTAAGAGACTATGTCTAAAAAATAACTAATGTGCTTTACAAACTAAACTAAATTAATATTAAAAAAAAAAACTGTGTAGCCTGACCAATTTCTAAGTCGGCAAATTGATAATAAGCTATTGAAATAACTATGTATACATAGAATTAAGAATCATAAGTGTAAAAAAAAAAAATCTCAATAAAGTACATACTTACATACATTCTCAGATATACATACATATGTATGAATTAAATTTGTCATGCATAATTCTCTTTGAGTCTTTGTTGATGCTAATTCTCAGAGAATACATTATTTTGGATTCGATTTTCTAATTAAGAAAAAAGAAACACAGATTCCTTGGTGAGAATGAATAGTTAATCCTGTTTATATTTCATTCTTTTGTTCTGTTAATTTAACTGTCACAAATCTTAGAAATACGAACTCGCCAATTAAAGCTTTTTTCAAGTGCTTCATTTTGACGTCTCATCGTTTTAAATTGAGTCAGAAATTTTAATTGATGTGATCAAAGCAGAGTTGCAAATAATGCATTGAATTTTATAATGCATTTTGAATAAATTAGAAAATATTTTTCAATTTTTAATTCTATTTTTTTTTAAATTATTTATTAAATTTTATTTTTCAATGTTACCGTATGGCATTAATTATTTAATGTTATTTTTTAATTGTGTTCTATCAAATTAAAATATTATTTTCCAATGCAAAACTTTTAAAATAAAAATAGGTACTTATTTTTATTTCGTTTGGCAGACTTTCGCAATTATTAATTAAAATACTTTAAGTTTTTATTTCCAAAATTTTTAACCTGATTAATGTCATGACTTACGGTTATCACGCAATTATAGCACAAAAAACAACAATTATTCAAATGTTATAACTTATTATTATTATTGTTCGACCGAAAAACGATGTTTTTCAAAATTTATTTGTTAGTATCAGTCAATCTTCAACATGGGACATTTTTACGTCAAGATTTCGAATATTAACTGAAATAAATGGAAATAATTGAATAAATTCCCACTAGACATTGAATTGAAAAATTGTAGCTCATTTTGAATAGAAGTTATTTTTTAATTTTATATCAATTAAACTTGCAATAAAATAACATTTATTTACTAATTCAATAAAACTTGCAATAAAATAATTTTTAATATTTAGTTTAATATTGACGGCAAATAAATTAAATTTTTAATGGATAATTCATAGATGTACAATTAGCATTATATATTTTATTTCAGTCAAGAACAATATCCATTAAAAAAATTTTGAGTAATGCATTGAATTGACATTGGAATTTTTGCAACTCTGGATCAAAGTGATTAAACGTCAAAATCGATCGCAATAGTATTTCTTTTTAAACAAATTCACAATTGGTGAAAGTATTTTTATTTTTTGGCAAAATATTTTTTTTTTCAAAGTTTTTATAATATATTTTGGCCAGAAAAATAGGAAAGCATAAAAGCTGTATACACCAGAAATACGCCAACTCATTATTATAAAGTTTGACAAAATAAAAAATTACAAAAATCAAGTTTCTAAATACTTCCGTGAACCTATACAGAATCGCTAGTAGCGTTAAAGAATACGAGAAAAAAAGTTGTCATTTAATAATCGTCGATAGTCAACTTGAAATTTGGCCAAATTGTCGCATTGACTTCCAAAATATTCAATATGACATCATTACTTTAAAATATTGACTGTTGGATAGTCAATACAGCAATTTTTGATTGACAATTTCGGGTAGTCAATATGACAGCAAAAGTGGTGGATAGAACAACAACCGAAATTGAAGAATTGTTATATTGACTATCCGGTCAAATTAGATAATGGTTTTCTGAAGAAATTGTCATCTTCACCACTGCAGTGGGCACATTGACTACCGCATTTGTCATATTGACTACCTTGGTTGTCATATTGACTACCTTGGTTGTCATATTGACTACTTTGGTTGTCATATTGACTACCAAAATTGACTATCGAAAATTTTTATATTGACTATCCGGTAGTCAAATTATATAACGGTTTTCAGAAAAAGTTGTCATATTGACTACCGCAGTTATCATATTGACTACCTCATTAGTTAATATGACAACCGTATAGTTTCAATTTCCTTGAACCAAAGTTGTCATATTGACTACCAAGTTGTAAAAAAATCTCGGGTCCCAAAATTGACAACATAAAATTGTCCTAGTCAATTTGTCTATCAAATTAGTCATTAGGATAACTTTTTTTCGTTTTATGTACTAGTAGTCCATATCTAGTAGGTGAATGGGCCAAACACACTTCACATCTTGTTGGTTTTTGGTTGGTTTAATTTAGATATTAAAAAACAAATGAAAAAAACAATAGATCTGGAAATATTCTCGGAATTACTCGATACGTTTTGAAATCTAGACATTTTAGAAATTGAGTTTTGCATGTTCTCCATTTTTTTTAATATAAAATGACAAAAGTAGTACTTTTAGTAATCGATGTATGAAGTTAATTTAATAAACAACGCTAATATTATACGACACAACCAAGGAGAAAAATAAGATAAGGCTCTCATTACATTGTAATTATTTTAATGCAAATTACCAAATTACATTTTTTAATCATAATTAATATCATTATCGAAAAAATAAAATAAAAAAAACCTCAAGCAAACCCTCTCAAAAGCAAAATATCACCGAGCTCATCATTTCAACCCATAAAAACCGTCAAACCAGACGAATCGTCTGCCAAATAACAACGATCTCGATCACTACTTATCAATATCGTCTTAACTTCCGAAATACTCATTTTGATCATAATTTGATTGACGGTCGTTCGATTAATTTAGGCAAACGATCGCAACGTGTGTGTCTTTTAAAAATATCAGAAAAGAAAGAAGGAAACTTTTGGGTTGGCCCAAAATAATATTACACAAAACAACAACAAAAACGATGCAACTAAGAATACGAATATTTTTGTTTTTTACTCAAAACGAAAAACACGAAGCGATACAGATACTGTTCACTTTTGTCTGATGGCAAACTTAAAATTTACGACCTGTTAAACATAGTGACGTTGACCCAATTTCAAATGATGGGTCTGTCATTTCGAGATCTTTTTTTGGATTTTTGTTTCCATCTGATTTGCCCACCTTTAATTCAAAATTTTGAACAGGGGAAAAAATGAATTAATAATAAAGTGTTTTTGAAAGACGTGCCTTTGGTTGGTTGATGATTGGTCCCGCATGAATGACATAAGACGAAGACGATGCAACACAGGGTCAATCTCCCAATTTAAGGGAAATTCTGGCGCTTTTGAGAAATTGGAAAAGCTTAATTTAAAACTTGGAACTTCACTTCATTGTTTACCTTCATTATTGTCTACCTTCTCAGGCAAGGTATAAGTCTATTTTGGGTTATATTTTATATGTTAAAGAAATTACTTATTCCTTTTATAAATTGACAACGTAAACTTTTACACAAAAAATTAAATGGAATTGTGTAGAAAATGAAAAAATCACAGAGTTATAAAATTCAGCTTTCAGTTAAATAGCAAAACATGAGCAGCTGACATTTTGACATAAGTAGATTTGACTTGATTGCAAGAGAGATTTTTCTTGATTAACTTTCCAGTCATATTTCCAATAGAGTTCCCTTAATGGAAATGCAATTTTTCATCTGAACCTGTCCATTGAATAGAGCCCTTTCTTTCAAATGTATGCTCGGCTGTCATAATTTCTATCATCATGATTCATATATTCGTGGTAATAATTACTTTTACACGGTTGAATGAAGTTGAAATCCGATGTAAATCAGTGGGCAGGTTCAAACAACATAAGGGACTTCATTTGCAGTCAACTTCGTTCTATGAACGTAAATTTTGACCAAGGCAACCAGTTTGTTTTTCAAATATCATAAACTTCAAACTCGGAACTTGACTTCACTAACCTCAACCTTTAGTTGATCGTGCAAAAAATACCAAAAACATAATTGTCTACAAAACACTCCTCATTCAAGCTACAATTCCATTATTCATTTGCCAATTTGACAAGGAACCCTTTTACAAAAAATCATCAAATAGAATTTTGCAGAAAATAAATAAATCACAGAGTAATAAAGTTCAGCTTTCAGTTGAATGAAAAATTAGAATTAACTGTCATTTTGACATAAGAGGAATTGACTTAACAGTTAAGGAGATTTTTCTTAGCTAACTTTCCAGTCAACTTTCCAATAATGTAGCCTTAATTCGAAGGCAACTTTATTTTTGGCAGCTGGCCAATCAGATGCTAGAAACTTGCCTTACACTCAAGTTCCTTATGTCGTCTGAACCTGCCCAATGTTAGTTAAGGATAAGTTACTCATTAATTTAAAATGTCGGTAAAATCATTTTTTTTTAAACTGTTTACAAAGTTGTATTTTAATTTTGGTAGTAATATAGCATACATAGTGTAGACTTCGCCCTTCACTCAAAAGTACCTTAACTCACGTACTCATTTGCCTTCATAGTGAACTTGGCCCTGTGCATTTGTATGATGAAAAAAAAGGTGTTCTCATTTTTATCCCATTCTCTTTCCTTACAATTCCAATCGCATCATAAATTTGGGAATTGATTACATATTAACAAAAGGTAAAAGGAAGGAACACACAAAGATTATGTTGACAAACTTAACGAGACGCATCGTAAAGTGCATTTATGTATCTTTGTTGGCAACCAGTTTTCTTTTTTAATTCAGTTCGGTTCGGGAATCCATTTGTATGTTCTCTTTTTCCAATATCAATTGATTTTTGATTTCTGAAGAAACTAATTTAAGTTTGAGGTTGTTTCTTGTGTATAAACGGATTAGTAGGTCACGCATTAAAAGTGGGTATGTATGTGGGTATTTATTATTATTTGAATTGACAGATTTATAAAATAAAAATAAAACACGTTTATAAAAAGCACCACAAGTTATAATTTCGATTAACTTTGTACAAATTAAATGTGATCAAGTTATGTTTTTTCCCATTATGCTTTTTAAATATTCCTATGACTTTAGGTTTAAATTAATATAATTATGCTTTATTTCATCCATACGATAAGAATACCTGATATCAATTATGAAGAGTCATTGAATTTATGTTATGTATGTCATCTGACCCAAATCTTTCTTTTTTCTCATGAAAAAAATCAAAAAATGCATAATAGTCCAGTTTTCAATGGCGTATCCAGGGGGGGGGGGGGGGTCGTAGGGGTCATGACCCCCCCACCCTGGGAGTTAATTTATTTGCTTTTTCGTAGGAATTCCCTTCAATTCAAAACTAATCGTATTGCGTTAATGTATATACATACATATATTTATTTTTTGTATATGAAAACAACATTTGTATTTTTCTTCCTTAAACTTTGTTGCTAAAAGTATTACTTTTAACTGAAGATTGGCTCAAGAACATAATATGAATCGGATATTCAGCCCTATTCCAAAAACACAGCACAAATTCATCAACTTTTCACCAATGGACGATCCAGGGGGGGGTCATAAAAGCCATAAAGCTTATATATACAGTCAAGTTGTATAAGTAAAGATTTCATTTAAAGATTTGTGAGTAATTTAACGAAATTCACCAAAAAGCGGTTTGCGGTCAAAAACAACTAAAACTTTTGTTTTTACTCAATTTAGAATTTGAAAAAACTTTAGTCTTGCTTTAAATTATTTTAATAAAAATTGTTTCTAAGAAAAAGAGCAAATATTTAGGTTCTTAAGAAGAAACCTTGAATAAAAGATCATCAATTTTATATTAAGTTGCCTTTAAATTCCTTAAACTAGCCTTCAATTTTATGATTACATTTTTTTGACACAAATAAATAGTGATTATTGAAGTGATTTTTACTTGCGACTTATAGGAACTGTATAGCAAGTTTTGTATTAGTAAACAATTTTAAACTAAAGGTTTTAAACAAATGTGACATTACGACGATAGAGAAGTCGAAAAAAATGGGTACCCCGATTCCTTCCGTCTGTCTTTCTTTCCTGGCCCCTACAGTCCAAACAATTGTGTTGATTGAAATTAAAATTTTCAGCCGATTAGTGTAAGGCGTTTTTTTTTTTCATTTTATTAATACGAAAAATAACAACAGTGACCCTACAAATTTTTTGGTTAAAACATGTGATTTTTCTTAAACTTACTCTAAATTTTGTGTTCTTAATTTGGCTTCTTTCTATGTACAAGAAAAACATATTTTCGTATTGCTCCAGAAGGGTACCCTTCAAAAAACCTTTATTTTGTTTTTAAGTTTTCTTAAGAACTAATGGACCGATTTCAAAATTATTCTCTTTCTGTGCAAGCTCTTGTCAATGATCAAATGATCAAATTGATGATGATTTTTTATGATCAAAAATGTAATTTTTTTTTATTTAAAAAAAAAACGCTAATTTTGTTTTTATAAAACTCGATATCTCAGAAAGGGGACAACATTTTTTGACGAAATTTAAATGTCAAATGTTCATATATTTATAAGTTTTTTATTAAGTGCTTACCAAAAATATTTTTAAGAATTTTTAAAATTTAACATGATTTTCGAAAAAAAAAACAAGTTAATCTAGATTTTTTGACAAATAAAATGGCATTTAAATTTTGACAAATGAAATGGCAATTAAATTTTTGAGAAAAACTTATTTTGCAGGTACATTTTTTAATCCTAAAATATAGGAAATATTTTGAAACAGACTTTTTGGAAGAAATTAGCAAGTTCTAGCGACCCAGTCGTGCATTTTATTTCTTTCAAAATTGGTTTTCTGTTGAATACAAAAGATCTTAAAAGATCTTAACAAATTAAATAAATCTACTTTTTAAGTGAATTTGCTTTGGATGCTCTAGAACTAAGATTTAAACACGAATTTCAATAACATAAATGTCCCAAAAAAATCATGTGACACTTTTATTAAACTAATGACTAAATGAAAAACATAATAAACGTTTCATATCTATTGATATAAAAGCTTTGAAACGTGTAATTTGTGAGTGCTACAAAAACTTTTCTTCCCAACTTATTTGTTTACCTACATACTTTACTTTTTTTAATGTAATTTTTTAGAGAAATTATGAAATGCAACTATTTCCTTAAATTCAAGAACCAAACCTTTTTATCTCTACAATTTTTAAGTTTTGTTGACGCCTTTAAAATCAAAATACGAGTAAGCAGATTGATAACGATAGTAATAAGAGACTCCCGAAAATTGAGTTCGAAAAAACTACGTCAAAAAAGCCCGACATTTCTACATTTCAGATTCTCTCTCATTTTCTGGATTTTTGAATTTTTGTAGCGTTCTTCGCATTAATAGAAATGGAAACAAGAAAAGTGTATTTTATTTTTGGAAAAAAGCAACGTTTCAAAACAATTTCCTACATTTCTGTGCGAAATGCACCAAAAACCCTCTAAACTATTGTGTTTTAGCTCTTAAATATGGCATATTTAGAAAACTGTTGGAATCTTGGAATGCTTTCATATGTAGGGAGTCATCCAAATTAAATAGTTAGACCATACCTTGCTGGACAACAGTGTTCTAAAACAATTTGATAACTAAAGTTTTCATTTTAGCAATTATTAAATTTTGTTAGCCTCCTTAACAAAACATTAAAGAACATTTTTAAGCGGTGTCTAAGTGTGTGAACCCCCCCCCCCCCCCTGATGAAAAGTCTGGATCCGCCCTTGCCAGTTTTCTGGTCTTTTTCAAACTGTATTTAACTTTAGTTGTTATGTCAAAGAAATGATGTTCAAGTGTCATTGTTGGAATTTGTTAGATCCGTCAAACTACCAATACCAAAAATAAAACAATTGTTTTTACAACTTTAAATCGCAAAATTAATAACAGAAAAAATAAGGCTCTAAACTTGCTTCAGAAGTTTAATAAAAATTGATAGCGTAAATAAACACATTTTGCATCAAATATTAAGTTTTTTTTATCAACAAAAGGATGAAAGGCAAGTAAAATCAACGAAAAACATTTCTTTCTTGTTTTATGAAAGTTCGTTGTCCAAATAAAATGATGAAATGGTTTTAAGTTTATTGTCTTATTTGAACCAAACAAAAAAATGTCTTTGTCTTTGACAGTTAAACACTTCCAACACATCTCCCGAGCTGAGTTGTCAATTGTTACGAATCTTAACTATGTGACAGTGTTACTAAACGTAACTATTTGACACTTCCGCAAAGAGTTTAAGAACGATGTGATGATTAAGGTTTTGTACAGTGTCTCCTTGGTACTTCGCCTTATTTCTCGATTGCTTACTTAGGCCAAACAAATAGCGATTATGTCATTTCCAAAATTAACAGCAGCCCCCAGATTCATTTACCACCTCGAAGTTATACTTATTAATGGTCACGTTCTGACCGAATCTGCGATGGGAATCGACTCTATTCGATGACAGTAAATACTTCGTTTTGTTCTCGATTCCGGAAAAGGCACCCGTAAATGCTCGTTTGGTTCTTCTCATAATGTCGCAGTCATCTGCATATCGAAGGTATTGTGTGGATTTTTGAAAGATGGTGCCATTGGTGTTGACGGTGGTGTTTCGCACCACTCTCTCAAGAACAATATTGAAGCAGCTACATGACAGCGCATTGCCTTTTCGAAGTCCTCTCATGGTTTCGAAGGTTTCGGTTGAGTATCTACCAATGTCGACGCAGCAAGGAGAATTTTCAAACGCCATCCTGATAAGTCGTATTAGTTTGGCAGGGATACCAAAACTCGACATAGCACGATATAGTGTGTTCCTCTTGACACTGCCATAGGCTGCTTTGAAATTGATGAAAAGATAATGCGTATCGATGTTATATTCTAAGGTCTTTTCCAGGATCTGACGTAGAGTGTAAATTTGGTCGATGGTAGATTTTCCAGGCCTTAACCCACACTAATAATGGCGAATCAGTTCATCTGTGAATGGCTTCATGCGTTCATAAACCGTCATCACCGGCAGGTTTGTTCGACTTCAGTCTGGTGATGGTAACTCGCATCTCATTCAGGTCGGGTGGGTGGAACTCCAGATCATCAACCAAATAGATTTTTCGATGCTGCTCGTTGGCGGAACCGAGGCCTTCATCGCCATTAAGCAGCTGTTCAAAGTGATCCTTCCAAATTTTTAGCATCAGCTGCTTCTCCACTACAATATTTCCCTCCTTATCTTTGCAGGCTCCAGGGCGGCTAGTGAATCTCGTTGTTTGCCTTTTGACTCGTCTATAAAAGCTCCCCACCTGTTTCCTACTAAAGCATCCTTTTTAAAGCCTTTTTCTTTCTTCTGATCAAGAGGTTCTCATCCCTTCTTCTATCGACATAGAGCTGACGGAAGATCCGTGTTCTCCTTTGCTGCCACAGTCTGTATGCCTCCGTTTTGACTTTGAGCACATGCGGAGTCAAACCTCGGTGGCTGCTGTAAGAACCCTAGCACTTTTTCCTCATCATTCCTGATTGAATATTGGCAAAGCTGCTAGTGGGGTTTTTGGACACATCTTATCCGTTCTCGGGTTCTTTGCAAGCTCTAAGGATATTTTATCGGCAAAGAGATTGTCGGTGTCTTCCTGCTGCAGCCTTTCAACGTTGAATCTTTTCCTCGTGGTTGATGTTCGCCTAATGGCTTCCATGGATATTTGCTCGGAATCTATGTTGGCAGATGTGTACGTTCGAACGCCAAGTATGCTAGAGTAGTTTCTACCGTCGATAGCAACATGATCGAATTAGTTGTAGTTTCGATCATCGGGGGACCGCCCGCCATGTGCCGGGACGGGTTAATCTAGTGATACTCAGCACCATGTTCTTTTCGACTAGGAAGTCGATAAGTCTGAGTCCGTTTCCAGACGTGATGTAGTCCATGCTATTTCTTCTGATTGACCTACCAAAGATGACTTCTTTACCAATCATGGCATTAAAATGTCTCATAGGTTCTGGAGGAGAGCTCATAAAATCAATCCTTCTCTTCTGTTGTGGCATGCGCGTTGGAAAGGCTCAGATGGTGGAATTTAACCTTAATGCGGTTTGTTGTCACTCTTTCGTTAAGATCCCAAAAACTTAAAACTCTTTGCCTAAGTTTTCCTCTGAGAGCAAACCCGCATCCAAGGGATAGCTTCCTCCCATCGAGTAAGTACTTTTGCATAGTGTAAATCGCAGCCTACCATCCTCCTACTGTCTGGTCGCAATTCCTGTAGTGCTGTCTCATAAGCTTATTTGATTCCTGCGAGGTAATCGACAAGCTGCTCTGCTTTGCGCGGCCGATTAAGTGTACGCACATTTCACGTACAAACACGTAAATCGTTGTCTGCTTTTCGTTTCGTCAAAATTATCAGTCCATTGTTTTTTTTATCACAATCGGGGTTTTCTTTCATGGCCGGGTTGTGAGGCCTGCGCATGACTTATGGATCCTTGAACCTGGTTCTTTATTTAGAGCGATCTCTGGTCTTTTGCTTCTATTTCCTGAGAATGTGGCTCAGGCGTCATAGCTCTGGATCCGATGGATCCAACGTTCGTGCTTAGTTCACCACTAAGAGGTGCCCATACGATATTGCAACGGGTTAAGTTCGAAATCCTGTATGGATCATAATACTGTATTTAAAATACTGTATCTCAAAATATTGTATTTCAAAATATTGTATGTACAAAATACTGTATGATCAAAATACTGTAGCTCAAAATTCTGTATCTTAAAATTCTGTATACCAAAAGCGCACACTTTTTTACATTATCAAAACGATTTGTATTTGTCAGCCTATTTACAGCATTTTGAAATACACAATTTTAAAAACAGATTACTTTTATAAGGAATACATCATAATATTTTTCATTGGCATAATGTTCTAATATACTTCCCTTTAACAATAACATATGATAATTCACAGTTGTATATGAATTGTTGTTACCACAATCAACAATTCCATAAACAATTACACCGAACTTATTGATCTGTCAAAACTTCCATGTGTTCGTTCATTTCGTTGATATTTAAAAGCTAATGCAAATTTAAGAATTAAGTGAAATTTGGAGTTGCAATTAATGATATAATGTACATAAAGGGTGTCCCAAAATTAACGCAAGATTTGAATTAAATAGAAAACGCCGTTTTTAGTCTTTTGATAGTTATATTTTTATTGACTCGTAAAGTACATAGGATAGGGTTATGTATGGAATAACACATCGGACAAATGGCCTCCACGGCTTTGCATGCACATGCGCACTCTTTTGTTGAAATTTTCCATGACCATTCTGCATAAATGTGGCTGAATTTCGTTGATGCAGCGTTGAATCTCCTCCTTTAATGCACGGGTGGTTGTAGGCTTGTTGACATAGACTTGTGATTTCAAATAACCCCATAAAAAGAAGTCTAATGGTGTTAAATCACACGATCTAGGAGGCCAATTTTGATCACCGAAACGAGAGAGTACACGACCTGGAAATGTCTCATGCAGTAATTGAATTGTTTCACGGGCTGTATGACATGTGGCACCGTCTTGTTGAAACCACATATTGGACACATCAATATCATCCAATTTTGGCAGAAAGAACTGTGTAATCATGTCGCGATATCGAGCACCAGTAACAGTCACTGCTTGACCAGCATCATTTTCAAAAAAATATGGCCCAATTATGCCTCCAGCCTAAAATCCACACCATACAGTCACGCGTTGTGGATGCATTTGTTTTTCGACAATCACATGTGGGTTCTCCGAACCCCAAATGCGGCAATTTTGGCGATTGACAAAGCCATCAAGATGAAAATGTGCTTCATCGCTTAGGATGATTTTGCTCGAAAAATCAGGGTCCATTTGTTGATGTTCAATAATCCATTCAACGAACTCTCTTCTCTGTCCATGGTCATTAGGCTTCAATTGTTGTGTTAATTGAATTTTGTAAGCATGAAGACACAGATCTTTGGTGAGTATACGCTGTAGAGAGGTTCTTGAAATTTGCAATTCTTATCCACGACGTCGAATTGAGGTTCCTGGATTGTCCTGTTTTAATTTTGGGACACCCTTTATAATGTGCATACATGTGTACATCGCGTTCTGCTTTTATTGGAAGCTTAAGAGCGGAATTTTGCAAAAATACAGTATTTTTAAATAATGTTTTGCTCATACAGCATTTTGAGAAGAAGAATTTTGAGATACAGTATTATCAGATACAGTATTTTGACAACACAGCATTTTGAGATACAGTATATTAACCATACAGTATTATGAATATACAGTATCATACAGTATGATACAGAATTTTAACCATACAGTATTTTAAAATACAGCATTTCGAGCCGCTCCCTATTGCAACACCATGCACTTATATAACTCGTAAAACTTATTGCTAATCCTGATTTCTACACTATACAATGCAAGCAGAATTTTGAGAATGTTTCTCAACCACTGACCATCTTCAGACAATAAACCAACTCATCGAAAAACACAACGAATTCCAAAAGCCACTACCCTGGCTTTATTGACTTCACAAAAGGTTTTTATCTCGTTGCAACCAATCAGTATATAACAGGCTTGTAAAAGAATGCAATTTTTTGGGAATGTAATTTTTCATGACTTTAACATAAAGATTGCATTCATTAAATTGCTTTAAAGATATTGATTTAACATTTTTCAATCTCCAATCATTTTACCCTAAAAAGACTGCAATTATTTTTTCTGCAATCATTTGATTACAATCAATAGATTGCAATCTTTTGAGTGTCTGCATTGCATTCACCTGAAGTGAATGAAAATTGTGCTGGTAAGGACATTCACATACATATATCTAGAACAGCAGACCAAACATGGACAATAATCACAACTAAATGGACTTTATTTGACAAATGCAGACCAAGAGGGCACCTGAAAAAGAGATGGGTTTACGATATGAATCAATTTAAAGTAAAATACCATTAAACTAATACATCTAAATTTTAATAATAGTTATTAAGATAAGAAAGTCACAATGTACTATTATTAATTTTTAATTGTTTTAAGAACTAAACTTTTAAATTGGCTAATAAAGCTTCGAAAAATAATATACATACAACCCGTTTAAATAAAAGAGTGCTTTATTTTAAAAATTTTGAATAAATATTTGTTAGTAAAAATGAAAAATCATAGAAATTAAAAACCTTAAACAAATAAATCACGTCATGTAGTATCAAAAATTGGCAGTTGTTGTAATCAGTAACTTATCAAACAACTTAAATGCAAACTTTAACATTATAATTGTTAACATTGTTAAATAGTATCTTAACATAATAAAATCATAAACCTCTTATCGCCTCTCATGAGAGCATCATCAATCCTTAACCTTATGAAAATACAATAGTTGGCACTTTTTGTATTCGTAGTCGTAGCCTATTTTTAAAAACAAAAACAAAATAAGAAAAAGAAACCTCAATATATTTCATTGTGTAATAACCGAATTAGGTACATGAATATGTTGTTATCATTTTGCTAATAGGCATAACTACTAAACTAAAGTGATGTAACGATGACGAATTACAAAACAAATTTATCATTTAAAAAATGTGTACCTAATATTTTAACTTCTACATATGTACAATATGAAACAAACATGCATCTCATTTAAAAAATTGAAGTCACTTATTATACTCGTAGTTATTATAATTCAAATCAGAGGTTGTGAACTAGAGCTTATTTGATAAGAATTCTTTATCAGCAAAATTCTTGAATCTTAGAAACTCATGTACATATATAGTTCATCCTCATGCTTATAGACCTGGCTACATAAATATTTGTATGGTTTTTAGCAGTGATAGCAGTAAGAAGAATGTAAAATTTGTTTATAAATTTATAACTTCTAAGCAAAGTAATTAAGTTTTACTGCATTTATCATCACATGAACGTTTGAAGTTAGGTTAGATCTTGTGATTTTTTTTAAATGTTATAGGCATCAGGTTGTATTTTATCAGATTTCTTCAAATTAGTTTTTCCTGATGCTTTAGAAAACTAACTTTAAAAAAACGAAAGATTAAGATTTATAGTGATCTAGATCTAGACTATTGCTTTAAAGGAAAAATACGATACATTGAGCAAAGACTAATGACATTAAAATTTTCAAAAACTCTTGGAACACACTATGTAATAATATTTAAAATTGTTTGACATGCGTCAAAAATATATGTAATGCAATAAAGTTTCCCTTACTTACTTTACTCTCCCTCGAAATAAAATTCCATTGCAATGATAACTGAATTTTAGTAAAAATTTTCTTTCCGATAGTAAATAATTATGTTTAAAGCCTAAGATAAATAGTGATGTGTTTGTGGATTTATGCTGCTGTCAACTTCATTAATTGTTTTCCTTGGGTAAATTCCGATTTCTTTGAAAAATTGATTTTTTTCGTGGAGCATGGAACACGATTGAAATCGTCTTTTTTTGTTTGCCATTGTATTAGATTAACTTCGTGAACGTTTTAACAAGTGCGGAAGAGATTTCAAATTTCCAGCTAAACAGTTTTTAAAAATTGTATTAGTATTAGAGTAGGGAGAGGTAAATCTGCCAAAAAATTTAAATACCCAGATTTGATCTTAAATCATAAAATGCGACCCACACTAATAACTTCCCATCCCGTCGGTCTATTTGTCTTGCTTAAAAGTTTGTAGGTTTTCGTGTTGGGTTAAAAAAGTTGCTAGTTGAATTATTCTTACAAATTTTAAAATTACCAACAATATTTTTCATATAAAGAAATAGTTTAGTTTGCAAATCTACTTTTGTTAAATAGATTTTTAGTCGAACAAAATTGTTTACTAATTTTAGTAGCATTTCTTAAATTTTTACAAATTGGATGAATGAAATTAATTAATCAAGAACCGAACATCAATTTTTACCAAATTTGCGTACTATTTTTTGTAGATTTTATTTTTTTATGAAAAAACGGATTGTTGGATTTTTATAAAAAAAAAACTACTGAATATCGAAAACAATATTTTCTGTTAAATAAAAAGAGTTTGAAGACAATATTTTTAATTTTTTAAAAGCTTTTTGAGTCGTAAGTAAATTTTTACCAAGTTTTAGTATTGTTTTCTTTTAAGATTTTATTTTTTCTAAGAAAACTGTCAATTAGATTTTTCTCAAAATTTTTCAGAATGTTGAAAACAATATTTCTTATAAGTTAAAATTAGTTGGAAGCCATAATCTCAAATTTTTGAAAAGATATTTGAGTCGAAAATCATTTTTTACCAACTTTTGTTAAATTTTCTTTTAAGTTTTTATTTTTTGTAAAAAAAACTGTCAATTCGATTTTCTCAAAATTTTACTGAATATTGACAACAATATTTTTTAAAAGATAAAAGTAGTTTAAAGCCAATATCTCAAAGTTTTGAAAAGATATTTGAGTCAAAATGAATTTTTACCAACTTTTATTAATTTGTTTGTTTAGGTTTTTATTTTTTGTAAAAAAAACTGTCAATTCTCAAAATTTTACCAGATGTTAAAAACTTTATTTTTCGTGGCTCAAAATTGTTTTGGAAATAAAATCGTTTTGTATTCGTAAAATTTTCAAGGTGACAAATTTTTTTTTTTCAGTTTTTTTGATTTATAAAAAAAACCGTTTGTTGGATTTTTTTCAAAAAATATACTTGTTTGGTATCACATTACAATTTATTATATAAAATTTAATTCAAGTCTCTAGCGTTTTTGGTTCGTTAGATATTTAGGGTTAACCAAAATGTTCACCTTTTTTTAACTTCCTATAGGAAGTTATTGTAATGGGTCCGATTTGTCAAATTGAAAATTATGACATTTCTCGACGTTTAAAGGTCCCTAGAGTCGAAATAAAAGATTTTTAGAAAGATGTCTGTGCGTGCGTGTGTACGTACGTTCGTACGTTCGTACGTTCGTACGTCCGTATGTCCGTATGTCCGTATGTCCGTATGTCCGTATGTCCGTATGTCCGTATGTCCGTATGTCCGTATGTCCGTATGTCCGTACGTCCGTACGTTCGCGACGTTTTTTTCGTCGTCCATTACTCAAGAACCAGAAGAGATATCGACTTTAAACAAATTTTGTTATACAGATAATAAGGCAGAAAGATGCAGAAAGGGCTCTCAAGAAAATTGCGTGGGTGGTTTTTTTTACCATAGCAGTTTAAAAAAAAGATGAATATTTTGGTTAACCCTAAATATCTCATGAACCAATGACGCTAGAGACTTGAATTAAATTTTATATTATATATTGTAACGTGATACAAAACAATTATATTTTTGGAAAAAAAAAACAATTAACGGTTTTTTTTTATAAATCAAAAAAACTGAAAAAAAAAATTTGTCACCTCGAAAATTTTACGACTGAAATATGATTTCATCTCCAAAACAATTTTGTGCAACGAAGAATAATGTTTTTGACATCTGATAAAATTTTTTTTCTAATTGACAGTTTTTTTTATAAAAAATAATATCCTAAAAAAAAATTACTCATAATGGTAAAAATTGAATTTCGACGCAAATATCTTTTCAAAAACTTGAGATTAAGGCTTCGAACTTTTTTTATCTTACAAGAAATATTGTTTTCAACATTCTGAAAAATGTTGAGAAAAATCGAATTGACCGTTTTTTTACAAAAAATTAAAAACCGAAAAAAAAATTAACAAATATTGTTAAAAATTGATTTTTGATTCAAATATTTTTTTAAAAATTTGAGATAATGGCTTCTAACTAATTTAAACTTATAAGAAATATTGTTTTCAAGAATATGAAAAATGTTGAGAAAAATGGAATTGGCAATTTTTTTACAAATAATCAAAACCTAAAAAAAATTATAAAAGTTGGTAAAAATTGTTTTTGCATCAAACTTATTTTATTTCACAGAAAATATTGTTTTCGATATTGAGTAATTTTTTTATAAAAATCTAACAGTCCGTTTCTTCATAAAAAATAAAATCTACAAAAAATAGTACGCAAATTTGGTAAAAATTGATACATATAGACAAACTTTTAAGCAAGACAAATCGACAGACGGGATGGGAAGTTATCAGTGTGGGTCGCATCCCAGCCTCTTTTTTAAACTATTATGGTAAAAAAAACCGCCCACGCAATTTTCTTGAGAGCCCCAACGAAAAAAAAACGTACGTACACACGCACGCACAGACATCTTTCTAAAAATCTTTTATTTCGTCTCTAAGGACCTTGAAACGTCGAGAAATGTCAAAATTTTCAATTTGACAAATCGGACCCATTACAATAACTTCCTATGGGAAGTTAATAAATCAATTTATTTTGCCCCATAAGATGCAACAACGGGAAATATGTGTTTTGACAGATCTAGATCGAAAATAAATTGATTTATTTTATCTTTGGAAAACCCCAATACTTTCTGTATACCTACTTTAATAGTTCACAAGGAAGTCTAATAAAAATATACGGTGAGAGAAATCAATGTCTGTTTATGTCACTGTATAATGAGAAAGTCATGTCAATTAACAATGAAAACCTATATAAGCCAAATTGAAGCCACACTTACAGTTGTAGCACTCAAGGGGTTATTAGTACCCTTTATATGTTTATATTTAAGCACAGTGCGAGCTTTAGGAAATAAGGGAAGGATTTAAGAGGAGACACTGGTGCACATTGGTCTTAAAGTTCAAAACAGAGTTGGCCAAAGCATTCGACATTCTCGATGTTCGATTTAAGAAAAATCTCTATACTGATGGTACGCCCGAAATTGAGCTCAAGGGTTGGCTTTGGCCAACTCTGTTTTTCACCGTCCCGTCCCCCATTTTGATGTTCACAACTTTAAGACCAATGTTACGGCTGAAACGTTAAAGGGGTGGAATGCAACTAAATAGCTAAATCGACAGAACATTGTTTGTAAAAATATCGATAAAAAAACGAAAGCCATGAAATATTGCGGTGGTGTTCTATCGGCTATCATTTTTAAAGCCCTTTTTTGTATTCTATCCAAGGGATTTAAACTTGTTTTAGAGGCACCTGCCCAGATATGCGAATTATATTCAAGTTTTGGACAGATGAAGGCTATGTAAATTACAGCCAGGTCAGAAGGGGTGAATCATTTCTTGAACCGCGTCGGAGAAATCCTAAGCACCTTGCAGCATTTTTGGCAATATCGAATATGTGATCATTCCATAAGAGGTGATCTGTGATACACATACCGAGTACTGAAAGTTGATTAGTTTCCTGGATGCGAGTGCCACTCATAGATAGCGGCATCGGGAGTGTGTTGCGCTTTAACGATAGGAGACAGTATTAAGTTTTCGAAAAATTAAATTCTACATGGTTTTTGTAAAATATACAACTTGTGTTGAACTATTAGAATGGTTATTTCTAATCCAACGAAGAAGAGATTCATCAATACCAAAAGCACGCATTTTCGATAAGAGTGCTTGGTGCCAAACTCTATCAAATTCGTTTGAAATATCAAGTGCAATAATTTTTCTCCAAAACGATGTAAAGATTTGTTCCACTGTTCGGTCATTCAAAAGCTTCCGTTCTTCGAGATATTTCTTAAGCTGATAAAATAATTAATCAGCGTTTTCATGACCTTGGAAAGAAGGAACGTGAGTACTATTGGACGATAGCTATTTTCCATCCGCTCCTTTAAAGTAGGAAAAGCTTACACAGGTCTTTCTAGCTGTAGTTATGCCCTCAAAAACCTCACCAATTCCTTCTTTAAGGTCATTAATAAATTGTGAAGCTTTGGCACAAACTTTATCTTTCAAATGACCCCAAAGAATATAGTTTAAAGGTGTCAAATCACAAAATCTCAATAGTAGTCAATAGTGATCACCTCTTCGAGAAATATCACGAGCATTAAACTTTTCTTGTTAGATTGTTTCGTTGCTTGTGACATGTATCGTATTTTTTGTAGTGAATAATGGTTTGATAATGTCATCGATTGAGTTGTTTAGTTGAATTTGCAACACGGTTGATGGGTTTAACATATTTAAATCAATTGCCTTGAGTTCGACACCTAGACCTCTAATCCATTGTCTTCCTAGAAGACCATCTGGATCAATATGTAATTCACCAATCATCTCTTTTCCTCCGTAAGCAACATTAAGCGAAAGCTTTCCTAATGGTTTGATAATATTTCCTGAGTATGATCGAAAAGCAACTTGGGATTTGGTCAAAGGTATAGGCTTAAATTAAGATGACGAAAATCATTTTCGTATTTTGCACCTGAATCTACTTGGAATTTTTGAGTCTTATCATTGAGAGTCACGTCAGTGAGGTATTTGTCGCAATTGTTGGTTTCGAATAAATCCACTATTTCGTCTTCAATTAATTTTAACTTGTAGAGTCCATAATGCTCAGGTGAATCTTTGGCACAATCTTGGACATTAACAGCTTTCGTAGAATGTTTGCTGGAATTTTTATTTTTAGATAAAAGTGTTGAAAGACATACATACCTTTGAAACATGACCTTTTCTTTTGCAAGAGTTAAACTTGAGTTGTGATTTGTTGATCTGGCAAGAGGAAACTTTGTGATTGTTTCGTCCACATCTTAAGCAGCAGTTTCCTATACCCAGGTTCTTGTAATTGATAAATTGAGGTTTTGAGTATGGTTTTGGGTTGTTGTTTGAAGAACACATGGAATTGGAATGACTCTTTTCAGTTGTCTTGCTTCTTGAGTTTGAAATTTTATTGATGTCAGTGTGTGAGCTGGAAATTCTTGAATTTGGTCGCAGTTCCTTGCTTTTTTGATTTTTGAAGCTTCAAGAGCCGTTGCTTTGAGTAGAATTTCATCGAATGTAATTTTTTCAGACTGCAAAACCTGTTCGCGTAGCCATTCATCTCTCAGACCACGAATAAATTGAGCACGTAGACGAATTTCAGACACGGAAACAGATTTTTGGCATTCACATGTCACGTTAAAATCACATTCAAGAATGATTTTTTTTGTAGCGAGGACACAAAATCAGTGATATTTTGATTATCCTTTTGAAAAACATTAAGAAAATAATGTTGAGAAACCACCATCTTTTTGAAGTTTTCGATTAGGTCCTTAAGATTTAGGTTCTTTAAAGGTTTTTTAGGTCCTAGAAATGCAGCTAGGTTATTGTAATGTTGTGAACCAATAGAAACGCATTGGAGTTGTGCTTTTTTGGCTTCGTCTGCAACATTTTTCATGCTGCAATAATTTTCAAAACGTTCTAGATAATTTGAACACTTTTCTTTTGCGGCGTAGTAATTTTTAAAAGATTGAATATTTGAATGACCTGAAGGTATTTGTAATTATGCTACAAGGTCAGTTATCAGATCACTTTCTGTTGATCCTGAAAAGCTTGTAAAATTTGATTCAATTGCTTGAAATCCATTTTTTTCTCTAGTCGCCAAATTATTGTATATTTAAAGAAAACGAAGAACTATTGAACAAACTAAATTATAATAAGTTTATTTAATGTAATCAAAAAGTCGAATAATCATAATTAATAAAAAAGAGGCTGGGATGCGACCCACACTGATAACTTCCCATCCCGTCTGTCGATTTGTCTTGCTTAAAAGTTTGTCTATATTTATCAATTTTTACCAAATTTGCGTACTATTTTTTGAAGATTTTATTTTTTTATGAAAAAACGGACTGTTGGATTTTTATAAAAAAATTACTGAATATCGAAAACAATATTTTCTGTGAAATAAAATAAGTTTGAAGAAAACATTTGTAATTTTTGAAACGCTATTTGAGTCAAAAGTAAATTTTTACAAGTTTTAGTTTTGTTTTTTTTTTAGGTTTTTATTTTTTGTAAAAAAAACTATCTATTCGATTTTTCTCAAAATTTTATAGAATTTTGAAAACAATATTTCTTAAAAGATAAAATTAGTTTGAAGCCAATGTCTCAAATTTTGAAAAGATATTAACGTCGAAAAACAATTTTTACCAACTTTTATAAATTTTTTTAGGTTTTTATTTTTTGTAAAAAAACTGTCAATTCGATTTTTTTCAAAATTTTAGAGAATGTTGACAACAATATTTTTTGAAAGATTAAAGTAGTTTAAAGCCAATACCTCAAAGTTTTGAAAAGATATTTAAGTCGAAAATCAACTTTTACCAACCTTAAATTTTTTTTTTTTGGGTTTTTATTTTTTGTAAAAAAAAACTGTCAATTCGATTTTTCTCAACATTTTTCAGAATATTGAAAACAATATTTGTTATATGATAAAATAAGTTTGAAGCCTCAATCTCAAGTTTTTGAAAAGATATTTGAGTCGAAATTCAATTTTTACCAACTTTGAGTAATGTTTTTTTTAGGTTTTTATTTTTTTGTAGAAAAACGTTCAATTAGATTTGTATCAAAATTTTATTAGTTGTCAAAAACATTATTCTTCGTTGCACAAAATTGTTTTGGAGATGAAATCATATTTTAGTCGTAAAATTTTCGAGGTGACACATTTTTTTTGATTTATAAAACAAAGCGTTAATTGGATTTTTTTTCCAAAAATATACTTCTCTTGTATCACGTTACAATATATAATATAAAATTTAATTCAAGTCTCTAGCGTCATTGGTTCATGAGATATTTAGGGTTAACCAAAATGTTCACCTCTTTTTTAAACTGCTATGGTAAAAAACCACCCACGCAATTTTCTTGAGAGCCCTTTCGCGAACGTACGGACGTACGGACATACGGACGTACGAACGTACGTACCTACACAAGCACGCACAGACATATTTCTAAAAATCTTTTATTTCGACTCTAGAGACCTTGAAACGTCGAGATATGTCAAAATTTTCAATTTGACAAATCGGACCCATTACAATAACTTCCTATGGGAAGTTAAAAATTGAATAATGTCAAAGAAGTAGCGAATCTAATATAAAACAATTATTTATAAAGTAGAATAATAACAAGTACCTAGATAGAACAAACACCACATTATCGTTTCATTTTAAGTAATGGCGTAAGTTGTACTTGTCAAATGTCAAAAGATGACAGCTGTCAGCTCGTTTCCTTAAAAAAAATTCCAAGATACAATGAAACCTTCGCAGTACCATTTACGAACGTAAAAGTCAAGAGAAAACACACTGTGACATTTTTTTGCAACATTCTAAGACCTTTAAGAATTTTAGTGCCCTTTAGTATACCTTTTTTTAGTGAATATTCTTATCATATTGAAAAGAGACCCCTAGAATTTATTTCATGAGGACAGAACAAAACAATGAAACGACCTCTAAAATTGTTTAAAAAACATTTCAACATACAAAAGCCTTTGATTTTTTCAACACTTAATTCCACATTTTATAATTAATATAAGAACATTCAAAAAATGACATGATTCATTTCTAAATATTTTTTTTTAAGATGGCAAACTTTATGATTTATACTTAAAAATTATCTTTAAATCCTTTCAAGATGTTTCTTAATTTTTTTTCTCAATAATTTAATGATGTTTTATGACTAGAAATATCATTGGACCAACGAAATCATTTTAAAATCATTTAATTACTTTCGTCGATTTTTTGTTTTGTTTTGTTTGATGTCATGTTGTGTGTTTTTTGTAAAGCAGTAAAAAAGACAATTTTAAAAATAAATTTTAAACACCTATAATTTTAATTTTAAATTTTGCAAAAACTTTGTTTTTTTTTTTTTATAAATTATGTATTTAAATTTAGAATTGTTGTACAGAAAGATATAAAGATTAAAATTATGTGCATTTTTGATTTAATTACCATTAAAAATCGTATAAGAATAGAATCATTTCAGGTGCTTTTTTGCTTTTTATTCGTTTGATCATCAACTCATAGTTGGAAAAAATTACTGTATTTTAGGGTCAACAAACGTTGAATTTTTAAGTTGAACATGTAGTAACGAAATATCACCCCCCCTGGTGGACAACAGAACTAACCTACATTAGAAAAGAAACAAGAAAGCTTTTCAATGTTCCTAAAAGAACAAGACTCGAAAGCGACTGGGACTGTTATAAGACTAGTCAAAGAAAATTCAAAACAGAAACCCAACGAGCCAAACGGAGCTCGTGGAAAAATTTCTGCAGCAATATCGAGTGTACCAACGAGTCAGCTAGGCTCAGGAAAATCCTTTCGAAAACCTCCATTTCTGTTGGTTCTCTAAGGAAACCCGACAATGACTGGACTAAATCAAGTCGCGAAAGTCTAGAACTCCTAGTTGAAACACACTTCCCAGGCAGTAAACCTAACCCTGAACGCGAACCAGATAACTCTTCAATTTTCGAGTATGAAATCCCTACGGATGTTATAACGGAAGAAAGGCTAAACTGGGCTATTAACTCTTTCTCCCCTTATAAATCTCCAGGCCTAGACGGCATTTTCCCAATGATGCTGCAAAAGAGCATTGAATTTATCACTCCACATCTGATAAACATCTTTCAAAGCAGCATTAAATGGGGGTATATTCCCAAGACATGGCGTGAGGTAAAAGTCGTTTTTATACCAAAAGCCGGCAAACCCAGCCATACTGAACCTAAGGACTTCAGACCTATAAGTCTCACGTCTTTTGTACTTAAGACACTAGAAAGACTTATCGACATATACATCCGCAGTAATTTAAAACCGGAGACCATATCACCCTTTCAACACGCCTACACAAAAGGTAGAAGTGTAGAAATGGCACTACACTACGTAGTTAGAACCATAGAAAGATCACTTGACGTTAAGGAATACACTCTTGCTTCATTCCTGGACATTAAAGGAGCCTTCAATAACGTCCACAGTAATGCAATCGAGAAAGCACTTAATGATCAACGTATAGAAGAAGTAGTTATCAAGTTGATCATGAGTATGCTGAAAAACAGGCAAATACATAGTGAGCTTGGTAACGCACATTTAGAAATGTACGCATCTAGAGGAACCCCGCAAGGTGGAATTCTCTCACCATTATTATGGATCTTAGTGATGAACGAGATCCTAATAAAACTTAGGAACTACGGTATAGTAGTGGTAGCCTACGCTGATGACTTAGCGCTTTTGGCGACGGGTAAATACCTTACCACTATTAGCGAACAATTAAATAAAAATAAATAAAATAAATAAATCGGGGGGCGCAACAGTCCGTTGAGAACTAGGGCCTAGTGACTTACAACTCTCAACCATTCCTGTGTGCGAGTACTGTTGTCAGGAATGGAGGGGACCTACAGTTTTAAGCCGAATCCGAACGGCCAATTTGAGAAAGCACTTTTCATGACAAGAATTACTCTTGGAGAATTTGTCAATTCCTCGCAAGAGGCAGTACCCGTGAAAAAACTTTAGATGACATAGGCAGGGATCGAACCCAAGACCTCTGGCATGACAGTCCAACGCACTAACCATCATGCCACGGGTACTACTAGCGAACAATTACAAACCGCATTATCAGAGGTCAACAACTGGACTAAGAAATGCGGTCTTAATGTAAACCCCCTTAAAACAGAACTGGTTCTTTTTACAAACAGGAGGAAGATCCCTCCGTTTATAATACCTAAAATAGATAATACAACACTAAGAATCTCCGACCGAGCTAGATACCTCGGAGTTGTGTTGGATAAAAAACTCAATTGGGGTCCAAATATCCAAGAAAGATATAAGAAGGCCACAATCGCACTCTACTCATGTAACAAGATTCTGGGTAGAAATTGGGGATCGAACCCCAAAATAGTAATGTGGATGTACACTGCCATTGTCAGACCGATTCTAACATATGGCAGCTTGGTTTGGTGGAAAGCGTTGGAGAAATCCACGAACCAAAAAACACTTACCAAAGTACAGAGAATGGCCTGTATCTGTACTAGTGGTGTGATGAGGACTACCCCAACTGCGGGTTTAGAAACGATCCTCAATCTCCCCCCAATAGACCTATTCGTCCAAGAATCAGCAGCAAACAGCGCCCTCAGGCTCAGTCAAACTAACATCTGGAAAACTAGCCAGAGTGGCCACGCAGCTATTCTTACGAAATACGTAGACAACAATATCTGCACAGATTATATGAGCCCTTACTTAGATTTCAACAAATCTTTTAGTACTAGGTTCCCCAATAGACTGGATTGGGAAAATGGTGAGCCCTACACCAACGACTCAACCATTACCATCTACACCGATGGCTCGAAAATGGACAATAGAGTAGGTGCAGGCTTTTACTCTGAAAGCCTAAACCTTGCCAAAGCATTCAGGCTCCCCGACTATAGCAGCGTCTTCCAAGCTGAGATCTTGGCAGTGAAAAACGCTGCTAAACACATATCCATGATGGCGATATCACACGCGGACATCACTTTTTTCATTGATAGCCAAGCAGCAATAAAAGCTATCTCTGCCACCCAAATCAAGTCAAAGCTTGTCTCTTGCTGTCACGAAGAGCTAAAGGTTCTTGGCACACAGCATAACGTAAGACTTTGCTGGGTTCCTGGCCACAGTGATGTACCAGGCAACGAAAAGGCGGATGAACTTGCTAGGGAGGGCTCCACACTGGAACCCTCCCTGATAGACCATCATATAGGGATACCGTTATGTGAACTGAAACATAACATCAGTAAAACCATCATTCACAAATCCAATGACAGATGGAATCTCCTAGAAACCTGTGTTAACACCAGGAAGATATGGCCTAGATACGATAAGAAAAGATCCGACTGGATCTTAACTCTTAACAAACCCTCCCTAAGATCCCTTATCGGCATTATTACAGGTCACAACCTACTCGGCTACCATAAGAAGAAGATGGGGCTCAGTACTGATGACCTTTGTAGAGGCTGTGGTGATGAAAACGAGCATGAAGACACCACTCACTTTCTCTGCCACTGTCCTTCACTCTGTCTTGCTAGGAAGAAAACTCTAGGCAACTTCTTCTTTAATGAACTAGAGGAACTATCAGAACTGCCAGGCAAAAGCTTACTAAACTTTGTCAAGACCTCTAAATGGTTAAACGAACCACATGATTCATAGGTTATTATATCTTTTTCAGGAAGTTACAACACTTCGGGGTATCACAATGGATCTACATTGATCTAAGTGTGATGGTAACAACATCAACTGTCAGCCCGTTCAAACCTAACCTAACGAAATATCAGATTTTCTTACCATAGCAGTGACTTTTGTAGTTTTAAATCATCGTAGACAACAATATTTTACTTAAATTCTATATGACAGATGAGTTTCTGACATTTCAAATAAATAGGTCAGTTTTCCCGATTTATGTTTGCTTGCTTTTTTCACCAACTGTCACTATTTAGGCAAGTGTTAGATATACTCTTTTTTATAAAATTATAATTTTATAGTAAAATGCTTAACTGTTTTTAAAATTGGTGATATTGAAACTTGAGGAAAGAACGAGGAATATAAATATTGGCGAATGCATGTTGGAAAAATTGACATCAATTGTCGCCACACTATTTTGAGAATAGTTTTGGTGACGTTAAAGAATGAATTTACTAGTTTACATTTCATAGGTCTCTATATTCTCATACATAATATTTCTAAACAAAATTCTATCAAAAATGCTCTTTATCGCAAAATTCAAAATGGAAGAAAAAAAATACTTGATCGCAAAGTGAGACTTAATGGTGAAATTTAATGGTATTAATATTTATTTTCCTGCTCTGTCAATTCGATTGAGAAAATTCTCAGAGATCTTAGAAATAAAAACTGCCTAAAAGACTTAATTGCAACTAAGCAAGCACAAAATCTTAACATTTTATGTTTTAATTGTTTTTACTTCAAAATTTTAAAATGTATGTATATTTTGTTTGATTTGAATTTGAAAATTTGATTGAAGAGCAGGAATAAATGCTTTACGTGCATGTCAAATGTAATCTTTAATCCTGGAGTGATGTCAAATAGAAAATAAATACCTATTGAAAACCATTTTAGAATAGAGCTTATCATTTTGCACTTGTTTTCAATTTTCAACTTTATACCCTGCACAAATTATTGACATTAGTTTGTGATCATCAACACAAAAACACAGATTAATTTCAATAAATTTGTAACAAACTCAGCATATTCATGTTTATGTTGTTAAAAAATTAAATCTTTATCATCAGGCTTAAGCGCCTTCATTAAGAAAAATAACAAAAAAAAAAAAAAACAAAACTAAAACAAAACAAAAACAAAAACAACTACACTTCAACACTCTCTTATCAATTTTAGCTAGAGGGTATTTTATTTTTGTCTGGCATAGCAACACAAAATTAGCCTGATGTGATAAATGATGACAGATCAGTAGAAACAATATGACTTTCATCAATCCTTCAACTAAGAACTTAACATGAAAGTGTATATGCAATTCTCATTCATCTTAAACTGTATCTTAATCAATTAGCCTTGAATTTAGTAAAAGTTTATTTTCTATAGAAAATGTAAGCGAGTCTATTTTTTTGTACGGGGCTGTATCAGGCTTTTAAAAAGTTTGCACAACACGACTGTGGTTCAATATTTAGTCCGTGGTTCAAGTGAACTTCAACCGTGGTTTAAGATTCGTATATATGTATGTTAAGTTAATTTGTATACTCAATTGAACCACGGTTAACTCGCTGAAATAAGAAAGTTGAAAATTGCCCAGCCACAGATCAAATATTCAACAACTACAATGGAACTCGTCCTACGAAAACAACATGGCAATCAATCTGACAGTTTTGAGAAATGTCAAGTAGGTGTTTCGGGTGCATGTAAATGAATAGAGTTAATAAAAATGGAGTCAAAATTAAATGTATTTATTTTGTAAATAGCAAAATGCCAAATCAAACACAGTAGATAACTTTAAGTCTGATGCATGCGATGTGGATGTCTTCCTATTTCGTTATCAATTTATAATATGCAGACTCTTGAAATGCAATGATAACCTCTAACCTGGCCTGGAAATCAAAACTTATAAATAAAATAGCTCCCTCCATACAAATGTAGATTTTATGTGCAAAAACAAAAACAAACAGTCAGTCAATTTTAATTTGATTTGTCTTTATCAATAAAGACACAAATACGAAACAGAACGAATATTATTCATATTTTTCATGAATGCATGTTCATTTTATTATAAAAATATAATATTGTCGATGATGATGGGTCATTCCAACATGATTTGACGAATTTAATTTGTTACGGTCTTTCGGGATTGTTGCTATGACGTTATGTAAGAGGTTTAAAGTTTATCAAAAAGTCCTACTTCCATAAATATTTCAAAAGAGATAATACTAATTAAATCTATAAAAATAAAACTTAAACACATTTTTGAATGTATGTTCTTTCTTATCTTGTGCACTCAATCATATTTATAAAAATGAATTGATATGAACTTTTCTACTCTGGGGTCCAGTTTTCTATTTGTGAGTCGAACCACAATAAGTTGAGTCTAGATATAAATGTACAGCTTATTTAAAAAGAAATTTTACAGGAAAAAGAGTCTAACAAACTCTTTTGATAAAATGTCGAATGCTTATGTCCAATTAAATTTGTCTACATTGGACCATCTTTAATTCATGTGCTTCCAACCCAAATTTTTATAAAGGAATCCATAATTTAAGAAGTTTAATATGAATTGAGCTTTTCACCAAATTCGATTGATAAACGCCATTGACCCTAACCTTTAATGACACGCTATTCTTTAGTAAATCTTCAAATATTGAGTCTTAAAACTCTTTTACCTTTAACTTTGGCAAAGCCGAATTTCATCAACTAAATTCGCTTCTCAATATCATTTATTTTCACTACTTTATCGACACCTCTATTCCAGAGTCCAGACATCTCTCAATTATTTTACTACCAACAAGCATCTTCTTTGTTTTCAGCTTTATGTCAATCCTTTTACCAGTTGTATTTTATTTGCAATTTCAGCCAGTCTTATTTTAACGGTTTGGATGAGTTTCTTATTTTAGAGATAACGGATGGTAATATAAAGGCTATTTTGGGTGTTGTTTACAATCCCAACAGAAGTATTTCCCCCGAGCCCTTTTTTTCTGCTCTTCAACAGTTCTCTACCTCTTACGAGCATATTATTGTCTGTGGTGATTTTAATCCAGATCTTTTGTTATTGGATAGTAGGGCCAAACAACTTAAAGATGAAATCGCAACACACGGACTTTTCGTTTCAAACTCTTATGCCACCCGCTTTGCTCCTAACTCTACTCCGAGTCTTCTTGATCGTTTCTGACATCTCGAATGTTGTGTTACAGGATCAATTATCTCTTGATGGTATTTCTGACCATGATCTAGTTTTTTGTACATACAACATTGCTTTTTCACGTGTCACTAACCCATTGTCTTTTCAGTACAGAGACCTAAAGTCTATTAATAACCCTGCACTCCAGGCAGATGCGATGAATCTTCCCTGGCATCTTTGTCACCAATTCTCAAATTCAAATGACAAAGCTAACTATTTTCAATCATTGGTTCTTGAATTATATGAAAAACATGTTCCACTCAAAACAGTCCCAGTACGTAGCAAAAATTATCCTTGGTTTACCTCTGATGTCCACAGGTCTATCAAGAATCGGAGAAAATTTTACTCAACGTGGAATTTAAACCCCACGACTGCAAATTGGGAACTTTTTTGCCATTCTCGAAACAATGCAACTCTTATTACTCGCAGAGCAAAAAAAATGTTTTTCATGTCCAAGTTGGATACTAACCAGTCGTCTCGAAAGCTTTGGAGTAATCTACGCTCGATTGGAATCGGTAAAAAGAGGCTGGGATGCGACCCACACTGATAACTTCCCATCCAATAAAATAAGTTTGAAGCCAATATTTTTAATTTTTGAAAAGCTATTTGAGCCGAAAATCAATTGTTACCAACTTTTATTAATTTTTTTGATTAGGTTTTTATTTTTTGTAAAAAAACTGTCAACTCGATTTTTCTCAAAATTTTTCCTAATGTTGAAAACAATATTTCTTATAAGTTAGAAGCCATAATCTCAAATTTTTGAAAAGATATTTAAGTCGAAAATCAATTTTTACCAACTTTTGTTAATTTTTTTTTTCGGTTTTTAATTTTTTGTAAAAAAAACTGTCAATTCTATTTTTTTCCAAAATTTTACTGAATGTTGAAAACAATATTTTTTGAAAGATAAAAGTAGTTTAAAGCCAATATCTCAAAGTCTTGAAAAGATATTTGAGTCAAAACTCAATTTTTACCAACTTTTTTTTTTTATTTTTTTTAGGTTATTATTTTTTGTAAAAAAAACTGTCAATTCGATTTTTCTCAAAATTTCATCAGATGTCAAAAACATTATTCTTCGTTGCACAAAATTGTTTTGGAGATGAAATCATATTTTAGTCGTAAAATTTTCGAAGTGACAAATTTTTTTTCAGTTTTTTTGATTTATAAAAAAAACCGTTAATTGAATTTTTTTCAATTGTCAATAATCAAATAATTGTTTTGTATCACGTTACAATATATAACATAAAATTTAATTCAAGTCTCTAGCGTCATTGGTTCATGAGATATTTAGGGTTAACCAAAATTTTCACCTTTTTTTTAAACTGCTATGGTAAAAAAAACCACCCACGCAATTTTCTTGAGAACCCTTTCTGCATCTTTCTGCCTTATTATCTGTATAACAAAATTTATTTGAAGTCGATATCTCTTCTGGTTCTTGAGCTATGGACGACGAAAAAAACGTCGCGAACGTACGGACGTACGGACATACAGACGTACGTACACACGCACGCACAGACATCTTTCTAAAAACCTTTTATTTCGACTCTAGGGACCTTGAAACGTCGAGAAATGTCAAAATTTTCAATTTGACAAATCGGACCCATTACAATAACTTCCTATGGGAAGTTAAAAAAGAGACTATTCGAAATTTAAGTTGATCCCAATCAACTTAACGATACCTTTGTTTTGAAAGAAGTTCAACAACTCAATTTTGTTCCCAACAGTGAAGTCTCAAGTGAACCATCAACGGTATTTGAGTTTGAAGTTATATCTGAATATGATGTCCTTGAGAGCATTCGTTCTATCAAATCAGATGCTTTTGGTGAAGATGGTGTGCCAATTTTCTTTTTAAAAATTATTTTACCTCACGTTTCCAATGCTTTGACACACTTAATTAATTTTTGCATAACCTCTTCATCTTTTCCTGAAAGCTGGAAAAAAGCAAAGGTCATTCCTGTTGCCAAAAAGTCGAATGCTAGCTCTTGCTTGGACTTTCGTCCCATAAGTATTCTTCCATGTCTGTCAAAAGTCTTTGAGAAAATTCTGGTCTCTTAGATATCTGATCACTTAAATAGATTCAATTTGCTGTCACAATTCCAGTCTGGGTTCCGTGCACATCATAGCTGTCAAACTGCTATGATAAAAGTTCTTGATGATATTCGGATTCAATATGACCGTGACAATTTAACCATTCTCTGTTTAATAGATTTCTCAAAGGCTTTTGACAGAGTTAACCATGATATACTGTGCAAAAAACTGAAGCACTACTTTGGGTTTCACGATAGAGCTGTCCGTCTTATTAAAGATTATCTTTGTAACCGAAGCCAAAGAGTGTATTTTGGACAATTACAATCAGAGTCTTTGAACTTGCTAATGGGTGTACCGCAAGGTTCTATTTTAGGACCAGTATTGTTCTGTATTTACATAAATGACCTTCCAAAAGCTTGTTCGAATGTACTGCTACATCTATACGCAGATGATGTACAAATGTATATATCCCATCCACTTGGCTTGCCAGAAGATTTGATATGTAGATTAAATGAGGATTTCACTGCAATATCCAATTGGTCACTCAAAAATGGTATTACGCTTAATCCAAAAAAGACCTAACTCATCGCGATATCCAAAAAGCAGTTTGATACGTCACTTCTGCCCCCAATTTTTCTACTTCAATCTCAGCTTGACTTTTTTGACAGTGTAACCAGTCTTGGTATTAAGGTGAATAAATCGCTTTCAGCTGAAAACCACACAAATTATATAGTCAGTAGAATTTACGCTGGACTCCGAAAGCTCTGGTTATTTTCTTCCCTAACCCCTGTTAATACTAAACTCAGGCTCATAAAAACTTTGCTTTTGCCTTTAATAACCTATGGTTATACCGTGTATTGTAAACCTGATTCGCATTCCCAACACAAGCTCCTTGTCGCATTCAATGACATGATTAGATATGTGTATGGACTTCGGAGACACGAGCACATATCGCATTATCATCGACTTGTAATTGGATGTTCCCTTCAGCAATATCTTGATGCTAGGTGCTGTATATTCTTACACAAAATTATTCAAAGTAAAACACCTTTATACATTTATGAAAAACTTACATTTGCTCAATCCCTCAGAACTTTAAAGATTTTGGTACCGTATTATAACTATTTGAACTCCTCGCGGCTCTTCATGATCTATGCAACGAAGCTATAGAACTCTCTCCCAGTGGCTATTAAGAAAATTATAAGTGTTTCTAATTTCAGAAATGCAATTACTTCTGAATTTCGCTAAACTCTTCTATGCTTTTTTAAATAAATTATAGGTAAACGAAGGAAAATTAAACAGGTTCTTTTCTACATTATACATATACCTACATAATTTAAATACAATTTAAGTGAATTTATTTATACCCATACATTACAATTTGCGTACTTTATACACACAATATTTAGGTTTTTTTTTATATCTATAACATAGTAAAATAATTGTTTCTTATCCAACTGTTAAGTACTATAAAAGACAAAGTCTTACTGTACATTTGTATTTAATAAATTGAATTGAATTGAATTGAATTGAACTCGATCTGAAATATCATATGTTTCTATTTAATTTCTGCGTCTATGATAAATTAAACTCTCTGAATGATGATATTACTCCTGGCCATTCTGCTATATTTCTTAAAAAATTTACTTTTTATACCCTTTACCAAAGTCTTTCACTTTCGGAAAATTTTGTATCTTCCTCATTTTCAAAAGGCTTCATTCTATCAATCTCCAATAAACTTTTTGCATTACCCAAAACACCAAGCTCTTTGAAATTATCTTTACGATTCTCTCTACTTCCATTGTAAATCTGTTGTTTTCCTTTTCCAAAAGGGCTCTAGAAAAAAGTCTCAAAGTTGAAATTAGTAAGACTCGACAAAATAAGGCACCACATTATCTGCTAAGAACAAGATTAAATCTTACCTAGAAAATGGTACATGTAAAGCTGATTTTAAATAAGTGGTGTGGAATCCAAACTTCACATCCTCAAGGGTTCTTCAGAGTATCCATCTCAGCCCAATCCTATTTACACTTGCATCATTGACATTTGACGTACGTAATATCATTTCCTTTTCTAATATCTCCATCTATGCTGATGACATCAATTTAATCAAAGCGATTGTTTCTTCCCTGGCGATAACTTGGTAAGGAGTACTCGTATGTAACAACTCATTTGCAAAATTTGGGCAAAACAAAGCATGCCCGATAAGTGGAATCTCAACATAGTTTGTCCGATCCTCTAGAAAGACGACTCTTTGAACTGCGTTAACTACAGTTGCTTCAGTCTCCTGAACATCATGTTCAGATTATCTGAAAGTCTGAAGCCGTTCGTCAACATGATACAGACCTATCAAAGTGGCTTCAGACCAGCAAAGTCCATCATTGACCAAATACTCACAATTCGGCAGATCTTGGAAAAAATTTGGGTGTCCCAATTCGACACTCACCATCTCTTCAACGATTTCAAGGCCTCATATGACAGCATCTACAGGAACAAATTGTATAGAGCCATGTCAAGTTTTGGCATCCCTTCCAGAATAATGGTTGGAATCGATACTTTTGGTTTTTGATGTTAAAAAAGGCTTTAGACAACGTAAAGCGCTGTCATGTGATTTCTTTAACATCGTTCTTTGAAGCAGAGCTCCCACGTCAACACTAGAAGCGCTATCTTTCGAGAGTCTGTCCAATTACTCGCATATGCTGATGACATTGACATAATCGGAAGAACTCAGCGTGACATCAATGATGGGGCTTTTGTGTGTATTGAGTCAGAGATGGCAAAAATGGGTTTAGCGGTTAATGAGGGCAAATGAAGAACAAAGTTCAAGCTGTATGTCATCAAGAAAGGGCCTACACCACCGACGAGTCGTCTCGGTCAGAACGTCACCATCGACAGACTTAACTTTGAAGTAGTTAAGGATTTTGTCTATATAAACTCCGCTATAAGCGCAGAAAACAACACCAGCGCTGAGATCCAACGAAGAATTACCTTTGCCTACCGCTGTTTCTTTTGGCTTAAAAAACAATTGTAAGACCTTTATCTTAACCGTCCTGCTATTCGATGCAGAAGTATGAACTATGAATAAACGGATGAAAGCAACTTGGGTCGTTTCAAGAGAAAAGTTCTCCGCGTGATCTACTGTCATAAAAGTTGAGTGAAATTGAAGTTGGAACTGCAAGCTGTAAGGGCTGTACAGCGACGTAGACTTAACCAGAAGGCTGTATCACGTGTGCTTCAGCCCAGAACCCTTTTATTCGAATCCACGCCTACATGAAAGTGCAGTAGAGAAAGACCGCGGCTTCGGTAGCACGCACAATTGGAAAGTGACCTCAGCCAACTTGGAGAGCGCAACGGGAGGCATCTAGCTAAGAACTGAGCTAAATGGAGAAGTTTGTTGGGTTAGAGCCTAGTTCATACAGGGCTGTAGGCACCATCTTAAGTAAGTAAGCTCATTGTAAATAGAGAATTCCAAAAATGGAAAGTTCAGATGTCATAAGAGACTTCAAGGTAAGGCAGTCTTCTATGGCATCTGATTGGTTAGCTGTCGTGCTCAGTTCATAGTTTGTAATTAATGACACCTTTGTACATGCAGACATATATACAAATGGAGTATTTTTATTAACGTTCGCCTTAGCACCAATGTGGCATTTGAGGTTTTATATACAAATGTTAAGTATAGCCACTAGAGTCTCCCGATGATAGTACTCTAAATTAATACACAAAGATGACATTTAAAAAACTAACTATATATATTTGTTTTAGTAGAGGGCGGGTCAATAAGTCCGTGACTTTTTGAATTTCTGACCCCTTTACTGAAACAGCAACACTGCTTCTGTCAACAGGCATCTGTCAGCTGACTCCTGTCAAAATTTAAACTTACTGCGTCAGTTAGTTTGTGTTTGACAGCTTATTTTATTTTTTTACTCACTAATTTGAGGAGAAAATGGAAAAAAGTGAATTTCGCGTGCTTATTAAGCATTATTTCTTGCGAAAAAAAAACCCTTAACCGAGACCAAGGCTAAGCTTGATAAATGCTATGAGGACTCTGTACCATCGATTTCAATGGTAAAAAAGTGGTTTACTGAATTTCGTTGTGGCCGTACAAGCACTGAAGATGCCGAACGTCCGGGACCCAGTTAAGGTCTCTACACCCGAAACAATCGAAAAAATTAACAATATGGTGTTGGCCGACCGAAGATTGAAAGTGCGAGAGATTGTGCAAGCCGTAGGGATCTCGCATGGCTCAGTGGTTTCAATTTTGAATGATCACTTGGGCATGAGAAAGCTTTCCGCAATATGGGTGCCGCATTCTTTTCCACCAAGACAATGCAAGGGTGCACACATGTGCAATTGCCAAGACAAAAATCCATGAATTGGGCTATGAATTGCTCCCTCATCCACCCTATTCTCCAGATTTGGCTCCAAGCGACTACTTCTTGATCCCAAACCTGAAGAAATGGCTTGGTGGAAAAAAATTTGACTCCAATGATGAAGTCATCTCGCAAACAAAGGCCTATTTTGAAGACAAATCATTTTTTTTGGAAGGGATAAAAAAATTGAAGAAGTGTTGGACAAAGTGTATAGAGCTCAAGGGAAACTACGTTGAAAAATAAAATTATTTTTTTTATCAAAAAATTTGTGTTTTATTTCAAAAGTCACGGACTTATTGACCCGCCTCGTATAAACTTGCCTTTAAAGAATACAGTTGAAATCATTTGAAGTCTCCTATGTCGTCTGAACCAGATCAATCTGTCAACGAAAAGTGTCAAATGTTTAAAAACATAAACTCATGGACGAAAAAAACTCCCACCAAAATCAAAGTTCTGAAAGTCACAAGTTTGACGTTTATAACCAAATGAAAAAGGATTTCCGACTCTATTTGATTTAAAACCATGTTTTGCTTATGTTAAACAGACCTTTTTTAAGAATAATAATAAATTCTTTCTTTCTCCTCCGTTTCAAAGCTAAAAGTTTTAACTGGAACATGAAAATGATAATGCGATGAATATTACCCATACACTCTATGTCAGTGGTTCTAAACTTTTTGTCTCGACTGTCTCTCTGTCTAAAGTAAGTAAAGTAACAATTCAAATATTTGCCCCACCTGTAAATCGAAGCTTGATCTGATGATGGTCCGATGAAAACCTTTTCCAAGAGTCCATAGTCTAATAAATGACTATATAACATTAATGCAGCAGGTCATACGAGTATAGGTATGCGCATTTTTAAAGTTCGTTCATTAACAAAACTTTAATCGTTGAAATTCAATATTTATGTGTTTAAGCTTTTAAAAGAGAAATGCACAGCACAGGCTCATTTGCATAATTTACGAACCAAATTCTAACTGATTTTGTAGTTTATTTTGTATTTTTGTTTGTATTTTATGTATTTTGATGATATTTCTTTCTTTTGTTTTTTTTTTATATTTCTTTCTTTTATTTTTAGTTATATGTTTTACGATCGATCCTATCGTTATAGAGAGTTCCATTCCATTATCAATTTTGAATTTTTTATTTTATCGCTGTGGTTTCCATTATCCGGTATTTTAATAGACATTTAAATAAAACTTTATATAGGTTGGTATTTCGTATACGATGTGCTTACATATATTAAAATTAAATATAATAAAGTTTAAATAAGAAACATTTCTAAGGAGAAATCGATGGATTTATAAATACATTATTGAAACAAAAAGTTAAACTTTGCTGATGGTGGGTTTAATGAGCAATGTTGGACAGCCAGTGCAAGAAAAAGAAAATTTAAGTGAAATTTATGATTATATAAAATTTTATGTGCATTTTATTATGAAATCAGGGACTTACATTTTGAGAAGGGCAGGTTTCGGTGCGGGTATCAAACTTTGGAAATGGCGCTAAATTACTAAGTTTGAAAACTAAGCGCGTATGTCTAAATTTTAATTGCTGTTGATTGGCCAGCTGTCATTATATAGATGACTTTAAGTAAAATTCAGATATGTATGTATGTGTCATTTACATTGGGCGCATCGCATTCTAAAGCTAGTGGTTACGTAGTCAAAATTCAACTGCAAAATTGCACTGCAAAGCTAGTCCATCCGCAACTGTCATATTACTGACAAATGCAAATATATATCTACATACAATAAGAAACATTGTTGATTTGATAACTTCAAATAACCTTTTTTTGTTTTTGAATTCAGTAAAATCAAATATATGACATAATTTGAGTGATTTATATTTGAATATTGAACGATTAATTTCATTTTGAATTTGTGCTTCCTTACCGATCATCTGATTGTGAACGTCAAATTCAGTGTCCACTAAGGTACTTTGTAGCTGAAAATTGTATACTACGTCGCGTCGGTCGGAGGGGAAATCAACTCATTTTGTAGTTGTATTTAGCCAATCAGAAAGTCTTCACTACTTACTTACATGTACACAACTTTTGAAAATAAAATCTATTTAAACATTCTGTAGTCTTTTGAAAGTGCTGGGAAAAATGACAATTCTGACTTTTAAAATAAAAGACATTTTGTCTGTACTTAAAATCAATGGTCAAGTTCAGACAACATAAGAGTCTTCATTATAGCTGTCAGTTGCATTTTTTTAATGCAAAATAAGAGCAAGGCACTTTGCTAATTTTTCAGATGTCATCAATTTCCAACTTGGAACTTTATTTAAATATCTTTTATGTGCTATGCCACGTGTTTTGTATTACTGAAAAAAAGTCGTTACTCATTTTCCAATATGAAAGGGAACCTTTATACACTAAATAAATCAATCACACAGTTATGAAGTTTAATTAAATGACGAAAACAATATCCGCTTACATTTTGACATAAGTAAACTTGATTGTATGGGAGAATTTTCTGGACTAACATTTACGAAAAACTTGTATTACCTTCAAGTCCCTTGTGTCATTTGAACCTGCCCATTCATATACATACATACATACATACTTATGGTGTATTCCATTGGCAAATTCAGATTTCCGTCATTGTTTTAGAGTAACTTCGTGTACAAGTTGATGAGTGCGGTGGAGCTGTCAAATTTCCAGCTATGAAAATGAAGTTTATGAATCTACCAATTCGATTAAAATTGTTTTCATATTTTGTTAAATTCGTTTATTTAATATCTGTTTAATACTCGTAGCAAACTCTCTGACCAAAAAAATGCATACAAGAGTTTAGAGAAGATCTTGTACCTCTTGAACTGACAACCGAAAATTGTATCAATATTATCGCTAAGAGGGGTAAATCTGCCGGATAATCCAGATCTGCAGATTTGATCTCAAACCAAAAATAAATCAATTTATTATGCCCCGTGGAATGTAAAAACAGGGGAAACTAAAGTTTGATAGATCTATAAATTAAAAATAAGTTAATTCAAAAATTTGATATAAAAATATTGAAATTTTTAAAGTCATCGATTCGCAAATTGGACCACTTTTGTGTCGTCATGAAACGCTTTCTCATCTTGGAAAATAACAGAAATAGGCTTTTGGGATAATTTGTGACTCTCAGGCACAACTGAAAGTATAGCTGCTGTAGCATGTACATAGCCCGTAGTGTTGACGAAATGCCACTAGAGTACACATAAAAACTTAGGTCTTAAGGCTATAATAGTTTTGTTGAACTGAAGCCAGTCGTTCACCAGAAACTTAGCATCTTTGCTGATTGGGTCCTTGAAATGCATCGAAATGATCCGGATTTTCATCGAAAAATCATGTATAGTGATGAGGCCCATTTTCACCCCTAAGGATGTATTAATAAACAGAAGTGTCGAATCGTCGGACAATCCAAGAATGAATGTTTTAAAGCCTCCACATCCTCAATGTGTCACTTGTTGGTGCAATTGCGGTTTGATTGAACTTAACTTATTCCAAGGGTGAATTCACACTTTTAGTCAGAAGGGGTCAAATACTTTCCGCATGAAACCGAATTTTTATACATAAGCTCTAAACAAAATGTCGTGTGGAACTCACTACCTTAAGGGACCAGTGGTAGCTATGTATCATTGGTTTCAATCATTAGAGTTTTATTGGCAGGTCGTTTATAGGGATCATTAAAAATTACTGTCATTGAAAAAAATTTCCTAATTGACATCCACCGACAAATGTTTAATGACATAAATCTGTCATTGGGATTGTGTGAAATTGGAACACAAATCAGTGAAACCATTCGTTCCAATTAAATTGGGCGAATTGGTCGTGGAAAATTTCAATAAAGAGGATATTGTGCTGTAACTGTTATTATTATAATTCAAGCTTTATTCAGTTTAAAATGTGTTTTTTTTTGTGTTGAGATTGCATTTCATTTCTCCACGTCTTGAATTGTCTGCACCTTTTTTCACGTCTAGTGGGGTCCACTCTGTTATTGTGTTGGTACATAGATCATCTGATGTCCGAAATATGTGTCCAGCCCATTTAAGTTTTCTTGTGGGTTCTTAAATTTTCGTGGTCAAAAACTGAATTCCTTGATTATGTCGAGATATTTTGATTCAGCAGACAAAGTTCGTTTAGCATTGTTTGTAGTTTAATTTTGTTTTTGGCAATTACTAAAATATCGTTTCCAAATCTTAGATTTGAGAATTATTTGTGATTTATTTTCAAACCGTTATTTTTTGCCTTGAAATAAGATGCGGCTTTCACAGTTAGATACTTGTAGCAAATGAATAAAATTTTCCCAAACCTGCAAACCAAAAAATTCTGCAAGCTCTATCTTTGGAAATAATTGTAATTCTGTAAAATTACGGAATATTGACCCAGTCCATGACAAATTATGTGTCGGAAGCGTTATTTCCTGGACCAATAACTGAAAAAAGATGTTTTCACTCTCCAGCGATGTGAAAATCATTGCAATACTCGACAATTTTGAATTTTTCATTTTTTTGAAAAAATCGTGGGCTAAGGTGCTAGTTATAGTTATCATTGGTTTTCATCATTGAAAAGAAACATTGGAATATTTTAATGATTGAAATCCACCGAAAAATTGTTACTAGTTGTGTTCACTGAGGTTTTGTCTAGATTAGAACAGCACAGTTTCGTGAGAAACGTCAAATCAAGTTAGAACAGTCAGTTAAACGTCAGTTGTCAAAAAAAAAACAAAACGAATTGCAAATTGTGTGAATTTTTCGTTTCTCGCTTATTTTTTTTTTTCATTTTTTGTGTTTTTACTGTGAAAAATATTATTAAAAATTATTGAAATGGAATATCAAGTGATTGCTACCAAATGAAAATGTTAGTGGTTCACACACCGATAGTGATTTTTCGTCGGATTCCTCTTCAGATGATTGGAATGAAAGTGTGACGAATGTTATTACATTTTCTTTGATGAAATGTAAAAGAAATTGCATTGAATGTTATTATATTTTATAATTATTTAATTAAACAAATTGGCAAAATAAGTTTATTTTAATTTTTTTAAATCACGAGAAAAAAAACACAAAGCACAGCCAAATCAAAACGTAAACAAAAAAAATTACAACTTCGATTTTGACATTTCTCACGAGTCTGTTCTAACCTGATCTGACTCAAATGCAATAACAGAAAATCCTGTTCTAAACTGTTCTAGGTTTGTCAATGAACAGGAAAGTAGAACAGTTCAGCACAGAAAAAACCTCAATGAACAGCAAAAAGCGGTACTTTTCTGTCTAGAACAGTCCAGCACAGCGTCACTGAACACACTTATTGACAGAAATCTGTCATTGGAATTGTGTGAAATTGAAACACAAATCACTGGAACGATTCGTTTCACTATTGGACATAAAAGTATCAGCTGTTCAGGAAAATGAATTTCCTTCCGGAAAATAGAGAATTGCATTTTAAGGGGCTGGTTATAGCTATCAGTAAAAAACATCAGTAAAATTTGAAACAGGAGGAATCTGAAATGTCTTACTGATGAGCGTTTATAGCAATCAGTAAATTTGCGTCATTAAATGTTGTTTTCTTTCGATCATAACATCGAGCTTTGCGCCTCTGACAATATTTTTACTGTTGCTTTTATCAGTACATTTTTTAATGATGTCATCAGAACAGTAAAAAATTGGAACACCAACAGTAAAACGTAATGGAATTTTTTTGGCTTTTGGCATTCAGCTGTTCAGTAAAATGAAATTTCATCATTAAAAAAATTAAAATGGATTTATAAATTAAATAAAACGTTAAATGCATTGTTTCTTTTTGAAAAAAATACTTGAATATAGGATTCATCTTATTGCATCAATTTTTTACTAGAAATAAATCTGTAACATGTTCAAAAACTAAAAACAAAAATTTTACTGATGGATTTTACTGATAGCTATAACCGGCCCCTTAGAGAAAATTAAATGCTCAATTATACTTTTTATTCTTAAAACAAATTCTTTGTGTGATTTCCTATCAAATTTCTAATCAAAGGGAAATACCGGTAAATATCGATTAAAAAAAATGTCCGGATCGATTTCAATGATAGCTACATCTGGCCCCTAACTAGCCCCCTTGTCTAAGAAAACTATGTCTTCATTATTTTTCTAGACCCCATCGAGATATAAAGGGTGTCCCAAAATTAACGCAAGATTTGAATTAAATAGAAAACGCCGTTTTTAGTCTTTTGATAGTTATATTTTTATTGACTCGTAAAGTACATAGGATAGGGTTATGTATGGAACAACACATCGGACAAATGGCCTCCACGGCTTTGCATGCACATGCGCACTCTTTTGTTGAAATTTTCCATGACCATTCTGCATAAATGTGGCTGAATTTCGTTGATGTAGCGTTGAATCTCCTCCTTTAATGCAATGGTGGTTGTGGGCTTGTTGACATAGACTTGTGATTTCAAATAACCCCATAAAAAGAAGTCTAATGGTGTTAAATCACACGATCTAGGAGGCTAATTTTGATCACCGAAACGAGAGAGTACACGACCTGGAAATGTCTCATGCAGTAATTGAATTGTTTCACGGGCTGTATGACATGTGGCACCGTCTTGTTGAAACCACATATTGGACACATCAATATCATCCAATTTTGGCAGAAAGAACTGTGTAATCATGTCGCGATATCGAGCACCAGTAACAGTCACTGCTTGACCAGCATCATTTTCAAAAAAATATGGCCCAATTATGCCTCCAGCCCAAAATCCACACCATACAGTCACGCGTTGTGGATGCATTTGTTTTTCGACAATCACATGTGGGTTCTCCGAACCCCAAATGCGGCAATTTTGGCGATTGACAAAGACATCAATATTGCTTTTTTTCAGGGTTGCCCACACTTCACTGCACAAATGGCGGCAAATTCAAATCTTGCGTTAATTTTGGGACACCCTTTACATACATCAAAAGAGGGGTTTTTAAATGCTCTTTTCACACCTGCAAACCAAAAGGAGAGCTCTATCTTTGGAAATATTTGTAATATTGTAAAATTACAGAATTTCTACCCAGTCCATGACAAATAATGTTTCGGTAGCGTTATTTCCTGAGCCTTAAGAAAAGGTGCGGCTTTCACTGCTTGATAGCAAATTAATAGTCGACAATTTTGGATTTTTTAGAAAAAAAAAAATAGTGTGCCCTTGTCTAAAAATGTCAGTATTGTTATTAACCTCATCGAGATAAACATCAAAGAAAAAGTCTTTTTAATCATTTTTAAATACAAACTCCAACAATTCACTTACTTCCGTTACATTTCTCGCTTTTTAAACTTTGAATCGCATTCTCGACTTCAATTTTGAGAACATTTTTTAAGTGTTGCTCTTCTTGGCAATCAGTACTTATGTCAGCATTTAAAAGTAAATGTAACCATATTCATGGCAACCAATTGGCTTATATAATTTTTTGCTTTATATCTTTAGTGAAAAACCACAAAATAATACAGTTAATATCGAAAATACTGTTTCAAATTAAAAAAAATAACCGTCAACTTTTCAAAAATACTTTACACTGCCATCTTTATTTGAATACATAAAACACTGGCCCTACCCTACCGACATCATATGTTCAACTTTCAAAAAGCAGTTCTGTTTCTGTCACTTCTGTGCTTCTGTCAAATGTCAGAGAGTGATTGGTTGCTTTTGGGTTTTGGTTCAATTTGTAAGACTTTCCTTCCTGTAAACAACACAATTTATTTATTGTTTTTAGTTTTTAACAAATGAAATACATTTTCTAAAATTAACACTAAAAAATGCTACGCCTAAAGCTATGACTAAAAAGCCATCTGAGTACGCCTCGAACTCATTTTTGCAGAAATTTCATTAACTTTTTTGTTTTTTAATGAATTTTGCAGAAAGAATAAAGCTTGGGAAAAAGACAGACGCGACCGTCTCAACAAAACATTCGATGAGCTAGCCAAGCTCTTGCCAAAGTTTGATCCATCTGTGGTTTGGAGCAAAATCGAGATAATCCAGAAGGCAATAACATTCATTGGCGATTTACATAAACGTCTGGAAGATTATCTCACAGACAAAGATCCTGAGTTGCTCAGTGAGTTAAGAGATGTGTGGGAGCAAATAATAACTGATTGCATATATCTCTTGTCATGTTGTTGATTTTTAGAAATTTAATTTAATTGACCTGAATTCTAAATTTAAATTTTGTTGTTTATTTCATTGTGCAGAAGAATACAGGGAATTTGTGAGTTGCCTACGATTCTATCAAGAACGCAATGCACAGTTGACAGAATTGCTGAAGAAGGCAAAGGTTACTCTGCCACCACCACCGACACCGGTTGCATTGCCCCAATTGCTTGTCAATAAACCAGAACTACTGCCAAAGCAAGAAAATGCCGAGGTTGGCCAGATGCAAAAGCCAAAAAGGCAAAGAAATCGCACGAAAAAATCTAATAATGCTGTTGCTGAAAGCAAACCTGAAGAAGTCAAGGAAAAGGCGGAGAATTCTTCTTCTGAAATGATTTCTGAAAAAGGTATTTCATTAAAATAGGTTTACACCTAACTTGAACCTTATTCTTCTTCTTTCTTTAGTTGAAAACAAACCAATAAAACCGGAAGTAGTAATAAAACCAACGGCAATCATCACAGCATTTGGTCGAGAAATCTCGAACCCCAATGAAGCACCGAAAGCTCCAACACCTCAAACTCAAACTCAACTTCAACCACCTGTGCCTGCAAAACCTCTCCTGTTGCGTGTGCGAAAACCTCGAAAACACCATCAACAGCTTAAACTAATTCCAAGGCCAATGTTCCGCAAATGTTATCCCCATCCAAGTCGAATGGCAAAATGGGCTTTCGACTCAGTGTCAAATAGAAAATCCCTGCTCCGTCATCGACGAAATGAGGCCAAAAAAAGGAAGCAGCTGCGACGGAAGGAAAAATCATCAAAACGTCTTAAAGTTGCGTTCAATCGAGAAAATGTTGAGCCAGAGCCACTAAGAGAACAGTCAGTTTCTCCAACCGCAGCGTTCCTCCTTTCCTTTCCTGTGGTCACATCATCGATGTTGGGTGGCAAAAATGTCGAAAACACCGATAGTTCGGTGAATTTGGAAAACCTTAATAACTTCTTCACCACTGAAGAGTACAGCAAATTCTGTGATCAAAATAGCGTTGTGGGCGAGAAAATTATTTCGCCACCGCTGCCAGTAGAAGAAAAACCATTGGTAAATGAGAAACCAATGACTGTTTTCACCGTTTCTGCTATAACGCGTCCGTCAGCACCGAAGAAAACACTCGCAGGCAATGGAAGTCGTACAAATGTTGGAATGCCCATACCAGCAACAACCACAAGCTTTGATAGTTGCTTCAATTTTAGCAACGGAAATCCAATGATTGGCTCGACCAGTATGTGTGCAGCAACAAATAATCAACAGGTAGTTTTTCTTATTCCTTAAGTCTATCTAAAATTCATCCATCTTCTGTTCTAGATCGCATCGAAACAATATTCACAGCCGAACCTCTCCTTCCCAGTTGTCACTGCTTATCCATCCGCGATAGCTCCGTCTACCAAAATGCCCATTAAACAAGAACAAATTAATCCAACGACTTTAGTTAGCAATTCATCAGAAAAATTCTTCCCAAGATACAATCATTCAACGCCGAATTCTCTTCGAAACTCATTGGAATCCCCATCGAAACTACTGAACCCATCACAGTCAAACGTCACTCCACAAAAAGACCCGACAGGTTCAAGTCGTTCTAATTTGTCTATAACAACAAATTGGTCAGTCAAACAGTCGGAAACACCCATAGGAAAATCGATTACTAACTCAGTCTCGTACTCAAGTGGTTCCGGTTCCAAACCTTCATCATCATTATCATCATCGTCTTTAGCAGCATCCATATCACATTCTGGAACCCTCAACTCCAAGGTTTCTCCTGCATCAAAGTCCACCAACAAAATGCCTTTTTTGTCACCAACGAAAAATTTCTTCTACGATTTTCCCACACAAAACAGAACTACTTCATCTTCTGTGTCTGTATCTGGATCTGGATCTGCTGATCCATTGATATCTGCAACTGCGCCTTTGAAAACCAACAGTTCCGTAAAATCGGAATTTCCTTGGACTCCGCCAAACACATCGATTCCAAACACGTCATGCAATCAAAATGCGCTCTTCACTCCATTTGATTTGGCGACTATTGTGTGTGATTCATTGACATCTACAAATTGTACGTTCTCCCTGACCACAGCTAAGTCCACGGAACCCTCTGTGGTCGATGCGGGCAATAAGGCGGCAGCCAATACTCGATGCAATCAAATGAATCTTTTCCTTCCATACGAAGAGGCACAATATACGCCAACTTACAACCCTCTTACACAAACAAAATCGTCCACAGAAAGCCAAATACCGAGAGATTCAACCTCTTGGAAGTCGCTTGAAAAGCCTAAAGACACAGCAGCGGCTGATCAAATCTTCTACGACTGCGAACAAAGTAAACCTCAGCAAAAGTCACACGTCAACTGGATGACATCTCCCACTACAACCGACTATACCCCGGCGCCAGCCAATGCCCTTCCCTTGCCTCCTATGGACTTTGGAAACCAGTTCACTGGTAGCTCCACTAATTTCGACCTCAGCTTTGGCTGCAGAAAGGATTCCTATGATGATGACAATCAATTCATAAACTGGTCACCGACAAAGCCCTTGAATGCGGATTTCTCGGCGGCCTACAATTTCGAGAACTTTGGTTCTAACGAAGCGCCTCCCAACAAGACTGTGAAGCAGATTTTCTCGGTAAGTCAGTTGGTGGACCAGACACCATCTCAACAAGAAATGGGTTCATCTCTTAAGAAGGCTATGCCAAAGGCACCTGCGGAGAAATCCACTTCGGCCAAACAGTCCTTCTCCAACATCTACTCTGCTGAATCTCTGATAGCCAAAAAGGATAATCGTTTCTACAATCCAGCTGAGTCGCTCCCCAATACCCAAACGGATTACCATAACTCCAACAGTTACTTTTTCAACTATCCCACTACTCAAAACTGCTCCGAGAACGACTATCTCGGTGCTGGCTCTTATACTGCTTCATCCCAACAATCAGTCAAAGCAAGTTCAATGCACCCATCGGCTTCAATAGCTCCAGGTGCAGTAGGACCAGGACCAGGAGCAGGCGGAACTAATCCGACATTTGACAGCAGTTCTGCAACAACAACTTCGAACAACTTCTTCTCCCACACAATTTCATCCAACAACAATGATCCCTACGATCCGACCTATTTCCCAAGCAGCAACTACAACCCAAGTTGGAATCATGGAAGTGTTACCACTCATGGAGTAGCGAGTAAAGGTGGTGCTGCTGGTTCATTAAATATCTTCAATCAACAAGGTCAGTTTGGAACGTTGCCGTTACCGTTGCAAGAAACAGCATCATGCCAACAGCAGCAACAACAACAAAATTCAAATGTATCCGGCAATCTGACTAATTTTAATTTGAGTTCCATTTGTCCAGAGATTGATGGAAAAGGTGGACCAAATGTCTGGTGATTAGATTTTTATTTGTTTTCTTTTTCTGAAGAAATTAAAATTGTAATTATGTATATTTTAATATATTTAAATTTATAAAAACAAAAATCATTAAAAATTTGTAGGTTTTTAACAAAGCAATAATTATGACGTTTTCTTTTTGTTGTTGACCTAAGGTTAATGACTTTAGGTCGACATGTTTTGATTTAAATGGTGTCGAGATGTTTTGATTTAAAAGTTTTGAAAGGTTTGTTTGTGCAAAGGATTACAAGAAGATATAGTTGGGACGTTGTTTTTCTGGTTTACTTTTTGTGGAAGTATCAAATTTGTGGCCAGAGATTGATTTTAGATCAAATTTAGGTTTTGTGTAGGATTTGTCTAAGATTTGATAACCTTTCACTTGATGCCTCTGTTGGATAAGGATTCCCGAAGTTATGGACAGTTTTTGAAATATTTTTTGAAAATTTTTCCAACCACAAATCTGAACGACCAATAGCCCAGAAATTTACTCGATTTTGTTTTGGGGCACATTTAAGACACTATTTTAGAGCTTGTAGTTAACGTATCGAAATGTTTTATACGCCAAAATGTTCGTTTATTTGTCAAGAATATGAACAAATTTGAATTTTGAAAATCGGTTGGAAAATACAAATGATATTGACCATTTTCTAAAAAATCTTAATTTTTTTATAGTTTATCGTGTAAATGATTTGATTTACATGAGCGAATAATTTTATTTACTTAGTTTAATTGCTGACAAATTTATCTTCATAATGGCATCTCATTTTTTAAAATCGGTTCAGTAGTTTTTGAGTTATGACCGTTTTAGTTCCGTTTAAGTGAGCATTTTGAAATTTTCCTTACATTTACCTATCACTTTTCGGTTGAAATTGATTTCTTTGTAAAATTGAAAATGACTTCGATTCTGATGTCCTGACCTTATAATTACGTCTGGCGCTATTTTATAGTAGAAAAAGGGCAATAAATCTGTGGGATTAAGCCACTGGTGACGATGGTTGTTGGGGAAGGACCCCAAGCGTTGTTCAGTTTCTGGGCGTGTCTAGTTGTGAACGTGGGATATTATAGGGGTGTGGTTTAATTGTGTCTCCGACCTTTGTTGGAATTGTGGTCTATTTTAGGAGCGTGATTTATTAGTGGACATGATCTATTATAGGGGATTTCTTTGTGTACATGATCTATCTTTGGAGCGTAAACTATTTTACAAACATTTCTTATTTTAAGGGTGGTGCGTGGGTTTATTTAAAGGCGGTGGTAAATCGTATCGTCTTTTCCACGAAGTGCCCGCTGGATATCCGAGAGGTGAACCAACCACAATCGTTTGATCTTTTAGATCTAGAGCTGTGACACTGACAATGTTGTATGTTGGGGAGAGGGTCCCCCACAAACTAAAAACGGACAAGGACATACCATTTGAGCCTGCTGCTGAAAGATTTAAATGCCGAAGTAAGGATGTCATTTTTGGTGGGTCAATCGGAAGACATAGGGCAGGTTCAGACGACATAAGGGACTTGAAAGTAAGGCAAGTTTCTAGTATCTGATTGGCCAGCTGCCAAAAAATTGCCTTCCAATTAAGGCAACTTTAATGGAAAGTTGACTGGAAAGTAAGTCAAGAAAAATCTCCCTAACTATCAAGTCAAGTCTACTTCTGTCAAAATGACAGTCGATCACGGTGTTTTCATTCAATTGAGAGCTGAACTTTATTACTCAATGATTTATTTATTTTCTGTACAACTTCATTTAATATTTTCTGTAAAAGGGATCCTTACAATACAAAATACAAATCGTGATGGATTTGTAGCTTGCCTGAGGAGTGTTTTGTAGACAAATTATGTTTTTGGTAGTTTTTTTTTACTATAAACTTGGAGTAGAGGTTTGTGAAGTAAAGTTCTGAATTTGAAATTCATGACACTTGAAAAACTAACTAGTTGCCTTAATCAAAATTTACGTTCATAGAATGAAGTTGAGTGCAAATGAAGTCCCTTATGTTGTCTGAACCTGCCCATAGTCTACACAACATCACGTCTAAAAACGTGATGTACATGATAAGAACATGGTGTTGAGTAGCACTAGGGCACCTGTCAGTCCCCCGATAATTGAACCTGCAATCAAATCGACCATGAACTCAAAATAGCCATCACCATGCTGAAGTCAAGTACGCCGGAGATGATTGGGTAAAAAGCATAGGTACACCAACTTGTAGCCAAAATTTGGTTGGAAGAAAGAATACCCGAAGAGTGGCACTAAGACTGATTGATTGGCACTTACCAGTGTGGTTTGAGGCGTGGAAAATCTACCATCGACTAAATCTTCACTTTACGCCAAATCCTGAAGAACACCCATGATACACACCACCTCTTCAAGGATTATGAAGCAGGCTATGACAGTATCAAGAGGGACGAGTTATAGGTATACCGTGTCATGTCGAATAACGAAACCCTTATCATCGCATTAGAAATAGAGAGTACAAAATCTTCGTTTTCGAAAATATTTGCTTTCGAAACGCATTACAGAGTAGGGCCCCAGGTCTTGATGCGTGGTGCAGAAAAGTGGACTTTATCTCAAGCGGATGAAGATACTCTTGGTATCTTAGAGAGGAATGTTTTACGTCCGATCTATGAACCAAATTGTTTTAAGATTTAGCGGAGATGAAACAATCATGAACTGTACGAGTTGTACAATAAAACTGGATGTTCAACTGTTAAGATGGCCAGGTCATGATGAGCGAATGAATATCGAAGCTCTAGTATTAAATAAACGTCAATCCAGAGGGAACAAGAAGCAAAGCAGAATTTATCTTCGGTGGAGCGATCAAGTTGGGATCAAGGCCCAGGAGTACCCCACGCCTGTTTTAGGGGCGTGACCTAACTGTGCCAAATTAGCCCAATGGTTTCAGAATTAAACGGGCGCGACGTTGTTGAATGCAATCATTATTAACATATTGTAATAAAAACTCATGAATAATTTTGTATTTTTATTTGTTTTTCATTTTTATTTATTGAATTTCCCATTCGATTTCCTGACACTAAAACTGACTTAAATGTTACAAACTAAATCACTAATTTCTGTCTATTGTTTATGGTTGATAATTTTTCTTTCTTCTTTGTTAATTAAGTATAGAAAATTATTTTATTTAATTAATTTATGTCATTTCTATTGATTTTTTTCTCTTATTTTTATTTTAATATTAATTTTTGTTTAAGTATAAATCTTAATTTTTATTTATGTATTTTAAAAATTAAAAAAAAAAAACAAAAAACAAAACAAAACAAAACGAAAACTAAACAATAAATTAAGTTTTATTTTATTCTATTTTTTTTTAAATTAAATTAAATTTTGTATATAATAAATTATGTATGAATAAAATCGTTTTGTTTTTTTAAGTACATTTTTCATTATTTCATTAATCAAAATGCTTATTTTGTTTATTAATTCAAATAATTTTTTTTTGATATCGTGTACAAAATATTATTTGTTTGTTTTCTTTAATTTAATATTCACATACAATCATAATAAAAAGTTACTAAATTTATTTATGTTTTTTTTTTTGTTTTTGTAAAAAATATTTTTCGATTAGATTTGATTTTAATTTATTTTTAAGTGGTAGCTGGTGTTTAATTAAAATACAAACAAACACAAAAAGCGAATGGTACATTTCATTTCTGCTTGTTTTATTTTCTTCGTCATTATTTTTATATGCAACTTGCCGAAAGCTTAATTTTTCTTTTTAAATTTATTTAAACAGTAATTTTTGTTTTAATGTTTTGTTGAATTTCGAAAGAATTTTCAAATTTTTGATTTTGATTTTGTGTATGTACTATTTTTGTTTTTTAATTTTAACTCCCACTAGTAAAGAATATAAGTACAGCATAAATTTATATTATATTTTTAATTTTTTGTTTTTGTTAAAAGCTATTCTATTTAAATTAAGCAATCAAATCACAACACTACATTCAAGTATATAATATTTTTATTTTTGTTGTTTTTTTTTTTTGGATTTTGTATAGATATTAATTTTTGTTTTGAGTTTGGTTTTGTTGAACTACGCTTAAAAATTTTAGTAGGTAGGTAATTGTTGTGATATAATTGTTTATGTATAATGACATATTTATGGACATCATGAATGGTTTTTCTAAGTTGAATTTTGAAAGAGATTTAATTTTAGTTAAAATTTGTCCATATACATATGTATATTGTTTTATAATGAATAAGATTTTTGTTTTTAAATACAAAATATTACATACGCATAATATGTGTACATAATTTTATTCGTAATATAACATTAGAAATTTTTGTTCAATAATAATTTTGTTTTAGTAGGTGGTTAAATTTGTTGGTTTGTTTATATTTATAAAATATATAATATTTTTATGAATAAAATTATGAATTGTATCTGATATTTTTTTGGGCAGCTATTTTTTTCTTTGGATTTTTAGGATTTTGTATTTCAAAAATTATGTTATTCGTTAATTTTAAAAAATTTGTTAGTTTCATAAAATTATATATTACGTATGTATATAATAAATTGTGTGCTTTTTGGAAAGAGATTAGGTGAGTTTTTAAATAATTTTTTTTTAACTCAATAAAATTAGTTAAAATTTAAAGAACAAATAAAATATAATTACTTAATAATAACTTAATCACAAACTAAAATTATATTACATTTTGTTTTAATGTAATGAAGTTACTCAGTCTTTTTAAGGATACATTTTTGAGAAAAACCAAATAAAAATGTTGATAACTAAAAATTTTACTTAAAAAAAATTTAATAAAATATTTTTGATTTTGAGAAGTTTTAATTGATTAAAAACCAAGTTTCGATGCAATTCAATACGTTATGGTGCAATTTTCCATTTTATTTACTTATTTCCAAGTGGGTCTATTAAAATAGACTAACAAGTCAAATTTCATATACAAAAATGTTAGTTTCCTTGCGGTTTGTTCAGGAAGATTCTGAACCTTTTACAAATATTACACACAGATTTATAAATGACAATAAAGTTGTAAGCTGACAAAGCAAAAATAAATCTGCTCGGGCGTTGCTGCTGGGCTTAAGATATTTACGACCTTAAGCGAGCACAAAGTTTGAGAAAACATTTTAGATTGCCTCTCATAAGAGCCCATTATTTCCATTCAATATGTCAAAGTCGACAGGACTAAAGTGGTTTAGCTATTAGACATAATGTTTAAATAGTTTGCTAAGATTTCTGCGATTTCTCAAGAGGGATGTACAAAACGTATTTTCAGATACTCTGATCACCAATTTGCTATCTTATTATTTTAAGGATAAACTTAAAAAATTACTGAGTTTTTGTCATATTTTACTCTACTTATTGTGTATCTAAGTGAAGTAGCCGTATTTCTAAAATATCTGGCATAATCTTTTCCAAAGCTTGTGCAATATTGTTTTTTAGACTATTTTTAAGCCATTTCCAAGCCATATATTCTTATCTAGTCAAAGTTTCAAATTTGCTAAAAGGAGTAAGAAGTTCATTATGAAATCTTAGATTTTGTACACCATTGTTGCCCTTTTAGTTAAGTTGTTACCATTGACCGATCACGGGTGATCAGATTTTTTTAATGCTTAGGAAAGTATGATTAAAATATTACAAAAAGGTTATGTATAGGATTTGTCTGTAAAATATTAAAGAAATCTTACTTTCGGAACTAGTTTTATTTTCTTCAAATTTTCTTAGAAATTAAGCAATGAATTTTCAAGCACCGGAGTTTTCAAATATTGTGTTTGGAGGAAGATAAGAAAGTAAAAATTTTAGTGATTAGGTAACATTTTGTACATAATACCTATGATGTATGTATATAAAATATATACCATTATTAGATTTGATTAGGATTCAACGTACAGTTACTAAAATTTTTAAAAATCGAAATCCGAATAAGCTTATGTTGACGAAAAGGAGAGTTTAAGCTTGTTTTACATTTTTAATTCTTAATCCTGTGTAAGAATCGACGACTAAGACATTCAATTTAAAATTTGAATACAAAATTTTATTGAACTTACACCAAGAAAACATAACGAAGAAAATAAGCTTATAAATAAAAAGTTCAACAAAATAAAAAAATAAAACAAAATATATTTTGTTGAAAAATCGATTATTTATTTTGTTAAATAATTAAAAATTATACGTATACAAAATTAAAATAAAAGAAAAACACGAAGAACACTCTCAATACAAAAAAAAAATCAAGAACATAATTTTCAGTTCAAGCTCTTAAAAAAAATTTATAAAATTTAAAAATCAAAATTAAAGCTTAAATGCAAAAAAAAAGAGAAATAATAAAAACACATTTCTTTTGAAAGAAAAAATTGTTTCCTCTTTTCTTTTTGTTGTTACAATCAAATTTACAAAATAAATTTGTATTCTTGTATAATACAGAGTTTTTGTGTAGACATATCTCTTTCGTTTCTTTTTAATATTTATATTTTGTTTGCTTCGAATTTTTCTACATACAAATAAAAAACTTATAATGTGAGAAACATGTGTGCAAATTATTCAATGGAAGATCAGTTAATTTTAATTAAAATAAAATATAATAATTATATAGTTTTGTATAGAACTTTTATAGTTGTATGTATATTGATGATTATTATTAATATTTTTGTTTTCTCTTAACACAAATGACACAAAACATGGATAAGATAAATATATTTATAAATATTAAAGATAATAATTTATATATGTATAAAACTGTTCTGATTGTTTTATCTTTTTCATGAGTATAAAATAAAATTAAAAATATTACCTATCTGTTATATAGGATTCATAAAATAAAAAACTTGTTTTTAATATTAAAACAATACAAAAAGAACACACCTAAATAATAATTGTGCTGTTTTATTTTAAATATTAATAATAATATTATAATAATAGGTAATAAACTTACATGACTAAAACGACTAAAAAATTACAAATGACTAAAAATTTGTATAACTATTATATTTACTCGTTATACTTGTACTTACATAAAATATAAAAAATGTATTTTTGGAGACTTTTTTTTTTCAAAAAAACTTTGATTTAGTCTTCATTTTATTCATATTATTAGGGGCACTCTTACATATCATTCTAGTACCTTTTTCTTTGCATTATCACTGCTTCCCCTTTTCATTTTTGTTATTAAAAAAAAAAAAAATCATAGATAACTTATACAAATCACAACGAATAAAAACTAAAAACACGAGGATATCTCTACACACATAATTATCATAGTTTTATATAAAATCGATAAATATGAATAATTAAAATTAAACAAATTACTAAATTTTTTTGTGTAATTATTATTGTGTATAAAACAAAAATGGCAATTTTTATTATTATTATTATGCATCTAGTCTCCATTTCCAAAAACACACATAATGAGATACTCAAATTCAAAATTTTACTCAATTTTATAGAAAACTATTTTATTTTTGTTAATTTTAATATAATTTAATATTTTAAATGTGGTGTCTATTTGAATACACAATTTTTGTTATTAATTTTTAAATTTTTTCATGATGTATATAGTATGTATAAATTGTGAGTGTGTTGTTTGTGTGTATGTATACATTTGTTATGCATAATATTAATTTCAGTATTAATATTTAATAATATGTATATTATAATAAATAAAACATATTAAATTTTTAGTCGATTTTGTTTTAAATTATTATGATGTATGTTTTTGTTTTTGTTTTTGTTTTTTTTTTAAATTATTTGATGTTTAATTTATGATGTTGCGAGTTTACAAATTACACTGCCATAGTATCGTAGGCTGTGAATCCTGCGCCACTTTGTTGTTGGAATTGTTTTGCGCCGGCTTCGTTTCTATTTAAATATAAAATAATTAAAATGGATTTATATTAATTAAGTGTTTTTTCTAGGCATGTTTAAAAGTTAAAATTCTTGTTTTTATTGTTTTGCTTTTTTTTAGAACATTAATAGGAGAATTTATTTAAAAGCAAGCTTAATAATTTTATGAAGTAAGGAAAGGGTAGTTTAATATATTTTTAGTTATATAGTATATGCTGAAATATCAAGAAGCAGCGTTCTCGTGATAATGTTGTTGTTTCTTTTTTTATTTTTTGATGAGTGTTTGAAAAGCATGGTCTAATAAAGTGTGTGGTATTGATTGAGTTAGGAATTACATTTCATTAAACAAAAATAATTCCTAAAAGTTCTTTGGTTCCCTTGATCTTAAAATTTATAAAATAAAATTGCACTTTTCCAATGGGGTTTCAAATCAAATCAAGTCAGGTTTTTGAAATATTACATTTTAAAATTTGAAAAAAACACATAAGTACTTAATTTTTGAATAAAATTCGTGCTGACTTTCAAAATTTATAATCCTTTTGATTATGTTGTCAGTGGATTTATGATACTTATGGTGTTACGTCAGTTGAAAATAATATCAAAGGCTGCGTTTAATCTCGTGTTGGATAGGGTTTCTTGGATAGGTGGGCTTTTAGATACCTTGTTGAACGAGTTAGATAGCTGTATTTATGTAAATAGCAACTTTCAGCTGTTCACAAAAAGCAGAGAAACATTTAAGCTTCGAATCAAAATTGTTGTAAGATAAAACATTTAATGGGTAATTTAACTGATTCGTCGGACGATGATGAATTGATAGGTGTGTAACAATTTAACAAATAAGAGATAACCTTAATCTGTAATCTATGTTAAATTTCCTCTTATACTACGTTTCCACCGGGCACTAAACCGAGATTTAGCTAGATTTGTCACAAATCTCCTTGAAATCTCGAAGATTTACCATATAAATTTTAATCTCCTCAAATGAAGATTTCAAATAAAACTCATTGAAATCTACTTGGAAACATTAGTTTGTCAAATCAAACAAACTTTTTTTTCGGAGAATAATTGTTGAACCGACTCATTTAAACGCCAATTTCGTTTATTGACAGATGGAAATGTCAACAAAAACTATCTGTCTCACTTCCATATGATTCAAATTCAAAACAATAAAAAACTTTCAAGAAATCGCAGACCAAATAAAATGTATGTAAGTATACAAAAATAAAAATATGTACAAGAATATAATAAAACTAATTACTTACAGATGATGAGTGAAAACATCTAAAAAACAACGAAAAACCTGGGCAGCGGAGGATGAAAAGCTTTTGTTGGAGTTGTGGGCCGACAAATAGGCTGACTTGATCGGCCAGAGAAAAAACTCGCACGTTTATAAGGAAATGGCAGAGATTATGGTGGGATATACTAAAGAAGAAATAAAAGTGAAAATTCACAACTTAACCAATCGGTATAGGTAAAGTTCTTTTTTTGTTTTCTTTTTAGAATTTATTATTAAATTCTTTTCACTAACAGAAAGGAAAAGAAATTGGTGGGCCCTTCTGGAGGTTCTCCGTCTCAATGGGGTCTGTATTTGCAAATAAATGCAATACTGGGAGAATCCTCTTCTCAAGAGTTATGGACTTCCTATAATTGGTGTCTTTTTTTTTAAATGCTGAAGATGAGAACAAAGATCTTCAAAATTCTGTCGGGACATACGGAAATTTTCTTTAAAGAATTCATCGTCGTTCTTAATAACATCCTCTTCCCAAAAAGTACTTGAACGTACCTGTGAAATTGGAAATATAATAAATACAATGGACTGGGATGTTGTACATTGTACTTACCTTAACCCAGACTTTTCTTATAGGCTGCTTTCTTAAAAATTTATTTTGGATTGATTTTTTGTTCTTTCTAGCTACCAAAATGTTTATTAAGCACTACAGGCGTTTTTTTTCTATAAAAGTGAATTCTCCTGTCCAAAGCACCCATTACCACTTTCAAATTGTTGAAAAGAATCAATTGACGAGATACTAAAAGTTTTAAGTTACCGAGACTCATTCTTTTTTAAAGAAATTAACACTTCATAATTAAAAAAATATTGAATTATCAATCTCAATCAATAAAATCAATTTAGATTTCATATTTTTTTTCTTTTCGAAAAGAGAATAATTTGACGTTTGGTTGTTATGACATTAACCAAACGTCAAATTAATCTCCTTTTCTTTGGTGGAAACACCTCATGATTTATTTTAAATCACTTGCCTTAAATCTCGGATTATTTGTTGGTGGAAACGTAGTATTAGCTCAATTGGAATTCTATAAGATTAATTATTTATGTAGTATGTATGCGAAATCTCCGGTTTTAAACGATTTACGTTTAACAGAAAACTATCCTAACAGAAACGAGTACTATTATTAAGTGACAATACCTAGATATAGTTTGGAGGATTTTCGATCTCATTTCCGAATGAGCAGAAGTTGCTTTGCGGTAAGATTTTGACTTGGTTTGTTCACAGTAGATACAGTTTTAGCTTAATGGTGGGACCAACGCAAGAACTTTTATTGCATGATATATCCGTTTTGTTATCCAACGCTTCTTTAAAAACCATTCCATTGGCACCATCAACTAGAATAGCCAACAAAATGTGAACAAACTAGTCTTGATATCTATAATGAATTGCTTATTAACGATTTCAAATTATTAGGATCTTTTGCACAAAGTGCAGCAAAAAAAAAATAACTTTTAACTTGGAGAAAAAACTGTTGTTTTTTGTTTGGATCTTGAGTAAGCAAGAAATTTTCTTATTAGAAAATCGGTCATCTACAAAACGAGAACAAAATAAGTCAATTTTGAAGTTTAAAAAAATAGATCATAATTACCTTCTAAAATTCGGAGGCAAATAGCTTCTTCATCGTCTATTATGTACAGAACATCCTCAAATACAACTTCAACTAACATTTTGTATCTTTTTGTTTACCAACAAATACAAAAAGCCGAAATCAATTTTCAAGTTTCTTGAAATTCATCCATATATTGAATCATCAACTGTTCTGTCAGATACCTATGTACATACCCCAGAAATTCTTGGATACCTTTGAATTAATTTTTTGACATCTCAGCTGTTCTTGATCAGCTGTTATCTTACACGTAAAACTCTAACAAAAAGGTATCCGGATACCCTATCTATCTGAGACTGAACGCAGCCAAATAGTATAGAAATAGACACATTATTAGAGGCTTGGTACATTGTCAAATCAAACATACCAAATGTTTTGTTTGACAAGTAAAATATTTGTTCCTCGAATGTGCCATTTAAATTCGTTTTAAATTAAACAAAAAATTGAAGTTAAAGTGACGTTCGATTTTTGTCATTGTACTGTTAAGTGGTATTTGTATTAGTATGAAACAACATTTTGCCAATAATAATGGGGTTTCCGAAAATTGGAAATATCTCGATGTTTGCGCAGCTGTCACTTTTGAATCCGTCACATTTGAAGATGTCATCGTTTGACTATAAGGCTATTTGAGGCTATATACATTTATATAACTTTTTTCCAAATTTACAATCGATTTCTTCAATATTCAGTTGAGATATTTATATTCAGCCTTATCACAAGCCCCGTCGTAATAGATTCGTAGTACGAACCCAAAAAAAAAATATCATTGCTCCCGTCGTACAAAAAAAAATTTGCTACGAAATTCAGAGTTCGTGAAAAGTGGTATCACTAGTCCCGAATGAATAGGAAGTTTGGCAGTTTTTTCTACGAACAATTTTCTTGATCGGAGTCCAATTGAAAACGAAACAAAAATATTTAGCGTGCGAAGATAAATTAAATAAAAATAAAATATATGAAAAGAATCATGCAAGTTTTACTATTGTTTTAATGTGAAAGTGTTTACCTACATATATTTTTTACTTTTTTTTTGAAGGGTAAATAAAGTTATCACAAATAAAATTCAGTTCCAAAGGCTGTATGAAATGCTTCAAGAAAAACCTGAAATTGCCAAAGGATTTTCGAAAATCCCTAAGGAGGAAGTGAATTCTTTTTTGGAAGCAGTAAAAACAGAGTTAATTAGCCTAGACCCACCTTCTAAGGACACCTCTAGCTGGAGAAAATTAAAATTAATTCAGCTGATTTTGACACACTCCGAAATTAGTATTTCTGTGTGGCAATGCTTTTTTGATTTCGTTCGGGGCTTATGATGTAAATGTATTCGTATTCGTAGCGTAACAAAATTTTCGGGGACTCGCTACGAGGGACTCTGTGATAGGGGTGATTATTTCATATAATATTCGTATTTCATATAAGTTGTTAGATTTCACCTGTCTTACAAAAATCTGAAAAAAATGCTTACCCATTTATGCTAAAATGGTTTTCAATACCTTTAATGGTTTTGTATACCTTTAATATGCCAAAGACACAGTGTGAGCATTAGGAAAAGAGGGAAGGGTTGGATAGGAGGTGTCGGTGTACATTGATTTGGAAAGATAGAGCGTGGCAAGGGGTTCCACATTCGCGTAGTACGGCTAAAAAAAGAATCTCTGTACTTCATAGTAAGGGTAACCAATGCATCCAGAAAAAGTCACAGTTTGGTGCGGTTTATGGGCTGGTGGCATCATTTGACCGTACTTCTTCAAAGATGATGCAAATCGTAACGTAACTGTGAATGGTGAGCGCTACCGTGAGATGATATCCACATTTTTTTTTTGCCCAAAATGCAAGAGCTTGACTTGCATGTGGTTTCAACAAGACGGAGCCAAATGCTACACAGCACGCGCAACAATGGACTTATTGAGAGGCGAGTTCGGTGAACATTTTATTTCAAGTTCGGGACCGGTCAACTGGCTATATTAAAGTTAATGTCTATACAGACAAGCCCGCTTCAATTGACGCATTGGAAGACAACATTGAAGCATTCATTCGTGAGATACCGGCCGAAATGTTGGAAAGAGTATGCCAAAATTGGACTAAGCGGATGGACCATTTGAAGTGCAGTCAAGGTCAACATTTGCATGAAATAATCTTCAAACATTAAATTATATAGACCGTACTATCGATTCAAATAAAGATTTCATACATTTTTCTGAATTTTATGTTTTTTTTTTTTGAAAAACTTTCCTATAGCTTTTGAAAAATCACCCTATTTGTTAAATGCTATTTGTTTATTGAAAAGTCTGTTTAATGTAATAATATTCAATGCAATATCGTTTGTTTTTATCAATACCAATCAAAAGTATAAGAGATATGACCTTGAAATTTGTACCATTTTTTTTCATCAGAATTCTGTATTTTTTGTTGTTTCCAAAATACAAATTTTTGAAAAGCTAAAACAAAAAAAAATATGTTTTGAAAATTAAATTAAATAAGATTCCTGATCAACTGTTATTGAGAACTAACATATTCGTTTTCACTAAGTTGCCAAACAAGCCTGGAAATGTAAATTATAATTAAATTTGCAAACAGACATTTGTCTGATACATCGGTTGTTAAAAATGTAAGGCCTTAAAACTCTCAATTATTTTTTAATGCGTCTTATGACAGAAAAGAAGCAGATAAGCATAGTTTTTTTCAGAAAAATATTTTCTGCTCTGTTTAAAACAAGTTACTTTCGATCGTAGACAGACCTATGTACATACATATGTATCTCACTGAATTAAGTTTTTTTGACAGATCTAGAATATTTTTCAATAGGCGTTTTTTAAGTTCTGAACAGACTTGAAAATGTCAAATTCAAAATTGTTTTTCTTTTTTTTTCCAATGCATTTAACACTGAACCCTTAGAGTATTGTTTCTTTTTTTATAACACACAACGAGAACGGTTTCTGAATGTTCAGAAGCAAATTAACTTGAAAAAAAAAGACATCGAGTGTAAGAAGTAAATAAGAAGCTGAATAATACAAATATCAGGAGTGTGGCATGAGGAAAAATTAATGGGTAGGTTCAGATGACATAAAAGACTTTAAGGTAAGTCAAGTTTCTGATTGGCTAGGTGCCAAAAAATGCTTTTCAATAAAGCCAACTGGAAAGTTAAGTTGAGAAAAATGTCCCTTCCTATAAAGTCAAGTCTATTTACGTCAAAATGTCAGCTGATCATGTTTTTTTATTCAACTGAAAGCTGAACTTCATAATTTTGTGATTTATTTAATTAGTGCACAATCTTCTTAAAAGTTTTGTGTAAAAGGGTTCCTTAATTATAATGGGAAAGGAATAATGACTTTTTCTTTACAATACAAAACACAACTTATGATGGTCTTGTAACCTATGTATGTATGTACACTGCCGGTCATAAGGTTAGAAGCAGGCATTTTCGAAAAGTAAAATTGATATTTCTCCCGTTACATGATGGATTAGAAAAAAATAACTATGGTACATGAGGGACCATTGTGTTAACACCAAAATATAAAATTTGGTTCTAGCAGATATTTAGCTCACGGAACTTTCATGACAAAATTGTTAATTGAGTCAAGAATATGCGAAAATAAATCGGGTCATTAGATTAGAAGCAGTGAATAAATCAGCGTTGTTTTTTGAAGTGCATACATTTTTTTTCTGAAAAACGGTACAATTTATAAATTAATTGTTCTTGATTGAGTCTTAACAGAAATTGGCAACAAAAAATGTGTGACAGTGGAGGAAAGGGCAAGAATAGATGTTTATTGCTTTAAAGGTCCTTAATGCTTTGCTATAGCCCGAAAAAAAAATCGAAGTGATCATTGTGTCAGCAATTATTAAAAAACGATCGCCTTACTCGAAAAATTATAAAAAAAAAACACTTCCTCTGCCTTAAGACTTCGCAAAACGCGAAGTACATATCTTTAGAATAGCGTCAAATTCAGTTTTATCGGCAGCTAAAACTAGGGAGAAAGTTAATGTTAAGGACAGCTTATCCACTGTTAAATGCACGATTCGCCATTCTAAACACTTAAAGCATCTGAAGCTTAAGAAAAAACCACCACTTTATGACGTAAGGAAGAAGCAACGCTTGTGTTTCGCGAAAGATCACATGAGCTGGGATGTGCAAAATGGAATTTTTTTCGACGAAAAATTTAACCTAGATGGACCAGATGCTTATAAATATTATTTCCATCACCTGAGAAAAGAGTAGTGATTTTTAAACCGTCACCATAGCAAAAAAAAAAGGGGAGGCGTTATCGTCTGGGGCTCAATTTTATTGTATGGTGCAATAGACTTGGTAGTCCAAGATACCAAATGACTAAAATGACTACGAAAACATACAAAGCCTTCCTGAAATTAGTATTCTCCAATATGAGCGAGCGTTTTGGACCAATACCATGGATTGTTCAGCAGGAAAACGCTCCCATACACACAGCCCGAGAGGTAAAATCCCCTATTGCAAACCAAAAATTCCACTTGCTGCCTTGGCCACCATATTCCTCGGACCTTAACATATTTGAAAATGTGTGGGGCCAGCTTACACGTAAGGTTCATGGGGGAGGAAAGCAATACGGTGACAAGGAAGCGCTAATTCATGGTATCAAATCGCCTGAAGTGAAATTTCTTTGGTCTACCTGGAATCTCTTTATAAATCCTTAAAAGGTAGAATTTTTTAAGTTATTTTCAAGGCTGGTTGAAGGCACACATTATTAAAAACCTAATAAAAACTAAAAAACTTAACAAAATACAAATACTTGCATTTTATTTCCATTTTTTTCATGTGCTTCTAATCTAATGACCCGATTTATGTTCGCATATTCTTGACTCAATAAAAAATTTGCCATGAAAGTTCCGTTAGCTTAATCTCTCCTTTACCAAATTTTATATTTTGTTGTTAACAAAATAGTCCCTCATTTACCATAATTGTTTTTTTCTAATCCATCATGTAATGGGGGAAACGACGATTTTACTTCTCGAAAATGCCTGCTTCTAACCTTATGACCGGCAGTGTATGTATGAGGCCAGTTATAGCTTTCATTGAAATCAATCCGGGATAATTTTTGAATGGACATTTGACGGTGTTTCCCTTTGATTAGAAATGAAAAATTATATACTGATCGATCGGAAATCTCACAAAGAATTTTTTTTTTTGGGAAAACAAAATTTAACTGCGCATTTGTTTTGCGCTAAAAATGTATTTTTCTATTTTACGGACGGAAATTCATTTTCTTGAACAGCTAAAACTTTTATGTTTAAAAGTTAAACGAATCGTTCCACTGATTTGTGTTCTAGTTTCACACAATTGCAATGACAGATTTCTTAGTAAAAATTTGTCGGTTGGTTTCAATCGGGAAATTATTTTCAATGACAGAAATTTGTATTGATAGCTATAAACGACCTGCCACACAATTCCAATGAGTGGTTTCAATGATGAAAACCAATGATAGCTATAATTGGTCTCTAAGGAGGTTTTATAGCGCGTTGGACAGCAAATATGGCACGAGTACGATAACTTTGGCGCCAAGATATAATAACGGTTTTTGGTAGAGGGTCTTAATACAAGCATTTTTTACTCCCCCCGTTTAGGCGGGAGGGACAATTTAAAAAAGTTATTATTTAAAATGGAAAAAAATAATTAAAAAATAACGGTGATACTTACAATTAGGTTGTATACATTTTTTTAAAGCAAACATTCTGTTCTATTAGCCAGTTTTTAAATCAAAAACTGAAAACTAGATGATTTTATGTCTTTTAGTTTTTGAGAAAATTGAAAATAAAAATTTAATTTTAAACTCAAAATTTGAGTAAAAAAAGTTAAAAAAAGGTTTAAAGTGTAACTTTTTCAATACTTCAAGATTATCTACCATTGTTTTTATTTCAGAATTTATTGCTCTATTTGTTTTTGATCAAAAACTGAAAACTAGATGATTTTATGTCTTTTAGTTTTTGAGAAAATTGAAAATAAAAATTTAATTTTAAACTCAAAATTTGAGTAAAAAAAGTTAAAAAAAGGTTTAAGTGTAACTTTTTCAATACTTCAAGATTATCTACCATTGTTTTTATTTCAGAATTTATTGCTCTTATTTGTTTTTGATCAAAAACTGAAAACTAATTGATTTTATGTCTTTTAGTTTTTGAGAAAATTGAAAATAACCACAACTACTATTTAATTCTTTTTTTTTTTGCTTGAGTGGTCTTAATTTGATAGTAATAATGGTATTTGCGTATGCGTAATGCGTGTTTGGGTGTATGCAACAGTAAGGTGTGCGCGAGTTTGGGTGTATGCAACAGTGGCATCTGTAAAGAGGGGCATGCTGCCCCTCTGCAACACCCCTGCTTGGGCACACTATAGGATTTGGGCTGGGTGCAAGTTGGAGTGCGTGCAAGGTGGGGAGGGTGCTAGATGGGGTGCATGCAAAGTTTCTTTTTCATTTAAATAAGCTGGATTTAAGAAAAATTAATTTACCTCTTAATCCATATTCGATTATTACTATCAAAATAAGACTACGTTAATACTTAAGCAAGGAAAAAGTAATTTAATTAAAATATTTTGTTTTGCTAATTTTCAATTTTCTCAAGAACTAGAAGACATCAAGTCATCTAGTTTTCAGTTTTTGATCAAAAACAAATAAGAGCAATGAATTATAAAAAAAAATAGTAGATAATCTGAAAGTTTTCAAAAACTACACTTTAAACCTTTTTTTTTTTTAATTTTGTTTGCAAACATTTTTAGTTTAAAACAATTTTTTTCAAAAACTATGCATAGTTTTGACTTGATTTAAAAACATGCTAATAGACAAAAGTGTTGGCTTTAAAAAAAGGTATAATACTTAATTATAAGTATTACCGTTATTTTTTAATTATTTTTTTCCATTTAATGTACATATTTTTTTAAACTGCCCCTACCGCCTAAACGGGGGGAGATAGACCCCCCCTCCCATAGTAAAAAATGCTTGTTTTTAACTGTTCTATACAAATCCGTCATTAAACTTTGTCGCCAAAGTTATCGTACTCTCCTCGCAAATATTTTTGAAACACTTTGAAAAAAGAACCGCCAACTTATAATCAACAGTGTTTATTGTGGTACCCCGGCATACTGTAGGGAACAAGCTTTTAGCAACGCAACAGCAACGGTCTAACGGCGCCGTTGAAGTTGCTGTTCTAATCTGTGTTGAATGATTCAAATATATTGGTCTTAAAACAATGGGTGCCGATGTTGTTAGAGCTGTTTCAATCTGTTTCTCGCTTTAAGTTCCAAGTTTGAAATATGACATCTGAAAAATCATGAAACACATTGAAGAACTGGATTGCCAATAATTTAAGAATGTGCTATCTGTCTCTTCGATACCACACGAAACAAACCTAAAGTCAACTACGGTCAGCTTTCTACTCCATTAACTCGGTCATTTTATTCAGAGCTCATAGAGCGTACTTCGAGCTAGCTCTGGATTGGAAAAAGAAACACAAACCAAGCACTCTCGATATGTCTGAGCGAGAAAAGAAACACAGATCTTTTTTGACAGCTCAATTTTCTGCTCTGATCTTAAAAAGAATAACGTCTACTGTTGCAATTGCAGCAGGTTACCGGTAAAGAGAAATACAAAGTATCCACGTTTTTGAACTACACTATAACTTTCAGTATTAGAGTAGTAGGTCGGTAGCTTTAGGATTTATTAAATGGTTAGAAAATGTTTTATTTTGTAATTATTTTAGAAAGCTCATATATGTATACCACACAAACTAAAGACCATTTTGCTTTTCCTGCAATGAAAGTATTATAAAGCTTGCTGATGTGTTTTGTATGTATAATTGTGTATAAAATTACCAATTATGTAAATACATTGTTTTTTTGGATTACCAACCAAATATAATACAAATTACAGTTGAATTTAAACGAAATCATTTTTATTTACCACATTAATTAAATTCAAATTGTTTTTTAAATTATTTCGAAAACATAAATATTAAAAGAAAAATGTGTAGTCACCACTTGCTACACATTTTTATAATCATAGTGTTGTTAATTTTTATTTATGTTGATGATGACAGCAAAATATATATTTAAACATTAAATAATTATAATCAATAGTAAATAAATTGGTTATAAGGTTCTGATGTTTTGCTTTATTTTGTTTAAAAAAATTGTAGGCAGTTTTTAAATTAAAAAAAAAATAATAAATAAAAACAAATTTTTAAAAATTGAAAATATAAAAATAATACCATGCACACAATAGACAAAAAATAATACAACTTAAATGAAATAAGAACAACAAGAAATAAGCTCAATTATTATTATTTTTGTTGGTAGATGGCGATAGAAAGAGCATAAAAAGTACTTATTTTTATTATTATTAATTTATATACAAATATTAGCACAAACAATTATTTTGCATGCAAAACTTACTGTTTTCGGCTAGCGGTGAAAATACCATTTTGTTAATAGAGAGACAGGTTGTTGTTTTTTTAGTAAAAATTAAAAGGTGAAATAAAATTTTATTTACAATATAATATTTTAAGAAAAACTTTTAAACGTTTTTTTTTATTTTTAACAAATGCATTATTATGTTAACACTGTATTTTGGTACAGTTTCCGGATTAGTGACAAAATTTATGATTTATTTGGTCTAATGAAAAACATGAGGTAGGTTATGGAAGATACAAAAGCTGTCGGAGAAATTTCGAAACAACATTTGAAAGTAATTTTCTCTTTGATGGATAATTTGGGTTTGCGGACAACTTTTGTCCAAATCCTCCTACAATTTTGAACATGCTATTTTCCAATTGTAAATTTGGTAGGTATGAAGAAATTTTGAAAATTTGTTTTTAAACATTTTTTTTTAAATGTATTTTTAATTTTAATATTATATTTTGTGTAGCTTCATAAATAATGAAGTACAGGACATTTTTTGAATTGAATTTATTGATTACTGAATAAAATTAATTTTAATTTTTGTTTTTGAAAAATGTATGTATGTATGTATGCTTTCTACAGTATTACGAATATTTTCCTAACTAATTTTCTTCTATTACACCTCTTACCTTTCAATTAATTTTCGCATTTCTTCAGTTGTACGTTGATCCTTTTGATGCGGGGATCGTTTAGCTGCATTTATGTTTTGTTACGCATTTAAAATTACATATTTTGTTTTTGGATTTTTGCATTTTTGGATTTTTTGTTTTTGTTTAAAGTTTAAGGCATAAATCCCAGAGGAAAATATAAAAGAAAAATAAAAAAGGTGAAAATAAAAAATTAGAAAACATAAAAAAGAGGAAAAATAAAGATGATTTTTAATTTCAATAAAATTGATTCTATTTAACTTTTAGCTAAGGCCTATATTTTAATCGATGATTTTTTTGTCATGTCATTTAAATAGGTTTTATATTATGATTCAAAATGCATAAACAAAAAAAAAAACTAACAAAAGGGAAAACAGAAAACTTAAACACTCGACAAGCATTTTATTTTACACATAAGACTCATTTTTGTTTTCAATAATATATGAGAATAAAATTAAATGAATGTCATTTCTAATTTTTATGTTTAAAGAAAATTTACAATATATTTTTGTATTCTAAGAAAAAATTTGTCCTAATTAAAATTCCCATGCATTCCACAAATAAATGTATGAAAATGGAAAACATTAAGTTATTAGTAACACAAGAAAAACAAAACAATGAAAATGATGAAAACCCAAATTAAATAATGAAGGTTACCACCCAAATGACCATAAAATTTTGAAAATATAATAAAACAAAATATTAACTTCACACATCACGCAAACAAACTTTGAATAAAATAAAACAAATTAAATATGTAAATGAAAAAATATAAACAAAAATTATTAATACAATCAAAAAAAAAAAAAAAAAAACCATTTGGAAAAAGTTCGGAAAATTGTTTAGCAAAACACAGTGGTAAAATATTTAGTCTTTTGAATATTAGAGTTGGAGGTACATTTAGGAATATAATCAAAGTGATGTCGATTGGATTTAGATTTGAGAATATTGTTTGTATTTTTAATTAAATATATATGGTTTTCTTTTACTTCCGTTTGGTTAAAAATAATAATGACATAATTTGACAGAAAGAATTGAAAATATCTATAAAAAACTGAAATTTAGAACCCAAAGGCGAAGGATTTTGAATTAATTCAATTTTTTATTATTAAAACAAAACATTTTTGCAACACAATTCCAAGGTAATGTGTAGGAGTAGAAGAACTTATTTATCATCACCCTTCAATAGTCCATTACATAATTTCAAGATTTAGGGGCCAATTATAGCTATCATTGGTTTTCATCATTAAAAATGTCTGTCATTGAAAATATTTTCCTGATTGAAATCCACCGAACATTTTTTAAGGACAGAAATCTGCCATTGGAATTATGTGAAATTGGAACACAAATCAGTGGAACGATTCGTTTCAGTATCAGCTGTTCAGGAAAATGAATTTCCGTCCGGAAAATAGAAAAATACATTTTTGGAGAAAAAAAAATGTGCAATTACACTTTTTTTCTCAAAAAAAAAAATTCTTTGTGTAATTTCGGATCGATCAGTAGGTATATAATTTTCATTTAATCAAAGGGAAACACCGTCAAATATCGATTCAAAAATGTTTCCGGATCGATTTCAATGATAGCTATAACTCACCCTTTAAGAACGAAAACAGGATTCATAATGTGAGCAGAAAAGTAAACAGGTGGAGACCTACAATAAGAATCTATTTTTTAGGTTAATTAACTAAAGTCCCTTCTTATTTTCGAAATCTCTAAATTTTTTTTTGAAAGAGACCACGACTAAAGTAGTCAGCAATGAAACCATCAGAAGAAACAGAAATGAAAGACTTAAGTTTAAGAATAAACATATAACACAGGATACGTCTTCTTGGAATAAGGTGGAACTACATATTTTTGCGTCGTAGTCAACCGTTAGACATATGACAAAATTTTCTCATATTCGACCTACCGTGAAGCATGGCGGTGGGTAGGTCATGTTATAAGCATGTGTTGTAAGTTCTGTTTTTCGGAACTAATATTTTGTGGAAGGTAAAATGTATCAAATGGCTGACATCAATATGTATTTTGAAAGAACATGTGGGGTCCATTGTCAGTGAAATGGAATACAAGACAATTTCAACTTATTCCGCAAGGTCCTGGTTAATGTTTAACTGGTAAAACAAGTCACCCGACCTAAATGCAATCGAGTTGCCGCAAAGAACTTAAGAAACATTGAGGAACTTAAGACGGGTATTCAAGAGGAATGGCAAAAATAAGTCCTGAAGTTTGTTGAAAACTTGTCTCTCCAAAACCACGACGCGATGACGCCGACGCACGCCTTGAGGAAGCCATTAAATTCAAAAGATACGCAACCAAGTACTAAAGTAGCTTCTGTTTTCAATATAAATTTGCTGTTTATTAGCGTAAATTGTAATTTTGACTGATAAAATTGAAACTTATTTAAATGTGACATAAAATGTTTGTAAAGTTTTACATTTTACTTACATTTTCTTTTAGAAAATGCATTCCTATAATTTATATTTCATGTGTCCGATTAGTGGTGGGAGCCACTGTAAATAATACTTTTAATCAACAAATTGAAACGGAATACAAATTTGTATTACGAGAGAAAGCTGTCATTAAGATAAGCTAATTTTCATTGGGGTTTCCAGCATAAGCTTAATAAACTTGCGGGAAGTACTCGTAGCGTGATGGTTAGTGCGTAATATTGTCGTGCCTAGAGATCTTGGGTTCAATCCCTGCCTATGTCACCTAAGGGGCCAGTTATAGCTATCATTGGTTTTCATCATTGAAACCAAACCAATCGTTGGAATTATTTTGACATGTCGTTAATACAGTTATCATTGAAAATTTCTGTAATTGAACACAAATTTCCTGTTTGCTATCAAGCATTTCATGATTAGAATTAAAATTAGAATTAGGTTAGAGTTGACCATTGAAATGAAAATTGATAGGTAGGAACAAAGAAAATTGAATTATTTTGTAAACCAATGATAGCTTTAACTGACACCTAAGTTAGCAAACTAATTATAAGAAAAATTACGACTGTAACACCCATCTTACATCAACATCCTAACATTTTTTTTTTTAAACAACATAAATAATTTTGTAACATGCATAATCATTTTTTTGCAAAACATCACTCTAAATAAAAATTGCAACAATTTTAACAGTAAAAGACTCCAGCTCAGAGTATAAAAGGTGAATCAAAATTGTAACATTATGGCTGAATCACAAACACGCTTCAGCTTCGGCTTCGCCTGACGTTTATGAGTTCAGCCATAGGAATTCAATGCATGCTTGCACAATGGAGCTTCGACCTCACGTTTCGTTTGACAATCGTAAGGAAAAGAACGTAATGTAAAACCAAACGGAAGCTCTAGTTCAATTATCTGAACATTTGCTTTGTCTGACAGCTCAACAGCTGTAAAAAATGTCAACAAACAAATATTTGCTTATTGGAAGGATGAAATAATAGAAATGTCATTCAACCGTAACGCAGACGAAGCCGAAGCTGAAGCGTGTTTGTGATTCAGCTATTAAGCATTCGTTGGAATAAAGTTGTTCAGTAAACATACAACGCTAGTTGGAGTTGCTTTTCTTTTCTTTCAAAGTTTGCTTTCTTCCTAAGTTTTTTTTTTATTAGTCAGTAGACAAGTTGAACTCGTTTGGTCGCTTGGTTCTGCTACCTATTTTTTTGGAACTATATATCCCCATTTGTTGTTTTTTCTTCGAACCAGTAAACAGGCTGAACTCCTTGGGTCGCCTGGCTGTGGAACACTTTCGTGCTCAAACTATCCTGTGCACTTACACACACATACACACTGTTGTACGCAACAGTATGTATATAACGCTTCACGACTTTATATTTATATTTAAGTTTCCGCAACAAAAACTCAACGAAGAATGAATAGAATGTAATAAAACTCATAAGGTTTGTTGTTTAAAGACTGCAGCTTATATTTGTTTGTATGGTGCATAGTATTCATAGAAGAGTCTTTAAATGTTTGGTACGAGTATACAAAATCGAAAGTAGGAGAAGAGTAATTTGATTGGCTATGCCTTATTTTAAGTTTGAGTTAAATGTCTTCACATCTTTTATTAAAACCGTTTTTTCGCAAAGATTTTTTGAAACTGAATATCGTGCAGAAGACTTTAAAAATTAGTTAAGAGAAATTAGAGCAACAGTTATGCTTTTAAAACAGAGAACTTTTTTCCCACAAAATAATTTATTTTTCCTTTTTTGGTCGTCCTTGGCAAAAGATACCTTCCCTATTATGACATTTTTTGTTGCCCTACTTTCACATCTTGTGAACAGTGACTCCTTAAATGAATTTTCGCAAACAAACATTTGTTAAAACCCAATCGATCATCTCTTGTATTATATTCACGTCATCAAATTATTATTATGAATTTTTTACATTATTCTTGTTAAATTATTATTATTTATCAATTTTTGATTATATGATTTCTCCTGAAAATTATTCCTAAAGAAATATTATCGTGAATTGGTTTTGAACTTTTAAACATTCAAACACAAACAAAATATTTTTTAATTATAACAGGGTAACGATATGAGACTATAGAAATTTTGCATTCAAATGGGGGAATGAGTGAGTGATTATATAAATATTATAATGATGATTAAATATTTATGATATTGAACGTGAAATCTTCTATTTATTTTTTATTTTAACGAAATCATATAATGCACACATCCATCTAAAAAGAACAGAGTGTAACACTTCGAAAGGAATGAACTTATTTTATTTGGATGAATTTTTGAACTTAAAGTGACTCAACAAACACAAATGTTCAAAATGAGGAATTTTCTGTTTTCAAAAGTCAATCGCACTCACCCTCCTTGGAGTCTTCTATAATTTTGTGAGTTTTTTGTTTTGATTTTGAAATTTATAAAAACAAAAAAAAAGTAAATTTTTTTGAAAAATTTGGCCTAAGGACGTTTGTAATTTTTTTTTTTTATTTTTTCAAGGATATTTTCAGACGTAATTTTTGTTTGAAAATATAGTTTGAAGGCAAATTTAAGAATTCTTACCGCCATAATTTCCTCGTGGTCCATGATCACGATCACATTCAGCTTCTGAGATCTCATTGCTCTCCTTGGAGTCATTGAAGGAAGAGTTGCTCATGTCATGGTTGCGTGGTGGTGGTGGTGGGGGTTCAGGAGATCCATTACCTGGCATATGACGATATGATCCTTTTAATATAAAAGTTTTCAATATAGTACAGATGGAAAAATATTCATAATGGGAACCCGGGGTTAAACATAGTTTCATCGATAAAGTAACCAATCTTACCGAACTATGTATTCGAGTGCTTTACTTACCGACACTGCGACGTCCAACAGATCCGCGAGATCCGTAGTGATCGTATGGTGTACCATATGGTCCGCCGTATTGTGAGCCATATTGATCTTCTTCAGGTGCGCAGTTAGCTGGGTCATCATATTCGGGTCCAGGTCCGCTGTATAGACTTCCTCCTTGTGAGTTCACACGGGTATAACGGCGCTGAAAGCAGAATATTTTGTCAAAATAAGAATATTCAAATAAAGAGTCCTCTTACGTATTGATCTTCTTCAGCACAGTTAGCAGGATCATCATATTCAGGTGCGGGTGTGTAAATTGAGCTCTGTCCTCCTTGGCTGTTCTTGCGGGCATATCGGTTAGCACGTGGCATAGATTGTGAGCCTGATCGGGAGTGTACGTGTCCTGGATGTCCTGGTGGTCCCATAGTTCCGGCATGTCCTGGTCCGGTGTGTCCATTTTGATGGGGGAAAGTTTGGAAGTTCATCGCCTTAGTTGGGTCCATTTCTTCACGGAAGCCGAGCAAGTGGAAAGTGGCATAGGGGCAGATCTCATCTTCCATACCTTAGTAAGGTTTCAGTTTAATATATAAGAAATTTTTCGATTGAGTCATGTAAATGTTTTCAAATTTGTCTTTTTTTTTAAAAGTATTTTCAGCATTTTTTGTTGTTGTATGCAAATTAAAGAGCAAACGTGCAGCTACAATCATTTATTTTAATTTTATTGTTTACCTTCGTTTAAGAATTGTTAGTAAAGATCACGCAAAGTCCCAAAGATTTTTACACAGAGACAGAGAGAGAGCAAGGAGTAGACTACTTTTTTGTTTTTAAATCACAAAAATAAAAATGTTAAAACCAAAAAACTTAAAAGTATAGCAAAACAATTTATTCGGGACAAACAAAATATGGGGTCTTAGTTTTTTAAAACAAAATAAGAGATGTTAGTAGCGCAAATGTTTTATATTATAAAATTATTAATACTCAACTTAAATTTAAAAACAAAATAAAATCAAAATATAAATAAAAATCCTACCTGGATGTCTGTAATAGCATTCTTCATTACCATGACTGTGACCATAATGTCTTGGTACTGGTGGTGGCTTCAATTCTTCGTAGATTGGACGACGAGGATCCCATGTAGAGTGGTTTGAACGCATGCCACGGCCTACTTATTGTTTTTTTTTACGTATTTATTATGTTTTTCGTTTGTTAAAGGAATTTAAGGGTTGTGCAATATTTTGTATTAAAAAAGTAATTTAAAAAAAAACATAAGCGCAAACCCAATATGAAAGCAATTTAAAAAGCGAATATGGAAAGAAACAAAAAATAAAAAAAGGAAGTTCATAAATATTTCAATCTACATAGTTGTATATTTTTTGAAAATAAAAGTGCCTTAATTTTATTTTTATTTTGAATTTTTGTCCAAAACTACCCGACAGCCATGATAATTTCGCCAATTATTCTGCAATTATTATTGATTAGCTTTCAGTACTCAATATGTGCACAACAGATCACCTTTTATAGAATAACGTTGTTTGATGTTGGTAAGCTATAAGGATTTTTTCGAAGATGCTGATTCACCCAAAACTTGTGCGTAACTCACATAGTTAGATAGGTGCTCCTATGACAAGCTGCTGTCTTTTAGACAAAAGCGGTGTAACTATAACCAAAGCTTATGTAAAGCCGTTATTTTATTGACGATTTTATAAGCAATGTTTTATCGCTAGTTAAAAGCCAGGGGTGCCAGCACGTAACTTGATACAACCGAGTTTAGTCGATAAAATCGAGCATTGGCAGCACACATTTTGGTTCAATCGAGTGTCCTCGATTGTTTCGCCAGATTGGGCAGCACACAAACTTCAAATTGACGTTTGAAATAAAAGTTTTCACTCGACAGAAATTAGTTATCGTCGGCAGTGATTTTTGTATGAGAAAAATGGAAAAACAAAATAATGTCAATAAATAAAAAACAGACCGAGATTTTGACCACTTTTATGAGTTCTCACGTTGATTTAGCGAGGGGAATTCTTAAAACTGCCCAAGAGAGGAAAAATAGCAATATGCTATGGGGAAAACTGATTAAATCTCTAAACACAGAGGGTCCTCCTCAAAAAGATCTTAAAGATTGGAAAAAGTAGGTTGATGTTAAATATTATGTATTTATGTATGTACATATTTACAGATAACTGCCACTGGCTAGGAGATTTAATGTTGCACAAAGTTGTAGAACTGGTGGAATTGACGTTCTTCTTCTGTCTTCTGGAAGATCTAACGAGCTGAGTATCGTGTGAAAACATTCCTTGTTGACTCTAAACTGCTAAACAAAATTGTTTTACAAATGTTATACATGATCTCTCTTTTCTTTTTGAATATTTACTCATTTTCACTCAATTCGAATGGGTTGCTATTATCTCTCAAATATCTTTATTTGATTTTAGCACAGGACACTTCTTTGCCTTCACTTTCACTCCGAATCAACTTAAAATTGAAACTAGAATGAAATAATTTCAAAGAAAACTCATTTGACATTTCATTTTATAGTTCACAATTACTTTTTTAAGTAAAAGTCACAATGGAACTCGTCTCAAATTACGTGCTGTCAAAAATAATTTGTTTCGAGTTGATCGACGATCGACAATCCTCGATTGTATCAAGTTACGTGCTGGCACCCCAGTTGCAATCCCCCATTTAATAATTGTATCTTAATATTTGAACTTTCAGGAATTTCCATCAGTTTACCCTTGAGCTCCATTTTGGACGTACTGTCAAATATCCAAATTCTTTTTTCAGCCGCACATGAAGAATGTGAAATGCTTTATTCCAACTCTGTTTTTCACTCCCAAAAAGGGTCAACGTGAGCATCGCCTGTAAGATACTTTCGTCTATCGTACAAGAACGGAGAGCTCCATACGTTAAGACTACCCTCGGGAACTATCAGTGTGGCTTCATCCCAGGCAAATCAACAACTGTTTAGACTTTAACCCTTAGGCAGACGATGGAAAAATGTCTACAATTTAATATTACAACTTATCACTTGTTTATAGACTTTAAGGCTGCCTAAAATTACATAACAAGGGCAAAACCATACAAATCCAAGGGAGAATTCGGCATCCCAAATAAATTGACTTGAACCAATAAAACAAGCCAAGTTAAAACAGCCAAATTGTTATCCAGATCCAGACCAATCAACATTTACAATATACTCCGACAAGGGGATGGTTTAGCTTGTCTCATCTACAACCTATCGTTGGAGAGATTGCGTTAGCAATCCGTGACTCTGGCATGCCAACAAGAGAGACCATCGTCCAGCCACATAATGGAAACCTTACCATAAACGCTTAGCTGCGCTCAAGACCACAGGACGATGGTTCTGCCAGTACTCACATATGGATCCGAGACCTGGGCGCTGTGAGCAAAAATAACTCCTACGTGTTCGAAAAGAAAGTCTTACGGAGAATTGTTGGCTCCTTATGTGAGGAAGGACGATTCCAGAGACGCTGCAATCATGTACTGTATGCAATCTATATGAAAGCAGATATAGTGACAAAATTTAAAACTCGGTACACCGAAGAAAAACCAGCCCACTTTTGTTCTCAAGAGGTGTTCTTCTTTAAGAAATATCTCGAAGATCGAAGGTTTCTTAATAATCGTCAGTACGGCGCCGCCACCCTTCGTAGCAATAGGACCCCTGCGGATTTCATGGTTTATCTCACTAACCAGTGGAACAAATCTTTACATTATTTGGAGAGTAATTTTTATTGCACTAGATATTTCTAGAGCATAGAGTTTCGCATTAGGCTCTTTTATCGAAAATGCGTGCCTTCGGTTTTGACAAATCCCTTCTTCGTTGGATTAGAGACCACATTTGGGTCGGTTCAATACAAGAAATATTATCAACAATGAGAAACACAAAATAAATGCTGGTGTCCCCCAGGGCTCTGTTCTGTCTCCGACACTCTTTCTCATATTTATTAATGATCTCCTCTCTGAAACCTCTCTGTTTGAGTTTCATAAGGCGATGCAAGAAGTTTGTCTCCCCTTCTGATCTGGCTGTTATCTATAAAACTTATATATGGTACGTCGAAAGCTCTCTTGGACAGTTTTGAACGTTAAATATTCAAATTGATGGTCGAATAATTTACGTTGTTTGAACACCATCGTAAAGTTTCTTGTCTCACCTTTTTTACCGTTACTTTAAGGGATTATTCTCTAGAGAAATAGATAGTTGCATTCCTCCCCTCAAGAAATTCAACCGTAATACTCTCGTCTCTAGGAATGCTCATCAGCATACCCTCGAACTCAACTTCGGTCGTACTGTTAAGTACAGAGATTCGTTCTTCGGCCGTACTACTCGAATGTAGAAAGCTTTACCAAACTTTGCCTTTCTCATTCATTGCAATATTCAGGAATTCAAAACCAATCTGCACCGATTTTAAGGGTATCAAAAATCCCCTGAGTGTGCGCTTGTTATTAAAAAATAAAAATGATTATATCCCAGGATTACAGAAACGGCAATGGTTAAATTGTTTTCGGTGAATTCAAAGCTTAATAGTGGAAGATAACTTTAATTTGTAAGGTTCCGGCAATGAACTCAATAAGAGGCTTATCTTTAAAGCTTAAACATTTTTACAGAACTTCGTTTTAAATGAATAATATGAATTTAATAAATAAATAAATTAAGGCACTTTTGTAAAATAATAAAATTAAAAAAAAAAGTTACAAAATTACGTAATACTACAATAAAAGCAAGCACATTTATATCAAAAGGACACACATCTAACAAAGTAAATAAAATAAAGTTATATAAAATTATTTATTTATTTTATATTATTAAAAAACACATTAAGAGTGCTTTTCAGAACTTGAAAAAAGTAAAAAATACAACTTCTATATTAAAAATAGTGAAAGAAAAAATAAACAAAGAAATTCCAAAATGGAAACTCGATTATTTACTCCAAGTGAACATTCCCAGAGCAGTGTTAAAAATACCACACGTTTTTTTTTTTTTTTTTTTTTTTTGATTTTATATAAATAAGAAAAATATAAAAAGAACGAAACGAAAGTTTGTTTGTTTTGTAGATATATTGTCCTTTAGATTTGATTAAATTTGGCTAATTGATGCTTACTTATAACTGTACCTCGCTTAATCCTGTCGCAAGTGTTGTAATTGGATCCGGGTACGGGTGGTAGCTTCCTGTTTGGTGGTGCAATATAACCCAATTCGTCACGCAAGTCTGGTCGCCTTTTGTCCAAAGTAGCTCCAGGTCCCATTGTCTGATTGTAAACTACATCGTCTAGAATTAATATATGATATCGAGTTCTCAATAAATGTGGCTGAAGATGCTTTTTTTACCATTTTTACTTTTTTTTTACTCAAAAATTAATTTTACTTTTCTGTTTTTGTTTCCAGTTTTTAACAATTTCGTTTTTATTTTGGAGAAATCCATTTTTTCTTAATTAAAAAAAATTGTGCAAATAAATTTTAGTTTTTTGTTTTTTTTTTTTTAAGTTTTAATAATTTGGTGCACTTACATTCAATTTGGAAATAGATGAATAGATTAGTATTATAAATAAATTTAAATTCACTTAAAATCTTTTGCAAATAAGTTTTACTCTGGTGCATTTATTTTATTTTTTAAGTTTTTTTTTATAAATTAAATTTTACTTAAAAATTTAGATGTAAAAGTAAATTGATGATGGTGCTGTGATTATATTTTTGATTTTATTCATCAATATTATTTGTATTTTGTTTTGCGATAATGAAAGCATCTTTGCTGTGTTTTTAGAAGAGGTTAAATTTTCCTCCAAATTTTTAGAGGAAAAATCTTCTAGAATAAATAAATTTGAATTAATAAATAAAAGAAAGAATTGTTGATTTTAAAAGACAAAATTAATAGAAGACAGAACATAGAAGACAGAAGATAAGTTTACACACATTGAAACTATAGAGAATAGAATTACTGTATTCAGATGTTGTTTTTTTTTTGTTTTATTCGTTTTAAACCGATTGTTGTGTAAATTAAAAATAGAGAAATGTTTGATTATTTAGTTTTATTTATTGGTTGGTTAATTTTAATATTTTGTTTAATTATTATCTGACTATATAATGTATTATCGCAAATTACATTTATTTGTTGTCTTATTTTATATTAGAACTTTATTTGTGCCAATTTATTGATGGGGATGAGACATTCATAAGATGATAGATAAAATTAAATAAATATAAATAATATTTTTGGCAAACTCATAGATTTTTATAAAAACACTAGCATCCCCGGCCAACCGTTGCTCTGGCTGAATGATGTATGACAAATTGAAGAGTCAAAGTTTAATACAAATTAGCGTAACATTTTTATAGTACCCGTGGTGGCGTGACGAAACGGCTGTTTTACAGCAGTCGGCTTGGCACCAGAGTGAAGGTAATTTGCTACATGGCCCTCATACGGCCGATGATCGTTTATGGTTGTCCTGTGTGGTTCAACGTTGCCCCTTCCCAGATGGAGAAGTTTCGGGTGTTCGGAACAGCCGAATCTTCTTACTATTCCAACTAGGTCCTATACAACGGGGCTCGACCAACAATTTAATTTTCGGGGCGTTCTATCCGAACGACGAGTATTTTGAAGGTGCACGCTTGAGCGGCTTCATTCCACCAGAAGCATTCCTTTTCTTAGATAAATGCGGTCTGATACAGGATAGATTGGCAGTTCCGCTAATCTACCACGTCAGACGACGACGAACCGTGGATAGGCGACTCCTGTACAATCGGGACGTCATGGCACAAGACGGAGCAGAGCTCCTTCGGTTCAGTAGGGCTGTGTCCGAACGGGACCGAACTGATAGGGTGAAGCAGGAGAACCAGTTTTGGTGGCTTCAATCGGCACTTGATAGTGGGTAGTCGGGATGGGGTTTTAAGCCTTGGCCGGCTAACATACTTGTTTTAGGGTTTAGTTTTAAGTAGAATAGGCATGGTGGTAAGGACCTTATTTCAAATAGTTTTAAGTTTAAATAAAAAATGATATTGATATTAGTTTTTTTCAAATTTACTAATAAATACAAAAATAAATAAAATTTAATTGAAGTAAAATAGATCTTAGGACCGAAAGGCATTACTATTAAGTGTTATAGTTAGTCCGTATGGAACCAGTAAGTTAGTTGTAAGTTATGGTTAATTAAGATTGAAGTAATAAAAATGAATTTAAAAAAAAAGAAAAAAAGTGCATTGGACTGTCATGTCAGAGGTCTTGGGTACAAACCCTGCCTGTGCCATCTAGTTTTTTTTTACGGGTACTGCCCCTTGCGAAAAATTGACAAATCCTTTAATAGTAATTCTTGTCATGAAAAGTGCTTTCTCATATTAGCCGTTTGGAATCGGCTTAAAACTGTAGGTTCCCTCCATCCCTGACAACATGGTTGAGAGTTGTAAGTCACTAGGGTCTAATTCTCAAAGGACTGGTGCGCCTTCTAATTTTTTTTTAATTTTTAACGTAACATTTTTACATCATTTACATATTTAATAAATACTCTGATTCAGGCCTATCACGAATTCCAAAGCAAAAACGTAGTCCTATTTGGGAATAGTACTTTCGGGATTTATTAAAGTTTCTGATTGCAATGGAAATCGTGATAGGGCTGATTATTATCTTTAATTGTAATAAATCACAGTTCCTTTTTAATGAAGCGTTAATCAGTGTACTACAATATTTTTGGTGAATCGGTCTTTTGTTAATACAAATAAACTTAATGGTGAACAGGCCACGTACAATTGCCAATGGGAGAAACATGAATTTGCTAAGTCTAAACCGCATTGTTTGGCATTGAAATTTGTATGTGAAGTTATCGAAAAAGCTAAACGAATGGGAAACTTTAGTCTTTTGATGGTATCGGAGAATCTGATGGTATCATCGGAATACGTGGTAACAAAACTATTTTTCCTCTAAAATAAACTTTTCTGTCAAAATAGTTTTTTTTTTTTTTAAGAACGTCAATAACATTCAGCCCTATCATGAATTCCATCGTAATCGGAAGTTTTTACGAATCCCGAAAAACTGTACAAACATACAATTTGCATTACGAACGGATTTCATGATACAGTTTTTCGGGATTCGTAAAAATTTCCGATTACGATGGAATTCATGATAGGGCTGATTATTCTGCCATCTAGTTGGCACACGTTCTTCACAATTTTCCATAAAACAGATCTGAATAATGTTGCATCTTCTTTAGGCATTGGCATCAACGACAATCCAATTTTTTTTGTATAATTGGCCTTGAATCTAGTTTCAAACTTACGACCATTAGATGAAAGATTACAAACTTTGGATGCTCCAAACAACGTCATTTGATAACAAGAAACAAGAATGGTTGAGAGTTGTAAGTCACTAGACCTTAGTTCTCAACGGATTGTTGCGCCACCCAATTTTTTTTTTATCGATATGAGTAATCATTTCATTGTTATTTAATAAATATTGCGACCTTTGATCAAAATAAAAATCGTTATGTCTCCAAATTACTTATAAACGCAAACTTCCAGAACAAATTGTTGACTTGGCTAAGAGTTCACTGGAAACATTGCAAACAGCAGGATATATAGGAATTGTAAAGTTCTAAAGTTCTCTACATTGCAATTATATTTTTATAATCATTTTTATAATACCACCTTTTCGAAAAAGTGCGTGGAAGGTTATGACGTCATAATTTTCGAATTTCTAAAAATTCGAGATTTACTGAGCTTTTTTAAGGGCACGTATGTTTATTTAGAAATAATATTCAATGCTTTCAAATAAAGAAAATCGGCGAATGAAAAGTCGGAAAAAGTATGTTTCGTCACACTGCCGGCCGTCTCTACGTTTGCACATTTTTGTAAAGTTCTTTTTATGTTCAGATTTCAAATTTTACCCTTACCTGAACTTAATTGACGCTGCCAAAAATGTTGAAAAACAAGTTAAGCTACTTTATCTTTTGAGAAGAGAATTTAATTTGAATAAATCATAATATTTGACAGTTGCAAGAAATTTGGAAGTCACGCAACGCAACGGGTGATTTCCGTCAAAATGTTAACATTCCAAATCAAATGAGTGCCCGAGGCCAGCACCGTCCAGAGGGGAGGGAGGGGAACCCCTGGGCCCTGGATTTTCTAGGGGCCCGTAAAATTGAAAGTAATGAGAAGTGAATGTTTTGAACAACAACAACAACTTAAAGGTGCTACCACTCATTGTTTTTGGCTGGAGATATAGCTATTTCGTGCTTTGCCACTTTTGCACTCATCAGTCTCCTTTTTGTGGTGCTGAGCTTTAATCCAATTTTATTTGAAAAACTTTCTATACACACCAGTGTTTTTTTTTTTAAATATACTCGTACTCTTATTCATCATCAACATACCTATTCCCACTTATTTTTAGGGGCCCGCAATCGGGCCCCTGTTTGCATGTTATCTACCAATCTGATTATTATTGGCGTACATTGTTGTTAATACATATTTAATGAAAAATTGGGCAACTCTGAACTATTGAAAGAAAGTTATAATAAATTGTTTCGCTTTTCTTATTTAATTTAACGTAAAGTTTATTTTATTCTATTTTTGTTTCTGCTGGGAACGAATATTAATTAATTAATATTTTGAATAAGTTGTTTACTGAAGATTTGAAGGATATCAAATCACTTCAAAGTGTGTTAATTAAACCAGCCATACAAAAATTCAATAGATTACATATAAAAGTATGACCGACATAATTATATGCAGGTAGTTACGAGTAGGATAATTTTTTTTGTGTGCGTTTAAGGAAAGATTTTTTATTTGCTCTTAAGAATGAATACCAAAGGGTAAGTAAATGAATGATTCTTGGTAAATACGTTTTCGTATTTTATAACAGCAGGTAATTAAAATTAAGGGATGATTGGGTTAGTTCTAAGATGCTGTGTCTGTGTGTATCTGAATAGAACATCATTAGAAGCCTTAAGTGATATTAATTTAACTGCTAAGCTCGAAGAAATGTAAATGGCGTTTTAAAATACATATATGCACAAATTTGAATGCGTCCTGATGTCTTCGATTTGGTGCAAGATTCTTAGCGCTATAAATGAAAGAATTATCATTTTTCAAGTCAGAAACATGACTATTGACGTTGAAATTCGAAATCTCGACAACTTGAGCTCCGATTTGAACATTATTCGAAACGGATGGGATCAAATTTTATCTGAATGTAAAGCAGTTGCCATTGGATCGGATCCAGAATTGTTCCCATCGAACCGAAAAAGGCAATTAAATTGACATTTTGGAGAAAATCGAGGAGCCGGAGAGCAAATTGAAACAGACGAAGAAATAAATTTTAAGAGAAATAACTTTTGAATGCTATGTAATGTTTTAAACAATGGACGAAATTGAGATTAAAAACTCCGCTACAAGGTTCATCCAAAAGTATAACTCGCATGTGTCCCAAGAGTTGAAAGAAGAAATACGTAATTCATCTGAAACACATTTATGAAGCCAATTTTGAAGCAGAACTTTCGCCATTGAGTTTGGTCAATGCTATTTATTTCCAGAACTTGAAGATTATTTTCCCCAACATTTGTGTTGCTTTCCATGTGATTTCCTAGTGCCGAACGTTCATTTAGCTTCCTTGCCAGAACAAAGAATTTTCATTGTTCGTGCTCATTATAAGATCGTGTTTCCGGACTTGCTACACTATGCATTCATTTCATTTCATTTTTTTTTAAGACAAATTTCAAATACTTCTACTTCGTTCTATTTTATTTTTATAGTAGGTAATAGATCTTCATGCTGATTTTTGTTTAATATTTAATCGACCGTATTATCAGTTACTAACATGTATGTCGTTGGCAATATTGAATTGAATGTATGATTCTGTTCGGAACCTGATCTGCTCGCATGTAGAATTATTTTCTATCCATCCTCCATTTCAACTAAACTATTATTTCCGTTAATTCCAACCAATTTCATGCTATTCGTTATTAAAATTAGAACGTACCATATCAGTTGGGTGGGCCCGAGATTTTTTGTCCTAGAACGTACATATATTCATCATCTAAATAATATGAAAATACTTCTGAAAACTGGAATTTTTGAATTTTCTTTAAAGGTTGGATTCAACAACAATTATTTATAAACAATTTTTTCCAATAATATGAAAATATACGTTTTATATTCCTTAAGTTCCTAACCTGCGCCCCGGACAGAGACATAGACAAACAACTCTCTTAGCCGTACAAAAGTGTTATAACCGTCGCGCGTTGCTTAGCGCCTTTCACTGTAATTCCTATTAGAATAATTGAGATTAAAATTCAGAAGAACAAAATCCTTTAGAAAAGTATTGTTTGATTTGTTATTTTTGTTGGCCCACTGTTATGTTTAGTACTTTAACCTATTTTTATATTATATGCTTTGGTTGGTATGACTTGGAGTTTAATTATTAGTTTGTCTACCAATATCTTTCTCTTTTTAAATAAAAATTTGTTTGCCAAAAATATAAATTTTATAAGTATTTCTATAAAATTATGTTTTTTTGTTTAACATAGAAAATAGATAAAGGTACTTACTTTGTTTTTATAATTATTATTTTTATAAATTAAATAAGCAATAAGTAATAGTAAGAAAAAGCTGACACATACATACATACATTGTAGATAAAAAAAAACATATCAATAACTAACCAACCAAATTTGTATGAAGAAGAAATTTAATGTTTCATGTTACTGTGTGTGTGTGTGTGTTTGTTTTCTTCAGTGATGTAAGTGTTATTATTTTAACAATATTTACTCGTATAGATAAATTCACGTCAAACAAGCATGCTCTAATTATTATAACAATAATTATATAATATATTTACATAATAAAATAGGACATTTAATTGTATTTTATCTATTAATTGGATATTTTAATACTTAAATGCAAAAATTTAATATATAAGTAAATAGAAATAGAAAGCTAAATATTAATTTTGATACAAACACCAATATTGTATTAACTTTTTGATAAAAAGATTTTAAAATTTTATACTTATTTGTTTGATTTTTGTGAAAAATTGTTGTTGGGTATAAAACTTTTTGTATATACCGTCGACCAAATTGAATATGAAAAAAAAAATAAGTAATTTGACTTGATTTACAAAAGCGATGATGTCCTTCTCAAATAAACTCAAAATAATGTGTAATAAAAATTTAAAAAAAAAACTATGGTCAAGATTAAACTTATTGTTTTTTTTTTTTTAATGAATTGTACAAAAATTAAGAGAAATATGGGTTATTATACAAAAGTTGGGTAACTCGATGTCATCAACCAATATATACAAAGTCTGATTATATTTTATTGAGATTGCAATTTATTTTAAAGCAATGGAAAGACCTTTATTTAGTCAACCAATTTCAGTTCTTCATTTTGAATACAAGTTATTAAAAAAACACAATTAGTTCTTAAAACGTCAGTCCTCTGGCATGTCACAACCCTGAAAACCAACCATTAAGTGACTGTCTATTAAACATTATCATTGATTTGAAAAAACTTATTAATTTAATACAATCTGCGATGTATAAAGTTTAATATATACTACAACTATCATAATGCAGTGTTCTCCACTTTATTTAAAAAAATAAGAAATTTTGTGTTCAGTTTTATTCGTCAGTTTCTTGTGTATTATTTAAATTTAAAATTCGTGCGAAATATCGCCGACTCAACTTCAAATCCCACTTTGAATTTTAATGTTGGTAATAAAGTTAGTTGCGGGTCGCACAATTTGAGGGCCACCATAACTGTACCAGAGTTTGGGTTATGTTTGTTGTATATACACGTGCTTAGCCAGTCAACACGTCAGTTTTATGGTAGTCGTTATTTTTTTGTTAATCTAAAGTTTATTTTTATTTATTCGTATTAGACTTTGATTTGTTAAAATGTAGTTTGTTGATATTTGAAATTACAAAAAAAACATAAGTCCAGATTATAATCTCAAATTTCGTCTTTTTCGTCAATAGTGTGGCGTCAGTTCTGTGTCAGGTAAATTGTTATTGTTCTTCATTTCTTGATCATTAGTACTTTTAAGATGAATATTGTTAGATTTTGTTTATATTGTTTGTTGATTACTTTGAAATATTTAGTAAAACTATGTGAAAGTAGTAAAAGATAAGTGAATAACGTTACGTTAAATGTCAAAAGTCTGTTTTGAAAACTAATGTAGTATTTTCTCCTAGTATTACATATTAATAATTATTTTTAATTGTTACTAAGTGATTTTAAGTGATCATTATTAAATCCTAAGAGATTTTTACTAATTTGTATTAAATTTCATTATAATACTTTCAAAACTGTGTATACTCGTCAGTCCTCTGGCAGTCAAATTCTGAAATTTTTAAATATCTTACAACGTACTCAAAAAAGTGACTGGCCCGATTGGGAACAATATATTAATTAGATTAGCTATCATTTAGACCCCAATTTATAGAAGTTTGATTTAAAAACTATCGTAAGCAAAATATCCTCAAAAGTTACCCAACTTTTGTATAATCACCCATTATGTATGGAGACAAATTTTTGCAGATTTCCTTCAAAGACGCTTATAAATTATAAGGTTTTTATTTTGGAAAAATTCAAACAAATTTAGCAAAAGAACTTACTTACAATTTTAAACAAAAACAAAAGAGCTGATGTACGAACTTTCATTCGACATTTTTTTATGAAAAAAAAAACTCTATTTACCCACAATTTGAATCAAATAATGGGAAAATAAACTTCAAATTTATAACTTAAAGTATAATCTGTAAGATAAATGGAGTAAACCACTTTTGTAAGCTTCAAGAGCTCGATATATGAGTTCTGTTGCGTAAATTGAAAATTTTACGGCTAATTTCTTGACAAAGTTCTAATATATAAAACTCGGGTTATTGTAAACTCGAACTTGATTTATTTGTAACTCATTCCTACATCGCGTTCTCAAGTGTTAGAACTTTGATTTAGACCCTCATATTTAGGGGTTTAGAATAGAACACGGTTTAGAAATCTTTTTATTTCTTTAAACCAGGGTCGGCAAGTAGTTTTAAGTAGGGTCCAGATACGGTTGAAAACATTTTAATCGAGGTACAGAAAAAAAAAACTAAAAAAGTTTTTATTATTACATAGTAGCCAAGTTGTAGCTAGTTTTTTTTTTTGCAATTTTTATATTTTTCTGGAACATTCTTACCCCAAAATTCTTCAGTGGATGCAGTTTTAAACATTTGCAGGGAAATATCTTCTTGAAGGTCAATTAATTCCAATTGTAATGAAGCTTTTGAAAGATTGAATAATTTCGCAGGCAATTCAGTCCATTCTGCTACTGCAGTGACTTCATAAGGCAATTTAAGGAATTTAGATACGAGTAGCTTCCCAATCTCTGCAAAATCTTGGAATCTTACAGCAAATTCACTTTTAAGATCGGATAGAAAGTTTGAAAACACTGCGATGTCTTCTTCTTCAGAGTTCTTCTTTTTATATTCAAGAAATGTTGGGAAATAAAAACATCCAGCTTACGACGAAAAGCGGACACGCTTTGTACATATTAGGTCCGTTCGCGTACCCTCCTAAAACAGTCCAATTTTACGAAAAAATACGAAATTTAACCAAATCCTGTTCGCGTACTCAAAAATTTCGTAGTTTTTCGTGAAAGAGAGCGCTCACGAGAGAGTAAAATATTTCCCCAACCTACGAATTTTAGCCCAAGAAATTTCTTTGGGCTGAATTGTGAAAATTTCAAATTTGATAGAAATTCAAATAAATTAAATAAATTGCTAGCTTTTGCTATCAGTTATAAAATTTAAAAACAAATTTTAAAAGAACAGCAACAAGACAGTAATATTGTGTGAAAAATTTGTTGTTTTCCCGTTCGCTTACTTTTTTGTAGTTTTTTTTTTGGTGAGAGAATTTTACCCCCCCTCTTTAAAATATCTCTTTTTACGAATTTTGGTGCAGAAAGTACGCGAACGGACCTATTAAGTCACATATTAATTTCCCATTTCATTGTAACTGGATGTTAAACTCATTTAAATATTTCAAAGCATCTTTTAGAAAAGCCAAAGCTAGTACAATGCGTTCTTTTGTTATGAACTCCAAGTGCTTCCTTGCTTTCGGCGTATCTAAGTTTTGCAAGAAGGAAATAACTTGCTCTTTAATCATCCAGAAACGTTCAATAACATGACCTTTGCTTAGCCAACGAATATTGTTGTGTTGTAGTAAGTCCGAATATGCCGTTTCACATTCAGAAAGAAACTTTTTTTTTGTGGAAACGTTTTTAAACACGAAAAATTATAAAACAATCGATATCGAATTTTACTTACAAAAAAGCGATTGTTTACATTTTGGTTGTCAATTTAATTTACTTGTCTGTGAATATTGCCTAAAGGAGTTGCAAACGCACTTGCTTCGTGTGTTAGTAAAGCCTTTTTAAATTTTGTTTAAATTTACATACATATGTATGTTATTAAATTGAATCGGTAGTTTGACCTAAGTTTGACCTTTCGTGATTCCGCGGTCCGCAGTTTGAACTATTGCTGAACGCTGCTTTAAACGAAAAGTTAAGGTATAATATTTTTTTTTTAATTAAATTGATACCACTAGAATTTAAATTCATTTATGGACCACACGATTTCAGATACAAAATATGATTTTTGACATAGAAGAGAGAGTGTTGTACACACATTTAAACCTTTTATTAAATTTTGCACGTTATACGGCGAGTATTTTTTTTTAATTTTCGTAAGAATTCCCTTGAATACAAATTAATTCGTATTGCGTTATTGGATATGACCCCCTTATAATTTAAATGATTTGCTTATTATGTATAATGTACATATGTATGTATATATTTGTTTGCTACTCTTAAGTAAGGATTGGACCAATCGCACCGCAAAAATTCATGAACTTTTAACCAATAGAGTATCTGAGCCATAAAGCTCATACAGTTTAGTTGTATAAACAAATATTTCATCTGCAGAATGCTTTCATATGTACGGAGGCGTCCAAATTAAATAGTAAGACCATTCCTTGATGGACAACAGTGTTACAAAAAAAAATCTAATAACTAAAATTGACACTTTAGCCCTTGAAATATGTAAATGTAAGTTTAAGATACACATAACTTCTGACAATCTCTCGCGGTGTTCCACAAGGTTCCATTCTGGGTCCCTCGTTATTCTCACTCTATGCGAAAGAATTACCATCAGTTGTTAACAATGGTTCAATCCACATGTATGCTGATGATGCATTTGAGTTGACCTTTAGGGCTTATAGAATACGGTGTAAGCTTTCTTAATGAAGATTTTGACAAAATCGCACATTGGTCACATTAAAATGGTCTGGTATTAAATCCTAAGAAATCTGTAAGCCTGGTGATTTCAAAGAAAGTTGTTGACCTCTCTTGCTTTTCTCTGATGCTATTACGAAACTCCCTAACTGAATATGTTGAAACCATTAAGTAAGACAAATCATGTGGGCAACACAATCCTTTACGTCTATAAGAGTGCAGATTTTATTAGTGAGAACGCTGGTCTTACCTACACTCCATTTATGGTACACTCAAAAATACTCAACAATCGTCAACCCCAATATCTCAGTGATTTTATACCTATGCCATTCTGGCCCGAAAAACCCGAATTCTTATGTCTAAAAAACTTTGTGTTAAGTGTGTGACTGATAGAATGTCAGAATTTAATGTTAAAGTTCCAACCGAGTGCTGTGAAAGAAGTAAATTATTCGTTATAGAACTTTGTTTTATAAAACCGAGATAAAAGTCCTTAAAACTCAATAATAAATGTACACAGAGTTCTAAGGAAATTATCGAAATTAATTAAATGTTCGAGTTTTAAATATTTTAAAAACAAAATTTCAAAAATAACCCAAAAGTTGTTATATCGAGTTTTAAATTGATTTCAGAACTTTTTCAGAAATTGGCAGTTACTTAAAACAATATTTTTGAGTTTTTTTTTTATTGGATTTGTCAAATGGGTAACACACAAATATTATTATTAATCAAGTCAGAGCATCTGCTTCATAAGTCTTTTACTTTTCGTTAACATAACTTCAATAGAAAAAGGCCTCAAGATTCATGTGGTATCACAATGTGCCAAAAACTGACTTGAGTGTGTCTTCTTCCCACACAGGCACTTTAACCTAACCTAACCTAACTTAGGCATCTGTTTCACACAAGATTGAAACTTTTGCAATTTAAAAAAAGTCTCTATTTAGATTAATTTATAAAAATGGCCCATGATGAATATTTGTAATTTTGAAGCTTAGGCAACATAAGTTTATAAGTTTGACACCATCGCTCAGATATAAAAAAAAGAACTTTAGTATTTTTAAAAATAAATCAACAAAAACAGAATCATAAAACGCTTAATTAAGTAAATATAAAAAGTATTTTTTTGTTTATAATTATGATTAGTAAAATATTTAAAAATAAAAAAAAAATATAAAATTATTAAAAAATAATAAAATGCTTTTTTAAGCTGCAATGCATTCGACCTACAGTAAACATCCTTTTGTCCGCCACGCATGTCATCAGCTCTTCGTCTTGATAGCGCTACACACACAACTAGTATACCCACCGCAACAACAATGCATGTTGCAATCAATGGCACCATAAAGTTCAAATCTAACCATTCTGGCATCCATGCTGGCATCCGGATCCTTGTATGGATATTCGCAGTGCCAATGCCATCGTCCAATGGGGCAACAGTACCTAAATACGTACCAATTTTGATTTATTTTTCGCAATATCGCCATTTTGCGTTCATCATGATTTCCGAGGAGGGTTGTGATTTTGGATTTGTTTTGTTTAAATATCGTACAACAGGCACACATTCATTTTATAGTTTGTTAAGTAAGTTTATGTTTTTTTTTTGTTTTTACCACGATGCATTGGTAAGTTTTTGTTTTTTTTTTTTTTAATATTTGTTGATGTATATTTTGTTGTGTGTTTTTTATTTAATAAAAATTTTGTTTTTCATAAAACATAAACCATTTATATAAAACACAGTTGAAGAAGAAAGAAACCAACAAAACGAGAAAGAGAAGAAAAAAAATATCGAATTGATTAGTTTTATTTTGGTAATACCTTTGTGATGATTGCCTTTGCTACGTAGGATACAAATAACAATAATGGCAATGATTATAACAAGTAGGGCAGCTACCACCGGTACAATTAAATTTAAATTCGACAAGATGATGCGAATAGTATCCTCGGCGGTTAATTCGGGTAATTCACGCGAGGGGGCGATTGTCCCTGTAACAACCAAAGGTAATTTGTCTTTTGTCTTTTGTTTTTTTTCTATTTTACTATTTTTAAAAAACACTAATGTACCATTTTTTTTGTTTAGATTTTTGATTTAAAAATACCAAATACACAATAACAATAATAAACATTTTTTCTATATATAGTTAACTTTTTTTTGTTTATAACAAAAATTTAATACTATAAGAAAAGTGAAAGATTCCAAAGAACAGATAAACTGCTATGAGAGTAACAAGAGTAAAAATTGTAATGAGATGTAACGATAACATTTTTAACACCAGGCACTAAATTTTGTTTTAAACTTTTGTGTAACAAACAAATTAGGTTGTAGGTTAAATATATTTTAATTTTAGTTACTGAATGCAATTTGTTTTTCTTGTTTTTTTTTTTTATTTTTCTTTGCTTTTGGTTTTTAATTTTAAGTTTTAACTTCAAGGCAAAAAGTAACTACTATTATGATTCACGAACAAAGAATTAAAAGAATAATAAAAATACAACAAAATATGATATGATTTACTGCTAAATTGAACAGCGTTAATACAATTGTTTTTTTAAAAATACCATACCGTAAATAAAATTAAATCATTAACAAAACTTAAAGTTAAAACTTAATTTGTTTGAGTTAAATTTAAGAATAATTTGTATTAAAAATTATGTTTTGTTTAATATTAATAAAATAGAAAAGTAATAATAATAATAACAATAACGAACAAAACTAATATTTTAAAAGTAACTAAATTTTTAATAATTTAAATAAATTCTAATTGTAGTAAATGTAGTTTTATTTATTGATATTTTTTTTTAGAGTTTTTTGTTTTTTTTTTTTTTTTAAATAACTTTGGTTGTTTCAGGAACAAATTGGTATTATCTGATTGTAAAATTTCCCCATGTTTTTCTATTTTTTTTTGATTTAATAAAATAAAAATATATTTGCTCTTAATACTTTTAATTGCAATTTAATATAAAGAAAATCAAGACAATTAAATGTGTTCAGAAATAATATAGATGCTAATTAAGTAAAAGTATTACGAAATAAAATGAAAATTAAATTTAAGTTGAGTTTAGTTCTTAAAAATACATATCTGAATTTGAAGATGATTTCTAATTCACAAACGAAACTTAAAATTAGTATTTCTATTTGTTTTTATTGAATAACTTTAGTTCTTTTAAACCATTGAATATTATTATTAGTTTTGAAATAATTTATTTTGTAATAAAAAATAAAGTTATTAAGTTGTTCGAAGAATCAGAATAACCTTAAACTTTAAAAGTGGTTTGCTTATCCCTTTTGAAGTTTGAGATTTGTTTACGATTTGTTTCAATTTCGTGAAAAATTCATTGAGAAGTCATTATGAAGTGAAATTCTGAAATAAATAAATAAAGGATGTTTTTTTAGACGTGTAGACCAACTCTTAAAAAGGTATTACCAGATTGAAAATCACACTTCTAAGAAAACACAGTTGTCACTTGATTTATGCTCAGTTTGGTTTGCTGTTTCATAATTTGCATGTTAAGACGATATAATGGCTGAAACACAAACACGCTTCAGATTCGGCTTCGTCTGCTTTACGATAAGCTTGCTCCGAGGTTGCTTTGAATGACATTTCTATAAAAACCAATGGGAATCCCTCCAAAAGCAAATGTATTTTGTTTGTTGTGGAGCTGTCAGACAAAGCAAATGTTCAGCAAATTTGAACTAGAGCTTCCGTTTAGATTTACATTACGTAACATTACGTTCTTTCCTTACGATTGTCAAACGAAACGTAAAGTCGAAGCTTTATTGTGATAGCATGCATTGAACTCGTAAACGTCAGGCGAAACCAAAGCTGTAGCGTGTTTGTGTTTCAGCCATAAGGGACTTGAAAGTAAGGCTAGTTTCTATCTAGTATCTGATTTGCCAGTTGCCAAAAAAATGCTTTCCAATTAAGGCAACTTTATTGGAAAGTAGAATGGAAAGGTAGTCAAGACTCCCTAACTATCAAGTCAATTTCACTTATGTCAAAATGAGGGCTAATCATGATTGTTCAATGAACTAAAAGCTAAACTTTATTATTCTGTTATTATTATTTATTCTCTGCACAATTCCATTTTATTTGTTATGTAAAAGATTTCCTTGTCAAATTGGTAAAGGAATAAGTAATATTTATTTAAACTACAAAAAAAAAAAAAAAACAAGTCAAGAAGTTTTTTTGTAGACAATTGCGTTTTAAGTAGTTTTTCGCAAGATGAAGTAAAAGAAGAGGTTGGTGAAGTAAAGTTCCGAATTTGAAGTTTATGACACTTTACCAATTAAATAGTAGCCTTGGTCAAAATTTAAGTTCAAAGAAAGCATTTGAATGCAAATGAAGTCCCTTATGTTCCATGAACGTGCCCAATGAAAAGACTTAATTTTAAACAACGTTTGCGCGACGCAACGAAACAATCAATTTATTAAATTAAAATTTTGGTGAACGCATCATCTTGCAACGTGGGCCTGTTGTGTGCCCTCCTCTCAAGATCGTGCGATTTTACACCGCTGGACCAATTTTGTGTGCGGTTACAATGGGTGATTTTTTTGAGGTTAGGATTTTCATGCATTAGTATTTGACAGATCACGCGGGATTTCAGACATGGTGTCAAAGAGAAAGATGCTCAGTATGCTTTGACATTTCATCATGAATAGACTTACTAACGAGCAACGCTTGCAAATCATTGAATTTTATTACCAAAATCAGTGTTCGGTTCTAAATGTGTTTCGCGCTTTTTTATCGACAAATTTTGTTCAGCGATGAGGCTCATTTCTGGTTGAATGGCTACGTAAATAAGCAAAATTGCCGCATTTGGAGTGAAGAGCAACCAGAAGCCGTTCAAGAACTGCCCATGCATCCCGAAAAATGCACTGTTTGGTGTGGTTTGTACGCTGGTGGAATCATTGGACCGTATTTTTTCAAAGATGCTGTTGGACGCAACGTTACGGTGAATGGCGATCGCTATCGTTCAATGCTAACAAACTTTTTGTTGCCAAAAATGGAAGAACTGAACTTGGTTGACATGTGGTTTCAACAAGATGGCGCTACATGCCACACAGCTCGCGATTCTATGGCCATTTTGAGGGAAAACTTCGGAGAACAATTCATCTCAAGGAATGGACCGGTAAGTTGGCCACCAAAATCATGCGATTTGACGCCTTTAGACTATTTTTTGTGGGGCTCTACGTCAAGTCTAAAGTCTACACAAATAAGCCAGCAACTATTCCAGCTTTGGAAGACAACATTTCCGAAGAAATTCGGGCTATTCCGGCCGAAATGCTCGAAAAAGTTACCCAAAAAAATTGGACTTTCCGAATGGACCACCTAAGACGCAGCCGCGGTCAACATTTAAATGAAATTATCTTCAAAAAGTAAATGTCATGGACCAATCTAACGTTTCAAATAAAGAATCGATGAGATTTTGCAAATTTTATGCGTTTTTTTTTTTAAAAAAGTTCTCAAGCTCTTAAAAAATCACCCGTTATAAAGTCGAAGATAAAAGAGATAACTGACGTCCCAATAATACAGCCCAATTGCTACAAAATTGATTCTTTCGACTGGAACTAGTTCGAGCTAGCCACGGCTGCTACTTGCTTTAAATCATTTTAAAATATAATGACAAATAAAGTAAAGTTCTTGGACATAACATTCAAATTATATGCGTTTTATTTCCTCTTGAAAACCACACGTCTAAAAAAACACATTATTATTCCACATTCTTAAACAAGTTGTACTCCTTCCCCAAATGTCTACAAACTAATATAAGCAAGACATTAATTTTAGTTTCTTATTTGAAAAGGAGTTTTTTTTTAGAAAGCCTAGATATACTTATTGATCCTTTAGTTATATAGACGGAAGCACATGGCAGATGGATGGATTTAAAAAAAATATATACAAGCTGTTTAAAATGATCAATCTTGCATTGGAGATTTATGTTTATTTTGTGCAGGCCAAATCCCGAACCTCACACTCCAAACATAGTTTTAGCTCGTTATTCAAATTTGTTAGCACACCAGAAACGCGCACTGGTTAAATTATTAAAATGAGCTACCGTGATAACAAAAATTATAAATAAATTAGGTGGCGCAACAGTCCATGAAGAACCAGGGCCTAGTGACTTACAACTCTCAACCATTCCTGTGTGCGAGTAATGTTATCAGAGATGGAAGGGACCTACAGTTTATATGCCGAATCCGAACGGCTAATTTGAGAAAGCACTTTTCATGACAAGAATTACTCTTGGAGGATTTGTCAATTCCTCGCAAGAGGCAGTACCCGTGAAAAAAGTTAGGTGGCACAGGCAGGGATTGAACCCAAGACCCCTTGCATGACAGTCCAACGCACTAACCATCACGCTACGGGTACTACTACCGTGATAACAATCTGTATAAAAAAGCTAATGCAAACCCTGTATACCTATGTGGGATGTTAGCCTTCAATTTTTTAAAGAATTAGTTTAGGAAACGCAGTCCCAGTAGACAAAAAGAAAGTATTCGATTTTGTATGGGATTGGAAGAGGTTAAAAAGATCAAAAAGTGAGCTTACAAATTTGTTTTATCCGTGTTTGGGAGGCAAACTTAGAATTTCTGGGAGTAACTAATTAAAAAGATATTTGAAGTAAGGTTTTAGAAATTTATTCTGTATTGGAAAAAGTTTAAGGAATCTCATTGTGAAACACAGATAACTGAGATCTTGATCTGAACATGTATAATATATGCATTAGACGTTAGAATTAGCTACAAAATGACATACAAAGTAAAGAAGTGCAACATACTAGCGATTTCTATGAAGCATTAACTTTAAAAATTTAAATGGAAATTACTAGATCCACAAATGCTGCTTTAAAATAATTGAACATTATTAAGTTTTGGCAACATTAAATTTTGGTCTATTTTTGTGTTTGCTGCCTCAGTTGCATTATTTTCAGTTGGGATACACAAAATTATGTTTAACTGCAATTTAACTTACTAAGCCTAAGCCCAATACACTACAATTCACGGCCTTAATTTTACATTTCTTTGAGTTTAGTTTATAAAAAAGGAAAATAGATGATTAGCAGACTTTCATTTGAATTCCCAGATTTCTTTGAGGAATATTAAAATTGGCAAGAGACAGAAGGTGCAAAGAGTTAAAATTTCCATTTATTAATTTTACAATAAACACAAAACATAATTAAGAAAGTCTGCTCTCAAAGCTTGCCATACCAATAAGTTTTAGCTTGTGTTGATAAGTTGGAAGATCGTAGGGATTGAGCCAGCCTAACCCTCTCAACGCATATCCTAATAACCTTCTTTGCAACAGTTTTAGAGACTAGATTTATAACAGGCATAATTTGCTGCCCAGAACTGAAAAGCGTACTCGAAAATTGGTCGATCAAATGTTATTAAATTGTTTGTTTGATTCCCTTTTAATCCAACCAAGAATTGAATTAAAATTATTAGTTTTTTAATCCAACCAAGAATTGAATTAAAATTATTAGTTTTGAGTTTATGTGTTGTGAAAAATGTCTGTTTTTCATAAAAAAAAAACAAACCAAGGACATACATATCACTTATGTGAGATAATGATACTTTCTCGTAAAGCTCATTGTTTTACATTTATCAAAGTTAAGAAACAGGCAGTTACGAAACGAACACAAAAAACTAAAAACGAGTTAAGATCACATTGCAATTCTTCACAATCACGAGTACTTGAAACAGTTTTGAAAATAATAACATCGTGAGAATAAATTATGCACTGAGAGTGCTTCAACACAGACGGTGAATCATTTACACATAAAACAAAGAGAATAGGGACTAAATGACTGCCTTGTGGAATTCCAGAGTTTCAACTTCTATTTACAACCATTGAAAAGTACAATGTAGGATCCATCGAATGAATAAGATTAAAGCCATTTTACGTAATGTAAAAATCAAAACTTGATGTGAGATATTATTAAACTCTGCCCTGATCTGATCTGATGATATTGCAAAAAAAAAAGTTTGGTCTTATTTATTTTATTTACAGTTATTAATTTTTATATGACCTCAATCTTGATTAAAATTTTGATTCATCTTCAAATTCAAAAACTATTTTCTTTAATTGCTTATTATTTATTATTACTATAATCAAATGCTCAATCTATTGACACCATCTTTTCGAATAATACTATTTTTTTTTTTAAATGTAGTTTAATTAAGTATTTCGTTTAAAATTAAATTTATTTTATTTTAATATTCTCTGTACACAGTGGTACTTGCAAATTACACACACATTTTTATACAGTGGGGACTAAATAAAAAACGACGACTCTAATTTAATTGGGCACATTACATTTTCTATGTACTTATGATTTTATTGTTTATGTGCATTTTACCAATGAATACATAAATAAAATAAAAACCAAAAAATAAAAATTCAAACAAAATCAAATAAATAAAACTTTTTTATTTTTACAACACTAGCTAATTTAATTTAAAGGTGGGGTCAATTAAAAACTGGAGCATTTTCATATACTCTTAATTTTTTCAAACTAAAATTATAAGTAAAACAAAATAAATTATACAAAAACGAAAAATAAAAATTTCAACATTCGTTTACACTTTACTATTTCATTTTCAAAGTTTTCACAGTTTATTTGTTTTTTTGTTTTTGTATGCATATTTATATAAGTTCTGTGGGAAAAACAAATTGCATTTACGCAATTAAAATACTTTTTTTTTTCAAAAATAAATGTATTACTTTTTCTTTTGATCAAAACAAAATAAATTTTGCCAATTTTGTTTATTTACAAAAATAGTTTTGCTTTTTTTTTCTACAAAAATTTTGATTTTCGAAACAACATGTATGGAAAAATGTACAAGAAATAAAAATAGAAAATTAAAAAAACAAAGCTAAATTGTAATTTTATTCAATAAATACAAAAAATTTAAAAAAGAAACATTTTAGAAAAACAAAAATTAAACAATATTTTTTATTGTTTGATAAATGAAAAGAAAACTCAAGAACCGAATTATTGATAAAAGTGTAAAATCAAATTCAACATGAAAAAGCAATGATCTACTATTTAAAAGCAGGTGGAACACAAAAATCTTTATTTCAAACTATATATTGATTTTTATGTAAAAAAAAATGTATTGTTGTTATTTGTATACTGTATGGAAAAGGATTCATAATTAAATGTTTTTTGAATATGATTTTTTTGAAAACAAAGAAGCAAGTAACAGATGGAAGGTGAACAAATATTCCTTTTGAATTTATGAGTTTCCTGAACTTACACTTTTTGGAATGTTACTAAAATTGTTTTATTATTTTAATGAGCATCGGAATAAATCAATACCAACAAAATTTGTGTAAGCTTGAGTAAAGTAAACAAATTTAAAATAATTTAAACAAGCTTGATATTAACTCTATAGCTGAATAAAGTTCGAAATTAAAAATCCCTTAAAATATACGTTTTGATTTATATGTATGATTATAATGATATAGTGCAGTTTTCTAAATGTGAAAAATACCTTAAATTGAGGCTGAATACTTGCTGTGCATATGTGCTTACAAAAATAAATTTGAACAATCAATTTCATTCAGTTTAAATATTAATGAGTTATGAATCCTTTTCCATTTTTCATTATTTTTTTCTTCAATAAAGTACGTAATATACAAAAGCAATTTTAATTTTGTAGAAATTTTATACAATTGTTTTTTTTTTTTAATTTATTTACAACAATTGACTTACCTCCAGTAACAGTTAATGTAGCAAAATCATATTCAGCAACTGTAAAGCCAGCTGAATTGTGTGCTGTGATACGTAAGTTATACCATGTAGCTGGTTCGAGATCTAGGACAACGTAGTTATTATCGGGCTTGACATTATTTGAGATTTGATTCCATTCGGTTTGGTCGCGTTTCTTGTTTTCAACAACAAAGTGAGACATTGGGCAACCACCATCTTTCCATGCCTTGAAATGTAAGCTTACTGAATTCGATGAGACTTCAATGAATCGTGACTTTTCTGGTGTTTTTGGTTTTTGTCCTTTTGTGCGTGTGTTTTGAATGTCAGAGGCTTCTCCAGCTCCAATGCTGTTCAAGAGTAAGAATATTGTAATGCTGAATAAAGTTTTCTTTTTTATTTAAAGGAAAGGAGAACTTACTTATTGAATCCAGTGGCATAGACTTGGTATCTTGATCCGCAGAAGAGATTTTCAATTGTATATTTTTGAGCTTCGACTGATACTTCAGCAGTTTCCCATTCGCCAAATTCTTAAAAAAGACCTAATTCAGCACTACTTTTCCAATGAATACAAAACTCAGTTTACTCACCTGGTTTGTAGTGTAATGTATATCCATGGAGTGGAGCTGAGTCACCTTCATGAGGCTTCAACTTAACAGTCAAGGCATCAGTTGTTGTTGCAGTTATCGAAACCTGTGGTGATTGAGGTGGAGCCAATACAATTAATTTGTGAGTAATGGAGTCCTTGGCAATAGAATTCTCAGCATGGCATGAATATTCTCCGGCATCTTGACGAGTAGCAGATTTAATTAACAGTGATCCATCGGGCAACAATCGCATATGGTCATTTGGTGTGAATTCGATTCCCTTGATTTTCCATGTAATATCAGGTGTAGGTGATCCAACAGCTAAACATGGCATCTTAGCATCTTCCTTGAATGTGGCAGTAAATGTGTCATCGAATGAGGCAATCTTAGCAGGAACTTGATCACTTGGCATGGCAACGATACTCTTTGAGGGTTGACCTTCTCCAATATTTGTGCTGGCAGTAACCCAGAATTCGTATGGTTTGTTCTTTTCCAATTCGTTTGCTTCTAAGCTCATTTGATAGTGTGGGATTTTCTTGCTCTTTGGTTCACCTTCGGCTCCTTCGACTTTAGAATAGACAGTATATTGTTGAATGACACCGTTGGGTTGTGCTGGTGGACGCCATGATACGAGGATAGCTTCATGACCCATAACTAAGGCTTTTACATCAGTGGGGGCTTCAGGAACTATTTTAATTTTTAGAGGAATACAAATTGATGTTAGGATAACTATAATGATGTCAACGTTTTGAAAACTTACCATCTGGTTCAGTTTGACAATGAATTGGAGCACTTCGAACACCATCACCTCCAGCAGTTGTAGCCAAAACTTGCATTGTGTAGTTAGTGTATTTCTTCAAGCCGTGTAAAACAGTGTCAGAGGATGCAGTCTTTTTGTAGTGACGTTTGGTTTCATCTAAATTTCAATTGATTTGTAAGATGTAAAATCTTGAGAGAAAATAGAGTTCGTAGGACACTTTACAAAAGTTAAGCAAATTTGTTGAAACATTTAATCTTTCTTGTAGTTTATTATTAACGAATGTTTATTTTTATGTCTGTCAATTTGTTCGTAAGCGTTATAGTTTCTCATGGAATTCAGCATTAATGTTGGCAAGCATACAATTTCTTACAATTTCAAGCACTGTTAAGGAACAACCAACATACTATTAAAATTACCAGCCAATAAATACATTTCTTGAAATATGAATTTGGCACAAAAAGTTTATTTTTGGCAGCTGAAAAAGGAATCATTCTTCTATGAGTTCTGCTGGAAAAATTTTATAGAAAAGGACAATGCTAACAACTTTTTGCCAGTTTAACAGAAAATGTTTAAATTAAATTATGCTTAAATGAGGTTGCATTTGTTTTTTAGCTGAATGAAAGAGAAATCAAAAACTTTGCTTAAGAGTGGTTAACATGTTAACATCGTTTGTGATAAAAAAAAGTCAATAAACATAAATAAGTTCAACCAATATAATTTGTTAAACTCTAACTTCAATAAAATCATCCGCCTTCCAAATTTGCTTCTTAGTCCCACTACGAACTATTTATGTAAAACATTACAATACTCACCATACCACAGATCGCTTGGTGCATACACAACCTTATAAGTCTTAATTACTCCATTTGCTGATTCCAATGGTGGACTGACCCATGAAACGCGAATAGTTTGTGATGTCAATGTAGTGCAGGCAGTGTCACTTGGTGGTTGGCTTGGTGTGCCTTCGGCAGTGAATTGTTTCTCTTCGTCGCTCATTGGTCCAGCGCCGATTTTATTGAATGCCTGAATCACAACCGAGTATTGTGTGTAGACTCTCAGATTATTCAATTCCAAGCTGTGTTCCTTGCCTTCTTCGGTCAAAAAGTTAACAGTTTCGAAAACATATGAGCTATTGGTATTCGATAGTTTGTAGCCGACATAGTATCCCAAAATTTCACCATTCCATTCGTTACGTGCTGGGGGCTTCCATGTTACTCGCAATGTTGTCTGATTTACAGGTTCGACTTTGATGTTTGCTGGTTTGCCAGATGGTGCTTCTTCAGCAGTGATAATTGTAACAGCTTCACTAGATTGTGATGTTCCAATGGCATTTTCAGCGACAATTCGAATGTTGTATGTTGTGGCAGGGCTAAGCTTTTGTACTTGTGCTTCGGTGGTGTGTCCAGGTACCATAACTCGATCGATCTCATCCCATGATGCGCGTGATCGCTTGAATTCAATGATATATCGGTTAAGAGGTGAATTGCCATCGTAGGGTTGTGCCCAGCTTAATTGTACGGAACGTCCAGATTTGTCGAGAACTTTCAAGGCATATGGCATCTCAGGAACTTCTTGAATAATCATATTTATGCTCGCATCATCGCTTCCGAAGGCATTAGTTGCAACGCATGTGAAGAGGGCAGAGTCTGAGCGTTCAGTACGTTTGATCGAAAGGCTTGACATAACACCAGTGGATAGGATCTCTTCGCGAATTGTGTATCGGTTATCGGTCTTGGGGTCCAATCGCATATTATTCATGTTCCACAAAATTCCAATTGGTTTCTCGCCCTTAGCTTCGCATTGCAATACAGCTGGTTCTCCACGTCTGGCAGTTTGGTTACGGAGTTTCTCAGTGAATTCTGGTGGGGCTTGTACGCTGATCATAATCACAGCCGAGAGTCCTGATCCAATTCCGTTGATAGCTTCACAGAGATAATAGCCTTCGTTGTTCTTTTGAATGTTATCGATGAGGAGTGTGCCTTCTTCTACGCGAATATTATCGTTCTTTTTTAAGTCTTTGTATTCTCCGGGAGTATCACCTTTAAAACAAAACAAAAATACCAACATTTAATGATTTAGATTTGAAATATTTGGCATTGGGGGTACTCACCGACAGCTCGTTTCCATGTAACAGATGGTTTTGGGAAGCCATCAGCTTTGCATTCAACTTTAGCATCAGATCCTTGGGCAAAGGCTTTGTCAGTTGGTTCCAAAATCCATCTTGGTGGTACTGTTGTTGTTTTATTAGTTTTTAAGATTTTGGATGATAAAAATTATACATTAGATTTTTTTTGGAAAAAGGGCTTGAAGTTTTTTTTTTCTTAAAGTTTATCATGCGGAATAGAAGTTGAACTTCTTTAAAGCGGACGGCACGGACTATATCATTTGAAATGGTCTTATTTTTATTTGAAGTATGATTTTTATTAAAATATTTGAAAAAATGGAATTAAAGCATATTTACAAGCAAATTTGTTATACTAGTTTTTATTTTGAAGACCATTTCAGCGATATTTCTACAACAATATTGAAGATTTTTGTTTTCTTTTAATAAAATTATTGTTTTTATTTTGTACTTACTGTTTGACTTATAAATTAAGTTATGTTTTATTTTGATTTAAAAAAAATCTAATATTGTGTTTATCATTGCAAAGATAATTTCCTACGATTATATGGATTTTTAGTACTTGTATATTACTAGTTATTTATATAAGAAAAGTCTTTCTTTAGATAGTTGGGTTAAGAAAATCAGTTAAATTCAGACGTTCACGGCAATGAGACAAAAAAATCTTAAGTCTGTGAAAAGCTATGAGAAAGTGAACAATAGTTGAATGGTGGCACGCTTCACTATAGCATGTGTGTTGCAATAACCCTGGTAAATTGTTCATGACTTTGTATATTGAGTCAATTTTATTATAGATAGGCCATATTTTGAAGTCTAGGATCTAAATAAGACTGACTTGCAGAAATTGTTCACAATATCGTTCTGGAAACGCTGGAAATTTGTGATGAATCCTTTAGCCACTGAATAAAAGTGGTTGCGTTGAAGACTTCCATCACAGTATTAAATTCCCAATCCATTTTTAGATAACATTTTAACACTCACATTCGTATAAAAAAAAAACTCAAAGAAGGAGCTGAAAACAATTAACTCGAAATAAAACTGGTTACGTGATAAGTGATAAGTCTGTCTGCTAATTTTTTAAACTTAACTTTCTTAAAAAAACAACAAACAAATAAAGCAGAAACATTTATTTCAAATTTCTTAATGGACACAAAATAGTCTAAGAGGTGAGGGCTAATTTTTGGCGTGAAAGAAAACGAGTTGCAGGTAGTCATAGTAATGGTAATAACACATATGTACGTTTGTCTACCAGTACGTAGTAGTAGCGTTTCCGAGAAAAAGTGCATCAAAAGTTAAACTTTTTCGAAAAATTTAAATAGGAAGGGAAACCACTTCAAATGCATTACATCTTAAGGCCTACGACTCGCTGATTTCAAATATGATTTTGAAAGATGTGTACGTGGCAGCAGCACAAACTGCAGAGGTCCTGTCTCGCAGAATCTTTAACCAAATCAAACCATAGAATATCGCGGTAAAAGTCACGTTTGTTTCGTAGTACTTTAACAATTGTTTTGTAAAGGTAATTTCTTGAAACGTACATATGTAAGTTACAAAAGGTTTTACTTCTAAAATTAAAATTCTGACTGACAGACGTTTAAAAATTAAACCAACTGCTCACTATCGTGATTTAAATCGCGAAAGCTATTTTGTATATTATCAATTTATTTGTAGGTAATGTTCTCTTCTAAGATTTCAATGTTTAGCAAAACTTAAAAAAACGTAAACAAAATCGCGCGAGATAGTATATGTATATCGTGTCAGTAGTAAGATATTTGTTTTAATTGATTTTTTTTTCTTCAAAAGTTTGGCTTAACTTTAACGCTTGAAAGTTCGAATGTAATTTTTGTCAGAAGCGTTATTGTGTTTTTTTTTGTAAGTTAACATTGTAGATCGCGTATATTGAACCATGTTCAAATTTTCAAATTTTAGATTAGATTTTCACTTTTGTTATTAAAAAATTCATAAATGAGAGGGCTTATTAAAAACGAGCGTTGGAATTTCCCAAGATCAAATAATGAATTAATATAAAAGTGTATAAAAAGGTACCGAGATGAGACTATTACGAATATTTCTATACGGGAGCTTACATGTGCGACTTTTTAAAAGCTTTTGTATAGAATATCTAATAGTGTTGAAAACAACAGTTTTGATTTAATTTTAAATACACATGTGTTCCGTATGACCTTGAAAGAAAAATAAAAGCTTTCAAGAATATCGCACTCTCAGGACGTGAAATAGCAAGGAGAATCAACAGAAGCAAGCAATTATCTTGCTAATCAACAAAAATATGGGGAAAATCAAAAAGGACACACGATGGAAGCAACACAGATAAGCTTATTTAGACAAAATATTATAGCCGTACATCAGGTGTAAAAGTTTGGGGAGCTATAACGTACTTAGGCGCAATCAACTTGCAGTTTTTGTCACAACAATGAATGGGAACAACAAATGTGTGCTGAAACATTTTTGAACATCTGTCTTGAATTTTCCAACAAGTAAATGCCCCCCTCCACACTTCTGGGGTTGTTAGAAGTTGGATTCGATCAGAAGACGTGAAACTTTTGCCGTGGCCACCTAATTCATGGCCATCTTGTAAAGTTTATGAAGGTGACAGACAATTTGGATACAAGGGCATCTTAATCAAAGCTATTCGTGATGTATGGCTATTTCCTTTTAAGTAGTTTATTTTTTAATCTTTTGAAATTCCATCGCTCGTTTCCAATGTGCTTTTAAATTGTATAAATTTGTAATGGGGAAATATGTACCTATTTAGAGGTAGTAAAAGTTTAGTTTTCGACTTTTCGTGATGAAAACGTCTACCAGGTATAAAAGTTTGTGGCCTCATCCTAGTGGTTAGCAGTGTATGTAAAGGTAAGTTCACATAAATAGGTTTTTCAAAAACAAAAATATTAGGAATATGTGTTTAAGACTTTGGGTTTAATTTTCATTAATTTTTGTTAACTTTGATGAAAAATTCTATTATACTCCCACATAAGAAATCCATTATTCTAACAGATGAGAAGTTCGAGCGGCAGATCTTTTGTTTTGCTGTCTGCACTCTTAAAGAAATCAAAATAGAAATGTGAAAAAATTTTAAAATTCATCTAAACTGGAAGATTTAAAACTATTTTACTAGTGTTTTATATACGATTACACTAGATTTTAAGAACCTAGTTGTTAGTTGTAAGATTTTGTGTAGTGGAACAAGATAAAGCTTTTTATAATAAAATCGAATTCAAAGCATACAAAGCAGATACTCTTTTGGTAACATTTTTGTCTCAAAGCAATCTATATTACCTTTATTACTTTGATGCCTATGAAATAAAAATAATAATTGGGCTCAATATGAAAAAAAGCACAACGATAAACACAATTTTTGAATACATTTCATATTATGACATAATAAACAATATATTTCTTATGTATGAGACTAATGTTGATATAATTACATCTTCAATAACTGTGTAGACTTTCTTACTAGCTATTTTGAAATGAAATAGTTTTTCTTTTTAAACTAAAGTTACAACTTAAAATTATTAGCTATATAGTTAAATAAATTATTAAAAGAATAGGACAACATAAAAGGATTAAAAATTATAAGAAAAAAGAGCAGAAGCAAAATTAAGAAAAACAAGCATGCACTCGAAGTGAGAACTGATAGAAAAATATTTCAAATTCTTTTCAATCAATTCCCAAATTTATATTTTTCTTCGATCGTAACTAAGTCATAAATGAAAGTGAAGGATGATTTAAGGTTCAAAGGATGGACGAAAGGATGTTGGAAGCTTTGACATGGGAAAAGAGCTGAGAAGGATGAGGATAAGGATAACTGTGTATTTCTTTTTCTCTTTTTGGGAGTATTTTGCTGTTTGGTTTTTTTTTTTTTAATTTATATTTTGCGATATAATTGTCTTGTGAATATTTAATTAATTTTTGAAATATTTATAACGAATGCACGACACAATGCCTTGTGTATTCGATAAACACAGTTTGTTTTTATGTTGTATAATATATGCGCACAATTTGCAAATAAAATAATAACAAAGCAGTAAATGCTGTTTTTTTTTTAGTGTTTGTGGTGTGAATATTATATTTGCCAATTTAGTGCAAAATGTGTGCTTTTTTGTTTTTCGTTTTATAATTTTTTAATGGTGGAATGAGAGGTGTTGATGATGAGAGTGTGGAGTGCTTGTTTTTATTTATTTTAGGGTTATTTGTATGGGAGTTCCGCTGTTTCGCCATTTTCACACATTTATTTCTTAAGAATCAAAGAAAAAAAAATCAAATTTTGTTCAATCACTTTAGTTTGGTTAAGGTTTTCGATTTGATGATAATGCCATAACAGATGATTGCGTTTGTTTTTGTTTATTAAAACCATCAATTCTTATCAAACAAAAATATAAACAAAAATCTATATAGAATATTTTTATATTTATGTACAAAGTTTATGATTCACTGCATTATTGTGAATGCTGCACGCGCCGTATTAGTGAGTAGTCTGAGTAGCTTCCTCTTATTTTTTTTCAGCATAAAAATAAGCAAATTTACAAAATATATCCCTGCTGAATTATCTTGGATGGCAGTATTCAGCAATTCAGCTAACAAATAGAAATATCAAAAAAATCTAATTTTTGTTTACCTCTCAAGTAAATAGATCAGAAAATATTTTTAACAAAATTAGGAATTCAGCAAAAATTCTAACTAAGCAGATCGAAGAAAATGATATTTGTAGAAATAAAATCAAATACCCTTTACAGCTAGAGTTGCTGTTTGACTTGCATTGCCAGCTGCATTTGTTGCTGTACACACATATTGTCCAGCATGCATAGATGCAACCTGCTGAATTATCAGCAAACTTGTCTGTCGACCAACACTCATAAGAGTTGCCAACGATGATTTTATAACTTTCCCATTCAAATACCACTCAAAACTCAATGGTAGATCGCCTTTGGTTACAATGCAAGTCAATTGAACGTAGTCCCCCTCGTAGCTTACATCAGCAGACTGTGAAAGTGGAGCCAGGGTAGGAAGTTCTTTAACAAAAGAAAAACAACCGAAAACATATATACGAAAGAATAATTTTTAAGAAAATAATATAGATACACCCAAGATCTATTTAAAAATATTTTTTTTCGCAAGTCTGTTTGAAAGTTATGTATTTTTTTTTTTTTGAGGAAAAATATAAAAGCAAGCTCAATAAAATAATGTAAGGCATACATAACTATTCCGATGTGCTGCATAAGCTTAAGACTCCTCATAGAACTCCTTTCGAACAGACTTTTGATCCTATGCTACATTATAAGTTAAAAAATATCAGGATTTTTATATTCAGCCCACCCTTCACTTTCAACGCCGCAGTCTTTCGGCTCTCTCCTGCTGAATTCTTTGCTACGCATGTATAATTCCCCGAATCACTAATCGTAGTTTGCCTTATCGAAAGCATCAATGTATACTCATCGATTTTATGGTAAATAGATCGAAGCAATGGTTGATTATCTTTGAGCCAGTATAAGTCTATTGGTAAATCACCGGAAGTTACCATACACATTACCCTCACCGATTGCCCGCCATTGACACCATTTGCATTGAAGTGGAATTGATCAATTTGTGGTAATTCTTTTTTTTTTACAGAGGAGACAAATAAAATACAATACAAATAAGAAATGTTATAAGCCAAACAAATAATGTTTTTTGTTAATAAAAAGTGATTTGATACAAGTTGTTGTCGTGAAGTGTTAGGTTTTAATTGTTGGAGGAGTTCCCAATGCACCAGCAATATTTATGTATATCTAGTAGTTAACAAAAATCAGGGAATTTTAAAAACTAAATTTTAACTTTAAGCACAACTTAATTTGGAATACAAATTTGTTTTTGTTTTGCATTATGCTAACCAACCCTTGACGGTAAGTGTTGTTGAAACTTCAGCTTCGCCAGCCCTATTTGCCCCTACACATGTATAGTTGCCCGCATGATGTCCGTGAACACTTTCGATATTCAGCGAGCTGCTTCGTTTGCCATGCATCAAGATTTGAATGCCATTTATTGTTTGGGCCAGTTGATCGTTGTAGTACCAAGTTATGTTGTATGGGAAATCACCATGAACCACGGCACAGGTCAATTGAAAATAATCACCAACAAATAGTGGCTCATCGGCGGCATTGGTTGGTAGGGGAGCAAGTTTAGGTGGAACTGTATAGTATAGGATGGGAAAATAGAGGATTATAGAGGAGAAAATAAAATTAAAAACAAAATAAAAGTTATTTTAAGCTTAAAACTAAAACAAAGAGATGGGATTAATATGTCCACGCTACTACCATTGACCACAAGTTGAGCTGCATAACTTGAAATACCAGCAGCATTTTTTCCATAACACGTATAGTTGCCAGCATGAGATCCTTGAACGGATTCTATTGTAAGCACACTGCTGCGTGAACCCATTTTGGCGACATTTATACCCATTGCTTCGGAGTTACTCTCCATCAGGCGAATATCATTGTAGAACCAGTAGATCATCAAGGGATGATCACCATGAATAATCGAACATTGTAGAGTAAAATAGTCACCGGGGAAAAATGCATCAGCACCAGGAGAGAATGGCGCAATTTTTGGAAGAACTATAAAATTATTTTACTTTAAGTTTACATATTTTATTTTCAAAAATTTTTTTAACAATGATGGAAGAATTTTGTAAGCACATCTGCTAGGGGAGTAAAAATAGAGTTTTGAGTCAAAATATTAAAACTTACACTTTCAGAGTTATCAAGCATAAGTGAGAACGCCATGAATGAGTTCAATGTTTAAGGAAAACTTAACAGATGAGCATATTTTGTAAACCAATGCTCTAGAAACTGGAATTAGAAAACCTTTGCGGAGCTGCTTGTTGAACCTTTAAATCTTTTCTTAAAAAATTGTGTCGGGTGTTTTGTGCAATTTTTTATTTATGTTACATATATGTGCATTTCCATGCAATCTGCCTGCAAAGCTTTGCTTCTTTTTATACATTCATGCAACTAATTTTGTTTTGTTTTTGCAATACTCACAAGCCAATTCAGCACTTCTTAAAATCAACCTGGCAAAATTTAACTTTTATCGAAGAAAGAAGATTAAAAATTAAAAGAAAATTAGTAAGCAAACTACTAGTTAAGCATTAGTCTAGCAAACTAAACTACTCCTTCTCTAACCGTAAACGCTTAATTCAGTTGTAAATGTTTGTTTCCCAGCGCGATTCTTAGCGTGACAAGTAAAATTTCCCGCATGATGATCATCAACCGAATCGATTGTCAGCAAACTACTTCTTTTTCCAGCTTTTATTGTTGTTATACCTAAATTCTCACTAACTTGCTGATCGTTGAGTGTCCATTGAATGAGTAGTGGTAAATCACCATCCGGAACAGAGCATTGTAGTGTCAGATATTGACCAGTTTGAGCTGGTCCCTTTTCAAATGCAAATGGAATTATTCGAGGAAGGACTGGATGAGCAAAGGAATAAAACAAAAAAAAAAGGAAACAAAAATCAATACAGAAGAATTTATAGAATTTAATTTAACCTATAACTTTCAGTTGAGTTGTGTAACTAGACTTTCCAGCCTTATTTGATCCCTGACAAGTGTAATTGCCAGCATTTCGATCTGTTACACTTTCAATTGTAAGCACACTACTACGACGTCCAAGTTTTGCAATTACAACATCACTATCGTCTGATGATACAATTGGTTGCTTATTGAATGTCCAAAGTATATTCAGCGGCAAATCACCTTCAGTGATCGTACATTGATAGGTTATGTATTGTCCAAGATGGACTGGTTGATTGCCAGATGAAAATGGTGAAATCTGTGGCGGAACTGCGGACATATGGGAGGTGTGTGAGAAATAAAAACAAATCGAATCAAACCAAATTAAATTCTTATCAAACCAACTCTAACAAAAGAATTATAAACTAATAACCATTGACAATTAATTCAGCAGTATATTCGCTGAATTCAGCTTGATTTTTTGCTTTGCACGTATAATTGCCAGCATTATTTCCATTAACCGAATCGATTGTAAGCACACTGACTTTTTTGCCAATTTTCGATGTTGTTATGCCAGAAAATGTATTCAGCGGATAATCATTGAATAACCACAATATATCAATTGGAAGATCTCCTTTAGAGATTGTACATTGTACGGTGACTGAGTCTCCAAAATTTGCAGGTTCATCTCCAAAGAAGAAAGGTGTGATTTTAGGAGGAACTAGAGGGATTAATAAAGAATAAAATAACTTAATACTACTAAAAGTGAAATTATATTGGATAAAAGAAAAATTCACAATTCAGAAGGTACCATTGACAATTAAAACAGCTGTATGTGAAGCAACACCAGCTAAATTACGTGCCCGACACGTATAATTTCCCACATGCCCTGCATTAACTGAATCAATAGTCAATACACTAGCACGCTTTCCACTTTTGAGAATAGTTACTCCAGCATGAAATGAACTCATTGTTGCATTATTGAGTAACCATTCAATATCGATTGGCATGTCACCCGATGATATGATACAATTTACAGAAACTGTGTCTTCAAAGCTAGCTGGATCAGCACCAAAATCAAAGGCAGACACTTTTGGAGGAGCTGAATGGAAAAAGTAAATTGTGTAAAACTCAAATCAAACCGTGGGATCCTTTTTACAACTTTGTGTGTAAATTTTGCTGAATAGCTGACTTTAATTTATAAAAAAACTTATTTTTTCCTTTATTAAGGATTCCTTAAGATTAAAAAATTAAGGTTAAATTCTTTAAACGTGAAAATGCTAACAACATTTTATTCAATATTCAGTAAAACCGTGGGATCCTTCCTAGAGCTGTGTGTGCGAAATTTGTTAAATAGCTGACTTAAATTTATAAATACTGCTTTAAGTGAATAATAGAAGAGCAAAGTAAACTTGTCTCAGTTAAAATTCTTCAAATGTGAAAATGCTAAAAAACTTTTAGTCGGCAGGTGACAAATATTTATGCAACTTCTGGTAGAATCTATTACACTTATTATATAACAAAATATGGTTTAAAAAATGACATCGACAAATCTTGTTTTTAAAGCGTTGACACACAAGAAGCTTACAATTGTACATACAAATATTATGATTAAGTCCTTATAAATAAAGCAAAAGCATCAAATTATGTCTTCCAGAAAAGAGCATTTAAAAGCGTTAAGCGATTAAGCATTTTCTTATAAGCATTAACATCATGCAACTTTTCAGGAATTTTAAGGATTCAATTTGTCGGATCGATGATAGAAAATTAAAAAAAAGTCCAATTTAAAAGAATAAAATAATTTTGGTACATTTAATTTTTCTGTTTCTTCTTTTTTATTTTTCTTTTTAAATACCATTAACAATCAATTGAGCAGTATAATTAACAGACGCAGCATGATTTTTAGCTTTACACGTATAGTTTCCAACGTGTCCAGCATGCACCGAATCAATCATCAAAACACTCAAACGTTTTCCCATTTTCGAAGTAGAAACACCAGAATATGAATTAATTGGATAATCATTGAAAAGCCATTCAATGTCTAGTGGAAGATCACCACTTGATACAAGACAGTTAACAGAAACGGAATCCTCAAAATTAGCCGTCTCATCGCCAAAATCAAAATGAGTTATTTTTGGGGCAACTGTAAGAATTAGGTAGATAGTACGATAAAAGTTTAAAATTCGCCTTAAATAATTTGTCATTTGAAATGTGCGCTGAATGATGTTTGTATTCAATTCAGCGCATATTTTTTAATTTTGCAAGAAACGTTTCATATAACTCTTAAACATACATAGTTTACCTATGACCTTAAATATGTATTTTTTGGAACGCACTTAAGACAAAACAAAATGGGCTGAATAGCGTTCATGATGAATTCAGCGGAACTTTTTTGTTTAGGATTTGGGTGACTGGCGATTTAAACAAAAAATTAAGGATTGAATAACAAGGAATGTGAGTAAAATCAAATAAATATGAAATATAAAAACTCTTGAGTAAAAATCTAGTCAAACCGTTAACTAGAAGTTGTGCTGACTGTATTGCTGAATTAGCTTGGTTTTTAGCTTTGCACGTATAATTTCCAACATGACGTGCGTGAACATTATCGATTGTAAGCATACTTGTACGTTTGCCTCCTTTGAGCACAGTAACACCAGAATATGAGTTAATAGGATAATCATTAAAAAGCCATTCAATATCGATTGGTTGATCTCCGGATGATATCAAACATGTTACAGAAACAGAATCTTCAAAATTTGCAGGCTCTTCTCCGAAAGTGAAGGGCACAATATTTGGTGGCACTGTGTTTAAAGAATAACAAGTTAATATCTTTGATGTAAGATGTATTTAAATATTTAAGTTTGAGCAATGTGCACCGAAAACCTATATCAAATACTTAAAAAATTGGACTCGTATAAGGAAGGAATTCCATAGGTAAAGGATAATGAAATATCAAAGAAAAATTGATAAAAACTGTTAACTAAACAATTCTTAACCATTAACTATCAATTCAGCTGAATATTCACTAGCTGCAGCTTTATTTTTCGCCTTGCATGTATAATTTCCAGCGTGCCCTGCATGAACCGAGTCAATAGTTAACAAACTGGTACGTTTTCCACCACGTACAACTGATATTCCAGCAAAAATATTAACAGGCTGACCATTGAATAACCATTCAAGTTCGATAGGCAAATCTCCAGACGAAATCAAACAATTAACTGATACAGAGTCTTCAAAATTTACGGGCTCGTCTCCAAAATTAAATGGCGTTAGATGTGGTGGCGCTGAATTTAGATTGAACAAAATAAAATTAAAGGTAAACAAATTATAAAATCAACACAAAGAAATGTTGAAGACGATTCAAAAAATCTGTTAACTCTTAACCAAATAAAGTATTTATTATTGTGTTGTGTTGTTGTTTTTTATTTATTTTTAGGAATAATTTTGTAAGCCGACTTGAAAGAGAACTAAAATTAAATGAAACTGAACGAACAAATTTTAACTTAAATATTTTCTACCATTTACAATCAATTCAGCTGTAAAATTGGCTGAATCAGCTTCATTTTTCGCTAAACAAGAATAATTCCCAGCATGACCACCATGTACTGAGTCGATTGTCAATATACTAGCTTTTCGTCCTCCCTTTACAATTGATATTCCAGTGTATGCATTTATTGATTGTCCATTAAATAACCAAATTATATCCATTGGCAAATCACCGAGATATATCAGACAGTTGACCGAAACAGATTCCTCAAAATTAACAGCATGATCACCAAAATCAAAAGGAGCTATTTTAGGAGGGACTTTAAAAGTATTTTTAAGCATTAATAAACAATAATTGGAAGAGAATGTTTTATTTTGTCTACATAAAAAAATAATAATAGTTTAGAATACCCTTTACGACCAATTCAGCAGTGTAGTTTGCTGATGCTGCTGAATTCGATGCAACACAAGTATAATTTCCTGCATGATTTGCTCTAACATAATCAATTGTCAAAGCATAAGTTCGCTTTCCCAATTTGGCTGTTGATATTTCCAATTGATCATCAAGAGCACGACCATTAAGTAACCAAACAAACCTAATGGGAAAATCACCAGACGTAACCAAACACTGAACACTAGTCGATTCACCAAAATTAGCTGGTTCATCACCAAACGTAAAATTTGCGATTTTCGGAGGAACTTTGAAAAAGGAAACGGGAAAATAAAATAATAACTATCAACTTAAAAATTAAAGTAAATTGTATTTGTTTACGAATATTTAAAAAAATAACCATTAACAACTAATGCAGCTGAATATTCAGTTGAATCAGCATTGTTCTTTGCTTTGCACGTATAATTCCCCGCATGTCCACCATGAACTGAATCAATTGTCAGCACACTAGTTCGTTTTCCATTTCGCATCACAGAAATTCCAGCATAAATATTCACTGGTTCACCATTTAATAACCAAAATATTTCGATTGGGAGGTCTCCGGAAGATATTAGACAGTTGACAGATACAGAATCTTCGAAATTTATCGGATCCTGACCAAAATCAAAATGGGCGATTTTTGGTGGCGCTGAATAGAATATAAATATTGCGATTTTTAGTTTTTAATCGTCAAACACAAAAGCAATGTTCCCCAAATATATTTTCTTTTTTCATAGAATTCAACTGAAGTGATCCTAGAGTGTTGTATTATGTATGACTGTTTCTTGTATTTTGTGTATGAACAAATTTTTGTAAGCATTCAAGCAGGAGTAAGCACAATTCAAAGAAATGACAAAAAACCTAAACAAATAATTTAAAATACCATTTACAACCAATTCAGCTGTATAAGAAGCTGTATCAGCTGCATTCTTTGCAGTACAGGTATAATTTCCAGCATGACCACCATGTACGGAATCGATTGAAAGTAAACTAATTTTCTTCCCTCCTTTAACGATTGTTACTCCTGTGTAAGCATTGATTGGTTGTCCATTAAATAGCCAACCAATATCCATAGGCAAATCTCCAAGATATATCAAACAATTTACTGAGACAGATTCTTCAAAATTCACAGCATGATCACCAAAATCAAAAGGAGCTATTTTGGGAGGGACTTAAAAAATAATAAACAAAATTAATAGGGAATCATTAAATTGGAAAGAAAAAAATGTCTTTTTTAAGAAATTCAAATTAAAATAAAATTTCGTAAAAATACCCTTAACGACTAATTCAGCAGTGTAATTTGCTGATGCAGCTGAATTTGATGCAACACAAGTATAATTTCCCGCATGATTCGCTCTAACGTAATCAATTGTCAGAGCATAAGTTCTTTTTCCAAATATAGCCGTTGAAATATCCATGTGTCCATCAAGCGCACGACCATTTAATAACCAATCAAATTTAATGGGAAAATCACCAGACGTAACCAAACACTGAACACTTGTCGATTCACCAAAATTTGCTGGTTCATCACCAAATGAAAAATGAGCGATCTTTGGAGGAACTTTAAGGGATGTGAAAAAATAATACAGAAAATTTCAACAAAAAGGAAAAATAAAATGATATATTTTTTTTTAAATTAGAATATTAAGAAAAATAACCATTAACAACTAATGCAGCTGAATATTCAGCTGAATCAGCTTTGTTTTTTGCTTTGCAAGTATAATTTCCCGCATGGCCACCATGAACTGAATCTATTGTCAGCACACTTGTACGTTTTCCAGTTCGCATCACAGAGATTCCAGCATATATATTTACTGGTTCACCATTTAGTAACCAAAATATATCAATTGGAAGGTCTCCGGAAGATATGAGGCAGTTGACAGAAACGGAATCTTCGAAATTGATCGGATCCTGACCAAAATCAAAAGGAGCAATTTTTGGTGGAGCTGAATAGAATATATATAATGTGTTTATTTTTGCCCATAACAAACATAAAGACTCTATATTGCCCTCAGATACAGATTTAACAGCTTTTTAACCTGGAGTGTTGTGTTATGTATGACTAATGTTCTTTTGAAAGTAACTTATTGTGTATGTACATATTTTTGTAAGCACTTAAGCAGGAGTAAGCACAATTCAAAAAAAAATACATTAAACTGAAGAAAAAATAATTATATACCATTAACAACCAACTCAGCGGTATACGAAGCAGTATCGGCTTCATTCTTTGCAGTACAAGTATAATTTCCAGCATGACCACCATGTACTGAATCGATAGAAAGAACACTAATTTTCTTTCCTCCTTTAACTATTGTTACCCCTGTGTAAGCATTAATTGGTTGTCCATTAAATAGCCAACCTATATCCATTGGCAAATCTCCAAGATATATCAAACAGTTTACTGAGACGGATTCTTCAAAATTAACAGCATGATCGGCGAAACCAAAAGGAGCTATTTTGGGAGGTACTAACAAAAAATTAAGCCTTTTAGTTAAATTCAGAAACTCAAAAACTAAACTAAAAGGATAATTTTTAAGTTGAGAAGTTCGGAAATGTTAGGTAACACTCCCACCATGAGATAATAAAATACCATCAAGCACGCACTCTTATAAATTCACCCACATCTATCAACAAAATAATTTGGGGATGTATTTTCAAAAGGAAGGAAATAATAAAATTATACAAAAATATTAACTACTTCAGAAAAACTACACAACAAACCATCGACTCTTAATTCGGCAGTATGATTGACTCTTCCAGCCCTGTTTTCAGCGATGCAAGTATAGTTACCAGCATGTTTTGCTGAAACTGCATCAATTGTTAAATCGTGAATTCTTTTACCACGGCGAGATAGTACAATTTCTAAATATGGTTCCAAATCTTTATTATTCAGCTTCCAAGTGACATTTACTGGTAAATCACCACCGGCTATTGTGCATTGTACCGATACTAATTCTCCATAATTTATCGAATCTTCTCCAAATGAAAATGGAGATATTTTTGGTAAAACTAAACAAAAAAAAATTATAAATAAAAACTGCAATTAGTGTTTTTTTTTTTAATGTAATAAATGGCAAAACAGTTGAACAAGAATGGATGTAAGATAAGCAAATAGATTTTTAAAGACCTCCCGATAAAGTCTAATGTAAGTACACAACAAACCATTGACTATCAGTTCCGCTGAATGACCAGCAGACCCAGCTGAATTGCTAGCAATACATGTATAAATTCCAGCATGTTTTGCCTCAATTGCATCAATCATTAAATTATTAATTCTTTGTCCACGTTTCTCGGTCATTATTTCTAATTCCGGAACTAAAGGATGTTTATTTAGCGTCCACATAACCGATACAGGTAAATCTCCACCAGATATTGTACAATGGACCGAGACAGGTTCACCAAAGTTCAACGGTTCATCACCAAACGAGAACGGGGAAATTTTAGGAGGGACTGATGTTCAGAATATAATAAAAGAAAAAAACAAAAAAGAAGAAAATAAATAGAACTTGCTGCTAACCATTCACAATAAGTCTTGCTGAATGAGCTGTTATTCCAGCTTTATTTTGTGCATGACAAGAGTAAACTCCCGAATGATGTCCTGCAACTGATTCGATTGTTAAAACGTTCACCCTTTTTCCAATTCTAGACATTGAGATATCGTGGAAGGAATCAATGGTGGCATTATTCAGCAACCAGCTGACATTTATTGGTAGGTCTCCACCCAGGATTGTACATTGAACGGCAGCTGGTTCACCAAAGTTTAAGGGTTCTTCACCAAAATCAAATGGTGCTATTTTCGGTGCAACTATTAAATCAAAATATATGAAAAGGCAAAATATGTTTCCTTAGTATCTATACAGCTAGGCTGAATTCAGTTTTCATACAACGAATTTAGCTCAGCTGAATTTGATTTGCGCAACTATTAAATCAATACGAAAAGAAAAAAAAAATTTGTTCCCTTAGTATCTATTCAGCTAGGCTGAATTCAGATATCCTACGACGAATTCAGCTCAGCTGAATATGTTTTCTGCTTAATGAGAACTCCCATACGCACGGATGTTGTTATAAATAGTTATTTTGTATGAGTAATAATGAAGAGGAGAACACAAAATAAAATTTACCAACTAAAATTAATATGAATTTTAATATTATTAAGCAAAGCTTCAAACCATTAACAATCAATGTGTCAGTGTATTTAGCTGACCCAGCCCAATTCTCAGCTAAACAAGTATAATTTCCTGCATGTTCAGCACTTACAGATTCAATTGCTAAAGCGTATGTATGACGTGTGAATTTAGTTGTTGCAATATGAAGGTGTTCTGGTAAATTATAGCCATTCAGCTGCCAATTAACTTTCATCGGCCAATCACCGCCAGCAATAGTACATTGTATTGATGCGGGTTCACCAAAATTCATAGGTTCATCGCCAAATTGAAATGGTGTTATGCGAGGTGGAACTAGTAGATGTTTGCAATTATTACAATTTAAATTATTCTAAGTGTTAGTCATTTTAAAAACTACAATAATTATTCAAAAAAAAAAAATACTAAATCCATGCCATCTTTTTAGTTAGATGTTAATTTTATCTTAATTTTTTAATTTTTAATACCATTGACTGTAAGATTTACACTTTGTGACGATTGACCAGCAAAATTTGTGGCAGTACAAATATAGGTGCCAGTGTGAGCCGGTGTTGCTTTTGGAATTGATAAAATACTTGATTTTGGACTTATGCGATGGGTACGCATTACAGGTTGTGTTTCGTTGATTCTACTATCGCTTGCGTATCGCTGAAAACTCCAGTTAATTTTCAATGGTCGATCACCTTTTGATATTTGACACATTAAGTCAATAGAATCGTCAGTATTTATAATGTCATCCGTTTGAATAGGTGAAATTTGAGGTAAAACTAAGGAAAAACAAAATATAAATATGTATATGTAGACAAAGCTCAATGGAGTTATTAAGCTGAATACAGAATTATAATGCGCTGAATATGGACATATTTTCCTGAGTATCATTAGATTTTTCTATTTCATCTCTTATAACAAACTACACAACTAAATATGTATCTGCTGAATGCCTTCTATTTAAAATATATATTTTGCTGAATACTATCAATTTCGATTTTAAATGCACATGTTTATTAAGCTCTTTTAGCTGAATTTGACTTTTATACCTTGGTCTTGTTTGTGTATGTAAACTTTTAAAGGTGTTTGTGTTGGATATTCATTATTTTGGAAAAAGAAAGGAACCAAACAAAAGAACCAATAAAATGAAAACATAAAAATATTCAAAATATTTTACTATCGCACCATTTACGAATAATTCAGCAGTGTATGAACTTGCACCAGCACTATTTGAAGCTATACAAGTATAGTTTCCACTATTTTCAGCCTTTACAGACTCCACAGTAAGCAAACTAATGCGATCACCAATTTTACTAGCCATCAAACCCATATGTGAAAAAATGGTCAAATTATTGTGTCCAGCGGATTTTCAATGGTAAGTCTCCTTTAGAAACATGACAAGTCAATTGAACACTATCTCCTGAATTTGCTTCATCATCAAAGCTAAATGGATGTATGGATGGCAGTACTAAGTTGTCGTTGGATGAGTCATTGTCAAGGGAGAGAAAATAAAATAAAGCAAAAAATTATAGTTGCTATGATATAACGAAAATAACCATTGACTTTTAATTCAGCTCGAAAAACACTTTGCCCAGCAATATTCGTTGCAATACACGCATATTCTCCACGATGATCTCCAGTGATATAATCTATATTCAGCGTACTCGATTTGGATGACATTCTTCCCAGAATTATTTCAGAGTCACCATTAATCAAAGTCTTATCTCCTTTAGTTACTGAACATTGTACTCCCATACTATCACCAGAATTGGTTGCCTCATCTCCAAATGAGAATGGAAGGATTTGGGGTGGGACTGGCGGTGGATACACAAACAAAAATTGTAAATTGAGTCCATGTGATGTTAATAGGAAGATCTCCTTTAGTTACTGAACATTGTACTCCCATACTATCACCAGAATTGGTTGCCTCATCTCCAAATGAGAATGGAAGGATTTGGGGTGGGACTGGCGGTGGATACACAAACAAAAATTGTAAGCAAATAAAAATAAGAACTTCTAACTTTATAAGAAAATAGGTGAAAAATACTGATTTCTCTACCATTAACTAGTAATTCAGCGGATTGTTCAGTTAAACCGGCCTTATTTATGGCAATACACTTAAAAGTCCCACGATGATGATCGCTTATCGAATCAATACTTAAGGAGCTTAATTTCTGGGACATTTTAATAATTCTTATCCCACCTAATTCATTGGTAATGGGTTTCTCATTTAACGACCATTCAATTTTTAGTGGTAGATCACCCTTGAATACCATACACTGCACAGCAGTACTATCGCCAAAATTCGATGGTTCCTCACCAAACATGATGGGCAAGATTTGTGGTGGAACTGAGTGAAGGGAAATTGGATGGTTAACTTATTACAACCAAATAAAAAACAAACAAATAAAATTTTATTCTATGAAATAATAAAAAATAAAAATTGAATTTCTACCATTAACAAGCAATTCAGCGGATTGTTCAGCTAATCCAGCTTTATTTTTAACAATACACTTAAAAATCCCACGATGATGATCATTTATTGAATCAATGCTAAGTGAACTTAATTTTTGTGACATTTTCATTATACGAATGCCATCAAGTTCATTTGTAATTGGTTTGTCATTCAGTGACCATTCGATTTTTAATGGTAGATCACCTTTGAATACCATACAATTGACAGCAGTGCTGTCGCCGAAATTCGAAGGTTCTTCCCCAAAAATAATTGGCATAATTTGTGGTGGAACTAAGTAAAATATAGGATAATTTTGGATTTAAATCATCACAACAAAGCAAACAATAAAATTAAATAAAATTGAAAGACATCTTAAATTGTGATATAAGTCTATATAGTTGTATACCATTGACATTCAACTCAGCTGAATGATTAAATTGTCCAGCTGAATTAGATGCAACGCACGTATAATCCCCACTATTTCCAGCTGAAACTGATGACAACGACAAAACACTCGTACGATCGCCTATTTTTGTCGAAACTGCTCCCATTGCTGAATTGACCGTTGTATTACGAAAAAGCCACTTGACTTTGATGGGAAGATCACCTTTAGCAACATGACACATCAGCTGTACGCTATCACCAGAATTTGCATCACCATCAAATGCAAACGGATTTATGTAAGGAAGAACTTTTATGGACATACAAATAAGGTTAAACAAAAATGGCGAAACAGCATTGATACTTAATTCTACTTCTAAATGTTGGTTAATAATACTTTTCTACGTGGGTACATAAAATGCGAATTTAGACAAACCATTAACTTGTAATTCAGAAACAAATTCACTACTTCCAGCGTTATTTGTGGCAATACATTTATATACCCCCCTATGCAAGGCTTCGAGGGAGTCAACATTCAATGAACTTGTTCTTTTATTCAAACGAACCAAACTAAATTCATGCTCGCCATTTATAATAGGAGCTGAATTCAGTGTCCAACGAATTTCTATTGGCAGATCTCCTTTTGGTACAACACAACTTGTACTAGCGATCTCACCGATATCAGCAGTTTCTTCACCAAAATAAAATGGTAGCACTTGGGGTGGAACTAAAACAAATCAGGGCATAAATTAAAAATTTGAAAATAAAATTAAATATCCTACAAAATCGTATTCCGTCTCAATATATTTATAAAACACAAACCATTAACTTGCAATTCAGCTAAGTACTCATGACTTCCCGCCTTATTTCTAGCAATACACTTATAAAGCCCACGATGTCTTGCATCTAGCGAATCAATATTCAGTGAACTTGTGCGGGAGTTCATTCGGAACAATGTGAATCCATGTTCACCAGATATAACTGGTGCTGAATTCAATGTCCAGTGAATTTCAATTGGCAAATCACCTTTGGGTATTATGCAAGTTACTCCAGCTACTTCACCTGTATTTGCTGGATCATCACCAAACGAGAATGGCTGAATTTGGGGAGGAGCTTTGGAAAACGAGGATGCAAATTAATACTACAATATAATATAACCGAAGAACTTAACAAACAAAATAAAAGAATTATAATCTAATCAGCAAAAGTCACAAACCATTGACATGCAATTCAGCTGAATACTCAGTTATGCCGGCAATATTTTTTGCGATACACTTATAAATGCCACGATGTTGCGCTTCTAGAAATTCAATACTTAAAGAACTAGTACGAGCATTAACTCGAGAAAGGGCAAAACGTTGTTCGCCAGATATAATAGGAGCTGAATTGAGAGTCCATCGTATTTCAATAGGTAAATCGCCTTTGGTAATCATGCAAAATACTCCAGTTACTTCTCCGGTATTCAGTGGATCATCGCCAAAATCAAATGGCTGAATTTGAGGCGGAACTTAAGGAGAAAAAAAAACATACAAGCAAATAATAACTTAAAATCAAAAAATAATTTCTAGTTCATCTTCAAAATAAATAAAAACTCTACGTAAATACATTCTAATTCAGCTATTTTCACAAACCATTGACATGCAATTCAGCAGAGAACTCATTAGTTCCGGCTTTATTTTTCGCTATACACTTATAAACTCCACGATGTACGGCACCTAACGAATCGATATTAAGAGAACTTGTGCGTGCATTCATTCGTGAAAGGGAGAATCCATGTTCACCAGAAATAATCGGTGCTGAATTCAGTGTCCAGCGAATTTCTATTGGCAAATCCCCTTTGGGAACTAGACAAAATACGGCGGCCATTTCTCCAGTATTTGAGGGTTCATCACTAAAGGAAAATGGCTGAATTTGGGGTGGGACTTGACGAAAACAAAAAGAAAATTGCAAATCAAAGAAAAGTATTTAAGTTAAAAAAAATATATAATTTTATAACAAAAAGGTTGCTATTGCGTTCACAAACCATTGACTTGCAATTCAGAACTGTATTCAGAGTATCCTGCTGAATTGTTCGCAATGCATTTATAGTTCCCTCTATGGTTGCCGTCTAAGGACTCTATATTAAGCACACTAGCTCTTTTGTTCATTTTAAGCAAACTAAATCCATTTTCGCCATTAACAATCAATGCCGAGTTTAAGGTCCAGTAAATATCTAATGGCAAATCTCCTTTTGGTACAATACATGTAACACTGGCTATTTCACCACGATTAAGCGGTTCTTCACCAAATGAAAACTGAGCAACCTGAGGAGCAACTAAAAGAATCGATATTTTGTGAGCGATGATGGCGAAACAGCAGAAAGAAGGATAAATCAGTGCAAGAACACGGATAAAAGGCAGAAAAAGGTAATAATTACGATGGGAAAGTGTTACAAATCTATTAGGCACTTTATTTTTAGACCAATTTATTACACACCATTTACTCTTAATTCAGCTATATGCTCAGAATAGCCCGCTGAATTGTTTGCAATGCATTTATATAGTCCTCTATGCATTGCTTCAAGTGCATCAATATTCAATACACTTGATCGTTTACTCATCTTGATGACGCTGAATCCATTTTCACCATTCACAATTAACGCTGAATTAATAGTCCAATAAATGTCGAGAGGAAGGTCACCTTTGGGAACCATACAAATTGCACTGGCAATTTCACCACGATTCAAAGGCTCTTCGCCAAACGAGAATGGAGAAACCTGTGGTGGAACTTAAGAGAATGTGTGTGTAAAAATAGCGAAACAGCGTGGAAATTTTTTAAAAGATGCTTTAAAGCTAATCCAGATGCCTGCTTACAAATTACATATTCACTATTTCTAGATAGACAAACCATTGACGCGCAATTCAGCAGCATGTTCAGATAATCCAGCAAGATTTATGGCTATACATCTGTAAACTCCTCGATGTTTGGCTTCGGCTGAATCGATATTTAAGTAACTGGTTCGAGGATTCATTTTCATTATGGTAAAACCCTCTTCACCAGTTACTATAGGGACAGAATTGAGTGTCCAGTGAATATCAAGAGGTAAATCTCCCTTTAGAACAGTACACATAACATTTGCAGTTTCACCGTTATTCAATGGTTCCTCGCCAAACGAAAATGGTGACACTTGTGGTGGTACTTTAATAGAATATTATTTATTTACGATAGAAAATGGCGAAACAGTGTTAATGAAATCGAAGAAAATTTTAAGCGAAAACCTATATACATAACTTAGACTAGTTATTTCCCAATTCTAATTATAGAACGAACCATTAACTTGTAATTCAGCTTCATATTCAGAAATTCCTGCTAAATTAATTGCGATACACTTGTATGTTCCTCTATGTTTTGCATCGAGAAAATCAATATTAAGATAACTAGTACGAGGATTCATTTTCATTATGGTAAAACCATCTTCACCGGAAACAATAGGCGCTGAATTAACGGTCCAATAAATATCCAAAGGTAAATCACCTTTCGGAACAACACAATTGATACTTGTGACATCGCCCATATTTAGAATTTCATCACCAAAATTAAATGCCATAATATGCGGACGAACTAAAGAAGATTTAAATAAGGTTAACTCAGCTAAAAAAGGGATAGATGGAAGGAAAACTTATAATAATCAATAATCATACAATTAAATATCAAACCAAGAAGAAATATGACTAAAATCTAACCATTAACATGTAATTCAGCTGAGGATTCAGCAAATCCTGCTTTATTATTTGCAATACATTTATAAAGTCCACGATGTTTAGCTTCGAGTAAGTTAATATTCAGTGAACTTGTTCGAGGATTCATACGAAATATGGTAAAACTATCTTCACCCGAAACTATAGGTGCTGAATTCAAAGTCCAATGAATATTCATTGGCGTATCTCCTTTTGAAACCATACATTGAACGCCAGCCATATCACCGGTATTCATAGCTTCTTCTCCGAAGCTGAATTGCATTATTTGTGGGGGAACTTTTAGGAGGAAAATAAACGAAATGCAAAACTAATAAAAATCAACTAAATTTCAAAAAACAACATCAAAGAAGAACACAAAAATAAATATTCAGCAACCGTTGACTTTCAACTCTGAGCTAAATTCAGCAAATCCAGCTGCATTTTCAGCAATGCATTTAAATACTCCACGATGTTCTTGTTCAACCGAGGCTATATTCAGCACACTTGTCTTTGCTGACAGTTTTAATATTGTGATTCCTTCTTCACCGGTTACAATTGGCCTAGAATTTAGCGTCCATTTAATAGTAATTGGAGTGTCTCCTTTTAATATCATACATTGGACACCAGCACTTTCTCCAGTATTTGTGGGATCATCACCAAATGAAAAAGGCAAAACCGATGGTGGAACTGAAGGTGGGCAAAACAGAGGATGGTGATGGTGAAAAAAGGGGAATGAATATAATTTCAACAAAAAATCCAAACAATTAAGAACTTCGAAGAAAAAATTTTGTAAATACCATTGACATGCAATTCAGCTGAATGGTCAACACTCCCAGCTGAATTTGATGCCACGCAAGTATAAACGCCACTATGGCGTGATCTTGCAGACTCAATACTCAAAACGCTTATACGTTGGCCAGATCGTGTAATCAGAGTACCATCATTCGATCCAAACATGCGGTATCCATTAAATTTCCAGTAAATATCAATTGGCAAATCACCCTTTATCACTGCGCAGTTAACTGTGGCCATATCTAAAGCATTGACTGGCTCTCCAAACTCGAAGGCAAGAATTTGTGGAAGCACTTAATTAAAGGATTCAAAAGGGAAGAAGATTGGTTTTGAAACAAAAGAACAAACAATAATCCTTTAGAAACAAAAATAAACATTCAAAACATCCATAAAGCCGAAAGTCTTAACCATTAACTGCCAACATAGCTGAATGTCTTGTTACACCAGCTGAATTCGTCGCAACGCATGAATAATTGCCAGAATGTCTTGCTCGAACCGACTCAATACTAAGAACACTTATTCGTTGACTATTCCGAGTGACGACAACTCCATCGTTGGTAAATACTCTTCCGCCATTTTTAGTCCAAACAACATCGATTGGTAGATCTCCTTTGTTAACAGTACAGTAAGCTGAAACCATGTCCATTTCGTTGATACTTTCAGCTCCAAAGTCAAAAGCCATAATTTGGGGCAGAACTAAAATCGGTTCAGAATAGTGGTGTGGGTATGGAATAAACACAAAATACAGTCAGAGGCAGGGAATTAACATAATCGAACGACTAAACGAAAAATAATGGCTACTTCAAAACCAAAAAACGAAAATAATATCAAAAGAGACCGTTAACTCTCAATTCAGCAGTATGAAAAGCAACACCAGCTGCATTCCTAGCGACACAAGTGTAATTTGCTCGATGACGAGCATGTACCGATTCAATACTCAACATTGTTATACGCTGAGTTGTTTTTGTTATTAAAATTCCATCGTTGGTTGATAATTTACGCCCCGAATTTGGTGACGGCGCAGTTGTCCAATAGAGTTCGAGGGGCATATCTCCTTTGTTTGCTGTACATGTTGCTGACACCATGTCGTACATGTTAATTGTTTCCTCACCAAAGTCAAAGGCAACAATTTGTGGTGGAACTGCGGCGGCGAACGTAGGGAATTTATTAAAATCACGAATAAAACCAACGTTGTTTTTTGTAAGCACTTAGGTGAATAATTAACCAACGCTGAATTCGTCAAAAATCTATTATATTTCCCCCCAAAATGTGTATAGCTGACATCATTTTTTTTTTAAATTTTTTTAATTTGAATGAGATAGAGATTAATTTTATGAACAGACGAACAGACAAACCTTTATTTTGCAACATGATGTCAGCTATTAAGGTAGATTTTATGAAAATAATGATAAAACTTACCCATAACTTGAACTTCCAATGAACCACGTGCAGAATATCCCTCAGCATTCTTAGCAACACAAGTATAAGTAGCTTGATCTGAATTCCTTTCGACATTTTCAATGATAAGTGTTCCATTGGGGAAAACCTTTTGTTTTCGGTTGATAGGTAGTGCACGGTTGTCTAGAATTGGAAAAATCAGTGAATTACATAATTTTGTTACTCGTAGAATAATTCTTTACATACCTCTTTCCCAAACGATTGAATCAATTGGATATCCAGCAACTGGGCATGTTACGATCAAATTCTCTCCGGCCACAATAGCTTTCTTTTCCATTTGTCTGATGTAGGGCAATCCATAGACGTTCAATTTAGCCGAATGTTCAGCAATTCCGACTTTACTACTTGCTATGCACTTGTATAAACCACCATCGTTTGCATGAACCGAGGTAATATTCAAATACGACACAACATCTCCATTAACTGTAACATATTGTCCAACTTGGTATCTGTCATTGTTTGCGATTTTCTTGCCATCTAATTCCCATGAGATTTCGGGTGTTGGATTACCGCCGGCGATACACTTCAAAAATACGCTTGGTCCAGGATGCATGGTTTCCTCTTGGAATGCTTGACGAATAACAGGTGGATCGAAACGACCGCCCAATTTCAATTCGGCACTAGCTTCGGCACTCTCTTGATCATTACGTACGAAACACTGATACATGCCTTTGTCTTCTTTCTTTACCGATTCAATTCGCAAAACTGCATCACTGTGTCCAATTTTCTTGCCATCCTTAAGCCAACTAATTGTTTTAATTGGGTTTCCAGTATATTGACAAGTAAAAACAGCTGGACGCCCGAAATCAACAGTTTGTGTGGGTGGATCGATTTTGGCTGATAATGGAGCTGTGACGGTCAGAACGGTCTCAACACTCTCTCCTCCAACTGAATTATTCACTACGCACAGGTATTTGCCAGAATCTTCAACAACAGCATCTTTGATTATCAGGGTTCCAGATACTTGCTTGACACGTTCGTTTAAAATGACGGCTTGTTTACGGGTTGTTCCTTCGATAAATTTATACCACCTGCAAAGAAATTATCAGATAAATGTTAACAAATGATAACTGAGTTAAAAATTGTGATATTAGATGAGAAAATGAAATGCAAGGTATGAGAATGCTGAGTTAGTGACTGAATATCGTAATCGCAAAAATATGTTTACTCGTTAAGAAAATTTACTAAGAAACTTTGGCTCACATGAAGAATGAGACACAAAATATGGGCGCTGAATTTTGTAAGCGCGATAGGACAGTTAATTTTTGCGTGAAATTAAGATTAAAGATTGGAAGTTAAGATCCGAAATTAGTTTTTATCTCAAAAAAATTATTTAGTTTGCACAAAAAAAGACACAAACGCGTTTAATACCGTATTTTTTTAAGTTTTCAAAATGTTTGTTATTATTTAATTTTGTAAGCGCGCAGTTTTATCAATTAAATATCTTTTTTTTTACCGTGTAAATCCCGCTTCAATATAAAATTATCCATGCAAATGAGATATAATCATGAAAGCAAGCAATACATTTATAAATTAATAACATTTCATTTTCCCAGAGCTAATAAGATTTTATGATAAATTATTTAAGGAAGCCCTAGCGACACTAATTAAGAGTATCGAAGAAGGGAATAGTCAAAAAAAGAAATGTACCTATCGACGAATTTAGAGTGAAAGAATAAAAATTTAAAAAAACGAGACCTGTGAATCGGTACTGGATATGCCTGTCCGGCACAAAGTCCAACAAAACTTTCACCGAAAGACACTTCTTTTAGATCAATACTTTTGGAAGAAACTCTAGGTTTCACGTGTCCAACAGGTTCTAAAAAGTATTTATTTTTGTATGTATTTCTAACGAATTCAGCAAAACTTAAGGAATGTTGGAATAAAAGCTCGTTTATTAACCAATTTTTACCTAAATGCTGGCATTGGATAAGCTTGACCAAGGCAAAGTATAGAAAAACTTTTCTGATGCCCAACGGTAAGTTCTTGCAAACGATCACCGGATATTGTTGGAGATACGCTTCCTACCGGTTCTGGAGGAGCAAGAAATTATCGGAAAATATGCGATTATCGAAAATATTCTTGAGATTGGAGCTGGATGTTGGGATAGTTATTTATTTTAGATTGCATCAGTTGGCAAAATTTCATCAAATATTAAATTACCTAAATGTTGGTGTTGGAAATGCTTGCCCTAAGCACATTATAGTAGCGCTTACACCTTTTGAAATTGTCAGTTCTTGTAAGCGCCCACCAGAGAATCTGGGTGGAACACTTCCAACGGGTTCTAGTAAAATTTTATTCAAAATGAGTTAAAAACAACAATAACTTTTCCTGATATTGAACATTGAAATGGGTACCGTGTTATAAAATGAATTCAAGGAAAAATATACCGTATGCCAAAATAATCGAAATGAACAAAATCTAAAGCCAACAATAAATGAAACATAAAGCAACAAAACTAAATCAATTATTTCCCCCACCAGAACACAAAAGCACGCAATTTTAATTTTTTTATTAGTGTATAATAAAAAGATGCTTAGATTTTCAAAACATAAAAGCTGATGAATATAAAGCATAAAATAGGACAAAAAGTGCGATATATATGTATATTTTTTTTTTGGAATGAAAGTGATGACATAAAGTTTTTATTTTTTCCATTTTTTAGAGAATAAAAACAAACACTTACCTGCTACCGTGGATGATCTGGCATTGATCCTTCCGTCAGTAGCAGGCCCATTGCATCGCTTTTGTGGATTGGATTTAATAATTTTGAGGGGATATTCGCTTTCACGTTCATTTATGGTTGGCTTTAGAAGCTATACTAAAAATAAATAATAAAAGAGAAAGAAGAGAAAGCATCAATACAAATAAAAACCAACTTACATTAAATTTCTATTCAAATTAGTGTGGAAAAATTATCTATAAATATTTGTTTCTCAATTCAGCTAAATACTGTTCAGAACATAAATTAAATTGCTTACAAGCATTTAAAACTGCTGAATATGTATGTATATCTAATACTTAAGTTCTTTGTGTTTTTAGATATATGTAAGTTCTTGATTTATCATCATACAAAGTTTCATTTACTTAGGCAAAATATAGGTTAACGCAACCTGTATCAAATTTAGCGCCATTTTGGATTCGGTGATTTAAAGATTGCCATTCATTTTAACCTGAAAACTTGTTGCTTACAAAATATTAGAGTAGATAACTTGTTAATACACACAGATCTCAAATCGTAGAACGATGTTTTTATAAAGACAATAATTCGAAAAAAAGATTCTGAATATATATCTTAAAAACATTAACTATGGACACACCTTATTAATGGTACAGGATATGCTTGTGCTTGACACAATAATGCGAAGCTTTGATTGACAGCTCTTATATAAGATGAACTCTTGGCGTCATTTGAAAAAGTTGGTGCTTTAAATCCAACTGGCTCTAAAATAATGATTAACTTCAAAAGTTAATTTGTTTCACAAGTTAAATATATAGGGATACCCTTTTGCGCAAAAGTTTGTATATTAATTTTATAACCTTTTGGAATTTTAATATTTTTAACTTATAATTTTGTCAAATTCAGCTGAGCTGAATTCAATTAAACACACAGCTGAATTTTAATTAAAACACAAACAAAAATAATTCTTCCCACCTTATTAATGGAACTGGATGAGCTTGTGCTTGACACAAAAGACCAAAACTCTCATTTTTCGAATGAACAAATGTTGTACTTTTAGCAGCGTTCGAAAATGTTGGTGCCTTAAATCCAACAGGTTCTAAGAGGAAAAATGTTGTTAAATTAATTCATACAAACCTCATTAATGGGACAGGAAATGCCTGAGCTTGACAAAGCAATGCAAAACTTTGTCCAATTAATTTAACAAAAGTAAAACTTTTTGATTCTGTCGAGAAAGTAGGCGCTTTTGCACCAACCGGTTCTAAAAACAAATTTTATTATCAAATATTAAATTAAAAATTTTCTAGCATCACGTTGAATTTTTGATTTTCACACATACAAAAAAAAACACCCGATTGTTAGAACTTATGTTTAAATTCCTTTTATGCTTGACTTGAGTTTTAATACCTTGTAAATGGAACTGGAAAAGCTTGAGCCTGACACAAAAGAGCAAAACTTTCACCAACTGGTCGTTTAAAAGCTTGCAACGTTAAATCGGACGAAAATGTTGGAGCTTTCGTTCCAACGGGTTCTAAAAAAAAACCAAAAAAACATTTCTATTTTACGTTTATTCATAAACACAAAAGAAAACTGCCTGATAGTTGGTAAATTTTAAGCCTGTCTTCCAAAATAGTTTTCAAAAATCAAATTACCTAAAAATTGCAACAGGAAAAGCTTGTGCTTGGCATAAAAGACCAAAGCTTTCACCAGAACGCCGTTTAAATGACAAACTTGTGACATCATTTGAAAATGTCGGAGCTTTTGCCCCAACTGGTTCTACAGGATCAATTAAAAATATAAAATCAAAAAGTATTAAAAAGAACACCGACATAAAACTACCTTATAAGTGGGACAGGAAATGCTTGAGCTTGACATAGCAACGCAAAACTTTGTAAAACATGACGTGTCAATGAAAAACTTTTGAAATCCGACGAAAATGTTGGAGCTTTTGCACCTACAGGTTCTGTTAAAAATTATTTTTGGTTTAATTTGAATTCAAAATCAAGAAAAGATATTTTTGAAACCTTATTGGAAGTGCTTCACCAAGTTGACTTATTTTAATTTTTTTTAATTTTAAATTCACCTTATTAATGGAACTGGAAATGCTTGAGCTTGACAAAGTAACGCGAAACTTTGATTTTCAGATCGAGTATAGGAAAAAACATTGGAGTCTGTCGAAAACGTAGGAGCTTTAGCACCAACGGGCTCTGAAAATTTTGTACAACATTTTATATAATTTTTCTATCTAAACACAAAACTAGCTGATATGTTGGGATGGAAATTTCATGTTAGTCTAATATATATATATATATACATATGTATACCTTATAACTGGAACAGGGAATGCTTGTGCTTGACATAATAACGAAAAGCTCTGATTGACAGATCGTGTGTAAGTGAACGAACTTGAATCGGTGGAAAATGTTGGAGCTTTTGCACCAACCGGTTCTAAAAATTTTAAATATAACTTTTGTTTTGTATTCGACATTAAAAAAAGAAAATTTAAAAACTGCTGAATGTTTATAGGCATAAGATATTTTTACCTTATTAAAGGAACAGGAAATGCTTGAGCTTGACAAAGAAGAGCAAAACTTTGACTAATCGATCGAATGTAAGAAAAAACTATCGAATCGGTTGAAAATGTTGGAGCTTTTGCGCCGACTGGTTCTAAAATTATTTTAAAAAAATATAAAACAAATATGTATATGTATATCAATGATATTATGATTTGTTTTTAAATGCCTTGAACTTGGGAATCGGACTGACTTTTAAAAGTTATCTTTCTTTAAAAAGATTTAATTTTAATACCTTCCTAGTTAAAGGAACTGGAAATGCTTGAGCTTGACAAAAAAGTGCTAAACTTTGTCCACCAGAATAAGATGAACTACTAATTTTTGACATAGTTGCAAATGTTGGAGCTTTTGATCCTACTGGTTCTGAAAGGTTAAACGTATAGACAGGCATACATATAAATGTTTGGAATTTTTGTTTTATTTTTGCCAAAATGTTGGGTTTTCTAATTTTACCAAATTTATTTTCAAGGTGAGTTTAGTAAATTTTGTTGCGAAATAGAAATAATTTTCATATATTATGTATGTACATATGTATGTTTTCTTAGTTTTGATTTCAAGAAGATTTTTCTCAATTACTGATAGAATTGCTTAATGTTTTGACAGGTTAGATTTCAAGATAAATCATTTCTCAAATAGTTTATATTAACTAAAATTGCAAATTAAATCAAGTGACAGCTGTCAAAAAGACCAATTTCGGAAAAAATGATTGCCAGATTGAAAGACACACTTCAAAAGTAACAGTGACAGTGTGTCGTCAAAAAAATGTTTGACCGATATTAATTTGAATCTGTGATTACCTGAAGAGAGGAACGGGAAATGCTTGGGCTTGACACAGTAATACCAAATCACTGCCAGAACTTTCAAGAAAACTGCTTGTTTTTGATGCTGTTGCAAATGTTGGAGCCTTAGCACCAACGGGTTCTTGAAAAAATAATTAACAATAAAATTCAAATTTTAATTAATTTCAACTATTTGTATAGACCTGATGTTGGGAGAAGATTGGTGTTTCTTACAAAACGTTAAACTTAAGTTAAATGTATGACTGAAACGAGCTATAGAAGCGACTTATTCAACTTAACAGCAAAACCTTTCGTCAATGAAAAATTCATAACCATCAAATCTATAAATGTCAGTAGTAACATTTCTACCGGTCCTCTATGAACTTCCTATCAGTTCAGTTCAGTTTCGTTTTATTTGTAGCACAATTTTTAAATTATTTTAAATTTGGCAAACAATTTAAGAGATTAAAAAAACTAAATTTCTTTACAACTATAACATAAAAAACAAATTTATAACGAGATTTTAAGAAAAGAAAAAATTATAAATAAATTTATTTAAGAAAAAACCCTAAAAAACTAGTATTGCACATAACCCCAAAATATTAGGAAATTACTTTTTATTGTAAGTTTTGAATGAGATCAATATCTGAAAAAGAACATCTCTCGAAAAAGTTGTCTTGTAATTTGTAAAGAGTCGATTTAATAAGGTTGACATTGGCTCTTTTGTTTTTAGTTTAAGGACTTTATTTTGACATATCTGTAATTTTTTAATGTGAGTCTCAGCACAATCCAACCACACTGGTGCTCCATAAGTGAGGACTGGCTGAAATATACTTTTATAAATTACTATTTTATTATGTATGCTTAGACGAGACTTCCTATTGATAAACGGATACAGAATTTTAATTAATAAATTCGTTTTATGGTTTCATATGTGACCTTGAAAAGTGAATTTTTTTTATCAAGTACAATGCCAATGTAGTACCCGTAGCGTGACAACATTACTCGCACACAGGAATGGTTGAGAGTTGTAAGTCACTAGGCCCTGGTTCTTCATGGACTGTTGCGCCACCTAATTTTATAATGCCAAGATATTTACAATTTTCGGTTGGTTGCATTAATATTGAATGTGGTTTGTCGGAGAAAACATTGTTTTCTGCGTCGTGTGAACCAAATGGCCTGGCATTTTTCGGCATTAACTTTAATTTTCCCCTTATTTAAGTAACTAAGAAGTTTATCAAGGGAACACTGTAAGTAGTTAAGTGCGTCTTGAGCAAAAACATACTTGATGTAAAAAGGGCAGTGTCGTCCGCGAACATGGCAATTTCAGTATTTTCAAGCCTAGGAAGATCGCATAAGAAAACGTTAAAGAGAATAGGACCCAAAACAGATCCTTCTTTATCAAATAAAGAAGATTTCGCAAGTCCAGTACTAACAAAAAACTTTGGATAAGATATTGTGGAAAATTCAACAAAATTAGCTTAAAGATGAGTCCATCGTGCCAAACAGTGTCAAAGGCTTTTGCTACATATGTCTAACAAAACTAGACCCGTCGAATTTTTTAAAACAAGATTGTTTTTGACATATTTTTTTAATTCTAAGGACTTGGTGGGAGGTGGAGTGACCTGGGGAGTCATTCCGTAATTTCCGAAATGATAATCGTCAAAACGATTATCATTAACGATATCGTCAATAATTTGCTTCACGTAACTTTATCACTATCGTCTCGTCAATCGTTTTCAGTATAAGATCGTTCATTATATTTCAAATACTCTTATACTATGACTGAAATGTCAAAATGAACTCAACGAAATATAATGTTTGTTCAATAACTTGAAAATGTTATTAAACTAGGTTTTTCTCTTAGGGAAATTTTGAAAATTTGCAAAAAATGTATTGTTAATAAACATGCCAACTATTTTGTGATGTTTATTGTTATTGTTACTTTTTGTGTTTTTATTTGTTGCCGCCGCCGACGATAAAACTATAATATCAAAATGTTTGTTCCATGTCTGATATTTTTGTTAATCAGCTGCAATAATTCTATCCAAGGGAAGGAACATAAGACTCCATTTTATTCACAATGAACATAGCTTGGCTTCAAAAATATTTTTTGTTTAACTACTTTGGATTAGTGCTTTGTGCAATTAATTGTTTTTTTTTTTTGAGTTTATATTTTCATTTTGTAACAAAACTAAACTACAACGAAACTTTTTTTACTTCAATTTGCTTAGATATCAATGGAAATTAATAGCAGACGATACCTACTTAGCTATCGTGCAAACGCTATCGTTTTGACGATATCACTTTGACGATTCTCGTCTTACGTGAAGTGAGACAATCGTCGAAACGCTATCGTCTAAAGTTTATCGTTTTACGGAATGACCCACCTGCTATAAATCCGAATTGTTCAATTGGATATGGGCTTCTTTCATCAATATGTTACAGGAGTCGGTCCTTTAACATCTTTTCAAAAAATTTACTAATATTGCTTAGAAGACTTATAGGCCTATAACTTAATGGGCTATCTTTAGGTTTCCCAGCCTTGGCAATACGTATAACCTTTGCTACTTTCTATTGTTCAGGAAAATAACAGTGTTTGATACTACCATTGAAGATAAAAGTTAAAAAAGTTATACCTTTTTTAGGCAGTGCTTTTAATAATTGGTTGCTAATTCCATCATCTCCAGGAGTTTTCTTTATTTTCAGGTCTTTAAGCAAGCCTTTTACTAAACTGTTGTTAGGAATAAGTGTACTGGGTTGAAAAATTACAGAATCTTCGAACTGTAAGAGTTTTTCGCGAACGACATTTTCGGTTACGTTATCACTTAAATGAGCGGACACTGAATGATTGCGGTTGAAAGTTTGAGCGAAGATATTTGCCTTTTCTTCCTGCGTAATATAAACATTATTTTGTTCCCTATAAGAGGAGGAATAGCTGAACCTTTCTTCTAAGATATTTTTGTTGCATTCCAAAAAGGTTTTGAACCCTTAACAAAAATCGATAGTAAGTTATTCCACTTTTGATTACGAAACACTAAAATTTCATTTTGAATTTTACGATTTAGGATGTTAACATTAGTTTAAAAATAGTCTAATTCGTAACGAATCCACTTTCTTCTTTCAGTGTTTTGTAAACGGATCAAAGACAATTAATTATGTTACCCGGCAAAAGTTGAAGGTTTGAAATAGATTTCTGGTTTTTGGTATAGATATTTGAGCAGCGTTATTGATACTCGTAGTTTGCTCAAACTTTTTAATAGTGTGGTTCACATCTTCAAGAGATTGAACATCTTCAATCAACAAACTTCCGTTTTACATGTTGCTGGATATGTAGGATTGATATCTTATCCAGTTTGCCGCAGAAAATTTGAGACGAACATGTGTATTGCTTAATAAACAGTTCGCTAATAACTCTGTGCACACAAGCAAATGGTTTGAGCTCAGAGCATTAATAGCGATAAATATGTCAAGCGTTGAAGGATTTTTTGACGAGGAGCTCGGTATATATGTTGGTGTAAGAGGATATAAAATTGAAAGTGACCTGTTATATGCAATAATATCGTGAAGTATATTTCCAAAAAAAATAACTCTCAAACAACCCCATAATTGGTGCCTACAATCAAAATCACCTCCTATAATGAAATAAGGTCTTGTCGTTATAATCTTCAGTATATCTCTTTAGAATTTATTTTTTTTCTCGTTACTAGTATTTCCACCATAGTCCAGTTAATAAAGGTTTTCACCTAAAAAAAAATCTAACAGTTTTGAAACTTGGCACACTTACTAAGGGATGTCTGGTGATGACCCAAAAAAAAAAGTCCCCAAGAATCCGACGTGAGCTCTAGCGGCAGTTAAGAGAAACATGGAGTTTGTTTCAGTTTTTCACGTTTATCTCGAAAACTATTTGTCGTATCAAAAAATGTTGTTCCACAAAATTAAAGCTCATTAAATTTTATAAAAAAAAGCTTTGATGATTTTGTTCGTATCTCTTATAGTTTATAAAATAACTCTAGCGGCAGTGCGTTTTTTTTAGTTTTTCGGGTTTATCTTGAAAATTCTTTGTCGTATCAAAAAATAATCGTCTACAAAATTAAATCTTATTAAATTTCCCATAATATAATATGATATAAATTTGTTTGTACTTGTTTTAGTTTTTAAAATAACTCTATCGGCATTTAAGGAAAATATGTGTTTTTTCACATAAAACTAAAATCATTCCTCTTCCGCTCTTAAACTCTCCACCACCGTCCGACTATAATACACTTTATATGACCTAATTTAAAATTAAAATTTTCAGATGTTCAATTAAAAAGTCGAAAGTCAGTACAATTTTTGACACTTGATTGACATTTATCGGTTTACATGGTTAAACGATTTTAAAAGATGCTTTACACAATTTCTACAAATTGAGAGAGAGAGATATGTATACAAAATTGACAGTTCTGAAAAATTTAGCTTGTCATTTGTTTCAATTAAATTCAATGAAACTGTTAGAACCAAAACCGTTCGTCATTACCTTTCAAGATTTAGACAGCTACGAGTATTTTCAAGCTAAACTGTTTATTATATTTACCTTATTAATGGAACCGGAAATGCTTGAGCTTGACAAAGAAGAGCAAAACTTGAACTAACCGAACGTACAAATATACTTCCCTTTGAATCGGAAGAAAATGTTGGTGCTTTTGCTCCTACAGGTTCTGTTTGGAAAATATTTACATATGTAATTAAGTTTTAGTTTTGAGTGATATATTTTATTTCCTAGAAAAATGCCTTCTGTTGAGTTGGGTCCGTTTATAATAATTGCAATCAAATTTTTATTTGTTAACCTTATTTTTCTTGTACCTAAATAGTGGCACTGGATAACCCTGAGCTTGACACAACATTGCTATACTTGAGTTTTCAGGTGTATGACTGCCAAATGATGTTGCATCACTCGAAAACGATGGTTTTTTGTATCCAACAGGTTCTTGATAAAATTTTACAATTTCATATTATATAACAATATTGGAAAATATTTATTTTTCATAAATAAAGACTTTTACTCTGAATGTTGGAAAGTTTTGAAGGAAAAGCCAAAAATGCCATCTCGCGTTATTTTTAAATTTGTTAAGTTTTGACAGCTTTTCAATTATTCCTATTTAACTCTTAAAAAATACTATTTTGGTCAAAAACAAATTATGGGATATAACAAAAGTTGCGAAAAGGTTTTAATAATATTTGTTTCAAAGTATCAAAGTAAGCTCATTAAAAATCCTTCATTAAAATCATTAAAATCCTTCTGACTGGGACTTATACAAACAAGCTCTAAAGCAATATAAAAAAGAATTAAGGAAGAGTAAGAGGTCTTCTTGGAGAAACTTCTGTGGCAAAATAGAAAATACTTCAGAAGCCTCAAGACTCAGAAAAATTCTCTCAAAAAGTCCAACAATACCCAGTGCTTTAAAGATAGATGCAGGCACATGGACTATCACAGATGAAGAATCTCTTAATCTGCTATTAGACACCCACTTTCCAGGTAGCTCTAACATACTTAACGACTTAACATCAGAGTCTCAAGCTTCTACAAGCGATTTAGTTGATCTAATAACGCGGGAAAAACTGCAATGGGCCATAGATAGCTTTGATCCATATAAATCTCCAGGACCAGACGGAATCATCCCGGCCGAACTACAAAAATGCTCAGACATGATCATTCCACCATTGGAAATCATTCTGACAAGCTGTTTAAGGCTGAGATATATTCCCAAAGCCTGGAGAATGGCAAAAGTAGTCTTTATTCCTAAAGCAGGGAAACCCTCCCACGTTAACCCTAAAGATCTACGACCAATCAGCCTATCATCCTTCCTTCTTAAAACCTTGGAAAGATTGATTGAAATTTACATCAGACATAACCTAAGACCATGTCTCATTTCCACAGCTCAACATGCTTACTCTAAGGGAAAATCAGTAGAAACAGCACTTCATTCGCTGGTTCGCAGTATTGAATACTCCCTCGAATATAAAGAATATAACCTAGTAGCTTTCCTAGATATTGAAGGAGCTTTCAACAACGTCAGTTACCAGGCGATCACGACAGCAATGGAAAAGCTGCAATTAAAGAAACCACTCATAGATTTTATTAGTCTCATGCTCAAAAGCAGGACAATAACTTCAAGCATGAGAAGCTTTACTACCACCAGATCAGTGCATCAAGGTACCCCCCAAGGAGGGGTCCTTTCGCCTCTCTTATGGAACATGGTAGTAAACGACCTTCTAACATCATTAGAAGCAGAGGGTTTCAGGGTGATTGCCTATGCTGACGACGTTGCAATATCTGTATCTGGAAAACACTCCCAAGTTCTCCCGGAACTCCTACAAAATGCCTTGAATAGGCTAACAAAATGGGCTAAGCAATGTGGCCTGGACGTCAATCCACATAAAACAGAACTAGTACTCTTTTCAAGAAGCTACAAAATTCCTCAGCTCAGCCCACCCAAGATTAAAGGAATACCATTAAGGTTTTCCGACCAAGCTAAATATTTAGGCCTCATTTTAGACAAAAAACTAAATTGGAAGGCAAATATTGATGAAAGAGTAAAAAAGGCTACTGTAGCGCTTTTTATTTGTAAAAAGGCCATAGGATCAAAATGGGGCTTCTCCCCAAAAATAACCCACTGGCTATACACTTCGGTAATTAGACCGATACTCATTTATGGAGTTGTCGTATGGTGGACCGCACTGGACAAGATGGTAAATCTAAATAAGTTCATCAAAGTCCAGCGGTCAGCAGGTATGTGCATCACAGGAGCACTTCGCTCAACACCAACCGCAGCCCTGGAAGTGCTTTTAAGCCTAACACCTCTTGACATCTTCTCCAAAACGGTGGCAGCTAACTCATGTGTGAGGCTTAGAGCCACCTCTCAATGGAACAGTAACAATACTGGACATACTACTATCCTAGATAATTTTAGATCTATCCCAGATCGCCTAGACTATACCACCCCTAAAATGGAATTCGGTAAAAGCTTCCATGTGTCCATCCCTTCAAGATCCTCCTGGGAAGAAGAGAGACCCCTGGAAGACAATGCGATACACTTCTATACAGACGGTTCAAAGACCGATTACGGAGTTGGAAGTGGTATCTATTCGGAACAACTGAATCTAAGTCTATCATATAGACTTCCCAATCAATGTAGTGTATTCCAGGCAGAAGTAATGGCGATTAAAGAGGCACTATCCTGGCTCAAAGAAAACGTTATATCTTGCAAAGATATACGAAGTTTTTCGGACAGCCAAGCCGCTCTTAAATTTCTCGCGTCTGTCTCTACAAACTCTCAATTAGTCCACGACTGTCGATCATCTCTGAATGAGATGACAGAACAGTTTAATATTCACCTCATTTGGGTGCCGGGCCACAGAGACATTCCGGGAAATTGCAAAGCCGATGAGCTCGCTAAAAACGGAACACTTCTGCGAAATGTTAGTCAAAAACATAACATAGGAACACCACTTGCTACATGCAAATATCTTCTCAAACAATATGCTCTAGAAGCAACAAATGCTAGATGGTCACAGAGCACCACTTGCCTAACAACCAAGCAAATATGGCCAAGCATAGACTTAAATCGGTCAAAAGGCTTGATATCCTTGAGCAGACAAAATATAAGCTCTACAATTGGAGTAATAACAGGACACTGCCTCATAGGAAGACATGCTCTGAGGCTAAGAGTCTACACAAATGACTTCTGTAGAAGCTGCATGGACGAGGAGGAAGAGGAAACAGTCCAACACCTGCTATGTACATGTCCAGCACTCTCCACTAGAAGGAATAACTTTCTCGGTAATCCCTTCTTCGACAATACCAGTGAACTGGCAATGACTGACACAAAGTGTCTCTCTAACTTTATTAAAAGCACAAAATGGTTTATTTTATTTTCATTACTCTCCCATGAGTAACCTTATTAGTGGTATCACAATGGACCCTTGAGGTCTAAGTGAGTCAATGACATCTAGACAGCCACTCCAACCTAACCTAACCTAAGCTCATTAAAATATAACAAAACAAAAATTGTCAATCGCGGGACGCAATTTGAAAGTTTGACAAGTTTGGCTGTCAAATAGTTTTTCACAAAGTTTCCACTTTTTTGACAGTTGACATTAAACTAATTATTTTATTCATATACAGGGTTGGGCATAAAAACCTGACACAATTTACGGCGGCCACTGAAACTCGGTGCTGCGAGAGATTAAACGGTCACCGAAGTGCTTGCGTAGGAATTCCAACGTAACTCGTGAGGTATGGCAGGTGGCACCATCTTGTTGGAAAAAAGTACGATTCAGTTTATGTCTCCGCTTCAACTGTGGTACCAAAAACGACCGTAGCATCTCGACATAGTAGCGCTCTATATTCACGGTTTCGGTGAAGAAGTAGGGACCAACTATCCCCCACTTTGCAATAACAGACGGTTACGCGTTCGGAATGTAGGGGTTTCGCGACGATGTTCTGCGGATTTTCGACAGCGTAATATCGACAGTTCTGTTTATTAACGGTTTTATTCAAATAAAAATGCGCCTCATTGCTAATCATTGGGAACAAACGTGGAATTTCTTTGCTGTCTAACTTCGCTGTCATTTGCCTAGCAAACTGTAACCTCGCCGCATAATCGGTCGGTAAGAGTTCTTGTGTGATAAGAATCTTTTATGGATGAAAGCACATTGCTTTCAACATCCTATTGAAAGATCGGCGAGGAATTGTCAACGCTTGAGAATGTTTTACGGCCGAACGGAGAGGACTTTTCTGTAAAGCACTTCTAATTTGATGAACGTTTTCTGGTGTACGCACCGTGATCGGACGCCCGGTTGGTTTCTTTTTTATCAGCCCGGGCCGTTTCCCGAAAGTTTTTAACCCATAGCTTAACCGTATTCCGCGACGGGACCGGATCACGAGGATTTGATTCGTATTTTTTACGAAAGTCACGAATAACAGCAATGTAAGAATGTGTAATGAAAAATTGCTCGCAAACGAACTTCTCCATGTTGACACTGAACTAAAAAAAAAATAAACCTTCAACCGTCTACTTTCCGTTCTCGCAACCACGAATATCTCGCGTCTCGGTAGGGCGGAGCCAGGGGTCCTTAAAATGTGTCAGGTGTTTTGTATGCCCAACCCTTTACATACCTAAAAACTGGAACACGATATGATTGTACTTCACAAGCAAAAACTAAATCATTATGTTGTCGTGCTTGAATAATATATGTATTGTTACGGTAAATTTTACCGCAACAAAAACCAGCCTTTGGCTGTTTTCTTTTCCCTAGTTGTGGCTGCAAAATATCGGCAAAGTTGAGGGCAACCATGGTCTCATCAGCCACAGGTGTACCTAGCCTTTATTTTGCAAAAGCAACAAAAAGCAGGTGATCGAGTTCCAGAACGAGTTCTTTCGACAAGGTCGAAAATGCCGGCGGATGAGCCGAAGAAGTATGAGGTCAGGCGGACCCTTACTTAAACATCAACAACAACAACATACTTTCTTATTTTAACTTAGATTAACTAAAATTAACATTTAATCACTTATGTACAAAATGGGTTTTTAACGCCGCGTTTTTAATTTAATTTAACTTAATGTTTGGTACGAAATTCACACCTCGAACCTCGCGCGTAATAATAGTAATAGGAAAATGCCTAGTTGAGACTTCTTCTCGATTTTTGTTTTTCTTTTAACTTTCTCGAAAAATAAGAATAGTTGGGAAGGGGTCTGAACTCGCCATTATGTTTCGGCAAGTTTTGGAAACTCATTCAACAACTTGTCGAAACCGTGATTGTGTGTGTGAAAGCAAAGTTTCGCTGAGAGTCAACAACGGTGGCTTTCCTGATGAGCGTAAAGCTTCCAGGAAGCCGCGATACCGTGACCGACAATCACGAAAACGGATGCTTGTGTTGGATGAATGTGTGTGTGACTGGAATGGTCGAGGGAGGAAGAATTAGTTGGGAATTAGCTTGGAAGGCACTCTTGATAGAGCCCTACAAGCGATAAGTGATAGAGAAAAGAAAGTGTTCGAGGAATTGTTTGGAGAGAAATAAGAATCGAGGAGGATATAGAAAAAGTTCGAGGAATTTAAAAAAAAAGAAAAGGAATTGAGATTCGAGGATCGAGGTGTGAGGATCGGGAAAAAGAGGAAAATAGGATGAAAAAAAGATAAGTTATTTTGTTTCTGTCGTTTATTTGTTCTTTTCGAGTATATATATTTTTCGAGACGCGTCCGGAATTAAGAACCCATTTTCTTTGTTTCATTTGAATTTTCTTTGGTTCTTTGTTTAACTTTAATTTTATTGTAGTTTTTTTTTAACTTTTATTTTGAAAACATTTTGGGTTTTAGTCCAGGGATCTTCAATCCCACGGTTTCCCAAATAAATAAATATTACTTTTAAAACCAAACGTGCGTTGTGTCTTTGTTTACTATCGTTTCACTTATCATAAAGAGTTTTGGAATTTTCTTTTTCGGTTTTCAAAAAAAATTCCTGGCGCCCATTTTTATTGCAACGTACCCCACTGTAGGTACTTGCAATAACTTATTTCCAAATTGTAACTATTTGATTGATTTAGAAATCAATCAACATTATTATAATTTATAAACAAATTCTTCCAAAAGAACCCAGCCCAGCTGAGCAGCCGCGGTTACAGCTTCTTTAACGAGCTGTGTTGTTGCACTTTTTTGTATTCTCTTTTGTGTCGCATTCGTACTCATTTGAGTGCGAGTTGATTAGTTCGTCGCTACGCAGCCGCCGCCGTCGTCGTTTTAGTTTAGTTTTAGTTTTGTTGTGATAATTTCGTTGTAAATAATAATAAGTTAGTTAATATAAAACCCCCTCGCGATTAATGATAAAAAGAATAATACTAGTGTAAAAAAGTGTAACAAATTGGAGCCCAACGTGTGGGGCCAAAGAAATTGGAAGAATTTCGTGGTATATTTTGTATCGTGTGTTTATATATTGTGTAATTTTTAATAGAACAATTAATTCCTCTGTTTTTTTTATAGGTGTTTGATTCGAGTTGTTTTGGTTCCAGTTGAAAATTATTTGAGGTGTTGTATCCAAAGTGTTTTGTTCCTGCAGAAGAAATTGACAGTGTTTTTTTGTATGAGGAAAAAGTTCATCAAGGGATTTATCGAGGGAGTTTACAAAGTGCAAAATAATCGCAAGTATTTTTTTAATTTGTGTAGTGTAAACTCGTGTTTTTTTACTGTGTGTTATTAGTCAGATTTGTTTTCTTTTTTATCATTTATATTTAATTAATATTTTTTGTCGACATTTTGTCTTCATAAATTTTGTTGTTGTTTTCTCTTTTTTTTTGTACAGCGATATAAATTCTCTTGTGCTATTGAAATCACTTGAGAGTTTTATCGCTAGCTACCTTGAGTTTATTCGAGTGACTTTTCATACTTGAGTGATAGATTTTATTTCAAGAGAGTGTTCTATTTTTTTGAGTGAAAATTTAATTTTTAAATTTTCAAAGAATTGAGTTCTTGTAGGATTTTGGTGTGACCATCCCAATTTTTTTCGATTACTTTTAGAATTTGTTAGGAAGTAATTTTTTTGTTTCATTTTTAAATTATATTTGTTTTTAATTGATAAAAATAAATTAATTTAATAATTACATTTTTAGTTTTAGGGTTACCAAGTAGTTTTTTTTAAATATTTTTTGTATAAATAATTTTTTTCTTTAAAAGTTTTAGTTAGTTAAAATGAATATTGGTAGGTTAGCGCAGGACGAATTGGCCTACGAGATGAAGGTCAGAGGCTTAAAAGTAGGGACAGTGGAGGAAATGCGAAAGGCATTAAGATCATCGAGGTTACTCGTTAAGAGGAACTCGATGGAGGTTAGTTTAGTTTATCCCTTCACTTATGAAGAGGATGTTGAGGCAATAGAAGCGAAAATTGAGGAGATTAGGGCCCTTCTTAAAGTACCTCCGAGGAATCCAAAGTCTTCGGAGTACATTAAGATAGTGACAAAAATTGAGTGGTGTATAGGCAGGTTAGCTAGGACACCTTGTGAGGCCGAAGATGAAGAAGATGAAGTTAGTTCACTTCGGAACAAAGTTTTGTGTTTGCTAGGAGATCTCACTGGTGATAGTGAGAATAGCGATAGGGAAGAGGAAGTGGAGAAAACAAAGACTCCACTTAAGATTCAAACCCAACTTCAGACACAAGTTGGTCAGACCATAGGTGTTGGTTTGCGGTCTGCGTTAGGACCTACTACAGAGACGTTGGCTGAACCAAGGGTGGGTGTCAGTAGTCCTGCAGTAGGGAACATTTCTGTTAGGGTTCCGTTAGAAAGTAGGCTGGATAGGGTCGATGGGTTTTCTGAACGAGTGGTCGTTCAGCAAAAACACATTGAACGTATAGGGAAGTGGGGGGTGAAGTTTACTGGTGACTCAGGTGGAGCATCAGTAAATTCATTCCTAGAAAGAGTGGAGGAACTTCGTTTGGCTAACGATGTTCCTGAAAACCACCTTTTTAAATCCGCTTTTGAGCTTTTGGCTGGTAGGGCACTTATGTGGTTTAGGACGGTTAGGGAAGACTTAGAGGATTGGCAGGAACTCGTCAAGGAACTCAAAGCGGAGTTCCTTCCTGCGAATTACGATGATCTCTTGTTGGAGGAGATTAATCGGCGTTCGCAGGGAAAGGAGGAAACTTTCGGCGCGTATCTTACCACGATGAGGACATTGTTTCGAAGATTATCGGAACCTTTGTCAGAGGGAAGGATGCTTTCGATTTTGAGGAAAAACGTAGATCCATTTTACCAGGTGCAGATAGCTAGTGCCAAACCAAAGACGGTTAAGGAACTTGCTATCTTAGGTAGGGAGTTAGATACCCTGAAGGTTAATGTTGATAGCTTTACCCCGCCTTCTAGAGGCAAAAATTTGTTAGAACCGGAGTGCGGTTATCAACCTAGTTCGTCTGGACAACACCGATTAGCGGCTGTTGCTCCAGTTGTTGATAATCCATTCAGGCAGTCGGTTAGGTGTTACAAATGTAACAAAGAAGGACATTTAGCTTCGAGGTGTACAGTCCAGAAACGTTGCTTCGGTTGTGGAGCTGTAGGAGTATATCGTAGGGACTGTAGGTGTTCGGGAAATGGGGATCGGGCCCTTGTGTCAGCAGGACAAGGAGTCCGTCGGCGTTAGGAAGGTCGTCTGCTGACGATCAGCGGGTAGGAGTTCAACTGAGTTTCACGGTAGCGGCAAATGGTAGGGACACTAGACCATATTTAGGAGTTAGGGTTTATGGAATCAAGTTTTTAGGACTTCTTGATTCAGGAGCCTCTCGTACCATTGTGGGTGGTGACGGGTGGAAAATTTTTAAAGAGTTAGGGCTTAGGTTAGAAAAGAGTAGCGTTGGGTCAGTAGAGTTAGCAGATGGAGCAGGTGTAGGTGTAGCTGGGTCTGTTTCTCTACCAGTGGAGGTTGAGAACAAATCCTTTTTGATAGAATGTCTTGTCATTCCGAATCTTCCACACCAGTTGATCTTGGGTGCCGATTTCTGGGCACTATCGGGCATAGTCCCGGATTTGAGATCAGGGGTGTGGAATTTTTCGAGCCAAGAGAGACTGGCCTCGATGACAGACATGGTAGCTATTAGGGAAAAATCGGATTTGAACGATTCGGAAAATAGGAAGTTAGAATTAGTGTTAGGAGAACTTTTTAAATCAATGACCGAAGGTTTAGGGTGCACCAACTTAGTTGAGCACAAGATAAGGACGTCTGCAGAACCGATAAAACAACGATATTACCCTGTTTCGCCAGCGATTCAGAGACATATCGATCAGGAGCTCCAGGAGATGTTGGAAGCTGGAGTGATCGAGAAGTCGAAGAGTCCTTGGGCATCGCCGATTCTTCTGGTTAAGAAGAAAGATGGTAGTTATCGGTTCTGTGTTGACTATAGGAAATTGAATGAGGTTACAGATAGGGATGCTTATCCACTACCATTTATTTCAGCAATTTTAGACAAGCTTCGAAACGCGAAGTACTTGTCTTCTTTAGACATTAAATCTGCTTATTGGCAGATTCCAATGGAGAAAGAATCGCGCAAGTACACAGCCTTTACCGTGCCAGGGCGTGGCCTGTTTCAATTTTGCAGGATGCCATTCGGCTTGCACAATTCCCCGGCAACTTGGCAAAGGTTTATTGACGACGTTTTAGGTCCTGACTTAGAACCGTTCGTCTTTGTGTACTTGGATGACATTATCATCGTCACCGATTCTTTCGATAGGCACCTAGAAATTTTAAAAGAAGTTTTTAAAAGGTTAGGAGATGCAGGTTTAAAAGTAGGTAGGGAAAAGTGTAATTTTTGTAGGCCTTCTTTAAAATTTCTAGGTTATGTAGTTGATAGGAACGGGCTTCATGTTGACCCGGAAAAAGTGGAAAGCATGATTAGGATTCCTGCACCGAAAAATGTGAAGGAAATTAGGAGTTTTGTAGGGACAATTTCGTGGTACCGTAGGTTTGTACCAAATTTTGCAATTTTAGTTAGGCCACTTACCGATCTCCTAAAGAAAGGTAAGAAATTTGAGTGGACCCAAGAATGTGAGGAGAGTTTTAGGAAAGCCAAAGAGTGTTTGGTTACGGCACCGATTCTGACATGTCCGGATTTTTCAAGGCCGTTTGTTGTACAAACAGATGCGTCGGACTATGGTATTGGGGCCGTATTATCTCAGGAGTTTGAGGATGGCGAAAAAGCCATTTGTTATTTAAGTCGGTCATTGAATAGGAATGAAAGGAACTACTCTACGACCGAAAAGGAATGTTTAGCGGTCCTTTGGGCGATTGAAAAGTTGCGGCCGTATCTCGAAGGTGTTCGATTTACAGTCGTAACTGATCATCACTCTTTGGTCTGGCTAAGCAACCTTAAGGATCCGCAGGGTAGATTAGCTCGTTGGGCCATTCGGCTCCAACAATTTGATTTCAAAATCATCCACAGAAAGGGCAAAGAACATGTCGTTCCTGATATGTTGTCGCGAGGAGTTCCAGAAGTAGCTGGTGTCTCTGAGGCGGATTCGGACCCTTGGGTGATTAAAATGAAATCGCAGGTAGAAAAGAGCCCGTTAGAATACCCATCTTGGAGAGTTGAGAATGGGCGGCTCTATAAACATGTTAGGTTGAACCATATAGTCGTTCATGATAATGGTGAGGAGTGGAAGTTAGTGTTAGGGAAAAATGATAGGTCGAGAATTCTTAACGAGTGCCATGATGCTCCACTTTCAGGACACATGGGCGTTAAGAAAACGTTTGCTAGGATAGCAGAAAAATATTACTGGCCCAAAATGAGGAGTGATATTACTAGGTATGTTAGGAGTTGTAAAATTTGCCAAAGTGTGAAACCGGTGAACGAAAAACCAGCTGGTCTAATGACCGAAAGAGTAGGAAATTCCCAACCGTGGGAAATGATTTGCGTGGACTTGGTGGGTCCGTTACCTAAATCGTCGCGAGGATTCGTATATATTTTAACGGTCGTCGACTATTTCACTAAATTCCCTTTGTTGTTCGCGTTACGGTCCGCAACGGCAAAAGCGGTATGTCGGGAGTTGGAAGAAAACGTGTTTCTTCTTTTCGGGATTCCTAAGTGGATCGTCTGTGACAACGGTCCCCAGTTCCGTAGCAAGGAACTGAAAACGCTTAGCGAAGCGTACGGGTCACAACTTCGGTTTACGGCGAATTATCATCCGCAGGCGAATCCGGCGGAACGGATAAATCAGATTATTAAGACTACGCTCCGGGCGTATGTATCGGAAAACCAGCGGAGTTGGGATTCGCAACTGGCAAAAGTGGCCTGTGCAATCCGAACTTCGCAACATGAGGTTTTAGGTGTGTCGCCATACTTCGCAAATTTCGGTAGGAACATGGTAACTAGTGGCCATGATGTAGGAATTAGGGATAGCGATAGGGACCCAGATAGTACGGAAATTAATAGGCAGTTTCGGAAACTGAGAGAGGACATAGCTAGGAAGTTGGAAGCAGCGGGAAAGAAGGCTGCAAAGACTTATAATTTACGTAGGAGGGACGCGCAATATCATACGGGTGATCTCGTTTGGCGTAGGAACTTCGCGCTGTCCGATGCAGCAAATTATTTCGCGGCGAAGTTGGCGACCAAATTTGTAGGACCTTTCAAGGTCAGCAAGAGAATGTCACCTTGGACATATCTTTTGATAGACGATCGCGGGAAGGAGCGAGGAACGTGGCACGTTAAAGATTTAAAACCATTTGTTGATTTTTGAGTCAAGTCCCTTTTTGTAGTTGTAATTCTGTTGGTTGTTCATTGTGAGTTGTGTAATTAACGTGCCATACTAATGATTTTTTTTTTCTTTTTCTTTTAAATGTAATGATGGTAATCCTTTGTTGTTGTTGTCTACCCCTGGCTGAGCCTTAAGAAATGGTTTGCTTTTCTTGAAAAGTAAACACATTTCTTGGGAGGTAAGGGTGGGATTTGTTACGGTAAATTTTACCGCAACAAAAACCAGCCTTTGGCTGTTTTCTTTTCCCTAGTTGTGGCTGCAAAATATCGGCAAAGTTGAGGGCAACCATGGTCTCATCAGCCACAGGTGTACCTAGCCTTTATTTTGCAAAAGCAACAAAAAGCAGGTGATCGAGTTCCAGAACGAGTTCTTTCGACAAGGTCGAAAATGCCGGCGGATGAGCCGAAGAAGTATGAGGTCAGGCGGACCCTTACTTAAACATCAACAACAACAACATACTTTCTTATTTTAACTTAGATTAACTAAAATTAACATTTAATCACTTATGTACAAAATGGGTTTTTAACGCCGCGTTTTTAATTTAATTTAACTTAATGTTTGGTACGAAATTCACACCTCGAACCTCGCGCGTAATAATAGTAATAGGAAAATGCCTAGTTGAGACTTCTTCTCGATTTTTGTTTTTCTTTTAACTTTCTCGAAAAATAAGAATAGTTGGGAAGGGGTCTGAACTCGCCATTATGTTTCGGCAAGTTTTGGAAACTCATTCAACAACTTGTCGAAACCGTGATTGTGTGTGTGAAAGCAAAGTTTCGCTGAGAGTCAACAACGGTGGCTTTCCTGATGAGCGTAAAGCTTCCAGGAAGCCGCGATACCGTGACCGACAATCACGAAAACGGATGCTTGTGTTGGATGAATGTGTGTGTGACTGGAATGGTCGAGGGAGGAAGAATTAGTTGGGAATTAGCTTGGAAGGCACTCTTGATAGAGCCCTACAAGCGATAAGTGATAGAGAAAAGAAAGTGTTCGAGGAATTGTTTGGAGAGAAATAAGAATCGAGGAGGATATAGAAAAAGTTCGAGGAATTTAAAAAAAAAGAAAAGGAATTGAGATTCGAGGATCGAGGTGTGAGGATCGGGAAAAAGAGGAAAATAGGATGAAAAAAAGATAAGTTATTTTGTTTCTGTCGTTTATTTGTTCTTTTCGAGTATATATATTTTTCGAGACGCGTCCGGAATTAAGAACCCATTTTCTTTGTTTCATTTGAATTTTCTTTGGTTCTTTGTTTAACTTTAATTTTATTGTAGTTTTTTTTTAACTTTTATTTTGAAAACATTTTGGGTTTTAGTCCAGGGATCTTCAATCCCACGGTTTCCCAAATAAATAAATATTACTTTTAAAACCAAACGTGCGTTGTGTCTTTGTTTACTATCGTTTCACTTATCATAAAGAGTTTTGGAATTTTCTTTTTCGGTTTTCAAAAAAAATTCCTGGCGCCCATTTTTATTGCAACGTACCCCACTGTAGGTACTTGCAATAACTTATTTCCAAATTGTAACTATTTGATTGATTTAGAAATCAATCAACATTATTATAATTTATAAACAAATTCTTCCAAAAGAACCCAGCCCAGCTGAGCAGCCGCGGTTACAGCTTCTTTAACGAGCTGTGTTGTTGCACTTTTTTGTATTCTCTTTTGTGTCGCATTCGTACTCATTTGAGTGCGAGTTGATTAGTTCGTCGCTACGCAGCCGCCGCCGTCGTCGTTTTAGTTTAGTTTTAGTTTTGTTGTGATAATTTCGTTGTAAATAATAATAAGTTAGTTAATATAAAACCCCCTCGCGATTAATGATAAAAAGAATAATACTAGTGTAAAAAAGTGTAACAGTATAAACCCACACTTGCAAATGATGGTGCTTTAAAGCCAACGGGTTCTTTAAATAAAACAAAATAAGTTTCTATGAAAGTAAATGCCCTTACTACGCTCATAGGTGAACTGGATAAAATATTTGATAACATATTAAAACAGTTTTATTGACGTCAAAATTAAATTTAAATTTTTATACCCCAAAATATTTAGTTAAAGATTGGTTTATTGTTTTAATATATTTTAGGTAAGTGTTAAGAAATGTGTCAGTTTAACAAATTGTACAAAAATTAAATTAAAGCTACTTATGTATCCAATTCACTTATGAATATTCTTAAAAGAAATGGTGAAATTATAGGGCTCCCTCTGTCATGAAGTATTTAAACAAATTCGTTTAGAGATTAAAATATACCTAAATATTGGAACAGGAAATGCTTGAGCTTGACAAACGAGAGCAAAAGTAGACGATAAGTCTGCACGATGTGAAAATGTTGCAACTTCACCGGAAAATGCAGGCGCTTTTGAGCCCATTGGCTCTGTAAATATAAAATAACATCATTATTACCCTTGCTTTAAGAGTTCAATTTTTACCATAATTATATTGTTGTTGGGATAGATTTGAAATGCATACTTCTTAAATTAAATTCTCTATTTGTTTAATCGGAATTTACCTTATCAAAGGCACCGGGTATGCTTGAGCTTGACATAGAAGAGCAAAACTTGTGAATTTCATTTTTTGAACTTGTATAAGTTTATATTCCATGGAGAATGTTGGAGCTTTTGCTCCTACGGGTTCTAAAAATGAAGTCATAAAAATGATAAGTATAATAACGAAATGATAACAACAATGGAAACTGTCTGAATGTTTCTTAAAATTTACGACATTTAGGCTGTCTTTGATCTATCCACTCGCCATATAAAAATTTCAACGGGAAGCTTTGAGCTTCCTTTTGGAGTCACATTACGTTCTTTTCCTTACGATTGTCAAACGAAACGTGAGTTCGAAGCTCCATTGTGTGATAGCATTCATTGAATTCCTATGCCTGAACTCGTAAACGTCAGGCGAAGCCGAAGCTGAATCGTGTTTGTGATTCAGCCATTATTTCTATTTGCAGACAGCGACGAATTGTCTATTTATAATTACCCTTTTTACAAAACAAGAGTGATATAATTTTGAGGTTAAGTTGCGCGCGAACAATTTATTCATTACAGTGTGAATGGTATGTGGAACGTGAATAGAGTTTGACAGTTCGTAGCAACCACACTGCAATTCGTTAATACCAAATTGTTTTGACAAAATGTTCTTGTTTTAGAGAACAAAATGCAAATTTTATTATCCTAACATTAGTGTCAATTGGTTTTGTATGATTTAAATGTGTTTTTGTTTAAAATTAACTTTTTGAAATGTGTAGAATCACGTTTGTTCGTCCATTCGTTTATTTGTTGTTCGCTATCATATGCAAGGCCTTTAAAAGACTATTCACATGAGAGCGACCAACGACCATTGAATGAAGGAATAATTGTGATTTTAAACAATTTATAAATTTTAATTCTGTGCAAATTGTAAACAAAAAGGTAGAAATATAGCTTAAGTTATATTTAAGGTAATAAAATTAGCTTTTTGCAATGCCAAAGAGAAGAGAAATTTAAGAAAACAAATTGTTCGGACCGAATTGCAATCTGATTGTAACGAACTGTCAAACTCAATTCGCCTTCCACATACGATTTAAAGAATAAAATGTTCGAGCGGGTCTTAACCATAAAATTGTATTCTAGTCTATGTTGTGCATCTGTAATGACGAATAAGCCAAGCCATTAGAAACGTCAAAATGGACAAATATTCGTTCATTCTTTACATGCTCTCATGTGAATAGTCTATTCGTTATAAAATAACAAATCAAACTAAACATAAATCAAGTGACAGATGTCAACTTCGAAAAAAAGGATTGTCAAAATGAAAACCACACGTGTAGGTGTAAGGATATGATAACCTAACACCTGAAAAATGTCCATTCCTTTGTCATAAATGTTAAAAGAAAAAAAAAAACAGACGCTTAAATTCAATAAATCTACTTCACAAAACCCACACGTGTAGAATGTAGACATACACTTAAATTCCCATCTAGTTTCCTCTTAAATTTAATCTAACCTTGCCCGCATTCTTAAAATAAGGTTACCAAAAATACCATATTCCAACCTTCAATCAACACAACAACTCACGAGTCACGACACAACGAGTCACGACACACATGAGTATCTACCCTCACAACTTATCTATGCTAAAAATTAACCTTGGCCTCATAAAAGTTCACCCAACTTCGTAGGTAGGTACCTTTTTATTCAAAATATTAAAGTCTAAAACATAAACACAACAAGCCCCTACTCATATCCACCCACTCAACCTTTAATTTCCTCCAAGAACCGAGTTTGTTCAGCAAAAACAAAAAAAGAAAACACCACCATCAGAATCAGACTCCACTTCACTTTTCCCAATTCGATAGAAGAATACACTTCCACTGCGGCAATCATCGTCATCATCCACCTTTTTCACCAGATATACAAATACTCTCGTATCAGTCAGTGAAAGTAAAAGTGTTGCGAGTCATGAAATTGCTTTTGCTCAACCATACCATCAACATCAGCAACACCACAACACCACGTTTGAGTTCACAGTTCACACGTGCAATCAGTAGCATGCCTCGAATTTCACAGTCAAAACAATCAACCCCACCGCACTATGCAGCAACGACAACACTCTATAATTATTATACCCGGCAGAAGAAAGACAAACAAAACGGTACACTCATCCACTTTCATTGAATCTGATATCTGAGTCACACCGCACCACCATCCACAGCTGTCAACCAGCCAGCCCCAGCACTCAGCAGCGTTAGCAGCACTGAACCGATAATAATATATTGCAACAAGTTGCTTGACCCAAAAGCAACTCTTTCACGTCAAACGACCTTGGTATAGTTTCTTTTCATTTCGATTACAAGACTCACAATCTCTCCCTTTCAGTCACACAAACGAAAGTGACAATTTCTGCCGTGCCGGGACGGTGGCATTCGTTAGTGCGAAAAACTTCATGAATGAATGCAATCACATGTTGCTGCATTAAAACACACGCCTCTGTAGAAAAAAACCGGTACTCGAAAGTCGACCTACAAACGTGACAGACAATATTTTTGTAAACAAACCCACAACGAGAAAACTAGCTTATCCAAAAATGAGACAGAAAAATAATGACAGATATAGTGTTGGGAGAGAGATCGACATATGTAAACAAACCCCTTCGATGTCTCTCGTGAGAGCTCTTTTTTAAGTAAAGAGAATAAGAGCGAGAGAGCAAAGCAACAAGTTGCAAATTTTGACAGTTCATTTAAGAGAGTTCATTTGAGGGGAAATATTCTCATCGAACATGCGTAATGAATACTTGCCAAAAAGAGATAGCTCTAAGGAAATGGGACTCTTAGAAACCTGATGTATGACTGAAATGGAAAGAAAACAAAGAAATCGTAATAGACTGCTGGCAGTTTTGCCGGAATAGGAAAACAAAAGCACAAACAAACAAAAATATTATGAATGAAGTTGCTATATTTTTGTATCACCCGCCGCCGAGGAGGCTCTGAGACTGGGTATGGTCATTTTGTTTACTTTCGAGTATACTACAAATCTACAAAAATTTAATTAATATCACTAACACACATTCAAGAATTTGAATGGGAATGTGTGTGTTTGATGTTTTTAGACGTGTAGAAGTGTATAGTACCTATAAGCCGGTACCGGAAAAGCTTGAGCCGGACATAACAAAGCAAAATCCGAACCATGACGTCTCTCGATACCTGACCACTTGGTATCGATAGCTAATGCTGGCGCCTTTGCTCCAACTGGTTCTAAATTTAATATTTATACAGAATTTTAAATATTTTACGGATGATGATTTTAGACAAGAAAAGAAAACAAGAAACTATGTATTTAACAACCTGAATGCTGGGACAGGAAATGCTTGTGCCGGACAAAATAGAACGAAATTCTTATTCAGCTCACGTTCAATCCAGGAACGTTTTATATCGTTTGAAATAGATGGAGCCTTAGCTCCTACAGGCTCTGTAAAATTCATAAAGATAAGTCATGATTATTAAATATAATAACAAACCTAAAAGCTGGAGCGGGATACCCTTGCGCCGGACATAGTAAAGATATTGAACGAGGTTTTTGTAATTCCAATGGTTTTTGTATGAGAGAAGGCATTTTTGGAGCCGTGCTTGAGACTGGTTCTGAAGGGATTTTATTTTAAAAAATATATAAAGATGGTATGGTTGCAGTTTTGTGTGCCTGAATGTTTGGGAATAGGTTTTCGAGTATTTAAGTCTCAAAAATTTTTTAAACTTAATTCTACTCTAATGCTGGGCTATTTTTACGAGTGAGAAAAGTCCACCATTTTTGGCAACTTTATAATAAATTTTAAGAAGATTGATATTTAAAGAATTTTAGCTTGGATTTTCAAATTTCTATTCAAATCAGCTAAAAATGAATTAAATTGAATATTCGATTAATATTAAATTGAATATTCGAATTGTAAGAATAAAAAAAAACGAACCTAAATCCAGGAGCTGGATAGCCTTGTGCTGGACATAAAACCGCAGTACCCATATTTTGCTTTATAACGTTAGGCTTATAGGTAAGAGCATTGATAGATGGAGGACTACTTGAAACGGGCTCTGGAAAGTTTTACAAAAAATTAATTTCTTTGAGTATGTCGGTATGTGTCACATTAAAACTATAAACTGAATGTTGGAATATATGTACATATAACGAGTGAATGAACTTTTGAAAAGTATTTTGAAAATTTATCACAAGAGAAATTAATCGTGTTAAAGTTTATTTAGAAAGATTTGGGCTAACAAAAGCTAAAATTGATATATATTTCATAAGAAAATGCTGACAAAAATTAACACATAAAAGTATGTGTTTACAAAATTTTATCCCAATTTTGACTTTAAAGATGCCTCGGAAATAATTCGAACTTTAAACTAAAGTTAATTCTGAGTTCAAACATTATTCAGACACTGGCAGATTAATAAAGTTGATTCCAGATCTGTATTCTTTACACTTGGATCAATAGTTGGTCCGTTGTGATACTACATGGATCTTAAGATCTACCTTACTCTTTGAACCAGTTAGAGCTAGCTAGACGTTTAAGACAAAAGATGTTTAAAACTCTTAGGTCACTAAAACCAATGTTGTCTCCAAGGTAGGTTGTTCGTCTTTGTGAAGGGACAATCATTGAATATACAAAGTGAGTCTCCTCTTTTTCTTCATCTATGCTGCTTCTGCAAAAATCGTTTAAAGGAGCATCAAGTGGAAAAGCATGTCTACCTATTAAACAGTGTCCTGTAAGAACTACTATACCGAAGCTAATGTGCAATCTGAAATTAGTTGTTTAGAGCGTTTAGCATCAAGCATTGGCCAAATTAATTTGGTTGACCGACAGGTGGTTGTATTAGACCATCTTTAGCTTGCTTTCTTTATGGTATCATGCTTTAGCATACATTTACAAGAAGCTAGTGGTATACCGATGTTGGATTTATTGCCCATCAAAGGTAAAGTTGTTCCATTTTTTGCAAGTTCGTCAGCTTTGTTATTTATGGGATGTCTATGACCCGGCACCCAGTTAAGTTAAATATTGAACTATTTTCGCTATCTATACGAGTTCAAGAGATGAACGACCGTTTCAGTCTTTCGTAGTGAGTTTTTAGAGATACACGCCCATGTTCCGAATTTCGATTGAAAGTGAATTGAAATCACTTTTCAATTTCATGTGAAATGAAATTGCATGTTCTTCATTCGATCGATTTCGAAAACTTCGAAATTTCTTCGAGCTGTCAGAACTGAAGGATCATCCATTTTTATTTTGTTGCTGAAGTAAAATTTTTGCTGTTGTGAAGATGGATGCAATTTGGCAATTTTAAGTGAAAAAAGGAAGCAGAATTCAAGAGAAAAAACAAGAAGACGAATTTTGCCTTTTGTAATACCTTCACCGATTCCTTCAATTCAAAAACTTGCTACGATTCCTGGCAGAAGGAAGATATCAAAGATCAATTCACAGAAATAAAAAATGGGATTTGAATGAGTTCAAAAAATGGAACAAACCGAAATACAAAACATCCATTTGCATGTTCGAAAATCCAATTCACAATAACGAATTGTGGAACACCCAAATTCACTTTCGCAAAGTGTATTCACAATAAGTGAAATGCAGAACATGGGCATTGGGCAATAGTCCAATAATTTTATGCAACTTGACTATCTGAGAAAATGAGTATATCGGTAATCGATATTACGTTTTTTTCTAAGCCAAGAGGGCTTCTGTGATGGCCAGAAGTCAGGCCTGAAACACGCTACCGTGATTGAGAAGGCGAAACTAGACATAGATTTAGTCCGTCGGAATACACGAACCCATCAACCTCGTTTTTTCGGTTTTTGATCCATCTGTATAAAAGTTAATTTTTTTATCTGTCAAAAATGACAGAAGGGAAAGGACACTGAAGTTTTTGATAAATTGTGGATGAGCGGTTATGTAGTCGAAGTTACTAGGTAAAGATCTGAATGAGTTGGGAATAATGAATATTATTACTGATCTATTTTGAGGAAGATTTAGGTTAGGGCGATGATTTGCTGAAACAAGGTAAACGTAGGTGAAAATTAAATTATGCTTTTTCTAATGTTTTTGATGGTCCTAGTTTGAATCCGAATTCAAAATTAATCCATCACTTCAAGCTTTTGAGATACATGCTTCATGAAGTAGTTTGTGTCTTTTAATAAAATTCGTGTTGATTTTCGAAGTACAGTATTCCCCGCTTAATTGCATTGACCATTTTGTCAGATTTTTCTGTCAATTATCCGGGTGGTTCAATTAGCGAAACCCCGCTTAATTGACATATCTGTTCAATTAAGCGAAACCCGTATAATTCACGAGTAGGTTAACTAAAAAATAAAATATTCAACCCAGAAATTTACTCTATAAACATTTCAGTGTCAACTTAATTTCGGCCGGCGTCTGTTAGTTCGCCATAACATGATATGTTATGTCATCACATGCCGAATAAGCATTGAAATCTGAATTGTCCTCAAGACAGTGGTCATAGATAACGAGATCATTTTCCGGCTGCTCTTCTTCTTGGACGAAGCCTGCCTTTAAAAAAAGAACTTGCAAATGTAGGTTTAGTAGTAAAATATTTCCAACATTAACTTTCTAAAACAATTTCTTATAATATAGTGTTTTAAGTCACAAACAATGTTTGATTATGTGCTTTGCTTGCAAAGATGTGATCGACTTCGAAAAATCTTCGATAATCTTGCCACGTTCGGTGACTGTAATTTGTTTCCTTATTCTATTTTGCTGATAGTAAGCTTTGAAACAATGAATAATGCCTTGGTCAAGGGGATGAATGATGGACGTTGTATTTTTAAATCGTCTAACTTCTTATGACAGGCAGCAGTGTCGACAAAAATAATTATTTGTCTGTTCTGCTTTCTCATTTCTTCGTCAAATATATATAAAATTTGGGCCCATAAATGGGTCATCCATGCCTTTTTGTTGAAGAAATGTTGCAAAGGTACAACCTTATTTTTAAAACACCTTGGCGTTTTGGTTTTTTCAATCACAATAATTTTTTTGTTCGTCCAATTATCCGAAAAATGTCCATGTATTTAGTTTTTCTGCTGCATATTTTTAAAATCAATTAAGCGAGTATTTCAACTAAGCGGGGTTCAATTAACCACCTGAAAAGCTTTGCTACTAATACGGGAAATTTTCGAAGCCAATTTTTTCGATCAATTAAGCGGGATGTTCAATTAAGCGAGGTGCAACTAAGCGGGGATTACTGTATATACAATCTCTTACTTCAATATTCCGTTTAAAAATCTTCAGTGTCTTATTTATTTTCCATAAAATCCTAAGCCTCATATAAACCTTTAAAGAACACACTGAAGCTTTTATGCTTTAACGGTTCTTAACAGAAAAACACAATACTGCATAAAAACAATGTTTGATCTTATTGCGAATTCGTATTCTTAATGTTATAAAACAAATTTTTTGGAATACATATATTCAAAAAAAAAAAAATAAAAAATGATATTAAAAAGGGGTATTTCTGAGTTTAAGGAAATATAGCTTAATTCGGAGTTTTTATTCGGAATCGGAATTAAAAATTAACTCGTTAAACGAATTATTCAAAAACATAAAGGAATTACATTAAAAACTTTTTTCAAAACATCAGATAGATTCAAATGAAAAACCCAATTACGTGTATACTATATTTTCCTAAAAATGACTAACCTGAAATTTGGTGCTGGGTAACCTTGGGCCGGGCATAAAATTGAGATGCTACTAAAATGACTGACAGTTATTGGTCTAGCACTGACAGATGGAATTTTCGGAGCAGTACTTGATACCGGTTCTATTTATAAAAAGAATTTATTAATATTTTGTAATACATATTTAAAAAAATTATTATCCTTTTGCCTTCTAAGTTGGGATAGTGGTTTTATGATGGTAAGAAAGAAAATAAAGTAAAAAAAAAATACCTAAAAACTGGTACTGGAAACCCTTGTGCGGGACACAATAAAGCAATGGTAGATTTTCCGGAATAGGTTTTCATGTCAAACTTTGATAATGACGAAACTTTTGGCGTAGCACTACTTACTGGCTCTGTAATTTAAAATTTATTTTTACTCCATGCAAACATTTAAGTAAACGAAACGATTTTAATATTCTGTTCTGTTCTGAATGATGGGATAGAAATTACTCATTTAATTCGAGAATAAGAACACTCGAATACCTAAGTGTTTGACATCCGAATAGTCAAATTAGACATTTGGGAGACGACATTTATCGGATTCGCATTTTTTCTGAAATCGGCTACATATACGAAATTATAGCGATACACGAATAGTTTTATATGATTGAAATATTTTTGACGAACTATTAGAAAAGTATGGGGAAAAAATAATAATTCAAATCTCACCTATAGCTAGGAACAGGAAATCCTTGGGCAGGGCACAAGACGCCAAGTGTACCGCCTAGCTGTACAAATACTATTCCAACTTTTTGAATTAGAGGCACACGTGGTGCTGCACCACTAACTGGTTCTGTTCAAATTTTTATTAATTCCATTAACATTTTAATTTGTTTTATAAGTTTAACTGAATGTTGGGATGAGTGTAAATTTTCAAGCTAGATATATATTCATCGGGAAGGCACTATTTTCAAGACTTAAACTAAGAAAATTATGCAAGCCCCGACATCTCTTATTCTGGAGTAAGTACATACATATATTCATTATGAAATGACAAACTAAACGGAGCATAAATCAAGTGACAACTGTCAAAAAACCAACTCCGAAAAAAAGTATTGCCAGATTGAAAATCCGTTTTTTATAATGAAAGTGTGAAAATTTCTATAGCTTTAAAAAAAATACAATTGCTGTGTTCTTCACAGGTCATAGAAACCTAAAAATAAATATACCTAAATGCAGGCACTGGATATGATTGAGCTGGACATAGAAGGGTTGTACTTTGATCAAGTCCAATATCTACATTTCTTGTCTTGTCACCAGAAGTCAAACGGGGACCAACACTCCCTACAGGCTCTAAATTACACAAATGTGAAAATTCAAAAGATTTGGTTTAATTTACTTTTTTTAAATAAAATACCTACTGTGTTGGGATAGAGATACGTTCTTAAAGTTTATTAAAAAAAAATACTTTAAATAATAAATATCACCTAAAAATTGGTACTGGATATGACTGTGCCAAGCAGAGAAGTGTAACATTTCGATGCAAACGAGATCGAACTTTAGTAAGTTCATCAATGGCGTTAAATTTTGGTCCTACACTGCCAGCAGGTTCTGTTAAAACAATTGTATACATTTGAAATTTAATGTAATAAACTTTGTAAATATATACATACATACAAATATGATACATTTTTGCCTCATGATGGGATAAGATAAGAAATTGCAATTTAGTACTAAAATTTGTTAGAAGAACAACGTCTGAACGTTTTAATCACTCAAAACAAATACAAGTTCTTAATAATTTTAATTTCAATACATATTTCAAATATTCCCATATTATTTAATGCCTTCAAATTAGTATCTGAGAAAAGCTAGCTTTAAAGTGTTTTCGAGTTTTAAGTTATTCAAAAATTTTATTTCGACGTATAATCAATTGAAAGGAGTATTAAATTCTAAACTCGGAACATTTTTTAAACATGATAGTTCCGCTGCAGAACTTATTTTGAAAAACCTCAATAATATGGTGTTTTTAAAAAATTGTAAAATTATGTAAATAAAAACTCTTTTTACCTAAATATTGGAACGGGATAAGATTGAGCCAAGCAAAGAAGTGTTGCATTATTATGTAAACGAGAACGAACCATATTGAGCTCATCATTTGCATTAAATTTTGGACTTACACTGCCAACAGGCTCTAAGGAAAAATATAATTAAAAGTGTTCATTACCCTAAAAGACAATATTCTTATTTCAAATGCTGGGATAGAATTTCAAAATCTTTATAAATTAAAGTGAAAAAAAAATCCGACAACGACTTTCAACAAAATTTCTTGTTTGTAAATTTTTGTAATCAGAATTAAAAACTCTACAATTCTTAAATTTCGTTCCAAAAAATTAATGGAGTAAGAGGTAAAAAGAGTTAAAATATTTGTCAAACGTCGAAGCATAATATAAAAAGTAAAAGGTACCTATAAGCTGGCACTGGATACGACTGAGCTGGACAAAATAGACTAAAACTATTTCCAAATTTTGATTCAGCATTCTTTAAACGATTTTCTACACTAATTTTTGGGGCAACACTACTGACTGGCTCTAAATAAAAAATACAAATTTAATTTTTAAGAAAAAAATAACATAATAATAGTTCACTTTTGAATGTTGGAATTTGAAAATAAAATATTTGATTAAGAAGAACTTTATTTTTATTAACAACAAATATTTAATAACAGTGTTTAATAATAACGTTTGTATTTAACAAGTATTGTTTTCAATCTGGCAACACTTTTTTCGGAGTTGGCGTTTTTGACAGCTGTCACTTTATTTATGCTCAATTTGGTTTTTCATTTCACAATGAATAGACTTACTTATAAACAACGTTTGCAAATCATGCAAAATGTATTACAAAAACAATTGTTCGGTTTGCGCAAAGCATTCGAAAAATCAATGTATTGAAGGAAACTTTTGGTGAGCGCATTATCTTACGTCGTCGTAGGCATGTGTGGTGGCCTCCAAGACCAAGCAATTTAAAACCGCTGGACTAAATTTTGTGGACCTACATATGTGAAGTCGCTTATCTACGGAGATAAGCCCGAGAAGAAAATTAGGAGTCTTGGCTGAAATTTATTCGACGTAGTCTCGTTTTATTTCTTTGTATAAACCACAAGCAGTGTTGCCAGAAACACCGATTTATCGTAATCCTCCCGATTTTTAGACCTATTTACGATACACCGATTTTTGATCTAATTATGACACTTTTCCCCCATATTCGATGTTTTATATAAAAAATTATTTTAATGTATTTTCATCTCTGAAATTTACATAATTTATAATTGTACTAAAAATTTGAGTACTTTTTAATTAATTTATTAATCAGCAACAAAAATCTTAAGCACGGTGGTAAGAACATGTATTAATTTTAAGATTTATGATTTTTGTTTTGATCTCTCGAGAGTTATTGCTGCGGATGCAAAAACATTGTATTCGACAATTATAACCAACTTTACTGAAAAGAATATTGATTATAAAAAACAATTAATTGGGTTTGCGGCGGATGGAGCAAATCATATGACTCGCAGTAAAAATTCGGTAGCTTCTTTGCTAAAGGGTGACTGCCCAAATCTAGTAGTTTTTAAATGTGTCTGCCATTCATTTGCCCTCTGTGTATCTTACGCCTGCTTAAAACTTCCTCCAATTGTTGAAACAATGTGTCGGAATATTTACAACTATATTCAAAATAGTCTAAAATGGGTGGCAAAATATCAAGATATTCTAAGATTATTGGAATACAAGCCATATAAACTTCTCCATCCGTCGCAGACTCGTTGGTTATCATTGGAATGCGTTGTTTCCAGAATATTAGAATTGTATGAACCCCTTAAGATATACTTCGCATTTGAAGCGAATATAGATAATCTCGAAAGTGGGAAAGTAATTTTAATGTATTGTAATGTGTATACACTCTTTATCTCTTTTAATATCGGATTAATAGGAGAACTGGCTTCTTTAAACATCGAGAAACATCTAGTGGCTAAGAGGGGAACATTCAGCGCATACAAGAACCTCGAAAGGGGCAACATCTAGGGATTAAGAGGAGAACTAGCTTCGTTAAGCATCTAGTGATAAAGGGGAGAACTCGATTCGTTAAGCATCGAGAACAACCTGGTAGATTCTCGAACCGATTTGAGGTATATAAATAGGCGCTCGGAAGCGAAGCGGTTGATTATGGATTGTGAATTGCGATAAAGTAAAGACTGTGTTTGAAAAGTAATAATTGAAAGTAAAGACTTTGTTTAAAAAGTAATAATTGAAAGTGTTGAATAAAGAATTTTTGTGAGTAATTTAAATAAAGTGAATTTATGTTTTTATTTACGAAGTGTGAATAAGTTTTAATCGTCGGGCCAAGCAAGAATATTACAGTATCTACAAGATCCTTTAAATGAATTGTATCTAAAATTCTTAAGCTTTGCTCTTCCTCAAGTTAATAAATTGAACCGACTTTTTCAAAGCGAAGAGCCACAGATTCACAAGCTATACAGTGAAATTAAAACTTTAACTAGCAATTTTAGATTGTTTCATTAAGCCGGCTTATCTAAGGGCAACGGCTATTGAAAATATTAATTTCAAATGTCCATACAATATAATAAGTAATGATAATTTATATCTCGGCAGCGACGTTAATTTACAATTGGAAAAAAATCTTATTGCAAGTTGTGAGTCGAACGATTTAAAAATAACTGTATAAGTTTCTACGTCGAACTATGCGAACAAATATTCAAAAGATTTGATTTTAAAAATAAATTGTTTAAAGCTTTGACCTTATTGGAACCTAAGAAGACCGTAAATAAACAAATTGATTCATTAAGTAATCTTTTTAACTTGTTTGATAATATTATTCCTTCCAAAGATATCCAGAGAATTGATTTGGAATATAGGGAAATACGAAATCTTGATTTTGAAAATTTATTATCTGAGGGAATTGAAAATACTAAAATAGAAATATTTTGGAAGATTGTGTGCTCAATCAAAAAGTGCAATCAAACTTTAGCTTTTCCATTGATGGCTCGATTTATTTCATCGGTATTATCGTTACCGAATTCATCCGCTAACGTTGAGAGAACTTTTTCTTAAATAAATTTGAATAAGACGAAAATAAGAAATAGGCTAGATGTTGATAATTTACAAGAAATATTACTTTCTAAGGATTACCTGAAGTTCAAAGATTGCAATTGTTTAAACTTAAAAGTGTCTGATGATTTGTTAAAAAAATTCAAGCAAAATAAATATATTTAAAAATAATACAAATTAAGATACTTATGTACCTAAGCCGTTGGTTTATAAGAAACTTGAATCCTTGGAGTATTTGTTAGCTTACATATGTACAGTGCATATTACTTTTTTCATTTCTAAGCTAGCTAGGTGCTATAAGCACTAAATAATTAAGTTTTTTGTAAGCCAATGCCCCATAATAGGAAATCTGAATTTATTTTCATAGTTAATGAAAAACACATTCTAAAAAAAGAACATTCAGAAAAAATTGACAGAAAGCTTATCTTTGTCATGAGTTGTAGGGTTAAACAAATTACCCCGATTTACACCGATTTCTAATGTGGAAATCTCCCGATTTCAGTAAATATTTTCTGGCAACACTGACCACAAGTCTTAGTAAAATAACAAACCTATAAGCTGGTACTGGATATGATTGAGCTGGACAAAACAAAGCAAAACTTCTATTAATATTTGAGCCAGCATCACGAAGACGTTCTCCAATATTTATTTTCGGTCCTACACTGCCAACAGGTTCTATGTATATTTCAAGGGTTTAAAATAAAGAAATTATTAATAAAGTCTAAGATTGTAAGCTGGAACAATAATAGGGTACCATGTCGTTAAAATTCATAGTTGCCAAACCTTACAGATTTTATTTTTAAGGGCTTAACATTTTACTAAGTAAGTAGCATTTTTCTTAATAATTAGCAATTTACTAAGCGACTCCAAAATTTTAAACCTTTCTTTTTTCTAACTAAAGCGATTTAGCTACATAATTCCCTTTTATTGAAAAACTGGCATTTGAATATGTCTAAGTAGTGACAGTTTGTAAAAATAAACAAAGCAACCCAGTTTAAACGGACCTATTAATTGGAATACCCAACTGTAGACTGGAACATTAAATCCACTGCTCTTATAAGATTAATTGTACAGAGTAAAAGTGGCCATTCGGTGATTTTAACTTTAGGTGAATCCTCTATTTAACTTAGTAAATTACTAACGCCCATGTTTCGAATTTCGATCGAAAGTGAATTGAAATCACTTTTCAATTTCACGTGAAATGAAATTGCATGTTCTTCAATTCGATCGATTTCGAAAACTTCGAAATTGCTTCGAACTGTCAGAACTGAAGGATCATCCATTTTTATTTTGTTTCTGAAGTCAAATTGTTGCTGTTGTGAAGATGGATGCAATATAATTGATAATTTTTAGTGAAAAAAGGAAGCAAAATTTAAGAGAAAAAATAAGAAGACGAATTTTGGGAGACAAATATAATATATTGGATTTACCTGACACAATGTAAGTGTGTGAAAATTATGTACATATGTAGAATTGTTCTGATAAATAAAGTAAATTCTTGATTTCCTCTTTTAAATTTGTATTGTAATTTTAGATTAAGAAAAGACGATTTTTTATAAATGTTCTAAGGAAAATAGAACCTTTTATAATACCTTCATCGATTCATTCAATTCAAGAACTTGCTGCAACCCTCCGATTCCTAGCAGAAGGAAGCTATCAAATATCAATTCACAGAAATAAAATATGTGATTTGAATGCGTTCAAAAAATGGAACAAACCGAAATACAGAACATTCATTTGCATGTTCGAAAATCCAATTCGCAATGACGAATTGTGGAACACCCAAATTCACTTTCGCAAAGTGTATTCACAATAAGTGAAATGCAGAACATGGGCATAAAATTGGCTTTGACATTACTAATTTTTCGAACATTTTTAAAGAGAAGTTTTTTTTTTCGCGCATTTTACCTATAAACTGGAATTGGATAAGATTGTGCCGGACAAAAGATACTTAAAGTCTCATTAATAGCTGCTTCGGCATCATTCCTTCTATCGCCTAAATTAATTTTAGGCGCAACACTTCCAACAGGCTCTATAGTTTTTAAATATATATACATATGGTAAAATATTTTAATAAAAATTGGCTTGAAATTATGAAATTAAATTTCGGAAAAGAGTACCCCATTATAATTGTTTAAGTATTTAACGAAAGACCGAAGAATAATTCTAATAAAATGATAATTTTTTACCTAAATGATGGAACAGGATAAGATTGGGCTGGACAAAAAATGCATAAACTTTCACTTAATTTCGCTTCAGCATCTTTTCGGCGATCAGCTACACTAATTTTAGGCTGAACGCTTCCAACGGGTTCTGTTCAAAGAATATTTTGCAAAATTAATTTAATTGTTTGTATATTTTTTATGAAACTGAATTCCTGAATGTAGGGAATTAAGGCTAATTATCGTTAAATTAGTATAAGAATACATTAGTTTAGTTTTATTTTTTAAAAGTGTATCATTAATTGCTAATACATTGTTTTGTTAATAAGGTGAGGTGAGTTAAAGCAAAGCACATACCTATAAGACGGCACTGGAAATGATTGTGCTGGACACTGGATGGCAATTGTCAAGCCATTTTTAACCCGTTCATGATTAAATTCATCTTTTTTATTTACTTTTGGAGCAACACTTCCAACGGGTTCTATTTCAAAGGATTACACTCTTTTCAAACTTCTATTTTTTTTTAATCAAAATATACGTGAGAAAATAACTGAATGTTGGAAAAATGGGCTGAGAATTCCGTATTAATATGATTTGCTGATTTTATTTATAGAACATTTTTGAAATGTAATTTTAGGTTATATAGGTAAGCCTTGAACCTCTAAATTGGTAAATATTTTTATTGTTAAAGACACTCGTAGTACAGTAGAAATTTCTATGAATAACAAATAAATCATCCGCAGTAGAATGCCTTCAGATAAAAGGTAATTTAACTTTTGTTATAGTATCGAAATCAATTTCCGAGTTTTTCATTTTAAGACGCTGAAGCGTTGGATTCTTCCTTGAAGCACGCAATGGATGTGTTCGTTGATACAATCCAACATAGAGAATACTATGACATTATTTTAAAACCCAAGATGAACTCCAATATTATTATTTTAACTAATATTTGCTAATTTTATTACTTGTGTGTTTTTCCAATAAGCTGAGTCAATTTAGTTAGTCAATATGTCAACCAAATTGTCATAGTGACTATCTTAGTTGTCTTATTGACTACCGCAGTTGTCATATTGACTACCTTAGTTGTCATATTGACTACCTTAGTTGTCATATGGACTTCTGCAGTTGTTGAACGATTTTGTTTTAAAATATTCTTTGAAATATTCGATTGTATCAATTTTTGAAATATAAAAACCGGACTTTTGAAGATCGGTTTTTTGACAATATCTCACTGTACTATGTATGGAATCTCAAAAAAACACGGTTGATTTCAAACTAACCTATGAACCGGTACTGGAAATGACTGAGCTGGACAAAATAAAGCAACAGATGTGCCTTTTCTAACAGCCGCATTTTGCAATTGATCAGCAACACTTACTTTGGGAGCAACACTACCCATGGGTTCTATAAATAATAAAAAGCAACAAATAAATATTTTGCTGTTCTAAGATTTGACTATGAGAATGTTGGGATATTTTGCTGATTTGTAGGTTTAAAACTATTAAATAAATATGTTTGAAATACCTGTACATAGGAACTGGAAACGATTGAGCTGGACAAAATAGCGGAACAGCTTTACCACTTTCAATTCCAGCATTTTGTAATTGACTTGTAATACTGACTTTTGGTGCAACACTTCCCATTGGTTCTATGCATAATATTATGGAATATTTGAAAAATTTTCAAAAATATTTTAAGCTACTAAAATTCTAAGTTTTATGAATGAAAATTTCTAACTGAATGTTGGATAGGTATCGAAGAAAAAAAGTTTTTGAAATTTTGAAACAAATTCATACCTATAAGCAGGAACTGGAAATGATTGAGCAGGGCATAAAAGGGCAAGATCTAAACCACTTCGAATTGAATCATGACTGAAACCATCTTTTTTGCTAACTCGTGGAGCTACACTTCCAACAGGTTCTGTACATAAATACAAAGGGTATTTTTGGTATTGTACAACAAAATTTATTACTTTTATCCAAAAAAAAAATAATTAAAAATAAGCATGAATGTTGGAATATTTTCTTTAAAATAATTATTCAAGACTTAAAACACTTGTAACCGACAATTCTGGAAACAAGATTTAAGACAAATGTACCTAGTACGTCCTTTTATAAAAATCCGGTATTTTATATTAATTAAATTAAAACCAATAGCAGAGCTAAATGACTAAGGGGTCATTTATAGCTATCATTGATTTCCATCATTGAAACCTAGCATTGGAATTTTTTTGACAGCTTGATTATAGCTTTCAATGAAAATTTCTGTCATTGGACACAAATTTCCTGACTGGTATCAGACATTTCCTGATTGAAATACAGATATGAGGTTAGCGTCAAAGAAAATTAAACACTTTCAGTGGAACGATTTTGTTTCGAAATGTCAAACCAAAAGCCAGCAGTTCATTGAAAACGATTTCATCATTGAAAAATTAAAAAAGTACTTTTTTAAGTAAAAAATTCTAAAACTACAAAATAGTTAACTTTACTAATTGCTTTTAAATCTCGAAACAACATTTTTAATGATAGAAATCAATGATAGCTATAACTGGCACCTTAAGAGATAAATATTTTTAAGACAGTATTAAACAGGATCGTATTGTAAAGTTTTTAGTGTTCTTACCTAAAAGCTGGCATTGGATAAGACTGAGAAGGACATAGAAGGTTTAAATTATGTCCTAGACGACCACCGGAAAAACTCATTTTGTCTTTAATTTCAACTTTTGGTGCAACAGATCCAACTGGTTCTAATTTTGTAGGGGAACAAAATGCATTTTTTTATAAGTTACTAAAAAGTTAATATAAGTTTGATTAGGGTCCACATAAATTGAGAATATAAGCCTAATTGTTGGGAAAGAATACCTTAAACAGTAAAATGGTCTTAGAAGTGGAGTTCTTAAAACCCGATAATACAAATAAAAATTAAAATTGCATTCCTTACAAGTATATCTATGCTTTTTTTTCAAATAATAAAATTGAATTTTTAGTTGTTTGAAAACAATTAAATCCTATTCCTCTGATTAGATTGAAAAACTGTAAGAAAAAATTAAAAGAAAATTAAGGAATCTGAAGTGAATTAAATTTCCATTGATGAAATATTCCAACCCAACTAAGGATAAGATACTCGTATAACGTCGAATCACCACTTTCGAAATTCTCTGTCGCCATCACATCGTATCGAGAATTACTGGCAACATTACCAAGATCCAATTAAACAAGCCGCGTTTGACATGCTGGGTTTCAAACAGCCATAAAAGGACAAGAAATGCTCACGAGCTCCACAAACAGAAGAGGAGAGAGGAACACCGACTTCGCAGAAGGAAAAAGAAAGAGGATAAGAAGCGTGTGGAAGAAGATGTTGAGAGTGTTATAGAAGCATAAATAAAAGGTCTGTTCTTAACCTTTATCAAAACTGCCAAGTGTCAACAATTTTCAATAATTGTTTCCCAAATGCTTTTCCACACTACACAAATTTGGTAGTTTTAAATAGAAGAGAGCACTCTCGAGAGAGTAAACTAATTTCCCCTTCTGACAAATTCTGTTCAAGAAATTTCTTTGGGCACAAATTGTGGGCCAGTCAAATGTCATATTGCGTACGTAAATTAACTGTTATCATTGATTGAGTGGCAGACAATTTTTTCCAAGAAACCGTTCCATACTTTTTTTACGAACCTAAAGTTTAAAAGCAACTAAAATTGAATTCACAACTTCATAAAGTTCAGATGGAGAAGTTTGTTAGGGAGGTCCTAATTCACACAGGATTGTAGCGACATCTTAAGTAAATAAGTAACCCAACTAATCCAAATGTCCATAGTTAGCTTTCAACTTGTGGACTTATAATCCACGCCTTATTCAAGCAACATATTTATGTCGTGATTTTGTTTTATAAAAACCAATTATCTCACCTAAAAGCTGGCATTGGATAAGATTGAGCAGGACACAGAAGACTCAGATCATTTCCCAGATTTCGAATAGAAAATCCCATTTTATCGTTCATATCAACTTTGGGGGCTACCGATCCAACTGGTTCTAAAAAATGTTTAGTTATTATAAAACGAATGATGAAATTTGGATTTTATTGAAAAAATAGGGCACCCATTAGTTGATACGGAATTTTAACACTTAATGTTGGACCAAAAAACTTGAATAACACATTAAATTAACGTGTTCGGTTCTTGAAAGTTGAGTTTTTAACCACTCAGATAAATAAATAGAAATTAAAAAAAAAATTAACTTTTACCTAAAAGCTGGCATTGGATAAGACTGAGCTGGACAAGTTAAACTCATATCAACACCACTTTCGTTATCAATATAGTTTATACGGTCCTTGGCATCAACTTTAGGAGAAACACTTCCAACAGGTTCTGTTTAATTTAAATATAAATACATTTTCAAAAAACATACAAAATCTGGCTGAACGTTGATGTCTTCAACATATAATTTCATTTATATTTTTTGAAATAAAAAACTAACCTAAATGCTGGGACTGGATACGACTGAGCAGGACAAATCAGTGCAAAGCTCTTTTGAATTTTAGTGCGAGCATAATTTATTTCATCCTTAATGTCAACTTTAGGAGCTACACTACCAACAGGTTCTGAAATTTATTTTTTAAACAACAATTAATTAAGATAAGAAATGAAAGTTTGGTGTACAGAAAAAAAACTGCCTTTAAAGTTGAAATAGTATCTAAAAAAAAACGAATGGTATTTTTTTAGTTTTTACCTAAAAGCTGGCACAGGATATGACTGAGCTGGACAAACTAAAGCCTTATCTGAATGCAATCGGGCCTTAGAATGAGTAAATTCATCTTTATCGTCGACTTTTGGTGAGACACTTCCAACAGGTTCTATAAAGATGTGAATACAAAATAGGTACAAAATTTGTAACCGGCAAATTAAATTGGTATACAATTTTAGCCTTTTTATGTTGGGATAAGTTTCATCATTTAAAAAAAAAAAATATTTAACATATTAAGACGTCTAGCATTTTTCTTAAATAAAACAAAATATTAGTTTACGAACCTGAAGGCGGGAACAGGATAAGATTGACCAGGGCATAACATGGCATAGCTGTTATTCAAAGCAACATGTACCACTTGAAACTGATCGTGAAGATTTATTTTTGGTGGGACGCTTCCAACGGGTTCTACACGTAAATTGAAGTGGACAAAATTTGTACTTTTTTGTTTTACTTTTTACAATAGAGATTTTTAATAAATGAATGTTGGGAAAAAAATATAAACTAAATATTTCAATCAAATATTTTAGTCAATAACATTTCCGGTTAATGACTTCTCACGGTCTAATGGTAACGTTCCCATGAGTCTCCAGCTTATTAAATTTTTAACTCAAGGTAAAAGCCAAATTTATACAACTCCCGCATTTGTTGAAAGTCAAATTTTGTGATAATTAATTACATCACTCACTTCTTAAAAATATAGATAGACAAAAATTAAGAATTTCAACTAAGTTTAATTTTGCCAAACAAAATTGAAAATTAATTAAAAGCCATGTACACAGTGCCGCTCACTTGAATAGCGCCCCCATTATTATGCATTATGTAACTGCATAGAATTCGGGTCTTTGAGTTAATGTACCGTTGCAATATTTTTATATTTTAATTATCTCTTAAATTACTCTCTCTGTGAGCGAATTCATGCATTGGAAATGTTCCGTTAAATAGTTTTTGTTAAATTTATTGGAACTATTGTAAAAACGCTATTCACTTGAATAGCACCACCCTTTATAAAGGGTGTCCCAAAATTAACGCAAGATTTGAATTAAATAGAAAACGCCGTTTTTAGTCTTTTGATAGTTATATATTTTTATTGACTCGTAAAGTACATAGGATAGGGTTATGGTATGGAATAACACATCGGACAAATGGCCTCCACGGCTTTGCATGCACATGCGCACTCTTTTGTTGAAATTTTCCATGACCATTCTGCATAAATGTGGCTGAATTTCGTTGATGCAGCGTTGAATCTCCTTCTTTAATGCACGGGTGGTTGTGGGCTTGTTGACATAGACTTGTGATTTCAAATAACCCCATAAAAAGAAGTCTAATGGTGTTAAATCACACGATCTAGGAGGCCAATTTTGATCACCGAAACGAGAGAGTACACGACCTGGAAATGTCTCATGCAGTAATTGAATTGTTTCATGGGCTGTATGACATGTGGCACCGTCTTGTTGAAACCACATATTGGACACATCAATATCATCCAATTTTGGCAGAAAGAACTGTGTAATCATGTCGCGATATCGAGCACCAGTAACAGTCACTTCTTGACCAGCATCATTTTCAAAAAAATATGGCCCAATTATGCCTCCAGCCCAAGATCCACACCATACAGTCACGCGTTGTGGATGCATTTGTTTTTCGACAATCACATGTGGGTTCTCCGAACCCCAAATGCGGCAATTTTGGCGATTGACAAAGCCATCAAGATGAAAATGTGCTTTATCGCTTAGGATGATTTTGCTCGAAAAATCAGGGTCCATTTGTTGATGTTCAATAATCCATTCAACGAACTCTCTTCTCTATCCATGGTCATTAGGCTTCAATTGTTGTGTTAATTGAATTTTGTAAGCATGAAGACACAGATCTTTGGTGAGTATACGCTGTAGAGAGGTTCTTGAAATTTGCAATTCTTGTCCACGACGTCGAATTGAGGTTCCTGGATTGTCAGCAACACTCTCACGCACTGCTTCGACATTCACATTTGAACGGCTTGTTTTTGGACGACCAGTGTGTTTGGCGTCTCCAACGGATCCAGTCTCCATGAATTTTTCAATTAATCTCTTCACAGTTGACGAAGTTAAAACACTATTCCGACCATATTTTGTATGAAATTTTCGAACTGCAGCCGCCAAGCTTTCACTATTTTTGAAATATTCTTTAATAATGAAGACACGTTGTTCTATCGTGTAACGCTGCATTTTTAATAACCCTATACTGTTAGCTGTCAAATTGCTTTTTTTTCAGGGTTGCCAACACTTCACTGCACAAATGGCGGCAAATTCAAATCTTGCGTTAATTTTGGGACACCCTTTATTATCAGCTTTCGTGTGGATTACAAGCCAGGTAGTTATCAAAAAATATTTTCGCATTTCTTTTATTCATTCTAAGATAATTTCAGTCAAAATTGGTCGTGTTAAATCATTGGCAGAAAACGAGAAATCTAAAATTAAAGCTTACCGCGAGTGTGGCAAGACTATTCACCAAATAGCTAAAAAAAAACGCAACGAAGCCGCAAAGTTATATCCATATTTTTACGGAACAAGTTGAACTATGGTAAAAATATGAAAGGGCGAACATCTAGTGTCGTTAGCGCTGCTAACAAAAGAGCAAGTCCCGTAAAGAGCAACGCCTCAGTTTCTGTCGTGGTAACATGACATGGAGTAAGGAATGGTACCGTGTTGTTTTCTCTGACGAAATAAAATGCAATTTAGAGTGACCTGATGAATTTAACTATTACTTCCATGATTTGCGGAAAGAGGAATATCAATTGGTTTACACAGACGATTGGGCGGTGTTATGGTTTGGGGAACTATGGAACTTTGGAGTTGCAGTTTCTGACTCCTCGTATGAATGCGCAATCATACATTGGGGTATTCGAGAAGGTTTTTCCTTCGATTACCGAATTGTTTGGTGACTTGTCATGGAAATTGCAGTAGGATAACGCACCCATCCACAATGCCAGAGTGGTAAAACAATTTCTAGAGCGCCAAAATATCTCATTGTTAGATTAGCCACCATATTCGCCAGACCTAAACATTATCGAAAATGTTTGGGGGGTGGCTTACTCGAAAAGAATATGAGTCTGGGAAACAATATGGAAGTAAAAATGAGCTAATAGAAGCCATTAAGTGTAGCTGGGCCTCGATTTCACTGGCCTATATTAAAAACTTGTATGATTCCCTACCGAACAGGATGTATGAGGTTATTTATAATCAAGGCGGGACCACCCATTACCTTATAATTTAAAGGTGTAAAACTATTAATAAATTAATTTTAAATGAAGAGGCGCTGTTCAAGTGAGCCAAAATTTGATTCAACTTTTTTGAGTCACATCGCTTTAAAATGTATACAAAAATAACCACTGTAAATATACATTCCACTCTTTCCTTTTTTTTTACAGAACTTAATAAACTTGATTTAAAAGAAAAAAAAAGACTCATTTTCATTACTTGTTTTAAAGATATTAAGCTCTGAACTCGAATTAAAAAGGGTGGGGTGCTTTTCAAGTGAGCAGCACTGTATGTATAGGGTCCGGCACTCAAAGTAAAGCCTAAAAAAGTATATATATTCGGGTTGGAAAATGATTTTCATTTATTTCAAAGAACAACATTTCAGAATATATTAACTTCGGCTCGTCCCGAAGAAACCTTACTGGAACCCAACTAGAACAAATTGCACAGAGTAAGAAAAATGGATGGAAGACTGTATTGATCCACCAGAGGACAATACAAGTCTAAGTACTTCAACCATTGACACTGTTGTCCAAAACTTGTCTAGCAAAATGAGAATGTCTTTTGAAAAACACTGCCCTTTATCTCGTTCCAATAACTCCACTAACCCACCCTGATGGAATGGTGTACTAAAGAAACGTAGAACAGAGGTTAGAAAACTTTTTAACAAAGCTAAACTGAGTAAATTAGAAGAGGACTTAAAGTCTTATAGAGTCGCACTTAACACTTATACCAAAGAGTTAAGGAAGGCCAAAAAGGATTCGTGGGCTAAACATTGTGAATCCATTGAAAAAACAAGCGAGGCGGCAAGGCTCCGTAGAACCCTGGCCATTAATCCCACGATCCCGGGGTACATAAAACACCCTGATGGATCATGGTCGAACTCGAGCCTAGAAACGCTTGAACTCTTCATGGAAACTCATTTCCCCGGTTGTAAAAACCCAGGATGGATTTTACTAACACGGAATCAAATTTAGAACTAAATCAGATTATTACTGAGCAAAAGATTATCTGGGCAATAAACTCGTTCAAACCCTACAAATCAGCGGGACCAGACGAGATTTTCCCAGCTCTTCTTCAAAATGCTCTCAAAGTAATAACTCCGTGGCTTAGGGTAATCTTCATAAGTTGTATTAAACTTAGATACGTCCCTAATAGCTGGAAAAAGGTCAAGGTAGTCTATATCCCAAAAGCAGGGAAACCGACTCACTCGACCGCTCAGGATTATAGACCAATAAGTCTCTCTTCGTTTCTCCTTAAGACACTGGAGAGGATAATTGATCTACATGTTAGAGAACTTCTCAACGAAAACAACTTGTGCAGCTGCCAACACGCTTACCTTAAAGGTAAATCAGTGGAGACTGCTCTGCATGAAGTAGTTTCACATATTGAGAAAAGTCTTGAACATAAAGAATATACACTGGCAGCATTTCTTGATATCGAGGGTGCGTTTAATAACGTTAAAACGGAATCGATCAAGACTGCCTTAGTTGAAGTTGGAGTTGAATCTGTCATTGTCGATTGGATTTTCACCATGTTAAATGGCAGAATTATCAACTCTCAAATAGGAGTTAGCACTATCGAGAAAACAGTTATTAGAGGCACACCACAGGGAGGAGTCATCTCACCCCTACTATGGATCCTCGTAGTCAACAAAATTCTCACAAAGTTCAAAGACTAAGGCATTAAAATAGTAGCATATGCAGATGACATAGTGGTTTTGGTATCAGGCAAGTTTCTTACTATCATCGAAAACATTATGGAAAATGCATTAAAGGATTTATCTTCTTGGGCGACTAAGAACGGTCTCTGGGTCAACCCCACCAAGACAGAGCTAGTCTTGTTCACGAAGAAACGGAAACTGGAGGGCTTCAACCCTCCCAAACTAAATGGTATTCCTCTAAAACTTTCTAAGGAAGCTAAATTTCTAGGAGTAATCCTTGACTCCAAGCTTACATGGAAGCGTAATACGGAGGAAAGAATGAAAAAAGCATTATGTGCATTCTACACATACAAAAAGACCTTCGGTGTACGTTGGGGTATGCGACCGCAAGTCATCCAATGGATGTACACAGCGATTGTCAGACCCATTCTTACCTATGGCTCTATTGTATGGTGGAAGGCGGTGGAAAAATCAAGCTATCTCAAGAACCTGAATAAGGTACAGAGACTAGCTTGTATAGGAATAACAGGGGCTCAAAGATCCACACCACAAGCTGGATTGGAAATTATCTTGGACCTCCCGGCTCTGGATGAGTTCATAAAGTGCACGGCAGCCAAAACTGCAGTTCGTTTAAGAGAACTGTGTTTTTGAAGGCAGAGCACTTATGGACACGGGTCTATCTTACAAAGTTATGACACGATTCCAGGACTGAGGGAGACCACCGATTATATCCCCCCTTTACTAGATTTCGATAGGAAATTTTCTATTTTCATACCAGAAAGACAGGGTTGGGATCCTAATTCACTTATAAGTAAACAGGGTATCCCTTTCTATACTGACGGTTCAAAAATGGAATCAGGAACAGGTGCTGGAGTGTTTCGCCAATCTCTCAACATCAGAGCGTCATATACACTCCCGGCTGACTGTAGTGTCTTTCAGGCCGAGATCTTTGCCATTGGAAAAGCAGCTGAATTGGCACATCACGAAAAGCTAAGCTCTTCGGAGATTACTTTTTTCATGGACACCCAGGCTGCTATCAAAGCCTTAGCCAGTGAGACCATAAGATCAAAAGCAGTTTTAAACTGTAGGAAGGAATTAAACAAAATCTGCCACACTAACCAGGTAAAGCTCTGCTGGGTTCCCGCAATATAGAAGGGAATGATATAGTAGATGAACTAGCAAGGAAAGGGTCAGAAGCAGACACAAGTAGTAGCGACCACTCAGTTAGGGGACCACTCGTCCCGATTGGGGTACTCAAGAGGAAGATAGACCTTAAACTAAAAGAGGAAATCAATATCTCCTGGAAATCCAGGGACGATTGCGTAATCTCTAGAAGTTTATGGCCTAACACAAATGAAAAGGAAACTCGGTATATTCTATCGCTGAGTAAAAAGAACAGGTCATTGCGCCATTGGCACAATGGCTAACAGGATAGAGGCATTTCCACCCGATTTTCGTAGGAGCTGTCAGGATGAAGAAGAAATGGAAACCATTAAACACCTGCTCTGCGACTGTCCGAACCTCCAAACCAGCCGACTCCGTTATTTCGGAAACAGGTTTGTTGGAGAACTGGATGATCTAGCACAGGTCTCAATGGCAAGCATGAGAAAATTTATAGATAGGCTGGTTCGTTAACGAGCCAGTCTACGCTAATCGACAGAATTGAGGAGCATCGATGCTAAATTTTTACTTTTACAGGGGATCAAAATGGACCAGTAGGCCCCCGTGTACGCAACAGCTTCATGCTGTGCACACCCCTTATAACATAACCTAACCTAACCTAACCACTGTAAATATACATTCCACTCTTTCCTTTTTTTTTACAGAACTTAATAAACTTGATTTAAAAGAAAAAAAAGACTCGTTTTTATTACTTGTTTTAAAGATATTGAGCTCTGAGGTCAAATTAAAGGTGGGGGGAAGGCTGCTTTTCAAGTGAGCGGCATGTATATGTATAGGGACCGGCACTCAAAGTAAAGCTTAAAAAAGTATATAAATTAGGGATGAAAAATGATTTTCATTTATTTCAAAGAACAATATTTCAGAATATATTAACTTCGGCTCGCTCCCCTTTTACCTCAAATACTGTAAAAAGAAAATGGCTTTTTTCAGTGTCTTGAGGCTAGTGTATTTTTTAGTTCGGACCTAGATTTCCAAAATGTCCCAGAGAAAATAATGCAAATAAGTTCGCGTCAGGTGAATTCAAGAGCCATTGTGTGGTCGAAAAGAAGTTTGGAACGTTGGTTTTTTAACCATTCTTGGTTTACTCGGGCTTTTTTGTGAGACGGTGCAGATTTAAAAGTCCAAAGTATGCGACCGAAATGTTTGTCTGCACATTGCTTCAATTACTATGAAGCCAGCCTCAATGTAAACAATTTGAGGGCGCCCATCCACAAGCACAGCAGGCGACCCAAACCATTATATGCGACGGGTGCAGCTTCCTGGTGGCCAACCGATGACTCAAGTTCTCGTATGAATGGTTATTTAAGTAAACTCTACCGTTTTGAAAAATTGCTCAGTTCGGAAATTGGCCGAGAGAGCTAATTTTTGTTTGAATGGATACATTAATACATAACATTGTTGAAACGCTCCGGCCGTTACCTCTTCCTCAAGAAGTCACTGTTTTCTGTGATCTATGGGCAGAAAGAATCATTGGTCCATATTTCTACTAAAATGAAGTCGGTTATAATGTTGGAGACAATGTGGAACGAGATAGAGCCATTACTAATGACTTTTTCTTTTCTGAGTTGGAGAATGTTAATGTGGACGTGGGCCTTTGATTCCACAAGACAATATACCAACGAAACACTTAATTTATTGAAGGAAACTTTTGGTGAGTGCATTATCTCGCGTCGTGAGCCAGTGATGTGGCAGTGGCCTCCAAGACCGTGCGATTTTCTACCTCTGGACTATTTTTTGTACGGTTGGAAGAGTATGTTCGACGCTTTTTATTGATAAACGGCACTAATTCCTACGAAAAGTGGTCGAAAATTGGGCCTTTCGGTTGGAATTTCTCCAAATCATTTTCAAAAAAAAATGGGGAACCTCCCGCTTAATAAAAAAAAGCTAAATACTTGTCCATAAACATTTAATTAACGTTTAAAAACAAACTTTGTCATACATTTCTATTGGCTACAATGATATTGTAAATGCCTACCTAAAAGCAGGTACTGGATATGATTGTCCAGGACATAACATTGCATAGCTGTATTCTAACGCAACATGAACAACTTGAAACTGATCATTCAGATTTATTTTTGGAGGAACACTTCCAACGGGCTCTGTTGAAAAATTGAAACAAAAATAAGTGTCAGAACAAGACAGTTTTTAAGAATTCCATGAATGTTGGGATTAGTTCGTACGAAATTTGTCATTTTTATAATAGTATTTCACCTTTTGATTTTGACAAATACATTTTCTACTTTTCTTAGAACTGAATGAGCCCATTCTCTAAAATATATCTCCTTCATTAATGTTTAACGTATTTTTATAAGTTCTTTATAACTTAAATGTGGGAATTAAGATCTTGTCTCGTAGACGTCAACGTCTTGAAGAATTTGCATTTAGTTTTCAAGAAAGAAAGAAACATAGTCTACCTTACAACTGGAACGGGATACGCTTGCCCTGGACAGAGCATAGCATAGTTTTCACCTGCTTGTACTTCCATGTTTCGAAATTTTTCAAGTAAATTGATTTTTGGAGCAACACTTCCAACGGGCTCTGTAAGGTAGTTTTTCAAAAAAAAAAAAAAAAACAAAAACATTTACGAAACTCAATAAAAACAATCCCTATAACTGCTCTGAATGTGAAAAGGGTACTTCATTTCAACTTACAGTTTCTTTTTACTTTAGTTTTAAAGAAAGACGAAAAAAGAAAGAAAATAACAATCAAACCTGTAAGCTGGAATTGGAAATGATTGAGCAGGACACATAAGATTGAAATTTTGTCCAGTTTTGGCACGTGCATTTGACAGTTCGTCAGCAATGCTTACTTTTGGTGGAACACTTCCAATGGGTTCTATAGAAAGTAGTTTTGGGCTTTATTTTATATGAGTTCATCAGAATCAGACGACTCTATTGTTCTTCTGCCTGAATGTTGTGAATTTTATCGAAGTTTTATTTTTAACATTTTATTTATCGACTAACTAAATAAATACAAAAAAAAAATGAAGGTCAAAATTACCTATGAGCTGGCATTGGATAAGATTGTGCGGGACAAAGTAGTGCAAAGCTTGTTCCCGTTGATATTTCGCGGGTTTGTAGCTTATCTTGAACATTTATTTTAGGTTTTACACTACCAACAGGCTCTGTAAATTTTATATTGTTGTTGATATTATTTTGATTTTTTTTTACCATAACGTTGGGATAGAGTTTCAGTTTTGATAACCGATATCACTTTTTCTGATAAGCTTATTATGAAATAAAAATATAAAACATTGTGTACCTAAATGCCGGCACTGGATAAGACTGAGCTGGACATAGAAGAGAATATGAATTTCCACGATGGACATCAACAAATTGATGTTTATCTTGAATTGTTATTTTTGGACCAACACTTCCCACAGGTTCTGTGAAAAAATTAATTAAAACATGTGTCTGACTAGAACTGCCTAGGATATTGTTGGGATAAGTAATCAAACAAAAGTAGAAAACACTGAAAAATATTATCAATAATAACCTGAAAAATGGTACAGGATATGATTGGCCAGGACATAAAATAGCAAAACTTTCTCCACTTGAAAATTGCATCATCTTAAGCTTGTCGAGAAAAGCAATCTTAGGAGCTTCACTTCCAAGGGGCTCTGTAAAACAACTTGCATAAGATCCATATTCATAATCTATTAAAATATTTTAAGAAAGGGATAGGGCACTGTTGAGAATTTAGAAAAAAGTTTTAACGAACTTTTTATTACCCGTCTGCTATTTCACAGAAAATAATGTTGATGGTGTAGAAAATATTTGTTTTTTATCTTTCAAGGTGTATAAGAAGGTCTCACACAAATTTTGATAAATATACATACTTAAAATAAATTATTTCTTACTTCGCTTTCAAATATCCTAGAAATACTGGAAGATTTGTTGATATTTTGCCCAAAGACATCGTCAATTGAAAACGTTGTAAGTTGTAACGAGAAAGATAAATCGACAAATCTAAATTACGCTCGAAAATGCATCCAAACAAAAACCTTTAAGACTTGTAAGCATAATAACAAGTCACAACCTGCTGAGTTACCATAAAAAGAAAATGCACCTTGTTACTGGTGACATCTGCCACTGCCTAGCTCTCTGCCACACTACCTATAGCAACAAATTTTCATGACAGACACTTCTTTAATAATCTTGAAGAACTTGAAAATAGTCCAAGAAGCAGCCTATTAGGACTCACGAAAGATTCTAAATTGCTAAATCAAGACAATCCATAATATCGTAGGTTTAACCACTCGTTTAGGGAAGTTCAATACGTCAGGATATGACAATGGATCTACATTGATCTTAATGTTTCGACAACGACATCAATCGCCAGCCAATCAACCAAACCTAGCCTGAGTTGTTACAAGCAGATTTTAAACCTAGGCCTCTATATATTATATAACACTAAGAAAAGCAAAGACAAATAAGCAACAAAGTAATTTAACAATCGTGAAATGGAGAAAAATGTAATAAATAAATTCACCTAAATACAGGAAGTGGATAAGCTTGTCCAGGACAAAACATAACAAAATTGTGGCCTCCTTCAGCTTGCATCATTTTGAATCTTTCCAAAAATGCAATTTTGGGTGAAACACTACCAACAGGTTCTATAAATTAATTCCAAAAAAGTTAAAATAAGTTTTCCTGAATGTTGGAATATACTATGCTTTAGAAACTTGATTTCTAATTGTACAAAAATGTACCATAAGACTATACAAAAAGTCTAAAAACCCTAAACTTTAGTTTACAAAAAATAAAAAATAAATACCTGAATGATGGAGTGGGATATGATTGTGCTGGACAAAGAATATTCAAATTATGTCCAATACGAGATTTCACTAATTTATATTCATCACCGACATTAATTTTAGGACTGACACTTCCAACTGGTTCTAAAATTTAAATATTTCATATTTGTAAAAAAAAGAAGTCTTTTATGAACTCAAATCAAAACTGCCTTCGTGTTAGGAAAAGATTCGAACCATTTTCAACAAAATAACATCAATTATGAATTTTTTTTACACTTTAATATTCTCCAGATACAAAAGTCAAAGCTACACTTCTAAAGCTACACTTACACGGAGAGTTAACGCGTTAACGTTTACCTTCTAATAATAGCTTAAGAGGTTCTTTTAAAAACGGGCGATTAATATAATCATTATTTCATAAAACTCAAAAAAACCAATAAAAAGATTACAACACTATTTCTAAAGTACCTATAACTTAGAAATTATTTACCTAAATATTGGCACTGGATAAGCTTGTGCTGGACACATCATTGCAGCACTGCTATTATTTCGAACTTTTGGTATTTTTATAGATTCATCACCAGCAGTAAGTTTGGGACTTACACTTCCAACGGGTTCTTTGATGTTTGACGAATATAATAATTTTGTATTTAATTTGGCAGAAAATTTAAATACAAAAAAAAATCTTGAATATTGGGAGGGAATGAGCTTATTTCGTCAGATTTATTGATCAAACTATGATGATTGTTTTCGTGACATGTTCATTGACTTTGGATGCCAACTTATTATTTTGAGTCTTGTCAATTGAACACAATTTTTCGAGTAACTCTAAAACTGACATTCCATTTAATCTCTGCATTTTAACCTATGATTGTCGGTATTCATTAAATGATCGATCTGAACAAATGACAAAAAAGAAATGTCAGTTAAATTTGACAAAAGCCTTCTCAATTTAACAAAATGAGAGTTCTTATTTTTATTGGAACATAAGATTTGGATTTAAATTCAGAATCGGAAATGCACGATGGAAAATGTCAAAACAAAACATACTTAAACTTCAGAATCGAGGAAATGACAAGAAAGAGAAGTGCAATAACAATGATAATTTAAATTTGACAGCTGTCAAAACAATTTCTTTTATATAATTAGAACACACTCAAAAAGTTTTAAATACCTGTAATATATACCGGAGTCACAGCATGAGCATTAGCAAAAAAGAGGGACGGGTTGAAAAGCAGGTGTTGGTGTAGATTGGTTTTAAATTCTTGTCCATTATAAATGACAGGAAAAAATAGAGTGTGGTAAAGCATTCCACATTCGTGTAGTACGGCTAAAAAAAACGAATCTCTTTACTTCACAGTACGGCTAAATTTGAGCTAAAGGGTATAGTGATGTGCATTCCTAGAAGCGCGAGTATTACGGTGGAAAAGTTTGAGGGGAGAAATGCAACCGTCTATTTCACTAAAGCATAGTCTGTTAAAATAATGGTATAAAAGGGAGAGACAAGAAACTTTAAGACGAAGAGTGTCGGAGGCAAAACGGAGCCCTGGGGCACACCAGCATTTAGTTTGTGGTTGGTCAATTGAACGGTGCGAAAGGTACTCGTAATTTCTAATCCAAGGAAAGCAGGATTCATCTAAGCCAGCGGCTTGCAGTTTTGATAAGAAGGCTTGATGCCAAACCTATTAAATGCTTTTGAAATATATTTCTTGAGCTGATAAATTAATCAATGTTTTCATGACATTGTTAAGAAGAAGCGAAAGAACAAACGGTCGCTTTTTGTTAGGTATGGGCTGAAGAAATGCTGTTTTCCATCCGCTCGGAACGAGACATTAAGGCAGGATAGGTGAAAAAGCTTACGAGGTGGTTTTGCTAGCGTTGCAGATCACCTCTTCAGAACAATTTTAATCAATTTTTGAATCAGTTTTAAACAGCTTACACTCTTATTTAAATTATAGTTTTAGATTTTAATTTACCTAAAGAAAGGTACTGGATAAGCTTGAGCTGGACACAAAAGTGTAGCATTTTTATTTACACGTAATTTAACAATTCTCGATTCATCACCCGATGTCAATCTTGGACTTATACTTCCAACAGGTTCTAAAAAGTATTTTGTTTTATAGTTTAAAGTTCTTTTTCTAAAGTCAATAAAAAAAAAAAAAAAACTAAAATATTGTTGAGATAAGGTTTTTGATGTTTGGGAACGATTGAATAACTTTTTTCTTATTAATTTTTATGAAATTACTGCCCTTACCTAAAAAGTGGAACCGGGTAAGCCTGAGCTGGACAAATAAGTGTTATCGAATCACCATATGGTTTTGAAATAACTTTAATATCATTTCCAGTAGTTAATCTAGGTCCAACACTTCCAACGGGTTCTGTTCGATTTGATATATAGAGGTAAAATGATAAGAAACGGAAACGATTTGTTCATAATTTATTACAAACGATAAATTTTGGAACTTCCTAAATGTTGAGATAAGTTGGAAACAGATAAGGCATCAACATATAAACTAAGTGTTTAAAAGACATTTTTGAATTTTTTTTTTAAATATTATCAACCTTAATATCAACAAATAGTTTCTTCCACACACTTTAATAAATATATTTTTAAAAATAAGAACTTTTTCTTTAATGAAACAAAAATGAGATTTGTTTACGAATTTATAAAAAATCCTAAGAAACAGGTTAACTTTACAAATTTCAAAATAAAGTTTCAAAGAACTGTACGTTCATTTCTATAAACTACCACATTTCTTTATAAACAAAAATTAGCTAAATTTACAAAAAAAAAATCACAATACCTAAAACTTGGAGCTGGATAAGCTTGGGCTGGACAAAGAAGTGTTAAACTTGCATTTGATGCTGTTTTAAAACTGCTACTCGTTAAAGTTGTTGGAAATTTTGGTGAAACCCTGCCAACTGGTTCTGTAAGATTTGTTGCAATGTTTTTTGTTTGATGTTTTTGTTTTCTTGTTTTTAATTTTCTTAATTAATTTACTAAATTTTTATTAATGAAACAAAGTATACAAACAATAAAAGGACTTACCTTAAATTTTGTTTTTAAATTGTATTCGTATATGTATTTAATATTTTGCCAAGATATTCATATACATACTACATACATATAAATATTTACACCATACAAAATATGGTTGTGGTATTTATTTAAAATAAAAATATATAATATAGTTCACGTTACTTCTCAAGCTCAAGTCAAGCATTTCGGATAAATTTTGTTAGATGTGTATTATCATATTTTTTCTTTCTGTACAAACATTATTATATCATCAAGCTTTAATTAATTTATTTATTTATACAAATAAGCAGGTTTTTCTTATTTAAGTTAAAACATTATTTTTCCTGCTATCACTTTTATGTGATTTTAAAAATATATTTCAATTACTTTAAAACACGGACGCGCAACAGGGTACCCTATCCCAACATTCAGGCAGTTTTTGTTTATGTACAACAACAATACTTTGATTTTTGTTTTGGATTCGATGCAAAGAAAAGCATTTTAAGCGAAAAATGATTTTGATTGCAATACAAAAATAATATTATTTAATTTAAAAGAAAAAAAAAAAATTGTTCCATTTTGAACGTTTTTAAAATAATTTAAAATGTATTTAAGTGAACTTAGTTAAAATTTCATCAAAATATTGTTGTTTTATTATTTAAGTAATATTATAATGATATTTTATATAAATTGTTTTACTGAAAATATTTATTTTTTGTATTGATTTTTATACAAAATGAATAAATGAAAACTTATAATTTTTGTACATAGAACATCAAAAGCTTTTTTTTAAATTCATGAATATATAATGAAGTTACATAAACTTAGAAATATTATACTGTTAACTTTTTTTTTGTATTTTTATTTGTTATAAATGAAAACAGCATGTTAATTTATATAAAATAAATATTTTCAGTAATTTTTTTTTTTTGAAAATGTCATAAAACTTTTTTTTGTTTTTTTTTTTTATTTATTATTTAAATTTTTACTTAAAAATAATTTTTTAAAGATAAGTTATTGAAGAATTTATCTGAAACATTATTATTACATATATTTTTTTTTAATTTTGTATCAAGAAAACAAAGAATTGAATTAATGAATTTGTTTGGTCACGTTTTTAAATTTGTTTTATTTTAATTAATTGATTGATTTATGACATTTTCGTTTGGATAACTATGTCAGCAGCTAAAAAACATCCGTATTGTATATTTAGAAATTTTATTTTTTGAGATTCAATATTAAACTGTTCCTAAAATACAACAAAAATCTCTTAAGAGTTACTCCCAAAATTGAGCATGCACTTGTATGAAAATATGTAATTAGTTATTCAATATTTACTCGTAAGATGCTTTTCTTTTGTTCCATTTAAATTAACTTATTTGGATCTGACGGAGGGCAAATTGTTTGGAGAAATCCCAATTCCCAATTCAAGAAAAAGAATTTGCGTGACTTTGTTAATGTAATGTCAATGACTGCACGTGAAATGAGAAATATTGAATTAATTCACACAATTATGGACATTCCTGGAAATTTTGTTCGTATATTAAGCGTGCACTCAAGGGGCTATGAATACCCTTATAATGGTTAAACATAGTACGAACAATAAGGAAACTAAGATTAGAAGGGAGGCATCGATTAAAATTGGTTTTGAATGCTTGCACATTGTTATGTGTATTGAGCCTGGTAAAGCATTCTACATTCGTGTAGTGTGGCTAAAGAAAGAATCCCTATACTAAACAGTATGTCCGAAATTGGGCTCAAGGGTAAATGTAGTGTCCGACCGAAGGTCGATTTTTAGCCGAAGCCTAATTATTAGGCTGAAAGAAAATCTTCGGTCGAAGCCGAAGCCTAAGGTTCAAAAAAGTCAAGAACTCTCCTTTCCACAAACGATGCGCAAAAGGTGTCAGACAAAATTCATAAATTGAAATTTTGTTCGGCGTGTGTTTTGTAATTTTTGAATATTGCAATCTTTTCTTCGGTATTCAAAAATTTCAAAAACTGAATTTTTTTCCGGCGCCTAGTACGATGCTCGATATAATAAACAGATTCTTCGACTTCGGCCAAAACTTCGGCCTAAAATGGCCGAAGCCGAAGGTTTGGCCGAATGTTGTTTTTTTTGGCCAAACCGAAGACCGAAGCTTCGGTCGGACACTACTAATGTGCATTCCTAGAAGTAAGAGTATTAGGTATTAAATTGTTTGAGGGGGGGAATGCAACTGACTATTTCACTGAAGCATTGTTTATAAAAATATGATTAAACAATGATAGGCATGAGACCTTGCGGCACTGTTCAAGAATATCAAAAGTCTCAGTAAGAGAACGATCTCCTAACATTTTTAGAGCTCTTTTTTCAATTCCGTCCAAAAGACTTACATATGTATGTAGGTATGTTATTGGGACACCAGACCAAATATCAGAACTATAGTTTCGGACAAATATAAGCCTTGTAAATAATAGCCAGATCAGAAGGTGTTAAAATTTCTTCCATCGTCCGCGTCAGTCGGAGAGAACCTAAGCACTTGGGGCAGCATTTTTGGAGATGTCAATTGTGTGATCACTCCACAAGAGATGGTTTGTGATAACTGAAAGCTGTTCAGTCTCCTCGATGTAAGTACCAACAATAGGTGGATGGTTAGGCTTTTGCGACAGTAAGCAACATTGAGTTTTCGAAGCATTAAGTTGTACACAGTTTTTGATTCTTCATTGGACAATGCTGCCAAAACTAGAATTTAATGAACTTATCATAAGCTGCTGTTAGTAGCCCACATCCAAAGGACAAGGATGAAAATCTAGAAATGAATATGAATAGCTGAGCTATAATCAGCGAAACAATTAAATGGGTTTGAAGTATGAGGCAAAAGGTCATTTATTCAAAATAGGAAGGGTGTGGCAGACAAAACTGAGACCTGAGACACACCAGCGTTTATTTAGAGGATATCCGATTTGAAACCATCCAATACGAGTACTACTTAAATTAAACGAAAGGTAATTTCTAACCCAACAAATAAGAGATTCATCAATACCAAATGCGAGCATTATCGATAAGAGAGCTTGATGCTAAACTCTATCGAATGCCTTTGAAATATCAAGTGCAATAATCGTACTTTCTCCAAAACGTTGTAAAGATTTGTTTCACTGTTCGGTGAGATCACAAGTGGACCTATTGCCACAAAAGCCGTACTGCCGGTAATTAAGAAGTTTTTATTCTTCAAGATATTCCTATATATATTTAAGCTCAAAACTAATCAGCGTTTCCATGACCTTGGAAAGAAGGGACGCAGGTGCAATTGGACGATAGTTAGACGGAGAGAAGGATTTGCCTTTTTTAGGGACAGAAATATGCGTCAGTCGGTAGAAAAACTGAACTTACCAGCAACATTTTACTTTCAACGAGACTAGTTGCTTTATAATGCCAGAAACTAACTCAAAACCCCACCTCAGTCACCGGACCTGTATAACATTCACCATTTGTAGGTAGAAATCAAGCGAAGGCTCCAGAACTGCAACCCAAGCAATAAAAGTCAATTGAAACCGAAGTATCTGGAATTCGGAAGAATAATACCCCCTTCTTTTATTTTTGTATTTTTGTATATTGCACAACCTTGCAATTTATTATAATTATTATATCATCCCTAGACGCTCAGTAATATTGTTCAATATCAAGGCTTGCACAATAATATATATTGAGCGTCTAGGGACCGCTTTGCTTTGATCTCCAAGTGTAAGCTTAATTTTATGCCATGTATTTGAAGAATTTTTGAATTTTTCGATTTCGATTGTCTATCCTTGTATAATTATTTTTATAGTTTTTTTCTTTTGTAGATATAACATAAAATGTTAAACAAAGGAAAATTGAAAAAACATTGAATTTTAGTCATTCACGCTCAATTACGCTCAGTTATGCTCAATTTTGAGAGTATTTACAAATTACCAAAGATTATAAGCATTATTTTATACTACATTGTAGTATGCTTAATAATATTAGGGAATCAGATATTTCTTGAAATTTTTTTAAAAAATAAAAACAGGAACAGGAGTACCTTTTCACGTTTTGTTGTTTTTTTTTAGACATATTTGAAAAATTTAAATAGAATTACATAAAATTATTGCTAGAAAAGCAAAAATTTGTAGTTGAACTGAAACGAAATACTTTTCGAACTAAAGAAAATCATCCCACGTCCCACCATTTTGTTTACAAAACTCTTTAGGTTTTGCAATAAGCGTTTTTTCAGTAATGGATTTTTTACAATTTCACACTTGGTGAAACGAAACTAAACCGAGACCGGTATTAAAACATACATTTAATTTAATTTATTAATACAAAAACTGTTTGGCGAGTTCTCATACTTTTTTAGCTGCTGACATATTTGTTTGAAATGATAAAAAACAAAAACAAATAAAAAAAGAAATTGAAATTTCAAGCCAACTTACCTGTAATTACCAATCGTCCCTTAGTAGCACTCAATCTAGTTTCACCAGTTAAACGATGTTTGGTACGACATTGGTAACTTTTGTAGCCATCTTCAGGTCCAACTTCACGAATATGTAATTCACCAGATGGTAAAACCAAGTATTTTCCGTCTACATAAGTTGCAAGCAAATAGTAGATAAAGAAAATAGAAGAAAAAATTATATATTAATATTTAAATTCAGTCAATTTAATAAAGAATATATTTATATCTACAAGTTCAATTTTAAATGCAAGCAATTTTATTTATTCTTTACATATTAACATTGTTTATTGCTTTTGTGCATATCTATGAAATATAATTATATAATATTGAGTATCATTTGTTAGAACTACTTGCATTTGCAATCGAAATGTTAGACGTCATGCTTTTAATATTTTGCTATACATTATTACATGCAGTGATTTATTCTTCAAAATATTTAGCTTATTTATTTAATATTATTAATGGAAAATTGTAATTTACATGAAAACGATATGAAATTTATTTGCTATACTTTTTTTTCGATAGAATTATCTATTTTTGTTGATGTTCCCAAATTATTATAATTAACAATATATTTTGAAGAATAAGTTCTATAAATACTTAGTTATACTTGAAGGCCAACAGTTACTTAATTTCAAAGTCTTTTTAGTTGAGATTTAATTTGGAAAACTAAGTTAAATAATTTGTTGCTTTTAAAAATTCATGAAATTAAGTATATGTATGTGCCTCATTAGAAAAGCAACTTGTGTTTATAATACAATACAAAACTTTATAGTTATATTTTTCTGAATACAATTTGATGACTTGTAATTATTAACCCGCTCCCACACTTGTCGACTCATTATCTGTAATCGGTATTTACCGCTCTACCGAATAAATACCGATATCATGTCGGTAAAATTTCTGCATAGAATTATTATTATCAAAATTGTTTTTGACGTCATCAACAGAAAAAAACTAATTTAGGTATTTTTCAATCTGTTGCACAAACTAAACAATAGTTTTACAAACCAGTTTGTTGTCCTCAATTGAAATCTTAGGTTATAATTTCATGTTCTTAAAATATAACTCTCTGAAAATGTAAAAAAAAAACAATACACTGTTTTTAAGACTAGATTAAGACCCATCGTAGTTTGATGATGATTTTACAAAGTACAAATCGTTATCTTCTACAGTTTAAATCACTTAGTTTTAGTAATTCTTTTGAATAATTTGTTTTAGTTATATTTTGGTAATAATTCCGAATCCGAACTCTGGTTTTAACTACATACTATTATGTGCCCAAATTAATGCGGAATATTGAATGGAGAATTGTAAGTTTTCAAAAACAATAGGAATTTTATTGAAAAAAAAAAAAAACTACTTTTGAGATGAGATCGCCTCAAAAAGCCTAATATAAGGATGGTTTTCTAATTTTAATTTTTTTTTTTTCTAAAAACTTGAAGTGATAGATTGATTTTGAAGTAGGTCTTCAATGTATGTATGCATTTAGTAACATGTAGATACCGAATTTGTATCGACAGAAACGATACCGCTTCGACAAGTGAGGGAGCGGCCTTAGGCTATAAAAACATAAACTGATAATAACTGAAATTAAACAAGTCAATTAATTTAAAATTGATTTAAAATTTCTGTTTTGCTTTTTTTTATCAAAAATTATTATATTTAATTTCTTTTTAATGCAAGTTATTATTTTTAGTTTGATAAATGTAAGTCGATTAAACTATGGCTGAGTTCGTAATTATACTCGAATATTTTTATGAACACAATTACAAAATGGATATCAACAAATATATATTAAACTTATTGTTATAAGCTTTTCGGAAAAAAACAGTTTTTGAAAACATGGCACACAAATTTTCTAGAAATATGAAAATTAAAATAATCGAAGATATAGGAAAATGTTTTTGAATATGAAAACCTTTTTAACGATGTTAATGAGGCATATTGCAAAAACTAAAATTAAAATGTTCTTAATTACACAGAACTTCCAACAATTTGTTTTGAACGAACTTAAGCCATTTTGGAAAAAAATCAAACAGCAGGCGGCCGAAAATAGATATGAGGCTGGCAGTCTACCTCACTATTCCTAAGCTTGCAAATCTGTGATTGCTCTTTTAGAGAAAGAGTTTAAGCTAAGAAAAAGTATATTAAATGACTAAATTCGACAGATTTTGCATGTTAAAGGAACACTCCGTTTCCGAATGTTCTTGGATGTTTAGGCGGATCAAAGCCACAAAGCTTGTGGGTTTTAAAAATAACGTTACTCAAATGACGGCCATGCATAATTATACATTGACGCAAATGTTAAACAAAACGTTCGTAGACTTTCATTAACATAACCGTTGAAATTTTGGTAAAATATTGTCGAATTGAAGCTTTCAGCTTTTCCAAGTCAAGCGGTTTAGTTTCATACACATAGCCCAATAAAAAAAGTCGTACACTGATAGGTAAATCAGACGAATGCGACTTCTATACGATTTCTGCGCTCCGCGAAATTAATTGGTAGCCAAACATTTTGCGAAAGCAATCCATGGTTTCGGTGGGGCTATGACACGTTGTACCGTCTTGCTGAAACAAGGTACGTCTTAGTTTCTCCTTCGACCCAATTTCGGGTGATCAAACTTGTTTAGCAGCGTCTGTAGCGTTTGCTGTTAACCGTTCCGTCGAAAAAAAAATAAGGACCAAAGTTGCCCTACGACGACGCTACTTCCATCCATAACGGTAACCTTCGTCGAATGTAAGTGGTTCTCTTTAATCACGTAGGGGTTCCCCTCACACCAGTTGCCAAGCCTTTCAGCTAAAAATGAGCCTCATCTGTAATCATAATCGCGTCTTGTGGGATTTAACCGAGTAAGAATCGCTATATGGCGAAAAAACCACTCTATTTGAAATGAGCTTTGTTTGGCAGACCAGTCCTTCATGGTGGTTCGTTCTATAATAGTATTGAAAAATAGTGCATCCTTCCATTTTTTCCATTTCTCTGACACACCATGTATCATATATATTTCTAAAATATGAATTAATACAATTTAAGAAAGCAGAATTATGTTAAACTGAATTGACAAACACATTTCTCTGAACAATTGCCTATTGTCTGCCTATTAAAAAATAAACGAAAACAAGGTTTACAACAGTATTTCTACTACTTTGAAAGTTTTAGTTGAATAATAATTAAAACGTTGTCCAATATATCTTTTATACAAATTTACATATGTATTTAAATTATTTAGCGATTTTTGCAAAGAATTAAATATAAAAAAAAGTTTTTACTCCGAAAATGTTATTTAATTTAATATAAAATTTTACACAAGTTGCTTTTTATTGACATGCAATTTTTGGGAAAATTAAAAAAAAAATCTACTATAATTAAGTTAAATATTATGCATTATGTATTACACGTGTCAATTGATTTAGAGTAACAAATATAAATTTAATTTAAAATTTTCCCAAGCAATATAATCTACGCTTAAACCTAAGTGAAGGAGGATCATTCAGGATAAGGAAAGCCGTGAGGCTTATGGACAATTTTGGAACAAAGGATTATTTAAGGATAGGATGTAAAACAAAAACAATAGAGTGATAGGTAGTGCCAATAAGAACTTAAAGAACAAAATTAACAAAACCAGAAATAAAACACCCGATTTCCTGCCTTATTTTACAACATTGAAGCCTATATTGACAAAAAAGCCTAGCAACAAAATTTGAACCTATACGAATTTATAGCTGATGAGAAGAAGTTTAAAAAAAAATCAAAAGGATTTACAAGGAAATAAATTATACAAACTTAATGATTAATTCAAATTAATACAAATTTACAATAATTATGTATGTTGATTATATTTGTTTTGCTGTGTATTTTTTTTTTGTTTATATGAAAATAAACAACAATTTACCAATAGGAAACTGTCCTGCATCATTTGTTGAAAATATCTCTCTTTCTTCATCTTCAACCCACGATGAAACCGAAATGAAATCAGCTACAAAACTTGGTATATGACATTTTAAAATTGCACTATTGCCACGTAGGACAGCTTCATCCATAACATTAACGGTGTACGATTGGGGAACAACTGTTTTGTGGATTAAAAAAAAAAGAAGAACAAGAAGAAGGATGATCGAGGATGTGTGATTAGTTTTTAAGTGTTCAATATACAAAATAAGTGAATTTTTATTTGTTTCTATTTACGGATGACAGATTGCTTCAGAAAACGAGGATTTCATTTCGAGCATAATTTGCGCCCAATATGGAGTCATTGGTGTTTGAAATAGACTGATGGTATAAAAGAAAGCCAGACAAAATCTCTACTAATCTTTTTATCGAAGAGGTTTTCATTGTTAATACAGTTTTGACTTTTGGCGAGACCTCTCCAAAACTGATATTTTTTATATCAATTCGATTTTAAACTGAATTATTTTTCAACAACAAAATTCTCTATCGAGAAATTCTGAGTTGGCTGAGCCAAAATATGAGACCTTTCTCTTTGTTCTACGAAACTTAAATCTAAACACGTAACTTAAAGTTTTATACCAATCTAAAGTCTAACATTCTATATTAATTCACAATTTTCACAACTCCAAAAACAAAACTCATATTTCAAAAAAAATTCATTAGTATAAGGATCATTGGTAAAGGATGAAGGAAACAATCAAAAAAAAAGCAACCAAATATTTTGAACAAGAAAATCTCCATGTTTATGTACCCGAAGAACCATTTTTAATATACGCTCCTCCATCAGTATCAACCCAATCGGTAATGTCAACATGATCAGCAACAAAAGATGGTGTTTGACATTTGAAAATAGCTGAATTTCCCTTAATTACATATTCATCATAAACTTGAGACTGGAAATATTGATTTACAACTGAAAGTAATAAAACAAATTGGGATAGATATAATTTTTGTATTAAAAAAAAAACAATAAAAAGGAAATTGGAAAAAGGACTCAAGAGGATGAACCTATACTTTTTGAACTAAATTGAAATTGTCTGCCTTATAACAATTTTTTTTTACCAACCAATCTCATTTCCATTTCGATACATTTCAACACCCTCCTCATCGATCCAAGCTTCAACATCAATAAAATCAGCAACAAACGATGGAACTAAACATTTCAGTGTTGCTGAATTACCACGCAACACAAATTCATCGATAACACGAGTCTGATAGAATTGATGAACAACTAAACAAATAAATGTACAAAATAACAAAAACAAAAATTTCATAAGAAACTTAAATATTGAATATGATGTGGATTCAATGGAAATATAGGAAAAACATATAAATATTCTAAGAAGAGAACCAAGCAACAAAACTTCAATAATTAGCAAAGATTCAAACCAGTTTCTTTTTCATTATCTGGATAATAAGTTGTTCCCTCGGAATCCATCCATAAGTCAACATAAACAAAATCAGCAACATACGATGGTATTTCACATTTCATAACAACAGAATTTCCTCGAATTACATACTCATTATCAGCTTCCGACTCATAAGACTGAATAACAACTGAAGTAAGAAAGAAAAAGAAAAACAAACTTAGAAACCAAAGGATTGAAGGATAATTTGTGGAAGGGATAAGGAATTTTGCTAAATAGAACACCCTATGTATTTTTCATTTTTTGTTTTATATTCTACCATAAGCTTGTGATGAATTTTCACGCCATAATTCGATACCCTCTTCATCAACCCAGGCTTCAATTTGAACAAAATCAGCAACAAATGAGGGAATTTTACATTTCACTACGGCAGCATTGCCTTTGATAACATATTCATTTTCAGCTTCGGTTATGTAAAATTGTGAAACAACTAGAAAATACATAAATAAAATAATAAAAGATGAGACACAACTAAAAAAAAACAAGGACTAAAGAAGGATAGGAGTTGGGATTACTCTATTTTAAAGTCTAGGAATTAGCTAAGACTCGAACCATAATTATCAGAAAATGTTAAAACATCGCCATTTTCATCAATCCAAGATTCAACACGTACAAAATCAGCAACAAACGATGGAATTGAACATTTCAAAACTGCTGAATTGCCTTTAATTACATATTCATTCATAATTTCAGCTTCATAGAATTGATTCACAACTGGAAAAATAGTAAAAATCGGAAATTGGGAATAAAATCAAAAATCAATTCAAATATTTAATTTAATTTTTTTCCGAATTGAAGGACCATGTAACTTTAACCAATTCTTTAAAATTAAGCAAGATTACAATCAAAAATACAGAAGACCTAAGAGGCAAGACGAGATAAAACCATTGTAGAATTTAAAACTTGAGTCAAAAAACTTAAATTAAAAAAAGAAAAATATAAACAAGGAATAGGAGGAGTGGAGTATTGGAGTTTTTACTATTTTTTTAAGCTTAAGATAACACATCTTGAAAATAAGAATGGAAAAAGAAATCAAACCATAATTATCGGAATGTCTTAATTCGTTGCCCTCTTCATCAATCCAAGATTCGACGCGAACAAAATCAGCAACAAAGGATGGAATGGAACATTTCAAAATAGCTGAATTGCCTTTGATGACATATTCCATCAAAATATCAGCTCCATAATATTGATTAACAACTAGAATTTTAAAAAAGAATTCATGATGTAAGAAACGAAAGGAAATGATGTTTCACTTCAATGCTACAATATATTGAAAGTAGAAAATGTCATTTGTCAAAATAATGATAATGACAGATGTCATTTAAAATAGGGTTGCCAAATAAGAAATGCAATGCAAATCATGTGTCAGTTAAGATTGGAAATGGAACAACTCTTATTAATAACAACATAATTCTTCTATTTACCGATCACGGCTAAACGTAAAAGCAACACACTTTTAATCCTAAGATGTTGAAATTTTGACACTTTAAATTATTTTAGAGTAAATAAAAAAGAAATAACTTATTAAATATTTTATTTTATCATAGGAAAAGAGGAAAACTTGGAACAATACTCCTTCACGATCCTTAAAACTAAGAGTTAACCATTTTTGTAGAAAAAAAAACAACAAATTAAACTCTACCAAAACTATCATCTGGTAAAAATTCAGTTCCATCACTTCCAATCCAAGCTTCAACTTTAACAAAATCAGCAACAAAACTTGGAATGGTGCATTTGAGAACAGCTGTATTTCCTTTAATAACATATTCTGATACAACTTCAGCTTCATAATATTGATTAACCACTGAAATGAAAACAAACAAACAAAAATAACCAAAACATTTCAAAATCAACACTCTCTATTTTCTTTAACACTTTTTTTGTAATCCCATTCAGCAATTTATAATACTCAATTTCAAAACCATATAATTACAAAAAAATATGAGACATACAAAAAATAAGGATTCGGATTTGGAAGGATATAGGAATTTTAGTTTTTATTCTGTGTTTCTTAATAAACCACTAACATTTCTAGAGAAAAATATTATTATTCATGTAGATACCCTTTCCCTGTTGCTGGTCCTCCATTGTGGCATATAATGAACCTGTTTCATCTTGCCATGAGATAACTTGCACAAAATCAGCCACAAATGATGGAATTGAACATTTTAAAACTGCTGAATTACCCCTAATTACGTATTCATTGTTTACTTCGGACTCGTAATATTGTTGAACGACTAAAAATTATATAAATATTTTAATTTTACTTTGGCTTACAAAAAAAAAAAAACCTAAAGAAAATTCCAACATTCCAAAACGAAGAATGAAGGCCAAAAGTCAATAAAACATCAAATTTATTCAATTTAATTTCCAATCATGTTTCTTCACATGCGTCAAAGAGATATGAATACCCTTATGATGATTGAACACATTGATAGCAATTAGGAAAGGAGGAGAAGATTAGAAGGAAGATACCGAACCGGTGCGCATTGGTTCTGAATGTCTCCACATTGTAATGAGTGGAAAATATTCCACGTGTAGTGCATCTAAAAAGAGGGAGGGAAAATGCAACTGACTATTTAACAAGATAGGCATGAAACCTTGCGACACTGTTTAAGAGTAGCAAGGGTTCAATAAGATACATTTCCAAAGCTCATTTTTCAATTCTGTCCAAAAGACACCAGCCCAAATATGAGAATTATACTCGAGTTTCAGACGAATAAAATTATAACCCTTTTCATGTGGCTAAGAAACTTCTTGTATCGGCGGAGAAAACCGTAACACTTAGCAGCGTTTTTGGCGACTTCAAATATATGCTCACTCCACAAGAAATGGTTTCTAATGCTCTTAGTTAGAACTGATAGCTCTTCAGTCTCCTCAATGCAAGTACGGGTACCACCCATGGATAATAGTATTGGTAGAGGGCTAAACTTTAACGACACTAGACAGCTTTGAGTTTGCATAGCATTCAATTTTACACGGTTTTGGATTCCCTATTAGACAGTGCTGTCAAGACCAGAAATTAATGAGCTTATCATACGCTGCCGTTGGTAGTCCACACCTAAAGAACAATGACGAGAATTTAAGAACCAATATAAAAATCTGAGGCTGATGTCTTCAGCAAAACAAAATTTCAAAAAAGATCATTTCTAAAAATAAGGAAGAGTGCCGGAGAAAAAACAGAGCCTTGGGGCACACCAAGGTAAGCTAGGTACATAAATTCTAATCCAATCAAGAAGAGATCAATATCAAATGCATGCATTTTCGACGTGTTCAGAACAATAGTAGAAATTCTATCCGGGCCAGCAGATTTGTCATTTTTAAGTACTCTAGCTGATGTACGAGCGCGAAAGAAGATTTGTCCCATAAAATCGTTTGCGCTCTCAAGTACAGGGAGAGTCATGGCACTCTTAGGCAGCGTCGAATAAACAGCAAACTGGCTTTATATATCGAGTTTACAGAGAGTGTCATCGCAAACAAGCCGTATGACCGAGGGAGACTTAATGTTACTTTTTTACAAATGACCAACAAATTTTACTAACTTTGGGGCATTGTAATATTTTTTGCTTTAATTTGTGGTCATGTAAGAATTTGGTTCGTCGAACATGATCGTTACAAGTCTTTCAAACTTGTTTAAGCTTTTTCCGGTTTTCCTCCGTGGAAACTTACATCTTTGGTCCTATTAACCTCTTTACAGCTTGTATCAAACCATAAGTTTTCTTTGAGTTTGATAGATTTGTGTCTCTATTTAGAATTAAAATCCTTATTCCACAAAGATTTAGGTATTTAGTCACATCTGCAATGGAGTCTATGTCACTATCGAGGACGTACAATTAATGTATATTTAAAACCGTTTTTTTTCGTTGAACATTCAAAAAAATCAACACAGGATTTGAAAACAGTTGGGTTATCCCGGAACCCAATTTGTAGCAAAATTTGTACGACCGTGTGAGTAGAAAGAAATAACAACCACTTAGGACAGAAAGAACCACTTAAAGAGCGAAATAACAACATTCTTCAAAGTTTACTTTAAAACTAAAATTGTATGTTCGCTCTTTAATTATATCTAAAACCTAACCTAAACAGCATATAAAATATAACGAAATTATTACAATTACAAGTGAGCTTACAAAAAACTATATATGTAAGTAATTGTCCATAGGTTAATATTCCAAGAAGTGTTAAATTACTAAAATGCTTTTTCACACTACGTTTTATATTCTCAATAAACTAGAATGAACTAAAGTTACAAGAACGTTTATTAAAAGCAAGTATTACAAAGGTAATTAGTAGAGTAAAAGTGCAAATAAAAGTACCACATTAAAACGAAAGAGAGCGACACGATTTTAATAAATAAAACTGCTGAATTACACATAATAACGTGTTTGCTGCTTAGTTCTGATCCATTATTCTGCTAGACAACTAAAAATTACAAGATGTCCAAACTATAACAAGGGCTTACAAAAAAAAGACAACTATTTCTAACAAACTGCCAAAAAATAAACACCAGCTAAGCTGTTCAGTGCCCATTTCATGGATTTTTGTGTGAGAAAATGTATCCAACCGTGTGATGATGATGTTGCTGATGATAGCGCCGCGCCGGCCGCCTTGCAGCGTCGATGTGATTAGTTTTCACTTTTTTCTATAATTTTTCCCATAAATTAATTGAGTTAATAAAACTTAAGACCTGTGGAAGCTTTAATCAAATTTACGACTATAAAGTTTGGGATGAGGAGGGCGAGTTGGTGGTATAGTGATGGTAAGAGTATTTATGTAAATTTCAATTAAAACTTAAAAAAAACTCAACTACAAACTTTCAGAACAACAACACCAGAAAAACGGTAAGAAGAATCTAAACAAACTCTAATTGGGGGAGGTAAGGTAGAGCTAAAGAATATACAGCAAAAATAAAAACAACAACACACAAGACGTATACCTATTGTCGCTAAAATGTGATGGCATGAATGGCTTTGTGTCACAACAAAGTATATATACAAAGAGGGACCAATTGTTGTTCTTCCAACAGAGACTCTGCGACTGAGACGAAAACTGAGACAGTGGCAATGAACTGCAACGAGGACTGACGGACGACCGACGAGCGACGGAGGAGAAACGAACATTGTGTTGTGATGTGGCACTCGTATGGATATAGAACTGGAGCTGAAGCCATCCATCATTATCATCATCAACCAGAGTTTAAGAATATAATGAATGGGAGTGTGAAAAGTGAGTTTGGCTTGCACAAAAAGTTGCTAGCTTCACACGACACACACTAAAAACAGGGGGAGATAATTTGACTGAAATATGTACAGAGGCGTTTCTTTCAGATTGAATGCACTTTATTTCTCTAACTCAATTGAAAGGTAGTTGATGAAGGTATGTTATGTATTAGGGAAGTTTTTTAAAAGGGCTTGGTTAGGTTTTTCATTAAAAAAAAGAATACAACTTTTTTCGACGAAATAAACAGAACATTTTAAGTTTTAAGACTTTACCTCTCCTGAAAATAATCTTACACAAAATTAAATTCCCTGAAAATTTAAATTTCAAACAAAATATATAAAAACTGGAAAAATTAAAACAAACAAAGACAAAAGGACACTTAAAGGATATAAAAGATTTGTTGTTTTTAAATCCCCCTTCACTGGATACTTTTTATAGGAAAATTATTTTTAACCATAAACTAAATGAAATATAGAAAAACAAAAACAAACCATATTCAGAGCCTGGCATGAAATTTTCATTTTGATCTGTATGCCATGATACGACACTCACAAAATCTGCCACAAATGATGGGATTTCACATTTTAAAACAGCTGAATTACCCCGAATCACATAAGCTTTATTAACATCCGTATCATAATATTGTGCAACAACTAAATAAATACAAAATAAATAAAACAAAATCAATTTGCTATAATCATCGTCCACATAAAATATAAAAATACTAAATTAAAATAAAGATAAGAATATTTTTGGAAATCTAGACCAAAATAATGCTTTTATCTGTTAATAGTGTTTATTTAACTGGGATATAAAATCACTCTGCACCACTTTACGTTTTATTTTTTAAATATAGAGGCTAAAACGGATCCCTGATTTTTCGTTGTGATTCACGAGACGATTAGACATTTGTAATTTTTTGACTAATGGCTGACGTAATTGATTTCTGACATTATTAATATGCGCAATAAATCCATAGAATTATGCACTAAATAATGTTTCAACTTAAGAAATATTTTGATTTTTCGTAATTTGTGAAACTCTCTACTTGATGGCAACCCTTAAAAAAGAAAGAAACATTGACAACTGACAGCTAGATGTGAAGAAATAATGGGCAGTTTCATGCGACATAAGGGACTTGAAAGTAAGGCAAGTTTCTAGTATCTGATTGGCCAGCTGCCAAAAAATTGCCTTTCAATTAAGGCAAAAAATTGCCTTTCAATTAAGGCAATTTTATTGGAAAATTAGTTAAGAAAAATCTTACTAACTATAAAGTCAAGTCAACTTATGTCAAAATAACAATTGTTCATGTTTTTTCATTCAACTGAAAGCTGAACTTTATTACGACTATGATTTTATTTATTTTCTACACAATTCCATTTAATGTTTCGTGTGAAAGGATTCTTGTCAAATCAGAAAAGAAAAAGTAATAGGTATTACTTTACAACACAAAATGCAAATCGTGGTGGACTTTTAGCTTGCCTGAGAAGTGTTTTGCAGACAATGATGTTTTTGTACGATGAGTTAGAGGTTAATAAAGTAAAGTTCCAACTTTGAAATTTATGACACTTGAAAAACTAACTAGCTGCCTTGGTCAAAATGTACTATCAAGGAATGCAGTTGACTGCAAATGAAGTCCCTTATGTTGTCTGAACCTGCCCATTGGCTGCGTTCAATCTCGAGTTTGAAATGCTATCCTGGATATGTGGATTTTTAGAACGAGTTGAATACCTAAATTGAGATAGCTGTCAAAAAATAAAAACAACTTTCAGCTGTTTACAAAAAATAGGAAAACATTTTGATTTCGAGGTGATTTTAATAATTCACCGGATTTTCAACAAAAAACATACAAATTTGAAATCAATTTTTAAGTTCCTTAAAATTCAAACATATGTTGAATCAGCTGTTCGGTTTTACTTTTTTGACATACCAGGCGTTTTGGATCAGTTGTTTTTTTTTCTCACGTAAAACACTCACTAAAAGGTATCCGGATACCCTATCTGTATAAGATTGAACGCAGCTATTGAGGATTGCACCATCACCGAAACTTTGGTTGTTCATGCCACTTCAATTGTAAATTGAGAGGTGCAGACAACATAAGGGACTTCATTTGCAGTCAACTGCTTTCTTTGAACATACATTTTGATCAAGGCAACTAGTTAGCCGGTAAAGTGCCATAAACTTCAAATTTTGAACTTTGCTTCACCAGCCTCTACTTTCAGTTGATCGTGCAAAAATTACTAAAAACGTAATTGTCTAAAAAAAAAAACTTCTTAGGGAAGTTACAAGTTTATCTCGAATTGTATTTTGTATTTTAAATAAATGTTACTTATTCCTTTTCGAATTTTACCAGGAATCCTTTTACATAAATCAAAAAATGTAATTGTTCAAAAAATAAATAAATCATAGAGTAATAAAGTTCAGCTTTTAGCTAATTTAACAATCATGATTAGCCGTTCTATTGACATAAAATGGAATTGACTTGATAGTTAGGGAGATTTTTGTTGGCTAACTTTCCAGTCTACATTCTAAAGTTACCTTAATTGGAAAACAATTTTTTGAAGGCGGCCAATCAGATAGTAGAAATTTGCCTTACTTTCAAGTCCTTAATATCGTCTGAACCTGCCCAATATCAATTTTGGTAAGTGCAATGTGGTAGGGGCACACAATACCGGATTCAGGGCGTAGGAATTACCTTGAATTCACTTATATTTTAAATTATTTATTTTAAAAAAATTAAATTAGGTGGCGCAACAGTCCGTCCGTAGAGAACCAGGGCCTAGTGACTTACAACTCTCAACCATTCCTGTGTGCGAGTAATGTTGTCAGGGATGGAGGGGACCTACAATTTATATGCCGAATCCGAACGGCTAATTTTGAGAAAGCACTTTTTCATGACAAGAATTACTCTTGGAGAATTTGTCAATTCCTCGCAAGAGGCAGTACCCGTGAAAACTCTTTTTTTTAAATTAAGGTGGCACAGGCAGGGATTGAACCCAAGACCTCTCGCATGACAGTCCAACGCACTAACCATCATGCCACGGGTACTACAAATTATTATTTATTAAAAATTATTTATTTATTATATATAAAATTAAGTTTGTATTTTAGTGTTTTTAATTTTTATTTTTTTTTATCATGAATCGGAAGTACAGCCATATTCCAATCATCAACTTTTAACCAATAAAGGATTCAGAAGGGTCATTGGAGCCATAAAACTCATAGAGTTTTGTTGTAAAGGGTGATTTTTTAGCTATTAAAGTTTAAACAGCTAACGCACGTTTAGTGTTTTGTTTCACTGTCAAACATCTCCAGTTTGGTCTATAATTTAACCATGAATCGTCTTACAAACGAACAACGGTTGCAAATTATTGAATTTTATTATCAAAATGCGTACTCTGTTAAGAAAGTTCATTGCGCGCTTCTTCCAGCGAGCGATGAAGCTCATTTTTGGCTCAATGGGTACGTAAATAATCAGAATTGTCGATTTTGGAGTGAATATCAGCCAGAAGCATTGCAAGAGCTACCAATGCATCCAGAAAAAGTCACAGTTTGGTGCGGTTTATGGGCTGGTGGCATCATTGGACCGTACTTCTTCAAAGATGATGCGAATCGTAACGTAATTGTGAATGGTGAGCGCTACCGTGAGATGACATCCAACTTGTATTTGCCCAAAATGCAAGAGCTTGACTTGCAGGACATGTGGTTTCAACAAGACGGTGCAGATCGTGCGATTTAACCCCTTTAGACTATTTTTTGTGGGGCTATGTTAAAGCTCATGTCTATACAGGCAAGCCTGCTTCAATTGACGCAAAATTGGATGGACCATTTAAGGAGCAGTCAAGGTCAACATTTGCATGAAATAATCTTCAAAAATTAAATTATATGGCCTATCCACAACCACCGATTACTGCATCCCTACCCTAGACACCTCAAAGAAGTTTAGAGTCTTGCTCCCGTCAAGAACCGACTGGGAGGAAGGCGTTGTGACGGAAGACTTTGACACAACTATCTTCACGGATGGTTCGAAGATGGAATGCGGTGTTGGTGCAGGTGTCTTCTGTGAATCTCTTGAGATTTCAAAAACCTATAGACTTCCCGATTTTGCCAGCGTGTTCCAGGCAGAATTGTTGGCGATAAGGGAAGCTTGTACAGCCCTTAAAAATATCCGTCAGAACCAAAATGTAGCTATACTAACAGACAGTCAGGCAGCTATTAAAGCCATTGATTCAGCTTTATCATCCTCTAAACTGGTCCAGCAATGTAAAGAGGCCCTAAAGGAACTGGATATGAGCGTCACTCTTATCTGGATACCGGGCCATAGGGGCCATGAGGGTAATGAGAAGGCAGATGAGCTAGCCAGGCAAGGATCAGCCCTTCACAACTCTCTGGCAGTGAGAGTATATGCTCCTCTTGGAGTTGTGAAGGGCAATATCCTGACCAAATACACATCAGAGGCAAATCATAGGTGGAGGAGTTTAACGAGTTGCGTTATATCCAGGAAAATCTGGCCCGCCTATAACAAACCAAAATCAATCAATTTAATTTCCAAACCAAGGCATGACATAGCCAGGATTGTCGCTACCTGCACAGGGCATTGGCCTGTAGGGGAGCATGCGGCAAAATTGGGTATACCACATAACTCTTTCTGCCGTAGCTGTGAGAACCAGGATGAAAAAGGAACAGTCCCACACTTTCTATGCCATTGTCCGGCCCTGGCCAGGAAAAGAGCACTCCACTTGGGTAAGGAATTCTTCAACGGTATTGAGGAACTCTCAGAATTCAAGATCAAAGATTTGATCTCATACCTAAATAGCACAAAGTGGCTTTAATCCCCTCCCCCCTTATTTCTCCATCACTAAATGGTACTATGAGATAATAGGCCGAAGGGTAGGAGAATAAAACTACATTTTATATTTTACATAGAACTGCACGTGCGGAACGTGCACCACCAATAGCCCATTTTCAAATCCATTCAGAATCTCATGAGGTATGGTATCAAAACGGCGCACTCAGCGCTATTTGTGTCCTGCGCGAAGCAGGACAGCCATTTCTACCTACCTACCTACCTTAAATTATATGGACCGTACTATCGATTCAAATAAAAATTTCATGCATTTTATTGAATTGTGTCTTTTTTTGAAAAACTTTAATATAGCTTTTAAAAAATCACCCTTTGTAAGCAAAGATTTCATCTACAGATTAGTTAGTAATTTAACAATCCAATTTCTAAGTATTATTGACTCCTTTTTGGTCAAAATATTTGCAAAAGGTTTACGCGAAACAGTGACTAGAATTTTTCTTCTACCATAATTTCCAATTTACGAGTAAGTAAACTGAAAACGAAAAAAATATTAGACTCCGTCAGAATAAAATACGCAAAAAAAAACCAGAAAATTCTGCACATTAGATTCTGTTTAATTTTCCTAAGACAAAATGAGGATAAAGATTCTGAGGCTTGTGTTTTAAACAACCTATTGTTAAGGGGTTAAAATTTAACTTAGCTGCAATTGTCTTAATATTTAGCAATCTACTTAGCGACTCCAAAATTTTAAACCTTTCTTTTTGTTTTGCTAACTATTAAATTGTTAATTTCCTTTTTTTAAAAAATTGCCATCCGAACATGTCTTAATATTGACAGCCCGTGAACTGTACTAGACCATTCCATCCACTACTCTAAGATGTTTCGATCAATGTTTAATTCATAAAATTTAAACAAGTTTAAGGCGCTCGATTTTAATTGTGAGCATTTTAAGTTGACATCCCTGAATTACTGAAGACTTTACAAAAAAAATATATTTGTATTCCTGTAGTATAAAAAATAAAAAAAAAAACGCATCTAACCGAAGAAAAGATTTAATATTCCAACTTAAAAAATTCAAAACAATTTATATCCGATCACGTGGTGTGGAGTGTAGACAACTGTATGTAAAAATAACAGAATATTCTTCCCAACACTTTGACCAATGAAATAAAATAAATAAAAATAAAATTCAAGGGATTAGGTATTATAAAAGGAATTGCGAGGATGATGACTATGAAATTAGGATTAAGGAAATCGGCATTCGCTTTGCTATGTACAAAAAGCGTTTAATGTACAGAGAATATACATATATAACTCTATATATATATATTATATATACGGTCCATAACAAAACAAACCATATTCAGTTCCAGGATAGAAATTCTCATCCTGATCTGTGTGCCAGGATACAACGCTGACAAAGTCAGCTACAAACGATGGAATATCGCATTTCAGTATTGCTGAATTGCCTCGAATCACAAATGCTTTGTGAATGTCCTCCTCGTAATATTGTGAGACAACTGCAACAATATCGATAAGATAACTCAGTTGGAAGGATATAAAATTTTAACAGAAAAACAAAAACAAGTATAGGTTTAAATTTATACATTGAAGGTTTAGATTTCACTTACAACAAAAAGAAAAAGGAAAGAAGAAAATAAATAAAAAAATAACTCTAGGAAGGATTTTTGGAAATTGGTTTTAAGGGCAAGGCATGCACAAGCTCATATCATCTCCCTTATTTTGTTCTCTCTAGAAATAAACTTCAAACCAAAAGCATGACGTCGTCGTGTCGGTCGATACTCGGTCGTTGTTATCGAATGTCGACCTAAAGGATAGATTTGTGTATGTATAAAAATGTCGAACCATATTCAGAGCCAGGAAAATAATTTTCATCGCCATCGTCTGTGTGCCAGGATACAACTTCAACAAAATCAGCAACAAAAGATGGGATCAGACATTTAATTACGGCTGCATTACCACGAATGACATGCTCCTTGTTGACATCTGCTTCATAATATTGCGCAACAACTATTTTTCGTATAAATATATTGGACAAAAGGGAATAGATAAAGTAAATAACTTAGTAAAAACAAGAATACAGAAAGGATACCTATTTAAATGGAAATGAAGAACTTTTTGTATAGAGGTAGGTAGACATGGAAGAATGTTTAACAAAACAAAAAGAATCGACGCAGCCGATAGGACAGAAGAAAAGGATTCAAGACATTTATTGACGTAGTTTTCGATCCAATCAAGAAGACGACACGACGATAAGGAGTATTTGACAGACTTTTGAACTTTAAAGATAATTAAGCATATTTACCCTTCAGCTTCAACTTTTTTCCCAGCTTCTCGTTCTCAGACTCACAATTTGTAGAAATTGATGCATTTAGAATTTTCATATTTGAAGTTCCGTTAAACAAATATTTATGCTTCAATGCGAAGTTCGGCGTCCAACGACACTTAATATAGATATTACATACATACAGATGCAGAGTCATGTGAAACGAACATATCTAAAGATGAGATCAATTCACCTCGAAAAACATACACACATTGAAACCTGATACTAAATGACCACGAATTCTTAAGTAAATTTGGAAAAAATCCTGACAGTGTTCAAAAAGTATGAAAATTAGAAGTTTGCATTTTTAGGATTGCGTAATCTTGTATCGATAACATTATAACAAGGGCATATTTATTAATTGAGCAGCTGTCATATTTTTACATTTGACAAGTAAGAAATGCTGAAAATTTTGCAGTCACAAAAAACAGAAATTAGTAGTGTCCAGTACGAGTACCCGTGGCGTGATGCTTAATGCGTAGGACTGTCATGTCAGAGGTTGACTATGACACATCGGGTGAAATTTATGAAAAATTACAATCAAAATGAACGAATTTGAATTTTTATGTAAGGTGATAGCCAAATTGATATCTAATAAGCTGTCACAACAAAAATGTGATAGTCATTTTTCAACATCTATGTCGTTTATTGAAGAGAGCTTCCTGACGCTCACACAAACGCCTAGAAAATGTTCTCAGTTACCTTTATTACGTTAAAAAAAAAGAAATTCGAACAAAAAGCAATTTGGTACTTTTATTTAGATATTTTATAGGAACCACTTTAAAATTTCACCATTGCAACAATGAATTTTGGCAATTCTAATCGGAAATTGTTTAATCGAATTGAATTGAATCGAATCATCTTACACTGACGACTCGGTGATAGTCACTTATCACCTTAGCCGATTTCAACCTTCAAGTTTTTACACGGCGCCTGCTAGGAATTGAAAAATACTCCAAAAGTAATTCTTGTGATAAAAAGTGTTTCTCATATTAGCCGTTTGGGTTCGGCATGCAAATTGTAAGTTCCCTTCATCCTTGACATTACTCGCACACAGCAATGGTTGAGAGTTGTAAGCCCCTAGGCTCTGTACCCATGTTCCTTAACGCAATCAATAACTTTTTCACATAGTTAAAATATGAAATAATTCATTACTTAAGTTATCGCCAATGGAATAAATTGGTTTTCTGTATCTGAACGCGATAAGTTCAATTCCCAAACTATTCTGACTGGAAGGTGATAATTGAACTGTCAATCTTCTGTCACAAGAAATAAAAAAAAAGTAAATTTAGAGAAAAAATGAAATTCCGGGAGTGAGCTCAAGAGTTGTACCAACTTAGTCGGAATGCAGCTCGCGTTCTCGTTAATAAATAGCTTTACCAAAGGGAAGTTGGGTCTTCTCATCAGAAATGAGTCAAACTATGGTGTCCCGGATTGAAGCTTGAGTATCCTAAATATTTGAGGACAAGCTAGCGGGCAAATGAATCAAATGAGAATCCAGAAACCAAATACTGAACAAGAATATACTAAAAACTGAACAGCTGATTAATTTTATCAAACAAATAAACGAACAGTTCCACTGATTTGTGCTTCAATTCTATACAATTTCAATGGCTCATTTTTCAAATGGATTTCAATCAGCAAAGTTTATTCAATGACAGACATTTATAAATGATAGCTATAACTGGCCCCTAAACGTCGAAGATTGACTTCATGGACTGAGTTCAATCACACGAAGCAATTTTTGTCGGTTGCTCATTATTTCGTTTGTTTATGGTCAGTTTACAGCCATAAAATTAATAAAATTTGGTTGCTAATTTCAATAGAAAACAAATCGTAATTTATTTAAAAAAAAAACAGCGATAATCATTTTTTCGCTCATTTGTGCCCAAAACCCAAAAAAAATGCTCATAAATAGGAAGCCAATTATAGGTTAGCACGGCTCCGCAAAAATTGTCAGGTAATAAGGAAAACATCTTAAACAAAGGCTTTTTCAACGAAAGAAAAAACAAAATGTCATCTAATAATACATTTTTCTGTGCCAAATTTAAGATGAATGTAAAGAAGGTTTGCCTTCTGTCTATACAGGTTGATATTACGTCCACAGCTGTGTTCGTCAACCACCTTGGTGAGTGCGGTAATTTACGCCAAAAAGCAAAACGAAAAGTAAACTCATTAAAATTGTTACAAGGCACGACAATTACAATGCTTTTTTTTGTCTTTATTTTTAGCTACTTTTGTCTATCATACTTTTAAGGTATACTTAACCGAGTTCTAGAATTAACGAGATGTCATTTCTTTCGAAATGTAACTAATTCAGCTAAGCGTTTGTTGGGTGGGTCGTGGGTTTTATATATTTGCTAGTCTTTGCCTCTGTTAGTATTTTTGTTCTACCACCATTCTATTCCCCACAGTATATATATAATTATAGCCAAGCCAAGGCGTGGTGATGAAAATTGAGGTGGAGGTGGAGGTGGAATCGAGGGAGGAATACCTATGAGTATAATGTCATATATATGTACATAGAAGAAGACAATGACTTCCGGAAGATGTTAGCAAATAAAAAAGATTTAACATAGTTTAATGTTAATTTTTAATTAACAACTCGCACGACACGACTTAGAGCGTGGGTAATTTATGAATATGACGTACCTACTCGTAGCTTTGGCTAGCACTCAGATGGGAGGAATTACTATCTTAAGTTTGCTATTTAGCTATTTCTTACGAGTATATGTAAAATTTGTAATTAAAAATGAGAAAAAAAGAGAATCTTAAAGAATAGAAGATAAAAATAGTGAAATTAGAGGAAGGTTATTATTACTTGAGACGAGTATGTAGGATGTAATGTGTCTAGATAAAAGAACACTGAACATTGTTTGCATTCAAAATGTGAGTATTACATTGTATAATTGGGTAAGTAATTGCTTGATCTAAGGAATTAAAAAATATATTTTCTCATCACAATTCAAAATGTGAGCAGAATAAAATTTAGTATCACTTTCTTTGTTTACAGAAAGTATTCTGTGATGACGTGTGGATAATTTGACAATTAAATTCTTTCCCTCCAGGACAAGGAAGTTAGCAAAATTAACTGCCATGTTCACGGTATTGGCTTTAATGAAAAGTATTTTCGATTTTTTGGCTGCATAACTAATGTTTTTTTAGTGTTCCTTAGTCGCTTGAACTTAATAGTACAAATTATTGTCAGATATTAAAATTAAAATTATTTCAAATATCTACCATTCGTGTTAACTTATAACGTTGTGTGAAAATATGGTCAGAAACTTCAATTTTAAACTGTCAGATGTCGTTTTTTAAGACATTTGACGTTTACTGACAGTTTTTTTATAATAAATTCTATGCATTGCCGCACTATCGAATCAAGTAACCATCTGTCAATGAAATTTTAAGACTAAAATAAAATCTGCCAATCGGATTGAAAGATTTTTCACATGAGAGCGCCTAACGAATGGACGAATTTCATTCATTTCCATTAAGAAATTTCAATCACATGTCTTGTTTTTATTCGTGATTACAGATGCACAACAAAAGCCTTAAATGCAAGTTTAAGGTTAAGAAAGCGAAGTGTGGATTGTATGTGGAACGTGAATTTAGTTTGACAGTTTGTTACAATCGGAATTGAAATTCGTGTAATTTACATTTCAGTTTTAATAAATATCCAAACGTAGATATTGAGTTTGATGTTTGTATTTGTTTCGAATGTTGCAAACAAAACAAACAGTATACAAGTAGATGCCACGTAGTTATATTGCGTCCAGCAAAAGATTTCATTTTGAATAGGCTGCTTTTGGCCTTTGACACTTTTGAACCTTTTATTTGACTAAAACTAAAAATCACGCCATTTCTAAATATGGAGTGATACACGTTTTAACTACATATTGAAATGTATGTTAGGCATGTAGAAGCTGTATTTTTATTCCCAACATAACATTTTTAAGAGTTCTACTTTCTTTTTATTACAACAGAAATATTGCCCTCATTTTTTCATTATTTTAGCATTTAAACACATTATTACTTCCATCTTAATACACATTTGTTTAAAATTTGCTATTAAAATGTAATTGTTAATATTTAAAAAAAAAGGAAGTTAAGTAGTAAAGATAAAATGAGAAAACAGAACATACGAACCAATACAAAAAAAATTATAAATATTAATCCAACAAAGACGGGAAAATAAAAAACTAAATATATCCGACCGCAACATTCACTGATGACAGAAACGAACGTCACATCTCATACGAGGACAGAAAAATGACAAAGAGTCGCGTGGGAAACATCATCATAAACCATGTATACGTTTGATGATGGACTTCGTCTACTGATGTTACTGTTTGTTAACTACAAAGTGTCATCACTTTTGATGGCAATGGAAAGGATGATGATGATGATGGGATGGTGTCGCAGTCGTTTAATTCTTCTTAATTGGATCGAAATGAATGCATTGTATTCTGTTTTTATTTAGGTGCGGTATCTATGTATCCCGTTACACTGCACAAAATCAATTTAATAATTCACCATCAAAACTGCGACCAGACAGACATGACACAGAGGAGAAAGATAACAAAACACCAGCTCGAAACCATTATTGCGTGGAATCGAAATAACTCATACTCCAAATCCAAAGAGAAAAATCAAATCAAAAAATGAAAAACCCAACGGCGGCGTCGGTGGCGAAATGATGCAAGATGAAAACTTCTGCAAACAAAAATAAAAATAGCCCCGGATTTCTATTGTCTGAAATCTTTTTTTTTTTCTCTCTCACTCACTCTCTCTTACTCTTTCTCGCTCTCTAGAACAATGACAACTTACCGGCTCTAACGTGAACATCTCGTGAAATTATCGATCCAAATTGATTTCTTGCCAAACACGCATAAACCTGAGCATGAACTTCCTGGCGGTAGTCTTCGGCACGGAACGGTGGGAATACCAATTTGCCGTCAGATGACACTTGCCGCAAACCAGGAACATCACCAACCGCTGTACCATCACTTCGGATCCAAATTATTTCGGGCAAGGGGTTTCCGCTGGCTTTGCATTCAACTTCGGCACCGGTTGAATTGGAGAAATCGATTCGGTTGGTTGGTTCTTTGAGGAAAGCGGGTCCTTTTTGGTCGGCATCTGGGGGATTGCCAGCGTTACCTGAAAATAAAAACAAAGCAGAAAAAAGTGTGAGTAATCTAAATAAAATGATGATGGTTAATGTGGGTTTTGGGGAATGAACAAAACATAAATCAGAATAAATTCGTATATTTTTTTTATAAATTTATATGCTTGGGTCAACAAACTGACATAAGTTTTGTAGGAGGAGGGTTCTTTGTTAGCGCGCTGCTAAATGAATCAATTTTGACAAACTTACTAAAGAAAGACAGCCGCAGAAGATAGCCGTGGGAATTTAATTTGACTACAGGTACGTAGTTTTCATGATTATTAGTTTTTTTCTTTTTTGTTTAAATTAGATTTGAACGTTTTCTGACTAAATGCCACTTTATTTAAAGAACATCACAATTAACTCAATGCTAATTTATTACTTTTTTTTATAAAAAATACGTTCAACGTAAGTATTAACAGTTAAAAATGTGTGAGAACTATTAAGGCAATATTTATAAACATTGGTATGAGTTAATATTTTTTTACATTCACAATAATTCCTGTATTTATGTAAGTTGACTTTACTTTCAGTTGTTTTTTTGGGCGCCAATTAAATATTTTACCCACTTGCTTGCTTTTTGCTGTTGGTCAAAAGGAGCGATTGTTTTAATATTTTAAAATCACGTAAACTTAAAGAATCCGTTCATTCACTTAAATTATATATGTAATATAAAATCAAAATTGTCAAAATAAGGTTAAGAGAACTGAACATTTGTCGAAATAATTTATTACAAAATTGCTTTTGTTTTTTCGCGTAAGTTTGGTTGCAGATAAAACATGAAATCTAGTGCAGTAAACAGTAAGAGATGAAAGCTCTTACTTAAAAATGAAGAATGCTAAAAAACAAACTACTTATCTACGAACACGCCTTCAGGATACACAAGAGTTAATAATTGTCCAAATATTTATGTTAGAGACTCGAGCAAACGTCAAAATACTCTCCGCAGTTGGATCGTACTTCTACTTTTATCTGCTGTGAAGAGCAAATCATACTTGACTTCGGTTTAGGGTTCAGATGGATTATTACTTTTAATAAATGGACATATGTATGTACCTACCGTCAATTATGTTTTATTTCTAATTTACCTGCACTGGTTACTAGTAAGGTAAGCAAAACAAAAACCTACGAATGAATCTATTAAAATGACATTTCAGATTATGTCAGAGGTTTGACATTTAACGCCATTGAAATTACCCTTCTACTTTCAAAGCTAAAAACTGGCAATTAGAATAGTTTAATAACTTATTTCAATGATTTCATAATTGAGAGGAAAGGCTGCGCCTTAATAATCAATACACAAAGTTCTCATATAGAAATCTGTCAATTGCGCTAAAATAATTATTAAGTTCATAACATTTTCTTAGCCTGTTGATTGAATTTTTCAAAAAAGAAACCATTGATAAAACAAAAAAACTAAACAATACTCAAAAAGCAGCTTTGACTTTTATGTAGCCATTACCAATTATATCTTATGGCCATTATAGTCGATCGTTTAACACATTTATGGACTTTAAATAACCTACGTCTGGTTGCTGACATATGGTCTGCTGTAATAATTTATTTTTTGCTTAATAAAACCCAACATGAATTCAGTTTATCTTAAATAAAAACAAAAAATGAAAAAGCGTTTCCACAGAAAATGTCAATTTTGTGGTAAACATTGCCATCTGAGGGGTAAACGCAGGCTCGCGGTATCATTCTTTTAACGAAGTCACGCAGAGTCACCCTTTTTCTTGGAGAACGAAATGTATATAAAAATGGTCAATCTATTAATTAATGCCGAAAAGCAAAGCATGCGCATATACCAGATACATTACGCACGATCGGAACAGATAGACCGTTTCTATCTAACCAAGTACCAACCGACGACGCACGACCGTGTCGACAACGGCGACATCCGACGACGACATAAATAAAACTTTAACACATGAAATTGAATCATTAATGAAAATTGAAAAGTAAATTGTTGTTGTTTTACGCGCCACACCACACTGCTTCGCCATTCACTGATGATGCCGTCCGCCACCGCATTGCTGCAGTAGCGCTAGTTCGTTGGCGCGTTGGCGTTCAAATAGTTGAAGGAACTTGGACACACGGTGTTTTTAATCAGAAGTCACAGTCATTTACGGTTTGTTGATTTGATTTTGTCGCTAACTTAACTAACTTAAACATAGGCGGACAAAACTATGTATCAATAAAATGTTATGCCCGAAATGTCACCAAGTGGAAATGCATATAAATCGACCATAGATGGCGATTGCAACTTCCGTTTTGATTGTTTGGAATTTTTCTTATTTTGTTTTATAAATTATATGCCTATGTAGATACATATTCCTGTTGTTTTTATTCTATTTTGTCTCTTAGTTCTATGTAGGTTCTACGCATGAGTGACACATGCAACGGGAATTTACATTTGAATGTGAATTGAAAATATAGTGCTGCAGGATTTTGTTTTTGCATTATTTAGGGTTTTATTCATCTGGATACAATTGATTTCATTATAATATCATATTCATCTAAATCATCAGACTAGAACTGCGTTCAAAATGACCAACAATATCTAGGTTCTATATACTAAATAGCCAGATAATGGCAGTGATAGTTGACAGGTGACGGTTGACGTACAAAAATAGATGGGTATGACAGATGTACACATATAAAATAATAGGAGATTTGACTGATTATTTTTTTTTAAATTGCTGCAAGTTAAGGCAAAATATTTTCCTCAAACAAACGGGAGTTTTTAAATGATAGGTAGAATTTTCATTACATATCGGATTTGTGGCAGCAAAAGTGAGAAATTTGTATCGAAAATTGTGTGCATATTTTTGAGAATTCAGAAATCTCTGAGATCACAGGAATGTAAACTGACCAAATCTCACTTATTTCTCATACGTTAAACTTCAAAACCATAAATAAAAAAATTATGACAACCAATTTTTTTATACTTAATTAAAAAGGATACATGCGAGTATTTGCAAGCTTTATTTCTTAAAGTTTTTCCTAGTAGAACAAAGAAATATGTAAATTTGAAAAATATCCTTTACAGGTCATCGTTTCCTATGATAACCAAGACAAAACAAGGAACAAAATTTAATTAAATTCCTTAAAATGTTTTGCAATGCAGTAATTGTCACGTTCTTTGTGCTTCCTCAATTGAATACTTTGTTTATGCATTTATGTATATCCTCTCCTATTCCATAATATTCTTACTGTAAATGCTTGTGCACTGCAGTAAGTAACGCCTAGCAACACAGTTATTGCCAAAAGATACGTTCATTTCCCATTTTGCTCCATGTATAAACGAAAACTGACAGAAAAAAAAAACATAACCCTCCCCCCATCTAGATGTTAAAAAATTCCCATCATCATCATCTGAATCCGCAGACAACGAAGAAGCATCCCCATCGCACAAGTCACATCAACATCGTAAATGTCCCTTCCCTGGGTTTGGTATTTTTAGTTTGCGAGACACCAAAATCTCAATTTAATGTTAAAAACTTATTTTCGGTCTCTCAGTTTAGTTCAATTTAAAGAGTATTTTCATTTCAAGTCTCAACTTCCACCATACCACTTACACTACCGCTCCGCAAACGAGACAGAGGCACACAGACCCCGACCATTATAATATCACACCATTCCCCAAGTTGAAGAAAATCCATGGATTCGTGCAATGACATTGTGTCACTTCAAAGTGTCAGGGAGTAAGCATGCATGGCAATGGTATTATTTTATTTGTTAGGGCAAAAGGGGCGCTTTTAATTTCTATTCATATAAACGAACATACCTACTACTGTTCGGGGTCATAAATAAAAAATGAATACGAAAAAATACGTTTCATTTTGTATCCAAAACAAGAAAAAATTAGTACATATAAGAATGAGAACCCTTGTTGTATCTTTTCGATGCACAATTGTGTTGTACGTAAAGTGTACAGTACAACTTCAATTCTTCATAGACAAACAAAAAATACCCTCAAATCGATTTGTTGTGACTGCACCGAGGCGAATCGAATGGTATAGTGGGGCAAAACCGTTGTTGGAGTGGTATTAAAACCAACCATAGCCAATAGACGAATGCACATAGTCCATAGTAATTGTTTCGTTCAGTTTCGTTGAGAAGAAATGGCTCATATATTTAATATGGCATCTGACAGTTTTCGTCACAGCCAGTGTTCATACTTGTTGTCATTATGAGTTGTCAAAATCATTTACAATTTTGTTTTTACTTTCATTGAGTAGAAATGGCTCATATATTTAATATAGCATCTGACAGTTCTCGCCACAGCCAGTGCCCATAAATTAAAATTCATTTGTTTATTTGAGGTTGAATTAAGACTGAGTATCGTTTGAACCACTATGTATAGTGTTGACATCAAAAAATCGAAAATTAATTCAGAAGTTAAAAACCCGTTTAGCTTTTCGTTGTCAATCAAATACAGAGTGCCACATTTTTTGACTTCTTATCGTTTATGTCAACACAATAAAGTAAGTAAATTTAAATACTGCTTTATGATCTTGTAAATTGACAAATGTCACAATGTTCGGAAAGATTCTCCTCTATTTAAACTTATCTTAAATATTAATGTTTTGTTCTTTTCTAAATCATTCCAACTCTGTCATATAAATTGTTCCAATGTAATGGACACAAAATACAAAAGTTCTATTCCTGTCTGATATTCCTTTTGTTTTATATTTTCCTTTTTTTTGGTTTTTTCTTCACCATTTTCATATTTAGTAGAACTGGTAAATAATAAATTTATGGATCTGGAGGCGATGTTTTTATGGAATGTTGTTTTTCGTTGTTTTTATTCTTCAACTTTTTATATGTAGGTATGAGGTTTTAAAAAATTTTACTACTTCCACTTTTAGATTCTAAAAAAAGTAAAATATGTTATAAGCTTGTGTCAAATTAAATGGATTATTTTGACATTAAGTATTTTTTGTTTAGAAAGAGGAATATACGTGATTGAAATATTTTTTTATTAGAAAAATAATATTGTTAATTTTTATATTACTGCTATAAAAAAACAATTCAATTTGTTTAGGCCACCTGGTTCACCATACAAATATTTAGTAGGTATATCAATTTACATTTCAAAGCATTTTTAGTTGAAAATGTTTTCAAATGGGTTTATATATATATACGTCAGAACTGCATGCTATGATACTATAATGAGTGCTTCTGGTTAAATTTAAATATAGCTAACAATGAGAATATTTGTGAGTCACTCTATTCTATTCACTTCACATTCATTGCAGGAAATCTGCACATATACAAATTCTTGGTTAAATTTTCAAAAATAAAAACCAATAAAATGTTATGTAGATAGAAGTTAGGCTCTAAATTCTTTCCAAGTGGTTAAATGTCACATGAGATCGGCCGAAGAATGAACGAATATTGGCCTATTTTGACATTATTTTCAATTGGCTTGTTTTTGTTCGTCTTTAAGCAGTATTCACATGAGGGCAACCAACGAACGACGAATGAATTACAAAATGTGAGTTTTTATACGTTTGAGGACATATTTCCACACAAATTCTGAACAAAACGATAGCAATATAGTTTCTATTTGATTTATCATGTATACTTTTACTTTTCAATATCATGTGAATGATGCTTTAAGAAGCGCGCGGACATTTTATTCGTTGAAGTGTGGATCGTATTGCTTAAGCAAATTGAGTTTGACAGTTCTTTACAATCAGATTGCAATTCATGACAATCAATTTGTTTTCTTAAATTTCTCTTATTTCGACAAGAATTATTATTACCTGTAGATAACCTAAAGCTATTTTCCTACCTTTTTGTTAACAATTTGCATAGAATTAATTACAAATTATCGTCCGCTTCAGCGAATGATTTTGTTTGATTGGAACTTTCAGGCATAAAAGTTCTTCCGTTGGTCATTATCAAATTTGATTTCCCGTCTTTATTTTGGCATAGGGGTTTTTCTATTGAAGTGATTATTTTTTTCTTAAAATGCCGTCAATGCCAAACATTTTAACGAGATACTGGGTATGTCTTATTACATGGTCGTCATCTTGTGCTATTTTTCGATGTCTGCAATTTCTGTCTTCAACACTGGTTTGACACAGAACGTTTACATGAAATTTGACAGATTTATCCCTTGAACACAATGGGAATTCGCTAGTCGCGGTAAAAATCGCTGTAGCACAAGCTGTCACTAAAATCGCTCACTATGTAGCAAAGGTCGCCCACAACACAATGGTCTAGCGCAGTAAGAACGTCAGCTGTCATTTTTTTTGACATTTATACATTTGTGTTTAGTTTTGTAAGACTATTCATACCAACGAAGCAATGAACCCAATGGCTTGTTTTCATATAGTGCTGTGAACAGACCCACAGATATGTCAAAATGTAGGGCGACTAATAGCGGAAAGTAGAAAATTATTCAACAATGGCAATTATTCAATGTGGCGCTGTGTACTATTTTTGTATGTTTCAACTTTGACAGCGCGACAAGCGGCCTACAGCTACTCCATTCTGCTGGGGCTATTATTTTTGTCCGTGTAACTTGTTGCGTCATTTAAAAAATTGCCTTTTTTGATGGTATAACTATGACAGATTGAAGATGATTTCCTTTTTCTTCTTCCTTTTTGCAAATCCTGTGGAAGCGACCCGTAAAATTGTCCGTGAACACCAGTCCTTAAATTTGTAGGTTTACACATACATATAGTGTTGGTTTTCTGCCATTTTAAGTTGGATAACTGGATCACCAATGCAAATTGTTTTCATAACAACTGCCCATTATGTTCTGCCATGAAAAAGTTCATCTGAAATAAAACCCATTCTTTAAGATGAGGAACTTATCGGGGTTTTAATGTAACTGTTGGCAGTCAGAAAATGTCAGAATATTAAAAACCTTTGGTAATTTTAAACGTCATCTGTCAACGGCTGATCATGACGTTTCTTACCAAATTGACATTTGTGACTATTTTTCTATTGACAGATTTGTAAAAATTGTTAGATAATCCATTTTGAATTGATTATTTTTTAATATTACCACGAAATGCGGGCCTGTACCCTAAAAAATAAAATATGTAATGAATAAATAGAACCTGATAAATTGCTCATGTGCATGTGCAGTATGCATTTTTTCTTTTCCACATATATTCACAACTTTTAATTTTATTTGTTTTTCTTTTACATAGGTATTAAAGTTCAATTTTGTTATTTTCATTGCGAATGCAGACACGAACGGAAAAATATTTACGCTAAACTGTTTTTCATCTTTGGATGTTAAAGGTACATCTACATCAATATTATTTTTTCAGGAAAGAATTGTTTTTCCTCTTTTTTTGTAAAAGTAAACAAAATCTTTTAAACGTTAAATAGATTGATTTTAGAATTTTATAGAATAATATGATTGAATGATTACTTCCGATTCGAAAAAAATACATACATATATACAAAAATAATTGCTTGAAGGCTTAAATTGGATTAGTTTAAATTCAAGAAAGTGAAGAATTTTGGTTTGATGGAATTTTATTATTCTATGTATGTATATATTTTCATTATTAGTTGATCATTATTATAAAATTTGAAAGTTCACATTATGCGTGAAACACTATACATCATTTAAATGGCCACCACGCAAATTTTTGCAAGCATAGATTCTATTGTGGTAATTTTCGACCACTTTTTGACACCCAATATGGGCGGTATCTCAGCAATAACTTGACGAATGTTGGTTTTTAAGTGCTCAAGAGTTAAATTTGTACCTGCATAAACAAGGGCTTTCGTGTAAATAAATAAATTGGGTGGCGCAACAGTCTGTTGAGGACTAGGGCCTAGTGACTTACAACTCTCAACCATTCCTGTGTGCGAGTACTGTTTTCAGGGATGGAGGGAACCTACAGTTTTAAGCCGAATCCGAACGGCTAATTTGAGAAAGCACTTTTCATGACAAGAATTACTGTTGGAGAATTTGTCAATTCCTCGCAAGAAGCAGTACCCGTGTATCCCCACACAAAAAATGCAGCGGTGTCAAATGACATAATCTCCGTCTTGTTGGCCAGTGGATATCACCACGACGAGAAATTACGCGGCCATGAAATGTCCGAAAATTGGTTTAACAACTTAGTTTGACAGATATCGAATTTTAGCCCTATACTTTTTAAACCTCAAAATGGATAACCCGTTATATGTTTATGTTAATTTGGAGTCTCCCCAAAATTTTATAGGACTGTGCAAAAATTAAAAACATGTACATATTTACAAAAGACATTCAATAGAAGTTGAGTTTTCAGCTCATTCATTGTATTTTGTATATTGGGCACAACTCTACGATCACAGCCATCAAGTGTCAAACGTACCAACGTCAAACAATTTAAATCTCGAAAATTGTTTTTGATTATCGGAATAAATGAAAAATTTCTATCCGCAGCAGGATTTTACTTTAACTAGTATTTGCAGTGATTCTACTGCGAATGTTTTATTTGTTTTTCATATAAATTGGATGGCTTTTCTTTGAAAAAAAAAAATACGGGTATTGTTGATTTGTATGTGTGGTTTTCGCCATTAGCAACAATTATAGCACCTTCTGATAGGGTGATTAAACCTAACCTTGTGTGTCTAAAATTCTACTTATAAAGGGTGATTTTTAGCTATTATCTTTTTTGCAACACTGATTTAAACAGCTGACGCACGTTTCGTGTTTTCTTTCACTGTCAAACATCTTTAGTCTATAATTTAACCATGAATCGTCTTATAAACGAACAACGCTTGCAAATTATTGAATTTTATTATCAAAATGCGTGCTCTGTTAAGAAAGTTCATCGCGCGCTTCTTCCAGCGAGCGACGAAGCTCATTTTTGGCTCAATGGGTACGGTACGTAAATAAGCAGAATTGTCGATTTTGGAGTGAATATCAGCCAGAAGCATTGCAATGCATCCAGAAAAAGTCAAAGTTTGGTGCGGTTTTTGGACTGGTGGCATCACTGGACCGTACTTTTCAAAGATGATGTGAATCGTAACGTAACTGTGAATGGTGAGCGTTACCATGAGATGATATCCAACTTTTTTTTGCCCAAAGCGCAAGAGCTTGACTTGCATTACATGTGGTTTCAACAAGACGGTGCCACATGCCACACAGCACGCTCAACAATGGACTTATTGAGCGACGAGTTCGGTGAACATTTTATTTCACGTTTGGGATCGGTCAATTGTCCGCCTAGATCTTTTGTGGGGCTATGTTAAAGCTCATGTCTATACAGACAAGCTCGCTTCAATTGACGTATTGGAAGACAAAATTGAAGCATTTATTGAGATACCGGCCGAAATGTTGGAAAGAGTATGCCAAAATTAGACTAAGCGGATGGATCATTTGAGGCGCAGTCAAGGGCAACAACAAGTACAAAGAATGGCATGCATTAGCACTACGGGGGTGATGAGGACTACCCCAACTGCGGGTCTCGAAGCGATTCTAAATCTCACCCCCATAGACTTATTTGCACAAGAATCAGCAGCAAACAGCGCTCTCCGACTTAGTCAGACCGATATTTGGAGATCTAGTCAACACGGTCATACCACGATCCTTACAAAATACGTTGGCAATAACGTTCGTACTGATTACATGACCCCTTATCTAGACTTCAATAAAAACTTCACTACCAGCTTCCCTAATAGAGAGGACTGGGAAAACAGTGTACCCTACACTAACGAATCGAATCTTACCATCTTCACCGATGGTTCGAAAATGACTACTGGGGTAGGGGCAGGTTTCTACTCAGAAAATCTTAGCCTTGCCAGTTCATTCAGACTTCCTGACCATAGTAGCGTCTTCCAAGCTGAGATCTTGGCAGTGAAAAACGCTGCTAATCAGATATCCATGATGGCGATACCACACGCTGATATCACCTTTTTCATTGATAGCCAAGCAGCAATAAAAGCGATCTCTGCCACGCAAATCAAGTCAAAGCTTGTTTCTTGCTGTCGCGAAGAGCTAAGGGTTATTCTTGGTATGCAGCACAACGTAAGACTCTGCTGGGTTCCCGGTCACAGTGGTGTGCCAGGAAATGAAAAAGCGGATGAGCTTGCAAGAGAAGGCTCGGTACTTGATCCCTCTTTCATAGACCACAACATCAGAATCCCTCAATGCGAACTAAAGAGAAAAATTAGTAATAATATCATTCAAAAAGCAAATGATAGATGGAACCTACTAGAAACCTGCGGTAACACCAGGAAACTCTGGCCTCATTATGACAAGGAAAAATCCAAAAAGATTTTACTTCTCAAAAAACCGTCCCTAAGATCCCTCATAAGTGTGATAACGGGACATAACCTACTTGGCTACGACAAAAAGAAGATGGGGCTTAGTACGGACGACATATGCAGAGGCTGCGGCGATGAAGATGAGCACGAAAACACGGCTCATTTTCTATGCCACTGTCGAGCACTCTGCCGTACCAGATCAAAATTCTTAGGCAACTATTTCTTCAATGAACTAGAAGAACTATCTGAACTCCCAGGCAATCGCCTATTGAACTTTATCAAGTCCACCAAATGGCTCGATCAACCATAGAATTCATAGGTTAAATCATTTTTTCAGAAGTTACAACACTTCAGGGTATCACAATGGATCTACATTGATCTAAGTGTGACGGTAACAAACTCAACTGTCAGCCCATATAACCTAACCTAACCTAACCAAGGGCAACATTTGCACGAAATAATCTTCAAACATTAAATTATATGGACCGTTCTATCGATTCAAATAAAGATTTCATGCATTTTTCTGAATTGTATGTCTTTTTTTTTAATTTCCTATAACTTTTAAAAAATCACCCTATATTATCCACTAGTTTCCAAAAAGATTAGTCACCCTTTTGGTCACTTTATCGATTATTCAAAATGTCACAGAAAAACCCCTATTCCAAGGGCAATCAAATGGCACTTAAATATCATACCAAACTATTTAAAACACTTAAAGACCTTGATTTAATTTTATCTACATCAAATTTAAGGACACTTTAAAAAATAAAACTTGATTCAAAACTATTTCCAGTTACACAATAAACTATACACACCCCATCAATGTCTGTAATAAACTCGTCCAGACATTTTTAAATAAAATAATAAAAAATAGTATAATAGAAATAAAATACTACAGCCGGCACACAGGCACTATGCCAAGATTACGCTGTTCTGCCGCAAGGCTAAAATCCCATATAAGCAAACATTTCCACAAAAAGATAGGTACAAGAAAAATAATTCCCCAAGAGTAGTATAGAAGTTGTTAGGTTGTTTTGTTGTGCGCCCTTTTGCTAATAATAATGGTGGTCATTGTCCACATCACAGCAAGTTTCTGCTTCTATTGCGAAATATGCCTTTTGCTATAATATTAAAAAAACGCCAACAAAATAAATAAATAAAAATTCTCTTCCTCGTGCTCGTAGTAAGGAAGACACACATATGGCCCGGTGGCGGTGGAGCCTCAGGAAGGGGTGGAACAATAAAAAGAAATGACGTCTGGACGTGAGTAATGGACTCCCAAGTCTTCTATAGTAGATGCACAGATGTAGAATTTTATCTCTCAATGGACATGGAGAAGTGGAGAGTCTGGGCTCCAGGCCAGGGGATACGTTTTATAGGTACTTCCAATATATAAAAATAATGTGCCTACAACAACAAAAAAAGGAAACACGTTCATAAAAGTGGAAACAAATTAAAAGTAGATTATGTCATAATCTTTCCAACAAGGATATTACTTATATATGAGCGAGCTGCACTATATGCAAACTTCGATTCGACTTTATCCCAATAAAATTTACCAACTTTTGTTGATATCTTTTTCTTCAATTGAAATGTTATGAAAAGTTCGGTAACCTTTTGCGCACACCAAATTTTTCGAGTAGGCTTTATTTATTGACGAGGCGGATGACCGGCTGGCATGCATTGGCTTGGCTTGGTATGTATGTTTAAATTATATGGGTACCATTAAACCGGAAATCAAATTAGCTTTTCATTTATTAATGGAAAATCTCACTCCTTTTTAGGTATTTATTATTATTTTTGTTGTTTGTACATACGAGTTTATTACAGCAGAGTTACAACAAAAACAAAATAAAATAACATCACACCTTAAGGCTTGACACGCAATGGTTCCTAAAACCGAACTGATTAGGTTGGATTGGTATAGAGGAAATAATATCGTGACTTTTCTTAACATTGATGTTTTACAGTGGGGCATTTTCAATTAATCACTTAATGAAACTGTTTTTACCTTAAAAATACCTTTTTTACTTTATTTAACTTAGCAGCAAAACACTTTCCTACAAATTAATGTATATGTACATAACTTAAAATAATTTATTTTTAAAAGAAATTGTAGCTTTGACAAACAAAATTTGCTGCCCAAACCCTAATCCCTTATGTAAGTCAATATTTCGGTAAAATAAAATGTAATGTTAAAAAATTATGTAATATTTTATATCAATTTTATTTTCTTAAAGTCCGATTTTAGCTCACAGAAATCAAATGGATAGATTTAAAAAAATTCCACCTGTTTTAAAATTTTTACATAAAAGGGGCAGCTGACGCAAATACTGCGTCATCGTTATGTACTGGTTTTGTTCCAAGCATGACCTTTTTCATTCTAATAGCTTTTCTACATGCCGTTTCGAACGTAATGTTTGCTTTTAAGCCTAGTACGCAGCTGATGCGAAACGAAATTTTTCGGCGGTCTCCAAGTGCAGAGCGAAATTAAAACGAAAACCACAGCGGAAAAATATTTGTGGAGAGTTCTGTCTGGAAGTTGAAGTTCAATTTTAAGCCTAGTACGCTGCTGATGCGAAACGAAAATTCCCATACAAAAATGACATGACGAAATCATAAACGAAAATATTCGAAAAATTTTTCAATAAATAAATAAAACGTCAAAATTTCGCAAGGAATTAATATACCGGGCATTAAGATCAATAGTGTTTGTATATTATCGTTATGTAGTCCGCAAATTACCCGATCGCGAAGAGCTTCCGACCAAAACGCCTTAAACTCGCATGGTTTAACTAACTGTTTCGACTGATTAATGTATTCATTTATAGGCGTTTTTCTTTTCAAGCTCAGAGCAGGGAACTGAGCTGTCAAAAAAAAAGATCTGTGTTTCTTTTTCTGCCCAGAGATATCAGAACGCTCGGTTTATGTTCTTTTTTCAATCAGAGCTAGCACGGAGTGAGCTCCTTTCTGTAGGAGAACTAGGCATGACTTTGACTTTGACTTTGATTTTGACTTTGACTTTGATTTTGACTTTGATTTTGATTTTGATTTTGACTTTGACTTTGACTTTGACTTTGATTTTGACTTTGACTTTGACTTTGACTTTAACTTTGACTTTGATTATGACTTTTATTTTTACTCGCTTGTCGCCAAATACCAAATGGTGTCTAAGCAGAGACCAAAGAAAAATACGATATGACTTTCAAGAAAGTGTTTTATTCAAAATGTGTACAATTTATGTGTCGAACATTATCATACAGGGGTGGAATCGGCTAAGGTGATTGTTGATTGATGACAGTCAAAATAATCGAATTGGATCTGTGTAAGGTAAATTGATACCTAAAAAGCTGTCACAAGAAAATGTGATAGTCGTTTTCCTACAAACATGTCGTTTCTGAATAAAGCTACCAGACGCTTACAAAAAACGAATGGAAAATTTTTTCAGTTACCTCTTTTAGGTACAAAAACACATTCTTGTGACCGACAAAGCTTACGTAATTCGAAAAAAGACAAGAAAAGTAAGAATGTTATTTAAACACAGCCAATTTGATACTTTTATTTAGATATTTTATAAGAATCAATTTGAAATTTCACCAAGGCAACAATGAATTTTGATAATTTGAATCTAAAATTGTTCAATCGAATTGAATTGAGTTGAATCATCTTACACAGACGGAATGAAAATGATAGTCAATTATACTATCAAAAAAATAATAGTCAACTATCACCTTAGCCGATTCCACCCCAGGTTCTTTAAGTTATGATTTATAGAATGAGAGAAAATTAATAAGCAAAGTATGCATTCGAATATTTGTATCCTTTTTGAAATCAAATTTATAATCCACGTTGAGTCAAGAAATTATATATTGAGCTTTTATTTTGTTCATATCAGAAATCTCTTACAACACACCAAAAATGTGCCGAATTTCTTTTTTAATAAATTAATCTTTTCATGATTGTCTAACAAAAGCAATAAAAGTTATTTCAATTTTGAAAGGCATACGAATATTTGATAATTATTACATGATGGTAAGTTCGTAAGACTGTCATGCTAGAGGTCTTGTGATTCATCCCTGCTAGTGTCACCTAAAGTTTTTTCACGGGTACTGCCTCCTGCGAGGAATTGATAAATTCTCCAAAAGTAATGCTTGTCATGAAATGTGCTTTCTCAAATTATTCGGTCGGATTTAGCATAAAACTGTAGACCTAGTTTTCAACGGACTGTTGCACCACCTAATTTATTTTTATTCGAATATTATACAAAAAACGTGTTGACTTTTCTCCAAAACTTACCAAACATTTTATTAAATATTACAACACACTCAATATATAGGATCCAGCTATCAGAAGATGTATCATTTAGTTTATTCCGTCGTTTTTTTTTTAAACATTTTTCTACACATACATATAAATCGAGTTGTCAGATTTAGAGATTTGTTACATTTGTTTTTTATGCAATATTTAATAGTTAAATAACCCACTGTTGAATTGTTGCGTTGTTAGTTTTGACGTTTAATACATAGAGTAGAGACTCGTATTACATACGAGCTAGGAGCTAGGACGTAAAATAGTATTTTCTGATGTGGTTTTGATTTTTGATTGATCCTTTGCACGTATCCTACATATCTATAGCTACATACTTATAGTAAATCATGCGTGTCAACATGAAATCCTAGCTTTTCCTGATGTGTCCCACCTGTTTGATTAACGACAAAAACTACCTACAACGAAAAAACTTGTGTTATGTTTTCGAATATAAAGTTAGCTTGTCAATGGGAGGTATTTCCGTTTGTCATGCGTGACATCTCTCTGATGGAAACTTCAAATATTTTGTATTTTTTTTTTTTTTGGAAACAAGTTCATTAGCTTTAAGTCAATAGAGGTGTGTATCGTGGAAGTAGGTATATCAACCTAAATTGTAACTTTGAATAATTAATGAAAAAGAAAAACCGTTTAAAAAAAAAAAACAAAACTTCTCCAAATCAAATTGATTTTCAACAACAAAAATGAAAACATTGCCACCCACCCAGCGAGGAATAAAAACCTACAGTAATACTTTTGTTGAATAAATAAAAATGCACTATTTGGTATTGGTATGGTCAACCTAGATTTTGTGCAAATATCAACATACATTTTGGTTCGTGGGCATCAATTTAAAATGCAGTTAACAAGATATTTCCAATATCTAGATTTATTTATAAACGCTTGAAATAATTCGTGAGTTTGTACTCGTATGTGTTTCAGTTAAAGTCGAGTTGAGAAACTACTTATATCTTTATAAAGATACAAATGAAACGTCATTATAATATATCTACCGGTGAAGTTAGTGTCACCTGCCTTTTTTGGAAATCAACGTAAACGCTCTGATGAAGGTTTATCTTTTTTTGTTGTATCTGCTAAAAAACAATCTCAATCGATTGAAAAGTTCCTTAAAAAAAAGGAAAGTATAACGAAGGGTGTACTTAACGAAGTTGTTAATGTCAAAAGTGACAGTTTACACTATAGTGAACTAACAGAGTTGTTTGATTGAATTGAGTTCAAAGGGCTTTATCAGTAATTGAAGTTGTTTGGTGTATTATATTCTAGTTTTGAAGCTAAGTGCAGATTATTCTCGGATCTAACAATATTTTCACATCAGTCAAGAAAGTAGAAATAATATTTGACTATAAGTTTGAGAAATAGACATCCAACGGAAAATTAACACTCCTTTTAATAATATCGTATTGTTGACATTTCTGTATTGTGATAAAAATAAAAATCATTGGTACCTATAGATATGATTTAAAAATGAATGGATGGACAAAAAAACATCTAATCTATCATAAGAAAATCTTTTGTTATAAGTCAATAACATAAAATATTAACATTAAATAATAATCAATAATTACAAAACGTCACTTGTTCTTAGCTAGCCAAATATTAATATTATAATATTTTCAGTCATTTTAAACAACTACATCTGACAATTTTAAACATGGCTTCGCCTGATAGTGGGTGACAGTAACGTAACGTTTCTGATAATATGATTTCAAAATAGATTTAACTTTCGCTAATTAAGTTTTCTGGGTCTATTCAAACGATTGTGAGTTTAAAGATTTAGCAATTTTTGTTTCCATTATTTTTTTTCTGTTTTGTTTTAGTTAAAAACAAAAACCTGTTGAGCAGGTGATCTGACAATCTACTGACAAATACACACAGTGTTATATTCGGTGTGCAGCCGAAGTCCATGACTGAGGTAAATGACGGATCTTTTGTATTAATTCAAGAGATTTCCACTTTGATTTTATATTGTGTTATAATATCGTTATATTGTATGTATAGAGTATATTTGCAAAAACCGGTTAAGTATTAAATTGATATTTTAACATTGAGTTATAAACTAAGAGTAGATAAATATAACTTAAATTCCTATTATCAAAAGTCATTTTTTCCATGTATTATTTACATAAAATTAAATTAATAGTGAAAACTTTATGAAATAAAATTAGAATTGGGGCTATACCTATAATTTTGCTCTACTTTTATTTATTTTTTGGAACCTAAGAAAATATTAAATTCTTAATAATAATTATGAAGTGAAATTAGATAAAGAGTTTATATCTAAAAGGGAAGAATGTGATGATGTAAATATCAATAAATTCTGTACGAAAAGTTTTTTAAGGTATTGAATTAATACTACAAACCTAAAGGTCACACTAGTTTTGATATACTAGTACATACATATGTACGTCCGCTACAACTTAATACAATAAAATTTAAAAATTTCCAACTTATGACGAAATATTCAGTTTTAAAATAATCTTTTTAATTAAGTATCGGGTTATCTAAGAGGGACTTGACAACTTTGAATCTAAGTGAGCACATCCTTTCACTAATCATCGAACTGTCATTGTCCATTTATTCAGTAAACACAACATTATCATGATGGTAAAATACACGAACGAGCTACGTCTTCAAAAATTATCTACAGAAATTCGGAGTCGATGACCGCAACTTTAAGAGCGTTAAGTCCAATTTTCCGTCGAAATTCTTGCCTTAGTAGAAGCAGATAGACAATAAGAAGTTTAGTGCAAAAATTTGAGGTTACATTTTCGTTGTAGTGTCAAAAATATCACAGCCGCTCAGAAGTCCGTATAGCTAACGATCCAAATCAGCCAATTTCACGACCGGCGGCGTTCTCAAGAATTGCGCATCGCTCAGACCACATTTTTGCGTATTTTGGGTACGGATCTTGGTTTACACCCCTACATGATCAAACTGACTTCTGATTTTCTGACATTTCGAACTAATTAATGGGTATCTCAAATTTAGGTATGTATGTTTGCTCTCTTTTTCACGAACTGTCACTTTTAAGATGTGTTCAAATGCATTGCTCTTCAAATACAAGGAAATTAGTATATTTTACTAATTCAAAGTTTGGAATATCTAAAAAATTAACACATTTTTAAAAAATTTCCAACTAGTAAAATAATAAGCCCTTTATAAATAGTTTCTTTCTCTGTGTGAATAGTTAGAAACCAAAAGAATGTCAAACATTGACATTTTTTTTAGAGTTCATTGTAATCTCCAAACGTCAGATCCATTGTCTCCGTTTTTTTTTTTGGTATCGAGATTTGCAGCGTGTATTCTGTGTTGTTTTTATATCCAACGCTTATATTGAGGTCGAAGTATGTATGTACCTACTCGTACACCTATCGTGCAGAATAAAATATCTTCCTATAAGAATATCCGCAGATATTCAATCTGGAACGTATATGTACATACGTATCATTTTTTAAAAGAAAAAGTCTTTAAAAAAGATGCGGCAGATGTTTGGCAGCTGCAATTTTTGTGTGTCCGTCCAGCTAAGGAAATTTGAATTTATATTATGTTCTTCGTGATTTTCATGGACTTGAGATTTTAAACGCTGCTGCTGGCTGAATCGCTGACTGCTTCGTTTTCGTATGGTTGTATCTATGTATGTATATTGTATATGTGATGGAACAAGTGCGTTGCGTATTTTTGTTGCTTTTGCTTGAAAATATCTTTGATGTTTTTTTTAATTTGTCGGTAGGCAGTTAGGGGTATGTGAACATTTTTAATTTTATAAAACGGAAGGAGTAAAATATCTTTTGTTTTTTTTTTATTGAAGATACTTTTTTCTTTCAGTTTGATTTGGTATAAAACTCTTTTTGTTTTGTTTACTAAAAGCTTCACACAAAAGCATTCACATTTTCCACGAATTTTTGAATTCATAGGAAAAAAACACGAAAATCAAGATACGATTCATATGTATGTAATTAAATTTTGTAGAGAATGTGGTAGCATATGGCGAAAATTATTATTTCTACCGGAAATTATATTGAAGCAATTTATGGCAAAAGGGAGGATGTCCCGGTAAAGAAAGGAATCAAAACGATGCGATGATGGAATCATTCAGCATGTCAAATAGTAGAACAATATTGTGGTGTAGAGTGAGTATGAATGGATGTTTAGGGAAGTATTTATATTTCTCACCACAAAAATATTGTATAATTAAGATTAAATTACAAAACATCAGTCTTCAAAGCATATTGAGCACAATTTTATGGCAAAAACATACATCATACACCCATTTGGTTGACTTATTATTTGGCTATGAAAGGAATGATTATAAGGAACATTTTAATTTGGTATTGCTTTAGAGAAAATAATGTACATATGTACATATAGGTACATATATGTATGTATGAGATTAATATTTTTATCGAAGAAAAATCCAAATTTGTCTTTCATTATGTGAAAGCAAAAGAATCATTTGGCTCTTAAAGACGCTACACACGATCAATTATTATTGCCAATTATTATTGACACATTTTCCTGTCAAGTATTATTAAAACCTTTTCCTGTCAAGTAATAGTGATGAAAGTTAGCCACCACATGTATGTATCAATGAGAATTGTCACTGATAGTACTTTAAGCCCTCATTTTATTTTTATAATATGTCTCGAGAACATTGCCGAAAAATAGACATCTTGCTTTGATAAGTACCGTTTTCCAAAAATTAACATAAACATTAGCGTAAAAATAGACGTACCCACCATACTATCATAGTTATGTCAAGTAAAATTGAAGGTACTCCATCTTTTTTTGATTCTCATTAGTTTGTCAATTTTAACTATCAAGGATGGTTCAAGTAACATTGAGCGTGTGTAGGGCCCTTTAGATCTATTGGCGTAGAATTTCGAACCATTGAGTAAAAATGTATGGCGCAAAATTTTAAACAACCTATTAATAAGGCCTCAGCACAATACTAGTTAACAATTTACTATATACATAGTAATCTACTAACTTTTCACTAATTTTAAACACTTTTTATTGTTTTGCTAACTAGTATCATGCTAAAACCATTTTATTAAAAAAAAAAGATGAACACATCTAAATAATGACAGATTGTGGAGCAAACAAAACAAACATACCTTAATATCATACTAAAAATGATTTAACATCGTACTAAATCGTCTAAAATTTTGCGCCTAAAAGTTTAGCAAGTTACTAAAAGATTGGTTAGCAAATTTTGAAATATATGTGCTAACTCTTAACATTTTACTAAAGCGCAATTTACAAAATGGCTATCTACTTTAACTTTTATAAGATTTTTCATGGGTATATTCAGATTTCTGTCAATTGATTTTTTTCGTGACGCATGGAACATGATTGGAACTGTTTTTTTTTTGCCATTGTGTTAGTGCATCTTCATCTATGTGTTATAGAGTGTGGTACAGCTGTCAATCCTGTCTGTCCATCTCAACTTTATTTTATAATTGTATTTGTATAAGTGCAAGGAAAAATCCACATCTTCAGATTCGGGATCAAAACAAAAATAAATCAATTTATTTTACCCCTCTAAACATTACAGAAACAGTGAAAAATCCTGTTTCGAAGATATGTCACTGTTTAGAAGTGTTCAGGTGCACTGTGTTTAATAAAAGTGAGCATTTAAATACAGTTAACAAAAAAAACGTGGATTACAATTCCTTAAAAGCTATTAAGTTTCTAACTATATAACCCGTGTTTTGTTGGAAAATCTATCCATAGTTTACCTAGTAGGATTTTACATGAATAACAAAAACAATATCCATAGTATGAATAACACCGATAAAAGTTAGAGTAGAATCTTACTATGGATGGGTTTTTGACATTTATTCGAGTCTCGAATGGATCTTATGTGATTTCGTTCTCAAATGTTGGTACGATTGATATTGCACTTGAATCTCGATGGGTGTGTTCGTTGAGTGTGCATTTGGAATCAGGTGTGTTTTCCATTGGGGAAATAATCAATCTATTACTGTTGGTATTATTTAGTTTTGTTAGTGAAAATAGTCTAACTGGGCTTATTTTGCAAGAGAAAACAATAGATAGATTCAGCTATATAAAGAATTTAGGCTTCAACACCACATGTTAATGTAGTAGTCTACGAACAAACCCCCTTCTTGAAGTTTTTATTGTATGTCAAATTGTTTGGTTAAAACTTTGAAATCGACTATCACATTACACAGACGTATTCTCTTGATTTTGATAGTCAATTATCAAAAATCAGCTTACACGATTTCATCCCTGCTCTGAATTTTTCGAAAAATCTAGCCTATTACAATAACTTCCTATAGGAAGTTAAATTTAAATTTTCAATTGATACAAATTCTTGAACCTGCAGTTTGTGCGAGTTGTTGGATATAATGTTAGAAAAATTATCATATCAATTATTTTTTTTCGTTCAAATAAAACATACTAAAAGTATGTACAAAAATAAGTATTTTTCATCCCGAAGATGGATCCCTATAAATGAAAGGCATTCAAATCTTTTGTTTCCACTCAAATTTCAATGCAATCAAACACAATAGACGTTCAAATGGTCATTACGTAGGTGGTATGCATTCTGCTTAATAGAAAATTTGTATTCATATTTTATAACATTCTATCCCAGACTATCCATCATCTTTGCCTTTCTAATATAATGGGTATTACTTTACTGCAAGTTTAACGTTGCCAAAACATAGAAAACCATGCAACAAAAGCATCCAAGGACCCGACATGGAATTATTTTAATCCAAAAATCATCCAGTCATGTCAGATTCATGACAAGTATCAAGAAAATTTCATCATCACGTGTCAATCTGGATGTCTACCTTACGTACAACATCAGCACAACAGACTGGAAAATATCACATAGAATTTATCGTTGAATAAACTTGGCAACAACGGATTCCTGTGCCGTGCAGCTAGCGATATACATAGGTACATATATAGCTTTAAAATTCATTAAATGAGTTTTCCCTTTTTTCCCATCTCGCTCCTGCGAGTACACCTAAAGACTGGGAAAAAGAAAAACGTGACTATGAGTACGCAAGTCAGCATCCAGCAAGAGATTTATAGGCTATATTACAGAGGTAGTGTACACTATGCACAATACAAGCATACACCATACAAATTTTCACAACACTTCACACACATTCGGATCTATTCTGTAGCAGGGCTGCCACATGCCCTAAACTAGTTCGATAGTCCACTTCCCAAAATAATAACCTACAAAGTAGCCCAAAATAGCCCAATTTCATTTAACCTTTATTTTTTTGTATTAAAACAAAAACTAACAATAAATAAATTACAATTTTTGTATTCATTAAATGGATGAGTTATCAATAATGTCAAAGTTAAAGTTTTTTGTTTTAAAAAAGCAGTCTATATTAATTGTGATATTTGTATAGAAATTATTCTATAAGGTAAATTGTTTTAACAATAGGATCAATAAAAAAATGTTTTGCTCATATAATTTATTTGTAAGAAGAAAATATCGCCCAAGAACATATTTGGGCTACAATTAGCCCAATTATAGTTAAGCTTTCATACTAAATTCTTGGTGTCATTTTTATACAAAAAATAGACCATTTTCCTAAAAATAGCTCAATCTGGCAAGCCTGTTCTGTATATTATGGTGAACGGTGTTGTAACCATTTTCAATCCCTCAACTCTCCCTAAAACCGGCAGCAGCAGCAACGACATGGATTTTTTCGGGAAAAACTGTGAACACGTTTGGCGAAAAATAAAAGAAAGAAAAACACACCACACGATGACGACGTATTTTTCCTCTGCACGAGGCAATTCAAATTTCAATGAGAAGAAAATAAAAATTCAGTCAATAAATTTTTCCTCCATCATCAGCTATAGAACAGCGCAGCGCTACGAAGGGTGATTCAGGGTATTTGTTCTAATTTTCTTTTTGGTTTCTTTTGTGCACATATTTTGCAGGTAGAGGTCGCTCTAAGCTAAGAAATTTAGATGATTTCAACAATTTCTCTGGAATATACAAAATACCATACATCGTGTGACGTGATGTGGGGGTGAATGATCTTTCCCTATATATTTAACCTCGGTTTGCTTTTTTCTTCTGAAGTAATTAAGCGAACCGCACAGTTTTGCATCCCTTTATGGTTTTGAAAATGATAAGAGGATAGAGAGAGATAGCGAGAGGGTCGGTAAAACAGTGAATGGAATTCCATTTTCCAACCCCATTTTAAGTTTATCTATATGTGTGGATTTGTATGAATGTTTGAGTGAGGGAGGGGGAGAGGGCAGGAGGAGTTCGGTTTTTGTATTTTTATAATATATTGAGATTTGAAGCTATCCACAACCATCTATAAATATTTAGCATAGATATTCTCGGGCGAGGATTTATTTTTCTATTCTATCTTTATGCGGTGACAAATTTTCATTTATACTCGTAGCTTTATCCTTATTTTGTATCTCTCCAATTCCGTATCGTAAGGATACCGACACGGTTTTCAATTTATATGAAGCAATAAGAGGGCGATGGTATAGTGGTTTTTAAAGAGGTTTTGCTTTTTGCATCAGCGATAGCGATGTGCTCCAAGGGTGTGTTCATTGGTTTATGTGAAGGCACACCCAGCAAAAAAACTTGATCTAAAAAGTGTTAAGTCTGGATTAAAAAAAGAACGACCTTATGTCTTAAGATCATCAAAATTATGTTGGCTGTTTGGGGTTACAATTTACAATTTAAATTTACTCAAAAATACATCAACTGTCAAAAATATCTAACTGTCACTTCTTGAGTAAAATTTATTGAGGAAAGCTTACAGATAAAATCTAGCAGAGAAAACTAATTCAGTAAAATTGTATTTTTTCGGCTTTTGTTATAAATTTACTGAACGTACAAATTTTAATGAATTTAATTAATTTGTATTTAGAATTTTGTTCTCATTGTTTTTTTTTTTTTCAGTGTACCTGTGGATGAAATGTACTATGAGAAGGAAAGAAAAATATACATACATAACGATTGCATTCAGTTATGTTGCTTTTTGGTAGAGCACTTTAGGTGTCAACCACAATAGAGTGTAGATTGGCACGGCATTTAAATGGATACATTCCCACAATTTGCAAGTTTTGGATACTTTTTTTTTTAGATTTTTAGGATATTTTGAATCTTTTATAGGAAAGTTTTTCTTTAATATTTTGAATGTCATTATGAATAGATTTTGATGATGTGTGAATGTAGAAAAGCCATGACATAGATTTTGACATGAATGTGAAAAAAAAATTTAGGGCATAGATATGGATGCATAAAATGTCCAAAAGCTTTGTGTTATACGGATAAACGAAAATTGTAAATCTTCACTATATTATTTTGAAGTGAATCATAAGGTTTATTTTTACATAATACTGATGTTTTAGAACTTTCGATCGACCCGTTTCAATAGGAAAAACCTATCTCAATTGGTTTTTAAAAATTGATAGTTTCTTCTATAATAAATATTTAACACAGTCTAACGACTGTAATTCTGTTCGAAATTGTGTTCGAAAGAACTTAAAAAAAGAGGCTGGGATGCGACCCACACTGATAACTTCCCATCCCGTCTATCGATTTGTCCTGCTTAAAAGTTTGTCTAAATGTATCAATTCTTACCAAATTTGCGTTCTATTTTTTGTAGATTTTATTTTTTTATGAAAAAACGGACTGTTGGATTTTTATAAAAAAATTACTGAATATAAAAAACAATATTTTCTGTAAAATAAAATAAGTTTGAAGCCAATATTTTTAATTTTTGAAAAGCTATTTGAGCCGAAAATCAATTTTTACCAACTTTTATTAATTTTTTTGTTTAGGTTTTTATTTTTTGTAAAAAAACTGTCAGTTCGATTTTTCTCAAAATTTTTCCTAATGTTGAAAACAATATTTCTTATAAGTTAAAATTAGTTAGAAGCCATAATCTCAAATTTTTGAAAAGATATTTAAGTCGAAAATCAATTTTTACCAACTTTTGTTAATTTTTTTTTTCGTTTTTTAATTTTTTGTAAAAAGCTGTCAATTCTATTTTTTTCAAAATTTTATCGAATGTTGAAAACAATATTTTTTGAAAGATAAAAGTAGTTTAAAGCCAATATCTCAAAGCCTTGAAAAGATATTTGAGTCAAAACTCAATTTTTACCAACTTTTTTTTTATTTTTTTTAGGTTATTATTTTTTGTAAAAAACTGTCAATTCGATTTTTCTCAAAATTTTATCAGATGTCAAAAACATCATTCTTCATTGCACAAAATTGTTTTGTGAAATGAAATCATATTTTAGTCGTAAAATTTTCGAAGTGACAAATTTTTTTTTCAGTTTTTTTGATTTATAAAAAAAACCGTTAATTGAATTTTTTTCCAAAAATATAATTGTTTTGTATCACGTTACAATATATAATACAAAATTTAATTCAAGTCTCTAGCGTCATTGGTTCATGAGATATTTAGGGTTAACCAAAATTTTCACCTTTTTTTTAAACTGCTATGGTAAAAAAACCACCCACGCAATTTTCTTGAGAGCCCTTTCTGCATCTTTCTGCCTTATTATCTGTATAACAAAATTTATTTGAAGTCGATATCTCTTCTGGTTCTTGAGCTATGGACGACGAAAAAAACGTCGCGAACGTATGGACGTACGGACGTACGGACGTACGGACGTACGGACGTACAGACGTACGGACGTACGTACACACGCACGCACAGACATCTTTCTAAAAATCTTTTATTTCGACTCTAGGGACCTTGAAACGTCGAGAAATGTCAAAATTTTCAATTTGTCAAATCGGACCCATTACAATAACTTCCTATGGGAAGTTAAAAATATGTTTTGCTTTGAGAGGTTAGGTCACTCTTTTATCTTAATTATTATACGTACGTTTTTTTATCTTAATATAGGATCTCAAAAATCTTGTTCCAAAAGATTATAGCCAGGAAAACCTTTAAATATCTAATCGGTTTTTAAATGTTTGTATTAATGGTATCGCAAAATTACTTACGATTTTCTGCTATACCTTTAGTCGTGCCATTAATTGTGTTCTGTGGTCATCGACCTATAATAGCACGCACAATTTTTACGGATATTTTTGACATTGCTTCAGTTAAATCTATCTTGAATTTTAATATTTCTGTTAGAAGTCTTTTATGCATGAACTCCAATTCTAACCAGAAAAACAGTCTTGAGCCAATCTTAAGCTTTTCTAAAAGCTACGATAACACGATTGTGTTGTGTTGTCTTATTGGGTATTTGGGTATTTGGGTATTTTTAAAAACCCTTAATTACATCTCTATGGTACAACTTTTTGCATTATTTCCCGTAGATGGCTAAGATGGGACATTTTGGAGTTAGGCTTTCAATCAAACCATTACAGAAGCGTAAATCTCTTGACGGTGTCTCAACCAAATCTCAAACGGCCCTCGATTTACGATCGTCTCTTATGGAGATGGCGCAGCAATTTAACATTCACCTTTGTTGGGTGCCGGGCCACAGAGACATCACAGGAAATTGTAGAGCCGATGAACTCGCTAAAAATAGAACTGTCATACCTATTTCACTTGAAAGGGAGAAGATAGGTATATCGATAGCTACATGAAAGCTTCTGCTAAAAGAAACAGCTTTTGCGATAACAAACTCTAGGTAGCACAAGTTACTAACGTGCCACAAAACTCATATGGCCTTCACTGGACCTAAAGCGCTCTAAAGACTTGTTATCTCAAAGCAGACTTCATATTAGCTCCCTAATAGGTGTCCTTACGGGACACTGTCTTATAGGTAGACACGCAACACGACTTGGTGTAGCCTAAGGGCCCTTTCACACCAAACGAATCCGAATCAATCAGAATCACTCCGAATCAAGTTGAATCTGATTGACCAAGATTCGGCTTCGAGCGCTCCGTTTAAATGTGAAGGGATTCTTTTCCCGTCTTCAGACCGGACGAATCTGGTTCAATCAGGTTTGATTCGAGGTCGCACTTGATTCAACCTGTCAGAATCCTCGTCCGGTAAGTCTTGAATCAAGAACCATACGAGATGGACGTGGAGTTATTAATTTTAAGAGTTAAAGAAAATAGTGCGATTTATGACGCCAGTGAAACAAAAAGAAGATGAAAGGATTTTTATAGATTCAGGTTGATTCAGCTGGTGTGAAAGAGTGGAGATGACGAATCAGATTCAACTTGATTCGGAGTGATTCTGATTGATTCGGATTCGTTTGGTGTGAAAGGGCCCTCAAATGACTTCTGCAGGAGCTGTATGGACGAGGAAGAAGAGGAAACAATCTCTCACCTTCTCTGCACTTGCCCTGCTCTTTCACCAAGACACAAACGTCATCTGGGAGACTACTCTTTTGATAATCCCAGTGAACTAGCTAAAAAGGATATCAAATATCTTCTTCGCTTTTATAAAAAGCTCAAAGTGGTTCGACTATAGTAAGAAGTAATTCTCTAGATTCATGTGGTATCACAACGGACCTTTTCTTTTGGCCTAAATGTATGGATTCTGAATCCGCAGCCGCTTTAACCTAACCTAACCTATTACAGAAGCGTAGTGATAGTTACGTTTGACCCTTAGAACATTAGTTTTTATATGATATGATAATGTCGCATAAATTATATCGTTTTCTTTGTTATAAACTTCTTCAATTTGTTACTACTTTTTGCAAAAATTCGCTCCGAATATTCTTTTTAAAGGTGTATATTCATTATGAAATGACAAACCACAGTGACAGCTGTCAAAAAGACCAACTCCAAAAAAAAGTATATTGTCAGATTGAAAATCACACTTTTAAAGCAAAAACACCCGTTACAAGTAGTGACAAACGCTATCTCATTAAGTAATTGCATAAGTTACGAGTGGTTAAAATTCATCACAATTATATTGAATGATGAATGAATCTGAAATTTTGAACTTTCATCGGGTATTTTTATAGAATAGCTCATTTTTTACTCTTCAAAAATGTGAACAAGAAGATTATTCAATAATAATTATTATTATTATTCATATTCCGTGAATGTTTTGTTTTTACACATATGTAAGTTACTATTTTTTAAAGTGCGTTTTCAGTATATTTTTTAGATTCATATGTTATTTATTTTTTTGGCAGATTTACAAGCTCTTCACGGCATGAATTAAGCGTGACTACGTGATTCTGTTAAATATGTATATTATAGTAAATACTTTCTTAATGTAATTCCACAATAAAAAAGTTTATTATAAATTATGTACATTAGCTTTTTTGCATATTCAAGTCACATATCATCAAAGCGCCAAAACAAAACATGTTATGGATCAAAAATGTTAATTTAAAGGCGAGGCATATCGATCGCTTTCTGGTGATAAAAATAACCCATAAACAAAAACGAATATTCATAATTAAAAAAAAAAAAAAAAGAAATACATAAAGTATTTATTTTCTTGTTGCTGGCCTAGAAAAATGATTTTCAAAGACATTCGATCAATGATCCGATTTAATATAAAACATTCTGACCTAGGAAATTCAATATAAAACGTCCATCCGTGTAAAATAACACATTTCAAAAACAAAATTTAAATACAAAATCTAGTTCATGTCAATCCAAGCAATCCAAGCAAAAGCAGACGCATGACATAAACAAATTGACTTGGAAAAATAATAAACAATTCAACTGCTTCTGCCTCTGCCTTTAATTTTTATAGCTACCAAACTCTATAGATACATTTTTTCACTGGATAAACATAATGTAACTGCTACATATTATTGGCATTGCGATGAACTTAATTTTCATGAATTTATTAAGATATGTACATGTTTGCTATTATGTTGTGATAGCAGATAGTGTATCGAAGCAACGCAACGACGACGGGCGAAGAGCCAAGAGCGACGCACTACGCAGCAGTGGCAATGGCGGTTTTTATTAAAAATGGGACACTTTTGCTTCTTGATATACAATTACCATCATGTTCATTATGTATGGAAGTGTATGGACGTGTATGGTAGTCTTTTTGTATCTCAACTGAAACTATTTATTTATCTTAAATTGTCGTTGGTTTAATCAATTTTATGAGAGCCGGCAATTTGTTAACATTAACACTAGATTCAACTTCAAATATATGTAGTCTCGTCACAAGCACAGGGATGGGTTTGTTCCGGACAAAAGGGAATTAATTACATATGGGCCTTGTTCTGTTGTTACTTAAGCTAAGTGTCGTTTGAGTGATCTTTCATCATTTTCAGGTTTCGCTATTTGTTTCTGCACTTCCGCCTCTAGTGACGAAAGTGTTGGAGGATAATGTTTTCAGGTATGGCTTTTGTGGCTTAGAAATTATGGCACTGCCGATCGTTTTATAAAAATCTCTGTGAACAGTTACCGGATAAAGGCCCAACTATAATAGACATAAGCTAGCATATGCGCGCATAAGTAAACGTACGAATACAAAGAATCTAATACGAGTGACCATAATGGAGTCTAGCTCCGTTTCGTTCAATTTTTCTCAGTTTCGTTAACTTAAGCAAACTTAAGGCCCAACTATAATAGGCATAAGCAAACATAAGCTTATGTCAAAAACCCAACGAAAATTCACTTAAGTTTGTGAAATTACTGCGGGTAGCCATAATGCAATTTTGCTCACTTATCTACATGTCAAAATAATATTCGCAGCTCTATATGAAGATATAAATCCTTCGTACGTATTACCCTCCAAAACCCATTTGTTTACATTGTTGTATTTGTAATGTGAAAGAATTCAAAGAGAAAAATTGACATGTTTTCACGCATACATAGAAATAACTAATGAGTTTTTTGGGGAATTTCATAAATTAGAAGAGAAATGACACGCACACTATGAATAAGTTTATGAGGCTGATTTCCGGTTATGATAAACATTCTGAGAGAAATTATCTGCAGTGGAGTTGGCCTGTGTGTATTTGATCCAAACTGTCAGATTTACTTATGCGGCGAGCGACTGGGATCGCTCTTGCTTAAGTTTGCTTAAGTTAACGAAACTGAGAAAAATTGAACGAAACGGAGCTAGACTCCATTATGGTCACTCGTATTAGATTCTTTGTATTCGTACGTTTACTTATGCGCGCATATGCTAGCTTATGTCTATTATAGTTGGGCCTTTAAGCAAGAGCGATCCCAGTCGCTCGCCGCATAAGTAAATCAACATAAACAAATTCAACAACTACAAGACTAGATAACACTTTGCAATAACAGTTCAATAGTGTCCTTGGTGTAAAGGTTTAAGAATAGGGGACAAGAAAGTAATTGGGAAGAACTGAGAATATTACCACACTTTGCCAAGCAACAATATATAAGTGTGGTGAATTAGTTTTGTTTTAACAGACAAATCTTTTTTCCGTCCTTGAATTTTGATGTTTTGAAATTTTTTTTTTACTTTGTTCGATGAAAACATTCGTTTAACGCTGTGGTTTTTTGTTATTATATTGACAAAAACCAATGTATAGTGTTGTCAATAATAATTTATTTGTTATCAAACAAACTATAATAAACATATCAAAAAAAAACACCAACATTTAAGAAAAAATAATCACAGCGAACCAGGAGAGTTAGTTGCAGAGCAAATGAAACGTAAATTTTGACGTTTCTCACAAAATAAAAAAGTCAAAAAATCGCTGTGTTCCATTCACAATTAATTCCGTATAGAAGTCTTTTAAGTCTTTTGAACCAACTCATTCAGAAACAGAAATTAATTCTATATGATTTTTTTTTTAAATTAAAATGAATTTTCCGATTAAAATTGCAATTTAAGTTAAGAAAATAAATAAATATGTTTGTTTAACTTTAAAATTTTATATACACAAACAACTTCTATTTTGATTAAAATTAAAAAGCACTTAAGATTCTGTGTTTAAAATTGCTTTGTTTTCGGACGCGCCCATGAAACTTTCAAAATGATACAAGTGGATTGGTCTGAGGACTAAATGCGAGAATGTGTTTGGTTTTCCCACCAATTTACATACACTTTCTCACATCCTATGGAGCTTGCCGGCTAACCGAAATGTCAGTCTTAGGCGCCAGTTATTGCTATCATTAAAATCGATTCGGAAAAATGTTTGAATTGACATTTGACAGTGCTTTCCTTTGATTAGAAATGAAGATTATATACTGATCGATCTGAAATCACACAAAGAATTTTTGTTGAGAGAAAAAATGTAATTGCGCATTTATTTTTCTCTAAAAATGTATTTTTCTATTTTCCGGAAGAAAATTCATTTTTCTGAACAGATGATACTTTTATGTTTAAAAGTGAAACGAATCGTTCCACTGATTTGTGTTCCAATTTCACACAATTTCAATGACAGATTTCTGTCAGTATAAATTTTTCGGTAGATTTCAATCAGGATTTTTGTTTTCAATTACAGAAATTTTTAATTATAGCTATCAAAAAAATTCCTGTCAAAAAAATTCCAATGTTTGTTTTCAATGATGAAAACCAATTATAGCTATAACTGGCGCCTTAGGGCAGGGGCTATTTACATGAGAGCAACTAACGACCGACGAATAAATCAGTAATTGTGATTTTAAACAACTTATAAACCTGAATTCTGTATTGTAAACAAAAATATATGTATATATTTAGTTAATCTTAAAACGATGAAATTAGCTTTTTCATTGCCAAAATAAAAGAAATTTAAGAAAACAAATTGTTCTTCGCGAATTGCAATCTGTCAAACTGTAACAAACTGTCAAACTCAATTCACGTTCCATATACGATCCACACTTCAATAGAATGTTGGAGCCCGTCATATAACCTAAAAATGTAATTCTAATCTTTATTGCGCATCTTTAAAGAGGTAATCACAATTGGTCACCCAGGTCTTATGACTTACCAACTTTAAGCCTTTTCCAAAGCGTCTTCATAAATACTCTAGTCCAGCACTGAACTTGCAATGAATTTCTCAATTTAAATTAGCTCACCACACCACATGTTCCAATAACACTCATAGAACGAAGCTGACTTGAGTATCGTTTGCATTAAATAAATAAAATTGAGAAGATAAAAATAAAAATAAAAACTACACTTGAGCAAGCATCACGACTCTCAACGAACGCCAAGATAGACTTTTGTGAATAAATTTGCTCACGTTTTCTTATAGATGCAACTAAAGATCATTCAAGAATAAAAATGCAGGCTGGGTCCATCTATCAATTCATCGAGTTTACGTCATCTTTGTGCTGAAAATCAAGAAAAATGAATGATGATCTTTTTACATTTATGGCTTGTTTGTAGCATCATCTCATCATCTATAACCTAAACCTAACCTCACCTCAACTTAAGCCCAATGCTGTGCGAAAGTGTCAGAGAACCAGAGATGGCAATCTCGATCTTCACCTTTTTTTTTTTTGAAATGCAAATTGCGGGTGAAATCTGAGAACTCGATTTAGCAACAAATCTTTTGTCACACATTCTATATTATAAAGAAGTAGATAGTACGTAAATGTGATTACTCACTTATTCAAAATGAATGATATCGTTTTGCGAAGCTGGAGACGGAAAGATGCTGCTGGGTGCGAGTATGATTTGGTTATGGAAGATTCTGTATACAATAATGCAATAGAAACGTTTAAAACAGCAACGGAAATGATAAACTTACATACATATGTAGATATTTTTAGATATGTTTGATTTGTCGCATATTACAATGTGGATTGAAAATAGAAAACCATAATAAGAATAATCACGTTGAAAATTAAAATTTTAACAGTGCAATCGGAATTTTTTCCAAAATTTTTTTTTTAAATTGAAACATCTGCAAAGAGGTTATCTTGACAACTTTGTTAAGTATTAAGAACTTATTTTAAAGGTGAGCGATGTGCGTTTATTGAAAAGAAGTTTTGGCCGAAATTAAGGTGCCACCGTGGTTGCTGTACGAAATTTCATGAAAGAACTTAGTGAGATTGGTATTAGCGTTGCCAAAATGTGCCCGATCGGGCCATTTGGCACTAAGTTTTTTATATTGGCCCGTATGAAATGGCCCGCATATCATATACATATTTTCTTTTTTCTAAAACAACAAATCCAATCTTTTTATTCCATCAACAAAATTATCAATGTGTTTCCTCCATATACAACTTCCCATATTGAAAATGACACTGAACTCATTCATTCAGACTGACATGACGTTTGCTTTTTATTTGTTTTCGCCAATCGCCACTTTATTTTTATTCACCTACCTAGTACGTATCTCGTCTGTTTGTTTTGTCATATCTACAATTTCTTAAAACACAGCCCAAAAAGGCAAGAAGAACTTAAAGTTTTTCAAGAGTATCTTGATTTGAAGAACACCAAAATAAAGAAAGTTGTTGCAACGCAAACAAAAAATTTAATGTTATTTTAAAAAAAATTGTTAAAGCTGAGTACTTAGAAAGCCAAGACAATATATTTGAAGTTGAATTCGAACAGTTCTCTTTGAAACCCTTAAATGAAATATATTTTGGCTACGGATTTGATGACTTATTCGAAAATTTAATTTAATTCAATTAATTTAATTCGAAATATAATAAGTTTATTTGGAAAAGATAAATAGTTATTATTATTAGTTATTATTATTTTTGACTTGTGGTCAAAAATACCTACTCCATTACCAAGACCGGAATCTCAGACTGACATTTCGGTTTGCCTACAAGCTAACTACACACTAAATGTGAGAAAGTGTGCTTGAAATGATGCAAAAACCCAAACACATTCTCACGTTTAGTCCTCAGGCCCATCAAAATGCTTCATTATAGTAATCAGCCCCATCTAAACGCTTCATTTTGAATGTTTCATGGCCTCGTTCAAAAACTAAACAATCCTAACCAACAGAATCTGAAGTGCTGACATGGTCTTAAATTGGAAGATTTGTATAGCTTTTTAATAATTTCAATCCAAATAAATGTTGTTAATGTATATTAAATAAAATAAAATTGACCAAATACATATTAAATGATTTATTAGTGCTGTATTTTGTTTACTTAAATTATTTGCGAACGCAACATGTGCTGCAACTGGTTAAGTATAATTATTGGAAATGGACAAAAGTGTAACTCAATACTTTGTAAAACAACAAAACAGACAATTTTTTCAGCTAAAGTGGAAACAATAGGCGTATTTTTTTTGTACGGACAATGCTACGAGAAGCATACTTGTGAAGTTCCATTGCCAACTTTAGCTAGTTCAGATTCCTCAATTAGATTAGTATTTTCATCATTAAAGCAGTTCGATTATTGCAAGACCAAATTTTATTTTTATTTGTTGCAGAAATATTCCCGAAAATTTCTTTTTAAGGGACTATGTTAGAGTTAGAATTTTGTTTGTAGTTAGATTTTGGAATACAAATTTGAGGGAACCATGTTTTAAAAATAAGTTGCTTTGTGTAAAGCAGCTTTAAGGAATAGAAATAGGCAATATGTTTATACATAATACCAAGATTTAAGTAACTTTTTTTATTCCAGTATGGGGAAACCGAGCACCCAATAGAAAAAAAACCGGTATACGCCCCAAAATCCATACTTCTTGACTAAATAATGTTATCTTCTATGCTTACGCATAAAATTACGAATTTTGTAGCGTATGAAAATTTCTAGACATTTTACAATCTGAAAAATTAATTATGCTATGAAATAATTGGCTGCTATTAATGCAAATTTTTTTTCTAAAAAGTTGATGAAGGTTAGCCGAAGCGGAAATTTCTTTAATGAACATACAAATATTATTGGTTTTCTCAAAAATATTTTTCTACACTAACCTCTGCTTTATACCTGAAAACTATTGTTTATGTATATTTTCTTCTATGTTCTGCATTTATAAAATGTAATCTACGGTAGTATTTATTATATTACGAAAAACAAAAACATATACGTAAAACTCATTAATTTTTTTTATTATTAGCAGCATTTTTACTAAACATACTTTTCAAACAATAATAAGTAAACTTGAACTTTGGTAACTAAACATTTTTAAGGAATGAATGAAAATTATATTTTGCGTTAAACTGTGGAAATTCACTAAAAAAAAACTTCTGTACGTCAACAATAAACATTTATGACGATTACATGTTCTATTGAATTAGTTGTGCATGAATTCAGAACGATTTTAAGACGTTTTCATTTTGTGATATATGTCAAAATTTACATTTTATTTGCTCTGCATTTATTCAACAGGTTCGCTATAATCGTTCTGATTACTTTTTTAAAACATTTGTGTTCCTTTGATGCATAGTTTTTTTTTTGATAGCAAATACATTTAGCTTCCATCAATCAAGAATGTTATGGATAAGATATTTGTCGATTATAACTCTTTTTTTTAAATATACAAACTATAAATATACTTGGATTAATTAAATTGATACAGATTTTAATTACTTACAAACAAAATATTTGGGCCGTTCGTTAACGAAAATTTATTAGAATGTAATACAAAAATTGCACTCGCACCCTTAACTTGATGGTTCTTCGAACGCATCTTTGATACAAAAATCCGAGGTTTATTATGAAATTTAAAGAATTTCGTAGTGATTACTGTAAATTAGTGAATTAACTATAATAAACTGATGTTGAACATGCTTTTTTCAAGACAAAAAGGTACATTGGTTCACTATCCACAAAATGCCTGCAAAATTAAAGCTTAAAACTGACTTTTTCATCGAAAAAAAAGTACCCAAAAGGAAAAACCTGAAAAAAATATATTAACCTCCCCATTTTGTTTTTGCTATGCAAAGTGCCGCTAGGCCGCGGCATCGTTTGTTTTTTTGTTTGTGCTCACATCTATTCATGGACTAATTGTCAAAATTACAAATACAACAATGTAAACAAACGGAGTGAAACGTACGAAAGATTCCGGTCTTGGTAATAGTGTTTTTGCTCTGTACAATGAATATGTGTAGAACAGGCCTTATGAGGGAGCTTTGCATTTTCTCGTAATATTTTTAGCAGCTGTAGTATACCCTTTATAACATGCTTTACGCATGGCTTGATCGTATACAAGTCACATTGTTAAAATGCTTTTATTTTTCATTTCTTTATCAACATTTTTAAGATTGGAATACAAACAAATTTCTGAACAACAAACTTTAAGTTCTTATAATCTCGAAATGTTGCAAATGTCACTTACCCCCTTCTTCATCCAAACGCTTAAACTACCTATAGTATTTGACGTTTGCAGCAGGGCTGCCCCTTAAAAAAAAATAAACTTATGTATGTAAAATACAAAATATAATTTTTTTTTATATTACCTATACGTTTTAATTTCACAAAATTATGTTTTGCTTCGTTAAACATTTTCACTATTTTAAATATACAGTGGCTCACAGCTTATTTGACCCACCCCTTATTAATACATTCAACTGAGTATACATACATACATACATACTTCCTAAACAATAAAATTTATTAAAAAAGTACAAACGCAGGAACTTTAATTAAGGTTTAATCTTTAAAATAACAATTTAACCAAATTATTTTATTTTGAAATCTTAAATTTTACCGAAGAAAAACGAAATAATTAGATTTTCCAATGCCACAGCTTATTTGACTTACTGTGTTTAAGGAGCAACTGCTCAATCAAAAACATGGGAATAACGATGTTTATTGTGTCAGTCTCTAAGTTGTTGTATTTCTTGTAAATAAAATTATTAGTATCAGTTATTTTTCATAAAGGCAGCACGTTTTTTAAACATGGGAAGGCGAACAACAATTGAACAACGTGAAATTGTCCTGTTTCATCACAGGAATGGACTTTCTCGGAGGAAAATAGCGGAAATTGTCAATATTCTAGACGGCACGGTCAAAGCCATAATCCACCATTATGGTTTTGAAAACCGTGTGGAAAATAAGGGAAGAAATGCTCCGACAAAAATATATACTGCGTCAGATGAAAGATACATTGTGCGCAAAGTGAAGCTAAACCCCAAGTTATCGACACCAAAACTGACTAGTGAGGTATAAAACGAGCTCGGAAAGTCTTGCTCGCCCGAAACCATAAAAAGCATTTTGAGAACGAGTTCAATGGAAGAGTTGCTCGAAAAAAACTTTTCATTAACAAGAAAAACCGAGATAGTCGTTTAAGGTTCGCAAAAGAACACATTAGAAAGGAAGCTAGCTTTTGGGAGCTATAATTGCGGATGAGTCAAAGTTTGACATTTTCGGATCCGACGGGCGATCTTATGTCTGGTGCAAACCAAATACAGAGCTCCAGGACAAAAATATCCGAGGAACTGTGAAGCATAAAGGTTGTCAGGTCATGTCATGGGTTGGGAAGCTGGAGTTCATTGAGAGTACAATGGATAAAATGGTGTACCTCAATATCCTCCAAAAAAATTTGCTCCAAAGTGCAGAACAATTGGGCATAAGACGCTCGATTCGGTTTTATCAAGACAACGACCCGAAACATACTTCAGGAATTGTCCAAACATGGCTGATTTATAACTGTCCCCATGTCATAAAACCCGCAGCACAGTCTCCGGATTTGAATGTTATAGAAAACCTGTGGTAAATTTTGGATACAAACATTCGAAAACAACGCCACATTTCAAACAAAAATTACCTCAAAACTGCATTTACTGAAGAATGGGCAAGAATCCCTCCAGAAACAACAACAAAATTGGTGGATTCTTGTCAAAATCGGCTTAAGGCAGTATTAAAAGAAAAGGGTGGACATACAAAATATTAAAATTAACATTAATTTGCGTAATCTTTTTTTATTAAGTGTTTATTTAAAATGGGTCAAATAAGCTGTGACACTGAATAATTGAATTAATTTTGTTTTTGTTATCTTGTTGTGCAATTTTAATCTTAGTAAAATAAATGAAGAGATTTTGTTTACGTTATAAACCTACTGGACCTTTCTGCGTTTTTATTTTTCTGATACCTTTTTTCGCTTAAGAATTATTCTCTCATAAACTTGTTAATATACGAGGGGTCAAATAAGCTGTGACCCACTGTATGTATTTCGTTTCCTGATAAATAAAAATGGTAACGTGGAAACACTGTTTTTATTCAATTAATTGAAAGTGATACCAAATATCAAAAGACAAAATATCACCTGGTGGGAATCAGAAAAACTAAATTTTAGATCACAAAAATAGATCCAAGCTTAAAGCAGGATTTTGATCTGTTTTAAATAGATAATCTTATCTGGATCAGGGGGTTAATAAAAAACACGGCGACTGTTGTATTTATAATAAGCATTGGTTGTCAAAGTGAAATCTCCAAGTGCTTCTAGTTATATACATACATATATGTAAATGAAAGTGTCAAATGGTATGTTATGTAATGAAATTCCTACTTTTTGCTATATTTTCTAAAGTCATGAGCTTTTTTGATCAAACATTTTTTGAAAAGTCATATTTCTTGGAAAATGACATTCGCATTTTCGTTCTGACAGCTTTAATACTTTAATTACTGTAAAATCAATACATAAGTTCACTTTCTTCATATTTATTACAATTTTCTAAGATATTGCAGCCCCACATTCTGAATTAGATTTAATACACTTTCGTCGTTGTCCATCAGATAAGCACTTTGAAATTTGTTATTATCTTTCTCATACTTTTTCAACACCACTTTCATAAATCTCTGATAAATTCGTCAAAAATTGAAATTATAGCTTACAATGTATGCGGTAAAGTGATTAAAGCATTGGATGAGAGCGTGTAAATCGACGTTCTGAACTCGCAGGCAAAACAGAATGAGAGCTAGGTTTCTGGACTCCATGTAAGGCGTTTTTCTTTTTTATTTCAGAGCAGAACCTGAACTGTCAAACTAAAAATTGTATTTCTTTTTTTTACTTCTTGACGTTTAGAGTTTCGATTTCTGTTTCTTTTTTCGTTTTGAACGTGCTCTGAGCTTGTTCAGAGCGACCTCTATAAGCTCAGAATAAAATAACTGAATAGATACACTTGAATGTAGAACACAAGCAAGACAGGTGAAATTGAATTTAAGCAACGAAAAATAAATAAATAGTTGAGGCAACAAATAAATTCCATGACCATTTAAAGAACAAGACAGTAGATTTTAGACAAGTCTGCGATATTTTGTTCGTTTTCAGAACAAACAGTTTAAAATCTTATAAAAGAAAACAAGACCAAGGGACAGGCTTGACAAATTCTTCTTCAATGTTGGAGAAGATGAGATTAAACTTGAAGAAAAATTAAGGTTTCAGCTCTACGAAAGCCCCTGAAATATAAAATCTGGACAATTTTGGCATTTTCACATTTCGGGCTTTGAATTCTGATATTATCATATCCCAGATGTTATTATAGTAGTACTTGTCGTATGATGGTTAGTGCGTAGAACTTTCATGTCAGAGGTCTTAGCTTCAATCGCTTCCTGTGCGACCTTAAGTTTTATTTTCACGGATACTGTCTGTTGTGATTAATTGACAAATTCTCCAAGAGTAATTCTTGTCATAAAAAGTGGTTTCTCAAATAAAATATTAGAAATGGTTGAGAGTTGTAAGTCACTAGTCCCTGATTCTTTTAGAGCTGTTCGACATCTAATTTAATTACTGTTTTTGGGTGTTATCATTAGTGATTCTGTTTTTAGATTCGATGAACGACTTTTGTAAAATTAATTTCTTTATTTAAAATTAAAAGGATGGATGGTTGCCCTTTAGATTTTTTTCAGTATTGAATTTCGTGGTAGTTAGAGCAAAAGACAGCGAACCATCTGCTTCGGTATTGTTTAGCATTTGAGGCCCAAGAGCAGCCTTCAATCTGGTAATAATTTTTTTGCGGGAATTCATATTTTTTGACGAGGTGTATTTTTAACTTGGCGTCTACGTTAAAAAATCAAAGAGCCGCATCAAGGCTCGGAAAACCCGTTTGTTAATACCAATTAATCCACAGAATGTGTTTTCGAAACCGAAACTGGTTAACAAAGTTTCGTACAACTTTAAGAAAATAATTTTGTTGGCTAAAAAGATCCAATGAACTTTTAATGTCAAAAAAAAAAAAGGAAGAATGCAAAAATTGAAATTACCTTAGATTTTAAACAAACAAAAATAACTTTAATTTATAATTTATGTACCTAGACTAAGTTTTATCATCTGATGGGGTTTTATTTATCTATATTATGTTTTGTTTTTAAAACTAGGCTAATCAAATAAACTTAATATCTAATGAGATGATTGTTTTTTCTTTGCGTTTATTAAAATTTATTTTATTTGTTTAATTACGTCAACATTTTTATTGTGGTGCTAGATGATAATTCGGCAATGGGCCGACTATAAAAGCTTGAGAAATTTTAGTCAAAATCATAAGTTTCTTGTTTCTCATTGAAAGAGGTTTAAACTAAAAAAAAAAATGTTCGCTTTGAAAAATACTTTTGTTGTTCTAATCGCAATTATTGCTGTTTTTGCACAAGCTGCGAATTGTAACTTATTTGACGGAGGAAGTCCTATAAGTGTAGTAACACAAACAGTGCAAAAAGTTGTTCCACCTGGATTGCCATTGCCAACGGGAAAGTAGAAACATCGATCTAACAAACTCAGATGAAATAAATGCGAATGCATTTACTACACATTATGTTGAGGCTAGTAATCAATTGGTAACTGACATCATTATTGAAAAATACACTTTTTAAGTTTTATAAATTGCTAATCAAGAGTATATTGAATAAAATTGTTGAAACAAAATGACAATTGTGTTTTTTTGTGTCAATTCTCAAGGATATTGGGAAAAAGATGCTCGGTAATTGTGAGATAGCTTTTTGGTGAAATTACTTACGCTGACAAATTTAGTGCAAATGATATGCTTTTATAATTTTTCTAACACATTTTTTTTTTAATTTTTTTAACAGTTGTTTCGTTTAGTTTAAGCTTTCAACTCGTTCAATAAGGTATTAAAAAATTTACTTATGCGGGAATAAACGCAGCTAATAGAATTCCACTCCACAAATGATGATAAATGATTGCTTGCTTATTAGTCTAAGAGCCGGCAGAAAATTTTGGGAGTGGAATGATAACCAAAATATATATACATGTATGTATGTATGTGTAGATATACGCAACATTATGCCAAATTCAATCGTCTGGCAGGTTTTTTTTTCAGCCGGGGGCGGGGGTTCGAAAACGGTCATTTTTTCGATTTTGGGGTCAAAGTGATAACCACTTAAATTAATATATAATCAATAGTAGATGGTCCACTGATGTCAGAAAAGTGTGTCCCAGACGTTTTGTTTTCAGTCTTCCCCTTGCCAGACGCATTTTAACACTTTTCAACAGAATTTTCCAACTTATAAATCCCTTAATAACTTTTTGCCTATTAGCCATAACCAAAAGAATCATATACCAAAACATCAGACGACTTCCTGTGATTCTAAAAATGTGTGTCCAAGACGCATTTTAACACTTTTTAAAAGCACTTTGTTATTAGTTATTAGTTATTACTAAAAAAACATCATAAACACTTCATAATTACAAAAATTTAAGCACTCGAATTTTATAAGTCATACTTTATTATTTAATCATTCAATAAAATAATGATTATTGATATGAGTATTAAACTTTGTAGAGGTTGTAGTGGTTATTTTATTATTGAAAAAGACTTCAATTTTAATATATTAGTGGTAGCTAATAAATTGTAAAGCATGAGTGTTAAGTGTTGTATACACATTGATAGCCCAAATCAATCTGGCCAAATTAATTTGTTTAGTGAAACTATACCTTAAAAAATTGCGATACTATTCTAAGTTTCCAAAAAGCTCTTAAATATAAATTTGCCAATGTAAACCTTCCAACTGAAATAGATAGTGTAAGTGGTTATCATAGTAGTTGCTACAGACAATTTACTGCTATTCCAAAGCATTTGGTATCTTCAAATCAAACCATCTCCGAATCATGTAAGTCTTAAAATTCCAAATTGAAATGGTTCAACGGAGTCATGGCCCCAGAAACCATTGAAAATTTAATTATCTGTGATGAAAATGATAGTGAAGAAGACAATATTTCGCAAAATTATTCATCGGACGAATCTGATGATGAAGAATAGTTGTTTTTTATAATTTCAAAATTTCATTCAATTTTATGTCATGTGATTCAAAACGGTGGTTTTTGTGCATTCTTTCTTTAGGGTTTTCTGGCAAGCATATTAAGACTGAAAAGAAAACGTATTGGAAATCTTCTGATATTTTGGTATATGATACTTTTGGTTATGGTTAACAGGAAAAAAGTTATTAAAGGATTTAAGTTGAAAAATTCTGTTAAAAAGTGTTAAAATTAGTCTGGCAAGGAGAAGGCTGAAAACAAAACGTCTTGGACAGACATTTTTACAATCAGGAGAATTTTTCTGATTTTTTGATGGATCATTCATGTGGTTATCATTTCGACCCAAAAAGTTGATTTTCGCGCATTTTGGCGGCCGTCTGGCAAGGGGAAGGCTGAAAGCAAAACGTCTTGGACACACTTTTTTGACATCAGGGCACCATCCCCTATTGTTTATATATCCATTTAAGTGGTTATCACTTCGACCCCAAAATCGAAAAAATGACCGTTTTCGAACGCCCACCTCCGCCCCCGGCTAAAAAAAAACCTGCCAGACAGTTAAATTTGGCATAATGTTGCGTATATCTAAACATGCATGTATGTATATATATAATGGTTATCACTCCACTCCCAAAATTTTCTGCCGGCTCTTGGTCTATATCCTTCGAACCATAAATGATGGTTTGACGATAAATATCTGGTTGAACTTTTCGAAAAGAACGCTTATTTTAAAAAGGAACTTTAAACGTATTGTTTTAGAGCAAGCCTTTGAATGATTATTTGCCAAAGTATACAAACAAAATATCTAAATACACACTCTACACCTGGAGGTTAAGCTAGGAGCAGGGCCGGCCCTGCTTTCGCCCTTTTTTTTTAAATTAAACAATGATAACAAAATAAACTTCGTGTCACATGAATAGGGACAAATTTTGTTCGTTTTTATTTGACGATATTTCTCAAACCTTTAGGTTTTTTGGAAAATCTCAATTGTGGAATGAATGAGGTATGTATTAAGTTTATATTACAACAAATAAATTTTGATTAAGTTGATAAACACAAGAAGGTCAAAAAAAGTACCTGTTTTTTGTGTCACATGAATAGGGACATGATCTAAATTTACCTGTAAAGCAATATTCACATGAGCACGACCAACGACCAACGAATGAACGGATATTCGTCGATTTTGACATTTCTTTCACATGAGAGTTTTTAATTCGTCGCGAATGAAGTTTGACAGCCGAACACCATTCACCACCGAAACCCAAACAAGAATGATTTTTTTGGGTTAAGTACGCGCGATTATTTTATTCGTTGCGAGTGTGGATAATGTGGAACCCGAATAAAGTTTGACAGTTCGTATCAACTATAATTTTTTTCGCGACGAATAAATTTGTTTTCTTAGCAGCACTTTTATTAAACATACCCTTCAAACAATAATAAGTAAACTTGAACTTTAGTAACTAAACATTTTTAAGGAATGAATGAAAATTATATTTTGCGTTAAACTGTGGGAATTCATTAAAAAAAACTTCTGTACGTCAACAATAAACATTATTGTCGATTACATGATCTATTGAATGAGTTGTGCATGAATTCAGAATGATTTTAATACGTTTTCATTTTGTGATATGAGCCGTTTATTTCGAAAGTGGCATAAGTCACTTTTTCAAAAAAATCGAGTTAATGGCAACACTAAATACAATTGAACGGTATCTTTTCATTCTTAAAAAATTTGCACTCAATAAGTTAAGAACTATTGAGATTTCTTCGAGAGAAGTATTGGTAATTAACGGTATAACAAATATCTTAAATATCTCGACTTAAAAAAAAGTGACTTATGCCACTTTCAAAATAAACGGCTCATATATGTCAAAATTTGCATTTTATTTGCTCTGCATTGATCGCTATAATCGTTCTGATTATTTTTTTTTTTAAATATTGGTGTTCCTTTGAAGCATAATTTTTTTTGATAGCAAATACATGTAAGCTTCCATCAATCAAGAATGTTATGGATGAGGTATTTTTCGATTATAACTTTTTTTTTAAATTTAATATTTATTAATCAAAATGGAATTGAAAAATAGTTGCAAGCTTAAATCATTAAAAACAAACTATAAATATACTTGGATTAGTTAAATTGATACAGATTTTAATTAGTTGCAAACAAAATATTTGGGCCGTTCGTTAACGAAAATTTATTAGAATGTAATACAAAAATTGCGCTCGCACCCTTAACTTGATGGTTCTTCGAACGCATCTTTGATACAAAAATCCGAGGTTTATTATGAAATTTAAAGAATTTCGGATTACTGTAAATTAGTGAATTAACTATAATAAACTGATGTATGTTGAACATGCTTTTTTCAAGACAAAAATGTACATTGGTTCGCTATCAACAAAATGACTGCAAAATAAAAGCTTAAAACTGACTTTTTCATCGAAAAAAACAAAAAAGAAAAACCTGAAAATATGTTATTAACCTCCCCATTTTTTTTTGCTTTGTAAAGTGCCGCTAGGCCACGGCATCGTTTTGTTTTTGTTTATTTTCACATCTATTCATAGACTAATTGTCAAAGTTACAAATACAACAATGTAAACAAACGGGTTTTGGAGAGTGAAACGTACGAAAGATTCCGATCTTGGTAAATGGAGTATTTTTGCTTGTGGTGGTGTATGGATTCATAGAGTGCTTTCGGATAATTAAGCGAAATTTGGGACCATGATCGTTGTATGGCTTAAATAATCTCTTCGATTTTTCGGTATTGCCGTCTTCCTTTGTAGACTTTTTTTGAAAGCCCCTGAATCCATGCCTTTGTTGTCCGAGCGGTATGTTTTGGTGCATTATGTTTTTGGAAAGTCCATCGTTGTCTACCAAATAATTCAGAAAACTGTGGAAAAGCTCGTTCCAGAATCAATTTTTAAATGATCGCTGTCATTTTAGAGCGTTGAAAATCCAGCTCCACGTCCACGTCCACGGTCCCATAGTAGGCGATTGCTCCCCATAACATTACACCGGCTCCTTTGCTGTGCCGTTTTTCAAGATAGATTTCTTTTCTTTCTCAAATCATGGAAATAGCAGCTGTTTCCATCAGGTCAGTCCAAATTAAATTTGTTTTCATCGGAAAAGACGAGTATGCCAAGCTCGGTGATTTGTTGCAAAACTAAGGCGTTGGCTCTTGTGTGTAGCATTCAATGTTGGATTTTGTCTTCATTTTTTGGTACCGTATATGGTCTGCCTTCTGTATCACAAGAGCAACAGTCGATCTACTAGCATTTACCCCAGCTTCTGCCTTGATTTTACTAATGGAAAGCCTTGAATTTGAAGCAGCTCTCACTATCACCCGCTTTTCCTGAAATAGTGTGGCTTTATTGACTCTTCCTTTGTGGTTTTTTCCATACCTCTCTGGGTCCTTGAGATAGTTGTATACAACATTTAAACTTCTTCTAATTTTGCTACCTATAAAACGGATGGTTTTGTCGAGAAACCGGTAAGCTTGAATTTGGCTTACCTCTATTTGCAATATAAACTTAATACTCGTACTTCATTCATTCCACATTTGGGTTTTTTCCAAAAAACTTAAGGGTTTGAAAAATATCGTCAAATAAAAATCGAAAAAAGCTTGTCCTTATTTATATGACACGAAGTGTAACTTTGAGCTGTAATTAATGTTACTTCGAAATCATTTCAAAAAGTTTTGTTGTTTAAAATTAAAATTGTAGTAATCGTTTGCCCGAGATGGAATTAGATTTTCTTTATGCGTTCCCAGAAGTTTGCACACTGTACATTTGCACTTATAGACTCATTTCTTTTTTAAAAAAACAGGGCCCCCTGTCCCGTTCTCACCAAAGCCTACATAGTAAACAAGCTTACAAAGGTGCAGAGAAATGCTTGCGTAGAGATAATAAGGGCAATCAGGTCCTGTCCAACGGATGCACTCAACGTCATCCTGGACCTTCTTCCGATTGACCTCTTTATCAAATATCAGGTGTCCTGAAGTATCTTGAGACTCAAAGAAATAGGCTGCTGGAAACCTAGATCTTACGGGCACTGCAACCAAACAAGCCTGATACCATCAGACATCCTATCCACAACCACCGATTACTGCATCCCTACCCTAGACACCTCAAAGAAGTTTAGAGTCTTGCTCCCGTCAAGAACCGACTGGGAGGAAGGCGTTGTGACGGAAGACTTCGACACAATTATCTTCACGGATGGTTCGAAGATGGAATGCGGTGTTGGTGCAGGTGTCTTCTGTGAATCTCTTGAGATTTCAAAAACCTATAGACTTCCCGATTTTGCCAGCGTGTTCCAGGCAGAATTGTTGGCGATAAGGGAAGCTTGTACAGCCCTTAAAAATATCCGTCACAACCAAAATGTAGCTATACTAACAGACAGTCAGGCAGCTATTAAAGCCATTGATTCAGCTTTATCATCCTTTACCTAAACTGGTCCAGCAATGTAAAGAGGCCCTAAAGGAACTGGATATGAGCGTCACTCTTATCTGGATACCGGGCCATAGGGGCTATGAGGGTAATGAGAAGGCAGATGAGCTAGCTAGGCAAGGATCAGCCCTTCACAACTCTCTGGCAGTGAAGGGCAATATCCTGACCAAATACACATCAGAAGCAAATCATAGGTGGAGTAGTTTAACGAGTTGCGTTATATCCAGGAAAATCTGGCCCGCCTATAACAAACCAAAATCAATCAATTTAATTTCCAAACCAAGGCATAACATAGCCAGGATTGTCGCTACCTGCACAGGGCATTGGCCTGTAGGTGAGCATGCGGCAAAATTGGGTATACCACATAACTCTTTCTGCCGTAGCTGTGAGAACCGGGATGAAAAAGAAACAGTCCCACACTTTCTATGCCATTATCCGGCCCTGGCCAGGAAAAGAGCACTCCACTTGGGTAAGGAATTCTTCAACGGTATTAAGGAACTCTCAGAATTCAAGATCAAAGATTTGATCTCATACCTAAATAGCACAAAGTGGCTTTAACCCCCTCCCCCCTTATTTCTCCCTCACTAAATGGACTGCACGTGCGGAACGTGCACCATCCATAGCCCATTTTCAAATCCATTCAGAATCTCACGAGGTATGGTATCAAAACGGTGCACTCAGCGCTAATTGTGTCCTGCGCGAAGCAGGACATCCATTTCTACCTACCTACCCCCTGTCTGACTTAAGGATTACAAACTTAAGTTTTAATTTCGTAAGCCTTAAGCGCTTTCTCACCTTTCGTAAAATTAAATATGAAAGGGTAAGTTTTGATTAAAGGAGACTACTCGAATAGAATGTATACTTGTACTTTTATAAAAATAAATTGGGTGGCGCAACAGTCCGTTGAGAACTATAGGGCCTAGAGACTTACAACTCTTAACCATTCCTGTGTGCGAGTACTGTTGTCAGGGATGGTGGGGACCTACAGTTTTAAGCCGAATCCGAAAGCACTTTTCATGACAAGAATTGCTCTTGGAGAATTTGTCAATTCCTCGCAAGAGGCAGTACCCGTGAAAAAAACTGGATGGCATAGACAGGGATCGAATTCAAGACCTCTGGCATGACAGTCCAACGCACTAACCATCATGCCACGGGTACTACTGTTGTACTTTTATACTTGTTTTTTTTTTTTTTTTTATCACAGGGTGACTGAGAGGTATCGATAACTCTAAGTCCATATCTGTATAGATTTCGAGACACATGCTCATTTACCAAATGCCTTTGTTTAAAAAAAAATTAAAAAAGCCTTGAAATAAGAGTTTAAAATTTCTTAATTGAAAACAAAAAGTTTTAACTTTACTTTTAAACTTGACTGTTAAACGCATTTTATTCTAAATAATTTAAACAAATGAAAAAAAAGCCAATGACACCACTTTGAGCCTTTTACCCGAGTTACAAAAAATGAAAACTGAGGAACGATAAATCGTTGCGGTTTTCTTGGTTGGGTTGAATTTTATGTGCGATCCACATCAGATGACACATCAAGTATAAAGTTGTTATTTAAGTACGAGTACGAATATTTCTATGTTGACATAATTGTATCTTACTTATGTTAGCTTTTATAAAGTCTCATATAACTATAACTACGAGTATATATATTTGCCAACAAAATGAAAGGAATTGTGCAATTTTCATCAAAACGAGGCATCACAATAACGCACCATATATGAGAAGCATTTAATTTGCTTAGAACCTCAATGTGAAGAATCAAAGGAGGTGGGAAAATCACTCACTATATCGCATCTTTTTGGACTTAGAATCACTTTTTTACAAAAAAAAAGATGCAGAACAGAATGATGTCGTAACATCTTCTATAGAGCTGGCCATCTTGTGGTTTCATTTTTAAATCATAGGTTATTTTGACACTGACAGGGCGTAGGGCTGTCATGACAGAGGTCTTGGGTTCAATTCCTGACTGTTCCACCTCAAGGAATTGACAAATTCTCCAAAAATAGTAATTCTTATTATGAAAAGTGTTTTCTAAAATTAGTCATTCGGATGCGGCATACAACTGTAGGCCTACTTCTCAACGGACTGTTGCGCCACCTAGTTCATTTTATTTATATTAGCTCGAAACCTTCACAGAAAGACAATATTATTCTCCTAAAAACGAGGAATGATGTTGAGAAATATTTAAAAGTTATTTCCAAGTTATGTAGCCTAAATAGTGCGTTCTTAAACCAACGAATATAAAAGATCCTTTGGTGTGGATTGTGGATTTGTCTTCTAAAATCAGACTGGGAACAACGTTTAGGTCAACGGTTCATTGTGGGTGACCCGTGCAGGATCGATGTTATACCAACAATCTGGGAACGATTCCAGCACTTAAGGACAATATCATCATTCGAGCAATCTGTGAGCTACAACTGCAACCCATTAACAAAATCCTGGAAAATTTGAGTGATAGAATGTCTTGAAGACACTTCAACTAGAATTAATAAGAATCTTTGCTCTTACTAATAAAGCCATAATACATGGAAAAAAATGTGTTCATTTTATTGCATAATGAAAAAAAATAAGCTTGTATTTGGTCCACCTTTTATAAAGATAAAAGGGGCTTTGAAATATGGCCCAACTCTGAACTAATTAATAATAATAGTTCCAATTTCCGACAAAAAAAAACATTAAGTATTCAAACCTTCGGAGAAGCCCCTCTTTCTAGTTTACATTAGACTTGCATTGTATCAATTTTTCAATAACCTTAAAGCAATTTAACTAAATTTGAAAACAATCATTGTACTATACGTACGAGTATATCCAGTTTAAGATTACAGTAATCCCCGCTTAGTTGCACCTCGCTAAATTGAACATCCCGCTTAATTGATCGAAAAAATTGGCTTCGAAAATTTCCCGTATTAGTAGCAAAGCTTTTTAGACCGTTAATTGAACCCCGCTTTGTTGAACTACTCGCTTAATTGATCTTAAAAATATGCTGGAGTAAAACTAAATACATGGACATTTTTCGGTTAATTGGACGGACAAAAAAATGATTGTGATTGAAAAAACCAAAACGCCAAGATGTTTTAAAAATAAGGTTGTACCTTTGCAATATTTCTCCAACAAAAAGGCATCGATGACCCAACATTTATGGACCCAAATTTTATATAAATTTGACGAAGAAATGATAAAGCAGAACAGACAAATAATTCTATTTGTCGACAATGCTGCCTAGCATAAGAAGTTGGACGATTTAAAAAATATAAACGTGAAGTTTGTACCCACAAATACAACGTCCATCATTCAGCCCCTTGACCAAGGCATTATTCATTGTTTCAAAGCTTACTATCAGCAAAATATAATAAGAAAACAAATTACAGTTATCGAACGTGGCAAGGCTATCGAAGAATTTTCGAATTCGATCACATCTTTGCAAGCAATGCACATAAGCAAACATTGTTTGTGGCTTATAACACCTTCTACTATAAGAAATTGTTTTAGAAAGTTAATATTGGAAATATCATCATCATCCATCCAAGAAGAAGAGCAGCCGGAAAATGATCTCGCGGTCATAGATAATGTTCTTGAGGACAATGCAGATTTCAATGCTTATTTGGCATCTGATGACAAAACATATCATGTTATGGCGAACTAACAGACGCCGAAATTAAGTTAACACTGAAATGTTTATAGAGTAAATTTCTTGGATGAATATTTTATTATTTAGTTAACCTACTCGTGCAATTATACGGGTTTCGCTTAATTGAACAGATACATATTATGTATGTCAATTAAGCGGGGTTTCGCTAATTAAACCACCCGGATAATTGACCGAAAAATCTGACAAAATGGTCAGTGCAATTAAGCGGGGAATATTGTACATCAATAGATTAGATTAAATTCTTTATTTCGATATGAAAGTTTTTTTTTTTGTTTTTAGTAGGTATACGAAAATAAAAAGTATATTTTTTAGTGATTTTTCTTAACAATTTTCAAATATAACAGATGAATAATTTATTAACTTGAATATTTATAAAAAAGACAATTTTGAATGATTTTATAATCTTTAAAGATATGTAGGTATACAATTTTGACATGATTTGAAACACAAAAAGAGGCTGGGATGCGACCCACACTGATAACTTCCCATCCCGTCTGTCGATTTGTCTTGCTTAAAAGTTTGTCTATATGTATCAATTTTTACCAAATTTGCGTACTATTTTGTGTAGATTTTATTTTTGTATGAAAAAAACGGACTGTTGAATTTTTATTAAAAAAATTACTGAATATCAGAAACAATATTTTCTGTGAAATAAAATAAGTTTGAAGCCAATATTTGTAATTTTTGAAAAGCTGTTTGAGTCGAAAGTAAATTTTTACCAAGTTTTAGTATTGTTTTTTTGTTAGGTTTCAATTAGATTTTTCTCAAAATTTTACTGAATGTTGACAACAATATCTCAAAGTTTTTAAAAGATATTTGAGTCGAAAAACAATTTTTACCAACTTTTATTAATTTTTTTGTTTAGGTTTTTATTTTTTGTAAAAAAAAACTGTCAATTCGATTTTCCTCAAAATTTTATCGAATGTTGAAATAAATATTTCTTATAAGTTAAAATTAGTCAGAAGCCGTTATCTCAAAGTTTTGAAAAGATATTTGAGTCGAAAATCAATTTTTACCAACTTTTATTAATTTTTTTTTAGGTTTTTATTTTTTGTAAAAAAAACTGTCAATTCGATTTTTCTCAAAATTTTATCAGATGTCAAAAACATTATTCTTCATTGCACAAAATTGTTTTGGGGATGAAATCATATTTTAGTCGTAAAATTTTCGAGGTGACAATTTTTTTTTTCAGTTTTTTTGATTTATAAAAAAAACGTTAATTGGATTTGTTTCCAAAAATATAATTGTTTTGTATCACGTTACAATATATAATATAAAATTTAATTCAAGTCTCTAGTGTCATTGGTTCATGAGATATTTAGGTTTGTCCAAAATTTTCACCTTTTTTTTAAACTGCTATGGTAAAAAAAACCACCCACGCAATTTTCTTGAGAGCCCTTTCTGCATCTTTCTGCCTTATTATCTGTATAACAAAATTTATTTGAAGTCGATATCTCTTCTGGTTCTTGAGCTATGGACGACGAAAAAAACGTCGCGAACGTACGGACGTACGGACGTACAGACGTACGGACGTACGTACACACGCACGCACAGACATCTTTCTAAAAATCTTTTATTTCGACTCTAGGGACCTTGAAACGTCGAGAAATGTCAAAATTTTCAATTTGTCAAATCGGACCCATTACAATAACTTCCTATGGGAAGTTAAAAAATATGAGTTTAAAAAGCTCTATTTTTTTTCGTTTTTACATTCTCAGTGATTCGAGACTTAAAACATCAATTTTGCCGTGATTTGAAACACAAACTTTCCCGTTTTTAAAAACAATTTTAGTATATGAAAACAAGTTCAATTTTGCCGTGATTTGATACACAAAAAATATTAAATTCTCAATCGCCATAACTGAATACATGACCGCTCAAAAGCTACTTCTATAAGCTAAAGCATGTTTGCAAAATTTAAACAGATTCGTCCAACCACTCAGCCCGTTAAGAAATGTCAATAAGTTGGTCCATAGACAAAAAACTCACTTGGAAATATAGCCGTCGTCGTATTTCTTGTAATATTGGACAAACTGCTATGAAATCATTAATATCCTCCACATCTCTTCTATTGCAGAGGATGCAAATTTGTGAGAGGTCCGATCTATGGGGGACAAAGTTGAGATTAAGGATCTCGACTCGACTCTAGCTTTAAAAATGGTGCGGATAGCTTCAGGAGTAATTTCTTTACAAAAATAATATGAAGTTGATGACAATTGATGGTTTAAGCGCTTGTATATGTTTCTGCTTGCCGATGAGGATGCACTTTGCAGGTCTTCTAAATAAAGTTTTTCATCAATTTTAGCTATCAAAACCGCGAACATATTTTGCCATTCCTTTACATTATTTTCCCTTAAGGAAAGTACTATATCAACTCCTGCAGCAAGCGCGTTTTATTCTTTGAAGGGAGATGCATTTGTACGAAGCAGCCTTATCAACTTATGAGTATAATATGATCTGATTTTTGCAATTGTGAGATTAGGAAGTGTTCCGAAAAAGAAAGACAACGAATTTTATGATATTATGGTACGTTTTCATTAAACATTTAATGGTTTTCATGCTTAGGATTTCCTCAAAGAAAAAAATCATAAAATGATGAAAAAATAATGAGCAATTTCTAAAATAATGAACATTTTTATGTTTTCCGACACACAATAATGCATAATGAACAGTCTTTCAAAAAAGTATCTTTGTAAAGTCTCAAATTCCTCTATTTGAGCGTATCCAAAGGCTTGGACACCGTAACATAAGCAAGTAAAGTACGTCGAACTTCCATAACTCGAACTTCCGTAAGTCGAATTTCTCTATAACTCAAAATTTGATTGCGAACTTTGATTTTTCAACCTTATTTTCATGAATTTTGTCCTCCATAATTCGAACTTCTTTAAGTCGAATTTCTCTATAAATCGAATTTTTTAGATTCTGTTTGATGCCAAAATAGTCTCTTTAACTCGAACTTTTTCTCCTATTGGGGAAATCCCATTTTATTTAACCTCTTTTTCGAAATTTACTAAAGCTAAGTGTACACGATTGCCAGATCTGCAAATATTGCCAGATCTGTCACTGAAAAATTTGTCTCGAATGGCTGACAATCGTGTACACAACAAATTAATTTGCAGACAAATGGTTTTGGCTCCTAATTTGCAGACAAATGGTTTGGCTCCTAATTTGCAGAGAAATATCTGCCAATTAATTTGTAGATATCTGGCAATCGTGTACACGCAAGCTGACAACCGTCTACACACCAAATTGATTTGCAGAAAAATTTGTGCATCAATCATTTTGAAGACAAATTAATTTGCAGATGTGGCAATCGTGTGTACACAAAATTCATTGGGAGATCAGCAAATTTTTTTCATTTTCTGACGTTTCTGCAAACGTCTGATAGTGAATACATTTGCAGATGCCGTTTGAGGAACATTTGCAAATTTATTCATTGGCAGACAAATTTTCTGACTGATGCGATGTGTGACAATGAGCTGAAAATAAATTTGCAGATCCAAAATTTGATTTGGTGTGTACACGGTTGGCAGAATATCTACAAATGTTTTGTTTAGTTTGTCGACATTGTCAGACAAATATTTGGCAACAGATTTGCAGATGTTTGTAGATATCTACAAACCGTGTACACACAAATTAAAATTTTCAGCTCATTGTCAGCTCATTTTCACACATTGTCAGACGTTTGCAGATCTGACAATGATTGTCAGACCTGGCAATCGTGTACACTAAGCTTAAGGCTACTATAATTATTTTAGACGTTTGTTCAGTAGATACATACATTCTAAATTCTTTGCTATTATTTGGGAAACCCCCTTTTTTTGAAAAATACTTGAGTCTACTGTAATTAATTTCTGTAGTTTTGTTTGAAGAAGGGGGATGGCTATTCAGAGTTTGTATGTTTTTCATTTGAACTTCGGTTTTGAACGGGTTAACTAGTGTATAGATATGCGCAAAAGTTCCTAGTTTTGTTTATTTTTTTTAGTTGGAAAAGCAGCAATTCACGAATTTAAAATGTCAGCAAGAAAATTAAAGCATCTTACTTTTGAACAAAAGCTGAAAGTCATAAATGAAAATGCTGAAACTTCACGAAACGAAAAAACCTCAATGAGAAAAAAAACCTCTAAAATATGATCAGGAATGAAAACCTCGTAATTTCAGGGACAATTATAAAGGAGAAGGCTAAAAGATTTGCAATTGAAATAGAAGAGACTGATTTTGCTGCAAGTACAGGTTGGCTTGATAAATTCAAAAAAAGGTAGGTTCGTCGTGACAACAAATTGTACATACAGAGTTTTTATGTATGTATATGTTTACAATATTTTTTTGTTTCAATTAGAAATGACATTGTTCAAAAAACACTATCTGCAGAGAATGCCTCAATTAATCAAGAAGACTGCGAGCATTGGAAACAAAATGTTCTACTAAAACTAATCGAAGGTTACAGTGAAGATGACATCTTCAATGCCGACGAAACTAGACTTTTTTATAAATGCCTTCCAAATAAAACATTGGCTTTTAAGGGTGAGAAATGTCACGGTGGTAAACATAGTAAAGAGCGGGTAACATGTATGATTGTAGCAAATATGAGGGGAGAAGGAAAACTTAAAATTGTTTTGATCGGCAAAAGCAATAAGCCACGATGTTAACAAGGAGTAAAGTCTTTACCTGTAAAGTACCGAGGAAACAAAAAGTCGTGGATAGTAACTGACTTTTTTGAAGATTGGGTTAAGGAGTGGGACAAGGTATTTTTTAATCAAACACGAAAAATCCTTCTTTTTGTTGACAACTGCAGTGCCCACAAATCACCAACAAACTTAAAGTCTATTAAGCTTGTTTTTTTCCACCAAACAAGGGATTAAGGTGTTATACAGACTTTTAAGTGATTCTACAGAAAAAGAATCATCAGCAAAATACTTTCCTCGCTAGAGGAGGGGAATGTTAGTCCAAAAATGACCTTACTGGACTCCATACAAAATTTTTCAATGTCATGGAACTGTGATGTAAAGAGCTCCACAATACGAAATTCATTTATAAAAGCTGGACTTGGCAAACTTTCTCATTGGCATGAAGAAGACGACTTAAGTTTGGCAGAGCTAAGAGAAATTCACGCAGACTTTTTTTACATTAACTTGGATAGTGAAACTATTGTTTGTCATAGGCAGTCTGATGAAGAAATTTTACTTTCGGTTGCATCTGATGAAGTGGAAGCCATCAGTGACGATGAAGTTGATGCTGATGCAGATCCAGGTGAAGGCTTAACTGTGCAGCCGAAACAAGCTAAGGTCCAAGAAGCCTTGGAAACAATAAGTGATGTTCTTCTTACTGAAAACAACACGCCAGATCGTTTTTTCAATGTAATTAACGAGGTTGAAATTTTTTATAAAATAAAATGCAATGAAAAAAAAAAAACGTCAACGAATGATTACTGATTTTTTTTAAGCTTCTGTTAATAACAAACCATTTTGTTTTCTTAAATCATATTCCATTTAATAAAATAAAACAAATTAAACTAACTTTTGTCTCATTTCTTTAAATCGAAGTTTCTATAACTCGAATTTTTTTTTCTTTCATTTTGAGAGTTCGGCTTATGGAAGTTCCACTGTTACTTATTGTTGCATTGAAGACTCTGTACTTTGATGAGAGGTCGATAAGTTGGTTGCTAAAAAAATTGGGCAAAATCAGGTTTAGGTCAGTTTGGCCCCCGCATTATTGCTCCAGTTTAGGTATAGGTCAGCAATACACCTAGATATTTAAACTCACTCACAATTTCAATACGCTCGTTGTTAACGTTCCATGATTCTTCAGCATGTCGTGCATGCCGCCTAGATTCAAATATCATAACCTTGGTCTTTCTAGTATTAATCCGTAATCCCCAAGTTTCGCAATATTCCTTAAGTCTATTGATTTTCAGTTGTAAAGAAAATGGGTTATCCATCCGCCAAAAGTACCAGATCATCTGGATACAGTAAAACTTTAATCAAAGATTCGCCAAATATTACACCTCCCAGTAGGATTTCACAAACCGCATCAATATAAAGTACAAACAAAATGGGACTTAGAATACATCCTTGGGGAACTCCCGCCGCGCCGCTGTCGCAAAACTTTCGGATAAGTTGTTGCCATCCCATACTGAGGCTTTCGTTGAATTTTTGAAATTTTTTCGAAAGTCCAAGAGAAGATAGTTTGTAAATCAATGCTTGTCGATTGACCGTATCAAAAACAACTTTGAAGTCAATGAAGCAGCTGTAAAGCTTTTTCTTTTTCTCCAAATGTTGTCTTGCTATGCTTATTAGTGCAAAAATTTGGTCTACCGTTGAGAAACCGGATCGAAACCCAGTTTGTGTAGGAGTACTTTAAACTTATCATAATCTTTAAATCTAGTTTTTAATTATTTTGTTTTGACGAATAAAATTATTTAATAAATTCATTCGAAATAAAAGATTCAAAATAAAAACATCATAAATATTTTTGTTAATAAGAAATTTGGTTTTTAATTAAAGAGCCTACAACTTCAGAAGTGGGATTGAAGACTACCTATTACTGCAATTTTTATTTAACCAATATAAAATACAAAATGAATAAAACAGATATACAAAATTGGTTTACCGAGCACGAAATTCCTTTTTCGAGTTCAGCTTCCTTAATACAATTAAGGAAATTATATAATGAAAAAAGGAATGAACTGGATCTAAATGATGAAGATAATGATGACAATTTTAATGACGCCGAAAATGAACCGCTCAACCCGCAACAAGAAGAAATTAATCTTGATGCAGAGATTAGAAAAACGACAACGTATACAACAATTGCAGCGAGAGTTAACCATAAATTCTGTAGTCAGCTGTCCAAATTTTGAAGATGTTCAACACTTAATGAATCCGTTTGACGAAACTTATGATGGCTATAAGTGGCTTAAAGATTTTGAATGTGTTTGTGATTCATTGAGTGCGGATGATGTTTTTCGCTTTATAAGGTCAGTCCGACGTTTAATGAAAATGAACTCTGCTGCTGAATTGTTTTTGCGAGTAGATAATTCTACGAATTTTTCCAATTTACGACAAAATTTTTTATCGAATTTTGGTCGAAAGCACACCATATCTGAAGTAATCAACGAACTCCGAAAAACAACATATTGCTCATCGAAACTTTCAATTATTGGATATGTTCACAAATAGGACACTTTTCAAGTTCGTGTCAAAATCCAAAGCGAGAAAAAGGTTCCTGTTTTCGTTGTGGTGCAAAAGAACACATTTTGAATAATTGCACGAAGAAATCAAATCCTCAAGTTGCATTAGTGGACCAATTTGAAAAGAATAAATATTAGTTTTAAGACAAGCAATTCACATGATGAACATTTCCAAGAGATTAACTATGTAAGTGTTGCCTTTCTTAATAATGATTCTATATATCGATGTAATACTTTTATTTCTTTATTTGATTCCGGTAGTCCGATTAGTTTGATACGAAAATCTGCTGTTCCTAAATTGTTGATTAATCAATGGATTAAAGATTATGGCTATAAGGGCTTAGGAGATTTTAAACTATGCACTTTTGGAAAAATGGAAATTCAAATTACATTTCGCAAATTAACTCGTACTATTTTTGTTTTTGTTGTTCCTGATTTGATTATTCCATACACTGTTTTATTAGGTCGTGATTTTTTAAATGCATTTAATATAAAATTTATGATAATTAATGTAAATTCAAGTGAAATTTTAAAAACAAAAATAAAGATTTTGGATGCAAATAAAATAAAAATATCAAATGAAGTGTTACATTGTGTATATGGCTCTTTTGAAAATTTTGAGAATTCCAAATTCATTTCCACTTGTGATTGGTGCCTAAATCCTGAAATTGATACGAGAGAGATAACTTCTTCTTTGTTACATATTGATCATTCGGTACCAGATATTTTTGCAATAAATATGAATTCTGAGTCTGCTGACGCATTTGATGTAAATTCTAAATTAGATGTGGTTCGTCGCGAAGAAATTTTAAAAATCATTGAAACCGAATATCTAGATCTTTCAAATATTCCAATTATTGAACAAAATTATGACATGAAAATTCACCTCACTTTCGATGTGCCAATAAGTTCACCACCCCGAAGGCTTTCATATGGAGATCGCAAAGTAGTAAAAGAAATGGTTGGAGAACTTTTAAAAAATAAACAAATACGACCCAGCAATTCCCCTTATGCATTCCCAATTGTCTTAGTTTCCAAAAAATCAGGTGAAAAACGAATGTGTGTTGACTATAGACCTTTGAATAAAATCATGGTACGAGATAGTTATCCACTTCCTCTTATAGATGACTTATTGGAGCGATTAGAAGGTAAAGCATTTTTTACAACATTAGATCTAAAACATGGATTTCATCATGTAAAAATGTCTGAAAACTCCATTCCATATACAGCATTTGTTACTCCAGATGGACAGTACGAATATTTGCGAATGCCCTTTGGATTAAAAAATGCCCCTGCTGTATTTCAACGGTTCATTAATCATATATTGCGAACATTTATAGATAAGGGGGACGTTGTTGTCTACATGGACGATATAACAATCGCAACCCAAACTATTAATGAACACATGGACGTACTCAAAAAAGTTCTAAGAAAACTTGTCCAGTTTCGACTTGAACTTAAATTTAAAAAATGCAAATTTTGCTACAATGAAATAGATTTTTTGGGATTTTCTATTAGTCAAAAAGGAATTCGTCCCAATAACGGACATATTGAAAATATAAAACATCTTGCAATACCAAAAACTTTAGATGAAGTTCAAAAATGCTTGGGATTATTTTCGTATTTCCGAAGATTTGTTCCATCTTTTTCGAACATCGCTAAGCCACTTCAAAACCTTATTAAGCCAGGGACAAAATTTATTTTTGATGATGAATGTCGTTCAACATTTTTAAACTTAAGAGATAAATTAGCATCACCACCATTTTTGGCATTATAAAAAATATAATCCGCAACGTGAAACAGAACTTCATTGCGATGCAAGTTCTGATGGCTTTGGTGGTATACTTTTACAAAAACAGAACGATAACAAATTTCATCCGATCGCTTATTTTTCTCAACGTACGACAAAGTCTGAATCTAAGTTTCATAGTTTTGAATTGGAAACATTAGCGATAATATACTCTTTACGAAAATTTCGTATTTACCTTGAGGGAATTCCATTCAAAATTATAACTGATTGCAACTCCCTTACTTTGACTTTAAATCGGAAAAGTTTAAATGCTAGAATAGCTCGTTGGCCACTTGAACTTGCAAACTTTAATTATACTATTCAACACCGAAGTGGACATTTGATGGGTCATGTTGATGCTTTAAGTCGCTATCCTTCTGTTTCTATTGAGTCATTAAAAACAAAAGAGGACATTATTTCGGTTATAAATCCAAAAGATATTGACATGCAGTTACAGATTACTCAAAACAGAGACGAAGATATTTTGAAAATACGCGAACGTTTAGAAAGAGAAGACGTTCCAAATTTTATTCTGAGTGATGGCCTTGTTTTCCGAAAATTAGATAGTCAAAATTTATTGTTATATGTTCCAAGAGAAATGGAACAACAAATAATAAGATTAGTTCATGAAAAAATGTGCCATTTAGGTGTAACAAAATGCCTCAATCAAATTAAATTGCATTATTGGTTCCCAAAAATGAAAGATAAGATCGAAAAATATATTCAAAATTGTATTCAGTGTGTAACAAATTCCTTGCCAGTACATCGCACATTGCACCAAATTCCAAAAAAAACCTATTCCATTTGATACAATTTATCTAGATCATTTTGGCCCTCTTCCGTCTGTTATTTCTAAAAGAAAACACATTTTGGTGATAGTGGATGCTTTTGCGAAACATACAAAATTATACGCTGTAAATTCAACCAGTACCAAAGAGGTTTGTGCTTGTCTCGATAAATATTTTGAATATTTTAGCCGACCACGTGGTGTTATAAGTGATCGAGGTTCATCTTTTTCATCTCTTGAGTTTGCCTCATATTTGTTAGATAATAATATAGAACATGTTAAGACAGCAACCGCTTCTCCCCAAGCGAATGGTCAAGTTGAGCGTGTTAATCGCATTTTGAAATCAATGTTGGCTAAGATTTCTGAACCTGTTCAACACTCCGACTGGTCTAAACTTTTAATCAAAGTAGAGTAGGTATGCCATTAATAACTCTATTCATTCCACAACAGCTGTGTCTCCATGTCAATTACTATATGGCATTAATCAACGTGGACGAGAAGTAGATACTCTTTCAGAATATCTAGATAGTAAACGATTTATAAAACCAGACTTAACCATATTACGAAAAACAGCATCCGATAATATAAAACTAAGCCAGCAGAAAAATTCGGAGCATTATTTGAACACACACAAATTACACAAAAAGTTTTCGGTAGGAGAATTTGTCATGATCAGAAATATTGATACAAGTATTGGAACTAATAAAAAATTCATTGCTAAATTTCGTGGTCCGTATAAAATTCATAAAGTATTACCTAATGATCGGTATGCAATAAGAGATATTGAAAATTGTCAGTTTAGTCAAATTCCGTATGATCGTATAATTGAAGCCTCTCGTATACGTTCTTGGGTTGACACACTTGATTCTTAAAATTGATTTAATTTCGGAAAGGTTATACTTACTAAATTGCTATTAACTGTGTATTTATTTCATTTAAAATTAATCTTTGTATTATTGTTTTATACATATAAATTAACTGTTTCATGTTTCGATTAAATTATATAATATTGTTATTGATCGGGTCGATCAAAATGGTCAGGATGGCCGAGTTGTATGAGTACTTTAAACTTATAATCTTTAAATCTAGTTTTTAATTATTTTGTTTTGACGAATAAAATTATTTAATAAATTCATTCGAAATAAAAGATTCAAAATAAAAACATCATAAATATTTTTGTTAATAAGAAATTTGGTTTTTAATTAAAGAGCCTATACTTGGAAGATACTTAAGCGGTTGTTTGTCTCTATCTATCTCGTAAGCCTCTCGTATTAGCTATGATAAAAAGTAGTGGCCCTAAACAACTACTCTGAGGTACTCCGACTTGGAAAGTGGAATATATTGAAAAAGAACTTCTGAATTTTTAATTTTAAGACCTATAAACATTTAAAAAAAAAAAACTATAAACCCAAGTTTTTGTCCTCCATGCATATGTCTTATAAAAAAGATTCACAGAAAAATGGTCACTTAAGGCGCAATATCTTATTTCAAGTTATCAACTTTATTCCTAGAAGAAAAAGGAAATAAATAGACGAAAAAAGTTATGAACAAAAATGTCTTATCTCAAATCTTGTCTAAAATTTTAATTAAATATTATTAATGAACAAAAAAGAACTACTGAATGCGTTCTTGGAAAACGAAAGAAGCATAAAGGTAAAATGGAATGAAAACTATCAAACAAATTGATCTTCAAATGCTTCTCAGCAAACATAGGGGGCCCTTCCTTAGTTGTGGATACAACTTAACTTGATTTACATTTGAATATTTTTATTGAAATTTGTCATGACTCATGAGGCACGATAAGTTCCATGTAATGAATTAAATAAAAACACAAGAAAAAAAAGCAAAAACAAATCATGGCAACTGCGTACATTATCTTGCATCTCACTTCATGTATAATATATTTGTATAATGTTCTCTCTTAAGCGGTGTTTTGAAATGCGAACTTGAACATTGACCATAATATTGAGGGGGCAAATAAATTTTGTACCTTACCCATTTACTCGCATTATAGTAAAATGTATAAATTAATTTTTTTAATTTTTTTTTTACTATTAAAATTCATGAAGCGTATAAGCATTTGGAGTGAATATTTATGACAAAATGTCATTATCGTGATGACAAAGGAAAAGAAGAGGAATATTTTAGGTACATTCTTCGTCTTCGATGTGCATCGCGCATCAGACATCATTAAGTTGTAAGCAAAGTGATTCCTAGACAGTGATTTGAGTGATGGTCGTTTGTTTATTGATATACAAAATTGAGCAATTGCATTTTGCCGCATTGCGAAGTTGAGTAAAAATATCATGTGTCTAAGAATAAATTAGAGTTGACTTGAGTTCAATATTAATTTTCTTTCTATCGTATATTACTTTAATGTTAGTACTTGATAAATGATAAATTTAAAGATCTACATTGGACTTAATTAAAAAATCAATGGCGGATCCAGGGGGGGGGTGATTTCGTAGGCGTCATGACCCCCCCCCCCTGGAAGAAAATTTGTTTGTTTTTTCATAGTAATTCCCTTCAATTCAAAACTAATCGTATTGCGTTAATGGATATGACCCCCATTATATTTTGAATTATTTATTTTTTGTATATGAAAACAAAATTTTTATTTTACTTCCTTAAACTGTGTTACTTAAAGTACAGGGTGCGGCAGAGCCGACTGACGAGTTTTGATGGGTTATAAATAACGAACAGTAAAACTTATAGAAAACATTTTTTTTATTATCTAGAAAGTTATTGTAATGGGTCCGATTTGTCAAATTGAAAATTTGACATTTCTCGCCGTTTCAAGGTCCCTAGAGTCGAAAGAAAAGATTTTTAGAAAGATGTCTGTGCGTGCGTGTGTACGTTCGCGACGTTTTTTTCGTCTTCCATAGCTCAAGAACCAGAAGAGATATCGACTTCAAATAAGTTTTGTTATACAGATAATAAGGCAGAAAGATGCAGAAAGGGCTCTCAAGAAAATTGCGTGGGTGGTTTTTTTTACCATAGCAGTTTAAAAAAAGGTAAACATTTTGGTTAACCCCAAATATCTCATGAACCAATGACGCTAGAGACTTGAATTAAATTTTATATTTCATATTGTAACGTGATACAAACCAATTATATTTTTGGAAAAAAATCGGGTTTTTTATAAATAAAAAAAAACTGTCACCTCGAAAATTTTACGACTAAAACATGATTTCATCTCCAAAACAATTTTGCGCAACGAAGAATAAGGGGAGAGTACGATAACTTTGGTGACAAAGTTTAATGACGGGTTTGTATAGAACAGTTAAAAACAAGCATTTTTTACTATGGGAGGGGGGTCTATCTCCCCCCGTTTAGGCGGTAGGGGCAGTTTAAAAAAATATGTACATTAAATGGAAAAAAAATAATTAAAATATAACGGTAATACTTATAATTAAGTATTATACCTTTTTTTAAAGCCAACACTTTTGTCTATTAGCTTGTTTTTAAGTCAAGTCAAAACTATGCATAGTTTTTGAAAAAAATTGTTTTAAAGTCAAAATTTGTGATAAAAAAAGTTAAAAAAAGGTTTAAAGTGTAATTTTTCAAAACTTTCAGATTATCTACTATTTTTTTTTATAATTCATTGCTCTTATCTGTTTTGATCAAAAACTGAAAACTAGATGACTTGATGTCTTCTAGTTCTTGAGAAAATTGAAAATTACCAAAACAAAATATTTTAATTAAATTACTTTTTCCTTGCTTAAATATTAACGTAGTCTTATTTTGATAGTAATAATCGATAAGATATACCTAGGGTAAATTAATTTTTCTTAAATCCAACTTATTTAAATGCAAAAGAAACTTTGCATGCACCCCATCTAGCACCCACCGCACCTTGCACCCTCCCCACCTTGCACGCACTCCAACTTGCACCCACCCCAAATCCTATAGTGTTCCCAAGCAGGGGGGTTGCAGGGGGGCAGCATGCCCCCCCTTACAGATCCCACTGTTGCACACACCCAAACTCGCGCACACCTTACTGTTGCATACACCCAAACACGCATTACGCATACGCAAATACCATTATTACTATCAAAATAAGACCACTCAAGCAAAAAAAAAAGAATTAAATTAAAATAGTAGTTGTGGTTATTTTCAATTTTCTCAAAAACTAAAAAAAAAAAATCATCTAGTTTTCAGTTTTTGATCAAAAACAAATAAGAGCAATAAATTCTGAAATAAAAACAATGGTAGATAATCTTGAAGTATTGAAAAAGTTACACTTTAAACCTTTTTTTAAGTTTTTTTACTCAAATTTTGAGTTTAAAATTAAATTTTTCAAAAACTACGCATAGTTTTGACTTGATTTAAAAACTGGCTAATAGAACAGAATGTTGGCTTTAAAAAAATGTATACAACTTAATTGTAAGTATCACCGTTATTTTTTAATTATTTTTTTCCATTTTAAATAATAACTTTTTTAAATTGCCCCTACCGCCTAAACGAGGGGAGATAGACCCCCCCTCCCATAGTAAAAAATCCTTGTATTAAGACCCTCTACCAAAAACCGTTATTATATCTTGGCGCCAAAGTTATCGTACTCGTGCCAAGAATAATGTTTTTGACATCTGATAAAATTTTGAGAAAAATCATATTGACAGTTTTTTTTATAAAAAATAAAAACCTAAAAAAACATTACTCAAAGTTGAGAAAAATTGAATTTCGACTCAAATATCTTTCCAAAAACTTGAAATTAAGGCTACAGACTTATTGTATCTTATAAAAAATATTATTTTCAACATTCTCAAAAATGTTGAGAAAAATCAAATTGACAGTTTTCTTACAAAAAATAAAAACCCAAAAAAAATTGGTAAAAATTGATTTTCGACTCAAATATCTTTTCAAAAATTTGAGATAATGTCTTCTAACTAATTTTAGCTTATAAGAGATATTGTTTTCAACATTCGATAAAATTTTGAGAAAAATCGAATTGACAGTTTTTTTTACAAAAAATAAAAACCTAAAAAAAAACAACACTAAAACTTGATAAAAATTTACTTTCGACTCAAATAGCTTTTCAAAAATTATAAATATTGGCTTCAAACTTATTTTATTTCACAGAAAATATTGTTTTCGATATTTATATGTATGTATATCATTCGATATAAAAATCCAACAGTCCGTTTTTTCACAAAAAAATAAAATTACAAAAAAATAATACGCAAATTTGGTGAAAATTGATACATACATATAGTTATGTGGTTTCAATTTATGTTATTTAAATGAAACACACATTTAATTATTTTAGAACTTTTATTCACTTATTTAAATTTTTAAATGTAAAGCGAGTTATAATACTTGACATAAAGAACACACAAAGTCGACTAACATAAATAATCTTAAGAACTAATTTACATACAATACTTTACGATCTATGCTTACGATATTAATTGATCTCTCCAGTATTATCTTCTTCAGAAGATTATATTGGAAAGAGATTAAACAACAGTCTCTGAAACACTCTTGCTGTTTGCTTTACAGACAGCAAGAAGTGTGGTGAAAATGACCTATTTACTTATTAGGTGAAGGCATTTCAATATGTGACACCTCCCCCAATAAGTATTTTTGGTCTCCAAAAATTTTAATAGCAATAAGTTTTATGTATTTTATTTATTTATGTGTAATCAAATATAAATGATTTTTTTTTATGTAGTTTTTTCAATTTAGTTTTGCTTAGTTAGATTTTTCTTATTTTAAATTTCAACTCATTTTTAAACAACTTAGAACTTTTATAAAAGTAAATATTTTTCTTGTTTTTTTTTTTTTTTTTTTTAATTTTATATTTTGTTCCTAATCTTATATCCTTATATAATATGACATTGTTTAAATATGTATCCTTATAGTCAAAACAGAATAAGTTCACATTTGGTTTCATAACTAATTGTATTTTAAAGCATCAGGTTTTTTATTTATATTTTGATTAAGTAACTTTTACATTTATGTTTTTCTTTTCTCTTAGTTATTTACATTTTACGTCTTTTTTTTTTTTTAGTACTTATTTTTTCTTATATTATTTTTTGAACCAGAGATTTCAATAGCAACTATTTGTCATGAACGTATAACGACAATTTTTCTTAGAATTGTATTCAAAAGTATCCTAGTGTTTTATTAATAAACGAGACCTATAATCCACATAAAGAACGCCTAACTCCAAACTTAACTTTTTTCAATGCTGTGTAAACCCCATTGTTTTTGTGTTTGCACCATAAACATTGCAATGTATTCTGAACGCATTCTAAACAAACTTTGACAGCTATGACATGAAATGCATACCGAAATGACATTTCAGCTTTGTATTGCTATTTGTTTATTATTGTTGGTTGAATGAATATCAACAATGGAGGACGGAAATAATAATTTAAACAAAATAAGCAAGATGGACAACCGTTATGAATTGTTTTTAACTAATTTAGTCTACAAATACGTATTTGTTTTGAAGAAAAAAGGAATAATTTTCTGGAGTAATTATAAACAACTAAAACGCATGGAGATAACTTTGTACGATTATACTCAATACTCAAAGAGTTTCTGGATACAAAACTTGTAAGATGCAAGGAAAGCGCAAACATTATGTGAGTAATTTGGGTTGAAACATCTTGGTAAATAAAAATATATGTTTGGTTTTGCTTAGTAATTGTTTTTTTATTCTAAGGATAAGAAAACTTAGTAAAAGGTTTTGCGTTCTATTCCGAGATCAATGTAACGTTCTGATACATACATAATTACATACAGATATGCCGGGATCGCATCATTAGATGTTCAATTCAATGACCGTACATTCTTATTCAATAAAAAGAACTCATCTTCACGTTTGAAGTATGCATGGGAAAATTTGTATAAATTTACTAGTGTTGATGTTTATATTTTCTCTTTAATTGTTTTTTATGGTATTTAGTGTTTCGTTTTGTTGATCTATCAACAACATAATTACCATCTTGTTCAAATTGGTTTAGCTTTTTATACTTTGGTCTACTTTTGAAGATAGCCCTATTTTGAACAATGTTTAAACATTGCTTTTCGGTAGTAGAGGGTTCTATATTTTTATTTCTATTATTTGTCCTAATCTCTTTCTGTTTTTGAAACCGATCAACTAGTGATGCTATGTCTTGCTTACTAATGTTTTTTAAAATAAAATCTATTGGTTTCAGTTTAGTCGTCGAATGGATGGTGTCGTTGTAAATTGAAATTATCTGGTACAGTTTGTCATTTAATTCGGAATTGTCCTTGGCTGCGTTCATGATTCGCAAGTGCTCGTTTAAAGTACCATGTAACCTTTCGACGTCCGAATTGCCTGTTTTAAGGGATGCTGTTGTTTTGTGAAAGACGATTTTGTTTTCCTTCAAAAATTGTTCGACAGCTGAATGTAATATACATGTATCACCATCTGAGACAATTTTATTTGGTTTACCAAGAAATTGGATTCTCTGTTTTATTGCACTTAAGATTGCGATCCAATTTCTATCGTTCAAAGTGTGGATGGTAGCATACTTAGAAAATTTATCTATCGTTGTAAGATATAATTTTCCTCGTTCGGGAAACCATATGTCCATGTGTATTATGTCGTTGAAATGTTTAGGAGTTTCTGTTATTTGCATTTGTATTTTTAAAGGTTGGCGATCATATTTTGCAAGGTTACAAATTTCGCAATTGTTGATGAACTTTTGAATTTCAACTTGTAACTTGGGATAAAAATACAAAGCTTTCAGTTCCATAAACGTTTCATTAATACCGCGATGATTTTTACTCAGGTGTTCGTCTTTAATTTTATTCAGTAAGTCATTTTTGTCTAAGATGTCTATCAATTTATTGCTGGATTTTAAAATTCTAAGATTTTTATTCATTGAAAAGTACTTGACATACAAATTTTGAAAATGAAGAAACAGCGACAAATCTTCGCAAAATATGCACATGATACCCTTTTGTATAAGAAACCTTTTCATTATTTCTAGTAAATCAGTATTTTGTTTTTTTATTTGGACAATATTTTGAATTTTTTTGTGAACTATTTTCATAGAAACTTTTTCGTGGTTGCCATACGACAAATAAATTTGGTTTTTAAAAAGATTTACAGGTTTGTCCGTTATATAAATGTGACGTGTTTCATCTTCCATTGCACTATGGACTGTAGCACCAGTGGATATAACTTCTTCGTTATTATCCAAAGAAACTGGAGAGATAACATCTTCGTCATCGTGATTTTCACTTATGTTTATTTCATTATTGAAGAGGTCTACTAAACTAACTTCGTCATTAGCTTTGGACCTATCTTCTGTGTCTTGCTTGTCAATGTACCTACTCAACCCATCTGCTACACAATTTTCTTTACCTTTTAAGTATTCAATATCGAAATCGTATTCATTGAGTATGATCTTCCAACGCTGGAGTTTCATATTTGGTTCTTTTATACCATTGAGCCATACTAGAGGCTTATGGTCTGTTTGAACAATGAAACGTCTGCCATACAAATATGTCCGAAAATATTTTATAGACCACACTACTGCCAGTAGCTCCTTCTCTATAGCGGAATAATTTAACTCGTGTTGATTGAGGGTGCGAGAAGCATAACAAATTGGGTGGTTGTCTTGGCTTAGTACAGCTCCAAGAGCATAACTAGAGGCATCTGTGGTGAGAACGAATTTTTTTGAAAAATCAGGGCTCTTTAAGACAGGATCAGACGTTAGTAAGATTTTTAATGTGTTAAATGATTTAACGTATTGAGGGTCAGTAATTTTTAATCTCTCAGACTTCTTTAGGTACTTGATCATTGGATATGCGACTTTAGCATAATCCTTAATGAATTTCCGGTAATAACCGGTTATACCAAGAAATTGTTTTATACCTTTTATATTTGAAGGAAGTTTCATTTCTGTTATAGATTTAACTTTATTTTCATTTGGTTTTATCCCATTATTTACTATAACGTGGCCTAAATAGTTAGTTGATAAGTCAGCAAAAATACATTTGTTTATTTGTATTTTTAAATTACTATCTTTGAGCTTCTGAAAAATATTTTTAAGGGATTGTAAATGTTCATCGAAACTGGTTGAAAAAACGAGAATATCGTCCAAATAGACGACACAAATTTTATTTATAAAATCTCGCAAAACATGATTCATGAGTCTCTGAAATGTCGCTGGGGCATTCTTTAGACCAAACGGCATTCTCAGAAACTCGTAGTGTCCACTTTTGGTTGAAAATGCAGTTTTCGCTCTATCATTTGGGTCGACTTCGATTTGGTGAAAACCTTTCACCAGGTCGATCGTAGAAAAATAGTTGCATTTTCCCAGTTTGTCAAATAGATCGTCGATGTTGGGCATAGGAAATCTATCCTCTATGGTCTGTGCATTCAATCTCCTGTAGTCAACAACAATTCGCCATTGTTTTTGTCCATTTCTATCATCCTTCTTAGGGACTACCCAAATGGGCGAATTATAGGGGCTACTACTAGGAACAATTATTTTTTGCCTCAACATCTCAGAAATCTGATTGTCTACTTCATTTGAATGAATTTGTGGATAACGATACAATTTGCTATAAATGGGTATGTCATTTTTTGTTATTATTTTGTGTCTTATTTCATTTGTGAATGATAATACATCTCCTTCTTTATAAATAATTGATTTAAAACTGTTAAGCAATGATTTTAATTTTGAAACGTCAGTGTCATTTAAATGATCTGCGAAAAGATTTTTGGGAATTTCTGATATGAAGCTTTCACTACAAAAAACATTTAAAACTTCTTCGTTTTGATAAACATGATTTGCGTATATCTCTTCTTCTTTGTTGAAATATATAGGAATGCTAGCATTTTCAGTAATAAGCATTCTTTTCTTAAAATCTATTATTGGGTTTAAGTCCATGAGAATATTATTCCCAATTAATCCGTCAAAGTTTTCATGAAATTGAAATTCCAAAAAATTTACAAAATAATTGTTTTTATTAAATTCGCTAAATAGGGGAATTCTATACTGAACATTTACATTGACTTTGCGGTTAAGTACTTTTAAAGTATGATTTGCAGATGAAATTTTCCATTTTGGATTGCATACATTTTTATTAATTATGCTGTACTCTGCACCACAGTCAATAATAAATTTTAATGGTCTTAAATGGTTTTTTATGATTATATAGGGTAATTGTTTTGGCGGTTTGTTGAAAAATTTGTCCGGTTTTGATTCGAACTATCATTTTGGTTTTGATTTAGGGTAACATCCATGGGTTCAGTGTTAGAATTTTGAGGTCTATACCTATTTGATCTACCAGATTGACCACTTTGTGCATTATTATTACTACGCATAGTTTGGTCACTTCTGGTGTCATTTTGATTTTGTTGGAACCTATTATTACTATTATTTCTGTTTTGTCGTGATGTGTGATTGTTTTGCCAATATGAACTATGTGCATTATTATTGTTATTGTTTGCATTATTATTGTGTCCAAAGTTTGAATAATTATTGTTATTGCTATTGTTTCTATAATTGTCGTTATATGTATTAGTATTGTTTCTTAAGTTTGAATAGTTATTGTTGTTGTTATAATTTCTATAATTGCTATTGTTTGTATTGTTGTTTCTTAAGTTATTTTGGCTGTTGTTTGCGTTACTAAAAGTTTGATTATAGTTATTGCCCTGTCTAGAAATGTTTGGAAGGTTTTGAAAATAATTTGTGTGTCCAAAATGTTTATGATCTATTTCTAAAATTATTTTATAGGCTTTGTTTCTTCGCCGATTGGATTTCCAAATAATAAATATCGGGCCAAGATTAAATCTTCCAAATTCAAAACGGGGAACAAGAAATATTCTTGGAATTGTCCAATTTTATTTTCTAAACAGAATAAATATTTAAATTACTAAAAGTAAAATACGTACATAAATAAAAACTTACAAATTGGTATTTTATAAAGGGCGAAACAAACAGGAATTGAATTATTTTTTGATTGTTTGAAAACAGTTGATGAACAAATGAAAATATTGTATCGAAAAATTTAGAAAAAACAATGAAATTTAAGCAAGGGAAAATGATTGAAAAAATGAAGCAAAGTGTTTTTGAAATACAGTAAAAAAGTAAATTGATATTAAAAAAGCGTTGGCTTGATGACATTCCGGGGGCCGTCTGAAATCTACGTTGAAGACTTTAAGTCCAAAACAGCAAGCCTTCCTACGGATCTCTTTAATTTAATTGAACCATTCGATAATTTGACATCTACAACTCGTACAATAGTATCTGGACCTGGGTAAACTTTCATTACACGACCTAGTTTCCAAAGTGATCGAGATTCATCTGGTTCAACCAAAATGACTAGGTCATCTACTTCTACATCTTTGGTATTTTTGTACCACTTCTTTCTTCTTATAATGTCAGGTAGATATTCTTTGTACCAACGCTTGACAAGTGATGACGTCAAATGCTGAGCTCTTCTGCTATAAAGTCTGCTACAAGCATCATTTTCAGTGAAAACACCAGGTGCGGTGACATCTTTATCTTCTTCACCGAAAAGCATCATATTTGGGGTTAATGGTTTCGGATCTTCAGGGTCTACAGGCAAATGAGTTAAGGGGCGTCGATTTATCTGGGATTGGGCTTCCATAAGTGCATTTCTTAAAACATCTTCACGTGGTATTATAGATTTTAAAATATAATTGACACTCTTCTTAATTGACTGAATTAGCCGCTCCCATGAACCTCCCATCCACGGAGAATAAGCTGGGATAAAACGCCAAAGAACGTTTTCATAGTTCGCAGAATATTCGCTCAGTTTATACTGCATCTCTTTGACATCCTTGTCCATCATGTTCTTAGCCCCAACGAAATTAAGACCATTGTCACTGTACAAAAATCGAGTTACCACTCGGTTGATGACAAAACGACGGACAGCCATTATACATTGGTCTAAACTGAGATCGTTGAGAAGCTCAATTTGCACAGCTCTGTAAGTAAGACACGTAAAAATCATACCGTATCTTTTCACTGTGCCACGCCCGAACTTAACCAATAAGGGGCCAAAACAATCGACTCCAACGTGAGTAAAAGGTCTTGAGTCAAACGCCAAACGAGCTTCTGGTAATTGTCCCATAAGTGGCATGACAGGTTTGGCTTTGAGTCGCTTGCATTCAAAACACTTAGATCTCACCCTATCGATTGCTTTTCGAATGAATATAATCCATGCACGATCTCGGATGTCTGATATAGTTGTTGCTGTTCCCATGTGAAAATTAAGGTCGTGATGATGTTGTATGAGAACATCTACCAATGGATGATTATTCGGAAGAATGGCTGGATTTCTTGAAGCATATGAACAATTGGCTTTTTGGGCTCGCGAACGCATTCGAATTGTTCCTTCTTCGTCTAAAAACGGTGACAAACTAAGGATGGAGCTTCTTGAAAATACACTTCCATTCTTTTGAAGAGATAATAAGTCTTCGGGAAAGGCTTCACACTGTATTTTTCGAAAAAGCCAATTTTCAGCACGGGTGTATTCAGTTGGCGTTATGAAGACTTGTTTTTCGAACGGAATTTTCTTAATGACATCTTTGAATCTGAGCAAAAAAGCGATAACTCGAACAGAGGAAGACCATTTTGCTTTAAATCTTGCACTCAGACTGTTGAAAACATCAAACGAAGGCAATTCAGGTCTAATGTGCACCGAAACAATTTCTGCTGATTCTTGTTCTTGTTGAGTGTAAGGTTTAATAGGCCATTCCGAAAATTCTTTCTTAAGAAAATCTGGACCAACAAACCACCTTGTAAGTTGATCTCCTATGGATTCATCAAACCATTTTGTTCCATCATCAGCAACATTGTCATTTGAACGGACATGATACCACTGTCGTGGAGATGAAGAATCAAGGATCTCTCCTACACGAGATGCAACAAAGGTAGGAAATTTGTATGTTGTTGAATTTATCCAAGAGAGAACTGTAGTCGAATCTGATAAAAACAACTCTTCATCAATTTTTATTGTATGCGATTGCTTTATAGTGGATACCAAACGGACTCCAAGGACAGCAGCTTGTAACTCTAACCTTGGAATAGTCAATTGCTTTACAGGTGCAACTTTAGCCTTAGCCATTACTTGCGATACTTCTACCTTTTCATTACATTCAAAGCGAAAATAGGCTACAGCAGCAAAAGCCTTTTCTGATGCATCGACAAAAGTAATAAGGCTTACCTTGCAATCGTCAGGATTCAAAGAGATGTATCGACGTGGAATTCGAAGCCTTTCAATGTTCTTCAGCTCATTGATGAAAGTTAACCATTTGGTTTGCAATTCGGATGAGATTGGCTCGTCCCAGTCAAAACCCTCTCGCCAAACCTCTTGAAGAATGATTCTACCTCTAATGATGTAGATTGAGATAAGTCCCAACGGATCGAACACACGCATAATCGCACGAAGAATACGCCTTTTTGTGATGGCATTGGAAGATAAGACCATCTCCTTTAAATCGTCATCTTCGGCAAGTCTGTAAAGAAAACAATCGGAAGAAGGTTGCCAAAACATTCCTAAGACCTTTGCGATATAACCCTCGCATTCGTTTGGATCGATGCTGACTAATTTAGTTTTGACTTGAGTTTCTGGCATCTGAGAGAGAAGTTCAAAGCTATTAGATTGTACAGAAACTAGATCAAAATGCATGGATTTGCAAATTCGAATGGCATCTCTGGTGACTGAGACTGCTTCTTCAACTGTGTTGTGGCTATTAAAATAATCATCAACATATGTTCTTTTTGTCAAACCATCCACAGCTTCTGGACATTCTTCTTTAAAAAGGTTAGCATGATGGTTTTTGACGAACTGTGCACATGTGGGTGAACATCGAGGGCCGAACATCATAACTTGCATTATGTAAACCAATGGCTTTCTTGAAACGTCGCCATCTCTCCAAAGTATTCTTTGACATTGCTGGTCTTCCTTTTTAATCTTAATTTGGTGGAACATTTCTTTGACGTCAGCATTAACAGCAATCTTACGCTCACGGAATTTAAATATACCAGCATGGAGAGGCACAAGGTTGTCAGGTCCTTTCAGGAGAAAAGTGTTGAGTGAAACCCCATCAAACTTAGCAGCTACGTCACACACACATCTTGGTTTTATTGGGAGTTTATTGGGATTTTCAACAATAAAAGTGGGTGTGTACCAAACTCGAGGCCATTTTATTGATAAATCTTGCTCCGAAGCGATTCTTGCGTAACCCTTTTCTAACAATGTTCGCATGTGATTGTTTTGCCATTCTAGTAAGTGTGGTTTCTTTTTCAAGGACTTTTCGAAACTGACAAGTCTTCTGAAAGCCATCGAATAACTATCTGGTAATCTTACATTGTCAGAGTTCCATAAGAGGCCGATTTCATACTGACCATCCACTAGCTTGATGGAAGATTCCATTATGTCTACAGCTCTTTTTTCTTCACGACTCACAAAATCTCCCTTTGGTGGCTTCACTCCGAACTCTTCCGTTGAAAAATGCTGTTTCACTAGATCGTGTAAGCTCTCTTCAGGTTTGATTGCATCGTGAAAATAGAATTTCATTTTTGGTCGAGGAACATTGTGAACACAAGAAACGTGTGGATGCGAGACATAACCACTGCCAAAAACGATCCATCCGAGCCGCGTTTTCAGCGCACAGGGCTCTTGGTCGTTTCCGTGACGTTGACGTTGACCCAGAAGGAACTTCGCTTGATCGAGGCCAATCAAAATCTTAGGCTTGGCATCAACTAAATCCACCAAAGGAAGACCACGTAGATGAGGATACTTGCTTTTAAGATAAGTAACATCTATCGATTGGCATGGCAAGTCCAAATCTTTGACAGTGAACACATTCTTCAAAATATGGCGTTTCGGATTTTTGACATCAGATACTTCTAAGCTTGTTCTCAAAGATTTTTCCTTACGTGTTACACCTTTCGTCCATTGGAGAGTTAGGTCTTCTGAAACACCGTCAAGATGCAAATCATCAAAGAGATCCTTTTCAAGCATCGTTAAGGATGAACCATCATCGAGAAAAGCGAGGGTGTCCACAAAACGGTTGTCTCTACCATGAAGTCGAATTGGTGCAATCTTGAACAGTACTGAAGTATTCGAGCGAGCATGAGATGAATGAATGTGTGGCTGTGGACAAAACGGCGCAGCAGATGTATTGAGATCTGAATTGATTTCTTTGGATTGATGCAATAAAGGGTGATGACGACCAGAGCAACCATTTAAACCACAAGTTCTCTTCTTGGCGCAAACCCTCCAATTGTGCTTTGTAGTATCCAAACAAGTAAAACAAATAAAATTCTCTTTAACAAAGGCGAGTCTCTCCGATTCTGATAAGTCCTTAAAACTGACACATTCGTGGAGTGGATGTTGTTTCTTTGTACATTTCTTACACAAGATTTGAACGGCAGAAGCTGAAGATTGTGCTTGATGAGTTAAAACTTGTTTTGAAGATTTCGCTGAACCTTGGTTTTTCTTAGTTTCAAAATTTGCACTAGTTATTGGCTTCATTAAATCAGGTGGCAAATCGATAACCTTTTCATTTAAAAATTCGGCAAATTGAACGAAATTTGCATTGAAGAAACAAGCTTTCTTCTTTTGCCACTCTTGGTATAAACTTGCACCAAGCTTACAGGCTAAATTGGTCATCACGTACCCATTGGTGAGGTCTTCTTCTCTATTCATTGACCTGACATCCGCGACGTAACCATTCACCTTCACTGCCCACAGACGAATTTTCGGATCACTCTTCGAAGCTAACTTGGGAAGATTCAATAAATCCGTCGTTAGATCGTGAACCAGGACATCACATCGTCCAAAAATGGCACGAAGGGAGTTCATAATTGCGTCGGCGTCCGATGAATACTTTAAACGATCACATACCAATTGGTACGCTTCTCCTTTTAAGGCCTTTCGCAGTCGAGAAACGTTTTCTTTGTCGCTGAATTTTCCTTCAATAGTCGTAGACTTGAACACCTCTTCGAAATAAGGCCATTCACGCCTATTTTCGCCAGAAAATGTCGGGAGCTCTTGAACATTATTTCGATTCAGGATAGTGAGCAGCGTAGCCATTTCCTGACCTTGAATGAAAGTTGAAGGAAAAGAGAAATTCTCTATGACCGGATTAGGAGGAGAAAATAGCGGTGTGGATTGTGGAACTTTGAAAATAGGAACGTTATTAACATCTTTTAACAAGGCCTGATGATTTTGCTGAATCTTTTTTAAGATTTCCAACCTATCAATGTCCTTTTGAACATTAGATGGAGATACACACGGTGGTGGTTCACATGCAGAAAGTTTCACCTTCATTTCTTCAAGTTCTGTACGCAAAGCTTCAATTTCTTTGTCTTTTCGAGAAGCTGCAGCTTGAGCAACAACGGCAGCTTCCATAAACATGTCCAACTGCTTCACAGAATCTGACAAATGAGGGCTTTGTTCTTCTTCTTGTTCAGGATTTCCTGATGTGGCGTTTTTAGCAACACAATCACTTTCCCCACAGTACCAAGGGGTATTAGTGTCATAGCGATCAGGATCAAACCCATGGCAAGAATAGTGCCACCAACGAAAACATTTATCACAACTTACCATAAAATCATCATCTAATTTTTGACAAGTTGGAGAACTGCAACATTTCTTCGATTTCGGCATTGTTGCAATTTGTTTTCAATTTAAAATAAAATAATGTTTCTTCGCCGATTGGATTTCCAAATAATAAATATCGGGCCAAGATTAAATCTTCCAAATTCAAAACGGGGAACAAGAAATATTCTTGGAATTGTCCAATTTTATTTTCTAAACAGAATAAATATTTAAATTACTAAAAGTAAAATACGTACATAAATAAAAACTTACAAATTGGTATTTTATAAAGGGCGAAACAAACAGGAATTGAATTATTTTTTGATTGTTTGAAAACAGTTGATGAACAAATGAAAATATTGTATCGAAAAATTTAGAAAAAACAATGAAATTTAAGCAAGGGAAAATGATTGAAAAAATGAAGCAAAGTGTTTTTGAAATACAGTAAAAAAGTAAATTGATATTAAAAAAGCGTTGGCTTGATGACAGGCTTGGTTTAGCGACTTTGGATTTCGACTCAGTACAATAGATTTCGTGGGTTCGGGCAAATTATTTTTAAATGAATCTAAAGCAATTCTATTATTAGAAGCAATAATTAGCTCGTCATTTTGATTGTTAAGTAGAAGAGCATTATTAATTCTACTTAACAAATAATTAATAGTATTGTAAAAATCTCCTATATTTGTTGTAACTCTTGCTGATCTTATTTTGTCTAATAATTTGTCTGTTGAAAGTCTTTCTCCAAAATTATTTTTTAAAATTTCCTTTACCTGTGTCCAATCACTGACTCTACCATGCTTCTGAAGCTCAATTCTAGCTTTTCCAACAATTTTATCCCTGAGAAACCCTGATATAATAATTAAGGAACCTTCGTCAAATGTCGACAAAATAGGTGCTAATGAATCCACTCTGTCTAGAAAATGAACAAGACCACTTGAATTTCCATTGAATTCTGGAATTTTATTTATTAAATCTAAAACTATTTTGAACTTATCTACATTATTAAAGTTATCCATTATAAAGCTTAAATATAACTCACTAGAGCAGCTGGTGTACTTTCGTTCAGTTTTTGTATTCTGCTTCTCTCCGTTGTCTTCTCTTCTTATAGATTAAGTTGTCGTTTTTTTGTTTTTATTTATGAATTAATAGTTCTTCAACTTTTCTTTTCACTATTGTTTTAATTTATTGTATTTTTGAATAATATTTAGTTGTATATTTTTTTTTATTTAATGTTTGTAATGATTTTTGGTTTGTAATTTAAATTGTTTTTGTTTTTTTTTTTTTCAATAAAGATTTTATTATGAGTTTGGTTTTCTTATATAAGTGTTCGTTGATTTTGAAACTTGTTTTTTTTTTTTTTTAAGTTCGATTTAGATTTTGTTTGAAAGCTTATGATGCCTTGGTTTGATGCACTTGTTATCGAACATTCATGTATTTTTTTTGTTGTGTATGCAATTAAACAAGCTTTGCGAAATGGGACGCGATGTATAACGGGTTGTTGTTTTTCAAATGCTAGCGCCACTTTTTAATGACTGTACTTTCGATTTATAATATTTCTTTTGAAATCACGTACGTAATAATATATTACAATAATAATTGTTTTTTTTTTCCTTTTTTTTTATGCTTTATGCTTTTTTATTTATTGTTATTGATTTTTTTAGTTTAAATTAAACGGGTATAAATATAATTTCAAATATGTTTTGCTACAGTTTCCTCGTGACGCGGTAACATTTTTCGGTTAATTTTCAGAAACTATTTTTTATTTTTTAATAAGTCTTTCTTTTTTTTTTATTACTCAACCCGATTTTTTGTTAACCGACTGCGCCAGTTATGTGGTTTCAATTTATGTTATTTAAATGAAACACACATTTAATTATTTTAGAACTTTTATTCACTTATTTAAATTTTTAAATGTAAAGCGAGTTATAATACTTGACATAAAGAACACACAAAGTCGACTAACATAAATAATCTTAAGAACTAATTTACATACAATACTTTACGATCTATGCTTACGATATTAATTGATCTCTCCAGTATTATCTTCTTCAGAAGATTATATTGGAAAGAGATTAAACAACAGTCTCTGAAACACTCTTGCTGTTTGCTTTACAGACAGCAAGAAGTGTGGTGAAAATGACCTATTTACTTATTAGGTGAAGGCATTTCAATATGTGACAATATAGACAAACTTTTAAGCAAGACAAATCGACAGACGGGATGGGAAGTTATCAGTGTGGGTCGCATCTCAGCATCTTTTTTAAATTAGTATTCAATCCTACTTTTAAAAATTATTATTTGAAAATTATATCTCCAAGATGGCGGCCGTCAGCATTGATACACTCTTGTAGACGATCTCTGAAGCTTTCACATGATTTGCGGCACATTTCGACTGGTATGGCCTCGATTTCCGCGGTGATTTTCTGTTTAATTTCTTCTATGGTATGTGGGCGATGTCTGAAAATGTCTGGATGGAATGATAATTATTTGTGAAGAATTCTCCTCAAAGAACGGTCTGAGATTCCCAAAGCTACCGCGTGTTTCCGGGCTGAGCGTCTTGGTGACTGCTCAATTGACTCTCTAACCAACTGCACATTTTCGGGAGTTCTTACCGTTCTGGGTGCTCCGTGTACAAGTCTACTTAGGGTACTTCCGGTTTCTTCCAAATTTCTTATCCACAATTTGATAGTGTTTGCAGAAGGAACAGATTCAGCACGTGGAATGCCGAAGTGTATACGAAAAGCCCTTTGTGTAGCGATCACAGAATGATTATTTTTGTAATATGCACGCACGACGAAACTACGATGTACACCAGTCCAGACCATAATTACGAATAAAAACGGCAATACCGTACAATTCAAAATATACCTACTCTTATCTTATCACAGCCTAATGACTCATTAAACTCGTCAGTCGGCTCTGCCGCACCCTGTACTACTTTTAACTGAAGACTGGACCAAGAACATAACATGAATCGGATATTCAACCCTATTCCAAAAACACAGCACAAATTCATCAACTTTTGACCAATGGACGATCCAGGGAGGGTCATATGAGCCATAAAGCTTATACAGTTAAGTTGTATATGTAAAGGTTTGTTATTAATTTAACGACATTCAACAAAAAGTGGTTTGCTGCCAAAAACAAGTAACATTTTTGTTTTCACTCAATTTAGAATTTGAAAAATCTTTAATAATACTTTAAATTATTTTCATAAAAATTGTTTTTTAAAAAAAGAGCAAATATTCAGGTTCTTAAGAAGAGAGCTTGAAGTAGAGCTTTTAATCAAAAATGACATTACGACGACGGTAGAGAAATCGAAAAAAGTGGGTACCCCGAATCCGTCCGTCTGTCTGTCTTTCCTGGCCCCTACAATCCAAACAATTGTGTTGATTGAAATTAAGGTTTTCAGGCGATTGGCGTAAGGAGTTTTTTTCATTTTATTAATACGAAAAATAACTGCAGACCCCATACAAATTTGTTGGTCAAAATATGTGATTTTTTTTAAACTTTCTCTAAATTTTGTTTTGTTCTTAATTTGGCTTCTTTCTACAAGAAAAACATATTTTTGGTATTGCTCCAGAAGGGTACCTGTCATAAAACCTTTATTTTGTTTCTTAGTTTTCTTAAGAAATGTTGGACCGATTTCAATAATCTTCTCTTTCTGTGGAAGCTCTTGTCGATGATCAAAAATGTCTTTTTTATTTAAAAAAAAATATTAATTTTGTTTACAAAACTCGATATCTCAGAAAGGGGTCAACATGTTTTAACGAAATTTAAATGTAAAATGTATACATATTTATACACTTTATTTAGTGCTTACCAAAAATATTTTTTAGACAATATTTAAAATTTAAATGATTTACGAAAAAAAATAAGTTAATCTAAAGTTTTTGAGAAATAAAATGGCATTTAAATTTTTGAGATAAACTTATTTTGTGGATACCCCCCCCCCCCTCCTGATTAAAATTCTGGATCTGCCCTTGATTAAAATATATATGTATGTAGATCTGGAGAAAATAAATACTTAGGACTCAAGTGTTCTTAATACTACAACAAGAAAGTTCAGTTCAGGTTAGTAGCACTGGCATTTGACACCTTTCAAATTCAGCTGTCATTTCAAGTGTCATTAGTTGTACCCGTGGCATGATGGTTAGTGCGTTGGACTGTCATGCCAGAGGTCTTAAATTCGATCGATTTCGATTTCAAAATTTAAGTGGTGATTCAATCGCAGCCACCTTTCGCGCATTACTAGGAGAGAGTGAAAGCGTTACTAATTTCATAATACAAGATCAGTCAAAAATTCACTACTGCAAGTGGAAGTTTTGTTGATGACCTATTGATGAATTTATTAAAATACCGACAATAGCAGCAATTTAACGTGTCGTTTACCTCCTCTTAGGTTCACGATTAAAGATCATGTTTTGTACAATTTGTGGTTCCAAAAAGTCACTGTCAATTATGAATGAGAGAGAATGAGATGTATAATACCTAGTCGTGTAATTTCACGTTTTGGCCATGTCAATTGGCCACCAATGTCATTAAATTTGACACCCATCGTTTGGTTTTTGGCTTGCGCAAAAGAACGTGCCTGCGCGAATAAGTCCTGAACTTTAGAAACATTAAAAACCTACTTCCGAAACAAATGCTTAAAAAAAAAAACGAATTGTTAAAGCTTTATTCTTCGTTTTTTAGTAAATATTTTGTTTTTGATTTTTTTGATGCCCTATTAGCAGCAATATTACTGTTTTGGGGCTAAAGCTTGAAACACCAATTTCTTTCAAGCCCTATATGAAATGTACTTTAGACTAATCTCTTTTATCAATTCAAAATGTTGTCCATGGAGTTGGCTTTAAGAAAAACGAATATCTAAAAGCACCATGGTGCTAAAGTGCCTTGCACACGAGAGCGAACAACGAATGAACGAATGGACGAACAAACGTAATTTTATTTTACACATTTCAAAAACTCAATTCCAAACAAAAACGCATATAAATTATAAGAAATCAATTGACAATAATGTTAGGATAATAAAATTTGCATTTTGTTCTCTGAAACAAGACAATTTTGTAAAAATAATTTGTTAGTAACGAATTGCAGTGTGGTTGCTACGAACTGTCAAACTCTATTCGCGTTCCACATTCCATCCACACTGCAACGAATAAATTGTTTGCGCTCAACGACCCCAAAATTATACCACTCTTATTTTGTTTTTGTGTGAAAGATCATGGATGAGGAAAATATAGAGAAAAGGGTTGACAATTCGTCGCTGTCTGCGAATAGAAATAAAGCTCATGTGAAAGAAAAGTCAAAATATGCGACCATCCACAGTTCGCAGTTCGTAGCTCATGTGCAAGATGCTTAAAGCATCATTCACATGAGCGCGACCAACGAACGACGAATGAATTACAAAATGTGAGTTTATATACTTTTGAAGACATATTTCCACACAAATTCTTAACAAAATGATAGCAATATAAGTTCTATTTGATTTATGATGCATACTTTTACTTTTCAATATCATATATTAATAAATTTAAGAAAATAAATTTATTCGTCGCGAAAAAAATTGTAGTTGATACGAACTGTCAAACTTTATTCGCGTTCCACATTATCCACACTCGCAACGAATAAAGTAATCGCGCGTACTTAACCTACAAAAATCATTCTTGTTTTGGTTTCGGTGGTGAATGGTGTTCGGCTGTCAAACTTCATTCGCGACGAATTAAAAACTCTCATGTGAAAGAAATGTCAAAATCGACGAATATTCGTTCATTCGTTGGTCGTGCTCATTTGAATATTGCTTAAGTCCGGTAATCTCGAATTACAAGTTCAAAAATGGAGAATTTTTGGTAGATTTGGATTAGGGGCACGAGTACGATAACTTTGGCGCCAAGATATAATAACGGTTTTTGGTAGAGGGTCTTAATACAAGCATTTTTTACTATGGGAGGGGGGTCTATCTCCCCCCGTTTAGGCGGGAGGGGCAATTTAAAAAAGTTATTATTTAAAATGGAAAAAAATAATTAAAAAATAACGGTGATACTTACAATTAAGTTGTATACATTTTTTTAAAGCCAACACTCTGTTCTATTAGCCAGTTTTTAAATCAAGTCAAAACTATGCGTAGTTTTTGAAAAATTTAATTTTAAACCCAAAATTTGAGTAAAAAAAGTTAAAAAAAGGTTTAAAGTGTAACTTTTTCAATACTTGAAGATTATCTACTATTGTTTTTATTTCAGAATTTATTGCTCTTATTTGTTTTTGATCAAAAACTGAAAACTAGATGATTTTATGTCCTTTAGTTTTTGAGAAAATTGAAAATAAAAATTTAATTTTAAACTCAAAATTTGAGTAAAAAAAGTTAAAAAAAAGGTTTAAAGTGTAACTTTTTCAATACTTCAAGATCATCTACCATTGTTTTTATTTCAGAATTTATTGCTCTTATTTGTTTTTGATCAAAAACTGAAAACTAGATGATTTTATGTCTTTTAGTTTTTGAGAAAATTGAAAATAACCACAACTACTATTTTAATTTTTTTTGCTTGAGTGGTCTTATTTTGATAGTAATAATGGTATTTGCGTATGCGTAATGCGTGTTTGGGTGTATGCAACAGTAAGGTGTGCGCGAGTTTGGGTGTGTGCAACAGTGGGATCTGTAAGGGGGGGCATGCTGCCCCCCTGCAACCCCCCTGCTTGGGCACACTATAGGATTTGGGGTGGGTGCAAGTTGGTGTGTGTGCAAGTTGGTGTGTGTGCAAGGTGGGGAGGGTGCAAGGTGCAGTGGGTGCAAGATGGGGTGCATGCAAAGTTTCTTTTGCATTTAAATTAGCTGGATTTAAGAAAAATTAATTTTACCTAGGTGTATCTTAATCCATATTCGATTATTACTTTCAAAATAAGACTACGTTAGCAAGGAAAAAGTAATTTAATTAAAATATTTTTTTTGGTAACTTTCAATTTTCTCAAGAACTAGAAGACATAAAGTCATCTAGTTTTCAGTTTTTGATCAAAAACAAATAAGAGCAATGAATTATAAAAAAAAAACAGTAGATAATCTGAAAGTTTTGAAAAATTACACTTTAAACTTTTGTTTTAACTTTTTTTTGCACAAATTTTGACTTTAAAACAATTTTTTTCAAAAACTATGCATAGTTTTGACTTGATTTAAAAACAAGCTAATAGACAAAAGTGTTGGCTTTAAAAAGAGGTATAATACTTAATTATAAGTATTACCGTTATTTTTTAATTATTTTTTTTCCATTTAATGTACATATTTTTTTAAACTGCCCCTACCGCCTAAACGGGGGGAGATAGACCCCCCTCCCATAGTAAAAAATGCTTGTTTTTAACTGTTCTATACAAATCCGTCATTAAACTTTGTCGCCAAAGTTATCGTACTCTCCCCGGATTAGGCATTTAGGTTTTCTTATGCCCAAATGGTCGTTCAAAGTATTTTTAGTTTTGTTGACATGTTCCTCGTCTTCAATGCTTTCTCGACCCTCTTTGAAGAATTTGCACTATACTTATAAATCTTTTTTTTTTTTTCGATAGAGCCAAAGGATTTTTAAACCTTTTTGACGTTTTGGCATCGAAATATAATTGAAAAGTGTAATCAAAAATTTGTCATTAGAATCCAATAGAAATCGAATTTAAATTTCCCAGTATTTTTCGCCCACAATATTGTTTAACACATTGTGCTGACTCCTGAGGGATTTCAGTAATATTTAATTTAATGTTACTGACAATTTATTGACTCCGTTTTGTTCAAGGCTTTAAAAGCATCAAAGGACATTACTCTTTGTGAAGTTATTTATATGTTTATATAGTAAAAAGTATCCCTTTGGTAAAATAATTTTAAACTCATAAATTCAATTTTAATTATTTTGTGAAGTTTCGAATTAATTAATTGACAAATATTCCTTTAAAATATTTCTTTATTTTCCAACTCCTCGCATCGGTAAATTATTTATCGTAAGTTTTTTATTTTTATTTATAATTTAAATGGATTATTCATATATATAACTGTCACTTCTTGAATGTTAATGAATACGATTATTCATTTAAAATATTCCCTTAAAAATGTCAAAATATCAAAGTCAATTAATTTTTTGTATTCGAAATAAAAAAATCAAAATTAATGAAAACTTCCTGATGGCACTATAAAGTCCTATATCAATGTTGAGTTAAAAATAAAAATCGAATAAACTATAAAAACTCAAAGACAAAAATAGATTTTAAAAGCCCGAGTTCGTTTCTTAAAATAACCAAAAACATAAAATAATGCAGTGTAACTGTGACATAAAGAATTCAGATCACGCGAGAAGTTTCTCTTGATGATTTGGGAAATATGTATAGTGTAGTGGAAGTCCCTTAAGTGCAAGAGTGTAATCAAAAATTCTCGGGTAAATACTTTTCTGGTGTGCTTAAAGAGCAAGACATAAAAATAGGTTACATTTTTGTTATATCGAGGCTCTGGTTATATCAACAACTGCATAGATGGATGCATATACGTAAATAAAGGGTGTTTTTATAGACGTTTGGTTTTCAAGAACAAATAAAACAAATATAATTTATTGTTTGGCTCGAATAATTTCCAATCGATAATTTTTGCAGTAATTGGGGCTGAATATTCTCTTTCTAGGACTTGATCGCCTTGGGCTTATCTGTGCAGACAAGCGGCTTCACAAAACTGTTCAGCGGTGTTAAATCGCACGATGTTGGAGGCCACGTAATCGTCATAGACCCACGACGCGAGATAATATATGTAGGTAGGTACTCACCAAAAGTTTCCTTCAATAAATATGTAGATTGTTTTGTTGTGTTAACCGAACCATTATTTTGGTTATATATTTGCACGATTTGCAAACGTTAAAAAGTATGATCATTGTGAAATTGCCAAACCAAACTGTGCTTAAATCAAGTGACAGCTGTCAAAAAGACTAGACCCGAAAAGAGTATTGCCATATTGAAAACCAAATGTCTTCAAAAAACACCCGTTAGTATAGCACAAGTTGACCTGAAATGCTGGAAAATGTTGAAATATTCAAATGTGCATTCCAATTTAAGGCAAAAGAATTTAGTGTTAATCAATTAACGCCCTGTCTAGCTTGACCTAGAAGGTATTTTTATTTGTATTAAAAATAAAGAAATATAAATGAGAAGCAAATGCAATTTTCATGTTTTGTCTAAATTTGGAAACCGCACAAGAGATGAAGAGAATCAAAGTTAAAACTATTTCAAAATTAATCTCTATTTTTATCATAATAAATTGCGCTTGAAGTACTTTTTGCTGTTGTTGTCATGGTGGATTTTATTCACTTAAATAAAACTGCAGTCGATGAAAATGATAACATTATTACTTTGAACGAAGTACGTTCAAAGGTCGCTGTTTTAAGCTTGAGAATTGAGCTGTTGTGTCGGCACAAATACCCTGATTGAATAGGTCATCACTCAATTAGTGACCATTAATGCGTTCCACACATTCAGATGCTACAGATGCTGCTTCTGATAAATGGCAAACAACAAATAGAGCTGATGAAACTTTTATCACAGACAAAATTAAATAGTTTGTTATCATCTGGGCTTTTATAATAAATATTTTATATTAAGTGTGTGCTTGGGTGTTTTTTATTTTACAAAAAGAAACATTCAATTGGCAGCACTTATTTTTGTTTGACAGCTGACGTCATTGCCGTCTGTCGTTTTTAGGTCAGTTTGTTTTTTCAGTTTATAATTAATAAAATAATGATTCAATTCGATTAAAAATGTTTGTTAAGATTATTATTAAATTATTAATTCTTATATTTTTCAAAAGACAAGAATACATAAGCCTAATTATTATAAAAGTCAAGTTTCTTCTATAAATTCTAAACCTTTTTAATACATTTCCGGTATGAGGCCATCTTTTTTATTAACAAGTTCAAAAAGGTTTTATGTAATTTGATATTCTTTTTTGTTTAAAAAAAAACTTCGACTCAAATCAATTTAAAAACAATCAAAAAGAAAATTAAGTTAAATTTTATTCTGAATCAATTGAAAAAGAATAAACGAAGAAGGCACGAAACTCACATCATCATCATTATTAATTAAATTCCAATGCAAGTGCAAGTGGCATATAATCAAAATTGATTTTCACTTTAAAAAGAAAAATACTTCAACTGCATTATTCTTTTGTTGTGTGTGGGGGTCATTGGTCTTGAGAAGTTTTCGTTTTTATTTTCGATGAAACAAAGAAAAAGGAAAAACGTAGCTATATATTCGATTTGTTTTGAAGACACCACCGGTTAGTGGTTCGGCAAGTAAATGGTTTATTATAAGACGTTTGCAGCACCTTGATGGTCATAATGGCCATGCATGCGATGATGATATATACCTGAATGATGAAGGACAAGATATTCCTCCTTTATATAGACAAACGCGTATACCATATACATTATAATATAGGAATGACCGGTTTTGGTCATGGAATGCACTCATTTTTTCGACTAAATGTTTCGCTACTGTTGCAGCAGAGACGTATTTTGATGTTGATTTTGGAATCTTTAAGATATAATGAAAGGTTAAATGTGGGAATTCCAATGCCAACGATACTTTTGAAAAACAAAAAAAAGAACTAACACGATTTGGAACCTTTTAAACCTTAACTTGCCACAGGGTGACTTAAAACAAAAAATACTCAGTTTTGAACTAATACCAAAGAAAGAAATTCATGTTCGAATTTTCTATTATTTTTTTTTTTAAATACGAGTATTAAAGATTGAATTAAACGAAATTACATCTCTGTTGATCTGCGCACTGAAATTGGTTTAATACACTTAGATTGATGTAAAGGGTGTAACAGAAATAGAATGACGAATTTAAAATTCAGTATCTAGAATGTGAATAAACCATAATCTCTTGCTCTAAAATTTTGCTAGAAGTTTTAAAATACTTGTAAATATATTTTTTTTTCAATCCCAATAAAATTATTGTATCACCCTGTACATCAATATTAACTTCATTTCATGTTAACTTGCAGTAGCCGTTTTTTTGCAAAAGAGAATAATTTTATTTTATAGACATTTTATGGAAAATCATTAAAAAAGCACTTACTAACAACCTTCGTGATTTGAATGTTAAATTAATAAAAAAAAAATTATAAAAGAAAACTTGAAAGACAATCATTGCAGCCAATCAATCATTAAGTATTTATTTTTTGTTTGCACGTGGAGTTTGATCAATTATTATCATTACATCAATATTTGGTTATGACTAATAATATGGTATCTTCAGTGCCTAACCTTACCTAAAGTTTAGCATGTGTATTTTTATTCTTTATCGATTGAAAAATCTATTAGAGGAAGTTATTGAGCACCTGGAAATCATGGCCGTAGCCAGGGAAAGATGCTTTGGGGCGCTATGCGTATAACTAAAACACACATTCTAAATGTTGCCCTTAAATTGACAAAACATTGAACTTAATTTTCGCGCAATAAATAAGCCTTCACAAAGTTATGATTTCTAAAATATGAACATTTTAAAATAGAAAAAAAAATACTCGATTTTAATCAGGAAATTTGCGTCCAGTGATAGAAATGTTCTATATAAAAAGATATACCCAACTTTTAAAAAAATTCCAATGATTGGTTTCATTGAAAATTTTGTTTCAAAATTTAAAAACGATTAAGAGAGTCTAATTTTGTATGTTTAGTGTAAAAGTAAAGCTGACGAATTGTTGATTTTGTCTTCTTAAAAAAAAATACAATATATTTAACGCAAACTTTTCTATTTGTTCATTTTTAATTTTTCAATGATTTAGTAGAATTAAATGCTAATTTCACATTTCAAAAAAATTCCAATGATTGATTTTAATAATGAAAAATAATGATTGATGTAACTGACCCCTTAAATTATATTATTTGACATTTAGAGCAGAGTTGCCCTTGGATCATTTTGTTGAGCAATGATTTTTTATTCTTTATTTTTAGGGAAAAATGATACCTTTAAACTTTTTTACATTTTTTGCGGTTGTTCATTTTTATTTCACGAAATTATGTTATGTTTTGCTAAGTATTTCTTTTTTAAGCGTATGTTATTATATAAATAAAAAATATTTCATTTCCAGTTAAAGGAAATAATACTTTTAAAAAAATGGCGAACATTTTAAACGATTTTGTAAAATTTTAAGGCGAGTTTTTGTAATTAGCTTAGCTTAAAAGATGAGTTACCTCATATAGAATGATTTAATATTAATTAAAAATAAACACCGAATGGTTACTTTAAAAGGCTAATTATAGCTACTATCATTGAAATCAATTGTTTGAATGGATATTTGACTGTCTCTTTTTGATTAGAAATGTTAATTATGTACTGATTGATTATGTATTTTTCTATTTTCCGGACGGAAATTCATTTTCCTGAACAGCTGATACTTTTATGTCCAAAGTTGAAACGAAACGTTCCACTGATTTGTGTTCCAATTTCACACAATTACAATGACAGATTTATGTCAGAAAATTTTAACGATCGTTACGCTATGGCCTATCAAAAAATTCCAATAATTGGTTTCAACGATGAAAACCAATGATAATATTGTAACTGGCCTAAAACTTTTAGCAATTTGCAAAATCCATATGACATCTTTAACTTAATCTTCTAAGGTTCTAAGAACAGTGGATTATATAAAGTGTGTTCAGTGACGCTGTGCTGGACTGGCTGTTCATTGAGGTTTTTTCTGTGCTGAACTGTTATACTTTCCTGTTCATTGACAAACCTAGAACAATTTAGAACAGGATTTTCTGTTCTTGCTTTTGAGTCAGATCAGGTTAGAACAGACTCGTGAGAAATGTCAAAATCGAAGTTGTCATTTTTTTTGTTTACGTTTTGCTTTGGCTGTGCTTTGTGTTTTTTTTTCTCGTGATTTAAAAAAATTAAAATAAAGTTATTTTGCCAATTTGTTTAATTTGTTTAATTAAATAATTATAAAATATAATATAATAACTTTCAATGCAATTTCTTTTACATTTCATCAAAGAAAAGGTAATAACATTCGTCACACTTTAATTCCAATCATCTGAAGAGGAATCCGACGAAAAATCACTATCGGTGTCGGAACCACTAACATTTTCATTTAGTATTATCTTAGCAATCACTTGATTTTCCATTTCAATAATTTTTAATAATATTTTTTCACAGTAAAAACACAAAAAATGAAAAAAAAAATAAGCGAGAAACGAAAAATTCACACAATTTGCAAATTGTTTTTTTTTTTTTTTTTTTTTTTTTGACAACTGACGTTTAACTGACTGTTCTAACTTGATCTGACGTTTCTCACGAAACTGTGCTGTTCTGATCTAGACAAAACCTCAGTGAACACAACTATAATCTAAAATCTAGTCTACAGTTGGGTTATTCCAATTAATTGGTCCGTTTAAGTTTGTTTTCTTTGTTTTTACGAATTTTCACTGTTTAGACATGTTCGGATGCCAGTTTTTTTTTAATAAAATATAACTAAAACACACATTCTAAATGTTGCCCTTAAATTGTCAAAACATTGAACTTAATTTTCGCGCAATAAATAAGCCTTCACAAAGGTATGATTTCTAAAATATGAACATTTTAAAATAGAAAAAAAAATACTCGATTTCAATCAGGAAATTTTCGTCCAGTGATAGAAATGTTCTATATAAAAAGCTATACCCAACTTGTCAAAAATTAAAATGATTGGTTTCATTGAAAATTTTGTTTCAAAATTTAAAAACGATTAAGAGAGTCTAATTTTGTATGTTTAGTGTAAAAGTAAAGCTTACGAATTGTTGATTTTGTTTTCTTAAAAAAAAAACATATATCTAACGCAAACTTTTCTATTTGTTCATTTTTAATTTTGTCAATGATTTAGTAGAAGTATTTTCAATGAATAGCTGATTGTTAATTTCACATTTCAAAAAAATTCCAATGATTGATTTTAATGATGAAAAATAATGATTGATGTAACTGACCCCTTAAATTATATTATTTGACATTTAGAGCAGGGTTGCCCTTCGATCATTTTGTTGAGCAATGATTTTTTATTCTTTATTTATAGGGAAAAATGATACCTTTAAACTTTTTTACATTTTTAGCGGTTGTTCATTTTTATTTCACGAAATTATGTTATGTTTTGCTAAGTATTTCTTTTTTAAGCTTATGTTATTATATAAATAAAAAATATTTCATTTCCAGTTAAAGGAAATAATACTTTTAAAAAAATGGCGAACATTTTAAACGATTTAGTAAAATTTTAAGGCGAGTTTTTGTAATTTACTTAGCTTAAAAGATGAGTTACCTCATATAGAATGATTTACTATTAATTAAAAATAAACACCGAATGGTTACTTTAAAAGGCTAATTATAGCTACTATCATTGAAATCAATTGTTTGAATGGATATTTGACTGTCTCTTTTTGATTAGAAATGTTAATTATGTACTGATTGATTATGTATTTTTCTATTTTCCGGACGGAAATTCATTTTCCTGAACAGCTGATACTTCTATGTCCAAAGTTGAAACGAAACGTTCCATTGATTTGTGTTCCAATTCCACACAATTCCAATGACAGATTTATGTCGGAAAATTTTAACGATCGTTACGCTATGGCCTATCAAAAAATTCCAATAATTGGTTTCAACGATGAAAACCAATGATAATATTGTAACTGGCCTAAAACTTTAAGCAATTTGCAAAATCCATATGACATCTTTAACTTAATCTTCTTAGGTTCTAAGAACAGTGGATGATATAAAGTGTGTTCAGTGACGCTGTGCTGGACTGGCTGTTCATTGAGGTTTTTTCTGTGCTGAACTGTTATACTTTCCTGTTCATTGACAAACCTAGAACAATTTAGAACAGGATTTTCTGTTCTTGCTTTTGAGTCAGATCAGGTTAGAACAGACTCGTGAGAAATGTCAAAATCGAAGTTGTCATTTTTTTTGTTTACGTTTTGCTTTGGCTGTGCTTTGTGTGTTTTTTTTCTCGTGATTTAAAAAAAATTAAAATAAAGTTATTTTGCCAATTTGTTTAATTTGTTTAATTAAATAATTATAAAATATAATATAATAACTTTCAATGCAATTTCTTTTACATTTCATCAAAGAAAAGGTAATAACATTCGTCACACTTTCATTCCAATCATCTGAAGAGGAATCCGACGAAAAATCACTATCGGTGTCGGAACCACTAACATTTTCATTTAGTATTATCTTAGCAATCACTTGATTTTCCATTTCAATAATTTTGAATAATATTTTTCACAGTGAAAACACAAAAAAATGAAAAAAAAATAAGCGAGAAACGAAAAATTCACACAATTTGCAATTTGTTTTTTTTTTTTTTGACAACTGACGTTTAACTGACTGTTCTAACTTGATCTGACGTTTCTCACGAAACTGTGCTGTTCTGATCTAGACAAAACCTCAGTGAACACAACTATAATCTAAAATCTAGTCTACAGTTGGGTTATTCCAATTAATTGTTCTGTTTAAGTTTGTTTTCTTTGTTTTTACGAATTTTCACTGTTTAGACATGTTCGGATGCCAGTTTTTTTTAATAAAAAGGAATTGTAAAATTACTAGTTAGCAAAACCAAAAACAACAATAAAGGTTTAAAATTTTGGAATCGCTTAGTAAATTGCCAAATATTTTGAACATCGTTTTTTTAGTAATTTTTTTTTGTATTGAATTAGTTGGAAGTTATAACCAAACTTTGAAAGACACAATGTGAAATTAAAACAACAAATTTTTGGAACACAAAAATAGATCCAATCATAAAGAAGGATTTGGCTTTATTGTTCCAATGCAAGTAAATACCCTGATGAGGGTAAAAATAAAATACAGCTGATATTTCCGTTGTCAAGATTTCAAAAAAAAAATAATAGAACAACTATACACAATCTCAATTGAATTAGGTCGTGCAATGCTCTAATTTTTTTTAATTAATTCCATTATCATAAAATATACTCTCGTTTTTTTTTCAAAATCCCTCTCTAATCTCATCATGCCCACATATTTAGTTAGGTTCAATTACCCCTAGACCTAATTTTGTAATGTGAATTGAGTTCGTATTCATTGTTCTCAAATATGGTGATAAAAATTAAAACTGCATTCTCCGATAAAACAAAAGAGAAGAAAAATTAAAAAAAAACTTTTCTACCACAAAGCTCCCGCAATAATTTTATTATTTTATCAGAGAAGCGGAACTTCTTTTGATATTAAAATGAAAAAAAAAAGAAGAATTTAGAAGAAAAACAAACAAAATAAATCAGATCGAAAAATAAAGCAAACAGTTTTGGGTTGGGATTTAAAAAAATAAAAAAAAAACCTTCTACTGTTTATCCCTCTCAAACGGTTCTAATAAGTCCTTGCTTTTATGGCCACCAAATTAAACCGCTTTGCAAACATTCCACACGTAAGAGGAATAGGGAGTAGATTTATATGTGGGTCCTCCACAATTTTATGCCATTCCTATTTTCAAACTTCCATCATCAACTTCAACACCCAGAGTTTCTCTCTGGCTATGACTATGCCTTGCCTCGGTTCTGTTTGGCATCGGCTCTTTAGCTATAAGCTGCAAGTCGACAAAATGTTAGATTGCAGATAGCACCTCATTAAATGGTGGAAAATGGAATATGGAAAATCTTTTTTGTTGTTTTGTTCGTAGTACTCAAATCTCTAGTATTCTTTATACACTTCGTTGTCGTTGCCGTCGTCGTCGTTATCGTCAAGCGTCAAGGTATTGTTTTTGTTCGCCTCGCCGCCATAGTCGCTTCTGTTTGATTCGAAAACGAATATAGGGTATGTTTGTACATTCTTTGTCTCCAAATATATAATTCGGTATGTGATGTGTAGAAGATTTGTATCTAATGGGTGATTTTTTTGAGGTTAGGATTTTCATGCATTAGTATTTGACAGATCACGCGGGATTTCAGACATGGTGTCAAAGAGAAAGATGCTCAGTATGCTTTGACATTTCATCATGAATAGACTTACTAACGAACAACGCTTGCAAATCATTGAATTTTATTACCAAAATCAGTGTTCGGTTCGAAATGTGTTTCGCGCTTTTTTATCGACAAATTTTGTTCAGCGATGAGGCTCATTTCTGGTTGAATGGCTACGTAAATAAGCAAAATTGCCGCATTTGGAGTGAAGAGCAACCAGAAGCCGTTCAAGAACTGCCCATGCAACCCGAAAAATGCACTGTTTGGTGTGGTTTGTACGCTGGTGGAATCATTGGACCGTATTTTTTCAAAGATGCTGTTGAACGCAACGTTACGGTGAATGGCGATCGCTATCGTTCAATGCTAACAAACTTTTTGTTGCCAAAAATGGAAGAACTGAACTTGGTTGACATGTGGTTTCAACAAGATGGCGCTACATGCCACACAGCTCGCGATTCTATGGCCATTTTGAGGGAAAACTTCGGAGAACAATTCATCTCAAGGAATGGACCGGTAAGTTGGCCACCAAGATCATGCGATTTGATGCCTTTAGACTATTTTTTGTGGGGCTACGTCAAGTCTAAAGTCTACACAAATAAGCCAGCAACTATTCCAGCTTTGGAAGACAACATTTCCAAAGAAATTCGGGCTATTCCGGCCGAAATGCTCGAAAAAGTTACCCAAAATTGGACTTTCCGAATGGACCACCTAAGACGCAGCCGCGGTCAACATTTAAATGAAATTATCTTCAAAAAGTAAATGTCATGGACCAATCTAACGTTTCAAATAAAGAATCGATGAGATTTTGCAAATTTTATGCGTTTTTTTAAAAAAAAAAGTTCTCAAGCTCTTAAAAAATCACCCGATATATATTTGTTCATCGTTTCGTTAAAACGTTAAAAGGGCTTCCGTCATTAATGCCTTGCCTTATATGTACTCCTCACCATCAGAAATATGTAGGCCTAGGTATAGGCACGCGTTAGCTTTTTGGATTATGATGAAAATGTTAACAAGTGAGGGGTGTGTACGCCGTACGGTATACCTACGCGAGTATTGCGTTTTTTTAGAATGTAAATTTTAAAATGGGCGCGTGAAACATTTTTATTTGGAACGAGTTATTATTTTAATGCATTCTTTTTCTTGGTATATTGAAAGCAATTTTCTATGACGAGCGAATGCTTCTGTACTTTAACTGACCTAGTTATTCATACGCTTCTACATCTATGATGGTATAAAAGATGACAACATTTAATGGCAAGGGGTTAGGCCTTTCAAATGAGAATTTCAAAGGAAAGGTCAACAAATGTTCCATAAGTAACGAGAGGCAGCATGAATTATGGTCCACCCCCTCTATCCCCACTGTCCAACGTTCATAGAGTAAGTAGTATTAAAACCGTGTCACTACACCAGGTGCTCTATAATTTGTCTTTCATTTCCATAGTGAAGTGCAGTGGGCTAAATGTTACAAGGAAAGTGGGTCATAAGTCCATAATTACAAGTATCGTACTGCCGGCGGCGCGCGACGTGGTGCAGCAAGTGTTCCTAATTGTATTTGAAAACACTGAAGTCCCGAAGTACTTAAAACATTACAACTTTTCTTAAAAGCTGGCTTTCTGATCACATGCATAAAAAGAGGCTGGTATGCGACCCACGCTGATAACTTCCCATCCCGTCTTTCGATTTGTCTTTGTCTTACTTAAAATTTTGTCTATATGAATCAATTTTTACCAAACTTGCGTACTATTTTTTGAAGGTTTTATTTTTTTTATGAAAAAAAGGACTGTTGGATTTTTATAAAAAAAATTACTGAATATCGAAAACAATATTTTCTGTGAAATAAAATAAGTTTGAAGCCAATATTTTTAATTTTTGAAAAGCTATTTGAGTCGAAAGTAAATTTTTACCAAGTTCTAGTATTATTAATTTTTACCAAGTTCTAGTATATTATAAAATAAGTTTAAAGCCAATGTCTCAAATTTTTGAAAAGATATTTACGTCGAAAATTAATTTTTAACAACTTTTGTTAAATTTTTTTTTTCGGTTTTTAATTTTTTGTAAAAAAAACTGTCAATTAGATTTTTTTCAAAATTTTATTGGATGTTAACAACAACATTTTTTGAAAGATAAAAGCAGTTTAAAGCCAATATGTCAAAGTTTTTAAAAGATATTTGAGTCGAAAATCAATTTTTACAAACTTTGTTAATGTTTTTTTGGTTTTTAATTATTTGTAAGAAAAACTGTCAATTCGATTTTTTCAAAACCTTACTGAATGTTGACAACAATATTTTGAAAGATAAAAGCAGTTTAATGTTGGCTTTAAACTGCTTTTATCTTTCTCAAAGTTTTGAAAAGATATTTGAGTCGAAAATCAATTTTTACCAACTTTTATTAATTTTTTTTTTTTTTTGTTTTTATTTTTTGTAAGAAAACTGTCCATTTGATTTTTCTCAACATTTTTCAGAATGTTGAAAATAATATTTCTTATAATATACAATAAGTCTGTAGCCTTTATCTCAAGTTTTTGAAAAGATATTAGAGTCGAAATTCAATTTTTCCCAACTTTGAGTAATGTTTTTTTTAGGTTTTTATTTTTTTATAAAAAAAACTGTAAATAGGATTTTTCTCAAAATTTTATCAGATGTCAAAAACATTCTTCGTTGCACAAAATTGTTTTGGAGATGAAATCATATTTTGGTCGTAAAATTTTCGAGGTGACACATTTTTTTTTCAGTTTTTTTTTTATTTATAAAAAAAATCGTTAATTTGATTTTTTTCCAAAAATATACTTGTTTTGTATTTCGGTGCAGTTAATAATATTAAATTTAATTCAAGTCTCTAGCGTCATTGGTTCATGAGATATTTAGGGTTTACCAAAATGTTCACCTTTTTTTAAACTGCTATGGTAAAAAAACCACCAACGCAATTTTCTTGAGAGCCCTTTCTGCATCTTTCTGCCTTATTATCTGTAGAACAAAATTTATTTGAAGTCGATATCTCTTCTTTTTTTTTATAATAAGCAAACACTCAAGGGGATATTACTACCCTTATTATGCAGATGCACAGTGTGAGCACTAGGAAGAGGAGAGAGGGTTTAAAAGGAGATGTCGGTGCACATTGGTTTTGAATTCCTGAATATTGCAATGACTAGGAAAGACAGAGTGTGGTAAGGCATTCCACATTCGCGTAGTACGGCTAAAGAACGAATCTCTGTATTTGACAGTACGGCCGAAGTTGGGCTCGAGGGTATACTGATGAGCATTCCTAGAAGCGCGAGTTTTACGGTTGAACTGTTTAAGGGGAGGAATGCAACTGGCTATTTCACTAGAGCATAAGCCGTTAAAGTAACGGTAAAAAAGAGGGTGGAGTGCCATAACCCCCGCGGCATTAACCCCCGCGGGGGTTAATTCCCAAATGAATGGGAATTAACACCCGCGGGGGTTAATTCCTTTTTCAAGTGGCATTAATCCCCACAAGAAAAAGGAAATAACCCCCGCGGGTATTAATTCCCATTCAGAAATGGCTTTAACCCCCATTTTTTCTTTTGTTTTAGCTTTGCTGTACAATAGTAAACAAATAAAGGAAAAATTAATAATTATATAGGTATAAAATGCACAACAAAGTTGCGATCTTGTTCCTTGAGTTGAAGTTTAAAATAATGTATTTAAATATTTTTGGAAAATAATTCTTATTTTGTTTTACGCATTTTTAAATGTACTTAAACCTTTAACTTAAACAGAAATAAAGTACATATTCTTTTTAGAAATGGTGAGTTTTCAAAATGGAATTGAGAAAGCTATGACATACCTTCCTATAACAAATAAACAAAAAATACGGGTGATGTGAAATAGTAACAAATGAAATAACACCAAATTTCAAATTTGGCCTTATTTCGTTGTTCAAAACGAAATAAAACCAATTGGGCTTTATTTCGATTTATAAAATAAAATAAGGCCAAAAAATAAAGGAAACAACGCCGAATATTTTAAAATTCGTAAACTTTAATAAAAAAAATTTAAAGTTCACTTTTTTACATACAAAACACGCAAAAATGGTTGATTTATTGTCTAGAATAGCTACTTTTGCTAAAAAGTTTTTTTTGAATTGATAGCACGGTGGCGGCGTACTAACAGCTTGGTATGTAAGGGGGGCCATGCTGCCCCCCTGCAACCCCCCTGCTTGGGATCACTATAGGATTTGGGGTGAGTGCGAGTTTGGGTATATGCAAAGAACACGAATGCGTTGTGATTCTTTCATAACTGTGAGCCATACTTGCTTTTTTTTTGTTGGGAATTTCTTTGATTTTAGTGCTCAAATGCAAGAGTTTTTTGCATATACCCAAACTCGCACCCACCCCAAATCCTATAGTGTTCCCAAGCAGGGGGGTTGCAGGGGGGCAGCATGCCCCCCCTTACATACCAAGCTATTAGTACGCCGCCGTGCTATCAATTCAAAATGATTAAGATACATTTTTTTTATTGTTGAAGTTGTTATTTTATTTTTTAAATTTTTGTTTTATTTTGAAAAATAAATGAAGAAATAATTTTGTTCCTTTATGTTTGTTGTTTTTTTATTAACGTGGGGCTTATTTCCAGTTATAATTGGGCATTAACCCCCACATAAAAAGGGAATTAACCCCCGCGGGGATTAATGCCATTTGAAAAAGGAATTAACCCCCGCGGGGTTTAATTCCCAATTGAATGGGAACTAACCCCCGTGGGGGTTAATGCCGCGGGGGTTATGGCACTCCACCAAAAAAGAGTCAGACAAGAGACCTTACGACGATGTTCAAGCGTAGTAAATGAACTTATGATGATATTGTCATCTATCAATTTAAATGCTCTACGCTCAATACTATCCAAGAGGCTTAAGTAAGTTGCAGCAGCACCAGCCCAGAGATGGGAGTTATACTCAAGCTTTGGACGTATATAAGTCTTGTAAATAACAGCCAGATCAGAGGGGGAGAAAAACTTCTTGCATCGCCTTAGAAAACCCAAACATCTTGCGGCATTTTTGGCGACATCGCGTATGTGTTCGTTCCACAAAAGATGGTTGGTGATACACATACCGAGAATATCGACATGTTCAGTCTCCTCGATGCAAGTGCCATCCATGGATAATGGCAATTGGGGTATATCTCGCTTTAACGATACAAGACAGCATTGCGTTTTCGAAGCATTAAATTCCACGCGGTTTTTTAATCCCCATTGTAGAATGCTGTTTAGGTCGGAATTTAATGAACTTATCATATTTTGTCGTTGCAGTTCCACATCCGAAGAAGAGGGATGTGAGTCTGAAAACGAATATGAAAAGCTAAGAGTACTATCGTCAGCGAAACAATGTATTGGATTAGAAGTTGCAGACAGGAGATCATTAATAAAAATGAGAAAGAGTGTTGGAGATAGAACAGAGCCCTGGGGCACACCAGCATTTATTTTGTGGTTTTCAGACTTGAACCCATCCAATACTACTTGTATTGAACGATCCGAAAGGTAATTACTAATCCAATGAAGCAGGGATTCGTGAAAACCGAAAGCACGCATTTTCGATAAGAGGGCCTGATGCCAAACCCTATCAAATGCTTTTGAAATATCAAGTGCAATAATCTTACTTTCTCCAAAGCGATGTAAAGATTTGCTCCACTGTTCGGTGAGATGAACCATGAGATCACCAGTGGACCTATTGCTGCGAAAGCCGTACTGCCGGTCATTATGAAGCTTTCGGTCTTCGAGATATTTCTTAAGCTGATAATTTATCAGCGTTTCCATGACCTTGGAAAGAAGGGACGTAAGTGCAATCGGTCGATAATTAGAGGGTGAGGAAGATTCGCCTTTTTTGGGAATAGGCTGGACAAATGCAGTTTTCCATCCACTCGGAACGAGACCTGAGGAGTAGGACAGATGAAAAAGCTTACGCAGTGGTTTTGCCAGCGTTGAAGAACACCTCTTCAGAACAATAGCGGGGATACCATCCGGACCAGCGGATTTATGTGTGTTTAGATCTCTTAGGACTCTTGCCACAGTACGAGTGCGAAAAAAGATTGGTCCCATAGAATCACTCACTCGCTCAAGTACAGGCGGAGTCATAACACTCACTGGCAGCGTAGAATTGGCGGCGAACTGCCTAGCAAAGAGATTAGCTTTCTCTAAAGAGCTAACAAATGGAGTGTCATTGACAACGAGCGTAGGAACCGAAGAAGATGAAGAATTCACCATGTTTTTTACAAATGACCAAAAATTTTTACTGCCTTTGGGACATTGCAGTATTTTTTGCCGTAATTTTTGGTCATGTAAAAATTTGGTTCGTCGAATATGGGCGTTGCAGGCCTTCCTGGTTTGTTTGAACTTTTTCCGGCTTTCCTCAGTACGGTTGGCTTTATAGCAACGGAAACTTACCTCTTTGGCCCTAATAACCTCTTTACAGCTCGCATCAAACCATGTGTTTTCCTTAGGTCTGATACTTTTAACCCTATTCGGAATAAAAGTTCTCATTCCCAGGAGAATTAAACTTGTGATCATATCAGCGCTGGCGTCAACGTCACTATCGAGGAAGCAAAGTGACCAGTTAAAGATCCTGAAGTAATTATTGAGACCGTCCCAGCTGGCTTTCTCGTATTGCCAAACGGTTCTCGTAGGAGCTCTTTCTTTAACTGGAGAGTTTTTACACGAGAAATTAGCTGATATGACACAATGGTCAGATGTGCCTAGAGGAGATAGAACACTAACAGTGTACTTATCAGGGTCAGAGGTAAGAAACAAGTCAAGAGTGTTTTCTGCTCGACCTTCAACGTCCGATATTCGGGTGGGCTCGTTGACCAGCTGAGTTAGGTGGTTCAATTCTTGAGCTATGGATGCCGAAAAAAAAACGTCGCGAACGTACAGACGTACGAACGTACGTACACACGCACGCACAGACATCTTTCTAAAAATCTTTTATTTCGACTCTAGGGACCTTGAAACGCCGAGAAATGTCAAAATTTTCAATTTGACAAATCGGACCCATTACAATAACTTCAATGTTAGAAGTTAAAAATAATATTTTCGGTAGAGTATTAGAGTCCATAAATTATAATACATTTTGAGTAAGATACACAAAGTTTGAAGTCAATATCTTTCTTCGCTCTCAAGATATTTGAGTTGAAAAAACATTTTTCATAAGTTTTTGTAAGTTTTCGTTTTTGTACAAGGCATATGTATATAACATTAGGAAGTAGCGGTGGAAATAAAAAGATAGCAGCTTAGCCCCATTCAAACGTTCATGGATTTGTATTCCCTCGAAAATATCAGTATGTATTTGCAGAAGGTTCTACTTTTTTGTTTGAATAAGAACAAAACTGTGGCTTGTCGAATGGTCTCAAGTACGTATCGTGAGCCCGCTATTAGTGAGATAACGTGTCGATAGTTCAAGAATTGTGACTTTAACAGAATTGGAGACATTGCTGAGCAAAGACTCGCATCAAACTCAAGAAGAATTGGAAAATTCATTAGGAGTGACACAGCAAGAAATTTTAAAACGTCTCAAAGCCATGAGTATGATTCAGAAAGAATAAAATATAGGGTTTCTAATGAGTTGAAAACAAGACATTGAATCGGCGGCGGCGGTGTTTAAAGTGTTTGTGAACAGTTGCTTCCGCGAAAAAAGGAAGGGATTTCCGCATCGTGTTGTGACCAGTGACAGAAAATGGATTCATTAGCCGTACTTCCACGTATACGCACGGCTACACTGAATATTCATGTGTCCAAGATCATGTTCTGCATTTGGCGGAACCAGCTCGGCATCGTGTACTATGCGCTGTTAAAACCAAGTGAAACAATCATAGGTGACCGTTATCGAAGGCATTATTATTGCATTTGAGCCGAGAATTAAGAGGTGCGGGGAAATAAATCCACGGGAACTAACTCCACTGAGGGATTTAGTGCCCACTTAGTGAGAACTAAATCCACTTTAGTAAAGTGGATTTAGTTCCCATGCTGTGATTTAAGTTCTCCTTGAGTTTGAAATTAATTCCCACTTTTTAAAAGAAGAAGCGAGTAGAATAAGGCGCAGGGACATAGGGCCCAGGGACATAACGCCCAACTTTTTTTTTTGGGGCTTATGTCTCACTTCGGTGGGACATAAAACCGAAATCTTATTTGGGCCCTAAGTCCCACCCAAGTAAGACCGAAGCCCCAAATAAAAATTTTGGGACTAATGTCCCACTTAATAAGAATCACCAAATGACACAACTTGGAGCACTTTAAAACAAAAATTTGGGGACAATGTTTTATTAGTTTTTTATCACCTTGCTCATCAACAACTAAGCTCCCCTTGCAATTTTGACCATAATAGCAAATGTAACGTGAAATATTATTTCGAGTATATTTTTGAACATAAATTTGTTTTTCTTCACGGTCATAAATTAACACACTATTTTTACGAAACCCGGTACTAAATTCAATTTTATTTTCAATGCTTTTAATTTTTTATTTTAATTTTATTCACACTACGCACTGTTTTCTTAAATTGCTTAAGACTGATATTCGACTGTACTCATCAAAATCGAACAAGTTTCAAGAATCTGATAACTAACTGTAATTTGAAGCTCTTGTTGTTAGAAATTAGTTCCCTCTTCATATTTTTGAATGTGTACTAAATTCCCATAAGAAAGTGGAGTTCGTTCCCACTTAGCATGGGAACTAAATCCACTTTACTAAAGTGGATTTAGTTCCCACTGAGTGGAAACTAAATCCCTCAGTGGAGTTAGTTCCCGTGGATTTATTTCCCCGAATTAAGAGACAAACGGCCGACCCCACCCGCATTATTTTCCAGATTTCGTCTGATTATCACTTGTTTCGATCAATGGGCCATGACCAACAGCTTACCCTTGTAAGCACTTTTTTTTCAAAAAAGGGTCATATTTTGGGAAACAATTTTGTACACGTGGTAAAAAAAAGTTGACAAGTGTAATTTTTGAAATAATAGCATTTAACAACAATATTTTGCATATATAAACATGCATATGATTAAATAAGTTTGATTTAAATATTTGTTTTTGCTACGGAGAAAACCAACTCTTACCAATTTTTGTAGCATTTTTTGAGAGTTTTTATTTCTTTTGAAAAAAATATCACTTTGATTTTTCTAAAAATTATACCTGATGTCAAAAACGCTATTCTTTTAACTATACAATTATTTTGGAGGCAATATCAATTTTCTTGCAGTACCCCTGGCGTGATGGTTAGTGCGTAAGACTGTCATTTCAGAGGTCTTGGGTTCAATTCCTGCTAAATTGTTTTTTTTTTACTGCCTCTTTCGAGGATTTAACGAATCCTCCAACAGTTATTCTTTTCATGGAAAGCTCTAATTATACGTTCGGATTCGGTATACAAACTGTAGGTCCCCTCCATCCCTGAAATGACTTGGCCCTAGTGTTCTACGGACTATAGCTTCACTAAATTTATTTAATATGGGAGCGGTGCGAAACGTATTTTAAAAAACTGTATGGTCAAAATTCTGTATGATACTAATGGTATGGTCATACTGTATGTTTAATATTCTGTATTTCAAAATACTGTACATTTAAAATACTGTGTCTCAAAATGCTGTATTTCAAAATAGTGTATCTAATAATACTGTATAATACTGGAAGTTTTCACAGATCAATTAGTTTGGTGCAATTGTTAATGCAATTGTTGATTATGGTAGGAACAATTCATGTACATAGGAACAATTCATGCAATGAGAGATACAAATAACTAAGAAGAAGAAAATGAAAAAGAGAAAAGAAAACGAAGATACCATTTATATTATTTTTGTTTTTATTATTTCAGAGACTTATGATTTATGAATTATCATTGTATGTTATTGTTCAAGGGAGTATATTAAAACATTATGCTAATACATAATTATTATGATGTTTTCTTAGAAAAAGTATTCTGTTTTCAAAATTCTGTATTTCAAAATGCTGTAAATAAGGCTAAAAAATAAAAGTCGTTTTGATTGTCAAAACGATTTTTATTGTTTAGCCTTATATACAGCATTTTGAAATACAGAATTTTGATAAACAGCACTTTGAAATACAGAATTTTGAGATACAGCATTTTGATCATGCAGTATTTTATACATACAGTATTTTGAAATACAGTATTTTGAGATACAGTATTTTAAATACAGTATTTGGATCCATACAGTATTTTGATCCCAACCCATTTAATATGAATTTTTGACAAATATCTTTTTTTTCAGTTTTTAATAGAAAAAAACGCTAGTTGCATCGAAGTTTTTCTAGTTAAATTAAAGTTGATAGCGATATTAGTATATTAGTTCGAGAGATATGTACATTATGTATTTGGTGTTAATCAAATTCTTCAATTTGTTTCGACAATTTTTTTGAAAGTAATTTCTTCATCTTTTAATGTCGATATCTTCTAGCGACCTTGAAACGTCAAGAAATGTAAAAAAAAAAAACAAAAATCTAACCAATTTAAATTACCTTCTATGGGAACTTACTTTAAAAATTCTTCGAAAATTCTTGAAAATAGTTCTGATGATCATCAATATACATATGTATATGTAGGTATTTAGTGCTTTATACACAGAATTTATTCAACTGTCTCATTTGTAAGCATTTCTAAATTCTACATACATACATACGTCACACCTATTTATATTTTCTTATCAAAGAATTCCCACCAATGCCAGACAAGTTTCTAACATAAAGCATGTACATAAGTAGTTCACCGCTATCATCTTTCTTCCCTCATACCCAGAGTTCACACTTTAAAATTCCCACACCGCAATAGTTGTTCCAATTTTTCCAACAACAAAAAAATACATAAACCATAAATTTTAATTTTAAAAAATATTAAACCTAATCATATAACAAATTGAACACTTAAAAAAGAAAACATTCTACATAATGTATAGATGTTTCTATGCATTGACCTTAACCTATGATCTCAATTTAAACTTGCATAATTTAATAGTCGATAAATTTAAATGAAGCAATTTTGATTGAAATTCTAATTCGAATTTTGATAACCCTATCAATTTTTGTATCATATATTCCTAGTGTACAATTACAGCACATAATGACGATTGACGACTTATTTGTTACCGTATGAATAAAAACTAAACTGTCTTTTGATTTTCATTCTTTAAATTTGTAAGGAACTTCAATAGCGCGCCTACGAGTATAAAGTTAAAATGAATAAAACTGATTTTTAAAAAAGGGTTGCCACTTCACTTTATTATATTAGTGATCTAGTTCAGAAGTCAAAGCATTCTTGCAACATCATACAAATGAACTGTCAAATTGTGTATAGGCGGAAAATGATGTAATTAGGCGTATGACACATGTGGTATCTCAGAGAACTAAAAACTCTGACAGTTTTCTGAACCTATTGTAACGGGTGTTATGTGTGTTTTTATCGTTGTCGCCTAATATTTCACATTATTTTGAGAGACACCTGTAATAGTCAGAAATATAGCAAATAATTTATAGACCTATAAAGAGTACCTTTCTGAACAGTCAAAATAAAACTAAGCCATAATTATTTTTTTCTTGTTTTCTTAGACTTGATTGACCAAATTTTTGTCTTTCACTTCCGTGAATAACATAACCAGGGTACTCTTTAATTCCGAAAGCAAAACTTAACTAAAACCAAGAAACCGACCCAATGGTCTGTTTACATTTTCTCATTTTGGTCCAACAACTGCGGTAAGCTTGCGTCATTCCTTCTACCTTATAACACGACTTGTATTGATAATTTTTTGTATCGTTCAAATACCTTACGGAGATGTTATGTTCTCCATTTAAAAATAACTCCGATATCTGAACACGTCTTATTTAACGTTTTACGAACAAATAAATTATGGTATTCAAGCAAAGTGTTAAGCAAAAACACTCTTGTAAAGATATAAATCTTCGGTAGCCATATTGGTTTGCCTACAAGGTAAACCGGAAACTGGCCTCATAAAGTATTTCTTAGTGTGCGTGTAATTTCTCCTCTAATTTATGAAATTTCCCCTAAAAACTCAGTAAATGTGTCTATGTATGCGTGAAAACTCGCCAATTTTACTCATTGAATTCTTCCACATTACAAATACAACAATGTAAACAAATGGGTTTTGAAGGGAGATACGTACGAAAGATTTATATCTTCATATAGAGTGTTTTTGATGTTAAGCTTATAAATTGTGTAAAATAATAAGTTTACACAAAAGTCTGCGAGAACGCCCTTTTAATTCGTTCGTTCGTTAAATGTCAAAAATGTTTTTGCGCTCACAAAAATAATTTCGTTTTTTTTATGAACTTGTACAAAATTTTAAAAAGTTAATATTTAAAGATGTCAAAATAAGCAACAAAAAGAAATTCGTTCGATTATATGTATGTATGTACAAATCGTTTTAAATGATTTACATATTTTAAAACTACTCGGAACAAATTTTAGATTGTGTATTTTCCTTAACGAAAGTGGAAATTCTTCTAATCAAATGTCACAATCACATTTGTTTAATTTTACCAAACAAAATTCGGATGATTCCATCAAAGTTCTTGGATAATTTTAACCAAATTGTGTAAACCATTTTTCATATAAATTGGTAATCTTACGCGACGTTTAACATTTCTTTTTCCCTTACATTATTTTATTCATAGCAGTTCGTCAGGAAAACGAAATAAATCAAATTTATCATTTTGTTGAAAGTGACATTTACCTATGTATCCATTTTTGATTTTGTCAGTTTCTGTAATATAATGACATTTAATTCCTTTGAATGGCTCAATTTCACTTCTCAGCAATTTATATCGCTACATTTCATTAAAAACAAATATATTTCTGTATTATTTTCACCTTCGAGTGTGAGAAGTCACCACTAGAGTTCAAACTGTCAAAAAAACAGGTTATGATGAACTAGGCGGTGTTCCTAGTTTACTTCAAAGTCATTTTTTTGACAGTTTGAAACTTTATGTGTTGTGTTATGTTGTGTTGAATAAGTTTTTAGTGGCAACCCTAGATTTAATCACAAAAACACACTCAAAGACGATCTTCTTCTTCAAAGAGAAGAGAAGGCAAAATCAACAAAAATCAACTGTCACTCAATTAAGATAGCATGTCATCTTTTACTTTTTGTTTTTCTCAATTGAAATCAATCGACGCGATCATTTTGTGGTATTTTGTTTGTAATTTCTTCTAAATAAGCGGGTTATTTTTTGTATTTGATATTTTATTTTGATTATCTGATAATTTAAAACTTACCTAGAGCAATAAATGCTGTAATAAATGTTATCCACTTTATAATAGAATATCCCATTTTAATGGAGTTTTTCTGCTTCTGATGTATTAGCGAGATTGATTTAACTTTAATCCTAGAATTAATTTTCTTCACTCGAAGCACTTAACTCTTGAATTTATAATATATACCTATAGATAGGTATATAAACTCTTTAATTAGCACTAAATTTTCTTAACTTTTATTTTTTTTTTGTTATCAATTTATTAATTTTTGCAATTATAGCACTTCACAATAATACTAAATTTAATTTAGACACCACACACTCGATCGATGGATCCCTATCGAAAGATCGCTGTTATTTAGAGCTGACCCGGACGAACACGAGATTTTGTATTAAGTTGCCGCGAACGCAAGCGAATTTACGCGCGTTGTTGGTGCGAACTGAAATGAAATAAAAACAAACATATATAAGTTTAATTAATAATAATGTTTATTAGATCGTTTTTAAAGATGAACTTGCAAACATTTACCTACAGTTTACATTTCATTGCTTGTGTAAGACCTCATACGATTGCCATTGTATTTAGGCCTTATTTTGAAGATAATAATTGTGCCCTTTGTAATTTTTAGTAGGTATGAAACATTTAGTTTGACACATGAAATGCTTTAATATACCTAACTAGTGTAAAGTTTATGTACGTTTAATTAAATAAACTATATCCAATAAGGCTTATTCTGCTTGAAGGTCACTTTAACTCTTTGCAAACCAAAGCCAAGTTAAAATAAACTCAACTCGGGAAGTGGAGTTTAGTATAAATTTGGGACAAAACAGCAGTTTCACTGATATCTCCAGAGCTGTTAAATTATGGGGGTTTTCATGGGTAAAATAAATCAATTTATTTCTGATTAAGGTCTGTCAAAACACAAATTTCCCCTAAGGTAAAATAAATTGATTTATTTTTGATTTAAGATCAAATCTAAAAATTTGGATTTTTTGGCAGATTTAACCGTCTTTATACTAATTCTAATACAATTGTCAGCTGTCACCTTAACAGATACAAGAAAGATAACAGACCTGTTTAAAAATGACAGCTCTATCACACTCGTTAACACATACACGAAGTTTTACAAATACAATGACAAGAAAAAAAAAACGTTCCATAACGGAAATGTGTGTTTTTTAATGGCTTGTGACTTCAACTAAATTTCAACTGAATTCGAACTTTCAGCCCAAATGACAACGAAAATTCCTCTCTATTTCAACTCGTGTACCTACTCAATTCTGCTTCTTAGGGAATTAACATACAGTGAACCAAAAAAAAAGTTGTACAGTCGATTTTCTTTTGTTAAAATGCAATTACGAGTATGGAGTTAATTGCAATAAAAAAAATAAAAAAAAAAAACAAAATACGGGAGCAGATCGAAATGCTGTATTTTAAAATACTGTATGGTCAAAATTATGTATGATACTTTACGATACTGTATGGTCATAATACTGTATGGTTAATATTCTGTATTTCAAAATACTGTACATTTAAAATACTGTGCCTCAAAATGCTGGGGTGGAATCGCGTAAGGTGATTGTTGATTGTTGACCATCAAAATGGATGATTTTGCTCCACGTAAGGTGATTATCAAATTGACTATCACTTTTTTGCTATGGTTATTTAGTGACAGCTATTTAGATGTCACTTTCATATATTTTGATTAATTTTTTGTGAGAAAGATAATTTGTGTGAACTTCAGCTCCACTATAAATTTTAAATTTAGTGAAAAAAGTGAAAAGATATCAAAGTTAAAATAAAAAAAAGAGGCTGGGATGCGACCCACACTGATAACTTCCCATCCCGTCTGTCGATTTGTCTTGCTTAAAAGTTTGTCTATATGTATCAATTTTTACCAAATTTGCGTACTATTTTGTGTAGATGTTATTTTTGTATGAAAAAACGGACTGTTGAATTTTTATTAAAAAAATTACTGAATATCAGAAACAATATTTTCTGTGAAATAAAATAAGTTTGAAGCCAATATTTGTAATTTTTGAAAAGCTGTTTGAGTCGAAAATAAATTTTTACCAAGTTTTAGTATTGTTTTTTTGTTAGGTTTTTATTTTTTGTAAAAAACCTGTTAATTAGATTTTTCTCAAAATTTTACTGAATGTTGACAACAATATCTCAAAGTTTTAAAAAGATTTTGAGTCGAAAAACAATTTTTAGCAACTTTTATTAATTTTTTTGTTTAGGTTTTTATTTTTTGTAAAAAAAACTGTCAATTCGATTTTCCTCAAAATTTTATCGAATGTTGAAATAAATATTTCTTATAAGTTAAAATTAGTCAGAAGCCGTTATCTCGAAGTTTTGAAAAGATATTTGAGTCGAAAATCAATTTTTACCAACTTTTATTAATTTTTTTTTAGGTTTTTATTTTTTGTAAAAAAAACTGTCAATTCGATTTTTCTCAAAATTTTATCAGATGTCAAAAACATTATTCTTCATTGCACAAAATTGTTTTGGGGATGAAATCATATTTTAGTCGTAAAATTTTCGAGGTGACAATTTTTTTTCAGTTTTTTTGATTTATAAAAAAAACCGTTAATTGGATTTGTTTCCAAAAATATAATTGTTTTGTATCACGTTACAATATATAATATAAAATTTAATTCAAGTCTCTAGCGTCATTGGTTCATGAGATATTTAGGTTTGTCCAAAATTTTCACCTTTTTTTAAACTGCTATGGTAAAAAAACCACCCACGCAATTTTCTTGAGAGCCCTTTCTGCATCTTTCTGCCTTATTATCTGTATAACAAAATTTATTTGAAGTCGATATCTCTTCTGGTTCTTGAGCTATGGACGACGAAAAAAACGTCGCGAACGTACGGACGTACGGAAGTACGGACGTACGTACACACGCACGCACAGACATCTTTCTAAAAATCTTTTATTTCGACTCTAGGGACCTTGAAACGTCGAGAAATGTCAAAATTTTCAATTTGTCAAATCGGACCCATTACAATAACTTCCTATGGGAAGTTAATAAGTGAACAGTAATGTATAATTCAATGTAAATTTTCTATCAGTGCACCAGAACGAGAAATGACTACAAAAAAGTTCAATTGCTGAGAACCAACTTAAGGAATACCTACAGCAAATATTTTGGAACTTCCTAACCCAATGTAACTATGAAAATTTCTATGAATATTTATAAATAAGTTATTTTCAACATAATGTATGTACGTATAAATTATTTATTTCAGATTCTTGAAAAATGTTCGATTGAACAAAGAAACGTTTGTGTATGTTTTGTGGTTGCTCGATTTACCATCAGGAATAAGATCAACACATATTCCACCTATCCTCCAACAGGCTGCAACTTTAAATCTTCATGGAGGTGGTGGTTATCAACGACAAGTTGGGGCTGATTGAGCTGCACTGATGGGCCAAAGCTGTAGCTGAAATAAGCGCTGCAGTTATTAAGAAAATTCAGTCCGTTCTATGTCCACTTTTCATTAAATTTGAGCCCTTGGATTCAACAAAAGAATATATTTTTGCAAAATATAACAAACATTCTTAATAATTTATAACTATTATTAAGTATAGTTATAGGTATACTTACATTTTCAAAGAAAGAAAACTTTGCAAATTGAAATTTCAACACAATAAACACAACAGCTGATCGAAATGACATTTATGCCTGTTGCAATTTGTACCAAGCTTCCCAAACTTGGGTAAGTGCTGCCAGCAAATAGTAAAGTTTTAGCGATCACTTTACACAAAAACAAAGAAAAGGTGATGATCAAAATTGACTATGAAAACAGTGACAATCAACTATTGCCTTACGCGATTCCACCCCTGTATTGTCAAAATACTGTATCTCATAATTTTGTATAATTCTGGAAGTTTTGACAGATCAATTAATTCATGTCAAAATTTGAGAGATATACAAATAACTAAGGTGAAGAAAACGAGAAAGAGAAAATAAGAAGAAGATTTATTTATTTATTTTTATGTACAAAATACTGCGCACTTTTTTACATTATCAAAACTATTTTTATTTTTTAGCCTTATATACAGCATTTTGAAGTACAGAATTTTGATAAACAGCACTTTGAAATACAGAATTTTGAGATACAGCATTTTGATCATGCAGTATTTTGTACATACAGTATTTTGAAATACAGTATTTTGAGATAAAGTATTTTAAATACAGTATTATTGTCCATACAGTATTTCGAACCCAACCCACAAAATACTTACCAAAAATAGGGATTTCTTTAACCTCCAGATTAAGTAAAACATATTTTTTAGATAAATTATTTTAGTAAAAAAAAACAAATTCAATTAATAAAGTCCGTTCTATGAAACCAAAAAAAAAAAACTTGTACACTTTGTAGGCTTTATCAGATCATCTTTTTTGAAATGTTTAGTTTTTTCATGTTGCCAGAGTAATAATTTGTTAAAAATTTATAACAGAAATTAAAAAAAAAATGGAAAACAAACAAACTTCACTTGATATGAAAAAACTTATTGTTAAGTTGTGGGACGAAAAGAAGAGTCTAAGACAAATCGCTGATATTGTGAAAAGCCATATTCCACAGTTCAGTACGTTATTAATTCTTACAAAAAAAAAACGGATTTTTAACAAGACCAAGTGGAAGTGGGAGACCGAGAAAAATTGATACTGAACAACCCAAGAGGCGTATAATAAGAATTGTACAAAGTAACCCCAAAATTTCGGCAGCGGAAATAGCGGAAGAACTCAATAAAAACAAAATTGTTCAAGTTCATCCACAGACGGTAAGAAATTTTTTACATTCGGAAGAGTTTAGAGGTTTTCCGCCTCGAAACAAACCACTTTTATCCGCTATAAATGTAAAGAAGCGCCTACAATATGCCAAAGAGTAGGTATATAAATAAGCCGATAGAGTTTTGATTAATTAATTAATTAAGTTTTTATTGTAGCCAAAATATCACATTTCTTTCTTACCTACATATATTGCACAATTTACAGAGATTGATATACGCTATCTTACTACTGCCAAATAATGAGTTTTGGAATTCCGTTATTTATACCGACGAATTCAAAGTCAACATTTTTGGATCCGATGGGCGACGGCAACGTATTGTTTGGAGAAAAAGGGGTACCTACAGCGTTAGATCCGAAGAATGTAAATTGCACAGTTAAACATGACGGTGGCAGCGTTATGGTGTAGAGTGCGATGGGAGCAAATGGAGTTTGGAAATTTTCAATTTGTCGAAGAGACAATGAATAAGTTTGATCACCTGAACATCTTGACAAATAATTTAAGAAGTACTGCATCAAAATTGGACCTTGGAGATAATTTTAGTTTTGTTCATGACAATGACCCAAAACATTCCTGGTTGATAGTGAAGGAATGGTTATTATATAACGTGAAAAAAGTACTCCCTCATCCACCTCAAAGTCCGGATTTAAATCCAATTGAACATCTTTGGGCTCATGTTGAAAAAAGTTGAGGGAAAGGAAAGTACAAAATAAAGAACTATTAAAAGATGCAATACAGAGGATATGGTTTGAAATTACGCCAGATGTTAAAAAAAATTGGCCCTTTTAATGCCAAAGAGGTTGCAAATGGTCTTAGATGCAAAAGGACATTATACAAAATATTAAACCGTTTGGGTTTTCGAAATGTTGCTGTTTTTAATAAATTTTTTCAAATGTACACATTTGTTTTTGGTTTCATAAAACGGACTTTATTCATTGAATTTGTTTTTTTTTTATTAAAATAATTAATAAAAAAAATGTATTTGACTTAATCTGGAGGTTAAAAAAAATCCCTATTTTTGGTAAGTATTTTGTTTTTTTTTTGCAATTAACTCCATAGATAATTTCATTTTAACAAAAGAAAATCGACTGTACAACTTTTTTTGGTTCACTGTAGTTCTTATAAATGGTCCAAATGTTTCTACTTTTTGTATGAATAGATGGTTTGTGTGCACATGCCCTAAAAAATAACGTTATTATTTCTCATTTTTTTTGGTTTTAAATAGAAATAGAATTAAAAACTCAAAATTATACCCAGTGTCTTTATTTGATTGTCTTTTTGACATATAAAAAGCATACAACAACAAAAGACTATAAACACTCGAAACTATGTTCATATTTGTCGGTTATTTAAACATAATAATGCAATAAATTTCACTCCTTAAAACTTATATACTTATTGTTCTTAACCAAAACTTAAATTACTTGAAGATAAACTTCAAAGTTTTCAATTTTTGTTTGTATTATGTCATTATGTATCCGAACAACCCTCACTATTCAAACGCATCATAATCCAAACTCCCCCCTTTTTAAAGACAGTTGAAGGCGTTTTCAAAAGTTTCAGGTGTCATTGAAACGTGCATAGTAAATATTCAACTTTCAACCTTATTCTTGAGTATTTAACTTTAATTTAAACACAATTTTCAATGACTATTTTTGTCACATTTTCAATGCGTTTATTTGAGAAGACGTATGTATATCATTAAAATGGATATGCGTGTGTAAAAGTTACGTGGTAATAAAATAGGGATGACATGAAACATGTATTTTGAGTTAAGCTATTTCGATTTTATCGATTGTCATTCATTGTTAAGGCAATGGCTTCCTCGAGATAGGATTATCCTAAGAAGCTAGTTAAGTAATGTAACAGTTTTTCACTGTAATGTGTGTGTTCTGAGATAGAATAAAAAAAAACACCTTTGTGTGTAGGTAATCATTTAAACCCTTTCTGATTTTTCTTTGTTTTCCTTTAACTTAGTTAACAAGAATTTCATGAATCTTTGTACATTTTAATCGTTTGATAAGAACCTTTTTTAAATAATGAAAATGTGTCAAACGTCAACAAATAAAAATGGCCGTTTATCATGCTGTCTGAAAAATTGAAATATTGAAGTTTAGCAATTAAAAAATCTACCTATTACTTCCGTTTTTTTTTTAATTTTGACAGATGCCGAGGAGTGAATATCATGGACACTTATGAAATATTTGAATGCAACTTTGGTAAAGCTCACGTTTGTCTAAACAACATATCCAATGAATCTTATTTTGATTGAAGATTGCTTTAATTCTTTGCAATACGCTCCGCTCAAGAAGTGGAGTTTAGTTCAAATTTGAGTCGAAAAACAGGATCAAATGATTTGTTTCACAGATCCAGTTTAATAATGGGGTGTTTTCTGATTAAAATAAATCAATTTATTTCTGATCTAGGTATGTCAAAACAAACATTTCGGTAAGATTTCGTAATCTTCTTATTACTTCCGCCATATTTTTAATTTTGACAGATACTTAGGATTGACTATCATTAAATAAAACGTCAATGACATATCACTAGTCGTGTGTAATGTAAACTGTGTTTACATGTATTTAATTGCTTAGCTTTTAGCAAATAAACACAATACAAATTTAAAACTTTGCTGCTCTTAAAGTCCTTAACTCTTTTAAAACATTTAAACATTATTTCTATTCGTAGTGCCATTATAAACAAGAATTCTGAAATGCTTTAAGATAACAATCAAATTCCCAAAAGACTTAAAACGAATTCCATAAACCGCCCGCTGCCGCCGCGCCGCCGCCGGCCGGCCGGTGGTAAATGCTAAAGTTAACCCTTACACTAAGAGTAAGTGTTACTCCCACTTCCCACAAGAGCAAAAGGTGAATTCAACAACCTATACATAAATATTCTATTCACATGAGTTTCTTTTCAATACCGTATAGTAGTAGTAGTAGTAGTAGTAGTAGTAGTAGTATTTTTATTCATAATTAAATTTTAACATTAAATTTTTAACAAAAATGGTTTATATAGCATGGCAAAATGCCGTCTGCCAGATTGGCAATAAAGTATAATTACTAGTTTGTAATACAAGTTTTCCTCAAATTATAATAAGTCGTGTTTTTTTCAGGTTCTTATTTATATACAATAACGATTGTTACAACAATAGTGAATAAGGTGGAACATTTGCATATACATAATTATATATATTTTTTCTTCATTTAAAAGCTTTCATTTTGTATTCTTAATCTATATTTTAGTGCGATTTTGCAATACTCATAAAGTAGCGGAACATTTATCTGATTCAGTTGCATAATAACCTCTTCCTCCGATAAGAAATCGTATCCAAAGACACTTCTCCTCGTTTCCCTTAAAGTTGGGCATCTTCCAATGAAGTGGATAACATCTTCACGTTCGGCCAGGTTACATATACTGCATTCCAATGGCAAATCTGCTCTGTGGGGAATATAATTAAGGTTCAGCAATTCACTTCGAGGCCTGACCATCGTAGAAATTTTTTGTACACTATTAGAGTCGTGAAAGTAATTTGTATTTACCAAGTTGTGGTTAAGTCTACTATAGATTGATCTGTACAACGACCCAGATGCTTCCGTTACGTAATCTTCTCTATATTGCTCATCTGTTTTTTCTATTATCTCGTACAAATTTCCTTTAGTACTTGCCACATCTTCAATGTTGATATTTAAGCTTAAATTACAACGCTGTGCCAATCCCATCCAGTCTGCATACCAACTTTTTCTACCTTCCATAGCTTTTACTATGATTTTCCTAATAAGTCGAGTCTCCGGCATCATCATAACCTTAAGTAAATAATCCGCTTGGAGCTTAAGCGTTTTTATGCACAGCGGTGATAGCCCCGTTTCAATCATAATAACATAATTAGGTGTGTTTGCTGGTAGATGGAATATCCTTTTCACATAAAACCTCAAAAGTTGTTCAACTGTGTCAAACTTCTTACTTCCCCAAACCTGAGATCCATATAGCAGAATGGTCTCCGCAACTGCTTCAAATACTTTGTATTTGCTGCTATGCGCGATGTTTTTGTTCATAAAACATTTCTTCCATGAGATATTGATAGCCGCTTTTGCTTTCTGGAGCTTTTCCTTAAAATGCTTCTCCATACTCAAGTTCTTCGAGAAGTAGACACCTAGATACTTATAATCGTTGACAATCTCAATATTTTCCCCATTAAATTTCCACTTTTCGTTTGATGCGGTTCTTCCACCACTTTTTCTAAAAATCATTACTTTCGATTTTTCGATATTGACTATGAGGTTCCATAACCGGCAATAATCATGTACTCTATTGATCATGAGTTGCAGAGTTTCAGGGGAATTTGCAAACATTACTACGTCATCCGCAAAGAGAAGCGCCTTTATACTCTCTCCCGCGAAGACCACTCCGCCGGGCAGATAGTCAATCAGATCATCTATGAAGAGAGCAAATAATGTTGGACTTAATGCGCATCCCTGCCTGACAGCGGATCCAGTTTCAAACCAGTCTGAAAGTTCTGCTCCATTCCACACTGCTGCATGTGTTTCCTTATACAAAGCTTCCAGAACTCGGCCAAATTTTCGTGACAAGCCTACTCCATACAATTTGTATAATAAAGCTCTTCGGTCTATGGTATCAAAGGGCAGCCTGAAGTCGATAAAGAATACATACAATTTTTTATTTTGCAACAAAAAGTTTTCCGCTATACTTCTCAGAATGAAAACGTTGTCAACTGTCGAATACCCTGCTCTAAATCCAGCTTGAAACTCTTTTAACAAATTCTGCGAATCTATCCATGTTGTAAGGCGTTTTTGTAGCACTGCTGTAAATATTTTATAAGTGGAGTTTTGGAACGAGATTCCTCTATAGTTTTCAGGATTCGTTAAGCAGCCCTTTTTATGTATGGGGAATACGATCGAATCTCGGAACTCCTTTGGCGTTAAATTACCATTAAACACTTTATTAAAAAGTCTTGACAAGCAATCCTTCAAATTGTTAGTCCCATATTTATAAAATTCCACAGGTATCCCGTTTGCTCCTGGGGCCTTTCCATCTTTAAGGCCTCCCAAAATTAAGTCAATTTAATACCGTATATAAATATAAACTCCTGTCATCGGTTCCTTTTTTCTGGATATAACCTTTAGCAAGTTTTATATTTTCAAAATCCTTTACACACCTTAAAACAAAACAACATACAAAAATAAAACCTGTCACGAAAAAGCCAATTTCAAAAACGAATAAAACCTAAAGCTCGTCGTTGTTTGGCGCTTGGTAAATGAAAGACTACTTGGAAAGTATAAACATTTCATCATAAGAACTGATGACTGATGAGTAATCTAAATGTGAGCGCATAAGATAGCTGTGGACTGCAGCACCAAAAATGTAGCAGCACCCTTAAAACACACCCTTTTTGCATTTTAAGGAAAATAATAATACAATATTTAGTACGTATTATGCTAAGTTCTATGTTTTTCTATACTTCATATACCATCAGACAAAGGAAAACGGATTTTTATTCCCTTTTTCTCCCCTTGCACTCCTGACGACTACAACGACGAACGACGCACGTTTAGTAAACTTTGGGGCATACATTAATGGAAAAAGGGTAGCATGCTTCTCTACGTCAACGTAATCTTTGCATGCGAACAAAAATGGAAAAAAAAATACCCAACTTCAGGCAGGCAAAATTGGGTCAAGCGTTTTTTTTTAGAAATGAGCCTGTATCACAAGCAACGAGAGACGACGACGACAATGTGGAAGGGAGTAAGCAGGGAAGGTTTTGGTGGGTGTAGTTGGGTTTAGCTAAAGTACATAGCATAGGAAAAGTTTGGATAATATAAAAGCCTACTTCAACAGAGGAACACTTTCCAGTTCGCTGACTGATGATGATGATTACGATGATACAGAAGCGGGGTGGAAACGGATCTCCCCGACGTCGTCATCGTCGTCGTCGCCTTCATATAGCAACCCTCATTATGGACAAAAACAACAGTCGAGGGAAAAAGTCAACAAACCGGTACCATACCAAATGTAAACATCAATACAGATACACAGAGAAGAATGAAACAAAAATGGCCGAATGAGGGATGAGATGAGAGATCCTTAACACAAAGGATCTATAGAAACATAGAACATATACGATATACGAACTATCTATAAACGGGCTCATAAAATTTACAAAAAAAAATATATTTACGAGTACAGGCTCTGCAAAACAGGACTAGTTATGTATATACGGGAACAATAGCACAACCTACCACTAACTATGATGTTATCCTGATGCAGAGAAGTTATAAATAATGTGATTTTAATTATTATTCGACTTTACCTAAAAATTTAAGTATGATGATAGCCTTTTGTGTATTTAACTATATATGTACATACCTACATGGAACTGGTACACGTTATTAATGTTCCTCCTGATAGCATATTTTAGTAGAAAGCTTATTTTTAAGGGAGGTAAATAATAATAATTATTAGGTTTTTAGGTTATGTTCGACTACGAGGATAATGCTGCCAGCTCAAAAGAAACCAAGCCTGCGTATATATGTATATAGGTACATACATATGTATTTATCAAATCCTCCCACTGGATATTTAAAATAAAAAGAGGCTGGGATGCGACCCACACTGATTACTTCCCATCCCGTCTGTCGATTTGTCTTGCTTAAAAGTTTGTATGTTTTCGTGTTAGGTTAAAAAAGTTGTTAGTTGAATTATTCTTAAAAATTTTAAAATTACCAACAATATTTTTCATATAAAGAAATAGTTTAGTTTGAAAATCTAGTAAACAAATTTTTACCAATTTAAGTAGCATTTCTTAAATTTTTACAAAGTGGATGAATGAAATTCATTTGAGAGATATCAAGAACCGAACATCAATTTTTACCAAATTTGCGTACTATTTTTTGTAGATTTTATTTTTTTTTTTTGAAAAAAAAAGGATTGTTTGATTTTTATGAAACAAATACTGAATATCGAAAACAATATTTTCTGTAATTTTCAATAATTTTTGAAAAGATATTTGAGTCGTAAGTAAATTTTTACCAAGTTTTAATATTGTTTTTTTGTTAGGTTTTTATTTTTTGTAAAAAAAACCTGTCAATTAGATTTTTCTCAAAATTTTACTGAATGTTGACAACAATATTTTTTTAAAAGATAAAAGTAGTTTAAAGCCAATATCTTAAAGTTTTAAAAAGATATTTGAGCCGAAAATCAATTTTTACCAACTTTTATTAATTTTTTTGTTTAGGTTTTTATTTTGTGTAAAAAAACTGTAAATTCGATTTTTCTCAAAATTTTTCCGAATGTTGAAAACAATATTTCTTATAAGTTAAAATTAGTAAGAAGCCATTATCTCAAATTTTTGAAAAGATATTTGAGTCGAAAATCAATATTTACCAACTTTTGTTAAATTTTATTTTAAGTTTTTATTTTTTTGTAAAAAAAACTGTCAATTCGATTTTTCTCAAAATTTTACTGAATGTTGATAACAATATTTTAAAAGATAAAAGTAGTTTAAAGTTAATATCTCAAAGTTTTGAAAAGATATTTGTGAAGAAAATCAGTTTTTACTAACTTTTATTATTTTTTTTGCTTAGGTTTTTAAACTTTTGTAAAAAAAACTGTCAATTGGATTTTTCTCAAAATTTTTCCATAATTTTCAAAATATTTCTTATAAGTTAAAATTAGTAAGAAGCCATTATCTCAAATTTTTGAAAAAATATTTGAGTCGAAAATCAATATTTACCAACTTTTGTTAAATTTTATTTTAAGTTTTTATTTTTTTGTAAAAAAACTGTCAATTCAATTTTTCTCAAAATTTCACTGAATGTTGATAACAATATTTTTTAAAAGATAAAAGTAGTTTAAAGTCAATATCTCAAAGTTTTGAAAAGATATTTGAGCCGAAAATCAATTTTACCAACTTTTATTAATTTGTTTGTTAAGTTTTTATTTTTTGTAAAAAAAAAATGTCAATTCGATTTTTTTAACATTTTTTAGAATGTTGAAAACAATATTTCTTATAAGTTAAAATTAGTTGGAAGCCATAATCTCAAATTTTTGAAAAGATATTTAAGTCGACATTCAATTTTTACCAACTTTGAGTAATGTTTTTTTTTAGGTTTTTATTTTTTATAAAAAAACTGTCAATTCGATTTTTCTCAAAATTTACCAGATGCTGAAAACGTTATTTTTTATTATTTAAATTGTTTTGGTGATAAAATCATTTTGTATTCGTAAAATTTTCGAGGTGACAAATTTCTTTTTTCAGTATTTTTGATTTATAAAAAAAAAAACGTTAATTGGATTTTTTTCAAAAAATATACTTGTTTGGTATCACGTTACAATATATTATATAGACTCTAGCGTTTTTGGTTCGTAAGATATTTAGGGTTAACCAAAATGTTCATCTTTTTTTAAACTGCTATGGTAAAAAAAAACACCCACGCAATTTTCTTGAGAGCCCTTTCTGCATCTTTCTGTCTTATTATCTGTATAACTAAATTTATTTCAAGTCGATATCTCTTCTGGTTCTTGAGCTATGGACGACCGAAAAAACGTCGCGAACGTACACACGTATGCTCTAGGGACCTTGAAACGTCGAGAAATGTCAAAATTTTCAATTTGACAAATTGGACCCATTACAATAACTTTCTATGGGAAGTTAAAAATATAAGGCCCTAATTATTACGAACTGACTTAAGGAAAAAAAGCATTAAAAATGTGTTCCTCAAACATAAATCAAAATATGATAGTAATTTTCACCACCCACTTCCTTAATTTAATTATAAACGCAAAAGGAATATGAGAGTACCCGACTTAAAAAAGTCCCTTAAAAGACCATAAACAGAAAATAAAATTTTAGTCTGAACCGCACGTAATGGCTCTTGTAGATCAAGAATTTTCAAAATTAAATTCAAAGTTAGATAATAAATCAAATTCATTTTTTTTTTGTTTAATTTAATTCATGAAAGCACATTCAATAGTTTAAGTTTAATAAATTTAATTTTTCTTTCAAGGTGTTTAAAGAAAAAATTATGATGCAAATTATTTTAGGGAATAAATTATATTTAAAAAATTATCTAATGTAAGTCTTCAGAAAAAATATTTGTAAGAACTTTTTAGTGTCAATAACTAATTTTTTGATATGTCGGGTTTTCTAATAGAAATTTGACAACATTGAATTCAATTTGTGAACGCACCCTTACACTAATCATCGAACTGTCATTGTCAATTTAATCATGAAACTCAACATTTTCATCGTGGCAAAGTACACTAACGAGCAACGTCTGAAACATGTTCTGTACAGAAATTCGGTCGGAGTCGATGACCGCAACTTTAAGAGTGTCAATTCCAATTGTTGGTTGTTATTATCGCCCTAGTAGAGAAGTTTAATGCAAACGTTTGAGTCTACATTATTGTTGTGTGATGTTGGCGTAACAGTGAGAAAACGGATTGGTCGAAGTTTCAAAAATATCGCTGCTGTGCAAGACTTCCTTAGCAACAGACCACACAACATTATGTCGTATTTTGCATAAGGAGCTTGGTTTACACACACATCCAAGATCAAGTTGATCCAAAAATCGAATCTGATGAGCTATTTGAAGGGACTTACGATTTTCGATTGGGCAATACAATACAATACTATAATTTTACTCAATTTGAAACGATTAAAAAAAAAAAAAAACGTTTCGCTTTTAAAAATAGTTTGCTATTTGGGTAGCTGTCACTTTTGAAGTTGCCATCTTTGACATTTGACAAGATATAACTACTTCATTATTAAAAATGCAATCATACGATTTAAAAACTGATTGGAACTATTCTTAAATTCAATACATGAATTGTGAAAACTTTGCAGTCACAGTTCGCAAAACAAAAGCATTTTTGGTTATAATTGGTTTAAAAATTTGAGCTGTGGAAACAAGTTTGTAGTGTGAAAAATGGGTTGGTGATAATTTCCCCTAAGATATAATCCCCAAAGGAAAATCCCCAAATCCATAATCCCCAAAACGAAATCCCCAGCAGCAAAATTCCCAAAGAGAAAATACCCAGGGCGAAAATCCCCAAGTGAATATCCCCAAAATAATTATGTTCAAGTAGTGAATCATGCGATTAAATCCCGCGCGCAATTTAATCGCATGATTCACTACTTGAACATAATTGTTTTGAATATATTAAATTTCATTTATATTGCATGAAATGCAAGCCAAAGATTTGGAAACAATAACATCATCCATTTCAATTTTTATTCCAAAATTAAAGAAATACTCGACACTACAAAACAACACTTAGACTTAGACTAAACAAGCACTACGAATACAATGATTCTCTATCAATACTAAAGTCAGACTGAGAAGTGCATGCATAGTAATTTTTTGTTCAGAAACTGTTTATCATTATCATTTATAAATATCACAATAAGAGAATTTCATAAGAGTTTTTCTAAAAACTGCATGCATAAATGAAGATATGCACGGATACTGGGGATTTGGAGATTTCGTGGGGATTTTGGCAAAATAAATTGTTTAGTTGGGGATTTTGTTCATTTGTCTTATGTCTCTGGGGATATTATCAAAATGGATTAAATTTGTTTGGGGATATTATCCCGTGGGGATTCTTTTTTTTGGGGATTCAATACGACACCCGTGAAAAATCGAAAGGTTCTCCGTCGCTCAGGAACGACAGAGAAAATGTCTGCTGTTACAAGCAGTGTTGACGAACTCCCGGGTCTGTCAATGCTTTGAAAATCTTTCGAATTATACATTCCGCATTACACCGCATTTTTTATTACAACTTAGGTCTTAAGGCCTTTAAAAAATAAGTTAACTTAAGCTTTCTACTCTGATTTGGTTCTTAAAACGCATGAAAATTATCCCCATTTTTAGAAATATGTAAGATCTATTTCAATGCTACACTAGGTATATGTGCATTCAATTCAAGTCAATTTCATGAAAAGGATATGATGCTGCAACCATGGCCATGGTTCAGCACATTATTATAATTTCGTTATCTTTTGGGTTTCCAATAAGAAAACCCTGTATAAGATCTATAATAACATTAAAATGTTTTTAAAAATCCATACAAATTGATTTTTGAGAAACCATGACATGGTCCTTAGCACAAAAGCCCCTAAACGAAAGACGATTTTTAAAAATAACTATAAATAGCACTTCGTAAAAATATGAAAAAATTATTATAAAATTCAAGGAAACATAGACAAAAACAATGAGGCCTTAGATGGTAGGGTGGTGCTTTGGCATTTTAAAAGTGGATTGAACATATGTATGTAGATATTCAATACATACATACATATATGTACATATGTCAAAACCAAAAGGGATCTTTCATCTTTGATGTCATGTGCTTCAATTTGAGAAGTGTAAACCTAAACCATATCATTTGTTTTTTTTTTTTTTTGTGTTTCGATTGTGCATGAAATATATTCTAGGAATAACTTAGGAATCTATACCTAATAGTGTAGACAAATTTTAGGAACCCCTTTAATTACATTAAATTGATGTATGTGATGTAAATTATGTTGAGTGAATGAAGAGTATTGAAAGACAGGGCACAGGCATTTTATGGAATTGATAGAAATGGAATACTAAAAGAAGCCGGTCGCCGTCCGCCACCACCGCCGTTGATTGAGAAGGACTTTTCTTCGAAATATGTACATATCTACTGAAAACAATATTTGTATAAGGGGTGGAATGTGATATTTTTCAAAAAAGAAAAGACCAATATTTAAGTAGGTATGGCAAACAAAAATAAATTGACTGCAATTAATTTGAGGTTGGTATAACTTGCAGAAAATATGGTGTGTTTAATGTTTGTACAAGGGTCAGTCTTGTACATAAAATGTCACTAGACGAAATTTCAGTTTTTTTTTCTTTCGATTTTAATAGAATTGATCAAGAATATAAAGATATTATTAGCGCTTTACATTTCACGAGTTAATAATTTTCTCACTAGCAAATCATTGACGAGTTTTTTATAAAATATAAATCCTCTTTTGACACATACTAATTCCCTGTAATTAAAAACATTTGCATCTATCTAAACACGTCTTAACAAACCTGTAGAACGATAGCCTGTTCTTTTTCTAACAATTATTACTCCATTGTTGTTATGGCAGAACAATGTTATTACGAATTATTGGACTTTGTCAGTATCATTTATTAACGACAGTTGTTATACATTTTTGATCTGTCAAATGTCAAATGACCAATGTCAACAAAAGAGTACCCGTGGCATGATGGTTAGTGCGTTGGCCGGCTTACATACTTGTTTTATCGTTGTAGGGTTAAGTTTTAAGTTGAATAGGCATGGTGGCACAAAAAAAATAAAAAAAAATATATGTACACAAAAATACAAAAAAAAAATAAATAAAAAAAAGACAACAAAATATAAAAAAACAAAAAACGTAAGATAGTTAGATTTGCTGCTGTGGCTGTTCTAGTTTTAAGTAGTTTATATGTAGAATAGGTAGTTTTAGTTAGCTTTAAGTTTCATTTTAAGGAAATTATTTTAAGTAGTTTTTAAGTAAAAATAAAAAAGGATATTGATATTAGTTTTTTTGAAATTTTTTAATGAATAAAAAAATAAATAAAATGAAATTGAAGTTAAATAGATCTTTAGGGCCGAAAGGCATTAGCATTAAGTATTATTGTTTAACTTAGAGTGTTCGTATGGGACCAGTAAGTTAGTTGTAAGTTATGGTTAATTAGGCTAGTTTTATGAATGTTTGTCTAGCTTTAAGATAGGTTTAAGATTGAAGTAATAAAAATTAATTTGAAAAAAAAAAGTGCGTTGGACTGTCATGCGAGAGGTCTTGGGTTCAATCCTTGCCTGTGCCACCTAACTTTTTTCACGGGTACTGCCTCTTGCGAGGAATTGACAAATCCTCCAAGAGTAATTCTTGTCATGAAAAGTGCTTTCTCAAATTAGCCGTTCGGATTCGGCATATAAACTGTAGGTCCCCTCCATCCCTGCAATTACTCGCACACAAGAATGGTTGAGAGTTGTAAGTCACTAGGTCCTGAGGGCCGATTCCAGAAAGCGCGGCGGATCGCATTGAAAGCGAAAATTCAATTTCGACCGTCTTCGCTTTGAGTTAATTTCAAAAGCGAACATGGAAGAAAGCGATCCTTTTATTTTTCCAGCTTAAATGTCAAATATTTCCAATCCATTTCCATGATATTTTTCAATTTTCCATTTATTTGTCAGCTGTTTCCAAAAATATGACATTTCCTACCACTAAAACTAATTGTTTTTCTCTGAAAAAAGTATCTTAATGTTTGTAGTTATATTTTAATATTATTGTTGGATTCAAGTAAACAAAACTAGTTTTCAATGGACTCCATAAGTGTTTTTTTTAAATGCAGAAAGAGAAGAAGCAAGAAAAGAAGCTAATTATTTAAATATTCAAAGAAAACTATTTAGAAGTGGGTCTTCGCCTCTTGAATGTGTGTGTGTGTATTTAATTATCTTTTTCCAAATCGAATTTGTTTTAATGATTTTTGTTCAATAAGGTTTATAAAATTGTTTCGACTATCGGGAGAAGCATTTGTGTACGTTTTTGAAGAAATCACAGATGATTTCAAACGAGAAAACACTACCTCTTTGCCTTCAATACTCAATCTTGCCGCTACATTGCGATTTTTAGCGGAAGGTTCGTACAAGTACCTACCCCAACACTTAAACTGGATGCAACATTGAATTAAAGGTGATGCCGGTTATATCCTTGAACCATGGTTGATGATTCCCTACAAATCACCTCTGCCCAACAGTCGTGAAGCTAAATTCAACACGGTTCTTTCAAAATGTAGAGGCATAATATCGGGTGATTTTTTTGAGGTTAGGATTAGTATTTGACAGATCACGCGGGATTTCAGACATGGTGTCAAAGAGAAAGATGCTCAGTATGCTTTGACATTTCATCATGAATAGACTTACTAACGAGCAACGCTTGCAAATCATTGAATTTTATTACCAAAATCAGTGTTCGGTTCGAAATGTGTTTCGCGCTTTACGCAAATTTTATGCGTTTTTTTTTTTTAAAAAGTTCTCAAGCTCTTAAAAAATCACCCATTATGTATTTATTGTCCTCCATTGAAAAGAGGACATTGTTTAATATAATGGGTGATTTTTTAAGAGCTTGAGAACTTTTTTTAAAAAAAAAACGCATAAAATTTGCGTAAAGCGCGAAACACATTTCGAACCGAACACTGATTTTGGTAATAAAATTCAATGATTTGCAAGCGTTGCTCGTTAGTAAGTCTATTCATGATGAAATGTCAAAGCATACTGAGCATCTTTCTCTTTGACACCATGTCTGAAATCCCGCGTGATCTGTCAAATACTAATGCATGAAAATCCTAACCTCAAAAAAATCACCCGATAGAAAGATGTTTTGGACTTCTGAAAGGAAGGTTTAGATGCCTGCTGCACTCAAGGGAACTTCATTACCGGCCGGAAAAGGCAGCATTGATTACAAATATGTGTGCAATGTTACACAATTTATGTATTAAGTGCAAAGTAGACTTTGACCATTAGCTTTTAGCTTCTGAAGATAGTGATGATGATGTCGTAATTGCAGCTCCTCAAAATACTGGCAACTTCAAAAACATTGCAAAGCAAATACGAGATAGTATAAAAGATTCTTTTTAAATAGTATTAAATGTTTTGTTTTTATTATTATTTTATAAATAAATAAATACTTATATTGATATCTTTAATTTAATATATTTAAAAAAAAACAAATACAGCTTATTTTTGTTTACATTTTGTTGCAATCCGCCACTATCACGCCTGTCGCTTTCAAAACCCACTAGAAGAATGACATTTTGTTGGAAAGAACTTTCGCTTTTGAGAATATAAAAAACAAATCCGCCATTAAAAGCGATCCGCCGCGCTTTCTGGAATCGGCCCTCTGGTTCTCTACGGACTGTTGCGCCACCTAATTTGTATTTATTTATTTAATGTCAACAAAAGGATATCGTATCTATTTGACACTTCAATAATAAGTTTAGGAACTTTTTGATGACGTCATGTCGTTACATCAATGTAACAATCTTAATGCTTACGAACGAAAACAGTTACCGATTGCTAACAATGGTAAGAAAAAAAACAGAACTGGGATCAAAGGTCAGAAACTTAGAAGTTATATCGATTTAGTAAGTTACTAATTGTAAAAGTGGCCATTCTTTGATACCAAAATCAAAACAAAAAACAGTTAATTGTTTGAAATTTTGTAGATTATATCCGCACTGCATGTACCCTTTTTGACATTCTGACTTGTCAAACATAAATTATAAATTGGTCATATTGGGCTTCATTCCAAAAAACCAGTAAATAATAAGAACCTCTTCGGACGGTATATTTAAGTTAGACTCATTTTTATGTTTCATCACTTTTTAATCTCGCTACCAATCAACAAAATTATTTTCGTAATTTGTTCGTAAAGTTTACATGATTGTTTAGTTTATTTTTTTATGTTGGATCTTCCACCTGAGACATCGAAAACGTAAAAGTGAGAAACAACAATTCTCTAATCTTTAATTGTAGCGATTTAGTTCAAACTCCTACTTATTTTCCCTTATACAAAGTAAGAATAGGTTAAAATTAAGTTCACACATGTAAACGGGCACTTACTCGTTAACATGTGTTTTGACAATTCACATGCTTTCAACAAACATACTTACAGGCATAAAATGTTAAAATTCACGAACATTTGCTACTAAAAATTCGTGCTGAATAGAATAAAATTAAGAAAACTGTGTTTTGACCAAAAAAATAATGTTTCCTGTGCATGATTGCGTTATCATAAACCAGATCAACAGTAAGACTTTCGTTGAACACCAAGAAATTGACAACTGTCAGATTAAAAATATGTGTTTTAGTAATGTGACAGTGTTCCGATTTGGAACTTAAATCTGTAGTTTGTAGCAAAAAAAATACTCACATCCTGAGTTACATAGATACTTAAATCTTCAACTTGAGGGTTTGTTTCCTGTCAAAAACTCAAATTTCTTTCTTAGAAAGATTCCTCATCAAAATGTCAAAAAAAAGAACACACCATCTTATACTTAAGGATTAAAATTATCCAAATGACATTTTGATTCCCCTTAAGAATCAAACGAAGTGGATAACAACCCACATTCGAACACAAAACAACAAAAAATTAACACCAGTAGGTAATTCAATCTATCTGTCAAACAATATAACAATAGAAATAACCATCATATCGTAATAAGAGAGAGCAACTCTGCACTTAAATACATAGGTGAGTTGAGGGTTGGTATAGAACAGTCATGCTCATTTCATCCCCCATCATTGCTCGAACACAGAGTGGAAATTCAATTCCCTTTGATGCCTCCACCCTACTTTTACTACCTAACCGACATTATATTGTTGATGCAATAATTCACATGCAGAAATGCAATGTACTGCACTGCACACAGCACATCGCGCCATCACACCACATTTATTGCTCAATAGCTCGAAGATTACAGATACTTTTATTTTATAGGCATTCGAAAATAGGTTTATTAAAACTGATATACCGGTAACCGGTTTTATGTGGCCTTTATTTTTATAAAACAGAAATAAAACAACAACTAAAGTTAATAGGACGAGGTAGGTAGCTTTTTAGGGGAGTAAGGTAAGGTATAGTGTTGTGTGCATATGGAATATAATTAAATTTATTTTATTTTGTTTCTTTTTAATGTGAAACAAATATTTTTAGCTCACTTCCACAATTATTTTACTTATGTAAGTACATGATTTCATTGGAATTCTCGTATGTTTGTAATTAATTAAATTATACTCAAGAGAACTCGACGACGTACACAAGAGTAAATTATAATTCTTTCGTCATTTCTAAGTGCGGAAGGAATATTATAATACACTTCTCGTTTTTCTACTCTTGAACATCAACGACCTCTGTTTCTGGAGTATTTTGATGGACAAAATATAATAGAGTCGGAACGGAAGTGGACTTGCCAAAGCAAGCGCCCTTGCCTTGCATCATTAAGATCCGAAATAGAAGCGAGGACAAGGCGGGATAGAAGGAAAGACACACGTCTTATATCAAAAACTCTATATATGGAGATATAAATCCTTCGTACGTATCACCCTCCAAAACCCATTTGTTTACATTGTTATATTTGTGATGTGGACGAATTCAACGAGAAAAATTGACGTGTTTTCACGCATACATAGAATCAACTACTGAGTTTTTAGGGGAAATTTCACAAATTTGCATGTTTGTGTACAAAAAATATAGTTTTGTTTTAATCAAATTAAAAAAAATTAAAAATTCTTATATGGTGCTGAACTATTCAGTTTTTCATTGTTTAACACGAAACTATCTCACTTGCACTTTATAAGAAACATCAAAACACCATTTGCATTTTAGAAAGGGCTGTCAAACTTAATCATTTTTTAATCTTCTTGTGCGGTGGAAACACCAAAAAAGATTTATTTAATCTATACTGAGATAAACCTTTGGTGGAAACATAGCAAAACATAAATATCTTTTCTATTGTTTTCTCTTGCAAAATAAGCCCAGTTAGTCCATTTACACTAACAAAACTAAATAATATCAACAGTAATAGATTGATTTTTTTCCCCAATGGAAAACACACATGATTCCTAATGCACAACTACTCAACGAACACAGCTATCGAGATACAAATTCAATATCAATCGTACCAACATTTGAGAACGAAGTCACATAAGATCCATTCGAGGCTCGTATAAATGTCAAAAACCTATCCATTGTGAGATTTTACTCTAACTTTTATCGGTGTTATTCATACTATGGATATTGTTTTTGTTATTCGTGTAAAATCCTACTATACTATGGATAGATTTGCCAAAACACGGGTAATGTCAAAAACCTATCCATAGTAAGCACACTAAGAATAAGTTTATGAGGCTGATTTCCGGTTTAGCTTGTAGGTAAACCAAGATGTCTACCGAGGATTTATATCTTCATATAGAGTGTTTTTGTTTTATATGACCAATGATTATCCTCATCCCAGCTTAGACTATAAGGACACGAACCATAAAATCCGTCGTATGCGTTGCAGCAACGAATCCGTTGACATTGACGTACAAAACGGATTGGGGTGACCAAATTGATAAGTAGCGTTGTTTTGACATTTTAACTCAAATTACTAGGTCTGTTCAATTTCTGGAACCCCGTGCGTCTTGAGGAAATTCAGAGCATTTTATAGAACTGATAAAATCCTTACTTTATATTTTGTTTGCGTTTGCTATAATTAAGAAAACTGAAGAGCTGTCAGAATTACTTATTAATAATGAACAAGCTCATTTTCGTATTTTTTTACTTAAATTTGAGTTTTCGCTCTTATTTGTTTGTTTTCTTTTTGCTCAGTTATGTTTTATTTTAATTCGACAGATGAAACTTCTCATTTAAAACACTTTGTTCTATTATAAGGAAAGAAAAAAGAAAACAAATATTAAAAATCGCTGTCGTATAAAACGCTCAATACACGTTAGATATTATTAAGAGAAAGTGGATGTTCAAGTGCATAGATAAAACACCTTAATGTGGTCACAACTTAACAAATCTGCACCACGTTATCGAACATGCCTATTATTGACAACTGATGCCAACGAACCTGCCGGAGAGAAAAGTTAAGTAATCTAGCGGTCAGACTTGGCTCGTTTTGGTCAACACAGAACGCTTTAAAATAAAGTCTTCGGAAAACCAAATTCCGAAGCGATCTGAAAATGATAAGACAATGGATGACATTTTCTTAACTCGATCTCCAACGCAGAACATTTTGTTTAACCCAGGTTAAGGCCGCCCGGCTAAGTTTTAGTTTCCGATTTTGACCACTAATGGTCTAAGCTCTTATTTCATTTTGGTTTTAAGACAATAAAGAATATTTTTTAAAAGAAAATTGTAAACACTATACTTTGGTCAAATGGCTAGGCCACTATGCTATGGATTGGATGCTTCAACAATATCCAAAAGTACTTTAGTGACTTCTAAACTTTTTTTGTAGTGCATTTTAACAATTTTACTGTATTGTTAGAGCGTTGGTATAATGGCGTAATTTTACCTTGTCAAACGTCAAAATATGACAGCTTTAAAAGTGACAGCTGTTCATATACATAGTGGGCTATTCAAATGAAATCTTAACACACTTCAAAAAAGTTGGCCGTTGTGATAACACAGAGCCTATTAAATTAACCTTTTCTGGCCCAGATAAAAATGCGACTCTGAAAAAGAGACTACGAGTACGAGAATCGTTTCGTGACTTCCGTTAGATATTTGAGATTAAAATCTAAATTAAAGGATGGCAATAAGCAGCTTAAAGGGTTTATATTTTTTTTTTTAACTCATTTAAGTAGATGTGTACATCTTTTCATGGTTACTCATTTTGAAGTCAGTCCGTACGAGGATGGTATAATTTTCATAAATCCATTCCCTCATTATACTTTTTTTGATATGAGTCATGAGGTGAACATGAGCAAGCAAAAAATCTGGAAGCCATCTGTCTGTTAAATCTAAACTGTCGGCCATTCGCCGCCATGGCCGTCGTATATTCGCCATTGCCATTCATCCAAAGCTAACCCCTCTTAATTACATAATATTCATGTTATTCTCACCCCCTCACCCCCTCACCACCTCACCCCCTCACCAACTCTTTCTCATTCTCGGTATATAACGCTCGTCTCTTCTAATTCTTCTCTTTCATTTTGACTTAAATGTCACTATGGCAATGGGATTTTCAATCAAATACTCAATATAATACAAAAGTACTCGTATAGATGTAGGTACATTTACTTGTGAAGAATTTTGTTGTTGGTGTATCTTTTTTATTTTTATTTTTTTACCCTATGCTTTTACTCTTGAATAGAGGGAACCCTTAATTAAACACAAACGGCTTAACCGTTTGATCGTTTCGTGTTTTTTGTTAAAAGAGCGCGACAGCCAGCGAGGGAGAATATATTGCTTACTGAATGGCACATACCACAGAGGCACAGTCACAGACAGGATAAATGAAATAAAATTTAAAATTAAATGTGCGGAACATGTGCCTAGTAGTGCTTAGAGTACTCAGTTTGTGCTTTGGTTTTGAATATGACATGACACATAACCGTCAATTTTATGGTGTAATATGGCAATGCCTATGGCTTGACTTTGAAAGTTATGTATGAATAAAAAAACAGAGAAATTTGTACGTTAGTACTTCTGTATGTATACTTTTTGCTATAAAAATGTATGTAAGTAACTGTAACTTAAGACTGAACAGAAGTTTTGTTCGAGTTGTCATATTGGCACCTGGTAATAGTTGTGTTCACCGAGGTTTTGTCTAGATCAGAACAGCATAGGACAGCACAGTTTCGTGAGAAACGCCAGATCAAGTTAGAACAGTCAGTTAAACGTCAGTTGTAAAAAAAAAATTGCAAATTGTGTGAATTTTTCGTTTCTCGCTTATTTTTTTTCTTTTTTTATTTTTTTACTGTGAAAAATATTATTAAAAAATTATTAAAATGGAAAATCAAGTGATTGCTAAGATAATACTAAATGAAAATGTTAGTGGTTCAGACACCGATAGTGATTTTTCGTCGGATTCCTCTTCAGATGATTGGAATTAAAGTGTGACGAATGTTATTACCTTTTCTTTGATGAAATGTAAAAGAAATTGCATTGAAAGTTATTACATTATATTTTATAATTATTTAATTAAACAAATTAAACAAATTGGCAAAATAACTTTATTTTAATTTTTTTTAAATCACGAGAAAAAAAATGTAATGTAATGTAATGTAAATATACTTTTTACACCACCGGGAAGTCAGTGCGTGTACTGACAGAAATAGTTTATTTTTAGTATTTGTCATTATAAAAGAGTAAAAAGCCGCTTGAAAAAGAAAACAATTAATTTTACCAAATAGTAATTGTATATCTACGGGTACTTTTTTATCTTTTTAATGTATTTGTTGTTGTTTTTTTTTTGCAATTTTCTTAAAGTTTTTGCGAATAAATAACAAAGGTTAAATTATTATGTTTTTGATATATTTTCCACCTGTGTTTTTGAATCCCTTTTTACATTTCTCTTATGAAAAATATATTGAACGTCGAATACATTGAAAGTAGAAAACCCCATTGGGTACCAGGTGCCGTGAATCCATGTGTCAATAGAATGTTATTTTTAATTGGCCACGTTCGGTTCCTCATCCGAAAGGCTATATAAAATACGTACTATAGGTCTGTTCCTAGCCTTGACCAAAATTGCAAATTGTCAACAATTATTGTTTCCCAAATTCTGTTCCACACTACACAAAGAACGCTAACGAGAGAGTAAAATAATTCTATTCTAATTCTATCATGATGCAATTGTCAAAATTGACATTTGATTCTCTTATAAAAGCATAATTCGGGGTGATTAATGTTTTGATTCGAACCCTTAATTAAACTAAAAGGAACATTATGGCTGAATCACATACACGCTTCAGCTTCGGCTTCGCCTGAAGTTTACGAGTTCAGCCATAGGAATTCAATGCATGCTATCACAATGAAGCTTCGACCCCACGTTTCGTTTGGCAAGGAAAAGACGTAATGTAACGTAATGTGACTCCAAACGGAAGCTCTAGTTCAATTATCTGAACATTTGCTTTGTCTGACAGCTCAACATCTGTAAAAAATGTCAACAAACAAAATATTTGCTCTTTGGAGGGATGAAATAATAGAAATGTCATTCAAAGCAACCTCGAAGCATGCCCAACGTAACGCAGACGAAGCCGAAGCTGAAGCGTGTATGTGATCCAGCCATTAACGACACCATTAAGAAAATTAGGGCCAAATGACCCATCGTGGTTCATTAGTTTATCAACGGTTCAAATTATAACTTAGTGATTTTGCTGAGTTAAGCAAGGTTCAAAGGTAGTTACAGGTTCATATTTTATAATATGTTGAAATTTAATTGAATATATAGAGAAATCTTGATTGAGTGTTAAACCTCGGTTAATCAACAGAAATCAGTAAGTTAAAATCAGGGATCAGATATTGAGACTCTATTTTTTAACTGACCCTTAAGACAAGGAATTTTTTAAACAACAGTGGAACTGTAAAAACAATGGAGAACATTTCTAGGATCGTGTATGTCTAAAGCAAGTTCCAAGTTCTAAATTTGAATCCTTATCATAACCTAATTGAGAATCATTTTTATTTTAGACAGTGCTGAAACAAATCATGTGATGATTAAATTTAAAAAAAAATAAATTGGGTGGCGCAACAGTCCGTTGAGAACTCTCAACCATTCCTGTGTGCGAGTACTGTTGTCAGGGGTGGAGGGGACCTACAGTTTTCTGAGAGTGAAAGTAAGAAATTTGTTTATGGTTTGAATTCATCAAATATTCCTCAAGCCACATTCATTCAACATATTAAATGAGGTGGACATTCCTATAGAAAAAAGAGGCTGGGATGCGACCCACACTGATAACTTCCCATCCCGTCTGTCGTTTTGTCTTGCTTAAAAGTTTGTGTATATGTATCAATTTTTACCAAATTTGCGTACTATTTTTTGTATATTTTATTTCATTGAATATCAAAAATAATATTTTCTGTGAAATAAAATAAGTTTGAAGCCAATATTTTTAATTTTTGAAAAGCTATTTGAGTCGAAAGTAAATTTTTACCAAGTTTTAGTATTGTTTTTTTTTAGGTTTTTAATTTTTTGTAAAAAAAACTGTCCTTTCGATTTTTTTCAAAATTTTATTTTAATTTTAATTTAATTTTAGTTTAAAACCAATATCTCAAAGTTTTCAAAAGATATTTGAGTCGAAAATCAATTGTTACCAACTTTTATACATTTTTTTTTAGGTTTTTATTTTTTGTAAAAAAAACTTTCAATTCGATTTTTCTCAAAATTTATCCTAATGTTGAAAATAATATTTCTTATAAGTTAAGACTAGTTAAAAGCCATTATCTCAAATTTTTGAAAAGATATTTGAGTCGAAAATCAATTTTTACCAACTTTTGTTAATTTTTTTTTGTAAAAAAACTGTCAATTCGATTTTTCTTAAAAATTTACTGAATGTTGACAACAATATTTTTTGAAAGATAAAAATAGTTTAAAGCCAATATCGCAAAGTTTTGAAAAGATATTTGTGTCGAAAGTCAATTTTTACCAAGTCTTATTAATTGTTTGTTTAGATTTTTATTTTTTTGTAAAAAAAACTGTCAATTAGATTTTTCTCAAATTTTGTCCGAATGTTGAAAATAGTATTTCTTATAAGAAAAAATAAGTTTGAAGCCATAATCTCAAGTTTTTGAAAAGATATTTGAGTCGAAATTCAATTTTTACCAAATTTGAGTAATGTTTTTTTTTAGGTTTTTATTTTTTATAAAAAAAACTGTCAATTCGATTTTTTCCAAAATTTTATCAGATGACAAAAACATTATTCTTCGTTGCACAAAATTGTTTTGGAGATGAAATCATATTTTAGTCGTAAAATTTTCGAGGTGACAAATTTTTTTTCAGTTTTTTTGATTTATAAAAAACCGTTAGTTGGATTTTTTTTCCAAAAATATATTTGTTTTGTATCACGTTACAATATACAATATAAAATTTAATTCAATTCTCTAGCGTCATTGGTTCATGAGATATTTAGGGTTAACCAAAATTTTTTTTTTTTAAACTGCTATGGTAAAAAACCTACCCACGCAATTTCCTTGAGAGCCCTTTCTGCATCTTTCTGCCTTATTATCTGTATAACAAAATTTATTTGAAGTCGATATCTCTTCTGGTTCTTGAGCTATGGACGACGAAAAAACGTCGCGAACGTACGGACGTACGGACATACGGACGTACGAACGTACGAACGTACGTACACACGCACGCACAGACATCTTTCTAAAAATCTTTTATTTCGACTCTAGGGACCTTGAAACGTTGAGAAATGTCAAAATTTTCAATTTGACAAATCGGACCCATTACAATAACTTCCTATGGGAAGTTAACAAATTTCTAATTGATCAAAAAGTTTTGACAGATAAAATTTTTAAGCACAACCAACTTCATACTATTCAATATCTGTCAAAATGTATTAAACTGGTAAATCAAGACAGTTCAAAGCAAGTTACATAAATGTGGCATTTATATGCATTCGCCAAATCGCAAAGGAATTTCAAGGCTTCCAAAGCAATGCACCTTCTTACGAATGTATAGTTGTGGTTTTACGACAGATATAATGAATGCTTGCAGTGCTTTGTTTCAGGGACGTTCAGGTTCAGTCAGTTATGAAAAAAGGAAAGCCGATTTCCATAAATACAAAATTGATAAACCACACAAAATTTCACATTGCCCAACAGTCTCCCGACACGTAAACGAAAACATAAGTAGCTGTCCGTCATTTTGTGTATAATATCGACTCCCGTCGTCGGTATATTTCAGAGTTGAAAACCAATAAAAGGAATATTCTATCGTTATGTGGTGTTCATAGGAAAAAACGTATTCATCATCATCACCCTGAAATCGACGGTATTTGCAAAGCACTGTTTCAATTTAAGCTGTCTTCAAACTTCCAAAATCTTCGTGTGAAATAAATACAAATAATAACCTCTTACCGGTGTACAGTTTTCAACTAAACCTCATAAACCTCATAAGTCCTCCTAAAAGAATTTCTTCCTTTTTCTTAGAAACTATGTATAGCAATAAAAACCATGAATCGACTTAAAATCAAACAAACTTATTTTTATTGCACATACGGGTATAAGAAGTCGAAAATTCCAATAAATGCAATACCAATTCCAAAGAATAGTCAGATCTTTTATTTTTATTCTACACGCCCATACTAATAAAATATTAAGAAATAGGATATGAAGAAGACAGGTTCGTTTGTAAATCTCAACTCCAGCTAAAAAAAAATAAAGGAAGAGAAGTAACGAAATGCCTACCTACCTTTATAAGTACTTCATATGTACTCCAAAAGAAATAACCTCTTCATTTTCTTGTACAAGTATATCTTCTATATCGCATCATCGACCGACCGAACATCTTCCATCTGTGTACTATGTATGTACCTACCTGATATAGGAGCTCGAACAAAAGTGCTAAGATCATATAGAAACCCCTATTCATCATCAATAGAGATGAATTATCTCAACGAACTAAGCCCTGGGCAAAACTAATAAAATAGGCACCCTTAAATCAAAAACAACAACAACAAGAACAAGAACTATACAACAACCCAAACCCAAAGCCACCACCATCCATTTATACATCTATACGTATATCTGAGGGTGAACATCCTTTGAGATAGACTCATAAAAAAAATAAAGAAGCCCTCGCCATCCTCGTGATGGTGGCACATCAGAGTCGAGCTGGCAGGCACAGCACAGCATAGCAGCATAGAACTCAGGCTCAGGCACAAGCACACAAAGCACAAAGGGATGGTAGATGGTACTTAAGGTATACTCGTATGTATACCTATTCTGCTGTACCGAGTGTAGACAGAACTAAATATAGTTGCAAATTACATCCTTGTCAGTAGTAAACCGCACAAGTGCGAGCAGGACCTTCAAAAAGTCACAGCATTTCCAACTAAGAAGATATACAAATCTCAATTTGGATCCTGCGCAAATCATAGAAAACGCATTCGACAATGAAAAATTATTTTCATTTGTGAATTTTTGAATAAAAATTTGCAAAACTTTTCAAAAATCTATCAAAATCACATCCATTTCGAGATTATCTTTCGATTTATGTGAAATTTCCCACAGAAATGGCGCCCAACAGTGGATTAATTTCGATTTAAAAACGGACCCACCCACAAGAAATGTCGCGATTCTGGCTGCAAAAAAAAGTTTCTCAGCGCAAACACATGTACACACCCTAAGTTAGTTGCCAGGACTACCACCTCGAAGCCTCGAATCTTTTTTTCTACGCAGTTCTGTGAAAAATCAATAATTTCTTCAATTTTTGCACAAAACAATTTTTTATAACTAATAATAGGCACAATTTGTTCAAATTTCAACCGGGAAGTTCAACATTTAGCTCGAGGCTATCGATTTTCAGCTCAAAATCGAGGGCTTTGCAATGAAAAAGTTACACTGTCTGAGGTTTTTTTTTTTTTTTTTTTGATATTTTTTCAGGGTGGTGACCGAACCGATATACGGTTTTCTTTTCAATTTTCGTTATCTTACCGTTAGAGTTGGCAAAATATCCAAACAAAATTGCTCGTTTTATCCAATGTAATCCAATTAAGTGCAATAATCCAAAAATGTAATCCAAATTTTGATGAAGATTTTAATGAATTTATATTAATCCGCACAGGGGTGGTTTATGAGAACACTCATTCAAGTGTGTACACGAACCGGAACTATAAATTCGCGTAGAGCTACGCCTTGAAAGTAATCTTGCCCGACGACGCCTCGACGATGACTGAAAGGGACAATACTGAATAAAAATATATTTGTTCTTTGCTAATGTTTCTCACTACCTGTCAAATATTTGACAGTTGAATAAATTCTCTTTTGTGAAGGGGAAGTGTGAGCAGGTTTTCTCTTAAAAGTGAGTTGTTGCTTAACTAGTTTTGTGGGTTTTTTGGTTTTTATTTTGGTTATGTCTTTCCCGGCTCTTTTGTGTGGGATTTTGTTTTGATTTTGTATTTCTTGGTAAATTGTTTTAGGCAGACAGGTGCAGTTGTTTTTGGCGCAAAATGGATTGTTTTTGTTTGTTTCTTTTTGAATTGTATAGATTATGTGGGCTTTTGAAAAGATTTATGGTCACGTATTGTATTGGAAAAAAAAAGTGACTAAAGGAGTTTTCCATTGGTAAATTCAGATTTCCGTCAAAAATTGTGTTTTTTTTTGACGCATGAAACACGATTGAAACTGTTTTTTTGTTTGTCATTGTTTTGGGGCAACTTTATGTAAGTGTTACCAAGAGAGGTAGAGCTGTCAAATTTCCAACTAAACATTATTTTATAATTGTATTAGTGTTAGTGCAAAGATCTACAGATCAATTTAATTTGCCGCCTGGAACGCAAAAACAAGGGAAATTTATGTTTTGACAGATCTAGATTAAAAATAAATTGATTTATTTTACCCATGAAAAACTCCATAAATCATGCATTTCAATTTTAAATTGCTCAACTCCATAATGTGTGAAATTTCGTTATCTGAAATTTCTAAGCATTTCAGCAAGCAGATACAAACTATTTAGTTATCATCATCCTGCTACTTGTCAAAATGCTCGTAACTTAAATGAATTCCGAAATAACACGCGAGTTCATAAGTTACTTACGGAAGTTTATAAATTTTGAGTCACCATCGAATGATTGATATTGTTTTCTCAAAGTAAACCCTGGAGTGTACCCTAAATCGAGCATTGTATGAATACTTTTGAGATTTTAGGTATTCATTTGAAGTTTTTGGATTCAATTGCTTTCTCTTTATTCATTTACAGCCCTTGCAAGCATTTTATGTACCTATGTACGTTATTGCTAATCACCAATGCCAAGACTTCAAGTGAATACAAATGACTGCATGGGATCTCAAATCATTGCAATCAATATTAAAAGGTTGATTATAATATTGTAATCATTTGAAGTCCAGTATTTATGTACATAGTTTCATTAAATTCCCTTTGTTTTATTTTAAAACAAATTTATGTCGAGAGAGGTGAACCGAAATTCTTCTCAATTTAATCAATAGATGCTTATAACGGTGGCTTTTTAGACGTGTGGTTTTTAATCTGGCAATATCTGTTCGAAGTTGATCTTTTTGACAGCTGTCATTTGTTTGAATAACTTACTACTGAACAGTGTTTATTAATCATCAATTTTATTTAAAAAAAAAATGATGGTTCGGCTTCATACAGCCAACGAATTATCCCCAAGACCGTGTAATTTAAAATCGCTTGACTATTTTTGTTTGGGGATCTGTGAAGTTGTTTGTCTATGCAGATAAGCTCTAGACAATTGACGCCTTGCAAGAGAGTATTTTTCGGGTTAATTGTTGTTGGCATACGACCCCAAAGGCTAGTCGCAGCAGCTACTTACCCGAAATCATTTTTAAAACACAACGGCAAGCCTCTATATTTATATATATGTATATATATATAAATCACATGTTAAATGCTATAGGTGCATCAACAAACGCCATATGACCATTCGCTTTTTAAAGCAGCTGAAGATAATTTGGTTAAGAGCACTCTCCAACTTATCTGTAAAATATGGTAGGAAGAAAGCCCGTTGAATGGAACCTCAGTATTGTTTGCCCCATACTAAAAAAAGAGACCCTCTAAACTGCATGAACTATATGGGGAATCAATCTCCTTAACATCGCATACAAAATCTTCTCGCCCATCGTCAACAACCTGATAGCTTTTTATCAGCTTTATACCAGGAAAGTCCACAGTCGATCAAATATTCACATTACGACAGATCCTGGAAAAAATCCAAATACATGAAATAGACACCACCATCTTTTCATCGATTTCAAGGCTGCATATGACAGCATCTATACAGAAATGAATTGTATAGAGTCATGTTTAGTTTGGCATCTATGTCAAACTCGTCCGTTTGTGCTGGATGACCATGAAGAATTCGCGCTGCTCAATAAAGGTTGAAAACAACTTAACAGAACCTTTCGATGTCAAAAAAGGTTTTAGATAAGTTGATGTGCTGTCATGCGATTTTTTGAACATCGTACTTGAAAGAATAGTGCAGAGCTCACACGTCAACACTAGAAGCACTATCTTTCAAAAGTCTGTCCAATTACTAGCATATGCTGATGACATTGACATAATGGGAAGAACGCAGCGTGATGTCATGATGGGGCTTTGGTGAGTATTGGAAAGAGGCGGTAAAAATGGGTTTAACGGTTAAAGAGGGCAAAACAAAGCACATGCTGTCTTCAAGAAAGGACTTTCTACACCGACAGACGTAACTTTGAGGTAGTCAAGGACTTCGTCAACCTAAGTTAGGTTAGGTAAGGTTGAAGTGGCTGTCCATGATGGAAACCGACACACTTCGACCAGTTTAATGGACCATTGTGATACCACATGAATCTTGAGGCTCCTCCTAAGCTCAATGGAACCAGTTTGAGTCCCTTACGAAATCAGCCTCTCACGTTTCGTAAGGGACTCGTCTACCTACATAGGCTCCGCTGTAAACACAGAAAACAACACCAGCGCTGAGATCAAACGAAGAATAACTCTTGCTAACCGCTGTTTCTTTGGGCTAAGAAAGCAATTGAGTAGCAAAGCCCTTTCTCGAGGGACCAAAGTGTGGCTATATATGACCTTTATCATCCCCCAGGAGTGGAGGAGAAAATGGAACGACGAGCTGTACGGGCTGTACACCGACGTAGACTTAGCCAGAAGGGTAAAAGTCCAACGACTAAGATGGCTGGGTCACGTAGAACGCATGGAAACCAATGCTCCGGCCCGGAAAGTCTTCGACAGCGCAGTAGAGGAAGACCGCGGATCAGGTGGCGCGCACAAGTGGAAAGTGACCTCACCCAACTTGGAGCGCGAAACTGGAGACATCTAGCTAGGGACCGAGCTAGATGGAGAAGTTTTGTTGGGTGAGGCCCTAGTTCACATACGACTGTAGCGCCACCACCATTAATGCAACACAACAGAAAGACGATTGTACTAACGCAGATTTTTAACGTTTATGAAAACACCCTTAAGCAGAGAGATAAAAGTCCAACGACTGATATGACTCGGTTACGTAGAGCGCATGGAAACTAATGCTCCGGTCCGAAAAGTCTCCGAATCCACGCCTACAGGACAGCGCATTAGAGAAAGGCCGTGGATCATATTAATTACATACTGCATAACAATTCAATTTGAAATGATTAATACTTACTCAAAATTATATTCATCTACGTAGATCATCGTGTTTTATTCTTGGAATATCCAAAATGTCTTCAATTCTCATCTATTTCTAATCATAAAGAAAAACAAAACTAATAACAATTAAAATCGATTTAATATCATGTGTTTGTTATCTAAAACATTTATTTTTCTGAGTATGTATGTATTTGTATTTTGTAGAAGATATAATATTTATTTTTGATTATTATAATTATTATTTTGTATTTTTTTACTTAAATGTTTAACTTTTGTTTTTAAATATTTCCTTTCGCCTCTGTACGAATACAGACAACAACAAAAAATAAATTCTATTCAAATTATTCTATGAAAAATAAAAATTGCAGATTTAACAAAATGTATACAAAAATAAAAGTATAACAAAACTTAAATAAATTTAATTCAATTTTGCTTACATTATATCGTAATTATATAAATACGAGTATATATAATAATAACTAATTAATTATATCAATTGGAAGTATGTTGATTCATAAGAATTAATAATAATAATAATAATTTTATTTATATGTTTTATTAAAAAACAATAATATTTATTGTTAATAATAAATTTAAATGTAAATGTTTTTTTTGTTGCTTTATTTTTACTAAAAATTATTTTATTTTGTGTGTAAAAATACTTCAAAATTAATTAAACCTATATAATAATTATAAACTGTATCTTTTTTTTAAATATCACTCAACTTAAGTTTTTCTTTTTTAACATTTTGCCTTTTTTGTGATTATTAAAAATCATGTATTTTTTTTTTTAATTAATATAATGATAATTTATTTTATATAATGGAAGATATTTGTTTAGTAATTTTTAAATGAGTATAATGTTTTTTGTTTTGATGAAATTTTAATGAACCAATACAAAATTGTGCAAGTTTTGTTTTACATTAATTTAAAACTTTTTTCTTGGTGTTTTAGATTTTAGATTTGAAAATGTTTCTTCATATAATTTGGCAATCAAGAGATTATTGATACGCAATTTGTTTATTTGTTTTGATTAAAAATTTTAAAAGTTATGAAATGATTTATCGATCTCTTTTGAAAAATAGTGTAAGTTGTTTCGTGGTGAAGAAGAAAAAGTACGTATTGGTAAGGGTGAAGGTGTATCCTTTAGTTTATTGAAATTGTATTATTTAATATTTTAAGGCTTACAAAAAATTCATCGTGCATATCAAAGCAAGCAATGATTATCGTTTTGTGACTGGTTAAATAAAAATCGGTTTACGATTACAAAACACATTTCAAACTTTACTCTGCTTTTAATTTTTTAGTGTAAAGAAAAAGTGAATTCTTTTAAGACTTCTTTGTCATATTTTTTGACAGTTTTGAGGTCTTTCGAATGAAGCTTTTGTTTGTTTTACTTTTTAGTAAAAACTTAATTCCCAACAAAATCGAGACTGCAAACGGCTTCTTTAATTCAAAATTGTATGTTTTTGTTTTAAACTGAAAGAAAACATTAAAATGGCTGTTGGGCTTTAAGGAACTTTAAGTTTAATGATAAGTTTGTACTGAAGTAGTTGGGAAAATATTTGAAAAGCTTGCTACAACATTCTGACACGTTGATTATGTATTATGGCACAATTTTTACTACGTGAAGCTTTAACATACAAAATAATGTTTTCAAAATCTTTAAAAATGTAAAATGTTTGAAGAATAACATTTTTGAAAATTATAATTTAAAAAAAAAAGGTATATAAGCGCTTACAATACTTGCTGCTTAATTAAAATTCTTTTTTAAACTAAAGCTTGTTGTTATATTTTAAATTAATTTTTGAATCGGACAATTTTGTTGCAAGTTTAAATCAATAAGAATTGTTAAAACAACGATTATTTCATTTAAAAAGCTTTTTAAGACTTTCTTATTTTTGATGATAATTTTGAACAACCCAGAATTTTAGGTTTTTCAAGTTGTGACTTTTCGCTAAACCCTGACAAAAATTTCATAAATGGGATCAGTGTCTAAACCAACTTAACCCACCACAAAATAATTATCATCACGGCAAAGTTAAAAATCACAGTGATAATGATTAAAAGGTTCCTAAAAAAGCTTAAACTTTAATTTAAAATTGCTTAGCTTGGACTTTTATGATTTTATTTTGTAGCTCGGGAAGCTTTATACATTTTATTATTGGTGCATCACGTACATATGTGTATGAATAAAGAAAACAAATCTATAGAAATATCTGCATTTTGTTTATGTAAATAATTTATACGTATTTATTTGTTTTAATTTAAATTTTAAAATCTACTAACCTTTTAAGGAGTAGGGATTTTGTTTTGTTGCGAGTAAATATTTACTTATGTATTTAAATTGAGTTTAATTTAATTTGTTTTGTTTTTAATTAATCATTTAATTTTTCAGTTCTTCTTTTAAAGCAATAATGATTTTCTTTGAGCAGTTTGTTTAAAATTATTTTCTTTTTTGTTGTTAAATATATTTTCCTTTGAGTATTTTATTTAGCAGAGATTAATACGTATGCATATTGAGATTCCTATTCAAGTTTTGTTTTTATTTATATATAAAAGGAAATAAAACAAAATGTATTTAATTCTTCCTTGAAGAATCTTGAATAATAATTTTATTCTTCTGGCGGGTGACCTTTGTCGATGGCGGAGCGGATAACAAACGTTTTATATTCTCTTGTGGTATGGCCGCCTGTTCCGGTTGTGACTTCTTTTTACTGTTCTCAGTTGCTGCACTGGCAGCGGCAACAGCACTATTACTAGTACCACCCGCGTGATACCTTGTGAGGACTTGGAATTTAGCAAAGAGTTTATTCTTTGTTTCGCGCTCCTTTTCCTTGATCTTATCCAATGGCTTGTATTTAGCCAGAGCATCGGGCAGAGGGCATATCTCCATGTCGCCATGTTTGGGCTTGAGGATATTCTTGTTGGCCGCTTTGTAGAAGTCCATTTCGAAATCCGAATCGCCCGAATAGGCTGACGGACTGGAGGGACTCGTGGGATGATGATGGTGGGGATGGTGGGCGAGAGCCGCCGCAGTTGAGCCGGGATGTATGAAGCGATCATTGAAACTCGAACTGGCACTGGTTTCCTCGGCCAAATGGCGAAGCATCAATGTGAGTTTGGTCTCGTGTTGTCGTTGGAGTAGGACTGCATTGCGTTCGCCCTCTAGTCTGGCCTGGCGGACAGCGTTGCTGAGGACACGCTCCTTCCATTCCCAGGCGTCTTTTTCGCGCTCTAAATTCATCAACTGTATCTCCAGCTTCCGACTGGAATCCCGAAGATCAATTACTTTTGTGAAGTATTTATACAGTAGGGTGCGCATTTCTTCTGCCGAGAGCTTATTCAGTCTCGCCATCAACATTTGCTCACCTTTTTCTCGCTGCAACCTTTCGCTGGTGTCAATTGACTTTCGGCCGCAAATCAGTTCGTTTTTGAACTCTATTGCGGCGTCTATAGCTTCGATGGCTTCATCACACTCCAGAAGTTTTCGTTCTTCTTTGTGTGAGAGCATCTTTTCTTTCTTTAACTTTCTGTCCAGGGTGCACCTCTGATCCAGAAGGTGGTCTCTCGTGCGCCGCAGGTTTCTGATTTCATGGCGGAGGGATTCTTTCTCTTCGCCTTCCCCAAAATGCTCCAAATTATCCGATTTCTCTTTAAGTACATGATCCAAGTGGGAAATTCTCGCCTGGACATCCTTCAGATGTTTGCCTTTCTCTTCGGTAGCAATCTGCTTGGTATTTTCTTTCTCTTTTATTGCTTTCAATTCATTCTCAAGCTGTTCCTTGATTTTCTTCTCCTTTTTCATTTTCTTTTGCAGATCATCGACGAAGCGCTTGGAATCCTGAACCGATTGCTGAAGTTTCTTCACCTTTTGACCACTCTCGCCTGCAATATGTTTTATCGAAGCCAAGTCCTGTAGTCTTTGTTCGATGTGCGAGGTGAGGGCCTTCAAACGATCTATCTCGGACTTATCCTTGCCACTCACCACCGCCTTGGAGAGTTGTTTCTTGGTCTTCTCGTATTCTCCTTCGAGTTTGCCTTTCTTTTTATTAAATCGATTTTTTGCTGTGGTGCGGGTGTCGTTATTCTTTACCAAATCAATTATGATGTTTTGCTTGAGCGAGATCGTATGTTCGACCTCTTTGATCTGCCTCTGTTTGGCCTCAATGTCGGTCGCAATTTTTCGGAGTTTCTTTTGTATTGTATCTTGGGGTGAATGGATTGCTGCACGAATTGGGTGATTGAGATCAGTGGAACTATCGAGGAAGTCATCTTGAGATTTTGTGATTTGTTCACGTGATGCAACTCGATTGAGCATTGCGATTTCAGCACTGCTAAGGGATGCTCCTGGTTGTATTGAACGACGACGACCTATACGACGAAAACAACAAAATAATACAAAAAATGTTTAGAAATAATTTGACAGTTTTCTTTTACCTCCAACCGATGAGGACGCTCTACGTTCCTCTTGCTTAAAGCTGTCATTGCTTTCCATAACCGCCTTTGGCTGGTTCTTAATGAATTCTTTATATTTGTCATTCACTAGAGTATCAGTCTTAATCTTCAACTCATCCATTAGGGATTCCAATTTTTCTACGAGATCAGGTCGTTGCGATTCAGAATCACTTTCATTATCTGAATTCTGTTGACATGAAGTTTCTGGTTCGCTGAGAGTTTCTTCGGGTTCTTCAGCTTCCTGAATGGGACCCAATTGCTTTTGAGAACGAACCACTTCACTGGAACTAAGGCATTCTTCGCATTCTTGTTTGAGAAAGAGCCATTCTTCAATTTGTTCCTTTTCCAAATCGGTTATTGCATTTGTTGACATTAGCCTAGATACAAAAATAAAACATATTTAAAAATCGATTTAAATTTAAAATTGTCCTTTTAAATAATAAAAAGCAAATCAGGAAGGTTCGATCTGGAAATTTTAGGATGTTGGGTTTAGATTTTAAAATATATGAAAGAGGAAACGGAGCAGAGTGTTGAGAAATCAAACAAAGAATACGTCTAGACTCTAGACAATTGTTGCTGTCATCTGGATGCCTTTATATGTTTCCGAGTGGAGGAGAACGTTTTAGGAAGAAAATTTCGTTGGGTGATTTAGTAAATGGAGGAGATAGAACTGTTTGGAATGGCAGTCGAATTCTACCACTCAGGGCACACAGGGGAAGAAGATTCTAAACTAACTTAACGTGAAAAATAAGGGACAGCTATCTAGAAATCTAATTGGCTTAAAGCATCCTATTGATCAAACTCCTAGACCACTCCGACCTTATGTCGACTATTTAAATTTTGTGAAACAAATTTGTTCAAACAATTAAAGAAACTTAGTGGTGGCCTTTATGTTTCCATGGTAAAATAAAGTATTTTAGAAAGATTGAAGATTTAAAAGTAAAAGTTTTGTATTCATAAAAAAAGGCACAACAAAATAATAAAGAGAAAAAGACTTGGTTCAAGCCATCAGTTTAGATTTGAAATACAAGTAGGTACATCGAATTACGGATGCGATGGAAAAGGCCCTTTAAGAAAAACAAGTATGCTAGGGATCTTTCCAAACAGTAATATGAAATACTGAAATCATATTTTACGAACCGACGCGATGGAACTAAAGAAAATTGAAGCTGGTATACCGCAAGGAAATGACCTAGGAACAACATTGTATCTTTTATATACGAGGGATATTCCAGTGAATGTAAACGCTATCATGGCCACATTTGCTAATGATACCGCAAAACTTTTGCAAGATTGATCCGTTACAAAGGATACACAAAAATTGTGTTTAGACGCAGGAATAGCGTATCAAACAGCGTGAATCAATATCGATATAAATTTTATAAATAAAAACAAAAACAATGTTTTAATTTAAACAACAGTACAGCAATACGTTACTCCAATACTGCCAACAACCTTTGAATGATTGTGGATCCAAAGCCTAATTGGAAAAAGCACGTCAAAACTTGAAGAACTAAAGAATTTTCTGGTTACTAGGAAAAAACTATGACCTATCTATCCAGAAAAAAAAGACTCGTTTAGACATATGGTATTCGACTGCAGAAAACAAATGCTGAACCCATCTTAACATTAAAAAACAAAATCCTTCGTGTATTAATAAATGCCCTTTGGTATATAAGAAGTAGCGTTGTGAACTTTAAATTGAAATGGTTCATAAGTGGTTGAAAATCACGCTGTATTACTAAATTAAATAATTTTTAATGAAGAAAGAAAAATCATTAGTCGATCTTTCATAGATTAGTCCTGATTAACAGATGGTTTAAGTGCGGCAAGAAATCCACACTGCTCAGTACCGATTCTTTACAAATGGTCGCCTATTTGATTGCCATTACAGAACGTGTTTCCACTGTTCCAATTCAAAATCAAAGAACAATTGTTAAGGAATGGAACTTTTGCAAGCATTTGTTTTCCGGAAATGTTTTTTGAAATGTAGAAAAAAAAAAAATAAAAGACATAAATTCATTCTTCAACTCGAAAATTCAAACTATCACAAATAAATTGTATGAAATAATTAAATTTCAATCATGGTACCCGTGGCATAATGGTTAGTGCGTTTTTTTCACGGGTACTGCCTCTTGCGAGGAATTGAAAAATTCTCCAAAAGTAATTCATGAAAAGTGCTTTCTCAATCTAGCCGTTCAGATTCGGCATATAAACTGTAGGTCTCCTCCATTCCTGCAATAAATCGCACACAGGAATGGTTGAGAGTTGTAAGACACTAGGCCCTGGTTCTTTACGGACTGTTGCGCCACCTAATTTATTTTAATTAAATTTTTAAAGACTCAAAACCATTGAATCGATGAATTTCTGCCGAGCCGTATAACCATGATTTAAAATCAAACGACTTTCCTTGTTCCCAAATATCAAAACGATTTTCAACACGAAAGTAATTCTCTCAATCTGAGAACAATAATGTTGTGATTGTTTTTTGAAGAATATTTGAAAAGGCAATAAAAGATATGATTGTGTTGTTAGAAATAAGAACTATTAACTTTTTTGAACTTTTATGTAAAGAACTCTATTTTTCAGATTCTATAATTTTTTGCTTTCGAAATCGTGTAGCGACAAATTTTCAAAAATTCCTTTTGTTGAAAAAACTATTCCTACTCAATCACGCCTTGAAACTTCATATAAGGGACTTATTTTCATAGCAAATATTCTTTAGTATGTCTAAATACGACTTCTTCCTGAAAAGCAATTACTTGACCTCTTTAATCTCTAGGTCTTACAACAGGATTCATGAGCTCGGGTTTGAACGGACTTTGAGATTCAAAAAAAAAATGTCCATCTATTCCAAATCAATTCTTCTTTCATGTCCTTATGTGCATTTTGCCACTTCTTTGCATTCAAAGAGGATCATTGATCCGCTTCTGGCTTACGGATTTTTTTAAACATTGGTACCTGAACTAAAAAGTCAGCCTCTGTCAAATACGATGCACCGTTTATAAACTGATATGTGTCAAAATATAATCAATAGTTTTGGTTTAGCTTTTGTTGCTCTGTCTTTAACTGACCCCAATAATTTCTTTCATTTTGTATAACATTAAATGACAATACTCGTGTTTTGTTGGAAAATCTATTCATAGTATAGTAGGATTTTACACGAATAACAAAAATAATATCCATAGTATGAATACTAGCGATGGAAGTTGGAGTAGAATCTTACTAGGGATGGGTTTTCGACATTTATACGAGTCTCGAATCGATCTTATGTGATTTCGTTCTCGAATGTTGGTACGATTGATATTGCATTTGTATCTCGATGGCTGTGTTCGTTGAGTAGTTGCTCATTTGGAATCATGTGTGTTTTCCATTGGGGAAAAAAATCAATCTATTACTGTTGATATTATTTAGTTTTGTTAGTGTAAATGGACTAACTGGGCTTATTTTGCAAGAGAAAACAATAGAAAAGATAATTAAGTTTTGCTATGTTTCCACCAAAGGTTTATCTCAGTTTAGATTAAATAAATCTTTTTGGTGTTTCCACCGCACAAGAAGATTTCAAAATGATTAAGTTTGACAGCACTTTCTAAAATGCAAATGGTGTTTCGATGTGTGAAGTTCAAGTGAGATAGTTTGATTCGTGTTAAACAATGAAGAACTGATTAGTTCAGCACCATATAAGAATATGCTACCTACTCCATGTCCATTTTGTTTGTTTGTAATTTTATTAAAACAAAACTATATTTTTTGTACACAAACATGCAAATTAACAGACCATAATGCATTATCTGTTAAACCAACTCCTCCACACAGGTTTTTCTTCTCAAATTTTGACTCGACTCCGATCTCCGATGGAAACGATTCAAATCAAACTCATTTCAACTCGATTCAGGTATATAAAGAATTGAGGCGATCTTCAAGCTCGCTTCAAAACCACGTGTTAATGTAGTAGTCTACGAACAAAACTCCTCCTTGAAGCAATTGTTAGGGGCCGGTTATAGCTATCAGTAAAATCCATCAGTAAAATTTTTGTTTCTAGTTTTTGAACATGTTACAGATTTATTTCTAGCAAAAGATTGATGCAATATGATGAATCATATATTATGTATTTAAGTATTTTTTTTTTAAGTTTTATTTAATTTATAATTACATTTTAATTTTTTTAATAATGAAATTTCATTTTACTGAACAGCTGACTGCCAAAAGCCAAAAAAAAAATCCATTTCGTTTTACTGTTGGTGTTTAATTTTTTACTGTTCCGATCACATCATTAAAAATTTTACTGATGAAAGCAACGGTAAAAAAATTGTATAAGGCGCGAAGCCTCAAAGTGACATTTAATTTAATGACGTAAATTTACTGATTGCTATAAACACTCATCAGTAAAACATTTCAGATTCCTCCTGTTTCAAATTTTACTGATGGATTTTACTGATAGCTAGGCGCCAGTTATAACTATCATTGGATTTCATCATTAAAAACAAACATTGGAATTTTCTTGACAGGTCGTTTAGAGCTATCATTAAAAATGTATGTTCAGGAAAATGAATTTCCGTCCGGAAAATAGAAAAATACATTTTTAGAAAAAAATAAATGCGTGAGTACAATTTTTTTTTTTTTAATTCTTTATGTGATTTCCAATCGATCAGTATATAATTTTCATTTCTAATTAAAGGGAAACACCGTCAAATATCAATTTAAAAATTTTTCCGGATCGATTTCAATGATAGCTATAACTGACGCCTTATATGAAAACTTACATTTCTGACTCATTTGTAATCTTCTATCACATATATACATAGATTCGTATTCAGCCAAAGATGAAGGTTTTAAATGCATACACTTCAGTAATAATCTGTGTGGATGAATGTGTTAAATGCGTTTAGTCCTTTTTACAAAAAAATAATGATATCTGACTTATAAATTTTGTGAATAAAGGTGTTATGTGCGCACTTAACACCTTCATATGTGAACCTAGCAAAAACTGTCGCTATCAGTGTTCACAAAATATCGATTTGAGTGCAAGAAAAGAAATGCTTTCTGGGTTTTATAAGTTAGATGTTAACGCGAAAAATGCAATGTTATTTCGGAGCATTCAAATGAAATCTCCAAAACAAAGGGCAACCTTAAGCAAAAGAAACGTAACCTACGAATATCACATTAATCTTGCTGGTAAACCAGTTCGGGTGTGTCAGTTTGCTCTTTGTTCTCTTTTCCAAATAGGTATAAGAAAATTGAGAATAATACAGCAAAAGCTCAGATCTGGACAGTCAGTTCCCTCACCGGACAAAAGAGGAAAACATCTTGTTCGGGCAAATAAAGTTCAAGACATATGTAGAGGGCCTACATATGAGAACACAATATAGGGGAGTTTCCTGCGAAAGAGTCGCATTATTCCAGAAATAAGAAACCATTTAAAAAATATCTCTCCTCTTTTGAGCGTGTCCAAAATGTACAAGCTGTATATTGAAAAATGTGTGTAATAACAAAGAACATTGTTTTTTTTTTTGTAAAGGAAGCATTTTACAGAAATATTTTGTCTCGAACTTTAATCTTTCTTTTCGGCAGCCTCGTAGTGATGATACGGGAGACAATACTGCAAAGGATCGATTAAGCTACAAGGCCGCATTTGAAACCCAGAAAAAGATAGAGAAAAAGCACCTAATGAGAAGAATGTTGTGTATTTAACTTTTGACTTGCAACAAACAATGCCCTTGCCGAGACTCACAACATCGAAGGCATTTTATTTGGGGCAAATGAGGTTCTACAACTTAGGAGTTCATTCTATAACGTCAAATGGGGAAACACCCTATATATTTACATGGACGGAAGACGTGGGCGATAGAGGGAGTACGGAAGTGGCTAGCTCCCTATGGTCGTTTGTTCAATCAAACAGTGACATTAAGAATAGAGATAATTTTATTATTTGGTCTGATTCATGTGCTGGACAAAACCAAAATTTTAACTTCATCTGCCTGTACCAAACCTTGATACTTCAAGGATACTTCAAAACTATCGACCACAAATTTCCAGAAGCAGGACACACGTTTTTAGATAGCGACAGAGACTTCGGCAGAATTGAAAAGGTTTTGCGAAAACACGCGACAGTTTACACCGCAGATCAGTACCGAGACATCATAAAAACTGCTAGTACAAAAAAAACAATTGTTATTGACATGCAAAATTTTCGTTCATTGAGTGATCTTCAATATAATAACGTAAAAAATTAAACAAAAAACGTCACTAATGACAAGGTCCAATTTAGGAACTCGATCAAATGAATTCGAGTAGAGGAGTACGGTTCCTACCCTTACAAAGAATGCTTTGAAGAAAATGTTCCTTTTAGTAAGGTCATTATAGACAAAAGTAGCAAACGTCCTGATAAAAATCAAGATTTTATGCCAAGAGACACCGAAAAATGGAATCAACCTTCTGCAGAAAAAATTAAAAACTTACAAGAACAGATGAAATTAGTTACTCTAGAACATAAATGGTTTTATTCTCATGCAATTTCAGCAGGTCCTCGAGAAGGAAAAGAAACAAAACAAAAAAAAATAAACTGCAGCTTTTCAAAATGTCACTTAACACCCTCTCATCAAATCAATTAAATCCAAAAAATTTCCTGGATGAAGGTGTTATGCGCAAAAAAAATGTAAAAATCTCAAAAACTATTTGCGATGAATAAAAAATAATACCTACACTATACTTCCCTGAGTTTTATTGACTTTAAATTATACATATAATATTTTAAATATTTTCACAAGAAAATTTGTAGACTATAATGGATTGTACACGCTTCGTAAACGTATTGCATGCCAGACAATGCTGTGAAACCTGTCGGAAGATCGTTAGCACGTGCAGAAGAACAGTCAAAGAGACGAGACTAAATAAGGCAACTCGATGGTCTAAGGAGTTATGTTGAAAAGTTGCGCGTTAAAAGTATTTCTTTTTTTAACTCGTTAACTGATGAGTCGAAGTGAGAATAGCGAACGAACGAAGCCCACCAATTTTTGTATAGAAAATTGAGCACCAAAACTATTTTGAATCAAAAACGATTTTGTTTGATCAGCTGTAATTTTTATTTTAGTAATTCACTATAAACTGGTAGAATATATGTACATACAGTACTGTGCAAAACTTTTGCACTTTTTGGATCATCACACAAAGAAATTTCAAAGAGATATTCCATGCACGAAACAACTATTTGCAGAATCATCAAAAGTGGAAAGGTGTTATGCCATCATAGAGGAGGAAGGCCTCTAAGCACCACAGCAAAAGATGATTGAAAAATAACAAATTTCTTCCGAAGAAACCCCACGGCATCATCCAGGGAAGCAAAAATTGAACTAAGGTTACCCATTGACCCATCAACTATCAGACGCCACACACTGCAGGTCGGGTTGCGTGGTTTTCAGATAGCAAAAGAGTTATTTATTTAAAAACAAAATTGAAAGGTCGTTTGGCTTTTGCAAAAACTCATTTCAATTGGAGTCCCCTAAAATGGAAAATAGTCTTGTTTTCTGACGAATCAAAGTTTAGTATGCAGGGATCTGGTGGAAAACAACATGCTTCAGGAGGCCAAGAGGTGATAGGCTAAATCCAAAATACACTAAAGGGACGGTCAAACATGGGGGTGGTTCAATTTTGGTCTTGGACTGCTTCTCTGGCCAAGGAATCTAGCAAATTCGACAAGTGAAAGGCATAATAAAGTCTGAAGACTGTGTAGACATCTTTTGTAACACCATGCTGCCTTATGCCTATTGAGAAATGGACGTTAAAACACGCCAATGATCCCAAACACAAGTCGAAGTTGGACACAAAGTGGATCACAGAAAAAAAAAAAGATCGAGGTTTTACCACGGCCAGCCCAATCCCCAGGCATAAACCCAATAGAGAACCTATGGGGAATTGTGAAGAGAAGAATTGGGAGCAACATTTTTAAGCACAAAAGTTACCTATTCGCTGGAATTAAGAGGCAGTGGAATGACATTGCAAAATCGGGTATTAATAACCTTATAGCTTCGATACCCAGAAGATATACAGTCGTTATAAAAAATAAAGGGTAGGCAATTAAATGTTTCCATTTTCTTGCCTTAAAGTAAGAAAATAGTTTGAAATTTAGATGTGAGGTCTAAGTTGCAAATGTTTTGCAAAGCAATTTTACCAACTATTAAAATATTTAGTTATTTATTTTTTGTTTAAGTGAAGAGTGTTAATTTTGTTTTCCAACAATTATAACGTAATATCAAAAAAATTTAGAAAACTAAAGAAAGAATTTTGCTGTTTGATTTTCTAAACAATTTTTTTTTATGAAAAACTGTCTTTAACTGTAATGCTTTCCCAATTCAAGAATCTTTTAAATCCTGCAGTAATTGGTTAAAGCGAAAACTGCTATTAATATGACCTGGAAACAATGCTTCATGAATAAGTGTATAGCACATAGTAGCAAGTTTAAAGTATTTGAAGCAGTAGCTGAGAGTAGGTATAGGGATGTAAAAAGTACAATTCGCTTGAAAAACTCCTAACGCACTTTATAAAAAGAATATTTCATTTGCCGAAAAATACGCCAAACTACGTAATAATGCTGGAAACGGGTATCTCTCCTTTGTTTATAAAAACATTGAAATTGCAAGCGGAATTCTTGCTTAACGTTTTTTTTTTAAATGAATGATTCACGTGAAAAGTCGTGAAAAGAGTGGCCACAAAAGCCATACAAGATCAAAACAGTTGGTATGGAGAGTGGCATGATCTTGTTGAGGAATGTGAAATTAATTTTAATTTACCCATCGAGGATTTAACAACCGCTAAAAACATCTTGTATGAAGTCATTTTAAGGGTTGATGAGAAATGTAGAGCTGAATATGTTGCCGAAACGTCTAATTCCTTGTACAACTAACAACTGTACTAACTAACAACTGTAACAACTATTTTAAGGATTCCAATAAAATAATCTCCGTGTGATTTCTATAATGGTCAGACTACGTAGTGAACTAATATATTTAAAATGTCATTCCACACAGACCTGATTTACCCCCAGGAGTGTAATATGTGCAACCAATCAGAAAGAGAGGATACTGTCCACTTATTGTGAAAATGCCCTATACTCAGAGAAATCTGAAGGAATGTATTCAGAAAAGACTTTTTATCGGAAGATCAAGTGATAAATTTATTGAATAAAATTAATGTTGTCAATCTTTACTAATTTTGCAAAACTGCGCTTAGATATACATAGAACTGCTATAATGAACGAACTGTTTTTTAAATTATTTTTGATCTATCATGATAACTGTACATTGTTAAAAAATTATAAATACCTTTTTTAATATTGAAAAGTAATTATATTGAGGACTTTTTACATTCATTGTGTTTTGTTGTCAATCTGGCAGACGACAATCGCCATGCTAATGCTATAATGATTTTTGTAAACATTTTTGTAAACATTTTTGGTGTGTAATGTAAATTTTACTTTAATTCAATAAAATCTGTATCTATCTATATATCTACATATAGCATATATCTTTTCTTTACTTATAATAACGACACCGACTTCTCAGAAGGAAAAAGAGAGGGCATGAGAAGCGTGCGGTCGAAGATGCTGAGAGGTTTAAAAGCAGGAATGAAGTGTGAAAGTTTTATGAACAGGTGAAACGAAATTTACAGGTACATAAACCTAGAACCGAAGGCTGCAAAGACGAAAGTGGAAACATCATAGTGGAACCGCAGTCAATGCTGAGGATATGGAAGGACCAATTCTGCGGACTGTATAACGGCGACGACGAACCGAATCTGTCAGGCAGGATGATCTATTCAACATAGACGACGAAAGCCAACAATCCCGTCCACCCGACTTAGACGAAGTAAAGATTGCCATATCTTAGCTAAAGTCTAATAAAGCGGATGGCTTGAATGCCGAGCTCTTTAAAGCAGCTGGAGATAAGTTGGTTAGGAGCATGCATCAACTTATCTGTAAGATATGGTCGGAAGAAAGCATGCCCGATGAATGGAACCTCAGTATTGTTTGCCCGATCCTGAACAAAAAGAGACCCTCCAAACTGCACCAACTATAGAGGAATCAGTCTACTTAACATCGCCTACAAAATCTTCTCTGCCGTAATATGTGAACGTCTAAAGCCCATCGTCAACAACGCCAAATCGACACCCACCATCTTTTCATCGATTTCAAGGACGCATATGACAACATCTACAGGGACGAGCTGTATAGATCCATGTCAAGTTTTGGCATCCCTGCCAAACTCGTCCGTTTGTGCTGGATGACCATGAAGAATTCGCGCTGCTCAATAAAGGTTGAAAACAACTTAACAGAACCTTTCGATGTCAAAAAAGGTTTTAGACAAGTTGATGCGCTGTCATGTGATTTTTTTAACATCGTACTTGAAAGAATATTGCAAAGCTCGCACGTCAACACCAGAGGCACTATCTTTCAAAAGTCTGTCCAATTACTAGCATATGCTGATGACATTGACATAATCGGAAGAACTCAGCGTGATGTCAATGGGGCTTTTGTGAGTATTGAGGCAGAAGCGGCAAAAATGGGTTTATCGGTTAATGAGGGCAAAACAAAGTACATGTTACCTTTTTTTGACGTTAACTAAATTCAACTTAAAGGGCAAAAGAAAATCGCCCAAGTGTATTCCTTTAAGAAGGATTGCAACTGTAAAACTTGGCTGAACAGTATCATTAACCCTTTGATCAACAGTACCTACCTCTGTGCATAGAGTTTTAGCTTTTGAACTTTTCTGCCGAAATTCCTACCAGTATATGTTTAATGAGTTTTTTAAAAGCTTTGCTTTCTGAATTTGCTTTGAAAAGACTTCTTATCAGTCATTTACCAGCAAAAGTACAAAAATAGTTGATAGAGAACTATGTTTGAATCTTGCCACAACCACTTTTCTGTGCTACCACATAGGATAGAGCCATAACTTTCAAGAGTCCCAATCATTTTCACGATTTTATTTCTTTGCATTATTTTCATTTCTTTTCAAACAGAAAAAACTTAATTAAATCTTTTTTATATATTGAAGTCATAAAGGTACTCACTTAGAAAACAATCCCTCAGCATTCGAAACCAATTTGAACCACTGTGAGGCGGCGAATTGCAGTCCAAACGTATCACTCGGATTTGTGCCCATGCGATTGGGTCCACCTTCGGGCGACAGTGGTGTGTTGTTGTCTGAGAATGTGTTCATCACAACATAATTCCTCACACACTGAACCTTGAAGGCGAACTGCAAATTGTAAATAGTCTCATTGACATCCCTCTCCAGAGGTGAAACGCATAGAATCACCAGCGTTTGAGCCCTCCCGCCAAACGAATCCTTCAGCAGAGTCGTGAGGGTGGTTTGATTGTAAGCCACATTGCCAGTTCCATTGTACATCAACACCGGATCGGTGAGTGTTGTGACGATCCTCTCCAATGATTGCAAACCAAGATCTTTGGGAATGCTGGTGTGCTGATCCATGCTATTGAGCATGAACATTCGTTCTGTGCCGCAGAGATCGCTGAAACTTGCTGTCGATAAGCGGTGCTGGATGAGACCCTCCTTCGAGACCCATTGTTGCTCCAGGGTTATCGTGAACAGACTGTGGTTGAGTGTGTCTGCCGTGTCGCTGCGATTATTCAGGCCAACTTCAACCCAGTGGAAAACTTCGCTGATGCTCGAGCAGGAGACATTGCCTGCTTCGAGCAGGTCTCTTATTTCATCGCGAACTATCTCGACCCATCCAACATTGATGGCAAATGTGCGCTCTTGATGGTTGGCCATCTGGGCAAAGATTTCGCGAACGCATCTCTGGACTAGTCCTTGCTCCGCTTCCCCATACACGCAATCTAGACCCCTTCCAAACAGGGTGTAAGTCTTACCAGTTCCTCGCTGACCGTATGTGACCACAGAAGCGTCGAATCCCTCGAGAAACAACGCCATCAGTGGATAGACAGTCTGATGGTATATCTGGGCCTGTGAACAATCGACTGGCAACGAATGTGTCACCGGGAAGGAGTGTGGCCCGACTTGGATAACACCCGTAGCTATGCCACCAATGGCACTGTTCGGTCCCATGCTTATCGGTATGGATTGGACGCATGGTGGAGCTTCTGCTTCGGTTAGGCATGGGTATATCCGGACGGCAACTTGTATTGGAATTTCCATGGTCAACAAACGGATTCCAATTGTTAAAAGTACATTTTATACATTCTATAATGTATGGAGCTTGGTTTTGTACGGTTTTTAATCAGTTTATTGACTCACACTTTCGGAAATCAAGATTTTTATGGAAGATATTTTAAGAAAAGAAAACTTAGCTTTTACCGATTTTTTTTTGAGTTGACTGTCAAATCGATATTTTGCGCAAGAAATTCAACAGACCGTGGACGGTGGTGTGGTGAATATGGGATGTAAATAAAAAAGTTTTGAACCATGGCGCGGTTGGAGAAAGTGTTATACACAAATTGAAAGGTGTTTTGTTGTTTTTTGTTTTGGCTTCAAATTTCAACTGTGAGTGCATTCAGGGCAATTTAGAAAAAAAAAGCAACATAAGGGGCTTTTCACATGAGAGCGAACAACGAATGAACGAATAAATTCTTTCACATTTCAAATTTAATTTTATTATTACCTTAATATTAACTAAAGCTAAATTTCTACCTTTTTGTTTACAATTTACACATCACATTCATTTTTAATTGACATGAACATTTTTTTTGAACAATGTGAATAATGTGTATTAATTCATTAATTGAGAAGTTGTTTGTAATTGACAGGAAAAGGTTTTTTTTTGAAAAAAAAAAAATGTTAGAGAAAAAAAGTAAGTAAGTTAGAAAATCGAAAATTATTTATGTATATAAAAATCGTTGTTTAACATTTTCAGAAAACGCGAATAATTTTAATGCTATGCTACGAATTTTATCACACTATTTGGTGATTTCGGACCATGCAAAAGTAGTAAATTCATTGCGATGCTTGAAAAATAGGTTTTGCGTTCATTTTGGGGAAACTTTTTAACGATATAAATAAATAGATGGTGTGATGTACTGCGTTTAATGCCACAACCCAATAGCTGGTTTCAACTGATTTCTTTTCGTATTTTCTAATAATCAAATATGAATAGTCGCCACTCGCCAGGTACGGTAGTTTTGCACAAATATCAAGTTTATTGATGTGAGTCCAGATTTAGTTTGATTTTCCGAACTTACTTAGACAGAAGTATGGGACACTCCAAAAATACATGAGAAATAATTTTATGTTAAAAATTAAAAAAATCAATATGAGAAAATGCTGTCATTACTAAAAATGGTGCCTCATTTCAGTTGCACATGCAACTTTTTCGAAACCAAATAGTTCGATCGTTGGTTGCCCAAACATCGCTCACATAACCAACTCCGAAAGTAATCAACTTAATAAACCAATACAACATAAACATTTATTCGCTTTTTCTATCTCATATAAAGGGTGTCCCAAAATTAACGCAAGATTTGAATTAAATAGAAAACGCCGTTTTTAGTCTTTTGATAGTTATATTTTTATTGACTCGTAAAGTACATAGGATATGTATGGGTTATGTATGGAATAACACATAGGACAAATGGCCTCCACGGCTTTGCATGCACATGCGCACTCTTTTGTTGAAATTTTCCATGACCATTCTGCATAAATGTGGCTGAATTTCGTTGATGCAGCATTGAATCTCCTCCTTTAATGCACGGGTGGTTGTGGGCTTGTTGACATAGACTTGTGATTTCAAATAACCCCATAAAAAGAAGTCTAATGGTGTTAAATCACACGATCTAGGAGGCCAATTTTGATCACCGAAACGAGAGAGTACACGACCTGGTATTGTCTCATGCAGTAATTGAATTGTTTCACGGGCTGTATGACATGTGGCACCGTCTTGTTGAAACCACATATTGGACACATCAATATCATCCAATTTTGGCAGAAAGAACTGTGTAATCATGTCGCGATATCGATCACCAGTAACAGTCACTGCTTGACCAGCATCATTTTCAAAAAAATATGGCCCAAATATGCCTCCAGCCCAAAATCCACACCATACAGTCCTGCGTTGTGGATGCATTTGTTTTTCGACAATCACATGTGGGTTCTCCGAACCCCAAATGCGGCAATTTTGGCGATTGACAAAGCCACCAAGATGAAAATGTGCTTCATCGCTTCCGACAATATTTTGTATGAAATTTTCGAACTGCAGCCGCCAAGCTTTCACTATTTTAGAAATATTCTTTAATAATGAAGACACGTTGTTCTCTCGTGTAACGCTCCATTTTTAATAACCCTATACTGTTAGCTGTCAAATTGCTTTTTTTTCAGGGTTGCCAACACTTCACTGCACAAATGGCGGCAAATTCAAATCTTGCGTTTTACATACATGAAACAAAATAGTTTAAAATTTGTCCTATTCTTTTGCTTATAAAGGAAAAGAGTAGATAAGTGTCAGACAATTTTTACCCATTAAGCGTTTGTCAAATCAAATTGAATTATCAAAACAAACTTATCAGATCTTAGTAGGGTACAGACATTTTTTATGGGTTTAAGCAAATTCTAAATTTGCGCAATCGGTGTATGAAAGAGAAAACTAGTGAAATTGAGATGTAAAGTGGTTCTCTTCTCTCAGAATTTTTGTTAAAGAGAAAACATTGACTACATTTTTTTCTCTCTTGCACTTACAGAAAATTATTCGACGATTTACATAGTTGAATGTCCGCGCAGTTAACTATAATTCCTTGTGATTGTGAGTTGTGACACAAACTAAGGAATCGGTTTGAGGTGATCGTCTCTTGTGTCAAAACACAAACTTAAAAGTTGCTCGAATGGGCGACAGAATGGTTTCTGCATGTTCGTGGACTCTCATATAAAGTCTATAGTGCTCAGTTTAGAAACCAAACAGTTTCGAATCTAAAACTTGCATGTACGCCCTAGCTTTAAACATTTTTTCCTTTCAATTTGTATTAGGCAAGAACCTACTTGTATTGCACTGAGCCGATAGTTACTATATAATTCAATTCTTTCATAACGAATCGAAGCGAAAATATTTCTCAGTAAAATTCCTTCATAATTTAACCTGTATTGATTTATTTGTGAAAACACTAGCTAAACTGAAATCCTCTTGGATAGAATAAAATCTAGAGTTACATCATTATCCCAAGTGTCAAGTCAAATTACCTTTCACGACTAAGGGCCATTTTGTACACAGTGGGTTAATTCTGCAATTTAATTATCACAGATTTGTTCAACTTTTTTATCTTGATTAACAAATCACGGGATTTTCGCTTATCGTTCTTTTAATTTATAAAAAAATAAATTAGGTTATGCAACAGTCCGTTGAGCACTAGGGCCTAGAGACTTCAACTCTCAACCATTCCTGTGTGCGAGTACTACTGTCAGGGATGGAAGCGTCTACAGTTTTACGCCGAATCCGAACGCCTAATTTGAGAAAGCACTTTTCATGACAAGAATTACTCTTGAAGTGTTTGTCATTTCCTCACATGAGGTAGTACACGTGAAAAAAGAAGTTAGATGACATAGTCCAGGATTGAACCTAAGATCTCTATAGTATAATTGTCCAACGCACTTTTTTTTAATTCATTTTTAATAATTTAATCTTAAACCTATCTTAAAGCTAGACAAAAATTCATAAAACTAGCCTAATTAACCATAACTTGCAACTAACTTACTGGTCACGGACACTCTAAGTCAAACAATAATACTTAATTCTAATGCCTTTCGGCCCTAAGATCTATTTTACTGTAATTCTATTTTGTTTATTTTTTATTTATTGGAATTTTTACTTAAAAACTGCTTAAAAAAAGGTCCTTAATATAAAACTTAAAACTAACTTAAACTACCTATTCTACCTATAAACTACTTAAAAACTAGAACAACCACAACAACAAATCCAACTATCTAACATTTTTTGTTATCCTTTTTGTTCCTTATTCCTTATTACATTTTTTTTTAAATTATTTTTTATTTAGTTATTTGTTTTGTGCCACCATGTTTATTCTACTTAAAACTAAACCCTAAAACTATAAAACAAGTATGTAAGCCAACCAAGGCTTAAAACCTCATCCCGACTACCCACCGATTGAAGCCACCAAAACTGGTTCTCCTGCTTCACCCTATCAGTTCGGTGCCGTTCGGACACAGCCCTACTGAACCGAAGGAGCTCTGCTCCGCCTTGTGCCATGATGTCCCGATTGTACAGGAGTCGCCTATCCGCGGTTCGTCGTCTGACGTGGTAGATTAGCGGAACTGCCAATCTATCCTGCATCAGACCGCATCTGTCTAAAAAGAGGAATGCCTCTGGTGGAATGAAGCCGCTCAAGCGTGCACTCTCAAAATACTCGTCGTTCGGATAGAACGCCCCGAAAATTAAATTGTTGGTCGAAGACAGAGCTCTTGCAATGTGACCTCGGACAAGTTTTATCACGAAATTGTCAATTCTGTTGATTCGAGCCCCGTTGTATTGGGCCTTGTTGGAATACTAATGAACAAAAGAAGATTCGGCTGTTCGATATAAGCCGGTATAGCGTCGTAAACTTCTCCATCTGGGAAGGGGCAAAGCTGAAGCACACAGGACAACCATAAACGATCATCGGCCGTATGAGGGGCATGTAGCAAATTACCTTCATTCTGGGGTCAAGCCGATTTCTGTAAAACAACCGTTTCGTCAGAGTGAAAGCTCCTCTGACCTGGTCAGAGCAGCATTTATATGTGTGTCGAAATATAAATATTGATCTAACCAGATACCGAGGTACTTCACTACACTTTTGCTCGCTAATCGCTGCCCGTGAAGATCGACGATGACCATCTTGCGCCAATTCTTGCACGTATCCCTCGTGGCCCTAGCCAACGGAGTCCGGAACAGAATTGTCTCCGACTTCTGGACATTTATTTTCAGTTTCCAGTCGTCGCAATATCGTTGAATATTGTCGAAATCACGCTGCAAGAGAATTCTAATATACCCTCAACCTTTCGGGCCGTTCTGTACGCAATTAGATCGTCAGCGTACGCAATTGCCTTTGTAAGACTACCTATCAGATCGCTGGTGTAAATGCTGAAGAGAATTGGCGAATTCACCGCTCCCTGTTGAAGACCATTTTTATTTTAGAATGTTGTGGTAGAAGTTACATTGCCACTTATGACAACAAACTTTCTACCGTTAAGCATATCATAAAGTATATACAACAATGGTTTACTTATGCAAAGCTTGCTCAGTTTTAGGTAAAGACCCTCTAACCATTACCATACCCTTTTCCAAATCAACCAGAACAGCACCTGTGCATTGTTGTTCTGATTTATTCCATTGGATATCAGAAACGAGTTTAGACGCAGCATAATTGTGTCATGACCCGCCTTGAACCCGAACTGTTTGTCTGGAATTATTCCAACGCACTATATATATATATATATATATATATTTTATTTTATTTGTTATTTATGAAGAAGAAACATTAATCCGATTGACCATCAGCACTCTATGAATCCCAAATGCAACTTCCAGATGAGCTCGAAAAATAATGGAGTTTATATATACATAGGTACATAATGTTATAATAAGTCTGTTCAGTGACGCTGTGCTGGACTGTTCTAGACAGAAAAGTACAGCTTTTTGCTGTTCATTGAGGTTTTTTCTGTGCTGAACTGTTCTACTTTCCTGTTCATTGACAAACCTAGAACAGTTTAGAACAGGATTTTCTGTTCTTGCTTTTGAGTCAGATCAGGTTAGAACAGAATCGTGAGAAATGTCAAAATCGAAGTTGTCATTTTTTTTGTTTACGTTTTGATTTGGCTGTGCTTTGTGTTTTTTTTTCTCGTGATTTAAAAAAATTAAAATAAAGTTATTTTGCCAATTTGTTTAATTTGTTTAATTAAATAATTATAAAATATAATATAATAACTTTCAATGCAATTTCTTTTACATTTCATCAAAGAAAAGGTAATAACATTCGTCACACTTTCATTCCAATCATCTGAAGAGGAATCCGACGAAAAATCACTATCGGTGTCTGAACCACTAACATTTTCATTTAGTATTATCTTAGCAATCACTTGATTTTCCATTTCAATAATTTTTAATAATATTTTTCACAGTAAAAACACAAAAAATGAAAAAAATAAGCGAGAAACGAAAAATTCACACAATTTGCAATTTGGTTTGTTTTTTTTTTGACAACTGACGTTTAACTGACTGTTCTAACTTGATCTGACGTTTCTCACGAAACTGTGCTGTCCTGTGCTGTTCTGATCTAGAAAAATCCTCACTGAACAGAACTTACTTCGTTTAACGTAATATTAGTGAACCAACCCATGTAGCGATGGTATTTTTTATCGATCGGAATCACACAAAGATTTTTTTTTGAGAAAAAAAGTGTAACTACGCATTTATTTTTCTCTAAAAATGTATTTTTCTATTTTCCGGACGGAAATCCATTTTTCTGAACAGCTGATGCTTTTATGGTCAAAAGTGAAACGAATCGTTCCACTGATTTGTGTTCCAATTTCACACAATTCCAATGACAGATTTCTGTCAGTAAAAATTTTTCGGTGGATTTCAATCAGGAAATTTTTTTCAATGACAGAAATTTCTAATGATAGCTATAAACGACCTGCCAAAAAAAATTCCAATGTTTGTTTTCAATGATGAAAACCAATGATAGCTATAACTGGCGCCTTAAAACCAATCTTCAAATGTTAAATCTAAAAATTTAAGTCTTTTATTGATTGTGTTGAAAATAGGCTCTTTTGGCTTTTTGGTTTGGGAATGCAAATAATAAAAAAAATTAAAAAAAATAAAAGACCAAAAGAGTCTATTTTCAACACAATCAATAAAACAAGTTCAAAGAATTAGTCAAATACAATCAACAATATATGTATGTAAGTCTTTCACTTAAAAATATTAAAATAATAATCAAAGACTATTTTGTCGTCACAGAAAACCAAAGATGTCTCCAAGGGCGTACCAAATCAGCATACGTTTTTCTGATTATCATTTTTACAGTGCGCAAAGAAAGTATGAACAAACTGAATCCCAGTTAATCCTTGATTAAATAGAGATTTATTAAATAGAAGTCAGCAAAATTGGCTGATTGACGAAATCTCCAATTGACTGCTCAAATCATGGATTGCTTAATTACGGTTTCAATGAATAAACGCATTCTATGTTTATCATGAAATGAAATGAAATAATCATCGATTAAAGTTGATCAAATGTGAACAAATTGGCACTAATTCCTTTTTCCGTTCGGTAATCTTAATTCAAAACTATGCCATTTTGAAAACGATTGAAAAACGATTAATCTTTGAACACACTGCGTATAACACTTCATTTCCTTGTGCAAAAATAAACCACAGCCAACTTCATTCTAGATCCAATGAAAAAACACATTTTCCATCCACAATTTATAAGACGGCGGCGGTACATTGGAATTTATTTTTTCTCATTTATTGTTTTATTTTTCTCCAAACAATTAAACTTAAAATACGCATAAAAGTGTATTCGATTGTAAAAAACCTTTAAACCACAATTGTTTCTATTAATTAAAAATGTCAAAACGAAGAATTGAAGTTGGCGAAACTTATCCAAAGCCAAGAAAGTAAGTTTTTGTTTTTTCTTGCACGATGACGAGGAGCAGGACAATGGACATTTAATGAAAAATTGAGAAAATGTGACTTTATTTGCAAATTATATCGATTAATTTATAGAAGCTTGTGCCAAAGTAAAATACTGACTCCCGTAGAAATTGTTGTTTTTTTAAAAGGAAGTAAAAGTTCTCGAGAATTTGCATGTGTTGTTTTTGGTTCTTTATGTATTTTGTTTGCCAAAACCACTTAAATCAAGGTACTCAGTTGGCACATGCTGAATTTTTTAATAACTGCAGTTAATTTACATACTTTTGACCTTGTTAAGAAATCGCTTTGAATGGATTTCTTTAATTTTCCAAAATATCTAAGATTCTAACTTTCTTGTTTTTCACTCATAGAATAACAAACCCGCCATCAGATGGAACTGTTGCTACAGCAACAACAACGGCAGGTGGAAGCGGTGCTTTACCGATGGCCAAACAAATGTCCACAATGAATCCATACACCAACAAACCCTATTCGCAGCGCTATTCAAATCTCTTCAAGAAGCGGATCACTTTGCCCGTTTTCGAATACCAAGTGGATTTCATGAGGCTGCTCAATGATCATCAGTCAATTGTGCTGGTTGGTGAGACTGGTTCGGGTAAAACTACACAGATCCCACAGTGGTGTGTGGAATTTGCGCTGTCGAGAGGTGGCAAAGCTGTTGCTTGTACACAACCACGTCGAGTGGCTGCGATGTCGGTGGCACAACGTGTGTCCGAGGAAATGGACGTTGTGCTTGGGGAACAAGTCGGTTATAGTATTCGTTTCGAGGATTGCTCGTCGCAAAAAACACTGCTCAAGTATATGACAGACGGTATGTTGCTGCGTGAGGCAATGTCTGATCCGATGTTGGAATCTTACCAAGTTATTCTGCTCGATGAGGCTCACGAAAGGACACTTGCCACTGATATTCTAATGGGAGTACTCAAGGAAGTCATTCGACAAAGAAAGGATCTAAAGCTTGTGGTCATGTCGGCCACATTGGATGCCGGTAAGTTTTTTTTTTTTGAAGCACCTACACAATAGATTTCACAAATTAATAAAATTAAGTGACTGTAGGGAACTTACATATGTAAATATCTCTCAAACGTTTATAAAAATTTTACAATCGTCTCAAACATCAAATAAACTATATTTTGATATAGTGGGTTAGGTCTTAAAACAAAACAATAGGTGATCTTACTTACTTACATACATACTTAAGGTGGCGCTACAGTCCGTGCGGACCTGGGCCTCAACCAACATGCGTCTCCAGCCAGCTCGGTCCCTAGCTAGCTGAGGTCTTCACCCACCTGCGTGCACCACCTGAGTCGCGGTCTTTCTCTACTGCGCCGGCCCTCGGGATTGGATTCGAAGACCTTCCGGGCTGGAGCGTTGATGTCAATCCGCTTTACATGACCCAGCCATCTAAGTCGTTGGACTTTAATTCTGTTAACTAGGTCAGTGTCGCTTTACAGCCCGTACAGTTCGTCGTTATATCTTCTCCTTCATTCTCCATCTATGCGTACGGGACCAAAAATCACCCGAAGAGTTTTTCTCTCGAAGCATCCTAAGACGCTCCCATCTTTCTTTGACAGGGTCCAGGCCTCAGCGCCATAAATAAGAAGCATCGATTTGCAAGAGTTATTCTTCGTTTGATTTCAGCGCTGGTGTCGTTGTCTGTGGTAATAGCGGTACTTAGGTAGACAAAGTCCTTAACTACCTCAAAGTTATAGCTGTCCATGGTGACGTTTTGTCCAAGACGTCGTTGTTCAATGTCCTTTTTTGATGACAGCATATACTTGGTCTTGCCCTCATTGACCACTAAACCCATCTTCTTCGCTTCCGTCGCAATGCTCAAAAACGCTCCACTGACATCACGCTTTGATCTGATCAAAAACCTTTTTTGACATCAAATGCATCGGTGAGATCTGAGATCTTTTCCGACCTTGATCTCCTTCGTCATTCTGCACAAACGGATAAGTTTGACAGGGATGCCAAAACTAGACATTGCTCTGTAGAGCTCTTCCCTATGGATGCTGTCATACGCGGCTTTAAAATCGATAAAGAGATGGTGGGTATCGATTTGAAGCTCCTGGGTTTTTTCCAAGATTTGCCGTAGTGTGAAAATTTGGTCGATAGTGGACTTTCCTGGTCTGAAGCCACACTGATAAGGACCTACCAGGTTGTTGACGAACTGCTTCAAACGGCAACGAGGATCTTATATGCAATGTTAACTAAACTGATGCCTTTGTAGTTGGCGCAATTTAGAGGGTCTCCTTTCTTATGTATAGTGTGCCACTATGCTGAGATTCCACTCATCGGGCATGCTTTCTTCCGATCATATTTTGCAGATAAGTTGGTGCATGCTCCCTACCAAGTCATCGCCTGCTGCTTCGGCAGCGATGCCGTCAGCCCCAGCAGCTTTGTTTGACTTCAGTTTAGATATAGATATCTTCACTTCGTCGAGGTCGGGTAGGCGGAATTGTTGATCTGCGTCGCCTAGGTTGAGTGACGGAATTCGGTTCGTCATCGCCGTTATATAATTTGGAGAAGTGGTCTTTCCATATTCTCAACATAGACTGCGGTTCTACTACGATGTTCCCCTGATCGTCCTTACAGGCTTCGGTTAGTGGCTGGTACCCTTCGGAGGTTTTTTTTACCTTTTGGTAAAATTTACGAACCTCATTCCTGTCGATCGCGCGCTTCTCATGCTCTCTTTTTCCATCTAAGAAGCCAGTGTTCCTCTCTCCTCTTCTGCTCGTAGAGCTCGCGAGCAGCTCTGGTCCTCCTGTGCAGCGCGCGCCGTTTTGTATGCTTGCCGGCATTCGTCGTCAAACCAGGAATTTCGCTGTGGTGGCGGTGTGGCACTTCAGAGGCGGCATCTCTGATGGCTGCCAGGCAATGTTGCCACTAGTTTTCAATGCTTAATGAAGGCAGCATAGGACTCCTTAAGAGGTTATTAGAGACTCGATCGGAAAAGTCGAAACTTCTCACAGTACTTCCTTATTTTGGCTGGGATCGGGATATCCGTAGCCTTACCTTGGCTACAACGAGGTAGTGGTCCGAGTCAATGTTGGCCCCTCGGAATGTTCGTACATCCTGTATATTGGAGAAGTGTCGTGCGTCGATCGCAATGTGGTCAATCTGGTTGACAGTTGATTGATCAGGAGATTTCCATTTCCCCTTGACATTGAGATTTGTGAACTGCGTACTAGCTGCCAGAACGTCTCGCCCTGCCGTCGCGAAATCGATCAGCCTGAATCCGTTGTCAAAGTTGGTGTCGTGCAGGCTGTATCTCCCGATTGTGCCACCAAAGATGTCTTCTTTTCCTAGCTTGGCGTTAAGATCTTCTAAGACAATTTTAATGTCATAGCCAGGGCACTGCTCATATGTCTTTTCCAAGAGTTCGAAGAATATGTCTTTGATGTCTTCATCTTTCTCCTCTGTTTGGGCATGCGCGCATATTAGGTTTATGTTGGCGAATTTAGCCTTGATGCGGATTGTCGTGATGCGCTCGCTTACACTGTTGAAACTCAAGACTTTTTGCCTGAAGCTAGTTCCAACAACAAATCCACACCCAAATAGCCGCTGTCTTTTTTCTAGGTAGCAGTCGTCGTAGTATATATCGCATTCTTTTAGTTTGAATTTGCCCGGTCCATCCCATCGCACTTCTTGGATGGCAGTAATTGCAGCAGTTTAGGGCTTCCGCTAATTGTTCGGCTGCACGTGGTCTGTTAAGGGACCTAACATTCCACGTACAGATCCGAAGTTCGTTGTCCTTATTTCGTTTGCTTGGGTTGTCAACAGTGAATCCGTCCGTATCCGAGGCTTGTTGGTGCTTCGCAACTAGAAGATTTTTAAGTGGTCAGGAATTCACCCCGACGGCACAACCCTCAACCTGGAGGGCCAGATCCTTAGTATAACTCCAAGGACGGGAAGCCGGATAACCCGCTCCTTAGTGGAAACACCTCTCCCCCCTCTCTCGTTTGCTGCCCCAACAACTTTCCACTGGGGTTAGAACCCAATCTCCAGTTGAGGTACTAGGCACCCGATGTTAACCGCGGGGAGGTGAGAGTTGATAGACAAAAGTTGGTTTTGAGAAAAACCTGTGGACGCTTGTGTCCTCTTGAATGCAAATGTCTACCATTTGAACATCTATTTTTTAGCTTTTCCCAAATCCTTAATTTTAAAGGAACTACTTAACTAACTCTTCTAATCATCATAAGAAAATCAAAATATGGCTATGAGCTAACCGTTTCGGTTAAAATAAACGCAAGGATCTAACTTGGATTGTATTAGCGCGAATGACTTCAAAGCAACAAGTTGTTTTGGACGGATTCAAGCCTGAAACCCATAAAATAAATGCTGGTGTGCCCCAGGTATCCGTTTTGTCTTGCATCCGACCCTTTTCCTCATTTTTATAAATGATCTCCTGTCTGCTACTTCTAATCCAATACATCCAATACTCTTCGCTTTTCATATTCGTTCCCAGACTCACAACCCTCCTCTTCGGATGTGGGACTGCAACGGCAAAATATGATAAGCTGATTAAATTCCGATCTATACAGCATTGTACAATGGGGAATAAAAAACCGTATGGAATTTAATGCTTCGAAAACCCAATGCTGTCTTGTATCGTTAAAGCGAGTAATACCCTCTTTGCCACTATCTATGAGTGGCACTTGCATCAACGAAACTGAAAATCTTGACATCCTCGGAATGTGCATCAGCAACCACCTTTTGTGGAGCGATCACATACGCGATGTTGCCAAAAATGCCGCAAGCTATCTAGGTTTTTTGAGAAGATGCAAACGATTTTCTCGCTTTCTGATCTGGCTACAATCTACAAAACCTATATACGTCCGAAACTTGAATATAACTCTAATCTCTGGGCTGGTGCTCCAGTAACTTATTTAAGCCTCTTGGACAGTATTCAAAGAGGAACTTTTAAAATGATTGGTGACATTAACATCATCAACACGATTACGTCACTCGGACATAGTCGTAAAGTTTCTTGTCTTACCCTTTTTTACCGTTATTTTAATTGACTTTGCTTTAGTGAAATAGCCAGTTGCATTCCTTCCCTTAAACAATTTAACCGTAATACCCGCGCTTCTAGGAATGTCCATCAGTTTACCCTTGAGCCCGTCCGTACTATGAAGTACAGAGATTTATTTTTTAGCCGTACTACGCGAATGTGGAATGCCTTGCCACGCTGTATCTTTCCCTATCATCCTAATGTTCAGGAATTCAAAATCAATGTACCGGCACCTCCTATCTAACCCTTCCCTCTTTTCCTTATGCCCCCACTGTGTCTTTGGTATATTAAAGGTATACAAACCCCTTTTAGTGTTCGCTAATTATAAAAAAAATACTTTGAAATTCTATTAAAGACTACTTTGCTTAAGACCATAGATAGATATATGTAATTTAAATACCCGGCCAGTGTCATTTATCATCCTTTTGATTGCTTCATGTACATTTCTTCCGGCAAATCACCTTGCAATTAAGCTGTGGTATCATCCATCAGATATATTTTCATTCCTGTTTTAGCACCCCATGCTTTAAAAAAAAAACGAATGGATGTGTACCGAACAACTGGTGAATACGTGTCGTTGTAATCGATGTCAGATTTTTTTGGAAAAATCCTTTCGCCACCAATCTTGTGTTGTGACATATAATTTTGAATTCATCATCTTGTGTACTTTTAAAAACACCCAGATGGATTTAATTGCCTTTCGCCCACTTCGAAAATCAACAAGTGTCCAAGTTTTATTTAGAATACCATTTTCCTAACCTTTTTTGTACGAGTACTTACTTGTCATCGCCTCTTCAATTGATACTTGATCAATATGCAATTCCTTTACTCATAAGTTTTGATTTTATTAAAGTAATGCCTACCATTACTGTATAGGCGCCGAAAAAAGACGTCCTGTGTACTTCGAACACTAACCAATTTTTGTTGCATTTTGTTCATCTTAAAACACTTAGAATTGACTGTAACCGTGAATGTGATATCATACGCGGCTTTTAAATCACCACCATTAAATTTTGAGCGTTTTCTTTCACCAATTGATACCAGTCAAGAATAAAAGTATGTGATGATCTTGCATAATCAAACAATATGTAATGAATCTAGACAAATTTCATGAACTTATCACTGGGCCTTAAGCGTGGAATTCGTTATACCTTTATTTAATAGTGCTACAGGTCAATGCATAGCCCCCGACAAAAACTTAAAAAATTAATTTCACAAAGATGATTTCTCCTTATTTCCACACTAAACTTTTAGAAAAAGTCAATAAATGCGAAGATTTTGTTAGATATATGTTTTAAAGAAGCACTAAGCTAAGTAGCACCTAAAAGACGGACGGATTTAGTTACGCTGTTACGTTTTTTTTTTATATTATACACGCACTCAAGGGGATATGAATACCCTTATGATGATTAATCACAGTGCGAGAAACCAATACACATTGGTTTTGAATGTCTGCACATTGTAATGAGTGGGAAACATTGAGTCTGGTAAAGCATTCCACATTCGTGTAGTGCGACTAAAGAAACAATCTCTGTACTTTACACTTACTTACTTACTTAAGGTGGCGCTGCAGTCCTGTGTGAACTAGGGCCTCACCCAACAAACTTCTCCATCTAGCTCGATCCCTAGCTAAATGTCTCCAGTTTCGCACTCCGAGTTGGGTGAGGTCACCTTCCACTTGTGCGCGCCACCTGATTCGCGGTCTTCTTCTACTGCGCTGTCGAAGACTTTCCGGGCCGGAACATTGGTTTCCATGCGTTCTACGTGACCCAGCCATCTTAGTCGTTGGGCTTTTACCCTTCTGGCTAAGTCTACGTCGGTGTACAGCCCGTACAGCTCGTCGTTCCATTTTTTCCTCCACTCCTGGGGGATGATAAAGGTCATATATAGCCACACTTTGGTCCCTCGAGAAAGGGCTTTGTTACTCAATTGCTTTCCTAGCCCAAAGAAACAGCGGTTAGCAAGAGTTATTCTTCGTTTGATCTCAGCGGTGGTGTTGTTTTCTGTGTTTATAGCGGATCCTAGGTAGACGAAGTCCTTGACTACTTCAAAGCTACGTCTGTCGATGGTGACGTCTTGACCGAGACGTCGGTGTTGTAGGTTGACGACAACATGTACTTTGTTTTGCCCTCATTAACCGATAAACCCATTTTTGCCGCCTCTGCCTCAATACTCACAAAAGCCCCATTGACATCACGCTGAGTTCTTCCGATTATGTCAATGTCATCAGCATATGCTAGTAATTGGACAGACTTTTGAAAGATAGTGCCTCTGGTGTTGACGTGCGAGCTTTGCAATATTCTTTCAAGTACGATGTTAAAAAAATCACATGACAGCGCATCAACTTGTCTAAAACCTTTTTTGACATCGAAAGGTTCTGTTAAGTTGTTTTCAACCTTTATGGAGCAGCGCGAATTCTTCATGGTTATCCAGCACAAACGGACGAGTTTGGCAGGGATGCCAAAACTAGACATGGCTCTATACAGCTCGTCCCTGTAGATACTGTCATATGCGTCCTTGAAATCGATGAAAAGATGGTGGGTGTCGATTTGGCGTTGTTGACGATGGGCTTTAGACGTTCACATATTACGGCAGAGAAGATTTTGTAGGCGATGTTAAGTAGACTGATTCCTCTATAATTGGTGCAGTTTAGAGGGTCTCCTTTTTTCAGGATCGGGCAAACAATACTGAGGTTCCATTCATCGGGCATGCTTTCTTCCGACCATATCTTACAGATAAGTTGGTGCAGGCTCCTAACCAGCTTATCTCCAGCTGCTTTAAAAAGCTCGGCATTCAAGCCATCCGCTCCAGCGGCTTTGTTAGACTTCAGCTTAGATATGGCAATCTTTACTTCGTCTAAGTCGGGAGGACAGGATTGTTGGCTTTCGTCGTCTATGTTGGATAGATCATCCTACCTGACAGCGGAATTCGGTTCGTCGTCGCCGTTATACAGTCTGCAGAAGTGGTCCTTCCATATCCTCAGCATTGACTGCGGTTCCACTATGATGTTTCCACTTTCGTCTTTGCAGCCTTCGGTTCTAGGTTTATGTACTTGTGAATTTCGTTTCACCTGTTCATAAAACTTTCGAACTTCATTCCTGCTTTTAAACCTCTCAACATCTTCGACCGCACGCTTCTCATGCTCTCTCTTTTTCCTTCTGAGAAGTCGGTGTTCCTCTCGCCTCTTCTGCTCATAGAGCTCATGAGCAGCTCTCGTCCTTTTATGCAGCGCCGCCTTGCGTGCCTGTTGTTTGGCTGCATTTGCCTGCCGACATTCCTCATCAAACCAGGGGTTCCTTGTTGGTGGTTGCTTGAAACCCAGCACGTCAGAGGCGGCTTCTCTGAGTGCGTATTGGCAATGTTGCCACTGGTTTTCTATACATTGTGTTGGCGGCACAAAACTTCGAGAGAGGTTACTTGTAACTCGGTCGGAGAAGGATTTGGCGATCTCTTGCGATTGTAGCCGTTCGACGTTGTACCTTCTCCCAACATCTCCCTGTTTTGCCTTGGGCCTGGAAACCCGAAGTGCTACCTTGGCTACAACGAGGTAGTGGTCCGAGTCGATGTTAGCTCCTCGGAAAGTTCGGACATCCATGATGCTGGAAGCGCGTCTGGCGTCGATCGCAATATGGTCAATCTGGTTGACTTTAGATTGATCTGGAGATCTCCAAGTTCCTTTGTGGATGGTGAGGTGTGGAAAACGCGTACTGGCTACCATGACTTTACAGTACGTCCGAAATTGGGCTCAAGGGTAAACTGATGAGCATTCCTATAAGAACGGGTATTACGGTTGAATTGTTTGAGGGGAGGAATGCAACTGGCTATTTCATTAGAGCATTGTTTATGAAAGTAGCGATAAAATAATGACAGGCATGAAACCTTACGACGGTGCTCGAGAGATACAAAAGTTTCAGTTAGACAACGATCACCTATCATTTTTAGAGCTCTCTTTTGAATTTTGTCTAGGAGACTGAAGTAGGTTATAGGAGCACCTGCCCAGATATGGGAATTGTACTCGAGTTTTGGACGAATATAGGCTTTATAGATTATAGCCAGATGAGAAGGGGTAAAAAACTTCTTGCATCTTCGGAGAAAACCTAACGTGCATAAGTTACAATTACATACAATTTCTTAATAAGCAGCATTTCTTCAAGTTTTAATTGACGGCTCAAACTTTGATCTCGCAAGTGGAAATATAATCGAAAAGATACTAATTCAGAAGAAATCTGTATTTTGTGTTTAAGGACACAAACGAATTGCTGTATTCATTTACTAAATAATAAAAAGTGTTAGCTGTCAAAAACGAATCCAATACAAAAATGGGAAGCTACTCTTTCAAGATGAACTATCATTTTGAATACTATTTATAACCATTAACTTCCAGACTGTATTGACCAAAATGTCAAATCATAAAACTATTAATTTTTTTAGTTTTACGAGGACCTACCCACATTGACTTTATTACAGTAAAAAAAAAATTGTTAGCGATTGCTGCTACGGAGTTGATCTTTTATCCATTGGTCTTGTTTTATTTTTCAATAGGCAAATTTCAACAGTATTTTGACAATGCTCCTCTGATGAGTGTACCTGGTCGTACACACCCTGTCGAAATCTTCTATACACCAGAACCAGAAAGAGATTATCTTGAAGCTGCTATTCGAACCGTGATACAAATTCATCTTTGCGAAGACATAGAAGGTGACATCTTAATGTTCCTCACAGGTCAGGAGGAAATTGAAGAGGCGTGCAAAAGAATCAAACGAGATGCCGACAATCTTGGACCTGAAGTTGGTGAATTGAAGTGCATTCCGTTATACTCGACGTTGCCTCCAAATATGCAACAGAGAATTTTCGAACCAGCACCGCCAAATAAGGCCAATGGAGCGATCGGCCGAAAAGTAGTCGTATCGACTAACATCGCTGAAACCTCTTTAACCATTGATGGTGTTGTCTTTGTGATTGATCCAGGTTTTGCCAAACAAAAGGTCTATAATCCACGTATTCGTTTGGAGAGTTTGCTGGTTTCACCAATTAGTAAAGCTTCTGCACAACAGAGAGCCGGTCGTGCTGGTCGTACAAGACCGGGTAAATGTTTCAGGTTGTACACCGAGAAGGCATTTAATAATGAAATGCAGGACAATACTTATGCTGAAATTTTAAGATCTAATTTAGGTATGAAATGAAAACGAACAAAAAAAAACATTTCAAAACATTTTTTCATAACATTGTTTTTTTATATTTTTTTTAGGAACTGTTGTTCTTCAATTGAAAAAACTTGGAATCGATGATTTGGTTCATTTTGATTTTATGGATCCACCAGCACCGGAGACATTGATGCGTGCCCTGGAATTGCTCAATTATTTAGCTGCTTTAGATGACGATGGAAATTTGACGGAATTGGGAGCGATTATGTCTGAGTTCCCGCTAGATCCACAATTGGCAAAAATGTTGATAGCGAGTTGTCAGCATAATTGCTCAAATGAGATCTTATCTATAACAGCTATGTTGTCGGGTGAGATACGAAAAAAATTACATTTATTTTAAATTTATTTATATAAGATGTCCTTTTTTTGAGGAGCTTCTATATCTTTTTGTTTTGACGTTAGGAGTTTTTAGTAAGATATCAGAAAAAAATGAAACAGTAGAAAGTTCGAAAGGTACATATTGTCTGGTAAAAGACGTTTTTTTTTAGTGCGGAAAATCGACGATCAACAAGTGTTATTTTCTGCGAGATCAATTTTGAAAAAAAGATTTTTAAGGGACAGAGGATTGACGAATTCACTTTGGGTTCCATTTATGAAGTTTTTCTTAAACGAATTAAAATAATAAAACAATTAATTCATGTCTCATTGGCCGATTCGATTTTCTGGTACGTATCCATGCCACCAATTTTTAAATACTTAGGTTTGAGGGACCAAACTTTTATCTTCAGATTCGTACAGAAAATGCCCACTCTTAATTGATCAGAATCTTCTTCTGGTAGTTCTTTTTCAAAGCGTATGTCTCAATCCGTTTTGTTCTATTAATTTTGTAAGAGAAGTCAATTGGTTTATTTGTTTGTGAAGGGCAGTATCAGCCATGCTCCATAACTTGTTCATGCATTTTTTCATGACTAATTAACATATTTGTGGCTGTATGTCCTCTTGAAGGCCTTGGATCGATTGTGGATCATTAGCATAGGTGCATGCAAAATCACAAGAACTCAGTTACAAACTGCGATCACCTCTTCGGGAAGTAACACGTTCAGGAATTTTTGTTGTAGAATTGCGATTGTTTCATTGCTTGTTGAAAATTAACATCGTCCACATCAATACATCGATCAATACATGTAGTACCCGTGGCATTATGGTTAGTGCGTTGGACTGTCATGCCAGAGGTCTTGGGTTCGATCCCTGCCTATGCCATCTAAAGTTTTTTTCACGGGTACTGCCTCTTACGAGAAATTGACAAATTCTCCAAGAGTAATTCTTGTCATGAAAAGTGCTTTCTCAAACTTGCCGTTCGGATTCGGCCTAAAACTGTCGGTCCCCTCCATCCCTGACAAAAGTGCTGGTTAAGGAACAGGAATGGTAAAGAGTTACAAGTCACTACGCCCTAGTTCTCAACGGACTGTTGCGCCACTCAATTTATTCAAATTGATTCTTGATGATATCAACCCTGAATCATTTACATCGCTTGAAACCGTCGTTAAGTTTCTTATGTCATCCTTTTTTACCGTTATTTTAACGGATTTTGCTCTAGAAATCAAGCAATTCAACCGTAATTCTTGATCCTCCAGCAATGCTCATCAGTATACCCTCGAGCCAACTTTAGTTGTACTGTCAGGTACAGAGATTCGTTCTTTAATAAGGGTTAAAAAAATACCCTTGGGTGTGTCTATACTATTAAAAAAAAAAGTCAGAAGCGCATTCTATACACCGTATCAGTTGAACTAGCTACATTTACAAATAAGTAATTTCCAATCACACCTGCCCAAAACCTCAACCAACAGTGAAACGTTGAGGACTGAGAGGCTTTTCAACAATTATTCTTGGATTTTCCCGGCTCCATTAGCAATAACTCTGTTCATTAACATAGCTTCCGAAATAAAATTGGGTCTTTTCACTGAAAATTATTTTTATATGAAAATCCAAATCAGCGAAGATTCGAGTTCATGTGTTTAATGAACTTACAAAGCCTTCAAAACCAAGTCTTGTAATGCCTAACTGCAATGATCGACTAGGAATTGTCAAGTAAGGGTATTAGAGTCAACACTACAGGCTTAGAAGTAACACTTAGTTCTTCTAGAGCAACGCACATGGTTAAGATTTTTCACATCACTTTTTTGTTCCAACAGCTCAAATGTATGCAGCAGTTTCACTATTGCTGCCTAAGACGGTGCTTCACGGCGCGGCGACCCAAAAGTACTTTAGTTTTGTGAGGAAAGCGGGATAAATCCACCTATTGAAAAAAACATTGCTACAGTTCTTTTAACCCAATTTACATTACCATGTTCAGCCTTCAACGCTGGACCCGATTATCACCCTTTTAATTCTGGTAAACCATTTCCGAAAGATCTCAATATCTGATAATTCTCGGATGACTTAGATGGGTTTCAAATTGATAGGACTAGAGCCTAGCTTTTGTGTGAAGAAATGAGCTGATACCGATTTAAATACTGATTCTGCGACTAGTGTCAGTCCTAACTTTATGAAGAAACTGGGCGTTAGTATTTCAATCAAATAATTTAGATTCTATTTCTCGTTTTCTAAGTTTGCTCGTTTCAGAATATTTTCCTCAAAAAACAAAATTAATTGAAGTCCTCAAAACTGATTCCTAATAACAATAGATTCCGAGAAAAAGTTTGTTCCTGTTTCCAATTCTTGTAAGAGAATAAAATCACTGGGACAGTTTTATTCTCGAACTGGGAATTATCCCATTAAAAAATTAACCTAATTTAATTACCTTTGTAAAAAATATGAAGTGCAATTTCCTATCATTTCATTATTGTTAGCTTTGTTTCACTTAGTATTTGAATCTTCTTTATTCCTCTTTAAAATTCATGATGACTTATTTATCTTCAAAACAAAAACAACAACACAAATTACTGACTTGGCTGCGATAGAATATTTGATGTTTTTTAGAGCAGCATAAAGTTTCATGTGCGATTTTAATCCCACTACATTGGTATTTTTGTATTTTGTATAAAATTGTAAATTTTTTAGTGAAAAATCGATGTAGTGGTGTATAAAGTGAAAAACATTTATTTCAAATGAAAAGTACAAAAACAAAAAAACAAAAACTTGAAAAACCCCATCGCACATGAAACTGAACAAAACCATAGCCCCTAGGTGTCTTAACTTCTCCTTCATAAACACACACAAACCAATCCAAAAAAGACAAATCAACTATATTACTGGGACGTAAATGTGCCCCAAAAAATGTATTTAGTCCCTCAGTGTTTCGTTCGACCAAATGAGGCCAAAAAGGCAGCTGACGAGGCAAAAATGCGTTTCGCCCATATCGATGGAGATCATCTAACATTGTTGAATGTCTATCATGCTTTTAAACAAAGTAAGTCAAAACATTTATTTTATCATAGGAAACAATCATTAAATTTCTTTAAAAAACAAACATATATGTAGGTAACGAAGATCCAAACTGGTGTTATGAGAATTTCATTAATTTCCGTTCATTGAAATCCGCTGATAATGTACGACACCAATTAGCCAGAATTATGGATCGTTTCAGTTTAAAACGCACCAGCACAGAGTTCACATCGAAAGATTATTACATTAATATTCGAAAGGCACTGGTGCAGGGATTCTTTATGCAAGTTGCGCACTTAGAAAGAACCGGACAATATCTTACGATAAAAGATAATCAAATTGTGCAGTTGCATCCGTCGACGTGTTTGGACCATAAACCCGATTGGGTTATCTACAATGAGTTTGTGTTGACTACGAAAAATTATATTCGAACTGTCACCGATGTTAAACGTAAGTCTACATTTTTCTTCTTCTTTTATGTTTAATCAAGTTAATTCTTATAATGTAAAATGTATTTTTCTCTAGCTGAATGGTTATTGTCACACGCCCCACAATATTACGACATGAACAACTTCCCACAATGTGAAGCAAAAAGACAACTTGAATTGCTGCAAACTCGATTAGATTCTAAACAGTACCAGAAGTTTTAATTTCTTCATTTGGTTTTATTAAACTTACACAAAACAACAAATGATTTTTCTTTATAATTTTAATTACCAATAATAATAATTATTATAATAATTAATAAAACAAAAAAAAAAAGAATTACAAAATCCAAGCACTTTTAATTCTAAGAATTCTTATTCTACAAATAAAAAAATTAAGTGTTTTTGAAGCTTTGAATTAGGTGTACAAAGTGTTTGGAATATTTTTGCTAGTGCACGTTTTATTTTTGTTGTTAGATTTTCTTTTCACTTTCAATATTAATATAAATAAGAAAAAATAAAAAATAAAAATAGAACAGAAACACAAGAAAACAAAACAATTATGATAACATTTCTTTATGAAAATAAATACCATATACAATAAAATAAGTAAATCCATGAAAACCTTTGACATAATTATTATATAATAAATACTTTCCTATTAACGGATACAAGAGAAAATAAAAAACATTTGTATTTGTTGAGAAATCCTGTGAAAAATAAAAAAAAAAAATCTTAAAACGGAAATTTTTTTATTTTAATTTTATCAGAAGAAACCCCTCAATGACAGAGGATAACGAATATTAAGTTAATTGAAAAACATAAACTAGATTTAAATTCGGAACTTGCATCACATATGTTGCATAACCAATTACAACTAAAGGACCTGACTCAAATGATAGTCAAAGCTGTCCCAGCAGGCGTGGAAGTTAAGGTTTATAATATTTTTAGGCAGGGATAGTTTGACGACGAGTGTCTAAAAGCAAGAAAAAAATCGTTAGCTTTCTTAAAGCTGCTGAGAAAATTCAACACATTTTTTTTTCAAAATAATGTATGCAGATGCCAATAAAAAATTTAAACAACTCTGTTTCGAAAAAAGAAAAAATCTGGAGCGTCAAAACATTGACGTTTTAAATACGACAAAGTCATCCGCAGAATTTTTGGAAAGCCGCCAAATCTATCAACGGAAGAACCAATTTAATTGCTGCATCACTGAAAGCGTCTGAACTCCGTATTTATTTGACCAAATTACTCAACGCGCCGCAATTTGCACCGCTTCCACAGTACGCAGCTCCGTATTTCAAAGATGAATTTCTTGATGCACCATTATCGACTACGGAGCTAAAAAATGTAATTAAAAATGCCAAAATGAGTAAGGCTCCGAGTGAAGACCGAATTCCAGTAGAGTTTTTTAAGAACTGTTCCATAGAATTCTTATCCGTATTGACAGAGGAGTTCCACAGGATTTTTGAGAGCGCAGACGTCCCTGAAAGCTTCAAGAGGTCAATAATATACCCCTTACACAAAAAAGGGTCTTATGATGTACCGGAAAATTATAGGGGCATCTCCTTCTTGAATTCTTCCGTAAAGCTTGGGTGAGTTCAAAAATGCAACTAGTTGCACAAGCCATGCCGAAAAAATTCATGCAATGCATTTATTAACAGAAAAACTGCTGCAAGAATGCGGCAAATATACAATATCAAAAACCAGTTCTTAAATGTCATCAAAGTAGGGCTCTATAAAAAAGAATGACAGAAATAATTCAGTTTTTTCTTTGCGTTACGCGGGTTTTGGTTTTTTAGTCAGCCTTATTTTGACATTCTCTTTCGTTCGAAAGTTATTCGAATTCGTACGATACGTATTTTCACTTTCTAACGATTCGAAAGTTCATTTTGATTCGAAACTTAAGCAAACTTTGACATTCTAATCATTCGAAACAAACGTCATTTCATTAGCGTTCAATTTTTTCTGGCGAATAGATTCTCAAAACATGTAAGCTTTGATAATTTGTGTTGAAAAATAGATAAAATAAATGAATTATTTGTGTTTTTTTTAATAAAGGTCGCAATCGCATTCCAATTGGACCAACCGCGAGCAGAAGGAGATTCTCATCAGATTGATGGAAGAAAATCCTGAGATAGCCAAGGGATTCTCAACAAACCGGGTTGACATCGATCGCTTTTGGAGAGATGCTGCGGAGAAGCTGAATAGCTATGGACCTCCTTCTAAAGACGGTGCGACTTGGAAAAAGGTCTATAAATTAAATTTTTCAAATTTCAGCAAATTTTCAGCATTATCTGCAACCTTAAAATGAATGCAGATGTTGTGCAAGGCTGCGCAAACGTTTATTATTTGGGCAGCCTTTTCTGCTGAGTAATGCAACTGCCTAGCCTTAAGACAACACCTAAATCTGTTCTTCAGTAAGCCGATAGTTCGTTCATTAATATTGCGTGCCTTGGAATGCTGAATATTGTACTTGCTTTCAGAACTTCCGGTAATTGGTGAACGATATGGTGTCATTACCCAAGGTTCTAGGGGATAGCCTGCGTCACCTGAATCAATCAATGTCATCAATGTTTCCAAAAATGATTATTGTTTCTTACCCAGCCAGGAGTTTGTTTGTCTTCCTCCAGTATACTCTTGCAAAAGATAGTTTCGCACGGAAGATACCTTCCACGCTAACGCGTCGTGTGTTGCACCAGGGTGAGAGGCATCTATATACCTTATTTGCATCTTTTGATCGCAGATCTGTCATTGAGTGTAATGTTACTAAAAGTTATATGCAAAAATTTACTTGAATTCGAAGCCTTACAATTAAAACATTCAAGCTGTAAAATCCCTTTCGGTTATAAAACAAATGTCTTATTTCTGGTGGAGGGGGTTTGATAGCAACGTGCGTACCATCAACGCAACCGATCACTCCTGGAAAACCGAACTTTTGGTAAAAATGTCCCCTAATTGCTTCCTTTTCTTCGTCATTGGCTTTAAAATGTATCCATTTGGGGCATAGTTTAGCTTCTAATGCAGATACCACTTTTTTATGCACTTTGACACCGACGATTGAGAAAGTTTAATACCATCGTCCTTGCCTACTCCAAATTGGTATCCACCTTCTGCGACAAATCGCAACGTGGTTGCCAACATTATGATTGGAGATATAGACACAGATGTTCCCCTTTCAACTTCGGTGTTCAGCTCATCCAACACGTACTTGAAAGCACTTTTGTTTAATCGAAAATTCTTAATAAATCTTCAAAGAAACAAAAACAAAAATTCATATATAAGGACGGGATCTGAAAGGAAACTATTTACATATCTGTACTTACTTTGAACTTTCAAACTCGAATGGATTTGATGCATCCCTTATCCTTCTTCTGATAATCTGTTCCTCACCATTTTCACTGCTCATAAATAAAACAATTGCCATTTTGTTGCTAAAATATATTACTTCAAATTCAAATTCAAATTGGTTTTCTTTTGTATTTGAAAATTCACAGGTGTGACCAGATGTGTGTGAAATAAATGGTGGAACCATTAATACGCAAACGTCATTTTGATGATTTCAGATGAATAATTAAAAATCTTTGATTAAACATTAAAATTCAATAAAAATGACTCGAATAGTCAAATCAAACTCTAGTATTTCACTAGACAAATGTTTTATAGTTAATTTTATTCTTTTTCATGTGAATAAACTTGTATTACGGTTCCAAAAAAATAAATTCATGTTTTCGTTAATGCATTTCAAAATAATTAACTCATCCCATCTTTCAGCAAAACATTATTTCGTTTTATGCTTTTGGATTATGTAGGATTAATTTTCCGAACATTTTTAACAAAAATTAAATAGTCTGCAAAAGAATCAGGTTGGTCATACTACATACAATCGAAATGTCAGTAAATTACAAGCAGCTGATTTCGAAAATAATATTCATTTAAGTTCATTTTGTGAACACATTCTACAATGAATATCTTTCGTTCGAATCAAAAACACTCTATTACCAAGACCGGAATCTTTCGTACGTTTCACTCTCCAAAACCCGTTTGTTTACATTGTTGTATTTGTAATTTTGACAATTAATCCATGAATAGATGTGAGCACAAACAAAAAAAAACGATGCCGTGGGCTAGCGGCATTTTGCACAGCAAAAACAAAATGGAGGTGTTAATAAGTTTTTTTCAGGTTTTTCTTTTTACTTTTTTTCGATGAAGAAGTCAGTTTTAAGTTTTAATTTTGCAGGCATTTTGTGGATAGTGAACCAATGTACCTTTTTGTCTTGAAAAAAGCATGTTCAACATCAGTTTATTATAATTAATTCACTAATTTACAAAAATCACTACGAAATTCTTCAAATCTCAAAATTAACCTCGGATTTTTGTATCAAAGATGCGTTCGAAGATACATCAAGTTAAGGGTGCAAGCGCAATTTTTGTATTGAATTGTAATAAATTTTCGTTAATGAACGGCCCAAATATTTTTTTTGCAAGTAATTAAAATCTGTATCAATTTAATTAATCCAAATGTATTTATAGTTTGTTTTTAATGATTTAATCTTGCAACTATTTTTGAATTCCATTTTGATTAATAAATATTATATTTAAAAAAAATAGTTATAATCAAAAAATACATTATCCATAACATTCTTGATTGATGGAAGCATATGTACATGTATCAAAAAAAAACTATGCATCAAAAGAACACCAATGTTTTAAAAAAGTAATCAGAACGATTATAGCGAACCTGTTGAATAAATCCAGAGCAAATAAAAAACAAATTTTGACATATATCACAAAATGAAAACGTCAAAAAATCGTTCTGAATTCATGCAGGACTCATTCAATAGATCATGTAATCGACATGAATGTTGATTGTTGACGTACAGAATTTTTTTTTTGTGAATTCCCACAGTTTAACACAAAATATAATTTTCATTCATTCCTTAAAAATGTTTAGTTACCAAAGTTCAAGTTTACTTATTATTGTTTGAAGGGTATTACATTACATTTTATAAATACAGAACATAGAAGAAAATATACATAAACAATAGTTTTCAGATATAAAGCAGAGGTTAGTATAGAAAAATATTTTTGAGAAAGCCAATAATATTTTAGGTATGTTCATTAAAGAAATTTCCGCTTCGGCTAACCTTCATCAACTTTTTAGAAAAAAAATTAGCATTGATAGCAGCCAATTATTTCATAGCATAATTAATTTATCAGATTTTAAAATGTCTAGAAATTTTCATACGCTACAAAATTCGTAATTTTATGCGTAAACATAGAAGATAACATTATTTAGTCAAGAAGTATGGATTTTGGCGCGTATACCGTTTCTTTTTCTATTGGGTGTTCGGTTTCCCCATACTGGAATAAAAAAAAGTTACTTAAATCTATTTATTGCACTCATTTAGTTGGTATTGTGTGTAAACATATTGCCTATTTCTATTCCTTAAAGATGCTTTACACAAAGCAACTTATTTTTAAAACATGGTTCCATCAAATTTTTATTCCAAAATCTAACTACAAACAAAATTCTAACTCTAACATAGTCCCTTAAAAAGAAATTTTCAGGAATATTTCTGCAACAAACAAAACTAAAATTTGGTCTTGCAACTGCTTAACTGATGAAAATACTAATCTAATTGAGGAATCTGAACTAGTTAAAGTTGGCAATGGAACTTCACAAGTATGCTTCTCGTAGCATTGTCTGTACAAAAAAATACGGAGACATCCGCCTATTGTTTCCACCTGAACTTCTAACGACGCCAAGAAAATGCTCTAAACAAACTACACCTGAAAAAATTGTCGGTTTTGTTGTTTTACAAAGTATTAAGTTACACTTTTGTCCATTTCCAATTATACTTAACCAGTTGCTGCTCATATTGCGTTCGCAAATAATTTAAGTAAATAAAAAACAGCACTAATAAATCATTAAATATGTATTTGGTCAATTTTATTTTATTTAATATACATACATTTACAACATTTATTTGGATTGAAATTAAAAAGCTATACAAATCTTCCAATTTAAGACCATGTCAGCACTTCAGATTCTGTTGGTAAGGATTGTTTAGTTTTTGAACGAGGCCATGAAACATTCAAAATGAAGCATTTAGATGTGGCTGATTACTATAATGAAGCATTTTGATGGGCCAAAGCACTAATTGTGAGAATGTGTTTGGTTTTTTGCATCATTTCACGCACACTTTCTCACAATTAGTGCTTTTTAGCTTGTAGGCAAACCGAAATGTCAGTCTGAGATTCCGGTCTTGGTAATAGAGTGTTTTTGGTTCGAATGTGAAAATACGTGAAGTTCATTCGAATGAATAGATCTATTCTATCGAATGAGCTATTCATTCGAATCTCAGAATAAGGCTGAGTGTCTTAACAAAATTCTTTCAAAATGTCAAATAAAAATGTTTTATTAGGACTTATTTTAAATGTTTTGAATGGAACAAATTCATTCATTCCTATGAAGTAAAGGGTGTCCCAAAATTAACGCAAGATTTGAATTAAATAGAAAACGCCGTTTTTAGTCTTTTGATAGTTATATTTTTATTGACTCGTAAAGTACATAGGATAGGGTTATGTATGGAATAACACATAGGACAAATGGCGTCCACGGCTTTGCATGCACATGTGCACTCTTTTGTTGAAATTTTCCATGACCATTCTGCATAAATGTGGCTGAATTTCGTTGATGCAGCGTTGAATCTCCTCCTTTAATGCACGGGTGGTTGTGGGCTTGTTGACATAGACTTGTGATTTCAAATAACCCCACAAAAAGAAGTCTAATGGTGTTAAATCACACGATCTAGGAGGCCAATTTTGATCACCGAAACGAGAGAGTACACGACCTGGAAATGTCTCATGCAGTAATTGAATTGTTTCACGGGCTGTATGACATGTGGCACCGTCTTGTTGAAACCACATATTGGACACATCAATATCATCCAATTTTGTCAGAAAGAATTGTGTAATCATGACGCGATATCGAGCACCAGTAACAGTCACTGCTTGACCAGCATCATTTTCAAAAAAATATGGCCCAATTATGCCTCCAGCCCAAAATCCACACCGTACAGTCACGCGTTGTGGATGCATTTGTTTTTCGACAATCACATGTGGGTTCTCCGAACCCCAAATGCGGCAATTTTGGCGATTGACAAAGCCATCAAGATAAAAATGTGCTTCATCGCTTAGGATGATTATAAAGGGTGTCCCAAAATTAACGCAAGATTTGAATTTGCCGCCATTTGTGCAGTGAAGTGTTGGCAACACCGAAAAAAAGCAATTTGACAGCTAACAGTATAGGGTTATTAAAAATGGAGCGTTACACGAGAGAAGAGAGTTCGTTGAATGGATTATTGAACATCAACAAATGGACCCTGATTTTTCGAGCAAGTGTCGGTGTTGCCAACACTTCACTCGACAAATGGCGGCAAATTCAAATCTTGCGTTAATTTTGGGACACCCTTTATAAATATTATATTTCAACTTATTGATAACAAATCATTTTATTTTGCCAAAAATTTAATAAATATTCAATTATTTTACCTATTCATCTTGTTCTGACATTTTCCTGCAGAGCGGCAACAAAAATAAAATGACTGCAGGTTTGATCGCATTTCAGCTGTCAGACTGTTTTTTTTGAACAGAGTTACCGACTGCAGTAATGCAGTGTATTAACATTTATGAACGCAAATCTTGCTTTACTGCTGCATTTTTACCAAAAACACTCTATTACCAAGACCGGAATCTCAGACTGACATTTCGGTTTGCCTACAAGCTAAAAAGCACTAAATGTGAGAAAGTGTGCGTGAAATGATGCAATAAACCAAACACGTTCTCACAATTAGTGCTTTGGCCCATCAAAATGCTTCATTATAGTAATCAGCCCCATCTAAATGCTTCATTTTGAATGTTTCATGGCCTCGTTCAAAAACTAAACAATCCTTACCAACAGAATCTGAAGTGCTGACATGGTCTTAAATTGGAAGATTTGTATAGCTTTTTAATTTCAATCCAAATAAATGTTGTAAATGTATATTAAATAAAATAAAATTGACCAAATACATATTATTTAATGATTTATTAGTTTATTATTATTTATTTTGTTTACTTAAATAATTTGCGAACGCAACATGCGCTGCAACCGGTTAAGTATAGTTATTGCAAATGGACAAAAGTGTAACTCAATACTTTGTAAAACAACAAAACAGACAATTTTTTCAGGTGTAGTTTGTTTAGAGCATTTTCTTGGCGACGTTAGAAGTTCAGGTGGAAACAATAGGCGGATGCCTCCGTTTTTTTTTTGTACAGACAATGCTACGAGAAGCATACTTGTGAAGTTCCATTGCCAACTTTAGCTAGTTCAGATTCCTCAATTAGATCAGTATTTTCATCATTTAAGCAGTTCGGTAGTTGCAAGACCAAATTTTAGTTTTGTTTGTTGCAGAAATATTCCTGAAAATTTGGAATAAAAACCATGTTTTAAAAATAAGTTGCTTTGTGTAAAGCATCTTTAAGGAATAGAAAAAGGCAATATGTTTACACACAATACCAACTAAATGAGTGCAATAAATAGATTTAAGTAACTTTTTTTGTTCCAGTATGGGGAAACCGAACACCTAATAGAAAAAAAAACGGTATACGCGCCAAAATCCATACTTCTTGACTAAATAATGTTATCTTCTATGTTTACGCATAAAATTAAGAATTTTGTAGCGTATGAAAATTTCTAGACATTTTACAATCTGAAAAATTAATTATGCTATGAAATAATTAGCTGCTATTAATGCTAATTTTTTTTCTAAAAAGTTGATGAAGGTCAGCCGAAGCGGAAATTTCTTTAATGAACATATTTAAAATATTATTGGCTTTCTCAAAAATATTTTTCTACGCTAACCTCTGCTTTATACCTGAAAACTATTGTTTATGTATATTTTCTTCTATGTTCTGCATTTATAAAATGTAATCTACGGTAGTATTTATTATATTACGAAAAACAAAAACATATACGTAAAACTCATTAATTTTTTTTTTATTATTAGCAGCATTTTTACTAAACATACTTTTCAAACAATAATAAGTAAACTTGAAATTTGGTAACTAAACATTTTTAAGGAATGAATGAAAATTATATTTTGCGTTAAACTGTGGAAATTCACTAAAAAAAACTTCTGTACGTCAACAATAAATATTTATGACGATTACATGATCTATTGAATTAGTTGTGCATGAATTCAGAACGATTTTAAGACGTCTTCATTTTGTGATATATGTCAAAATTTACATTTTATTTGCTCTGCATTTATTCAACAGGTTCGCTATAATCGTTCTGATTACTTTTTTAAAACATTTGTGTTCCTTTGATGCATAGTTTTTTTTTGATAGCAAATACATGTATGCTTCCATCAATCAAGAATGTTATGAATAAGATATTTTTCGATTATAACTCTTTTTTTTTTTAAATATACAAACTATAAATATACTTGGATTAATTAAATTGATACAGATTTTAATTACTTGCAAACAAAATATTTGGGCCGTTCGTTAACGAAAATTTATTAGAATTCAATACAAAAATTGCACTCGCACCCTTAAATTGATGGTTCTTCGAACGCATCTTTGATACAAAAATCCGAGGTTTATTATGAAATTTAAAGAATTTCGTAGTGATTACTGTAAATTAGTGAATTAATTATAATAAACTGATGTTGAACATGCTTTTTTTAAGACAAAAAGGTACATTGGTTCACTATCCACAAAATGCCTGCAAAATTAAAGCTTAAAACTGACTTTTTCATCGACAAAAGTAAAAAGAAAAACCTGAAAAAACTTATTAACCCCTCCATTTTGTTTTTGCTTTGCAAAGTGCCGCTAGCCAACGGCATCGTTTTTTTTTGTTTGTGCTCACATCTATTCATGGACTAATTGTCAAAATTACAAATACAACAATGTAAACAAACGGGTTTTGGAGAGTGAAACGTACGAAAGATTCCGGTCTTGGTAATAGAGTGTTTTTGATTTTTACATTAATGAACTTCCCCTTTTTAGTACACTAATTTTAATAGGCTTACACATTGGACCGAAGAAAAGAAAATTCTTAATGCATTTTCAGCAGAATTTAGAAAGAGCTATTCGACTATAGACCAAGTATTCAGTTTGATAAACATTGCAGCGGACTTCCAAAGAAGGAAACAAAACTCTACGCCTTTTTTGTGAATTTTCGAGCTGCGTTTGATTCAATCGCCCGTGAAGCGCTTTTTTATAAGCTTGGAGTATCGAGTCAAGTCGTTACCCTTGTCAGAGCGATGTATGAAAATAATGTGGCCTACGTATGGGAATGGGAGTATATATCTGAAGAGTTTTCAACAGAAATGGGAGTTAAACAAGGCTGTGTGTTGAATACACTACTATTTGTTTTGTTTATTAATGATATCTTGGAGGAGGTCGGAGGAGGAATCCAGTTCGGAAGTACTCGGATACCAGGACTGATATTTGCGGATGATATTGTTTCTTTATCTGAATCGACAGATTGGGGACATACTGTGAAAATTGGAATCTGTCAGTTAATTTTAAGTCTAAAATTATGATATTTCGGGGCGGAGGAGGAAGATATGCAAATAATGAAAAGTTGATGTACAAAGGTAAATATGTTAAAATTGTTCGAGAGTACAAATCCTTAGGGGTTTTAATAACATCTAACCTCAACATAAAAAAGCATTTTGAGTCCAAGCTAGCGGAATCAAAAAGAGCAGTTTCATCGATAATAAAGGTGTCGAGCATAGTTCAAAGCTAAACATTTTTCATGCGACAGCAGCTTCTATAATGCTTTATGGTGCCCCAATTTGGGGATATTGCCAATACGAGGAGGTTGAAAGGTTCCTCGGGTAATTCCTAATCCTTTCGGGACGGGAGTGGTACGTTTACATATAAATATTCTTTGTTCTGTCCCACTCTCGTACCGAAAGGGTTAAAGCGCATTTTTCGAAACAACTGAACCTCCATTGTTTTTAAGGACCTTAAAGCTGCATTTGACTACATTATTAAGGTGATGGAAATCCAGGGGTAATCTGGTCAAAAAATGGGACCATTCATAACGTCGTAGATACGTCGAATGGGTGCTTGAACGACAGGCGGTGGACGGCAATTTTTCGAACAAAATTTTCTTCAGCGACGAAGCACATTTCCCACTTGGTGATTAGGGTCAAGAGGGGTAATTGTGAACAGGGGTAATTGTAAACATACTTAATTTTCTCAAAACCGTTTATAATTTGAAGCAAGCCCTGAAATTATTTGAAAAGACATTATATTTAAATCATATTGACGCGTGGAAGGCCTTATCTGTCAAAGGGTTATTTGTGTTTTGTTCGTTTCCATGAGTCGTTCGTTTTTCTGCGTTTTTAAGTTTTTCAGTGCTAATTAAAATTGTTGCAAAACAAACAAAGGCGATCGAAGTAAATTAAATTTTATGTTTAAGAAAGTGAAATATGAGTATAAATGCATGCTATATGTTTTTATTTGTCTGTATAACAACATTTAAAAGTTATTGGCTGTTTACAATTACCCCATTATGTTCCTATCATGGGTAAATGTAAACACCGAAATGGGGTGAACAATTTGGGATAATTGTAAACATTCATTTTCAATGGCTTTGGTGTTGATCTAACAATATTTTATATCAAAAAGATGCCACGTACATATCAACCAAAAACCACAGCTCCATCATACACGTCAGTGGATCGGTGAAGGGAAAAATCCTACTGTCATTATATCTAGAGGCAAAAAACCAGCACTTTCGTCAGACGTGGAGGACACTATAGCAAGGTGCCTTATTTCAGATCTCGTGCTGGTTACCCTTGCGATAAGGATGATCTCCTTGGTCTAGTAGGTACCTACATATACATACTTGGTTACTCCTTTCCAGAATGGTAGGATGACTGGTACCGTTTTCATTTACCCCATTTTTCTCGTTTACTTAAAAAACTAGGGGGGTAAATGTAAACATAAAATTTTATGAAAACTAATAAACAAACGCCATTAAGATTACTACTCTTTACTAGATATTACAATCCAAACTTAAGTAGCATAAACAAACATGTTCGACATTGCATGGTTAAGCTGTTACAAGCATTACAAGTGAACAAAATTAAAAAAATGCAAAATCGTTTACAATTACCCCCTTTGACCCTATGTTAATAAACAAAATTGTCGTATTTAGGGTTCTAAAAATCCTAATGTTATTGAAGAGACGCCATTACATCCACAAAATATCACTGTTTGGTTCGCTCTTTGGTGATTGGACGATGGAACGACTGTCACTGTCAATTCGGAGCGTTATGGTCATATGATAACCGACTTTTTAAGAATACAACTTAGAGAATATATATGGTTTCAACAAGACGGTGCCACATGCCACATAACTCGAGCGAATATGGCTTTATTGTAAGAGACATTTCCTGGCCGCATAATTTCTCGTCGTGGCGATTTCAACTGGCCACCAAGATCATGCGATTTGACATCGCTGGTCGGGATACGCGAAAACCGGTGTCTATGCAGACAAACCTTTAACTTTTGAGAACTTAAAAACCAACATTCGTTAAGTTATGGCTAAGATACCGCCCAATATGTTTCATAAAATGGTCGAAAATTACCTCAAAAGAATCGATGCTTGCAACAATTTGTAAAATTAAAGTCTGTGGTATTTTTCCCTATCAAGCCGAAGTGCAGTGAAAGCAGCTTTGCAATATCGCTTTTCTTCTCAATTTGGATGAGAACACCCATAGGCAGAGCATTCGTAATAAACGAATAAACGAGTTTTGAAAGCGGCTACTTTTGATTTCCATCCCAGACAACATTTCTCGCACACAGGAATGGTTGAGAGTTGTAAGTCACTAGGCCCTAATTCTCAACGATCTTTGATTTTCATAAGAAAAGAAAAGTTTTGGTGCGGTATTTGGTTTGTATGGGAATAAATGAATTAAACGATTGAGCGGAATAGTTCAGATTTGGAAAAAAAACTTCACTTTTTAAATATACAGAAAAAGTATACGAAGTAACAAATTTTGATAAATTTCAACTAAATAAATAGATGAGGACCCTTCCAAAGAACTCTTTCCCATATTTAACTCATTTTTGAAAAACAAAAATGGAATAGAAGAGTTTTGAAATAATACCACGCAGTTTATTTTTATTTTTAAATAACTAAAATCCTTTGAAAGCCTTAACTCCGAGAAGCATAGTCCAAATTTGTGTCGTGTTTTCTACCAGGCTGTGTTCAATCTCAGAGAGGTTATCCGGATCACTTTTGTCAGTGGGGGCATTCACTAAGCTAGTGGCTACGTAGTCAAGGGATTCTGATTGGCTAAATGCAACTACAAAAGTAGTTGAAATTTCCCCACCGAACGACGGAGTGTAAAAATTTCGGCTACAGAGTAAGTGCACACTGATTTTGACGTTTCACAATCAGCTGCTCGGTAAGGACACAAGAATTCAAAATTAAATTAATCTTTCGGTAATTAAATACAAATATAAACCAGTCACATTATATCTTCTATTTGGTTTTAGTGAATTTAAAAATTAAAAAAAAAAAAACTATTTAAAGTTCTGAAAACACAAATGTTTCTTATTTTATGTTATGCATTTGTCATTATTATGGCATTTCCGAATTCACTAGCTTTGTGAATGCAAAATTGCATTTTGACTACGTACCCACTAGCTTTATGAATTCGCCCAGTGTTTTACATGCACAATTACAGCTGATCCAAATAATGTATCCAAGAATTTCTGGTATATGTGGCTATCTGACAGAACAGCTAATTCATCATAGGGTTGAATTTGAAGAAACCCTACACTTAATTTCAAATTTGTATGGTTTTCGGTGAAATGAAATTGAATTATTAAAATTATACTATTGAAATTGTTATTTTACAATAATTTTGTACCTCGAAATCTTGCTCTTTGCTCATTGTGAACAGCTGAAAGTTGTTTTTATTTTTTGTAAGATGTCAGGTATCCAACTAGAGATTTAACGCAGATTTACTGACATTTTCGTTCATCAATTGAACAGCCATGATCTGTGGTTTCAACAAGATGGCGCTGTGCAACGTGTCGCGTAGATTGTGCCACAGTTGAAGTTTATTGAATGAAATGTTCGGTAACTGCATAGTCTTACGTTATGGACCCCATTGACCACTTGCAGGACTAGTATTCACCATGTTATCGAAAACTGGACCTCCAGAAGAGAATACGTGTGAGGCAGTCGTGTCGGTCATATACCAGACATTTTTTTTAATTGGGCAGGTTCAGACGACATAAAGGACTTGAAAGTAAGGCAAGTTTCTAGTATCTGATTGGCTAGCTGCCAAATAATTGTCTTCCAATTAAGGCAACTTTATTGGAAAATTAGTCAAGAAAAATCTCCCTTACTATCAAGTCAAGTCTACTTGTGTCAAAATGAAAGTTGATCATAGGTCCGCTCGCGTACTTTCTGCACTAAAATTCTCTCACCAAAAAAAAAACTACAAAAAAGTTAGCGAACGGGAAAAAAACAAATTTTTCACACAATAGGTCCGTTCGCGTACTTTCTGCACTAAAATTCGTAAAAATAAATATTTTAAAGAGAGGGGTAAAATTCTCTCACCAAAAAAAAAAACTACAAAAAAGTAAGCGAACGGGAAAACAATAAATTTTTCACACAATATTACTGTGTTGTTGCTGTTCTTTGAAAATTTGTTTTTAAATTTTATAACTGACAGCAAAAGCGAGCAATTTATTTAATTTATTTGAATTTCTATCAAATTTGAAATTTTCACAATCAGCCCAAAGAAATTTCTTGGGCTAAAATTCGTAGGTTGGGGAAATATTTTACTCTCTCGTGAGCGCTCTCTTTGACGAAAAACTACGAAATTTTTGAGTACGCTAACAGGATTTGGTTAAATTTCGTATTTTTTAGTAAAATTTAACTGTTTTAGGAGGGTACGCGAACGGACCTAATATTACTGTCTTATTGCTGTTGTTTGAAAATTTGTTTTTAAATTTTATAACTGACAGCAAAAGCGAGCAATTTATTTAATTTATTTGAATTTCTATCAAATTTGAAATTTCTATCAAAAAAGAAATTTCTTGGGCTAAAATTCGTAGGTTGGGGAAATATTTTACTCTCTCGTGAGCGCTCTCTTTTACGAAAAACTACCAAATTTTTGAGTACGCGAACAGGATTTGGTTAAATTTCGTATTTTTTAGTAAAATTTGACTGTGTTAGGAGGGTACGTGAACGGACCTCATGTTTTTTCATTCAACTGAAAGTTGAACTTTATTACTCTATGATATACATATGTACATATTTATTTTCTGCACAATTCCATTTAATGATTTGTGTTAGAGGGTTTCTTGTCAAATAAGAAAAGAAATATATAAGAAATAGTTCCTTACAATACAAATTACAAATCGTGGTGGACTTGCAGCTGCTTGAGAAGTGTTTTAAAGACAATAATGTTTTTGGTAGTTTTTATACGATGAACTGAAGGTAGAGCTATATTAAAGTAAAGGTCTCAGTTTGAAATGTATGACACTACAAAATCTTACTACTTGCCTTGGTCAAAATATACGTTCAAATAATGCAGTTGACTGCAAATGAAGTCCCTTAAGTTGTTTGAACCTGCCCATTATAATATGCCAGAAGGTCTCTATAATACAGTAAACTTCATGTCAATATAATAAAATCATATGTATTTGTTTTATTCCGTTTGAAAGTTATTGAAAGCGATTCAATCCATTTAGCTATGCTTCCGCTCTTGTAGGTTTAGTGGACAAATTATAAATACATTTTAAACGCCATCTCATCTTTCTAGGCCTCAACATGCTTTTGCTTTTTTTCAAATAAACTAAAAATAATGAGAATATTGATGACGGGCCTTAGGTCAATAAAAACACACAATTATTTATATTGTCACGACGTTTCATTCATGTCTATGAACATCATCAGGTGTGGCAATTAATCTATGTACATATATTTGCATTAATAAATTGGTTACAATTTGATAACATTGAAAAACTATGAAAACTTACACTTGTTACATGAATATTGCACTTAAGAATAAAATCATTTGATTCACAACAATTTTTACAAAAATTAAAGAATTAAAAAACTGACAAGTAACAGGCGTAGAAAAATTAGTGTCAAGAGATCATATTATTAGAAGTTTTTATTCTCGTACTCTCTAACAAGTGTTTGTACTGACTACTGAGGGCTTATCTCTTCCATGTCAGTTTTTGTTCATGGTGTTGTTGGCGTTGATGATATGCAGCGTTTCGATTATCATTCTCTTATTATAGTTGTCTTCTCTTTGTAGTACTTTTACATTTTCAAAGTCATGAGTGTGGTTAAGAGTAATACAGTGCGATGCCAGTGTGAGTCATTACTTTTTAAGTCTGATTTATATCCTGAAAGTCTATTTTTTAATTTTTGTTTTGTGGTCCCAATATAAATTTGGTTGCATTCTTCGTCCGACTTGCCTTTACAATTTATTTTGTAAATTAAATCTGAATGCTCCAATTTATCTATTTTCGTCTTAAGGTTGGTGAAAAGTTGTGAAGTTGTATTGGTTGCTTTCATGGTTATTATATATTTGTCTGTATCAAAGAGTCGAGTATTTTTAAAGAGATCTGATATGTCTTTTATGTATGTGAATGATTTGTATATGTGTTTTTCGCCATCTGTTTTACGTGCCTTAGGTTTTTGGTGTTCACATTGTTTTATCACGTTGGTTATAAGTTTTTGTGGGTATCCGTAATCCGTTGCGTTGTTCAGTAAAATGTTGTTGATCGTGATTTTATTATTGACGTGGTAGTCAATGTCACTCATAGAGAGAACTCTTCTTATAAGATTGTTAGCAGTATTTATGATAGTTTGTTTTAGGTGTTAAAGTTGACGATCCTTCCTGATGAAGTTGGTTTTTGAAACCAATCCATTTTTAATTTGTCTTTTTTTCTCATAACAATTGTAGTCGGTTATTTTTTTCATTTTCAACAGTGAATTGAAGCTTTTTATGAAAACTATTTTCTACGTCCTCGTATTTTCTACGCCCTCTTCTTTTACAATCGCAAAAATGTCGTCTACATATTTTGTGAGAATTTTAGGTTTAGTTTTTAGTTTGTCCAGAGTATTGTGAAGAAGTTCTTCGAGCACGATGTCTGCTATAATCGGAGATGCAGGGTTTCCCATCAGCATTCCATTCCTTTGTTGATATATTTTATTACCATTAACTACATAGGTAGTTTATGCCGATTATACAGAAATGTAATAGCTCCAAAAATATAGATTTTTTTATGGTAGTGTGTTTTTTAATTGTATCCCACAATTAATTAATTAATTGCCACACCCGATGATGTTCATAAACATGAACGAAACGTCGCGTCGTGACAATATAAATAATTGTGTTTTTTTTTATTGTCCTAAAGCCCGTCATCAATATTCTCATCACTTTGGAAAAGGTCACTTCCACCAACAACTTAACTAAAAATGGTCGCATTCAGAAAGCTAATGGCTACGAAGTCAAGGGATTCTGATTGGCTAAATCCAACTACAAAAGTAGTTGAAATTTCCCCTCCGACGTAGTGTAAAATTTTCGGCTACAAAGTTAGTGCGCACTGGTTTTGACGTTTCACAATCAGCTGCTCGGTAAGGACACAAGAATTCAAAATGAAATAAATCTTTCGGTATTTAAATACAAATATAAATCAATAATATTATGTCTTCTATTTGGTTTTATTGAATTTAAAAAGAAAAAAAAAACTATTTAAAGTTCTGAAAACACAAATGTTTCTTATTTTATATATTTGTATTTGTCATTAATATGACAGTTCCGGATTGACTAGCTTTGTAGTGCAATTTTGCATTCACAAAGCTAGTTGAATTTTGACTACGCTAGTGGCTACGTAGTCTTTGTGAATGCGACCAATATCTATAAATATAAGGTTTGACAATACAAATAAAATACAAAAACCACGTACCAAAAGTTTCTCCATATTTCCGTTGAACCTACAGAAGGGCTAGTATCGTTAAGGCATATATGACATCAACGCGAAGTTCACTACTAGCAGTCCATATGTAGCAGTGCAATGCTTGGTTCGTTTATTTTTTACTCTTAAAAAATTCAAATAGATCGGCAGAGCCAAATGGAGAAACCTCAGTTTTCCCACATAAGGCCGATTTTAAATCGCTCCGTCCTTAATAGCCAACTTAATAAATAATGCTGTTGGATTCTACATGGGGTACCTAGTGATTAACTTTTCTGCTAAAAATAATATTCTTCAAAAGTGGGATCACTTTTTTTTGAAAGTAGTGAATTTTGACATTTTACGTTATCGTTTGTGTATCAATTTGCTGTGGTTCGATTATTATTATTTTGATTTTCGTAAGAAGTATTTTTGTTTACATTTTGACTGGCGGCTAAATCATAAAACAAAATAAAATATTTACTAAATAATGACCGCTTAAAATGGTAACTACATATATAACCATGACAATTCTATCATAAATCAAGTTCAATTCTAGTCCCTATTCGATAAAACCTTCCAACCATTGGTTCATCAGAAAACAATCGACTGCAATCAAGGAGCAGTTCGATCTGTACGGTACAATGGTAAGTTCCAAGCATCTTACACAAATTACTTATGTCATAACTTATTCCTTAGTCGATGGTGCTTATGCCCTATCTTGTGGCTCGGACAAAAAAGTTAAACTATGGAACCCAACTACCGGTCTTTTGCTCAAAACCTATGGTGGACATGCCGACGAAGTAACTGATGTAGCCGGAAGCTGTGACAGTTGCCACATTGTGACTGCTAGTCTAGACAAAAGTATCATCTACTGGGATGTTGCTACTGGCCAACAATTGCGTCGCCTGCGAGTCCATGCCGGTGGAGTGAAATGTGTGCGATTCAATGAAGATTCTTCAATAGCTATTTCGGGTTCCAGAGACAACAGCGTCATGTGTTGGGATATTCGAACTCGCAAGCTCGAACCCGTCCAAACAATGAAAGATGCCAAGGATTGCATAACCTCGATTGTCATTGACGATCATAAAATTATAGCTTCCTCGCTTGACGGATGCATTCGGTACTATGACATCCGAGCTGGAGAAATGACATGCGATGATTTAGGTGTGGCGGTAACGTATTTAGTACAAACGAAGAAGTCAAATTGTGTCGTTGCTGCATGTCAGGATGGAACTGTTCGACTGCTCGATAACAACGATGGAACTCTTCTCTCGGAATACGAAACACAAAACCCGGATCAATATCAAATAGAATGTGGTATTATGGCTAATGATTTGCACATTGTCTCTGGGTCAAGTGGAGGACAGGCTATCATTTGGGACCTGTTGGAAGGGACAGTTCTTCAAAATGTGCTAATAAGTAAGATTCTTCTGGGAGCTATAGGCAGAAGATCATTCAATGGTATCCTAATTCTAATTTCAGGTTCCCATGGAGGAGTTGTGCACTCCCTATCAACGCATCCCTCCAGAAATAAACTACTTTTGGCTAGGAAAAGGGATATGTTTGTGTACTCCACAGCAGAAGATCAAGAAGAAGTAGCAATACTTTAGCATTTATTTGACAAAACAAGTAGAAATAAAACAAAAAATTAACATTTTTAACAAACAGTATTAGCATTGAAAATCTCGATCCAATAGCCATCGGGGTCCATGACGAAGGCCAGACCCTTCATACGTCCATCGTCGGGTCGTTTTTTGAACGCAACTCCTTGCTCCTCAAATCTGAAATGAGAAAACAGTCATTTAAATTAAAACTTTTCCCATTAGGTATTCTATTTGAACGAACCTTTTACAAGCCGCATAGACATCTGGAACCATCACACCAATGTGACCAAAGTCAATTGGTTCGGAGTTGCCAACATTGTACTTGAAATCTGGATCACTTTCAGTACCCCAGTTGCTAAGAAAAATATCAGCGAGATATGATTTGTCTTCTTTATGTTTGTACTAAAAGAAGAGAACTTACTGTGTTAGGTTAAGAGCACCCTTGCGCGTGAAGGCCCATTGAGTGAGTTTCGAACTATCAGATGGTACATCGGATGGTTTCTCATATCTAAAAGTAAAAGTATTCATTTCCGATTACGATTTTTATCTTTGTACTGAAATTCAATGAGAAAAGTACCCCATCATGTAAACGGAGAACTGTCCATCGGCAAAGTCGGTCTTTTGAAGCATTGTCATTCCGAGGACTCCAGTGTAGAATGGCAAGGATTTGCGAGGATCCTTAATGCGCAACATGGTTTGGTTGAATATGAAATCCTAGAGGGAATATGAAACATTTTTTAAACAATCTTTCGACCAAATCTATTGTGCTCACTTTTGTAGACGGATGTGCTGGCTTGCATAATTCATTTGCTTCCGAATTTGTTAAGCCTGTTACCTCAGCCATTGTTGTAAAAGATTTTATCAAGTTTTGATTAAAAGTTCTTATCTTTATTGGGAGTTTTACAGTTGTAGTTGAAGGAGCAACAAAAGCAAAATTAGTGACCGTATTTTGAAGTAATTTGCCAAATGACATCAAGTGCCCTGGAAACTGCATTATTTTCCAGAATTGAAACAAATTTCCCTTTTACCTGATGATTCAATTTCCAGAAATACAATAAAAAATAACAAAACCAAATGACAGCAGGTGACAGCTCATGATTAGCAAAGAAATAAACCAGTTTCTGTCATGTTTAAGGCGGAAGCGCTCAGATTGCTTAGATCGAACTTGTAAGGGTTTGTCCATACCATAACGTACCTTAAATGAGAGTCACACGTTATAACGAAAAGTTTTTTGCACATTTTATTTAACATTTATTTGTTTCAGTCTTTGCCAAAGGCTGATTTTCACCTGGAAGGTTTAGCGTTAGGGTTAGGGGATGATTTTGACTGGCATGAAGATAATTCTAAACTAATCATTTCTTTACTTATTTTCTCCAGAACTTGTAAGGACAATGTCTGAAGAGCAAACCTCTATTTAGTACATCAGATCCCAATAACACGTCATGTATCTGAGGCCGAAATCAGACAATTAATAGGTCTGATATATGTATATTGCCATTTATTCAGTTGCCAAGAGTTACAAACCATTGGAGTTACGTCCTTGGTACACCTCTCGCTGAACAAACTATGCCATCAAATAAGTTGGACAAAATCCTACAGCCTCTCCATTTCAACGACAACACTATAAATGTTTTCCAAGGTGTAATCCTGATGTCGCTAGGGCATTCAACATTCGTACATTTGTTGAGGCATATGCAAAAGTTCCGATAGAAACACGACTTTGTTTGTAAAGGGTTATTTTTTAAAAGCCAAAGAAAAGTTTTTCAAAAAAAAAAAAACATACAATTCAGAAAAATGCATGAAATCTTTATTTGAATCGATAGTACGGTCCATATAATTTAATGTTTGAAGATTATTTCATGCAAATGTTGACCTTAGCTGCGCCTCAAATGGCCCATCCGCTTAGTCCAATTTTGGCATACTCTTTCCAACATTTCGGCCGGTATCTCACGAATAAATGCTTCAATGTTGTCTTGAAATGCGTCAATTGAAGCGGGCTTGTCTGTATAGACATGAGCCTTAACATAACCCCATATAAAATAGTCAAAAGGCGTTAAATCGCACGATCTAGGCGGCCAATTGACCGGTCCCGAACGTGAAATAAAATGTTCACCGAACTCACATCTCAATAAGTGCATTGTTGCGTGTGCTATGTGGCATGTGGCACCGTCTTGTTGAAACCACATGTCATGCGAGTCAAGCTCTTGCATTTTGGGCAAAAAAAAGTTGGATATCATCTCATGGTAGCCCTCACCATTCGCAGTTACGTTACGATTCGCATCATCTTTGAAGAATTACGGTCCAATGATGCCACCAGCCCATAAACCGCAACAAACTGTAACTTTTTTCTGGATGCATTAGTAGCCCTTGCAATGCATCTGGCTGATATTCATTCCAAAATCGACAGTTCTGCCTATTTACGTACCCTTTGAGCCAAAAATGAGTTTCGAAGAAGCGCGCGATGAACTTTCTTAACAGAGTACGCATTTTGATAATAAAGTTCAATAATTTGCAAGCGTTGTTCATTTGTAAGACGATTCATGGTTAAATTATAGACCAAACTGAAGATGTTTGACAGTGAAAGAAAACACGAAACGTGCGTCAGCTGTTTAAACCAGTGTTGCCAAAAAGATAATGGCTAAAAAATCAGCCTTTGTGCCTGGTTACACGAGCGCAAAAAAGAATTACTTTTGTGGATACACACAGAAAAAAAAATTAAGTGGGCATGCAAGAAATAGAGGAACAGTCGGAAATTAAAACACAAAAAACTTAGTTGGATACTCAACCGCAGGTACAGCACGAGCAAAACAAAAGCAAATTTGCTGTACATTCTACTTCGCTGGCAAATTAGAAATGAATATGTCTGTCAAAAGGAGAACTTTTGAGAAAGAAACATGATTTTTAACGCAAAACTCATATCTGAAGATGAGGAAAAAGACGAAACTTGGCATTTTTTCCATCCCTTTCCTTCTTTCTAAAAATCATCCGTTCTCTTTCGTGAATTAATTCTTTTTTGCGCTCGTCAGTAAATGATCTCTTAAAAAGCAAGGAATGTGCTAAAACGACACAACCCCAATAAACCTCACAAATGGAGCTACAAACTCTATGTTTTGAGTAGTGTTTCTGGTTTGATTTATAAGGCAGAAGTTGGAACTGGAAAGGAAAGCATTGTGAGAGCTGAAGGGACAGATTTGGGAGCATCTGGATCTACTTCTTCGACAACTACTGCAATAGTTTGCACCTTTTGAAATATTTAGCCAAAATTAGAATTCATGATCTAGGTACTATAAGAAGGAATAGAATTCCTAATTGCAAGTTTCCAAACGAAAACTAATTATGAAGAAAGATCGAGGATACTCCGAAGAGTACCTATGTACATACATAGCTAACATCAACGGTATTGATGTTTCAACTCTTGTATGGAAGAATAATGAGCTAGCTAGTCACATTGACTTTCACATTTACTGGCCAAAATCCCGTACCTGAAGTACGGATATATAATAAAAGGAACTTGAGATATGTACATAAAAATCCTGCTACCCAATGTTGTGGGTGAGTATAATAAACATATAGGTGGTGTTGATATTATCGACATCATAATGGGTACCTACAAAATACGACTACATGGACCTTGCCTTATTTAGTTAAAGAGTGTTCAAATCAAACTCACATTCGAAATCCTGTACAAAAATGTCAGCTACCCATTTATATCTACCAAAAAAGAAAAAAAAACAAAAGCTCAAACAAATCTTCTATTCAAATAATGCAAACAAATTTGAAGCCAAATAAAAGCAAAATACCTACCCGCCAAATTATACAAAACTGTAACTAAACGTATATCTACCCACGTATTGTTCCTCCTCACAAAAATCGTATCGTAGGTTTGTATGTTTGAAAACCATTTTTCATATACAATGATTGTACACAAGTAGAGCACACTTATGAATTTTCCACTCGTTCCCTTAAATCTCTCCACTCAACGACACCAATGCCAATAATGTGGAATTTGCTCGCCCTGAAGCCTAGTACATACTTGTGAACCATCTCGTGAACCCATACAAATTTCAGTTTTTGGTTCACCCGTGAACTTGCTCGTGAAGCTGAGTGGAGAACAAAGTGGAGAGTTTTCGTTCACGGGCAATTCACGTGCAAAATGTACGGGAACTGTTAGTGAAGCTTTGACATTTGGTTTCCGCATTTTAAAGTTTGTGGCTGCTTGCGCGTTGTTCTAAAAAAAAAGTTAAAATGGTGTCATATGAAATAGAATACCTATTTGAAGATTCAACTGATGAAGTTGACGATGTTGGCCTCTCAAAAACAGCAAAAAAAAAATGTATAACACATCAAATAAGAGACGAAAGCCGACATCAGATGGGGACAAAATTTATGTCTTCATTAGAGTGTTTTTGAAACGTCAAATGTTCACAACGTGTACTTACAAGTGTGTACCAGGGAGCAATGTCAAAAGTTCACTTTCTCCACTGGCGAACGTTCACTTCACGAGGAAGTATGTACTAGGCTTTAGGAGGGTACGGTACGCGAACGGACCTAATGATTGTACACAAGTAGAGCACACTTATGAATGTTCCACTCGTTCCCTTAAATCTCTCCACTCCACGACACCAACGCCAATAATGCGGAATTTGCTCTCCCTAAATGTTTCTGCTCATGAGAGTTTTATGGTTTTTATATACAAAGGTAAAAGAAAACTATGTTTCCAGCTTTAAATATGGGTGTGTAGGCTTTTTAACCTTTTGCATTTGCTTTAATTTGGTTCGACTCCCTGCTAATTTAAAGTGTCATCTGTCATTTGGTTTTGCATGGAATCACAACAGCTGTTCGTATAGGGGAAATTTTCAACAACTGGAAAATATGCGACTTCCATGGAATTTAGTATCATCATTTTTTCGCAAAGTACTTCAACAAAATACGGTAACTTTATTTGGTATATCGTATTTCTTATCAAATTTTTATTTAATAAATTTATTAGAGTATTAAATCAACATCTAAAACAATGGCTGAAGTAAGTGCTCTTAGTAATTCTGAAGCAAATGAATTATGCAAGCCGGCAGATTCATCAACAAAGGTGAGCCTCTAAAGTACCTACATATGCCTTTATCTTGATTGTCTTTATCTATTCGTACCTACATACATACATATTTAAAGGACTTCATATTCCAACAAACCATGTACCGTATCAAAGATCCTCGCAAGTCCTTGCCATTTTATACAGAAGTTCTTGGCATGACTCTGCTTCAAAAACTTGACTTTCCTGATGCAAAGTTTACTTTATATTTCATGGGGTATGAACATGAACGTAGGTTTGACAAAGTATATTTATAACATTTTATGGTCAAAATAGATATGAAGACCCCGCAGAAGTTCCAACTGATAACAAAAAACGAACACAGTGGGCAATGAGTCGGAAAGCAACTTTAGAGCTAACTCAGTGAGTATTTTGATATTGCTATAGATAGAGTTTTTATTTCTTTAATTTAACAGCAACTGGGGAACAGAGAGTAATCCAGATATAAAGTATGAGGGAAGTTCTGAACCCAGAGGATATGGAAATATTGCTTTGAGTGTTCCCGATGTGTATGCTGCTTGCAAGAGGTCCTAATCAATCAATCTTAAAAAACTTAATTATTGTTCTTTTGTTATATCAATAGGTTTGAAGAGCAAGGTGTTGAGTTTTCAAAGAAACCCGAAGAAGGTCGCATGAAGGGTATTGCATTCATCAAAGATCCTGATGGTTACAAAATTGAGATTTTCAATCCTAATCATTGATTTATGTATGTTACTGAAAGTTATGATCCATTGACCAATATGTGACTTTGTTCATGTTTATTTTAATTGTTTATACCTACCTATTATATTTTTTGAAATAAAGTTTAAATTGAAAATGTGCTTCTAAAAAACTGGGAGTTTTTTAAAAACTTGAAGTACCTACAAAAGCCAACAGAAAATTATAAATTTGATAAATCTATCTACCTCCTTTTTTTTTGAGTTTCTGTTGAGAGTCTTTTAATTTTATGGCTTTTATGGAAGCTTAGATTTTCGATATTTCAAAATGGTTAAGCAAATGGGGTTTTCCATGGGCAGACTGGGATTTACTTCAAAAATTGTTTTTTTTTCTCGATGCACTGTCAAGTCAAGTGCAGAACGAAAATCAGATGTAGCTTTGACTACTGCGTTTTTTTTTGGCGAAAACCAAACTGCTATTTGGAAATGTTGTTACCAGATTGAAGAAATACATAACTTGAGTAGCCATCAATCTTTTAAAAAAAATTCCAAAGAAAGGCAGTAAGCTTATTGTTCTGAAATGAGATAGTTCAAATGAATTGCTGTTTTTTTTTCAATAGGGATAAAAATAGGATCCTTCTATACTTCAGGAAACTCACAAAGCATTTACAATAAATTTCAACGGAGGAAGAACAATGGTTAAAATTAACCGAATTAATTTGGGAGCAATTTTGTCAGAACCAACATCATTTGATTTCACAGACCTTAGTGCAGTTTCATCCACACAGTCCTATAAAATAATATAAGGACTCATATTGTAAAAATGAGGAAAAATTACCTTTTGAAGTTGTAAGAAAAATGATTAGATTAGAGATAGATTGGACTGGAAACACATAGGCCACAATATATTCACATTGAACAAAAAAACTTAGCTGAAAAGATAAAATTAGTTGAAGAGACGTGATGTGTTATTAAAATCACTACCCACTAAAATATGAGTATATGTATCTTGAATTAAAACTGCGCAAAGGGTTTTCAAGTGTATGTAAATTTTCTTCTATAAAGGAGCGAGGAGAATAAACTTAACAGCCACCAGAAGACAAACCTTTTTGCCATTACAAATTTCAATGGCTAAGAATTTTAGCAGAGATTTCGATAACGAAAAAATAATTTTAGATTTTATTTTATCTTTAATGTGCATACGTATGTATGTATATGCATACGCCGCCACATCAAGAACCATGATCATTCTTAAATGGTAAAATCCCAGACAAATTTAAAAATTGAGATGAAATTGATCCATTTAACCATGATTTAGACACCTTTATAACATCCATATAAGAACTACTCAACATTTGTAAAACGACATGGTATTTAGAATAGCCCGGGAGCTAGCGTCATTATTCTATGTTTAAGATGTTAACGCATATGTAATCAACTAAATCGATCCCTGCCATCTCAACAGTTGGGCAAAAAGTGTCAAAAAATGTTAAAGTTAGAAAAAAAGAGGTCACATGTCTAGCAGCATTTAGGTGACATACATACATTTCAATATTAGTTTTGCACAAAACATTACAAATGTATCTCAGGATTTGTGTCAGACTTAATCTTCAATTGCAACTCAGTGAAATCAATTTAAGATTTTAAAATACTTTAGTTCGTCAAAGGATTTAAATAAAAGGACATGCTGTAGAACAAAAATTCTCGTCAAGTCCCTTAGATGGCAACAATCCGTTGAGAACTTGGGGCTAGTGACTTACAACTCTCAACCATTCCTGTGTGCGAGTAATGTTGTCAGGAATGGAGGGGACCTACAGTTTAAAGTCGATTCCGAACGGCTAATTTGAGAAAGCACTTTCCATGACAAGAATTACTCTTGGAGAATTTGTCAATACCTCGCAAGTGGCAGTAACCGTGAAAAAAAAAAACTGAAAATGGCACAGGCAAGGATTGAACCCAAGACCTCTGGCATGACAGTCCAACGCACTAACCATCACGCCAAGGGTACTACCTTATCTTAAATATAGCCGATATTAAATTTTGATTAGAAGAATCAATCCTAAAATAGTTTCTTTCACAAAGATTGTGTTGAAGAACGCTGTATGTTGCTCTATTTACAGATGAAGTCGCTTGATGGATACATACAAGCCTATATTTGTCTTCTAATTTGGCGATGAGATCATAGAGTGCATTTTTGACATCTCTTCCATTGCATGACTGCACGTTGAGGATAAAATTCATATCACAATATTCAGCAAGTTTCTTTAATTTCTCAAAGACTCTCCTTTTGAATAGTATACAGAGCAATAACTTTTGGTAATCTTTGATTAGGCAGGCATGTTTAACAATCCCAAAAGATAGTCAATATGTAGCTTAAGCGTTTTGATAAAGAGCGGCGACCGTTTTAGACTACTATATAGTTTAAAATGAGCAATTCCTTAATTTGTTTCAAGAATAAACCCTTGAAGCTTGAACGATTTAATAAACAAAAATAATTAAATAATAAAACAAAGATTTTTTTATATATTTTTTTAATTTGCATCAAGTATTTTTGTATTTTTTCATTTTCATTTTTTTGTAATATTTTTACATAATATATTATTTTTCTAAGGTTTTTGTCTGTTTGCAATTTCGTTATGCATAGTTTTTTGTTTTGTTTTTTAATAGTAATCATATTAACATATATTCATATTAGAATAATAATCATCAGCAATAATAATAAAAATAAAACAAACAAGAAAAAAAATTAATAATAATAAAATATTGGTACATTATTTATATAATAAATTTAATTAACCTAGTTTTCATTTTATATTTTAGTATTAATTTTTATTATATATTTTTCTTTTTATCTCTTCTTTCCTTTCCTTTTATTTCATTTATAATATGAAAATTTTCTTTTTCTTTTCGTTTATACATACAAATAAAAAATTAAGAGAGGATTACAGTAACCAATAAAATAGAAACGCATAGTTAGTAAATAGTTTAATTATTATTATGTATTATTTTAATATTTTTATGTATTTAATATTCATAGAAACAAAAAGAGTAACTTCGTTATTGAATTCAGAACAAAAATATACACAGTCATGAAGAAAGTTTTTTGTTTTGTTAAAGTATGATAGTTTTGTTTTTAAATTAAATATTTAAACAAAAAAGTATAGAGAATAAAATTACACATATTCCGGTTGCTGCAATTGCTAAATATCTGTTTACGAGAGCAGTTTACAATTTCAATCATCCTTTCTTCTTTTATCGATTCACTATTCATATAATAATATATTGGCGTTTGTTTGTTTGTTTCTTTTCTGCAGTTAAGAACCTTTAACCGCTTTCTTTGTTTTGTTTTGCTTCTAATTTAATTATATATTTATAAATTGTATTTCAATTTAATACACAAGAGTATTTGCTAATAAAAAAATATTTTTTTTTTATTTTATTTATAATTATATTTATATATTTATATATATATAGTTTACTTCGAAAATTTTTCTAAATCAACAAAAGCAATAGAAGAGAATAGAGAGAAAAGAAAAACGCGCTAAAGAAAAGAAATTCCATTACTTACAAAACAAAAAATTTAAACAAAATATCATAAGTGTTGTATTAAGCTAAAGTAAAATCGCAATTAAATTATGTTTACAATAAAAATAAAAAGGTTTTACGCTTAGGTCGTATTTTGTTTTAATTATTATTAATAATTTAAGAAAAAATCCAAGTCCGTTGTCCGAATGAGTTTATGCAAGAGTTGTCATTTGGTTGTGTGTTGTTTTGGTGAAGGGGAGAAAGTTTATGTTTTTTTTTTTGTTTTTGTTTAATTTAAAATTATTTTTATGTCCTCGACATGGTTTTTATTTTGTTTTTAATTTTTGGACACAAATAAATTCTTTGTGAGCAAACATCAGGTTTACAAATTTGGTTTTTTGTTTAAAACGTTGTTTTGTTTTTTTTTTTTCTTTCATTTAAGTTTTTAGGCACAATTTTTCAGAATTTCATTTTGTTTATGTTTTTGTTTTTAATAATTATTAATTTTGCTTAAAAATAAATGTGTGTTGCTTATTAAAATTGGAAGAAAAGATGGAAGAATGTGTAAATCTTTGTTCAAAATCATCTATTAGTTGGGATACCAGTCATGAATACAATTTTATAGAGGATAAGTTTATGTGGACAAGTGGAGGAGTGAAAAACAAATTGTTTATTCTTGTTGAATAAATTAACCAATTGCAAGACTTAAAAAAGAACTGCTTAAATAAATAATTGAATAAGTATTTTACTCCACAAATTCGTGTGGGTTATTTTTTAATAACTGAGGTTGTAAGTTCAAAAGTACAATTATCTAATTTTCGGTCAAATCTATAACTTGGATTCTATAACTATTCTATAACTTGGAGAGCTATTCAACACGTTATCAACATTTGTTTTAAATATTTTCAATCTCCAAATAACACCAGACTTAGTTTAAATACTTCCACTAACCACTTAGATTAGACATTAAAATTGTGAAATCTCTTTAAAAATGTTTTAATTTTTGAAACATTACATTTTATTAGGAACAAATAAATGATTTATTTATGTATGAGTGATCAATTTCAAGTTTCCAATTTTTTGATGAGAAAACAGAGGCATTTTTAAAATTTTAGGGAACAAAAACAAAATGTGATAGAATTTTCAAGAAATATGGGTACGTAAACCTTTCAAAAGAAAACGATTGATATTTTTTTTATTAACAGACCTATTTTACTGAAAATAAATACAAATTTTCGAATTTTAATTAGAAGATACTAGATAAATATCGTTCACGGAAAGCAGAATTGTTCTATCTCCATAAGATTTGTTAAGGACTTGGAACAATTTTGATTTCCACCGACGATATATCAAGATAAAATATTAATTTATTTTTGAGTCTCTTTAATCACTTCTTATGATAAAAAGTATTTTGTTCCCAATTTAAGGATAATAAATTAATTACAAGCTTATGTTCCATTTTACAGATGATTGGGTCATTGGGTTAAAATAAAAATCCAAGCAAACTATTTAATGAGAACAGACAAAACAATACAAATCGTCTACATTTCATATTCTCATTTAAAACATATAATTTTTCCTTTCCTTAGAAAGTATATAATTCATTTTTTATTATAGTAATTTAATTATTTTTTTTTGTATGAAAGACTCGAGTGAATTTCATTTATGTATGTAAATTAAGGTCCTCAATAAAATGCACATACTTTTGGTAATTTCGAGAAGCAGAAGACATTTCGAACAAGTTTTTTGTCTTAATACTTATTGAACTCTTGAATTTTCAGTCAGAGCTAATTCAGAGCGTTCTCTATGAGGTCAGAATAAAATGACCAAGCTAATGGAGTTAGGAGCCGAATGCCGATTACTTTGACGCCACCGGTGGTTCTTCCTATTCAGGTAGTATTTTATTTTTTAAGAAATAACATTTTAATGTTTCAGGTAAAAGTGTGATTCTTGAATAAATCGGAGCGCTCTGAAACACCTTTAAGAACTTATTCAACATGCTCGAGCTCGGCTCAGAGTTAAAAAGAAAAAGACTATACTGTCACTTGCAGCAAAATTTCGTTCAAAAAACAAATGCTTAGACCTAAGCAATTTTCCGATAAATTTGGAATTTTTCAGGTAAATTTTTTTAACAGTATTTTTGAGTTTATTTCGTGTTGAGCACCGCGGAAAATCTGAGACTTTCCATAGTCTTCATAAGCCGCCACGAAGCGTAGGGTTTAAAAATGATTTCAACGTCAAATAAGAACCTCTTAATTAAATGTTAATTATTAAAAAAAAAAACTGGGAGTGAACTTTTTAAATTCTAAGAACTTTAAGATCAATTGCACTTTATTATTCATTTTAGATTTGTTTTGTCCTATGTGTTTTTACGTATGAAAATTAAATAGGACCGAAAAAATTACTTTGTTAAGCTATTTTCTATTATTTTCAAGTTTCGGGCAATTGTAGGATTTTTTTTTGAAATACCCAAAAGCAAAATAAAATTATTTTTCGATGATTTTGAACAAATCTCTTCATGTATATGGTACGTTAGGTTATTTTCTACATAAACAAAATGATAAAACAAAAATTAAATATACAAAAGAATTAATTTGACTAAAAGGCAAAATCTTAGTATAAACAATATATTATACAAAAAAACGACTGCGTCTGTGCGATTGAGAACAAAATTTACAAAATAACATGTTTCATCTTCTGTTTTTGGTTTTAGTTTTGAAACAAAATCAAAATCAAAATTTAATAATTAAATTTTTCCTACTACCAGAAACCACTATTTTTTACTTTTCATTTGTTCTTCTTTTATTTAATGTAAGTTAGAAAAGAACTGAGTTTTTCTTTTACAATTCATAATGTTTGTTTTTATTATATTTTTTATTTTATTTTATTTTATTTAATTTTTCTTTTTGTTTATGTTGTATTTAAAAAGGCATATTTTTAAGGGCATATTCTCTATTACATATATTTATATATATTTTTCATATGTTTTTTTTTTGTTTAATAAAAATTTGGGAAAAATTAATTAATTATTATTAACTAAATAATTAATAAAGAAGACGTGTTGTGTTTTCTTTCTTTTTTGTTTTATGTTTTGTTTTTGTTTACAATAAAAATAATTGGATGTGCTTGTATCTTTTCTTTTTACATTTAATAAAATGATGAAGGAGGAGTTACTTTTATTTTGTTTTTGATTTTTGTTTGTTTAAAGAGAGAAATCCGGAACAGGGATACTTGCTTTTGATTCTTGTTTTCTTTGCTTTACTTAGTTTTTGTTTTGTTTTTACAAATATATATATAAATATTAGATTTTTTTTTTTTAATTTCTGTTGCAGTTTCTTTCGTTTTCTCTCCGTTTCTTGGATGCGATTAGTTAATAGTGTGGTCGGTTAGAATAATAGTGTAAAAGTATTTTGTTTTATTTTGATTCTTCTGTTGTTTTGTTGAATTATTTCAATCATCATCGTCGTCTGATGAAGATGATGAATTGGATTCGGATAGTTGTAGATCATCGTGCAGGACATTTGTGAAGCCACCATTCGCATAACCGCTTGATTGTTGTTGCGATTGTTGTTGTTGCGGTGGTTGTATGGTTGCTTGAAGATTTGGAAGTTGATGTTGCATGGATTGTTGCTGATGCAGGGATTGGGAGTTCTGTTGAGAATAATCTTCATTGCTGTCATCCGAGTCTGAGCCACTATCACTGCCACTTGAGTCGGTATCCGTACTCGTGTCAGACGAGCTGAGGACACCGATTTCCTAGAACGAACAAAAAATTATTTTATTTATGAAGATGAAAAAGTTTGTGTTCAACTTTAATTTCTTTACATAGTTTGAGGTGTTTTCTATCCACATTATGTAGAAAAATAAATGAATAATGTTATAATATCATTAAAATATATTTTGTTAGAATATTTGTATAATAATCGTAAATTAAGAAGATTGATCTGGAAAACTTAAAAGATAATTTTCTACGACCGAACTAAATGGACGTCCAGTTGAATTGCTTCGTGTATTCATTTTTATATATTTAGATTCTCGGCTTCAAAACTTCATATAGACTCAAATGAAGATTTCCGGAAACTTACTGAGATATCAAAATGATTAAGGGGGTCATCCCATGTGATGGGTTCAAAAAATCGATTTTTTTCATAAATATGTTTGATATGTCTAGAATACGGTATTAAATGGATTTTTTAAAATTCGAAGTCATTTTAAAGATACAGCAGGGTCCATGGAAAAATATGGGGTAAAGTATATTACATACATCGGCGATGGTGACAATAAAACTTACAAAGGGATCCTAAATGCTAAACCGTATGGAGATGCTAAATAGTCCTGTCGGTTATGGGATGCCCTATAGGCCGCGAAGCCCAGACTTATGTTGAGAAACGTGATGAAAAGCGAATCTCACGTTCTGAGCGGCGCGTAAGTGATGCCGTTAAACAAGCCAGAATTGATTCAAGAGCTGAACAATCTGCTTTGAAAGAGTTTCAAAAAGAAGAGGAAGGAATACTCTATGGACCAGGCATCGCCGATTGAAAGGTAAATTGATATTTTCATAGTTAAGAGGACTTGAAACTTTAAACGAGTTTTTCTCAAAACTGTGATTTTCAAACTTTCCTCCATCGTATCTCAAAACCGGTTTGACCGAATGACTTGAAATTTGATGGGTTGGATTCAGCACATGTAAACGCATGGAAGGAACTATCGACAAGCAAAAATTTCAAAAATTTCGATTTTTTTATAGCAAAACACAAAAAAAAATCCAAATTCGCGACTTTTTTTTTCAAAAGTCTCCCAAAAGTCCAATTTTTGGTATATTCATTTGATGATAGTTCATTCCATGCATTAATGCTCACAGATTAAAATGCCGTTTACTTTTTTTGTTTTAGATAAGCCAATCAGCCGGAATCGTGGCGGAAGTGCGAGCACATTTTTTTTGAGGTGGAGTTGTTCACACCGGTGTAACTCGTGTTCTTTACAATATTTTTAATTCAAATTATGTCGAACTATGTTAATAAATGATAATAAACTTTATAAAGTTGTATCTATTTACTGGTCGTAAAAAAAAATCCTAAAAATTTCTTAAAATACAGGCTGTCACATGGGATGACCACCTTAAAGCTGTATCTCAAAGATATATTTAGATGTGTACAGGACAAAATAATTATTAATTGTTTGTTTTGGGTTTAACCCTAGGCTTAAAAATACCTTATTACGTCTTTTTCAAAAGCTCCAACAAGCAGCTTCTTTTGTTTTTAAGATAAGAAAATTAAGAAAGATTTGAACGACTTTGCTTCTTCTTTTTGGTAATACTGTTGGTTTCAACAAAAAGGTTGTTGCTTGAGATATTCCAATGGCATCGTAAAACAAATAATAAAACACAGAAGAAAACTTAGACATTTCAAAATTGAACATTAATCTATCAGTTCCGCATTTTTTTAAAATGCTTACAAATTATATAGTTAAGTTTCCTGTATTAATGTTTTTAGCCTAGAAAGAATTTTAAGATTTGTTTTTACTTTTAATTAAAAGACATTGAATCTATCGAGTGATCATTTAGAAATAACGTATAATTGCAGCACAAGCAGGTGGCCTCCACGTTTAATTATAAAAGCTAATTGATATCTAGTCTCTTAATTATTGATTGCATTATTACGAAGTGGATACATTTAGTTCAATTTTAACTTGTTTGTAGAGCCTTAAAACAAACCAATATAACTATTTAGAAAATTTTAACTATTCAAATTTTCGGAAATAATTAAAGTCATTGCAGAAAAATAGTAAAAAAATAGTGAATAATATATTAAAAAAAAAAAAAAAAACATTTTTTAAGAGCAATGGAATTTTTACCTGCTCAAGCGCCGCCGCAGAACTTGCTAACATTTGTGTTGCCGTCTGTTCTACACCTATACTACTGCTACTACTACTCGGCCTGCAATTATTGCTGCTGCCGCCAATGCCGCTCATGCCAATTACATTGGAATTATTACTGCTAGAATTATTATGGTACATTCGGTTATTTTGATTATTATGATATTGCTGTTGGGATGGGCTCGGCTGTTGCATTTGCTGCTGTTGCTGTTGTTGGTGCTGCAGTTGTTGATGCCATTGCTGTTGCTGTGATTGTTGTTGTTGTTGCTGCTGCTGGTGTCGTTGATTGTGGTGCTTCTGTTGTTGTTGTTGAGGCGGTTGGTGATTGTAATGTGATTTCGGTTGTTTTTGTTGCGACTGCTGTTGCTGCTGATGCTGGGGCATATGGAAATCACCTGAATTATTGTGGCTAGACGCTGACGATGAGGATGACAAATTTGCAATGGAGCTCGCACTTCCAGTTCCACTACTTCCGCCGCTACCAGCGCCTTGGAACATTGCACCCGCATCATCATCGTCAATTATCATTGGAATGCTTGGTAGTGTTGCTTGAGCGTTATTAGCATTCCATCTTTAAATAATTAAAAACAAAAAAAAACATTATAATTTTGACCTTAGGCAATGAAAAAGCAAACAAAAATAAGAAATATCAGTTACTTACGCTGGAGCTGATTGTGGACTTTTATGGACTGGGGCTGTCGATGGCGATGAACCTTGTGGCTGTTGCTGTTGTTGCTGCATTGGTGAATTGCGCGGTACAAAGCAAACTGAAAACAAAATCAAGTCAAAATTAGCATACAAATATAACATTACTCTAAAAGTCATAACAACATGATTTGTAGTGATTACAAAATAGTAGGCTATAAATAAAATGTTAAAATTAAAGAAGGAATGTATGAATTTAAGACGCAAAGGATCTACATAAGAATTTAAATTTGAAGCGTAAAATTAACAAATTGAACGCATGTATTGACGTATTTGAATACATTATTATATTTATTAGTATTCAAAAATAGTATCTTCAGCGTGTACATGTTGGAAATGGCTTCAAATAACTTGGAAGCTAGAAATTTGTCACCCTGGGCAATTTGAAATGATAAGTTTTTAGGTGGAAGAATTTATTACATTACACCAATTTTTTGTATAATAAGCCAGATCACAAAACACAGTGTGAGTATTGGGAAAGGGAAAGAGGGTTTTAAGGGAGGTTGGTTTTGAATTCTAGAATATTGCAATGAATGGGAAAAATATAGTGTGACACAGCATTTCACATTCGCGTAGTAAAGCTAAAGAACGAATCTTTGTATTTGACAGACCGATCGAAGTTGGGCTCGAGGTTTTACCTACTGATGAGCATTCCTGTATAGTCGTGAATTACGGCTTGAGGGGAGTAGTACTAGAGCATAATACGTTAAAATAACGATAAAAAAGGGTGAGACAAGAAACTTTACGAATTAATGCTCTACGTTCAATACTGTAAAAGAGACTTAAGTAAGTTGCAGGAGCATCATACCAGAGATAGAAATTATACTCAAGCTTTGGACGTTTATAAGAATAATATATATATAAAAGTTAGATAAGAGGGGGAGACAAACTTTTTACATCGCCTTAGGAAACATAAAAAATTAGCAGCATTTTTGGCAACGTCGCTTTTGTGATCCTTCCACAAGTTGTGATTGGGGATACACATACCGAGAATTTTAGGGTTTTCAGTCTCCTTGATGCAAGTGCCACTCATGGATAGTGGCAAAGGTAGTAAATCATGATTAACCGACAGTAGGCAGCATTGAGTTTTCAAGGCATTGTATTCTAATTGATTTTTGAGTCCCATTTAATAATGCTGTCTAGGTCAGAATTTAATGAGCTTTAATGATGCCGTTGAAGATTCACATCCGAAGAAGAGTTTTGTGCATTCAAAAACAAATATGAAAAGCTGAGGGTACTATCGCCAGCAAAGCTGGTAAGTTTTACAAGTTTCAGACAGAATATCATTAATGAAAATAAGAAAGACTGTCGGAGACAGAACAGAGACCTTGGGCATACCAGCGTGTATTTTAAGTTGCTCAGACCTGAATCTATCTAATACTATTTGTATTAAACGGTGCGACAGGTAACTTCTTATCCAACGAAGGACGAATTCGATAAGAGAGCCTGATTCCAAACTCTATCTTTCACAAATCTTCTTCAATCTAAAATTTCACAAACGAATCAAAATTTATACTCAGGTCACAGAACTTTTGTGAATTTAGGTTAGGAATATATTTTTGGTACTAGCTGTCATGGCACTGAAAACAAATGTTAACAAAACAATATAAACTTACTTATATTGTTCTTTCGACTGCCGGTAGAAACTTTTGTTTTCGAGGATACTCTCATTGTGCTATTTTCTAATTTTGGAGCTGGTCCAACAGTTTTGCTTGCCACTTCAGTCCTATTAAAATATATTAAGATGGAAATATTTTTATTTTAAATATTGACACCAAATTAATGAATTAAAAATATAAACTTACCGCGTTTTCTTAACCTGTATATTGTGATTTAATTTCTCTAATGTCATATCACCTGTCTTTTTATCGAATATAATTAAGCATTCTTTTGTATATTTTTTGTGATTTCCCTTATAAACTGTATGAGGCACACCGGAACTTTCTGTAAAATTAAAAAATAGAAAATATGTTAGCAATGATGATTAATTTTCTTTTAATTAAAAATATATTCGAAAAAATGGCTTATCATATCACATTTTCACTAGAAGCAGTTTATCAAAATTATACATTTCTTGGCTTGAATCCTAATCCAAGCGTGTTGAGGTTGTATTTTACCAACAGTGCAGCGTTATTAATTTTCAACATGAAAGAAGCAAAGACATTATCGCATGATTATTCTTTGTACTCCTTTTATTTTGTTTATATGAACTGAATAATAAATAAGAATAATAATAACTGCATAATATGAGCCATATTATGCAGCCGTGGTCCAGTATTGACCTTAAAAATTGGCATACGGGTCACGGAAGTCATGTGAAAAACGTTGTATTGGTTTGTTTAATAAAACAGTCATATTGATATGTAAAAGTTAATTTTGAGTGAAGAATAGTACCTTGATTAGCGAAAACAGAGTGTTTAGTCAAGAAATAGGGGTCTAATTAATAATTGCAAGTCAAAACATTATTTTTGCATCTAAAACACATTGCCTTAAATTTAAAGCTTATTTATATAACACCCTTCACGAAATTTATTAAGATCATCATTCGTCAATAGAGTTTATACATACATTTAAATGTTTATGTCATCAGCGTAAAATAAAGTGAAGTTGAGGAAGAATTGAAAAAATTAAACGAAGATAAGCAACCTGGGTTTGACGGTATTGCTCCCGTCGTTTTAACAAAATGTGCATCTGTATTGGCAATCCCTCTTGAAATTATTTTCAATCGCTCTCTTCGAGAAGGTGAATTCTTGAGTGAATGGAAAATTTCTTTTATATCACCTATTTTCAAGTCTGGTTCGAGAAATTAGGTCACCAACTACTGTCCTATTTGCAAAATATCCGTCATTCCCAAACTTTTTGAAAAAATTATTTATAACAAGCTAGTTTTCCTTCTTAAAGAAGTAATATCTCCTCTGCAACATGGTTTCATTAGTGGAAGATCTACTACAACAAACTTAACTATCTTCAGCAATTATGCCTTAGGCATTCTTGAAAAAGGTCTTCAATGTGACGTGGTGTATACCGACTTTTGATAAAGTCAATCATTCGCTTTTAGTTTCCAAACTCAAAAATATAGATTTTCACTCTAATTTACTAAGATGGTTTGAATCGTATTTAGTAGGTAGAGTTCAATATGTCCGGATCAGTAATATACTTTCGGATCCAGTGGAAGTTACTTCCGGCGCGCGTTCCACAAGGAAGTCATTTGGGGCTAATCCTATTCTTAATCTTTATTAGTGATATCCCATCACTTTTAAAAAATTGTTTTTGTCTGATGTATGCCGACGATCTGAAACTATTTTTAAGTATTCGAACTATATCTGACTGCATATATGTATCTGCAGAATGATTTGTCCAAGCTGTACGCTTGGTGTGTTAATAAATGATCTACATCTTAATGTTTCTAAATGTCAGAGTATGACATTTTGTAGAGGTTTTTCACCAATCTTCTATCCTTACAAAATTGAAGGAATCTCTATCTAGAGTGGACGAAAAAAAGGATCTGGGTGTAATCTTTGATCGAAAATTTACGTTTATTAGCCATATTGACTACGTTGTTGCCAAAGCCAGCTCAATGCTTGGGTTTATTTCCAGAAATTCTAAGGACTTCTCTGACCCTTTTACTTTTAGGTCACTCTATTTTATTTATGTTAGGTCAATATTAGAATATTGTTGTACTATATGGAACCCAATTTATGCAGTTCATTCCACAAGAATTGAAAGAATCCAGAAAAGATTTACTAGGGTAGCTATAAAGATCTTACATTGGAATGTTGATTTGCCTTCTTATAGCTCAAGGTGCTTCTTACTAGGCATCCAAACTTTCGAATCACGAAGGAAATATTTTGATGTAATGTTTGTAAGGGATGTTATCAATTACAAAATTAATTACCCCGTTTTGCTATCATTAATTAATTTGCATGCAACTTGCCATGAATTGCGGCACTATATATTATTTTATGTCCCTTTTCATAGGGTTAATTATGGAAATAATGAACCCATAACTCGTTGTTTAAGACAGGCGAACTCGGTATGTAGTGTACTTGATTTTAATATGTACGAGTATTTAAGCAGATATAGCTTTAAAAAACAACTATTATCATTTATGAACACTAGTGGATAATCTGTAGGTATGTTATTTGTTGATTGTAAAGTACTTTTAGTAGTCTATAAGAGACATTATTGCTCTGCTTGATGAATAAATAAATAAAATAAGTAAATTAAAACGCACGAGTGTTTCATAAACGAAGGTAAATCGGTTACATATTAAATAAAAAGTAGAGGTCCTTAGTGGCTTCCTAATGATACACTAGAGTCGGTGTACAATTTAGATGATCGTACATCCTTTAATATGAAGCTACACGATCTGTTGTATAAGTACAAGGAAACCCATATAATAAATTTATAGTTATCGGCCTTGCGTTTGGTAGGTAATGTCAATACTTTATCAAAGGCCTTACCTGGAAACCTGTTTAGATACAATAAACTTGTTTTCGTTCTTCAAACGAATCTAGAGAAAAAGATGTTGAAAACAAAGGAGGATGGAAACTTTTGACTTATTTTAAACAAAGCCATGTTATCTGTCACAAATTATAGGAGCAAAATTTTAAACAACCTATTATTAAGGCCTTAGCACAATACTAGTTAACAATTTACTATATACATAGTAATTTACTAACTTTTCACTAATTTTAAACACTTTTTATTGTTTTGCTAATACTACGTTTCCACCGGGCACTAAACCGAGATTTAGCTAGATTTTTGTCACAAATCTCCTTGAAATCTCGAAGATTTACCATACAAATTTTAATCTCCTCAAATGAAGATTTCAAATATAACTCATTGAAATCTATTTGTGCCTGGTTACACGAGCGCAAAAAAGAATTAACTCACGAAAGAGAACGGATGATTTTTAGAAAGAAGGAAAGGGATGGAAAAAAATGCCAAGTTTCGTCTTTTTCCTCATCTTCAGATATGAGTTTTGCGTTAAAAATCATGTTTCTTTCTCAAACGTTCTCCTTTTGACAGACATTTTCATTTCTAATTTGCCGGCGAAGTAGAATGTACAGCAAATTTGCTTTTGTTTTGCTCGTGCTGTACCTGCGGCTGAGTATCCAACGAAGTTTTTTGTGTTTTAATTTCCGACTGTTCCTCTATTTCTTGCATGCCCACTTAATTTTTTTTTCTGTGTGTATCCACAAAAGTAATTCTTTTTTGCGCTCGTGTAACCAGGCACTTTGGAAACATTAGTTTGCCAAATAAATAAAATAATTGTTGAACCGACCCATTTAAACGCCAATTTTCGAAAGGAGAAGTTTGGTTGTTATGACATTAACCAAACGTCAAATTAATCTCCTTTTCTTAGGTGGAAACACCTCATGATTTATTTTAAATCACTTGCCTTAAATCTCGGATTATTTGTTGGTGGAAACGTACTATAACTAGTATCATGCTAAAACCATTTTATTAAAAAAAAAAAACATGAACACATCTAAATAATGACAGATTGTGGAGAAACAAAACAAACATACTTTAATATCATACTAAAAATGATTTAACATCGTACTAAATTGTCAAAAATTTTGCGCCTTTTGTCACATTTGAGAAAAATGACATATGTCATACAGATTTAGTACGATACTAAAAAGATAAAGTAGCCATTTGGTGATTTTAACTTTAGTAAAATGTTAAGAAGATAGTACGATACTAAACTCGTTTAAAATTATCAAAATTCTTTTTTTAACCTAGTATCATACTAAAAATGATTTAACATCGTACTAAATCGTCTAAAATTTTGCGCCTTTTGTCACATTTGAGAAAAATGACATATGTCATACAGATTTAGTACGATACTAAAAAGATAAAGTAACTATTTGGTGATTTTAACTTTAGTAAAATGTTAAGAAGATAGTACGATACTAAACTCGTTTAAAATTATCAAAATCCTTTTTTTAACCTAGTATCATACTAAAAATGATTTAACATCGTACTAAATCGTCTAAAATTTTCCGCCATAGATTTTAAAATTAGACGATAAAACTTTACCAATAATGGATTAAAATAAATTAGGAACAATGGAATGGAACGATAGTTTTGTAACTTAACAAATTGAGGATCTGATTGATTCATTGAAAAGAATATTTAGAAATCATTTTAAATTTTACATAGTAGCACGAGCGGAAACTGCTTCAACTTTAAAGATCTTTTTGAGTATAAAGTTGAAAAATTGAGGATCTGAGTGATTCATTGAAAAGAATTTTTAGAAATCATCTTAAATTGTAAAGAATTTTTAGGAATCATCTTAAATTTTACAGAGTAGCAAAAGTGGAAACTGCTTCAAATTTCAAGATCTTTTTGAATAATTTATTTGGGCCAGAAATATAAATGTACAACATGTTTGTGAAGTGATGTGCACAACCGTCAACACTATTTTTATTGTTTTGCATTAACGCTTCTAGGGTGATATATGAAGTCAATCATACTGGAATATCATTCATCCGGGTCAATATCATTTAGGTTTTATTAGAAATAAAAAATGATCATTGTTCGAAATCTTTGTCTATCACGTTTTAGTTTAGAAGATTATACAGAAAAAGGGAGCATGTCAAAACAATATAAATGTATCCTAAATTGCTCTTGTGGGTTGCTTGTGAGCTAAAAACATAAGCAAAAATGAATCCAATTTGCTTAAACATAAATTTGGGAGTAGGTTAATGATTTTAATTCTTATATCAATAAAGAAGAACTTATAAAATAAATAAGATAAATATGAACCTCATGCAATGTAGGTTAAAGTGCTAAATGCCTTATCTATCACTTATACAAAAAATAGCAATAATAAGAAAACAAAGAAAGCAAATAAACAAATACTAAATCAGTAAGGTAATTAAAAAGTTCATAATAATATAAATTCAAAATGATAAACAACTAAATCAGAAAAACATTAGAAAGTTGATAATTAAATATACATTTTCAAATTGTATTATTGTTTAAAGTATGTTTTTCTCATTTAACATTATCATTATTTTTTCAAAAAGAAGAATGCTCCAAATATTTTTATGAAATACAAATATGGCGGCTCGTATCTTGTTTTAAGAAATAAAGTTTTACTAGGGTAACATGTTTGAGTTTTTGGCACTATTAATAGGGTCAACTTATGTACATTTATCGTCTTGTGGTTTATATTTTTCAAAAACTCAAAATGGAAAAAGGAATACAATCTTTTAACGAAAACTAATATGTAGGCAGTTTGATTTTGTTAGTTATTCTTGAGTTTAATAGAAATTTGTCAATGTGATAAATGTAAATGTATTGCTTTAAGCAGGTTCAGGTCAGGCGTAGATTTACAATATTCAGTACAGGCCTCATGGCCTATCTTTTTCCAAATCAGTGGAGCCTTATGTACTCTCATTACTCTGCGTTGGGAAAAATGCCCTTAAAAATGATCAAGTCATTGACATTCAACGAACTGTTTTTTGCAATTCTTCTAAAAAGTTGTGCACACAACATGACTTTTGTATCCCACCGCTGAGGTTGGGCTTGTTATCTGCATCTCAACAGAGTTACTATTATCACTTTCAATTGCAAGAAAGAGCTTATTCAATGGATTTTATTAAGGAGTTTTTGGGTTTTGAAGCTTTTGAGACCAAAACCTTGTCAGAGGTTAAAAAAGTGACACACTTATGCAAGCCAGTGCAATCAGAGTGACAGGCAAACCTGAACCCAAGAAATATTTCAAGATACAAAAGTGACAGCCAAGACTCGCATACATATGCATAGATCAAAATCCATAATTAACAATTTTAAAATCGTTTATACTGGGCAGGTTCAGACAACATAAGGGACTTCATTTGCAGTCAACTTCATTCTTTGAACGTAAATTTTGACCAAGGCAACTAGTTAGTTTTTCAAGTGTCATGAATTTATAATTCAGAACTTTACTTCACAAACCTCTACTTCAAGTTCATAGTACAAAAATTACCAAAATCATTATTTTCTGCAAAACACTCCTCAGGCAAGCTACAAGTCCATCATGATTTGTATTTTGTATTTTAAAGAAATATTACTTATTTCTTTTCCAAATTTACAAGGAACCTTTTTACAGAAAGCATAAAATGAAGTTGTGCAGAAAATAAATAAATCATTGAGTAATAAAGTTTAGCTTTTAGTTGAATTAAAAAATATGATCAATTGTCATTTTGACATTAGTTGACTTGACTTGATAGATAGGGAGATTTTTCTTGACTAACTTTCCAGTCAACTTTCTATTAAAGTTGCCTTAATTGGAAGACAATTTTTTGGCAGCTGGCCAATCAGATGCAAGAAACTTGCCTTACTTTCAAGTCCCTTATGTCGGCTGAACCTGCCCACTGTCTCTTATCATAAAGTAGTCTGCTTAATTGTACATATTGTCAGTTGTCACCATATTTGCTTGCAAAAATAAATAACAAATTGGTGCATTTCATTTTTCTAAGGTAGGGACTTTGATGTTTTTTAACAACAGAAAAATAAATATTTGTTAAAATGTTCTGAGCGCTCACAGAGCAGAAAACAACACTTAAGCAGTTGAATTCATAAGTAAATATTGAGTACATTTTTGTTGTTGTGTAAATTTAAAATAATTTAATAAAAAAATATAAAAGAAAAGTTGAAAAGAATCAATATTAATTTAACTTGCTCGATTATTTGTATGTATATACATTTATTATGTATATTGTTAAAAATTTGCCTTTTAGCAATATGTATATTATTGAATTAGAAATGCGTTTCAAGATTTAAACGTCAAACGTTAAACGACAAACTAAAAACTGCAAACTTTTTATTTTTTGTATAATTTTTGATTTTGAAATGGATAACATAAAGAAAGAATCTAGAAACCTTCTGGCTTACTCTGAAAGTATTCAGTTTTAAAAAAAGACAGTTTTAAATCTGAAAAGAAGACAATTGATTGATATCCATTTAAGGGCAAGTATTGATACAAGACTTCTGTCTTCGTCTCAACATGCCTACTGTAAAGGTAAATCGGTGGAAACAGCGTTACACACCTTAGTACGCACCGTCGAATATTCCCTCCATCATAAAGAGTTCACCATTGTTGCTTTCCTTGACATCGAAGGTGCCTTTAACAACGTGGACACATCTGTACTAACATATCTAAATGTAGAGAGTTCGCTTCGGGAGTTAATTCATTTAATGGTTACTACTAGCAGAATAATCAACTCAAAACTGGGCAACTCTTCTGGCACACGATTCGTTAGTAGAGGGACCCCACAAAGTGGTGTTCTATCCCCTCTCCTCTGGAACCTAGTGGTGAATGAAATCCTAACTAGTCCGGATGTGGAGGGCTTCATAGTGATAGCCTATGTAGATGACCTTGCTATAGCAGCTTCAGGAAAGCATCTTAACACCCTAAAAGAACTCTTACAAAATGTCTTAGACAGACTAATACTTTGGGCTGATCGGTGTGGACTGGGTGTTAACCCACACAAAACCGATTTGGTCTTATTTTCGATAAGATACAAAATTCCATTTGTCAACCCTCCCTATATTAAAGGAATCCAATTAAAATTCTCAGACGAGGCTAAATAACTGGGTCTTGTCTTAGATAAAAAACTAAATTGGAAACGCAACGTACAGGAAAGAGTCAAAAAAGCTACTGTAGCTCTCCTTTCTTGCAAAAAAACTATTGGTAATAAATAGGGCTTACAACCCAGAATCACGCATTGGATATACACATCGGTAATTAGACCGATTTTAATGTACGGTGTGGCAGTATGGTGGACTGCTTTAGAGAAAGGTATAAACAGAGATAAGTTAAATAAAGTCCAACGTTCAGCTTGCCTATGTATAAGCGGATCGCTTCGCACGACCCCATCTGCGGCACTGGACACCTTGCTCTACCTAACACCTCTTGACATTTTTAGCAAACAAATAGCTGCAAGCTCTGCTATTCGCCTCAAAGCTTCGTCGCAGTGGACTAACAACAACATTGGCCACTCCGTAATTCTTAGGTATTTAGAATCAATTCCAAAGCACACAGACTACACCATCCCCCAACTGCAATTTGACAGAAATTTACAGATTTCTATACCTCCCAGATCTTTTTGGGGGGATAGGACATTCCTGAAAGATGAGTCAATCCATTTCTATACAGATTGGTCAAAAACAAAAGAAGGGGTTGGAGGAGGTGTGTACTCTGAATGACTGAAATTAAGTCTATCATTCCGCCTTCCCAATCATTGTAGCGTGTTCCAGGCGTAACTTTAGGCGATAAAAGAAGTCTTGTCCTGGCTTAAGGAAAACGTGATATCAACATTTGATATAGGTATTTTCTCAGATAGCCAGGCCGCTATCAAATCTCTGGACTCTGTCTCTACAAACTCTATAACAGTCCATAGCTGTCGATCATCTCTAATAGAGATGGCACAACAGTTTAATATTCACCTTTGCTGGGTGCCGGGCCATAGAGACATTCCAAGTAACTGTAAGGCAGATAAACTCGCCAGGAATGGTACAGTGCAGCCCATCCTACCACGTTTGGCACGTACTGGCATACTAATCGCTACTTGTAAACTGTTGCTAATGCAAGACGCTGTGAGGAGGGCAGGCACCAGGTGGAACAACATCACCACGTGTCAAGTCACAAAAAATATCTGGCCAACACTGGATTTAAAACGTTCAAGGTGCTTGCTCTCTCTAAGCAGATCGCATATAAGTTCGATAATAGGTGTCATAACCGGACACTGTCTAATAGGAAAGCACGCCACGCGCCTAGGCGTATTCTCAAATGAATTTTGCAGAAGCTGTATGGACGAGGAAGAGGAGGAACAATTCTTCATCTTCTCTGTACATGCCCTGCTCTGGCTCGAAAACGCAAGAATTACCTAGGAGAATTCTTCTTTAACGATCTAAATCATATCAGCATAATCAGCCTCTCACGTTTCGTAAGGGACTCAAACTGGTTCCATTGAGCTTAGGAGTAAGCCTCAAAATTCATGTGGTATCACAATGGGCCATTAAACTGGCCTAAGTGTGTCCGTTTCCATCTTGGACAGCCACTGTAACCTAACCTAACCTTCCTTCTTTTTGACACTCAAAAAAATTTCAAATGACTGCATTCAGCGCAAAATGATTAAGTAAAAGTTTTTTTTTTTAATTTGTCAAACTATTGGTCATTTGAATCAAAATCAACAGTTCTTTTCGGAATATTGATTCACAGTTAAGGCCTGGTCAAACCGAATAAGTTGCGCCGCTGCTGCCCTTCGCGTTCTGATACGTCAAACAGGTTTCCAGTGTTCTTTTTAAACAGCAAAAGTTACGAATTTTTGTAAGGAATTCAAGTTTTTCGTGAACAGTGAAGATATTTTGTTCATGCTTTTTAAATTTTTAAAATTAAACTTACTTCTTGATTTTCATAACAAGTATTATCTATGAGTTTTTCTATTTTTGACATTTGATCGTCCTATTCTTTGTAAAAATCTACAACTTCAATTTGACCCTCGCCGCCGCGCGCGCGGTAGGGAACGCACTGCTGGACCGCGTTCTGTTTATGAAGGCCTTTAGGGGATGGATGGATGTATTAACATGCAATTAAAATTGACATTGGGCCGGTTCGGAAAAGCCAAAGCACTTCGTTTGCAGTGAACTGAAGTTGTGTTTTAGTATTGAAAAAAAAGGTTCTTATTTGTTTTGCAATAAATGAATAATTCACAGAGTTATGGAGTTTAGCTTTCAGTTTAATTAAAAAAAAGATGATCAGCTGACATTTTGACATACAGTGAACCAAAAAAAAAGTTGTACAGTCGATTTTCTTTTGTTATAATGAAATTATCTATGGAGGTAATTGCAATAAAAAAACAAAATACTTACCAAAAATAGGGATTTTTTTTAACCTCCAGATTTAGTCAAATACATTTTTTTTAATAAATTATTTTAATAAAAAAAACAAATTCAATGAATAAAGTCTGTTTTATGAAACCAAAAAAAAACTTGTACATTTGAAAAATTCAATTAAAAAACAGCAACATTTCGAAAACCCAAATGGTTTAATATTTTGTATAATGTCTTTTTGCATCTAAGACCATTTGCAACCTCTTTGGCATTGAAAGGGCCAATTTTTTTGTAACATCTAGCGTAATTTCAAACCATATCCTCTGTATTGCATCTTTTAACTGTTCTTTATTTTGTACTTTCCTTTCCCTCAACTTTTTTTCAACATGAGCCCAAAGATGTTCAATTGGATTTAAATCCGGACTGTGAGGTGGATGAGGGAGTACTTTTTTCACGTTATATAACAACCATTCCTTCACTATCAACGCGGAATGTTTTGGGTCATTGTCATGAACGAAACTAAAATTATCTCCAAGGTCCAATTTTGATGCAGTACTTCTTAAATTATTTTTCAAGATGTTCAATTAATCAAACTTATTCATTGTCTCTTCTACAAATTGAAAATTTCCAACTCCATTTGCTCCCATCGCACCCCACACCATAACGCTGCCACCGCCATGTTTTACTGTGCAATTTATGTACATTCTTCGGATCTAACGCTGTACCCCTTTTTCTCCAAACAAAACGTCGCCCATCGGATCCAAAAATGTTGAATTTGGATTCGTCGGTATAAATAACGGAATTCCAAAACCCTATCGGCTCATTTATATACTCTTTGGCATATTGTAGGCGCTTCTTTACATTTATGGCGGATAAAAGTGGTTCGTTTCGAGGCGTAAAACCTCTAAACTCTTCCGAATGTAAAAAATTTCTTACCGCCTGTGGATGAACTTGGACAATTTTGTTTCTATTGAGGTCTTCCGCTATTTCCAATGCCGAAATTTTGGTGTTACTTTGTATAATCCTTACTATACGCCTCTTGGTTTGTTTAGTATCAATTTTTCTCGGTCTCCCACTTCCACTTGGTCTTGTTAAAAATCCGTTTTTTTGTAAGAATTAATAACGTACTGAACTGTGGAATGTGGCTTTTCACAATATCAGCGATTTGTCTTAGACTTTTCTTTTCGTCCCACAACTTAACAATAAGTTTTTTTCATATCAAGTGAAGTTTGTTTGTTTTCCATTTTTTTTTTAATTTCTCTTATAAATTTTTAACAAATTATTACTCTGGCAACATGAAAAAACTAAACCTTTCAAAAAAAAGATGATCTGATAAAGCCTAATGGATAACGGTTCTATACAGTATTGTAACTACAAAGTGTACAAGTTTTTTTTTGGTTTCATAGAACGGACTTTATTCATTGAATTGGTTTTTTTTACTAAAATAATTTATTTAAAAAAATGTGTTTTACTTAATCTGGAGGTTAAAAAAAAACCCTATTTTTGGTAAGTATTTTGTTTTTTTATTGCAATTAACTCCATAGATAATTGCATTTTAACAAAAGAAAATCGAGTGTACAACTTTTTTTTGGTTCACTGTATGTATAAGTAGACTTGACTTGATTGTAAGGGAGATTTTTCTTGACTTAGAACTATTAAGAATTTTACAGAAATTAAATATGTAAATTGCTTTTTTAGTTCATTAATAATTTGCTTTGCCTTGAACGCAAAATTATGATTAGCTGTCATTTTGACACTAGTGGAATTGACAGGGAGATTTTTCTTGGCTAACCTTTCAGTCATCTTTCCAATAAAGTTGCCTTATTTGAAAAAACAATTTTTTGGCAGTTGGTCAATCAGATACTAGAAAATTGACTTAGCTTCAAGTGCCTTATGTCGTCTGATGTCTGAACCTGCCCATTGACTCATGAACGTCTTTTTTAATGATCAATTTTACTGACAGTCAGTCAGAATTACAAAAATCTTGGTATATTCCTCAAGTTGTATAAGTTCAGAATGCCTGTGTATTTAGGCATTTATTTTAATAACTTAATTTTAAACTTTCTTATACCTCTATGCCCTTTTTAAATCCACTGAACTTTAATTAAACTTAAAAACACGGCACACACGACCTAAAAGTATTAAAACAAAAACAAATAATTGTCTTTCAAGTGCAATAAATACAAAATCTGAATTATTTTTGTTTTCAAAGTCACGAAGGTGTTTAATTTTTTTTAGTATTTTGTGGCTCGTGTTACCGAAATTTTAGCCGATTCAATTAAAATTTTATAATTTGTTAGTTGTGCCTTCACAATATAAATATACTACTATCATAAAACCAACCTAATTAAATTAATGAAGATATTTTTACAAAATAAAGTAAAATGATACATCTGGCATTGGCATACAAAAAAAAGACCTTCAAAAGTATAAAAAAAGGAGAACTTAATTTTGTTTTTGTTTTGTTGGTGTTTATTAATTATGCAAACTTAATAAAATAAAATGAAAATTAATAAAAAAAAAGTTGATGGTTTTCATCAACAACCAAATTGTTTTATGATATTAAGCACAAACAAAAACAGAGTAAAAGTTAACTTGAGGATTTCAATACGACAACTATACGAGAAGGTACATACATACATATGTATATATAGTTTTTGTAATAATACCAAAAGTAGTCTGGCAAGAAATTCCATCAAGTGTTGACTTATTTTTTTTTTCTTTTAAGTTAAATTTTTTGATACCTCGTTTTCCTGCTTCAAGTTTTTAAATACGACACATCAAGCAGGGTCGTAGTCAGAACTTATTGACAAGATTATGACGTGAGGAAAGAAGACATTTATTAATTTGAGACCCTATAATCAATTAATAAGCCCCCAAAACAGAAAATTAAGTCCCAAAAATTGCAATTAAGACCTAAACAAAAATCCTCAACATAAAACAATTTTTGTTCCTTTTTTTCAAACAGACCTTTGGAGATTTGTGCGGGATATTCTTTGGGTTTTAGCTGACGTAAATATTTAACTGGGCTCTAAATATTTCGCCATACCAATAACCATTTAAATAGATAAAGTTTAAGTACTAATGCCCGGTAACATTGTGCAGGTTCAGACAACATAAAGGACTTCAAGGCAACTAGTTAGTTTTGTCATGTCATACATTTCAAACTCAACACTTCACTTCACTAACATTTACCTTCATTTCATAGTACAAAAACTACCAAACAAATTATTGTCCACAAAACAATCCAAAAATCTGTCTCTATTTGTATCTTGTATTGTAAAGAAATATTGCTCATTTCATTTTCAATTTGAAGAAACTCTTTTATAAAACATTAAATGAAATTGTGCAGAAAATAACGAAATCATAGAGTAATAAGGTCCAGCTTTCAGTTTAATGAAAAAGCATGATCAACTGTCATTTTGACATAAGTAGATTTGACTTGATAGTTATTTTCCAGTAAACTTTCCAATAAAGTTTTCTTAATTGGAAGGCATTGGGCAGGTTCAGGCAACGTAAGGAACTTCATTTGCACTCAACTGCGTTTTTTGAACGTACATTTTGACCAATGCAACTATATATATAGTTAGTTTGTCAAATGTCATAAACTTCGAACTCGGAACTTTACTTCACTAACCTCTATTTTCAGTTGATCGCACTAAAACTATCAAAAACATAATTGTCAAAAACACTACATTAACAAGCTACAATAACATTTCGACCTGTATTTTGTATTTTAAAAAAAACTATTACTAAGTCCTTTTTCAATTTGACAAGGAACCCTTTTATATAAAGACATCAAAAAGAATTGTGTAGAAAATAAATAAATCACATAGTAATAAAGTTCAGCTTTCAGTTGAATGAAAAACATCATTAGCTGTCATTTTGACATAAGTAGACTTGCCTTGATAGTTAGGGAGATTTTTCTTGACTAACTTCGCAGTCAACTTTCCAATAAAGTTGCCTTAATTGGAAGGCAATTTTTTGGCAGCTGGCCAATCAGATAATAGAAATTTGTCTTACTTTCAAGTCCCTTATGTCGTCTGAACCTGTCCATTTTCTGGCAGCTTGAAGATCAGATATTGAATATTTCGTTACTATCAAGTCGCTTATGTTGTAAAATTTAACTATAAGCCCACGGTTAAATATAACTCCACGGTTTGCGCTGTCATCTTGACAGCACACAAAAAAAAACATATTTTTCAGATTGAAAAAGTTAACATTTCTTGTGTTTGTTGGTGGCAATATTTCATAGAAACATAAGTGGATTTAATAAATAATTGCGTGTTTATTTTTATAAATGTCCAGTCCATTATTTGAATGATGTCTGAAAAACTAAATTTGAAAAGGAGTAGATCGGAAAATTGGACGATGGCAATGAAAAATTTGTTCCCGTAGTGTTTATGAATCGTCTGAATCCATTAGAAAAAATGCTGTTCATACAAATATTTTTCTTTTGTTAATTTTTACACATAATGGGTGATTTTTTAAGAGCTTGAGAACTTTTTAAAAAAAAAAAAGGCATACAATTTGCAAAATCTCATCGATTCTTTATTTGAAACGTTAGATTGGTCCATGACATTTACTTTTTGAAGATAATTTCATTTAAATGTTGACCGCGGCTGCGTCTTAGGTGGTCCATTCGGAAAGTCCAATTTTGAGTAACTTTTTCGAGCATTTCGGCCGGAATAGCCCGATTTTCTTCGGAAATGTTGTCTTCCAAAGCTGGAATAGTTGCTGGCTTATTTGTGTAGACTTTAGACTTGACGTAGCCCCACAAAAAATAGTCTAAAGGCGTCAAATCGCATGATCTTGGTGGCCAACTTACCGGTCCATTCCTTGAGATGAATTGTTCTCCGAAGTTTTCCCTCAAAATGGCCATAGAATCGCGAGCTGTGTGGCATGTAGCGCCATCTTGTTGAAACCACATGTCAACCAAGTTCAGTTCTTCCATTTTTGGCAACAAAAAGTTTGTTAGCATTGAACGATAGCGATCGCCATTCACCGTAACGTTGCGTCCAACAGCATCTTTGAAAAAATACGGTCCAATGATTCCACCAGCGTACAAACCACACCAAACAGTGCATTTTTCGGGATGCATGGGCAGTTCTTAAACGGCTTCTGGTTGCTCTTCACTCCAAATGCGGCAATTTTGCTTATTTACGTAGCCATTCAACCAGAAATGAGCCTCATCGCTGAACAAAATTTGTCGATAAAAAAGCGCGAAACACATTTCGAACCGAACACTGATTTTGGTAATAAAATTCAATGATTTGCAAGCGTTGCTCGTTAGTAAGTCTATTCATGATGAAATGTCAAAGCATACTGAGCATCTTTCTTTTTGACACCATGTCTGAAATCCCGCGTGATCTGTCAAATACTAATGCATGAAAATCCTAACCTCAAAGAAATCACCCGATATTATTAATGCCACTAATGCTGTATTTTTGACAGCAAATGTATTAGATAATGTAATAGAAGGCTAATTAGTAAAAACACGAGTTAATTTTGGTTATTAGTATAAACGCAAATTAACTCGCTGTAAAAATTTAACTTGACAATGCCTAAATGTGTGTTCAGCAATTTATTATTTTTGTGAGGTCCTCTGAGTTTTTAATGCTCTTTAGGCAATAGTACTGTCAATTCATATGAAACAATAAATTTGACAGATGACAGAAAGTCAAAGTAAACGGATCGATCTGTTTGCTTCTTGTTTGGAATTTTGGAACAAAAACTGAACTAAATCTTGTTCGATTATTAAAAGTTAGTTTCCTTGGGAATTTTATGAGTCCAAATCAAGTTAAATTTGAAAGAACTTTCATAGAGACTTTAAAATTAAAAAATAAAATCAAAAAGTGAATATGCAAAGTTTTAGCGCTTTGTAAGGCTTACGACTTTAGAAAAAAAAAATTTCGCTACGTTCCTGAGCTGAAGACCGGTTTAATAAATATAAAATCTTCAATATGTTGGAACAATCGAGAGTATCAAGATTTTAACCGTTTCAACACACAGAAAGGGGTAAGGAAATTAAAGAAGCATCAACCAAAGTGAAGAAAACCACACTCCAACCACAATACAAGACCAATTTATATGTTGATATTATTTAAAAAATAAGATTAAACAAAAAAAAAAAAAAAAAATATTGAAACCAACAACGAGATTTGTTGCTGTCATGTATTTTAATTTGGTTGAATTAAATTTTGATGACGAACATACAAATAAAAGCAAACAGAACAAAATTCTGAAAGATTGATGTTTAACTAGAAAATTGGCAAAATCTGAACTGTTTATTACAGAAGAAACCTTACTGACGCCACCGATGACCGCTCTGGCGCTGTAGACGCACCGCGCCAAAGCTTGACACAAGTATATTTTGGGATGAAGCCAGCTTTATAACTAATGACCATAACTGTAGAACGTACATAAGTCGTGCAAATAAATATACAAAAAATAGTATAAAATCGAATCTTCAAGACTTTATAATTATAATATGTATGTGAATTTATGATTTGATTATGAATTCAAACGTGTCACGCACTGGCCCAATTTTGTTAGTTGAATGATTATATACGCGTCGCGCACGCAGAACAACAGGTTTACTCGCCATATATGTACGTAAATTATTTGTACGTTTGTTTGACGTTTGTTAAATTATTGTCAAGTCTCCAATGTTGTCTACACACAATGCCGATGATGATGATGATCAGATCAGAAACTAATGAGTGCGCGATCAAAGAATAAATCTTCTATCTACATACATATATAAAGGAAAAATTACAATTCTAAGAAATTGGAGGGAAAGTTTATAGTTTCATTGTTTACGCAATCAGAAAATAAAAAGCCATTATAGGTATGAAAACACTTAGTAAACTCAAGACATCAAACTGACTGTGACTGATGAATTTATACTATATGCAGGTATATGGATTTGCAATTAATTTTTGATTTGTTGCGATGCTGAGAACAAAAGAAACAGTATCGATCAAATATTATATATTATGTATCTATATTCATACTTTATATACAAATATCTGACGATTATAAGACTTAACTTATGTGTAGAAATACAAACAAATCCAGTTTTCTTAAAGATATGACCGGTTGCCTTTGAGTATTGATGGTAAGCTGGTTGATGGTAGGTAGGGTAGTAAACTACTCAAGATCTTATGGTCTTTTCAGAATCGGAACACATCAACACAGTTTATAATCAAAATAAATTTAAATTTAAGATTTATCATAATAATTTATTTATTTTGCTATTTCTTGGGCAATTATTGGGTTCGTATTTTAATGGAGTGGAGAGTTATTTTAATGGAATCTATCATTATTCATTAGCCATTAAAAAAAATATCAATGAGAACAGTGATTTTTTTTTGTTAAACTTTCCTATTCGTCGTTGGTATGGCTCATACGGACATGATGGAGTCAATCGATTAAATCCGATTTGGGATGTTTTGGGCATAAATGTCGAAAGAAACGGCGCGCGGCATAGACGAAAATTTTACCCTTTATCTGAAGAACAGGGGTGCCAGCACGTAACTTGATACAATCGAGGATTGTCGATCGTCGATCAGCTCGAAACAAATTATTTTTGACAGCACATAATCTGAGACGAGTTCCATTGTGACTTTTACTTAAAAAAAAGTCATTGTGAACTATAAAATGAAATGTAAAATAAGTTTTCTTTGAAATTATTTCATTCTAGTTTCAATTTTAAGTTTTTTTCGAAATGATTCGGAGAGTGAAAGTGAACGCGAAGAAGTGTCCTGTGCTAAAATCAAAAGAAGATATTTGAGAGATAATAGCAACCCATTCGAATTGAGTGAAAATGAGTAAATATTCAAAAAGAAAAGAAAGATTGTAAAACAATTTTTTTTTAGCTTTGTGCAGCCGTTTAAAGTCAACAAGGAATGTTTTCACACGATACTCAGCTCGTTAGATCTTCCAAAAGACAGTAGAAGAACATCAGTTCCACCAGTTCTACAGCTTTGTGCAACATTAAATCTCCTAGCCAGTGGGAGTTACCAAACCAATGTTGGAACAAATGTGTTGCTAAGTATGGCACAGACAACAGTTTCCAAGTTCTTTCGCCGAACGTCGAGTCTCCTGGAAAATAGGTTCTGTCCGCAATGGATTAAATTTGATAGCTCTAAATTTGGAGACAGCAAGGAGTATTATTATAGGAACTTTAAACTATCGGGAATAATGGGCTGCGTTGATGGTACTCATATTCCTATTTTAAGACCAGTTTAGGGGCAGTTTTAAGAATTCCCCTCGATAAATCAACGTGAGAACTCATAAAATTGGTCAAAATCTCAGTCTGTTTTGTATTTATTGACATATTATTTTGTTTTTCCCATTTTTCTCATACAAAAATCACTGCCGACGATAACTAATTTTTGTCGAGTGAAAACTTTTGTTTCAAACGTCAATTTGAAGTTTGTGTGCTGCCAAATACGGCAAAACAATCAAGTATACTCGATTGAACCAAAATGTGTGCTGCCAATGTTCGATTGTATCGACTAAACTCGGTTGTATCAAGTTACGTGCTTGCACCCCAGAGTATACGAATTGAGATTTTAATAAATCAACTTTAACCTCGTGGTGCTTGAACAACACCATTCATAATTGATAACATTATTACAGAATGGAAAAGGCCTTTGACACCGTATGGTTAGAGGGTCTTTACCTAAAACTGAGCAGGCTTGGCATAAGCAAGCCATTGTTGTATATACTTTATGATATGCTTAACGGTAGAAAGTTTGTTGTCAAAAGTGGCAATGTAACTTCTACCACAACATTCTTAATTAAAAATGGTCTTCAACAGGGAGCGGTGAATTCGCCGATTCTCTTCAGCATTTACACCAGCGATCTGATAGGTAGTCTTACAGAGGCAATTGCGTACGCCGACGATCTAATTGCGTACAGAACGGCCCGAAAGGTTGAGGTTATTAGAATTCTCTTGCAGCGTGATTTCGACAAGATTCAGCGATATTGCGACGACTGGAAACTGAAAATAAATGTCCATAAGTCGGAGACAATTCTGTTCCGGACTCCGTTGGCTAGGGCCACGAGGGATACGTGCAAGAATTGGCGCAAGATGGTTATCGTTGATCTTCACGGGCAGCCATTAGCGAGCAAAAGTGTAGTGAAGTACCTCGGTATCTGGTTAGATCAGTATTTATATTTCGACAGACATATAAATGCTGCTCTGACCAGGGCCAGAGGAGCCTTCGCTCTGACGAAACGGCTGTTTTTTAGCAGTCGGCTTGACCCCAGAGTGAAGGTAATTTGCTACATGGCCCTCATACGGCCGATGATCGTTTATGGTTGTCCTGTGTGGTTCAACGTTGCCCCTTCCCAGATGGAGAAGTTTCGGGTGTTCGAGCGGCAGTGTTTACGACGCTGTACCGGCTTATATCGAACAGCCGAATCTTCTTACATGCATTACTATTCCAACGAGGTCCTATACAACGGGGCTCGAATCAACAGAATTGACAATTTCGTGATAAAACTCGTTCGAGGTCACATTGCAAGAGCTATGTCTTCGACCAACAGTTTAATTTTCGGGGCGTTCTATCCGAACGACGAGTATTTTGAAAGTGCACGCTTGAGCGGCTTCATTCCACCAGAGGCATTCCTCTTTTTAGATAGATGCGGTCTGATACAGGATAGATTGGCAGTTCCGTTAATCTATCACGTCAGACGACGGACCGTGGATAGGCGACTCCTGTACAATCGGGACTTCATGGCACAAGGCGGAGCAGAGCTCCTTCGGTTCAGTAGGGCTGTGTCCGAACGGGACCGAACTGATAGGGTGAAGCAGGAGAACCAGTTTTGGTGGCTTCAATCGGCACTTGATAGTGGGTAGTCGGGATGGGGTTTTAAGCCTTGGCCGGCTTACATACTTGTTTTATAGTTTTAGGGTTAAGTTTTAAGTAGAGTAGGCATGGTGGCACAAAAAAAAACAAAAAAAATATACAAAAGATAAAAATACAAAAAAATAAAAAAAACACAAAAAAATAAAATTAAAAAAAAAAAAAACATGAAATAAAAAAAAAAAACAAAAAAATAAAAAAAGACAACAAAATATGAAAAACAAAAAATGTTAGTTAGATTTGCTGCTGTGGTTGTTCTAGTTTTAAGTAGTTTATAGGTAGAATAGGTAGTTTTAGTTAGCTTTAAGTTTTATATTAAGGACCTTATTTTATGTAGTTTTTAAGTAAAAATAAAAAAGGATATTGATATTAGTTTTTTGAAATTTTCTAATGAATAAAAAAATAAATAAAATGAAATTGAAGTTAAATAGATCTTAGGGCCGAAAGGCATTAGTATTAACTGTTATAGTTTAACTTAGAGTGTCCGTATGAGACCAGTAAGTTAGTTGTAAGTTATGGTTAATTAGGCTAGTTTTATGAATTTTTGTCTAGCTTTAAGATAGTTTTTTAAGAATGAATTAATAAAAATGAATTTACAAAAAAAAAAAAAACATTATTACAGAACGCTTGTTGTCAATAACACTCTTTTAGTTCCCTCTATTGAGAAAGCTAATTTGTTAGCAAGGCAGTTCGTTGAAAATTCCGCCTTACCTCTTAGTGTCATGGCTCGTTCCAAGTAGTTGCAAAACAGAATTTGCTCAACCAATCCAAAAAAAAAACGAATCTTTTTCTCCCTCAAATTATTGACCGATAGCACTAACGTCGCTTCTTTTCAAGGTCATGGAAACGCTGATTAATTATCAGCTCAAGAAATATCTCGAAAATCTAAGGTTTCTTAATGACCGGCAGTGCGGCTTTCGTACCAATTGTTCCACTGGTGATCTGATGGTTTATCTTACCCAACAATGCAACAAATGTTTAGGTACATCGTTCTGGAAAAAGTTGTGCTCTCTTATCGAAAATACGTTAAAAAATTCTTCTTTCCAACAGTTCAATACAAGTTGTTTTGGACAGATTCAAATTTTAAACTCCTAGATATAAATTCTGGTATGCCCCAGGGCTCTGTATAGTCCCTAACACTCTTCCTCATTTTTATAAATGATCTCCTATCTGCAATTTTTTATTAGATTACTGACATCAAAGGCACCCCATACATATTTTGTTTGTATGAAGTTTTTTTTTTTTTCTTGAAAAATAATGTTTCTCACTTGTTGAAGAAACCGTTTCACTAAACAAATTCTTATAAAAATTGTTAAATTAAAGATTAGATTAAAATGATTTACAAGTTGTCATCATCCGAGTATTTGTAATACATTTTAATCGTCCTTTATTCGTAAATAAATATTTTGACATTGACAATTCGGTCAAGGATGCGTTCACAGTGAAAGTTTGAAGTTGTCAAATAGTAGTCAACAATGCTTTCGTCAAAATAAAAATACTCATACTGAAGAAATATAAATAGTTTTCTAGGCTAAAATTGTATCTTTATAGTAGTAAGTTAAGTAATTTAAGTTCGATGCAAGTGTGGAAACAAAATTTGGGAATTAACATTTTAACTTGATATAATCGAATAATGTATTTACACAATTTTTATTTGACACATGTTGGTCGCCCGCAAATTTTAGATTTCTTATTGAACTATTAGATGATGAGGAATTTTAAATTATGCAAAAAGATCAAACTAAAACACAACTGGAAATAAGCTTTTAAAAAAATGATAATTAATTTAAGTATAACAAAAAGTAATTATGCATAAAATGAAACAAATTCATGCATAAAACAGTGAAAAGAAACTGCGCTAGAAATTGTTATCGATATCAAGAAATAATAAATGACTTTCTCGATTAACAAACAGAAGTCCGCAACTTTTGAAACTCTAATAATTTATAGTGTCGAATATTTAAAAAAAAGGGTAAATTTGGATTGTAAATTATTGATTGCAAGTTTAACATATTGGACGTTAATGTTACGTCAAAATCTTTCATTTGTCATATTTTACAGTCAACGTATTGAATGCTTTATTGACAATCGGTCTAGGGTAAATGACGATAGTCATATGACACTCACATTCACAATGTTTAGAAGTCAATGCGACCAACGAGCCTATATCTGAAATTATATTATGAGTATAGATTCCCATTCCTACTAGATTTAGTGTCATCTAAAGTTTTCATACGTTTACATTGCCCGCGTTCGGTTGTCTATCTGAGATAAATTAGTATCATATATGTTTATAAACGATCAAAATCGGATAGGTAACATTATCTGTCAAAACAAAAGTAAACACAGCAGACAAAGGAAAAATGAAAATTAAAAATTGTATGCAGGTGCAATTTTTTTCTTAGTTTTTTAAGATCCTTTAAATTTAAAACAGTTTAAAATATTAAGTTTCTCAAATTGGATAACTGATTAGTGAGTATACCGAACATTTTGGATAAGCTTGAGTTTTGCTTTTGACAAAAGATGAAGAAGATAAACTATTGTTTTCTATACGATTACAACAACACAAACCTATCCGAATAGCTTTGGTTTGTCTCCGAACTCGACCATTAAGTTTGAAAAAAACCTTGGGCCCTACTCTGTAATGCGTTTCGAAAGCCAATCCGATTCGAATCTGATATTCGATTCGTTTATGAGTTCGTATTCTGTAAAATGTTCGAATCGAATAAAACAATCATCTAGTACTTTTTCTATTTATCGAACAGATTTACCGAGTCTCGAAGTATTTCTTATGAGATTTGTCAAAGCAAAAATACAAAAAAAAATCAAAACAAATCACAAAGACAAGGAAAAAATTAAAACTAAAATTCAGTAATTATTATCACTTGAAAATTATCGTAATGACTTTTTTTACACTTCAATGCTTTGCAATTGCCCCATCTCTCTTTTTATTCAAACTTAGAAAGTTTAAGCTGATTTTTTTCATAGTCATTTCGTTTTTTGTGTTGAAATTTGCCTTTTGCTAAGGTATATTTTTTTCCTTCAAGTCATACGAATTCCACCACAATTTCAAATTGCTTTTATTTGGTATGCACATTTTTCGCTGATGATTCCCTGTAATGGGATTTATTTGCTTAAATTTTGAATAAAATTAATAATTCCTTACTTATATTTTATATATTTCACACAACTCAACACAATTTTCCTTTTGTGTCCTTTAAAAACGACCTTCGAATTGCAATTCGTTACCTTTCTTGGTGTAGAAACAAAATTTCCGTTTTCGAGCGCTAATGACATTCGGAAACGCATTGCCAGGTACGAAAAATTCGAATGCGGATTTGTCATTCCGTAAGTACTAGATTTCTTATCCGCATTAGAAATAGAGAGTACAAAATATTCGTTTTCGAAAATACATATTTGCTTTCGAAACGCATTACAGAGTAGGGCCCCTGATCCACAATCGAGTTGAGTTGCCATTTAAAATAAAATTTGTTTGTCACCAACTCACTCGCGATATTTGAATCTATATGAATCTGCATGAGTGATTTATTATGACATTACCAAGTACCAAGTACGTTAGTTCAAGCAAGTGTATCTTACAATCAAAAGAAGTTTTAATTTTGTTTCACATTGACAGCCAATGTCAGTTTCAGCAAGTATTGTGGTTTAAAACATCTGCAAATCTTCTCCAGGAACAGAAGAATAACCGAAACAGGAACTGGAAGCAAGGATTCTATTTAAAATATTATAATTTACCCTATTGATACTTATTAATTGTTAGTAACTTTACTTTTATTTCTACGGAAGTTTTATGATTCTAAGGAAGTTCAAAAATCAATTAATTATAAAAAGCGAGTATAAACCTGAGTAAATTACATTTCAAACCTTATTTTTTTCTTAAACCACACTAAGCTAACGCATATATGTATGTACATATGTATTGTATATTTTGAACCATGTTTAAGCTTTGTCTAGGTTTGTTCCCGCAATATGGACAATTTAATTATTATTTTCAATAAATTTGTCATTTCTCACCAAAAATAAATGTGTTTGTCTATTGAAAATGTCATAAGGTTGAGTTACCATCGCTGACCTTTCAAAACTCATAAAATAGAACAATTCAACGGTTCCGGGCTGTCAGCCCCACCTTAAGTATATAATTAACGATCAAATATATTAATGTTTCACGTATTCCGTTTGAAAGCGTCAAGCCCTGACATAATGCGTTCTTATTCCACCACATCAACTCTCATGAATGAAATTCAAATACAAAAAATTATCATCAATAAAACTTCATAGCTCCATCTGATGCATCTTAACGTTTACCTACGAGTATATTCTATCGTGACTCAAGTCACGTACCAATTATACTCTCACTGATTTCTAGAGTAAATCTTTTTTTTCTTCTTAACTGTGTTCATTTAAAAAGCGTTATCTGCCTAGTTTACTTTTTGATCTCTTTCATTTTCCATAAAACCAAAGAAAAGAATTCTAAAATCCAAGTGAATTACTGCATGACTTTTCATTATTCATCAAATTAAGTAACAAGTTAAAAACGTAAACGGATCTCAAGTTAAAAGGAATAAAAATAAAATAAAATAAAATACCAAAACGCAACCATCCAAGATTTCTCCAATAAACCAAAGCAAATGCAACATTCATGATAAAACAAACAAACAGCTCGAATTGAAAGTTAATTAAGAAATACTTGTTTTGAGGAAAGAAAAATGTATAAGTATCTATAGTATGGGTATAATAAAGTACATAATGTATATATAAAAGTTCAGTTCGCCATTTGTTCATTCATTCCGTGAACCCAAAGACAGACCTTATTAATCAACCCGTCTTGCTTTTAAGATCCCTCCCCATTCCCCTTACCCTCCATAGCCCCTCCTCTTGTAATTTTGCCAACAAATCCCCTTCCTCCAGCCAACCAGCTATAGCCCCAGTAATGGTTGCATTACACGATGCACCTTCATCATGAACAACCTTCCTTAGCTGTGCTTTTAAATATATATAATATATACCAAAAATAAAAGACCACAAAAATATAGGTACCTACAAAACATATCTACCTCTGGATGTAACGATTTTTTTTGTATTATTTTGTTGTTGTTTTTGTTTTAAATCAAGTGAAATCGAGTTCGAAGACCAAAAAAATGAAGTTAAAGCAGCGCATAACCTCAAGGCCGAGAATTCTTTTGGTCGTGCTCTTTACGCATATTCAACGTTTTGTGTTTGCTTAGTTTTGTTTTTGCCAGAAATGAATGTTAACAGAAAATAAATAAATGAAGATAATCAAAGGGAAAGGGGAAATACCTGGTTTAAATAACAATAAGATACAATAACAAAAAAGTAACAAAATTATTGTAACGAAGTGGAAATCTGGACATTAAAACAAAACAAAAAAATGTCCAATGGATCAACTCACAATCTGATCGATAAAAGTTCAATATTAGACTTAGCTAAGTCTTTCATTGCGGTAGCAAATTAAGAGTCTTCATTTTTATTCAATATCCAGCTGAGCAAGACTCTTTGCTGCATTGCTGAGTCTAGTGGCTGACTAAGTGCAGAAAAGGTTTCCATTGGACAAAATTGAAAACTTAATCCAAGTGACATGGAAATTTCATCACCTGTTATGTCAGAGTTAGTTAACACATCGGGGTAAGATGGGAGGGGATCAAAAGTGACAAGGATAGTAAGCTTGTGTTGTACCGCTGTACCGATAATATCGTTAGGATAAAATTATCAAGAAATGACAGCGACAAAAATGTCATCATGACATTTTGTTAGTTCTTTGAATTTTAAGAAAGGTGAATTAGGGTTCTCAAAACAAAAACTATAAAGCTGCAAATGGTGTTAATAACGTAGAGAACTAGGGTCCCAAGGCCTAGTGACTTACAACTGTCAAATATTCCTGTGTGTGAGTAATGTGAGGGACTTAGTTTTTATATCGAATCCAAATGACAAAAATTGAGAAAACACTTCATGACAAAATTACTCTTGAAGGATTTGTCAATTCCTCGAAAGAGGAATTACGAATGGAAAAAGCTTTTGGTTGCACAGTTTTCATAATAAAGCAAGACTCGAAGAAATGTATATAATATTTTCATTTTATCTGTCAAATCAGTGCTCCAAACCTGAAGTTTATTTTAAGTATTATTAAATAAGATTGCTCTGATAATACTCTGTTCAATTCAGACTGGCCGTGTATTGTTTTCTGACTTTTCTTTGGGTCTGTTTCGTATCTGCTTTCTTTTTTTAATAAACAAGGTAAATTATAATGAGAAAAAACAAATTACACTCCCTTTAACGACGCCAATTCAACTATGGTTTAATTGTCAATCTAATAGGGCTCCATGGTTAAATTCAAATTTCCTTCAACTGATTTTTTTGTGGAACATGGAACACGATTGGAATAGTTTTTTTTCTTTTTTGCTATGGAATGCAAAACCAAGAATAAAACTCCATACAAATTGTTTTGACAGTCAACTAGTTGTCATTTAGTAGACAACTAACAAATAGCAGACTTTTAAGTTGCCTTTTTTGTGAGTTGAGTTGGGTTGAGTTTGGGTTGATATAAGCGTCATAATTAAACAACTAGTTCTAAGGGGTTCTGTAGATCATTATTCTGTCCGCATTAAAAAGCTTGACAATTTAACGGCCGCTGTCACAATTTGAATGACTTATTGCTCTAACCTAATCTGGTTAGAGGTTCTTTCAAAAAAAATCCTTTATTCCATTCAAAATATACACCAATGTTTTTTTTTTTATTAAACCTAAGGTAACTTAATAATCTAGAACTTTACTTAATATTTTAATGCATCAATGGATGCAGTGATCTCAGATATTTTTTTTTCTTATTTTGACCATATTAAATAAATTTTCATCATCAAAATCACACGAAAAACAAATCAAAATAACTTTACAATATAAAAGTTCTAATTCTTGCTTTATTATTAAATGCTCAGCAGCTGATTTTGACAGCAACCTGACATGAAGCTTACAAATAGAAGACGTGATCGTATTTTTGCATCACAACTGAATTTGTCTTGCGTAATACGAATAATTTGTTTGGTTGACTAAAGCATCTTGCACATGAGCTAGGAACTGCGAACTGTGATTGTTCGCATATTTTGGCTTTTCTTTCACATGGGCTTTATTTCTATTCGCAGACAGCGACGAATTGAATTACCCTTTTCTCCATATTTTCCTCAGCCATGATCTTTCACACAAAAAGAAAACAAGAGTGGTATAATTTTGAGGTTATGTTGCGCGCGAACAATTTATTCGTTGCAGTGTGGATGGTATGTGGAACGCGAATAGAGTTTGACAGTTCGTAGCAACCACACTGGGATTCGTTACTACCAAACTGTTTTTACAAAATTTTACTGTTTTAAGGAACAAAATGCAAATTTTATTATCCTAACATTAGTGTCAATTGGTTTATTATAATTTAAATGTGTTTTTGTTTGAAATTGTCTTTTTGAAATGTGTAAAATCACGTTTGTATGTCCATTCGTTGTTCGCTCTCATGTGCAAGGCTCTTAAGAGTTAAGTTGTATTAATTAAAACCCAACCAAGTTTAGTTATAATAATCCATAAAAGGCGCATAAATTACGATCAAAATCTTACTTAAACATCAACAATCACTTTTCAAAAGAACAAAAGAAACGAAGTCGATTTTAATGATTATGGTAGATTTTCAAACTGGAAAATGCTTTCAAATACACTCAATGAAGTACAGGCCTATTTTCATGTGATTTTAAATTGCAATGTAATTGTAACGAACTGTCAAACTCAATTCGCGTTCCACATATGATCCACATTTTAAGGAATACGTCTTACTGCTGGAACACAATAGTGACAGAGCCGGAGTCGTAACCGGAATACCTGTCAAAATATTAAAAGTGATCTTGTTGAAGTTGGTCAACTCCTCCGACTCCGGCTCCGATTCCAGTTGCGTCGCGTTGTGTTCGTACATTTGCATTTGCGTACATTGAATACTTTGACAGCGAGCCCGACTGCGGCTCCGACACAATTGTGTTCCAGCAGTAACTTTGACGTACGACACTTTTGACGTCTATCATTTTTGACACATCAAATTTGATTTCGTGGTTTGTGTTTGTGCTTTAAATTAATATTTTTCATCGCGGTTGTTTGAATAAATAAAAAAAGTTAAATTAAATCAAATAAACAGTTAAATTAAATCAAATAAAAGTTAAATTAAAAAATACAAAATGGATGAATCGGAAAAAATTATCCAAGCGGTCAGTGATGGGGACGTCCTTTGGAATTTGGAGAAAAAACAGACACTGCAAAAGTAATAAAATCAAAGCAAAGGAATGGGAAGCAATTGCCCAACAGTTGAATATGCCAAGTGTGTTTTGTGTAATGTTGTTTGTTTTAATTTTTATAATTTATGTTTTGTTTTTTTAGTGGAATTCATTAAAAAAAGTGGAGAAGTCTGCGAGACACCTACTCCAGAGCCATCTCCAAAAAACTTGTATCTGGACAGGCAGCCGAATGCGATGATGAGGAAGTTGGGGGAAAGTATTCGGCCCAAATGGAATTTTTAAGAGCACATTTGAGACACCGACAGTAATATAACATACATTATAATTAACACCCTATTCCCATTGTCAATTCATAATCCATTTGTTTAAATAATTTTAAAACTCAGCCAAACTCAAACCAAATGATAAGTATCAAATCAATAATTTCAAAATACAACTAAATCTACATAATGTATATCAAACGTCAAAAAGTCGTACGACGCATTGTGTGCGTACTTTCTGTTAACGTACGATAAGCTGTGACAGCTTTTCCGACTCCGGCTGCGGCTCCGATTTTTGCATTATGTTCCAGCAGTTAACTTTAAAATTTCATTTTAGTCTTTATTGTAAATCTGAAATGACGAATACAAATTAACCATGTGAAAGAAATGTCATAACGGACGATTCGTCGCTATCGAAAAGGTTAAATGATTCTCGATTCCATCAATGTACGTACCACAATATGAAATTTGCAAGGCCAACAATTTCTGCCCAAAGAGAAATATCTTGAACAGAACTTGTCAGAAGGGGAAATTATTTTACTCTCTCGTGAGCATTCTCTTGTGCCCAAAACTACCAAATTTGTATAGTGTGGAACAACATTTGGGCAATAATTATTTTTAACAATGACAGTTTTGGTCAAGGTTGGGAACAGACAGAAATGACGTTTTCAAAAAAATATTTTCTAAAATTCCACAATGGTAACCCAGGAAATGCAACAATCCTATACAATAACTGACGCGTGCAGTTTGATGCAAGCACATTTACCGGTAATCAAACAAACTAAATAGGAAAACCCCTTTCAATGCATATGTATGTTTGTTAGTGCACAAGAAAGAGCAACTTGTTGGTGTAGCCAAAGCTTCCAGATGTTTTTTTTTATTGTTAAGTCTCCATGCACATATATTCAACGATGATATAGCCAAATAAAAAATGTGTAAAAAGTCAATTAATTTGCGACTTAAAACGGATTGACTGCGCCGACGAGCGACAACGACGAGACGGAGGATTAGGCAACGCTAACCGGAGCGGAGGACTGAATTCCGGTCCGGAATGCTCATTAGGCGTATTAAAAGTGTAATTTGTCAGATGTGCGGGTGTCGCCACAACCATTCCAATTCCTGCTTCTACCGCACCACACTGTACTGACCAGCCTCATCAACATCACCATCATCATCATGGCACCAGACCGCAAGTGAAATTCGAAATTAGATCAGAGGCCACATCAGAGAAAAAGATTCGATTGGGCTCAAATGGTGGAACCGCCCCTTTACCTACATACGAGTTGGTTTCATGAGCTTGTGCAGTTTTAGCTTAGCTTCTATGCCGCGTTCATGAGCTATAAAGTGGGTAGGTATGTAGTTAAGATACCTATGTATGTATATTTAACTTGGTTTACCTGCCTCCATGTTGCTGTTGCTGTTTTCTGTTGGTTGCTGCTGGTGCTGCGGAGCTGGGCTGGGAGCTTGTGCTGCTGTTGCTGTTGCTGGTTTTTGTTTCTGGTTTGGGTAAATTAGAATTTAAATTTTTAATTTTTGTTTCCTTTCCTTTGGAGTTGAGTGGCTTTTTGTTATGAGCGTTAGCTAACTACTACTACTGCTGTTTGCTGTTGATGCTGCTGCTTTGTGGCATTAAGTGGAACCTGTTTGACTTTTTATTAGTTCATGATTATAATTATTATTACTTTTTATGCGAAAGAAATTTATTGTTCTTATGCCAAGGTGGATTTTTAATGGGAAAGTTTTTGTTGTTGTTGCCTTGTTTCCAAGTGTGTATCATATGCAGGTTTATTGTCTCGCTCTGTGGTTGGATTTTATTATATACTTTTTATTTTTATTTTTATAATACGGATACACAAAAGGATTTTTCATTTCGCCCTTAAATTATTGACATTGAATATTTTTTACTTTTTTTATTGAAATTGCACGAGTTGGCGAATTTTACATTTTTGTGGCTTCTTCTTTTCTGAAGTTTTCGTTAAGAAATGAAGACGTAAAGCTAATTTAATTAATTAATCGAAGTTAATACACAAGTATGTACTTCAAGTCATATTGTTCAAATATTAATAGCTTTTAAATTAAATCATTTTAATGTGTTATGAAATATTATTTTAAGGTCAAGGTATTAGGATAAGACAAAATAAACTGTTCGTAACCTATTTACATATACAAAATCTCTTCACTTTGATTGATTTTTTGTTGGTTATTAATTAAAGTACGGACAAATTATTACGATAGCTATCTTAAGACTGACAAAGTTTATTAACAATTAGCAACAATTATCCTTTTAAGGTTTTCTAAACTTAAAGAAAGGCCTTCAAACCAAGAGGTTCAAAAATAACACTTCTTTTTAAAATAAATATAAATATGCTATGCAATTAGGGTTGCCAGATTTTTCCCAAAATAGCTCTGTTATCAACCTAAAATAAAACTTTCAACTGTCAAAAATTGGGAAAAATTGCTGCCTAAATGCTGTTCCACACTGTACAAATTTGGTACATTTGGTTAGAAGAGAGCGCTTACGAGAGAATACAATAATGTTCCCTCCTGAAAAATTGTGTGTCTGTCAAATGTCATATTGCGGTACGTAAATTGACTGTTATTAGCGTCGTCTGTTCGGTTTGCAGGGAATTTTTTGCCAAGAAACCGTTTCACACTTGTCTGCCAATTTTCTCTGGGAGAATGTCATTCCGCTCTTCAAAATTTGACAGACCAACAATTTCTGCACAAAAATTTTGGGAACAAACCTAAAACTCTCAGCATTCAAACAGTTTGATAGAACACAAATAAACAATCATAGAAATCAAACTAAATGGATTAAAACAAATTTATGATCAATTTTTAATAACTGACATTGTTTTATGAAAATAAAAAATATGCTTTGTGATTTTGAAACACAATCCTGCGAGTAAGTTGCTTTTTTATCAGTAATTCGAAATTTTCCGGGTAACAGAGATGGGCATTTATCTTCATCTATATTTATTAGCTGTCAAAACTATTTCTTTATTCTTTTTCTGGGGAAACTTTCGATTACTAGTAAAATAGACAGTAGATGCGGGTAGAATATTATGTACCTGAATTCATTTATAACACAATATTTTGATTCTGTGTGCAAGCAGCGACCTTATTACTTTGTATTTAAAGACCAAGTTAGCATGCCAAGTTTTCTGACATCTAAAACAATTTGACATTAAATGATTTAGTGAATTCTTCTTCATCTTGTAAGAATAAGAATTATATTGTATTCTTTTTTTTATCATATGTTTTCCGCTTTAAAAACAAATTTTACATTATCCTTTCTTCATTCTTTTATAAAAATATTTCAGATAGCCTATTCAATTTAGACCTGAACGCTGTCATTTATTCCATCTGTCAAGGCACTATGACAGTTTCAAGCATTTTCCAACAAATTATGGCATATTCACAATACTTTTACAAAATACATTAGGTCCGTTCATTAAGTGCTACATATGTACATATATAATTCCATTAATTTTATATAAAACCAAAAGAATTGTATAGAATTAAATTTAACGTGGACAACATGTTTGAATACTTTCGTGTGCCACATAAATGGTTAATCGGCTTCAATTATTAAGTCAGTTTGATCTTGTATATGGGTGTAAGCCAAGATTAATACACAAAATAAGACATAAAGTAGTGTGAGCGATGCCCAATTTCTAAAAACCTCTGCCGTCGCAGAATTGACTGATTTGAATTGTTTGCTACATACGCCTAAACGCCAGTGATTTTTTCAACACTTCACACAGCCTGTTGTCTCTCTGACACAGAATATCTAGACTCAAATTTTGTAATTAAACTTTTTATTGCCTGTCTACTAGGGCGAGAATTATACGATCGAAAATTGATGTTAACTCTCTTAGGACTATTCACACAAAAGCGACCAACGAATAAAAGAATATTCGTCCATCATGACATTTCTTTCTCATTGCTTGTTTTTATTCATTTCATTACATATGCACAACAAAGACTAGAATGACATTTTTAAGTTAAGATGCGCTCGAAGATTTTAGTTGAAGTTTTAATTTTGACAGTTCATTACAATTAGATTATAATTCGCGACGAACAATTTGTTTTCTTAAATATTTTTTATATTTACAAAAAAAAAAAAAATTATAACCTTCAGATCAAGTAAATTATATTTCTAATTCTTTGTTTACAATTTTCACAGAATTTTAATTTACAAACTGTTTATCACGTGTACTATGTATTTTACCGATTTACAAACTGTTCATCACATATACATAAGTATGGGTGATTATACAAAAGTTGGGTAACTTTTGAGGATATTTTGTTTACGATAGTTTTTAAATCAAAATTCTATAATTCGGGTGTATATGATAGCTAATCTCATTATATATTGTTCCCAATCGGGCCAGTTACTTTTTTGAGTACATTGTAAGATATTTAAAAATTTCAGAATTTGACTGCCAGAGGACTGACGAGTATACACAGTTTTGAAAGTATTATAGAGAAATTTAATACAAATTAGTAAAAATCTCTTAGGATTCAATAATGATCACTTAAAATCACTTAGTAACAATTAAAAATAATTATTAATATGTAATACTAGGAGAAAATACTACATCAGTTTTCAAAACCGACTTTTGACATTTGACGTAACTTTATTCACTTATCTTTTACTACTTTCAAATAGTTTTACTAAATATTTCAAAGTAATCAACAAACAATATAAATAAAATCTAATAATATTCATCTTAAAAGTACTAATGATCAAGAAATGAAGAACAATAACAATTTACCTGCCACAGGACTGACGCCATAGGACTGACGAAAAAGACGAACTTTGAGATTATAATATGGACTAATGTTTTTTTTTTTTTGTAATTTCAAATATCAACAAACTACATTTTAACAAATCAAAGTCTAATACGAATAAATAAAAATAAACTTTAGATTAGCAAAAAAATAACGATTCACCATAAAACTGACATGTTGACTGGCTTAGCACGTGTACAGACAACAAACATAACCCAAACTCTTTTACAGATATGATGGCCGTCAAATTGTGCAACCCGCAACTAACTTCATTACCAACACTAAAATTCAAAGTGGGATTTGACAGTGAGTCGGCGATATTTCGCACGAATTTCAAATTTAAATAACACACAAGGGACTGACGAATGAAACTGAACACAAATTTTCTTATTTTTTTTTTAAATAAAGTGGAGATCACTGCATTATGAAAGTTGTAGTATATACTAAACTATGATACGCCAGAGGACTGACGTTTAAAGAACTAATTGTGTTTTTTTAATAACTTGTATTCATAATGAAGAACTGAAATTGGGTGACTAAATAAAGGTATTTCCATTGTTTTAAAATAAATTGCAATCTCAATAAAATATAATCAGACTTTGTATTGGTTGATGACATCGAGTTACCCAACTTTTGTATAATCACCCATATTTACTTTACAGTGATGAAAATGTTGAGTTTACTAAATAAGTGGACAATGACAGTTCAATGATAAGTGAAAGGGTGTGTTCACAAATTAAATTCAAAGTTGTTAAACCCCTATTCGAAACCAGATATTAACGGGTCATACATGAAAATTTCAGTAAGTAAATTTTTTAAAGTTATGTATACGTGGGACATATTCTCTACTACTTTGCCTATGCTGTCGTTACGAATTGGAAACAAATCTCTTTTTAACAAGTTTCAGGATCTATCTTAATGTACATTGACCTGATGGACATATGATTTCACAATATCAGTCGAACAAGTTGGTTTGGACGTAAACTAATTTGATAAAATATTCCGCATCATCATCGTGAGTTTGGTTTTTAATGAGCCTACCTACTGTCATTTGTATCATTTGCGTGTAAAAATTAATCACGCAAGCCGTGTACACACAAAAAGCAATGAACAAGTAAAAGATGTTGATATTGTGCATTTGAGAAAAACCCTCTTTCATTTTTAATGTAATTATTAAATACCATTTATTACTCCAAATAAACTATCATTTTTTTCTCAAAGATCAAACAAAGCCCGTCAGCTGAAACTTTGTAATTTGATTAAATATGTATATTTTTCTTATTGCTGTCAACTATATGCATGTCAAATAGACATTAATCATATTAGTTGTGTCAAATCCACTTAAAAAAATCTTTCTCCTCGTAAAATATCTGATCAATTTGAATTCTGATACGTTAAGCGACTAAATTTATTTTTGTTTATATTCTAAAAATTAAAATTTTGTTTTATTGGAATAAATTTCCATACAAAATTAGTAAAATAGCCGAAAATCTATAATATTTGTTTTGCCAGGTTGGTTTAAAAAACAAAAGCTTTTGGTTATTAATTAAATGTACTCGTTGCTCGCAATGGTTAATTTTAATCTCATCGAAAGTTTCAATGTCAAGTGTCGTCTAGCACGTTTTTTGTATTTCATAAAATTAGTTAAGCACACTACACCAATTTATTCTTATCAAAAAGTCCGACACTATTGTGATGACGCACTATTCAAAGAAAGGTAATTAAAACGGTCGGCGCGGCGGCGGCACACAGTGGTTCGGTTTGTATGGGAGCGCGGAAATAAATCGATAAAACCTGTATTATAAATCGGAGCGAAATGAAATTTGGTACACATGTTTGGGTTAGGGAAACACACATTTCCTTAAAATTTGGATTAAAAATAACAATTAGAAGAGGAGTTATTGAGATTTTTCTAAATTTTGGGGTTTATTGTTCATATAAAAAAAATAACAATTTATGTTTTGTAACACTTTTTGCTTTAATATGTAAACATTACAAAAATACTTATATTACTAATTACATACATAAATAATTAAATAAATAAACAAATAAATAAATGTATAAATACATAAAAATAAATTACATAGTCATAAAAAAATATTAATTAATTAATTCAAGAGCTTCTTCACTCAATGGAAGGTTTTTTTTTTTGGTTCCGGTCTCAATTTGGTTATAAAGGGATCAGATGATATCATGATCATGTGGAAAACATCCTCATTTGTAGATAGCCGAGAACATTTCCTCGAGTGGTGGGTTCTGTAATATTTGTAGTCCTTATTTCTGCTTTCCTGGGCCTCCTCTGAAAGTGAACCCACTGGCAAAAATGCACTTTGTATTACTTCTGCTCCGTGTAATAAGATTTTATGAACTGTTGCAGGCATGTGATACCAAGGGTATAACGAAATCGCCAATTTAGCTGTCTCTTCAGAATAAACCTTAAATTTTTCTGTATCAATTGAAAAATTGCAGCAAATTACTTCCAATATGACTGAAAGTCTCGTTATCAACCTTGAATCTATTTTGGTGATCTGCAGTCAGAAGCGGATTTTCAAAAAATCTTCGTGATGTATTGCCGTCATTTGTTGTTCCAGTTCCTTGCTTTACAACGTCAACCTTGATACCAACCTTTTCGATGAATTCAGCTTGGATTCGATTTTTTTCCACTTCCTTAATAGCACGAGTGTCCTCACATGTTCTCCATGATTTAAAGCTTAAGTTGTAGCCGAGGTGCAAAACGTATTCCATAAATTTAATCCTTGCATGAAGTGATGATATTCCTAGTTTAAGAGCATCTTCATTCAACATCTTGGTACTGATCTTAGATAAATTATTCATCTCCGAAGGCTTAGCTCCACAAATGGTGCAGTTGCTCGCAGAACTAGTATTTGTGACAGCTTGAGCAACTTTTCCATCTATCATCGTGAAATAAAGATGGTGTCTAACTTTTATGGCAAGTGTGCCAATATTTATTGAGGTCATCTCCAATCCCTCTATTTCATTTTCCACACGGTTTTTCTCTTCGCGTATGAGGTCAAGTGTTTCCTTTTTGTGTTCAAATTTCAATGCTCTGCAATATCGTGTTGAAGACGGTCGGGAATTGATCCATGTGGGATTGTTTTCGTCAGTTGGTAAGGTCATTTTGAGGGGCACAATCGACGTCATGAAAAGATGTGCATCCGAAGCTTCCTGATTCCCGATGGAAAATTTCTGCATATATTCGCTCTATCCAGATGAGCCATCACAGCCCCACTTTGTATGAAGTTCTAAAGTTTGGTTGTTAAGTTGTTCGAGCTCATCACTTGGAATTGTTTTTAAAATTCTTCTTGCAGTGTGATCTAGCAAATCCTGAAGCCTCACCATCGCAGATGTTTCGGTTACTGCTATGTTGTCTGGGTAGCAAGATTGTTTTGCCTCAATAATATGGGGGTACTTTGGGAAAATATCATAACCGATCTCTTTTGTAGCTTTTCTTAAAATTTCGTATTGGTATTTCGATAGTTTTGCTTGCGTTATAAGAGCTAAGGCAGTATCTGCGTCAAATTCTGAGAAAAAAAGTACAAAAAAATCATGAATTAGTATTATTACTTTTAAATACTTTAATTTACTTTAAAAAAATATTTACCTTTTAATTTTGAAGAAGATGAGGATGCAGCATTTATAAGCTCCTGTGATACAGAAGATCTCAGTTTATCTACTTTATATCTTTTTGCTCGGTCAGAGCACAATGTAAAATCTTTGTTTGGTCTACCACGAGTAGAATCAGATAAAACGTCTGTGTTATTATTATTAGTTTCTAATTTAACCACAAATTCACTATTTAACCAGTCCGTATATCTTTCAAAAAATTTGGTTTGGTTATAACTAACCAACAAGTATCTCCGTTTAAATTGAGAAAAGAATCTTTTTTTAATTTCTGATGTTATTAAAAAAATATCATTTTCGCTCAAGTGAGGATACTCTTCGTATAGAAACGGTTCTATAAAATTAAGACCTTTAATTAGAACTTCACACAAAACAGTGTAACTTAAAACAAACTGTGACATGTTAATTTCTTTTTATTTATTCCTAACACCTTGCACAATGAACAATAGATTAATAATGACTTATTATTCCATTTTTTGTTATCTATATATTTTAGTGACAACCAAACTATTCTTATTAGGTCTTACCTATCCTGAAAGGGTTTTCCGGAAAATGATCGTAAAAAAGAAATTGTTTGTTTGTCATTCATATAACAGGTACCAATTCATATACTTAACATCAAGTATTAGGAAAAACCCGTATACAGGTAAAACCACAAAAAGCACCTTTTTTTATTTTACCTGTCCCTATTTTTTGCGTAATATCATAAAAAATTTTAAGATTATACCTGATTTATTTTGATATTATATTTAGGTACTTCCATATAGTTTAATACATAATAATTTTTTTTATTTTTATTGTAATTTTTAAATAAAAGTTAGGAAACAATTGGAAAATAAGTCAGGCGAAAAAAAAGTTTTGCGCCAAAAATTGAATATCTCACAGGTTAGTCAATGAATTAATTTTATTTTATTTTTTAAAGAAAGGTACATATATTTTCTAAAAATTAAGCTCTTATCTAGTTATTTGTGACAAGTATTTTCGAAGAAATTGTAATTTTTCGGGATCTATCGTCGTCAAAACCGTGTTTTTTAAGACCTGATTCAGGTGAACAAAATTGAACATAAGTCACAGGGTTGGATCCAGACGGATTTTATTTTTTTTGGACTAGTAAGGTGAATATTGTAGCTTTCAAGTGAATGTAGTCAGAGCGTGTAGGCAAGTGTAGCTAAAATTGTAGCTCTAAGGAAAAAACATAAAAAATTTCATGTTAGAGCTCTCTGCTCTGACTTATCTAAAATATACATATATACATATATATATATATATGCATATGTTTTTTTTAAGCTTAAAGTACATGTTTTTGAAATAAAAATAAAAATTCTGGCTTAAGGTTTTATAAACGCTATTTTTCGTGCCAAGAAGTTAGTGCAAGAAAATATAGGAATTTCAAAATTGAAAAAAGGGTAACTTTGGAGCCCTGTATCTTTAATACTTATGAACAAAAATTGCTCAAATTTTCAAAAATCATAGACCAACTATATAACTATAATAAAATAAAAAAAAAAACTTCATACTAACATTTTCATTTTTTTGATTTTTTTCCGCATTTAAACCACTGTGCGGCGCGGCGCGGCGCGGCGCAGCGAGACATTGTAGAGCCTCTAGTTTTTACTCATTTGTCAATTTACTGGTCCACATCAATTATCACACATTCGCTAAAAAGTAATAATTACTTGAAAAAATTAAAATTGTTATAACAACACTATGATTTGTAGTTCCCCGTTTTGATTCATCAATTTGTTTTCGCTTCTACGCGTGTACATATATTGCTCTCAATAAACAAATTTTATAAATTCAAAACAAAAATCATCACGTGTCACGTGTTTATGGGGAATTTAACAACAATTGAAAGCAAGTATATAATGGGTGATTTTTTTGAGGTTAGGATTTTCATGCATTAGTATTTGACAGATCACGCGGGATTTCAGACATGGTGTCAAAGAGAAAGATGCTCAGTATGCTTTGACATTTCATCATGAATAGACTTACTAACGAGCAACGCTTGCAAATCATTGAATTTTATTACCAAAATCAGTGTTCGGTTCGAAATGTGTTTCGCGCTTTACGTCCGATTTATGGTCTACATAATCGACCAAGTGAGCAAACAATTAATGCGATTGTGACCAAGTTTCGCACTCAGTTTACTTTATTGGACATTAAAACAACCACACGAATGCGTACAGTGCGTACAGAAGAGAATATTGCGTCTGTTTCTGAGAGTGCTGCTGAAGACCGTGAAATGTCGATTCGTCGCCGTTCGCAGCAATTGGGTTTGTGTTATTCGACCACATGGAAGATTTTACGCAAAGATCTTGGTGTAAAACCGTATAAAATATAGCTCGTGCAAGAACTGAAGCCGAACGATCTGTCACAACGTCGAATTTTCAGTGAATGGGCCCTAGAAAAGTTGGCAGAAAATCCGCTTTTTTATCGACAAATTTTGTTCAGCAATGAGGCTCATTTCTGGTTGAATGGCTACGTAAATAAGCAAAATTGCCGCATTTGGAGTGAAGAGCAACCAGAAGCCGTTCAAGAACTGCCCATGCATCCCGAAAAATGCACTGTTTGGTGTGGTTTGTACGCTGGTGGAATCATTGGACCGTATTTTTTCAAAGATGCTGTTGGACGCAACGTTACGGTGAATGGCGATCGCTAACAAACTTTTTGTTGCAAAAAATGGAAGAACTGAACTTGGTTGACATGTGGTTTCAACAAGATGGCGCTACATGCCACACAGCTCGTGATTCTATGGCCATTTTGTGCTAAAACTTCGGAGAACAATTCATCTCAAGAAATGGACCGGTAAGATGGCCACCAAGATCATGCGATTTGACGCCTTTAGACTATTTTTTGTGGGGCAACGTCAAGTCTAAAGTCTACACAAATAAGCCAGCAACTATTCCAGCTTTGGAAGACAACATTTCCGAAGAAATTCGGGCTATTCCGGCCGAAATGCTCGAAAAAGTTACCCAAAATTGGACTTTCCGAATGGACCACCTAAGACGCAGCCGCGGTCAACATTTAAATGAAATTATCTTCAAAAAGTAAATGTCATGGACCAATCTAACGTTTCAAATAAAGAATCGATGAGATTTTGCAAATTTTATGCGTTTTTTTTTTTTAAAAGTTCTCAAGCTCTTAAAAAATCACCCGATAGTTCTTTTTTTTTTTTTAAAAAACTACAAAAAGAACTCTTATGAATAAGATAAGTAGGTATGTACGTATATTTTTTGTGATCGAAAAATGAGATAAGTACATAAAGAACAAAATATTTACATTCAAGTAAAAACAAAAGTAAGGTATCTAACCACACCTGGCTGCACCTACATTTTGTTGACGACTATCCACATTGTTACCAAAAAGTACTACACAGTACTCGAGTACCTAGCTCCATAATTTATTGTGTCTATGTTCTCAAAGTCTTCCAATTTTGTCTTATTTTTCTTTTTGTTTATGGAGTTTGTGTGCAAATTTTGCAATCTTACCCGCTTTTTCTGTTCGTCACCCTTCACCGAGTTGAACAAAACAAAATCAACAACAAAATGATTATAAAATCGAAAACAATTTTATTCAACAACAACACCCACCAATATACAATCTTTGTTTACAATATAAAATAAAAAAAAAATAAAATACATAATTCAACAAAAACAAAAATCTATATACACTTGAGTAGTACTCGTATCTATATATTATAGTCAGCGACAAAAAAGGAATCGCAGGAGGTTTCAGAATTCTTGAAATATATTCATTTTTTTATATATATGTACATATGTACATACATATGTAGGTATTGATTTAAAAATTCGTATTTAAAAACTTCTTCAACAAATTCAGTCTTTTGACAGCTTATATGTTAAAACATATGTATGTCAAAATAGTGAGAGAAATTCAAAATTTGGTTAAACGGTAGAATTGTTCGATGTTCAAATGGTAGACATGTGCATTCAAGAGGACACAAGCGTCCACAGGTTTTTCTCAAAACCAACTTTTGTCTATCAACTCTCACCTCCCCGCGGTTAACATCGGGTGCCTAGTACCTCAACTGGAGATTGGGTTCTAACCCCAGTGGAAAGTTGTTGGGGGGAGCAAACGAGAGAGGGGAGAGAGGTGTTTCCACTAAGGCACCTCTCCTTATCCAGACGGCAGCGGACGAATTCTCGAAATGGAATCAACGGTGCGGCGTCTACAGTTCCAGTAAGGTTGAACTACTTAGTGAACACCTTATAGGGCTTCTACGACTTATTCGGAGCCCAGGCATATAAGGAGCGGTTTATCCGGCCTTTGAGTTATATTAAGGAACTGGCCCTCCAGGTTGGGGGTTGTGCCGTCGTCGGGGTGACTACCTGACCACGTAAAAAATACATTAGTTGCGAAGCACCAACAAGCCTCGGATACGGACGGATTTACTGTTGACAACCTACGCAAACGAATTAAGGACAGCGAACTTCGGATATGCACGTGTAATGTTAGGTCCCTTAACAGACCACGTGCGGCCGAAGAATTAGCGGAGGCCCTAGACTGCTATAAAGCAGACATCACCACCATCCAGGAAATACAATGGGATGGGCCGGGCAAAAAGAGGATGAAAAACTGCGAAATTTACTTTGGTGACTGTTACCGAAAAAAACAACAGCGCTTATTTGGATGCGGCTTCGTCATTGGAGCCAGACTTAGACAAGAAGTCTTGAGCTATAGGTGCATCAACGAGCGCCTCATGACCATCCGCATCAAGGCTAAATTCGGCAACATTAGCCTGATATGCGCGCACGCCCTCACAGAAGAGAAGGGTGACAACACCAAAGATATGTTCTTCGAGCTCTTAGACAAAACATATGAACAGTATCCTAGCTACGATATTAAAATTGTCCTGGGCGATTTTAATGTCAAGCTAGGAAGGGAAGACATCTTTGGTGGAATAATCGGGAAAAACAGCCTGCACGACAACACTTCCGACAACGGATTCAGGCTCATAGATTTTGCTGCGGGCGAAACTTCATGGTAGCCAGTACGTGTTTTCCACACCTCAATATCCACAAAGGAACTTGGAGTTCTCCAGATCAATCTACCGTCAACCAGATTGACCATATTGCGATCGACGCCAGACACGCTTCCAGCATCATGGATGTCCGAACTTTCCGAGGAGCTAACATCGACTCGGACCACTACCTCGCCATGGTAGCACTTCGGGTTTCCAGACCCAAGGCAAAACAGGGAGATACTGGGAGAAGGTACAACGTCGAATGGCTACAATCGCAAGAGATCGCCAAATCCTTCTCCGACCGAGTTACAAGTAACCTCTCTCGAAGTTCTCTGCCGCCAACACAATGTATCAAAAACCAGTGGCAACATTGCCAAGATGCCATCAGAGAAGCCGCCTCTGACGTGCTGGGTTTCAAGCACCCACCAACAAGGAACCCCTGGTTTGATGAGGAATGTCGGCAAGCAAATGCAACCAAACAACAGACACGCAAAGCGGCGCGGCGCTGCATACAAGGACGAGAGCTGCTCATGAGCTCTACGAGCAGAAAAGGCGAGAGGAACACCGACTTCTCAAAAGGAGAAAGAGAGGGCATGAGAAGCGTGCGGTTGAAGATGTTGTTAGGTTAAAAAGCAAGAATGAAGTTCGAAAGTTTTATGAACAGGTGAAACGAAATTCACAGGTACATAAACCTAGAACCGAAGGCTGCAAAGACGAAAGTGGAAGCATCATAGAGGAACCGCAGTCAATGCTAAGAATATGGAAGGACCACTTCTGCAGACTGTATAACGGCGACGACGAACCGAATTCCGCTGTCAGCCAGGATGATCCATTCAACATAGACGACGAAAGCCAACAATCCCATCCTCCCGACTTAGACAAAGCAAAGATTGCCATATCTAAGCTGAAGTCTAATAAAGCCGCTGGAGCGGATGGCTTGAATGCCGAGCTCTTTAAAGCAGCTGGAGATAATTTGGTTAGGAGCATGCACCAACTTATCTGCAAGATATGGTCGGAAGAAAGAATGCGCGATGAATGGAACCTCAGTATAGTTTGCCCGATCCTGAAAAAAGGAGACCCTCTAAACTGCACCAATTATAGAGGAATCAGTCTACTTAACATCGCCTACAAAATCTTCTCTGCCGTAATATGTGAACGTCTAAAGCCCATCGTCAACAACCTGATAGGTCCTTATCAGTGTGGTTTTAGACCAGGAAAGTCCACAGTCGATCAAATATTCACATTACGGCAGATCCTGGAAAAAACTCAAGAACACCTAATCGACACCCACCATCTTTTCATCGATTTCAAGGCCGCATATGACAGCATCTACAGGGACGAGCTGTATAGAGCCATGTTTAGTTTTGGCATCCCTGCCAAACTCGTCCGTTTATGCAGGATGACCATGGAGAATTCACGCTGCTCCATAAAGGTTGAAAACAACTTAACAGAACCTTTCGATGTCAAAAAAGGTTTTAGACAAGGTGATGCGCTGTCATGTGATTTTTTTAACATCGTACTTGAAAGAATAGTGCAGAGCTCACACGTCAACACTAGAGGCACTATCTTTCAAAAGTCTGTCCAATTACTAGCATATGCTGATGACGTTGACATAATCGGAAGAACTCAGCGTGATGTCAATGGGGCTTTTGTGAGTATTGAGGCAGAGGCGGCAAAAATGGGTTTAACGGTTAATGAGGGCAAAACAAAGTACATGTTGTTGTCAAGAAAGGACCTGCAACACCGACGACCTCTTGGTCAAAACGTCACCATCGACAGACGTAACTTTGAGGTAGTCAAGGACTTCGTCTACCTAGGCTCCGCTGTAAACGCAGAAAACAACACCAACGCTGAGATAAAACGAAGAATAACTCTTGCTAACCGCGCGCTGTTTCTTTGGGCTTAGAAAGCAATTGAGTAGCAAGGTCCTCTCTCGAGGGACCAAAGTGTCGCTATATAAGACCCTCATCATCCCCGTCCTGCTATATGGTGCAGAAGCATGGGCTATGACAAAAGCGGATGAAAGCACCTTGGGTCGTTTCGAGAGATTAGATGCGGTAAAAAAGAATAAAGGATTACCAACGAAGTACTAGCTTCCCATTTTTTTTTGCTTTTAATAATATTCCCGTTGTTTTTATTTTGTCCACCATTTATTGTCCGATTTCTATTTTGACTAAATTGTTATTATTTTCTTAAAAAAAAATAATTCAAGAGAATATTTAAAATGAATCATTTAATTTTGGATATATATGAAGAGTTAATAATAAATAAAAATCTTAAACTATACTAATCGTTTTTGATGGCTTATTGAAAAAGAATGCTTATGTCCGATTTCTTTTTTGATTCACTGTAGATAGATATGTATATAATTTTTATTCATTCAAGTAACACAAATGCTTAAAAACAAAACCAGATCAATGGGAGTGTTTTTTTGTCGCTAAGTGTAAATATGTACCTACACTTAGAAAAAAACAAACTGTTAAAATTGACACGGAGGAACTGAGGTTAGTACCATAAAACTGCCAATGAAATGATCTAATTTTGTTGGGTTCTTAACTAATTAGGTAAGATAAATGACATTTTTTGATATGGATCTGGTTTCTCATTGAATGTCAATCTCCCAATAGATGTTTTTCTTGTTTAGCACAGAAAAGAGTTCTAAACAGAGTCCGAGCATATCGAGCAGGCTCTGAACACCCTCTGCACAAAGTGCGTTTTGAGCTGTCACTATTTGACATTTGTCAATTTACTTGTCATTTTCTTCTACAGAAAAAACACTAAAATAAAAATTGAAAACCTAATTATAATCAAGAAAGTATTTAATTTATTTTTTAAAGAAAATGAGGACATTATGTAGATTCTGATGCTTGTGTTCAGCATTCAAATCGGTCTGCTGTTATTTTATTTTGAGCTCATAGAGGACGCTACGAACAATCTCAGAACATGTTCAGAACGAAGAAAGAAACACAAATTTGAAGTTCTGAACGTTTAGAGGCTCTGAACTTAAGAAAGAAAAACTTCATTAAGTGTTCTTTATGGATTTCGAACAAGTTTTCGAATTTCGATATTATTGTATCTGACTCGTGCACAAACAAATAGTATATAGATTTTTTGCTAAATTTGCTATTAAGAAGGAAATATTCGATAATGCAAGTAGATTGAGAGTGTGTTCCGGGCGGAATGTGAGGGATGCAATCACAAACTAACTGATCTACAACGTTTATTTAAAAAAATATTATCAGTTTACAAGCTTTGTTTGTCGTAAACATGAAGGGGCAACATTTTAAAAAGCTTAATGTTAAGTAAATTAACCTCATACTAAGTATAAAATTGTTAGTTTAAAAGCATTTTACTAAAGTCATCTAAGTTGTTAAATATTTGTTTGAAATTTGTATGCATGAAGGTTTTGTGACATTTATAAATGTCACAAGTGGCATTATGGTTTCACTAAAAATAAAATACAAATAGAAAAAGCGGCCATTTTTTAAATTGATAAAAACATAATGGATACGTATACGATTAAAAATTAAATAATATTTAATAATAAAAAAATAATTAATACTTAATAAAACTTAATTACAGACTAACATTTGTTCGCCTATCTGTCTGAGATTTTCGTATTCTTAGAAATATAAACTAAATTTATCACTTTTGCTGTCAGAAATGAAAAACAAACATTTTTATGATTGGATTTTTCAAGAATTCTCTGTCACAAAATTTAAAAAAGAAATGTTAATCTATTTTGATCGCGAGGTGAGAATGAATAGAGAATTGTGTTTATATTTCATTCTCCTATTCTTAGAAATCTCAGACTTTTAAACAGACCTAATTAATTTGTACGTAAAGAAATGAATGCATTCAGTTATTATTGCAATAAAACATGATGATAGCAAATGGTTAAAGCAGTGCGTTCACTTTGACAATTTAATGCATAGTTCGCAAACGGTTAGCGAAAAAATATTGTTCGGTTCAAAAAAATTCAATGGATCTTGGTTTCAATTTGTTGTTTTTCATTTCTTAAACTTAGAATCCGCCTATAGTTTTTAGTGTGAAGGCTTCAATAATACAAATTTATTTAAAATTAAAAGCTCGTGACATATTAAAACTCTAAGAAAATGTAGTTATTTAATTTCTTCAAAGCTTTTAATTCATGGAAATTGTTCATTCACTTTGCATTAAATATACATAATTCTCTTTGATATGCAAATTTTTTTTAACTTTTATTTGCTTTGTTTTCAAATAGTCAAAAAGTCTTAATTTTAGTTTAACCGCAATTTATATACGAATTTATTGAATAATCATTTCCCTATAACGGATAGTTGAATATAAATATTCAAATTTAAAGACATAATGAGCACCAAATATTATACCATTACAAACTTAACTTTAATTTATTTTACCTACTTTAAATTCTGATTCTTTGGTCTAGGTGGTCTAGATACCATGATTTCAATATTTATAATTTTTCTCAGTGTATCTATAGCCTAAATTGATAAAAAAAATTAAGGTAAAATAATCAAATTAATGACAAGGCCTTCTGACTGGAGCTGTGCTTAATGCTTGCACAGTACAGAGCACACTTAGGTACAATTTTTTTGTTTTGTTATCTTTTAACAATAGATTAAACTTGATGTTATACATACATTAAAAGTATTAATATTTTGTGTACATATGTGGGTAGGTAGGTATATAAAATGTACTCAAATTGAATTATCTATAATTGAGATTACAATAAAGAAACAAATTAAAATACAAACAAAAGTTAAAATTTATTTAAGCAAGTGACAGATAATTTGCAAAAATAAAATTAATGTCAGCATGGCATTCAAATTGAATTGATTTTTTCCTCGAAAGCAGTTAATCTGCCAAAAGGAACTTATTGTAACACACGAAATATGTGCATAAAGGGTATTCATGGCGACATGATGACACTAGACACTAGATATTTGCAACTTGATGAACTGTCAGAGTTTGATCAAGTTCTTCAATCATTTTTTTTAATAAACTTAACCAAACTTTTTTGTTAACTCTTACGATTTTTGTTGTTTGACTTGCTTCTGAATCAATTATGTTGAATTTTGTCATGGGATTCTTAATAGGTGTAGATCTTGATCTCTCAACACCAATATTTCCCTTGTTTTTGGATTTCATGGGGCAAAATAAATTGATTTTGTTTTTGATTTAAAACCAAATCTACAGATCGGAATTTTTAGTTAGATTTTCCACTTTTGTAAATTATAAAAAATGTTTAGCTGGAGACTTAACAGCTGTACCACACCTATTAAAACGTACACAGAATTACAATAATACAATAACAAAAAAAAAGCAGTTCCAATCGTATTTCATGCGCCACGAAAAAAATCAATTTTTAAGGGAAATTTGAATTTACCTTTGATATATCCAATACATTAATTAAATGATAAATATTTATATTTAAAGAATATATAAAAATACAAAGGAATTTTTTGTATAACTTAATTGAAAAGAAATTGATTTTCTGTCCCAAAAATGTCATTTCGATGCATAATACAAATAAAATAAATAGCAGAACATTTTATGCAATTTAGAAAAGTTTTTATGTCATTTTATTAACTTACATTTTACTTGAGTTAAAATCACAAAATGGCAACTTTAAATTTTGGTAATATGATATATGTATGATTATTGATATTTTAATTTATAATACATTTCAAATTTTAATTTATACAACATTTCTCAGATTTATGTTTGTTTACTGTTTTTTTTTTCACAAACTGTCACTGTATAGTTTTGCTCGAATGACCTGTTTGTAATAAAAGAAATTTAGTTCTTAGTAGTTAACAAAGCTTCAAAAGTTAAGTGTATATATTCCACTTCATAATAAATTCGTCGCAAACATTTTGGCCATAAGCAACATGTTACCATGTTAATTTAATAAAATTAATACAATTTTCAAATCACAATAACATAAAAACAAATGGGAAATAAACACAAATGTCAATCATCGAATATAGTGATGCCAATTTAAATTTCTCGCCTTAAACTTTAGGCCGAATATAACTTCTCAATTGTTAAATTTTTTGTCACTTCAAATAATTTAAAAATTAACAAGAAAAATAGTAAATAATAATGAGTTTGGTTTCTATCTTACTTAAATAAACAAACACGTATTGTTAAAGTGTATGAAAGTTTATTTTCCTTTTTTCTATAAAATTCTAATGTCACAGAGTGTACAAAATATTAAATTATGCATGTCAAAATAAATATTCACACGAAAAATATATGTTGTTATTAACAATTAATATGCAGGCATTTATGTACATACATATATAAGGCCTTCATCTTTGGACTTGAATAATTATCTTTTTCTTCATAAAATAAAAGTCTTCACTTCAATTATTTAAAATATAAAATTCTCAGCATTCATTCTAAATGTCATTTCTACTCCATTTTTCATTATATTATGTTTACAAATACCAATAATAAAAATTATTCTCCATTCGCATGTACTTATGTACAAACGATAAATAATAAAATAAAAAAATATAAAATGAAAATAAACTCAATTGACATGGCACACATGCTATACTCGTAATAATAATATATAAACCGGATAAAGCTGACTGACTTGAGCTCGCGTTCTCAATCAGCAAGTGTCAGAATTTATATCATCATCATGATCAGCAGCATCATCATGTGTTCAGCATACATTACATTATATGTAGATTTAAAGAAAATAAGATAAATAAAAAAGGCGCAACATTCTACTTGATTTCAATTAATAATTATTATTGTTAAGAATACGCAATTAACAAATAAACACCTTATTATGCTATTTATTCTACAAAATCATTGACAATCTATTGCCTTAAACTTGGCAATAAACTCTACAAAGTGATTGACAATACATATTTTTATGTATCGATGCACGTATTTACACATCAACATTCAACAGCAGCTGTCAATATTGTATATTGACTGAAAGCTAAAATTTCACGCCGCGATAACATTTGAGATAACACTAGAGGGAGGGAGTTTCTATTTTTGTATAGCAAATAAAAAAGAATAAAAAAAACAACAAAAATAATCAAAAACAATTTTGCTATTTTTGTTGATAAGTGAGTTCAAACTTTGAAGAAATTATAAAATACTAGAACGGAAACAGTCCCCCATGTTACCACCTTATTTTTGACAATAAAGTTCAAAATGGTAAAAATATTTTGGTAGGCATTGATATACACCTGTGTGGTGAATTCACTTTTTTAACTCAATTAAAAGTCATTGGCATTTTATTACTATAGATAATGCCAAGCATGGAAATGTCATACATCCAAGAAAGGGGAACTTGTTGTACTCATATGTATGTATGTATGTACATAACATACATATGTATATTTGTAATACTTATCACTTATCATCATTATAATAAAAATACAAGTTTACAACAATTTAAGGGCTCTATATAGAGAATCCATCCAACCACAAAGTGATAACAATTAAATTAATTTTAACGAAGTGAAACAGAACACTCAACGCTTGATTGGTTTCTAAATTGACGTTTCGCTATAATTTGTAATGATTTTTTTTATTTTAATGAATGTCAATCTGAAACTTTCCAAGTGATATTGTGTATTGATGTATGTATGTATATGTATGTACACTTTTATAATATGGATCGAAACCCACTATATACATACATCTGTATGTATGTTCTTAGTTCAGACGACAACAACGCGACAATACAAAAATATAGTGTTCTACCTTCCACGCAATTTTATGTGTATTTTTTTTTTGTTGTTGCTTTGTTTGTTTGTTCTTGATTCGAGTGCAGATTTTCAGGGTTGATATTATAAATTTACATACAATATTTTTGTTGTTGTCATTTCATCAATTCGTGCGTTTTTAATTGATTTTAAATTGAATAGTGTGTACGCGCTCTTAAAGTCATAGCAGAGAATTGTAATTTTTGTTTGCATTGACGTTTTGTGTATGGTGCTAAACTGAAGTAATTTAACATTATTTGTCAGATAAAAGGATGATAGTTGACAGATGTCTAAGTGGATATGAGATATGGCATTAAGGTGTATTATTTCAATAAAAACTGATTTTTGTTTGCCTTTCCTATGTTTTCTTAGGAATTTTAAACTGGTTTCGTTGTAATGGGTGATTTTTTTGAGGTTAGGATTTTCATGCATTAGTATTTGACAGATCACGCGGGATTTCAGACATGGTGTCAAAAAGAAAGATGCTCAGTATGCTTTGACATTTCATCATGAATAGACTTACTAACGAGCAACGCTTGCAAATCATTGAATTTTATTACCAAAATCAGTGTTCGGTTCGAAATGTTTTTTATCGACAAATTTTGTTCAGCGATGAGGCTCATTTCTGGTTGAATGGCTACGTAAATAAGCAAAATTGCCGCATTTGGAGTGAAGAGCAACCAGAAGCCGTTCAAGAACTGCCCATGCATCCCGAAAAATGCACTGTTTGGTGTGGTTTGTACGCTGGTGGAATCATTGGACCGTATTTTTTCAAAGATGCTGTTGGACGCAACGTTACGGTGAATGGCGATCGCTATCGTTCAATGCTAACAAACTTTTTGTTGCCAAAAATGCAAGAACTGAACTTGGTTGACATGTGGTTTCAACAAGATGGCGCTACATGCCACCCAGCTCGCGATTCTATGGCCATTTTGAGGGAAAACTTCGGAGAACAATTCATCTCAAGGAATGGACCGGTAAGTTGGCCACCAAGATCATGCGATTTGACGCCTTTAGACTATTTTTTGTGGGGCTACGTCAAGTCTAAAGTCTACACAAATAAGCCAGCAACTATTCCAGCTTTGGAAGACAAAATTTCCGAAGAAATTCGGGCTATTCCGGCCGAAATGCTCGAAAAAGTTACCCAAAATTGGACTTTCCGAATAGACCACCTAAGACGCAGCCGCGGTCAACATTTAAATGAAATTATCTTCAAAAAGTAAATGTCATGGACCAATCTAACGTTTCAAATAAAGAATCGATGAGATTTTGCAAATTTTATGCGTTTTTTTTTTTAAAAAAAGTTCTCAAGCTCTTAAAAAATCACCCGATAGTTCTGCAACTGAAAATTATTTTTCAGAAATATGTGATGGAAAAGTATTTTGACAAAATATGTATATTATGAGAAAAAAATGAGTGTTGAAAAGAAAATTAAACAAAAATTAAGGCATAATTTAATAGAAAATGAAATTTCCGTTGCTATTTATGACTTTCTGCAATCGGCCTGGTATAGATTTTACCAAATTTTGGAGAGTTTGCGGAGAAATTTCCTTCCAAAGGCTTTCGACCTCAGCCAATTTTTTTCGCGCGTTCTTGTCAAGCATGGACTCCTTTTTCGCTTTATATAGGCCCACACATTTTCTATTATGTTTAAGTCGGGGCTTTAAGGTGGCCAATCTAGTGTAATTACACACACTTCCTTTAGAAAATTAGTTATCATCATGGCTTTGTGACAAGGTGCGTTGTCTTGCAGCAAAATGAACGATCAATTTATCGCCAGAACTAAAAGCGTGGTTATTTAAAACATCAAAATATTGTTGTTTCTTCATCATTCCATCGATTGCTACCAAGTCTCCGGTGCCATTAAAGCAAACACATCCCCAAAACATGACGGTGCCACCACAATGAGGTATTCGTTTACACACAGGTGCTACTTTGCTTCGCATTTTCCTAGGGATTCTGCAAAAAGTTTTCTTTTTTGATCCGTGGTACTCAAAACAGCTTTCATCAGTCCACAATACTTTTTCCCAAAATGATGAAGGCTTGTGTAAAAAAGATTTCTTACCGTTTTTTTCTGAAATTTCAATTTCATACTCCTTTTTTATTTTAATTGCTGCAGATTTTGGGTCGTTCAGCACATTTTCTTTAAACTTTCTGACTATTAAACGATCTTCTTTCTTGGAAGTCTTGCGTGGTCGCCCTGATCGTGGAACATTTCGCGTGGATTTGTTTTTTTTTCTGCTTATTTATTTGGTAATAGACGGTTTGACGAGGAACTTTATATAGTTTGCTTAACTTTTCCACCGAAATACCCGCATAATACTTGGCCACCATCTCAATTCTTAAATCTTGACTAACTTCCGACGTTTTACCTATTATTATCAACTAATTGTTTGTAAATGTCGTCGAAGTTAATAAATTTAATTAAAAAGAGATAATATAAATAGGAAATCTCAACTCTGATAGCACGCGACACGAAAGAAACTGCAAAAATTACTATGTCAAAATACTTTTTCCAGTTAGTTATGGCTCAGTGTATTCATTAAAAGGGTACCAAAAAGAATGCATGAGAAACATAAACTATTTCTGGATTTTACCGTTGCTTAGGTACTTTGTTTTTGGTTTTGAGTAGCAAAGGATTATCGGTACATTTTTCAGTTTACCATATCAAGTGGTCTAGCATTACAAATAGTATTGTCAAAATACTTTTTCCGACTATGTAGTTAGCACAAAAAAGATTATAGTGAGCCAACTTTAAAAGATAAACATATGCTGCAGGTGCCTTTTTTAGAAGTATTAAAAGCGAACAATTTAACCATTCCCGCGGCACACCTAGTAGAAGCTCTTAAAAGGGGGAAAACACTTTGAAACATTCTTTATTGGTACTCCGCTTACATTAGTCTTAGCGTTATGTTATAGAATCTGAAAATCTACAATTTTCGAACATATTTTGATAAATGCTTGTATCACGGCTAAAAGAAAAATTAGTTAAGAATAAATAAAATAAGAAGTTATTTAACATTCAATGAACCAAGTTATTCTAAAAAATAAATTAGGAGGCGCAACAGTCCGTCTAGAACTAATCCCTAGTGACTTACGACTCTCAATCCCTCCTGTGTGCGAGTTATGTTGTCTGGAATTGTTATTTATTAATTATTACCAATGAAAATAACTATTAAAAATGATATAAAGAAAAGACTTTGTTTAAGGCGTCTGCCGTTTAAGAAACTTTATTCAGAAGTAAGAAAACGGTTAGCTTAAATTTAGATTGGAAGAAGAGAGAATAAGAAAAGAAGGATAGATATATAGCGAAAAGAAAGAGATACAAAGATACGAATGTATCTGTATCTTAGCAAAGAACACGTGTTGCCAATGTGTTTTAATTGGTAGTAACAACACCCCCTCTCAACACGGGTTACTCATCTTCTTCTTGGATACCAAAACCTTGGATGCATTTGCGATGTGATGGTCCAAATAAGCTCTTGGTAAGGACGTCAGCGATCATTTCAGTAGTTGGTATATATTCGACTTCTATTTCACCTCGCTGGAAAACTTCTCTGATGAAATGGTGTCGAATGTCTATGTGTTTTGTTCTAGAATGGAATATCGGATTTTTCGCCAGCTTTTGAGCACCCTGGCTGTCGCAATAGATGGTTGTAGGTTTGGAATCTTCACGCAGAAAACCAAGATCAGTTAGAAGTCCTCGAAGATAAACGGCTTCCTTTGCTGAATCAGTAAGCGCCATATATTCTGCCTCAGTACTTGATAAGGCGACAGATTTTTGTTTTCTGGACTCCCAGGTTACAGCCGCATTGGCCAGCTTGAAAACGTATCCGGTGTATGACTTGCGGTCCTCGATGTTACCACCCCAATCGGAATCTACGTATCCGATTAATTGTGATAGTCCATCGGATTTTCGATATACAAGAGTATAATTTTGGGTTCCTTTAAGGTATCTAAGCACTCGCTTAGCAGCTTTCCAGTGCTCTTGACCCGGATTGGAATTGTATTGGCTGAGTACACTGACAGTATGTGCGATATCTGGGCGTGTGGAAACAGCTAGGTACATGAGTGAGCCAATTAATGAGGAATATGGTTTATTTTCCATTTCAGACTTTTCTTGGTCAGTCTTTGGTCCCATCTCTTTACTAAGCTTCACGTTTCCATCCAGTGGAGTTGTCATAGCTTTCGATTCGCTCATGCCAAAATTGATTAATACATTTTGAATGTATTTTGATTGGTTCATAGTCACAGTATTTTTTGCTAAATCTTGATTAAATTCAATGCCAAGACAATAATTCAACTTACCAAGATCCTTCATCTTGAAATCAGACGACATATGATTTTTAAGTTCTTCATAGGTCGTTAAGTTGTTTGTTGCAATGATGAGGTCGTCCGCATAGATAACCACGACCATATAAGTTTCTTCAGTCTCAAGTAGGAATATACATTTTTCGGTGTTCATCGGTTTCAGCCCAAGATCTAGAAGTTTTTGCTCGAGCTTGATATACCACATTCTGCCAGATTGCTTTAACCCATACAAAGCTTTCTTTAGGGAGCAAACAAGATGTTCTTCGCCTGACTTCACAAATCCCTCAGCTTGTTCCATGAATATTTCTTCTTCGATGTCACCGTTGATGTAGGCCATCTCAACATCTAGTTGAAAAAGTTGAAGATCGAACTCAGCTGCGAGTGCCATTACGATACGAATTGAGCTTTGTCTAGCTACCGGTGCGAAAGTTTCTTGGAAGTCAACCCCAGGCTGTTGGGAACAACCTTTAGCAACTAATCGCGCTTTGTGTCTCTCAACACTACCATCAGAATTAAATTTAGTTCTCAACACCCACCTGCAGCCAATGACCTTTTTGTTCTTCGGACGTTCAACGAGTTTCCAAGCCCCAATGTCTCGAAGGGCATTGAACTCTAACTCCATTGCAGCTCTCCATTCGACGGCGCTTGAACTATCCATGGCTTCTTTTACTGTTGGGTTGATCTGGATGTTAACTATATTTGCTTCTTCTGCGACTTCAGCTTCATTTTTAAGTTTTCTTTGCAGCATGCTGAATAACTTTCGCGGTCTGCCTCTTCTGCCAGTTCTTTCAATTGTTGGTCTTCCAGGCCCCCTCTTAAGAGGAGTGCCGTCAGGATCATTACTTAGATTTTCACACTCAGCTTCTTCTTTGTGTTGATTTTTGGATTTAACAATAATTTGTTCATCGACTTTGCTGTCAATCTCGATTTCGTCAGTTTGTTTTTTGAAATTTTTGTCTTTAGTATCTGCCGGATTTGTTGTTATTTCAAAATCAAAAAATTCTTGTTTAGGTTTCACGGTTTCAATACACTTCGACTGTTCGATGAATTTGACGTCTCTGCTCACAATTATTCTTCTTGAAGCTAGATCCCAAAGACGGTAAGCCTTTGATGTTGTTGAATAACCGACGAACATGCATTCAGTTGACCTGGGTTCAAATTTGCCTTTACCTGGTTTCTTGTTAAGTGCAAATGCCTTACAGCCAAATGTCTTAAAATGCGAAATGTCTGGCTTGTGACCATACCTGACTTCAAACGGCGTCATGTTGTTAGGTGACTTTGTTGGACATCGATTTCTTATGTACGCAGCAGTTGCAATGGCTTCGCCCCAAAAGCTAGGAGGGACGTTCGATTGAAGCAGCATAAATCTGGCCATTTCAACCAGCGTTCTATTCATCCTCTCGGCGCAGCCGTTTTGCTGAGGTGTATACGCTACTGTATGCTCTCTTCTGATACCTGCTTGCACAATTAACTTGGTGAAATCTTGTCCACAATACTCCATGCCGTTGTCAGTTCGTAATGTTTTTATTTTAAAGTCGGTTTGGTTTTCGATTAAATTTTTGTAATTTATGAAAGAGTCTTTAACATCGCTTTTTGCTTTCAGAAAATATACGTCTACATATCTGGACTTGTCATCAATAAATGTTGCGAAGAAAGAAGCACCACCAATTGTTTTCGATCTCATTGGCCCACACACGTCGGAATTTACTATCTCGAGTAAATTTGTTGTTTTTGTCAACGACTCTTTGGGAAATGGTTCCGCTCTCTGCTTACCTCGTATGCACACTTCGCATATTGATAAATGCTGAGAAGCCAAATTCGGGATTCCATTAACCATTCTTTGTGAGACAACCTTCTTGAGATCACTTTCGTTGAGATGTCCATAACGCTGATGCCATTCTTGCAGTTGATTTGGTTTGTCGCTTACAGCTGATGTTGATTCTGTACTGGCTTCGAGAAAGTAAAGATCTCCTTTCCTGGATGCGATTAAACTCAGCTCGTTCTTATTATTTTTGAAAATCACATTGTTTTCATTAAATTGGATCTTGTATCCATTCGAGACTGCTTTGGAAATAGACAAAAGATTTGTCTTTAGTTCTGGAACGTATAAGACGTTATTCAACCTTATGGTTTTTATGTTGTTTCCTATATTGACGTCTAAAAGAACTTCGCCCTTTCCAAGAACATCAGTAGTCTTGTCAACAGCAAGTCTAACGCTTTGATTTTCAACTTTAGTTAGATTTATGAATTTTGTTTTGTCATTGCACATGTGGGATGTCGCCCCACTATCTATACACCAGTCAACGATAGAATTGAGACCAGCCTGAAGAGCGATGCCACAAGTGTCTGAATCTGGAAAACTATTTCTGTAGGCAACAGCTGCAAATGCATCTTCAGCGTTTGACACACTCTGCTTGGAAATTTTGTTTTTGCCCCCATTCTTACTCCAACAATCTGCTGCTTTATGGCCAGCCTTTTTGCAAAAATTGCATTTATACAACTTCTTTGTTGTTCGTTTTTACGTTGGAAAAATTTATTTTGCTTTCCAGACTTTGCATAAAAAGCATCTGCTTCTTGCTGTTGCTGTCTCGCTTGGGTATTTTTTTTCTTTTCGTGCATTCGATTCTTCTAGCAGTTTAATTTTCAATGCTTCAGGTGTTGGCAAATCATCTCTTGCCTCTATTGCACATCTGAAGTTTTCGTACGACTCTGGTATGCTATAAAGCAATAAGATCGTCAGCAAATCTTCAGCTATACCAATTTCCATCTCTGCTAGCTTGTCTATTGTGCCGAAAAAATTGTTTAAATGGTCCATCATGCTCTCACCATCTCGCATTTTTGCGAAAAGCAATTGCTTGAGCAAGGTGGCTTTTCGAGCAGGACCTTTTGAGTGGTAAACTTGCTCTAGTTTCGTCCATACATCATTTGATGTGCAGCAATGCTTGATGTGGCACAACTCAGACGGCGACATAGACAAAATAATGTCTGCCCTTGCTTTCTGATCGGCCACCACCCATGCATTTATTTCATTTGCATTGCTTACTACGCCTGCAGCTATTACGACCTCGGCTGGTTTTTGGTTTGAGCCGTTTACGTAATCCCAATGGTCATTTTTAATCAAAATCGCACACATTTGGAGTTTCCATGTGTCGAAATTATCCTTTTGCAACTTTTCTATGTGAGCAATGGTTCCTGCCATTTTGATGATTTTGTTTTTAGATTTACGTAGAAGCAAACAACAAACAAATGCGTAATTACTGATCTCAAATCAAACTCACTTTACAGATAATTAATTATTAACGCAGTGAGGGTCTGGGCCCATAACCTGTTATTTATTAATTATTACCAATGAAAATAACTATTAAAAATGATATAAAGAAAAGACTTTGTTTAAGGCGTCTGCCGTTTAAGAAACTTTATTCAGAAGTAAGAAAACGGTTAGTTTAAATTTAGATTGGAAGAAGAGAGAATAAGAAAAGAAGGATAGATATATAGCGAAAAGAAAGAGATACAAAGATACGAATGTATCTGTATCTTAGCAAAGAACACGTGTTGCCAATGTGTTTTAATTGGTAGTAACAACAGGAATGGAGGGGACCTACACTTTTAAGCCAAATCCAAACAGCTAATTTGAGAACGCACTTTTCATGACAAGAATTACTCTTGAAGAATTAGTCAATTCCTCGGAAGAGGCAGTACCTGTGAAAAACAGTTTAGATGACACAGACAGGGATCGAACCCAAGACCTCTAGCATGACAGTCCAACGAACTAACCATCATACAACTCGTACTGCCAAGTTATCTACTTTTGTTAAAAAAAAAATAACGGTCCGAAATGGACTACAATAAATACAAATATTTGTTTAGCTTTTTTTAGATTTTATAAATATCAATTTTAGTATTTTTTTTTTTTTTTCAATTCAATTCTTTTATTGAGGCTTTTGAAACACAATTTTCTCTTATGTATATAAACATATAAATGAATTAATAATTATGAAGTCGGCTTGTAAATATGCCAGACAAAGCAAATAAAGAAATATTTTGTATATAATATTTAAACAATTAATTAAATGTTACTTAAGTGTAAAGCAAGTTGTGGAGTACGCTTGGTCCCGGCGTACGTTATAAATTACAGTAACGAGATAAATATAACTACATACGCAGGACCTGAAAGATATTGACATTTTAGAAAATTTCAGGTGGTACCTTGACCAAAACTTAAGTAATATTGATTTTGAATGCAATTTTACTGTCAAATCGCATGATCTTGGTGGCCAATTGAAATTATGTGGCAATCAAATCATAATAATGGATCGTTCTGTGTAGTAGGAACTGCATATCGCCCAAGTCACCATCTTTAATCGCTTACCAAAAAAATATCGAAAAATGGATTACTTCGGGTCATTGATAAAACTTGTAGTTGCATTCGAAATATTTTCGAATGAGCTTTCCTTAAGATATTATGGGTTGGGTTCAATATCCCGGTTTTTATATTCCCGTTTCATAAAATCCCGGTTTTAAAATCCCGTTTTTATAATCCCCATTTTTTATAATCCCGCTTTTTGTAATCCCGTTTTTTATAATACGGTTTTTTATTATCCCGATTTTGCAATCAAAACTGGTGGTTTAATTTTAAAAAATCGCACGATTTTTTTTTAAATTAAAGAAAAAAAACGGGATTGTCGGGACTTGACGGGATTTAAAAAAAAGGGATTTTGAATAAGCGGGATTTCAAAAAATCGATATTTTAGAAGACGGGATTATAAAACTTTTTTTTCGGGATATTTTAAAAACGGAATTTTAAAAAGCGGGATTCCGATACGCTCTCCGATATTATGCATTCGTATGGCTTTATAACTCATTACTTCACTATTTAAGCGATAATCATAATCATAAGCGATCTATTAGCGTAACTAATAATATGACACTTCAAATGACAGCTGAGTTTGACAGGTGTCAAATACCATCGCTATAAACTTGAAACCACGAAATGGTTGATTCTTTTTTATCAGAAGAGCATAATTAACAACAACAATATGCGAGTACGTACTTAGTACTAGCATAGAAACTGCATCATAAAAATGTTAACCGTCTGTGGATGGATATACCAATAATAATTTATAATCTATTCGAATTTTTTTTAACAGAAGCTTTCAATAACCTATAGCAAAGACATAGGCCTCAGGCAAACTTAATACACATAGCAAAATGTCTTATTTCCTCTATATCATACATAAAAGTGTATTTTATATCTCTAAAGATATCGCACCTCAAATGACACGGATACTTAGTTCCCGGAACCGCAACAGTACCAACAAAATAATGTAGCCACCTTCTATACCTTAAGTATATACAAATCCCTACCTATAATAAAGTACAACAACAGTATACACAATGGATTCCTTATAAAGTACGACAACGATGTTGACGAAGTTGACGACTACCACTAGGTCTACGTCTACGAGACTAGTTATATGACTCTCTGCTGGTTAATAATGTCACTCGTTTTATATTCGTTCCTGTTTTTCTCTCATTTTATAACAACAACAAAACTCATAATAATTATCTTTATCCATCCACAACGAAATGTAACCCCGGCATAACCCACTAAAAGCACTAACTCGACACAAAAGACCAAAGACCCAAGACCACCATTGCAGCTTTGAACTGAGCTATCAACCTGCAGCAAATAAAAATAAAGGTGCTTTAGCCGCAGATAAAACTAGATACCTAGAATTTGCCGCATACTCTCGAACCCACTTCGTAAGTTCATTCGAGACACCACCCTCATTCCGCTTTCCGTCATACAATATACAATATAGTATACTCGTACGTAGGTATACTATGTACCTATAGCGTTCCGTAAACCACATCATCATTACCGCCTTCTTTATGTCCCTGTATCTTTTTCTCTTCTAAAATATGTTTTATTTTCTATAGGTATAAATCTCATCTGATGATGATGACGATGATGAGAGGGGTCCAAGGGGAGTATGACAGAAGGAGGAGGTTAGTTCTGGTAGTGCTACAACAACCTACAAGTAGTCTTTAGGTGAAAAATATTATGTTGTCTACTAATGGCACGGCTGGCGCGGCGCGGCGGCGCGCTGGGCGGCGGCAGTGGTGCTTGTTTTTGCCTTTCAAACACAAATTTATTTTATTTGATTTTATTGTGTAATAATAGATTTTTATTTTGTGTATTTCTTTTTGTTGTTTTATTGGCTTAAATGAACAAGTAGTAAAATTGACAAAAATATTAAAACAACAAATTAACGACCCAACAAATTAGCGTGTCAATTTGAAAAATTTTATTTTAATATTTGTTGGTTCTACTTTTATTTCACTAAGCTAAATATTATAATTGCGAACTATAAAAGAAAAATGTGCTTCTGTGTTTTCGATTAATGGAAATTGATTTCTCATTTTTATAATAATAAGATCCAACGGTGAATAAATTTGTTGAAATGTTTAGAATAAAATAATTTTAATATACATATAAGTAGGAAACAATAGTCCCGAAAAATATAAAAAAGGCAACGACCGATACGTGTTCGTTAAAAATCAGGTAAACATTTTTTTTGACAGTTCATACCCTTAGTTAAGTGAGAAAATGTAAATTTAACTTATTTTAGGATGTTTAAAATTGTAAGCAAATAGTTCCATTCACACAAGGATTGAATATTTTTGTACATATGGGTGATTATACAAAAGTTGGGTAACTTTTGAGGATATTTTGTTTACGATAGTTTTTAAATCAAACTTCTATAAATTCGGGTGTATATGATAGCTAATCTAATTAATATATTGTTCCCAATCGGGCCAGTCACTTTTTTGAGTAGGTACATTGTAAGATATTTAAAAATTTCAGAATTTGACTGCCAGAGGACTGACGAGTATACACAGTTTAATGAAGTTTAATACAAATTAGTAAAAATCTCTTAGGATTTAATAATGATCACTTAAAATCACTTAGTAACAATTAAAAATAATTATTAATATGTAATACTAGGAGAAAATATTACATCAGTTTTCAAAACAGACTTTTGACATTTGACGTAACGTTATTCACTTATCTTTTACTACTTTCACATAGTTTTACTAAATATTTCAAAGTAATCAACAAACAATATAAACAAAATCTAACAATATTCATCTTAAAAGTACTCATGATCAAGAAATGAAGAACAATAACAATTTACCTGACACAGAACTGACGCCATAGGACTGACGAAAAAGACGAACTTTGAGATTATAATCTGGACTAATGTTTTTTTTTTGTAATTTCAAAGATCAACAAACTACATTTTAACAAATCAAAGTCAAATACGAATAAACAAAAATAAACTTTAGATTAACAAAAAAATAACGACTCACCATAAAACTGACATGTTGACTGGCTTAGCACGTGTACAGACAACAAACATAACCCAAACTCTTTTACAGATATGATGGCCGTCAAATTGTGCAACCCGCAACTAACTTAATTACCAACATTAAAATTCAAAGTGGGATTTGACAGTGAGTCGGCGATATTTCGCACGAATTTCAAATTTAAATAACACACAAGGGACTGACGAATGAAACTGAACACAAATTTTCTTATTTTTTTAAATAAAGTGGAGAACACTGAATTATGAAAGTTGTAGTATATATTAAACTATATACATCGCAGATTGTATTAAATTAAAATCAATGATAATGTTTAATAGACAGTCACTTAATGGTTGGTTTTCAGGTGTGTGACATGCCAGAGGACTGACGTTTTAAGAACTAATTGTGTTTTTTTAATAACTTGTATTCAAAATAAAGAACTGAAATTGGGTGACGAAATAAAGGTCTTTCCATTGTTTTAAAATAAATTGTAATCCCAATAAAATATAATCAGACTCTGTATACATATATGGGTTGATGACATCGAGTTACCCAACTTTTGTATAATCACCCATATATTTTAATAGAAAATTTTCTTCATTGAACTGTCATACTCTTTTTCTTGTCTATGTGTATACTGAAATTATCTCGTTTACAAATGTCAAATATTTATGACGTACAACTCCATCTCGTAAATACTCGGTGAACATTTTTTGCATGGCCAATCAGTTATCTTTTAAATAAGAACTGATCCATTTTCCAGGATCGATAAAGTGTAACACACTTTAGATAAGTTAAATACGATTACACAATCAACGTAACTTAACGAAGGCACGCCATCCATATACTGTCAACGTGAACCGCATTTTTAGACGTGTGGTATTCATGAATGAATTTAACGCTTATAATTTAATGTTATTGCCAAGAATTTAGCTTTATTATAAAGATAACGATTTGAAGTTATGTTTTAAAAAATGATTTCTTTCAAGTGACTACCGCGGCTGCATTAAATAAATTTCAGCCGAAAAGATCAATATTCAACCACTGTTTGTTTTATGGGACCACTTAGGGGTCGTATGTACAGTGATGGACAAGAGTTTAGCACACTTATTTGATAAAATAAAAAATCTTGTTTTTAAAAGTTTTTGTTGCATTGAAAGCTGCAAGTTTATTTTATTTATATGCAATATGGTGGGATATATGTTTTTACCATGTTTTTTAGAAAATTGTAAAAGTTATACCTGTAAAAAAGGAATTGAAAAATTTGTTAAAACAACTTCTTTTACCTGAACATTTGTTTAGCACACTTTAAGTTATAGATGGATAACTTTTAATGTATGCAACTTACCATTATGGAGGATTCAGAATTTGGTAGAGAATCCTTTGTTTTTTATGACTGCACTGATTGTTCTAGACAAACTTTCAACCAAAGCCACACATCGTTGTCTTGGAATGCCATACCATGCATCTTGAATTAACTAAAAATTCTTGCAAATTTTGTTGGCTTTCTTTTTTGAAATTTGATGTTCCAAATCATTCCACAAATTTTCAATCGGGTTAAGATCTGGAGATTGCGCTGGCCACTTTAGAAAGTTAATTTTATTGACCTCTCAGTAATTCTTCACAAGTTGTGATGTGTGCTTAGGGTCATTATCATGCATAAATCTCCGTAGAAGTGGTAAATTTTCTTCTGAAAATGGAATCATATGGTGTACCAGGTTACTTTTGTACACATGTTGGTCCATTTTCGTGTCAATTTTTACTATAGGACCAACACCGTGCCAGGAAAATGCAGCCCAGACCATAGCAATCCCACCGCCATGTTTGACTGTTTTAACAGTATATCGACAAAATTTGGATTCATCGCTCCAAAGCACGGATGACACTGGAGCTCTGAAACGGATCCTTGGCTGACAAACAATAAATTACTTTGTCTTCTTTTGGTGTGGTCTTCCTTTTACGAGGACATTGCTTCATGTTTTGAATGGTTAAAAATTCTTCAAAATGCCGAAGCGCGTTGCAAACCATTTTTCTGGAGCACTCCAACAGCTTGGATATGTCAGAAACTGTCCTTTCCTTGTCTTTCACTTGCAAAATTATTTTTCGTTTATCTTCTGAGCACCATTGTCCTTTTGCCATGACTATTTAAGTACATTTTGATTTATTTAATAAGTTGATATTAGCAAATACCGGATTACCTCGAAAAGTGCGCTTTTGTTACTCTAAACGGATTAGAAAGTGTATTAAGACTTAAATGTCCTAAATTTATGTCCAACTAAAAATAGTTTGAATTACAAACTTATGCAGTTTTCTCCAAACGCAAACAAATTTATTTATTTAGAGTAACAATTTTTAGTTTTTAATATGGTTGTCAATAACTACATGAAATTAAAAGTTGCTTAGAACAAAACTTATACAAGTTAAATAACGATATTTCTTATTTTCTTCAAGTGTGCTAAATTTTTGTCCACCACTGTATGTCAGCACTAGCGTGCCGAATATTCTCTTCCATGACGTCCATTATCTCGGGCTTACCTGCGTAGACAAGTGACTTCACATAACCCAGCTTTTGGTTAAGTGCACCTCATAGAAGTGAAACAAAATTTAGTTCACTAAAGAACGAAAAAAGAGAAATAGTGAATTATGGCTCAATTCTGATTTCTTTCTAATATGAAGGCTCTTTAAAGCACTATTCACATGAGCACGACCAACGACCAACGAATGGACGAATATTCGTCGATTTTGACATTTCTTTCACATGAGAGTTTTTAATTCGTCGCGAATGAAGTTTGACATTCACCACCGAAACCAAAACAAGAATAATTTTTTTAGGTTAAATACGCGCGATTTTTTTATTCGTTGCGAGTGTGGATAATGTGGAACGCGAATAAAGTTTGACAGTTCGTATCAACTATAATTTTTTTCGCGACGAATAAATTTGTTTTCTTAAATTTATTAATATACGATATTGAAAAGTAAAAGTATGCATCATAAATCAAATAGAAACTATATTGCTATCGTTTTGTTAAGAATTTGTATGGAAATATGTCTTGAAACGTATATAAACTTACATTTTGTAATTCATTCGTCGCTCGTTCGTTGGTCGCGCTCATGTGAATGCTGCTTAAAACCAATAACAGATGAACTAATCTAGTGTTTTGTGATGTTGTATGGATATAATATTTAATGTCAAGTCAACAAAGATATATGTATTTCAAATATTCTTAATGAATCAGCTAGAAAATTATTACTGAGGACACTATACATATCAGATATTGCTTCAAAAAGACAGAATTTTACATTTTTCTTGCTTTTTTTTAATTGACAAGCAATCAACTGTCAAATACTGTCAAAAAATGTATTCCATGTCATGAATAATAAATAAAATTCGTCGAGAGTAAATCTGTCAAGTGAACTGCATTATCAATCATCGAACCACCTTACCATTTGATTTAAACTTAAAAGTGTGTACAATTTGATTGTTTTTAATGGGGTTTTTGTTTTGTTTTTTTGTCAAGGTTAATTCGTGTACGTGTTAACGATTGAGGTAGAGCTGTCAAATTTCCAGCTATAAACATTCTTTAAATTCTATATGAACTTGACAAGAAAAAATGAAACAAAATTTGAAACTTCTTTTCAAAATTACAATTATTCTTATGTTTTCTTTATTTGTATTATAAAATATAATGTTTAATAAAGGAATTCTCAATGCTGGCTCTTGGCACTTATACCTGTGCTTCCACTACAGTTGATAAATCGCTTAAATTTGTTTCCATATATTGTTAAATTCGTTTGTTTTATATTTGTTTAGTAGCAAACTTTTCTTCTTCTTTTCGACCGAAATAAATTATAAACAAAAAGAAAAGCTTTTATTTGTTAGGCTGACAGATGAAAATTGTATTGGTTTTAGTGCAAAGAGTGGTTAATCTGCCTTAAAATGCAGATCTACAGATTTTATCTTAATTAAAAATAAATCAAGATAATTTTACCACGGATTGCAAAAACACGGGACATTTTTTTTTACAGATCTTTATCAAAAACTAGCCGACCCGACCACGTGTAGCTGTGGAACGTTTTTTTGTTATATTGTTGTAAACTATTAAAGGGGAACGATAGGAGAACATCAGACATGGGTACCACCATGCTTATTTATGTATACATATTTGCCATATGTAAAAAAAACATGGCCACCTTCATGACTGATTTTTAAATACCATTACCCCTTATTACAATAAAATTATTGTTTACAAACAAAGATGGAAACTTTAAAGCTGGTATAAAAATGTACTGGTTTGGGATTGGAAAGTAAAGGACTTTGAACACAATTGATACAAATTTTCGTACAGTTGATGTAAAGCAAAAATCAATACAAAAGAATTGTATTGTATAATAAATGTATTTTTATTTGTATTCAAGTTTTTAACAAATGATTACAAAGGTTTTAGTTCATCTGACAGTTAAACTTATAAATTAGATAGGTAGGGCGGATAGTTTAAAATCTTCCAACAATATTTATTACTTTGAATTATAAATACTTTTGAGTTCAATTTAATGTAGCACTAATCAGTGCACAATATTTTTGGCTAACCTGTCCTTCGGTAACACAAATACATAGGTACGACGGTTTTCTTACACGGGATCATGCAACATATAGCTGCTTATGAGAAAAACATGGATTTTCCAAATCTAAACCACAAATGGACATTGTTGATACTTATTTATAGAAATGTTAAAGTCTAAACGAATTTATAACCTTTTGAAAATATGGTAGAATCTGACTGTATCATTGGACTACGTGGCAACAGGACCACTTTTCCTGTAAACTTTCCAGTTAAAATGGTTGCTTCAAGAATATTTCCGGTGATCTTTTTGATGACTAAATGTGTATCGTTGCATAATTAAGGTGGATTCAAATTACGCAGGAGAATAAAAGGATCCCAGGTATGTCTACTCTGTATATCCATTAACAACAGTGTCGATTGATTTAAAAGACATCAGATCGTCTGGTAACAATTGTTGTACCTGGAAGTTAATTTCGTCAACATTAACATTTTTGGCTGCCAAAATAGCCCGATGACTGAGCCCGTTATGATTCAAGTAATTACTCTGTATATCCGGAAATATATACTTTGAATCAATTAATTTTTTTTTCTGAAGAACAGTGCAGAAATTGTCTGGCAATTCAATGCATTGCGTATTTGGTTGCAGTTCTAATGTTACCATACCCAATATCTAGTAATTGTTCGAAAATCACTAACACCAAAAATTGCAAAAGTAAAATTCACTTATATGAAACGTTTTGGAAGTTTGACATAGCGCCATCTATTGAATACTAACTCAATCCAGTCAACAGATGTTGCCATTTTTTATAATCGTTTAAAGCTAACAGATAATTGTGACTGTCAAATAATAGACAAATAATTTACAATACAATAATACTGCGATCATAAATTGAGATGGACGTCCATTACATAGCTGTCATTTGCGTTTTGTTATTCCAAGTCTAATTCTTTTTTGTTATACCACGTTTTATAGTGACTGACGTTTTATGTCAAGTCACACGGGAACGCTGTCAAATGGGATAAAAAGTATCCTATGTCCGTCTCCTGGCCCTAAGCTACCTACCTACCAATTTTCAGCCATATCGGTACATCCGTTCTTGAGTTATAAATAGTGTAACTAACACGACTTTTTTTTATATATATAGATAAATTGATTTATTGTATTTTACCCATGGAAACCCCCATAAGAAAAGGAAAGATTTTGCAGGTTTATTACTCAATTTAATGATTAAATTAAATTAAAAATTATATTTTAATACATTTCAAAAATGGCACCGAAGTAAATCCAGCATAAGTTTTTCTTTAAATCCATTTTTAAAGTTTTGTAATTCATGAACCGTTGTTATTGCAATGGGACCTATTTTGACAGCTTTGTGGGTTAAGGTGCAAACTTAAGAAACTTCAAGTTATTGAAAGTTTTTTTTTTTTTTCAAGTTTAAGAAAAACGCAAAATTAAGGATTTAATCATTTCTTAAGTGCGACACTTAAAAGTTCTAATTATTATCTCCTACACATTTCATTCTTTTCCTTTTTCCCTCACATTTGTCATCATGGGTACTTGAAACTTCTAGGGTTATAAATCCCGTCTTAGAAAGAAAAATATGTACCATTAAATCTATTTAACACAAAAACTTAAACAAACACATCCGCCTTAACGTCCCTACCCTTGCCAAGACTTCAAATTGATTAACTTTTACTTTAGCTTAGAAGTTGTGTGAATATATTGCTGATGATGTGTCTAAAAGTATTCTAAAAATTTCACAAATTCTCCTAAGGGGAATGCCTGAGGCTATGTTAACTGTCTTCATAAAATGTTTTATGAATCCATTCACAAAACTCTTTCTAGAATTCTTTTTAAAAATTTCAATGTACACAATATTTATAGATAATTATTTTTTTGTTGGTGTTTTTAAAAAAGTAATACCAATAAAACAGGAAAAGGAAAATATTTAGGGCATGAAGCGAATAAAAACATAAAATACTCATTTTGGTATGATTAATTGTCTTGACCGCTTTCGTGGTCGTGGTCAAATTTTATGAGAGATACGAGTATCGTTTATAATGAAATATAAGTCCATACAAGGAAGCAAGAAGCTGATAGAATAAGTAAGTTAAGTGGTGCTGTGGGTTGGGGAATGGGGAATTTCGACTTATAAATTTTGTCTTTACCAGTACATTCCTCCTATGTTATATCTAGAGCCTTTTTGTGTTTTTCTTTTTCTTGTGTAACTTAACACTTTCATTCAACTTTTCTTCTGAATTCCACTCCATCATCATCGGTGTTAAAATAGTGAAAAATAAAAACAAAGCAAAACTATCTATGGATATATACATACATATGTATATTAGGTATAGACATATACATACATACCTACATACTTTTGTTTTCATTAACAATGATCGGCTAGGTCAAGTCAAAACCACATTTATTATTATGTAGGTAAAGTGCTTCGAGCTATTTTGCTCAATTTATCCGACACAGTTTTTGGGGTTTTTGGTATAACTTACCTTACTACAATATGGTGTATCAGAGTAGGTTAGGAATCTCAAATGTCACAAGGAAAGGTCATGACTTTCACTTTTCAACATTCTTTTGTTCGTAAACTTATTTTTAAAGAGAAAAATAAAAACTCTTAAGAAAATAATTTAAGCAGGAAATCGAAAATAAATTACATAAGTTTTATTTTATTTTCGATAAATTTTATTCTCACGCAACGTTGTAACGTTTATAATTTTTATAAAATATGTATTTGTTATTTGTGCGGGTGTCTTTTTGAAGGTATTTTGTAGTGGAATTTAATCGTAACTCAGTTACGAGATTCCAGGAACTTTACCATTCGCTGATGGTTTAAATTAGCATACTTTCAAGCTTGAAGCGAAATTTCTTGGCTGTTAAGAGGGACCAGGTACTACCAATTCTACCATTAAGCATTTTACCAATCTGTCACTGTCAAAAGTGAAAAATTTCACATTAGTGAACTAACATATTTTGATACAATCAAATGCATGAATTAATAAGGGTGTGTTTGTAAACTAATAGTCCAGGAGACGTCGCGCCGTCAAAGTACCTACCTCATCGAGTCAATGGAGAATTTAGTCATTAACGAATGGTAAATGACACGAAGATTACAAAACAGCTGCAGCGCGCTGGTCGGACAGACTTTTTTCGGGCCTTTTGGCCGCAAAATGATAACTTCCGGTTGCGTTTTTTGGTGTTGGGGTATACCCTCAGGTCAATGGAAAATTTAAATAGTAGTTGGTTGAGATCTGGTGGTAGATTTAAAATCATTTGGTCGGACAGACACAATCCGGGGCCAACCCTTTGTCTGACCATCTCAAAAAACGGTATTTTTGCTGTTGACCTACCTCATCGGGTCAATGGACAAATAGGGTATCAAATGAAAGCTTGGACCGTCTACTTTAAGAATCTACTGGTCGGACAAACTTTTCATGGGCCAAACATACGTCCGACCGCTTTTTCCCCAAAAAAAATGCTTTCATCTTTTTTCAACTCAATATCAAACATTTTTAAGTAATAATAAATATAAAATTTGTATCAGATAAAAGTTACCATTGTCACTCAAATAAATTATATAAAAAAGTTTAAAAAAAAAAAATACAAAAATCTATAAAAAAGAGGTTATCATTTTTTTTTGTTAAATGCTGTGTAATGTTTAACGTCAAATATTAAATATGAAAAAATGCTTTTTGAGCTTACAAAAATAACAAAAGTGACATTTTTGTTATTTTAATTAGCCATAGATTAAACATAAAGAAGAATACGATGTTATTTTAGAAGAGATATCACTAACTACGGTAATAGCTGAGAATTCACGATAATAAAATTATTAATTAATTTTTACAACACTCGATTCCAAAAATAAACAATTTCGCAGTCGCCAGATTTTAAAAGTCAAAATGACGTCTGGTAAAGTTTACCATACAAATTTGTAAAATATTATCTACCAATATCCTTGGAGAATTTTAATAAAATTGTAGAAATCATTTTTAATAGAAAATTTGACAGTTCATTTACCATTATGGTAAACTTATCGAAACTGCGTTATTGCGTAAATACACTTAGTATTTAGAAGTTTTAACGAAAAACAAAGGAACAATCATTGGAATCGGAAAATTTGCAAATACGTATGAATTTTTAAAAATGTATTATTCTTTACGTGGAATGCAATACGAAAGAATTTAGTCTTAAATTGCAAAAAAATTGCACATTTGAGATTAAGTAAACGAACTGTAAAAAGGAAAGAATATTGTGAATGTTATCAAAAATGTTGAATATGAATAGCTGACCTAAAGTTATGCCGAGATGACAACCGAAAAATAAAAACAAACAGAACTGAAAAGTCGGTTATTGCGTTAGTACTGTTTACTGTCTGATAGAAATATATCATACAATAAGAACATTTAACGACTACATGGACATTTATGTCATTGAGTTGCGTAGTTGCGGACTTTGTCTACCTTGGCAGAGCCATAAATTCAGACAACGAAACCAGGCTAAGGTGATTGTTGATAAATGTCAATCAAAATAATCGAATTTGATCTACATATGTAAGGTGATAGTCAAATTGATACCTAAAAAGCTGTCACTAGAAAACTTTGATAGTCTGTTTCCTACAAATACATACATACAGATGTCGTTTCTGAAGAGAGCTACCAGACGCTTAAAAAAAAACGAATGGAAAATTTTGTCAGTTTTAGGTACAAAAACACATTATTGTGACGGACAAAGCTTAAGACCTTTGAAAAAACACAAGAAAAGTAAGAATTTTATTAAAACACAGCCAATTTAATACTTTTATTTAGATATTTTATAGGAATTATTTTAAAAATTCACCATACCAACAATGAATTGTGACAATTCTAATCTGAAATTGTTCAATCGAATTCAATTGAGTTGAATCATCGTACACAGACGGAATGAAAATGATGTCAAATTTGACCATACAACATATGATAGTCAATTATCACCTTAGCCGATTCCACCCCAGCGCTGAATTCGAACGAAGAATAATTCTTGCAAATCGCTGCTTCTTTGGACTTAGAGTAAAGTCATCCTTTATGACACACTCATCTCATTTAATTTGCTGAGGCTTGGTTGGACCTTGTCAAGGCAAGATGAGAACGTCTTAGGATGCTGCGAGAGAACAATCTTTTTATTTTTGGTCCCATCTGCATAGATAGATAGTAGAGGAAAAGATACATACAACGACAAACAGAACGGGTACTGATCAAGTCAAAAGAATAAAAGTCCAACGAATTAGATGGCAGGTTCATGTAAAGCGAATGCCGTGCGAAACTGTCAAGGCCCAGGTACTTCCCGGATTGTAGCCCCGTCTAAAGTAAGTATATTATACAACTTAACTTTAAACTTACTGGCTGAACACAATGGATACTTAGCTGCAATTGTTACGAACACAACGCAACACCCTTTTTCGTGCAGCAATTTTGACATTTCAAAATTAATGGAGAAATATGGTATCTGTCAGTGCTTTATCGAATGTTTATTGAGATTTCGTTGAATAACAGTAGATGAAAGTTATGAGAGAGAAACCAGCCTCGGATAATGAACCCCCTCTTATGGTAACCAGACCCGGAACGACAACGGACTACGCATTGAGAGTTTGTACCTGGAATGTAAGAACCCTCTACACTCCAGGTGCAACTCAGAAACTTGAATCTGTCCTCTCGCAGTATAAGGCAGATATTACTGCGATCCAGGAAATACGATGGATAGGATCAGGGACAATGAAGAGAAAGAATTGCGACATTTATTATAGCTGTCATCAGAGATTGCATTTATTTGGATGCGGATTCGTCGTGGAAAATCGGCTTAGATCGAAAGTCGTGGATTTCAAGTCAATAAGTGATCGCCTGGCTGTGATCCGCATCAAGGCCACATTACAGAACATCAGTATAATATGTGCAAACGTCCCTACCGATGATGCTGAGGAGTCTAGCAAGGAGGATTTCTACGACCCCCTGGATAGAGCCTACGGAGCCTGTCCAGAGTACGACGTCAAAATCGTACTCGGAGACTTCAATGCAAAAATCGGGAAGGAAAACATCTTTGGCGGATTAGTTGGAAAGCACAGCCTCCAAGAAGAAACAACACATAACGTCTTCCGACTAATCGACTTTGCTGCAGCTCGTAATACGGTGATAAGTAGCACTAGGTTTGCAAGACGGAAGATCTACACAGCAACCTGGCGATCTCCGGATGGTCGAACCACCAACCAAATCGACCATGTGCTAATCGGCGCAAGGCATGCATCCAACATCCTGAACGTGCCCACTTTCCGAGAAGCAAATGTCGACTCTGACCACTTTCTGGTAGTTGCTAAGTTTAGAGCTCGAATATCAAACGACAGAAAAACACGTGCGGCCCAAAGAAAGAAGTTCAACATCGGTTGCCTTTGCCTTAGTACATTGGAGAATGCCAGAGACTACAGTGAGCGCCTGAGCGGGCGACTTTCCTCCGCCAACCTCCCAAATACTACAGACGTCAACACATTGTGGAATTAATATCGCGAAATAATAAAAAATGTAGCCGAAACCACCATAGGTTACCAACCACCCGCGAAAAAGAACCCGTGGTATGATGATGAGTGCGTGATATTGAAAAGAGAGACGGAAAATGCACGTGCGCAGTCGCTGCAACGGAAAACAAGACCAGCAAGGGAAGAGTACCGCACGAATGAGAGAAATGAAAAAAGACCCTGCGAAGGAAGAAAAGAGCATCCGCAGTTTTTCAGCTCAAAGATCTAGAGGAGTCTCGGGCCAAGAACAACACCCGACGTTTCTTTAAAGGGTCGAAGCAATTAGCTTCTGGTTTCAGAACCAGGACACAAGCTCTTCGAAACAGTGAAGGAAACCTAGTCACCGAAGCACAGAGAATTGTAGATGTTTTCAACCAACACTTCCAACAGCTGCTGAATGCGCAAAATGTCGAGCAAGATAATGACGAAAGAGAAGCAAGACCAGTCAATGAAGACCCAGTCAAAGCCCCCAGCAGAGAAGAGGTAGCAAGAGCCATCCAAAAGCTAAAAAATAACAAGTCCGCCGGGTCGGATGGCATACCCGCGGAACTCTTTAAACATGGAGGAGGTGTTTTGATGAACCGCATGCACCAGGTGTGGGAGGAAGAATGCATGCCCAGCCCACTGACTGGTCGATAAGCTCCATATGCCCCATCTACAAAAAAAAAGGCGATCCGATGTTATGCAAAAACTACAGTGGCATATCCCTGCTTTGTGTTGCATACAAAATCCTATCCAACGTACTGTTTGAGCATCTTAAACCTTTCTGCAACACAATAATCGGCACGTACCAGTGTGGCTTTAGGCCAGGCAGAACATAGATAGACCAAATATTCACACTGAGGCAGATCCTGGAAAAGACCAACGAATTTCAAGTCGAAACCCACCATATTTTCATCGACTTTAAAGCTGCTTATGATAGCATCCACCGCCAAGAGCTTATGATGGCGATGTCTGAATTCGGGATCCCGAACAAACTGATCCAGCTGTGCCGCATAACGCTAAACAATACGCAGTGCAGTCTGCAAATGGGTAACAGCTCATCCGAGTTATTCCAAACTTGCGCAGGATTTAGACAAGGCGATGCGTTGTCATGTGACTTCTTCAACATATTCCTGGAGCAGATATTGCGTAAGGCAGGTGTGAGCACGGAGGGCACTATCTTCAACAAATCCACCCACCTCCTAGGCTATGCGGACGACATAGACATAATCGGTCGATCCAAGAGAGCTGTGCTTGAGGCCTTCACAGCGATTGAAGAACAGGCGAAACTAGTTGGTCTTGAAGTGAATGAGGACAAAACAAAGTACATGTTATCAACAAACAAAGCAACATCTGTCCACCGCCTAGGACAAAACGTCACTGTTGGTAGCAGCAATTTCGAGGTAGTTAAGGAGTTCACCTACATCAATCCCACGAACGACACCTAAGTGGACATCCGAAGAAGAATTACCCTAGCAGACCGCTGCTGCTTCGGTTTGGCCAAACAACTGGGTTCAAAACTCCTCACTCGAAAGACAAAGTGTCTGCTATACAAAACTTTGATTTTAGCAGTCCTACTCTACGGCGGCGCGGCGCGGCCCCGAGTGCTGGACGATAAGTAAAAAAGGGGAATTGATACTAGGCACTTTCGAAAGAAAAATTCTTCGACGGATTTTTAGCCTCGTATGCGACGATGGCGAATGGAGAAGAAGATACAACCGAGAACTGTATGAGCTGTACCAAGATGTGGATGTAGTCAAGAAGGCCAAGAAAAGACGACTACATTGGCTCGGCCACATCGAGCGAATGGACGACAACGCTCCAGCCAAGAAAGTCTTCTCATCCTAGCCCTCAAGACGACAAGGAAGACCGAACCTACGGTACAAGGACCAAGTGACTGCGGATGCTAGAGCGCTTGGTCTCGGTGACTGGAGAGTGCATGCGAGGGATCGTTCACGATGGAAGACTGCAGTATCTCAGGCTGAGACCCTTCATGGATTGTGAGCCAGATAATGTAATGTAGGTTAGGTTAGGTTAATGTGGCTGTGGATACAAAAACCACACACTTAGGCCAGAAGAAAGGCCCATTGTGATACCACATGAATCTAGAGAATTACTTCCCACTAGTCGAACCATTTTGAGCTTTTTATAAAGCGAAGGAGATATCTGATATCCTTTTTAGCTAGTTCACTGGGATCATCAAAAGAGTATTCTCCCAGATGAAGTTTGCGTCTTCGTGAAAGAGCAGGGCAGGTGCAGAGGAGGTGAGAGATTGATTCTTCTTCTTCCTCGTCCATGCAGCTCCTGCAGAAGTCATTTGAGGCTACACCAAGTCGTATTGTGTGTCTGCCTATAAGACAGTGTCCCGTAAGGACACCTATTAGGGAGCTAATATGAAGTCTGCTTTGGGATAACAAGTCTTTAGAGCGCTTTAGGTCCAATGAAGGCCATATTAGTTTTGTGGCTGCGCATGTTGGTAAATTGTACCACCTAGAGTTTGCTATCTCGAAAGCTTTTTCTTTTAGCAGAAGTTTACATGTAGCTATCGGTATACCTATCTTCTCCCTTTCAGGTGAAATAGGTAAGACGGTTCCATTTTTAGCGAGTTCATCGGCTCTACAATTTCCTGCGATGTCTCTGTGGCCCGGCACCCAGCATAGGTGAATGTTAAATTGCTGCGCCATCTCCATAAGAGATGATCGACAATCGAGGGCCGTTAGAGAGTTGGTTGAGACACCGTCAAGAGACTTGATAGCAGCCTGACTGTCAGAGAAGATGCGTATATCAGAAGTTGATATCACGTTTTCTCTTAGCTAGGAGAGAACCTCTTTGATCGCTAAAATTTCCGCTTGGAAGACGCTACAATGATTAGGGAGGCGGAATGAGATGCTTAGATTAAGCTTTTCTGAGTACATACCACTACCAACTCCCTCATTTGTCTTGGATCCATCTGTATAAAAATGGATGCTTTTGTCATCCAGGAGTTTTTTATCTTCCCATTCATCCCTGGATGGAATGGATACCTGGAAGTTTTTACCAAATTGGGGTTTTGGGATAGTGTAGTCTATGTTCTTTGGTATAGAACCAAAGAGGTTCAGAATGATGGAGTGCCCAACATTGTTGTTGGTCCACTGAGATGAGGCGTTGAGTCTTATGGCTGTACTCGCTGCCACTTGTTTGCTGAAAATGTCGAGGGGTGTCAGATGGAGGAGAGTGTCCAACGCTGCTGAGGGTGTGGTTCTCAAAGCCCCGCTAATGCAGAGACATGCAGTGCGTTGTACTCTGCTAATGTAATGTAACAGTAGATGAAAATGAAAACAAAAAAGAGGCTGGGATGCGACCCACACTGATAACTTCCCATCCCGTCTATCGATTTGTCTTGCTTAAAAGTTTGTCTAAATGTATCAATTCTTACCAAATTTGCGTTCTATTTTTTGTAGATTTTATTTTTTTTATGAAAAAACGGACTTTTGGATTTTTATAAAAAAATTATTGAATATAAAAAACAATATTTTCTGTGAAATAAAATAAGTTTGAAGCCAATATTTTTAATTTTTGAAAAGCTATTTAAGCCGAAAATCAATTTTTAACAACTTTTATTAATTTTTTTGTTTAGGTTTTTATTTTTTGTAAAAAAACTGTAAATTCGATTTTTCTCAAAATTTTTCCTAATGTTGAAAAAAATTTTTCTTATAAGTTAAAATTAGTTAGAAGCCATAATCTCAAATTTTTGAAAAGATATTTAAGTCGAAAATCAATTTTTACCTACTTTTGTTAATTTTTTTTTTCGGTTTTTAATTTTTTGTAAAAAAACTGTCAATTCTATTTTTTTCAAAATTTTACTGAATGTTGAAAACAATATTTTTTGAAAGATAAAAGTAGTTTAAAGGCAATATCTCAAAGTCTTGAAAACATATTTGAGTCAAAACTCAATTTTTACCAACTTTTTTTTTATTTTTTTTTAGGTTATTATTTTTTGTAAAAAAACTGTCAATTCGATTTTTCTCAAAATTTTATCAGATGTCAAAAACATTATTCTTCGTTGCACAAAATTGTTTTGGAGATGAAATCGTATTTTAGTCGTAAAATTTTCGAAGTGACAAATTTTTTTTTCAGTTTTTTTGATTTATAAAAAAACCGTTAATTGATTTTTTTTCTAAAAATATAATTGTTTTGTATCACGTTACAATATATAACATAAAATTTAATTCAAGTCTCTAGCGTGATTGGTTCATGAGATATTTAGGGTTAACCAAAATTTTCACGTTTTTTTTAAACTGCTATGGTAAAAAACCACCCACGCAATTTTCTTGAGAGCCCTTTCTGCATCTTTCTGTCTTATTATCTGTATAACAAAATTTATTTGAAGTCGATATCTCTTCTGGTTCTTGAGCTATGGACGACGAAAAAAACGTCGCGAACGTACGGACGTACATACGTACACACGCACGCACAGATATCTTTCTAAAAATCTTTTATTTCGACTCTAGGGACCTTGAAACGTCGAGAAATGTCAAAATTTTCAATTTGACAAATCGGACCCATTACAATAACTTCCTATGGGAAGTTAAAAATATTTAAGCGGCTAGCGAACGTGAGATTTTGTGGAACATGTACAACAGCTGACACCAATATATGCAAGCAAAACACGAAATGTTAAATGTTGATGCTTCAAATGCATTTGATCACATCTCGACCTGTGACGTCAGTGGTCTAAAGTAGAGGAGAGCGTAGTGCACACGACTTCTAAGACTGAGCAAATCGGATATGCGTGGGTTCGAATCCTATGGTGTGCATAAAAAGTTTTTCAAATAAAATTGGATTAAAGCTCAGCACCACAAAAAAGGAGACTGATGAGTGCAAAAGTGGCAAAGCACGAAATAGCTATATCTCCAGCCAAAACAAAAACAATGAGTGGTAGCACATTTAAGTTGTTGTTGTTGTTAATCAAACATTCAATAAAAATTGACAGAAAAAAGAATGGTCAAGTCTAACAAGCTGACATTCTAGTACGAATAGTACAATAAAAATAACAATAATGTCAAAAATCTGCAAGCTTCATTGCGAGAACGTAAAAATAGTACGTACGTAACTTTTTGACAGTTTTTTTTCAAGTGCACCATGCAGTTACCTATTGCCTTCAGGTAATTAATTATTATTTTCACATCCCCATAGTTCTTGTCATGAAAAGTGCTTCTCAAACAAGCCGTTCGGATTGGCATAAAATTTTAGGTCCCCTTATTGCACACATAAATGGATGAGAGCTAAAAGTCAATCGGCACATACTTCTTACAACCTGTATCACCACCAAATTTGTTTTAAAAGAAAACGTCAAAACTATGTAGGTTATATTCATATTGCATTTAGTTCTGTTCGTTTAAGTTTAGTTTGAATTAATTTTCAATTCGTTCTGCTTGGTGAAATCATAAATTTCTAAACACAAACAATCATTTTTTAAAGAACCAGGTGCTTGAATTGAGGTTTCCAAGCATGCATTTTGCAAGCATACATCTATATCTTAAAATATCTCACCACAAAGTATTCGAAAAAACAAAAAACTCATATAGAACAATAAATACAAAACAAAAAGCTGATCACCATCGCATCGGCGAGTATGAAAAAAAAGGAACAAATAAAATTTCAACATTTTCATCTTTTTTATTTGTAGATAGATATTTGCTTTTAATTTCAAGTCAAAGTGGGTGGGAAGCTTTTTTTTAAAACACTTGGGTGTCGCATATAATATGTATGTATGTATAGTAGTACGAATATATGCTGGGGATGGGTCTTCTCATCACCCGGCTAAAATATCACAATAGCGCTGTGCTGCCACTAGTACATAGGTATACCTTTATACAATGTTCATATTTATATCACAGAAGAGAAAAGAGGAAAAAATTGTAGAAAACAAAAATAGGTATACCTAGAGCAAGTTAAAACCTTGGATGCACACAGATTCTGAATCTCTGAATCTGAATCATTTCCTTACAGAAAAACAAAGAGGAGTATAAAGCCCACGCAATCATTGGTGGTGGCGTTCATCGTCATAGCATTTTGCTTGTTTTCAAAAGAGTTTTGTTTTTGTTTCTTCTGATTTTCACAATTTTCCTATGCATTCAATGTTTAAGTGTGCATACCTACATACATATATATTTTGCTGAAACGAAACGGACATGGAAATGGGAGTGAAGAATGAATTTTAATTATTTCGGTTACCAAGTCAATGGTAATTAATGAAGGTTAAACTTGTTCTATATTTGGCTATAATATGGATAAAAGTCAGTTGACCATCACTGATAGGTATATTTTGTGACCTACATATTTTGGAACGTCTAATGAATTTTGACCTGATATAAGTTTGCTTTTAAAACATATAATTAAATAATATTAAAAGTGAAAGTGTCATACTTGGGTGTATTTATTGTTACGGATGTGACACTTTTCATGGTATTTTTCAACTGAATTGAATAAAACGTTTAGTATAAACTGAATTTACAAAAGTTATTAATTTTTCTTACTTTTGTAAATTTACAAAAATTGGCGTAAACACAAAATTGAATGTAATGAATCAAGCAGATGCCTTAAGAAATGTATTTGTCCTCCGAACATAGTGGCGCAAAATTTTAGACGATTTAGTACGATGTTAAATAATTTTTAGTATGATACTAGGTTAAAAAAGGATTTTGATAATTTTAAACGAGTTTAGTATCGTACTATCTTCTTAACATTTTACTAAAGTTAAAATCACCAAATAGTTACTTTATCTTTTTAGTATCGTACTAAATCTGTATGACATATGTCATTTTTCTCAAATGTGGCAAAAGGCGCAAAATTTTAGACGATTTAGTACGATGTTAAATCATTTTTAGTATGATATTAAGGTATGTTTGTTTTGTTTGCTCCACAATCTGTCATTGTTTAGATGTGTTCATGTTTTTTTTTTTTTAATAAAATGGTTTAGCATGATACTAGTTAGCAAAACAATAAAAAGTGTTTAAAATTAGTGAAAAGTTAGTAGATTACTATGTATGTATATAGTAAATTGTTAACTAGTATTGTGCTAAGGCCTTAATAGCTTGTTTAAAATTTTGCGCCAGTGTGTTTCAAGCGCCAACAATTATTTTTGAAACAAAAGTGAACTTAGCTGTCACTATTTGACATTTGCTAATTTACTTGTCATTTTCTTCTACAGATACAAGAAATAAAATTATAAACTTAAAATAAAACGGACAAAACTAATTATTATTGTCAAAGAAGCATTAAATTTATTGAGGATTAAGATTATGTTGTTTGTGTTAAGCATTGAACTCGGTTTGCTCAGTTATTTTATTCTGGGCTTATAGAGGGTGCTTTGAATTTTTTTTTTTTTTTTAATTTACAGGCACTCAAGGGGTTATTAGTACCCTTTACATTGTTTATATTAAAACATAGTGCGAGCGTTAGGAAAATAGGGAAGGATTTAAGAGGAGATACCGGTGCACATTGGTCTTAAAGTTCTGAGCATCAAAATGGGAGGAAAAAACAGAGAGCTGGCCAAAGCATTCCACATTATCGATGTGTGATTTAAGAAAGAATCTCTATACTTGACAGTACGCCCGAAATTGAGCTCAAGGGTAAACTGATGAGCATTCCTGGAAGTGCGAGTATTACGGATGAATTGTTTAAGCGGTGGAATGCAACTGGCTAATTCGACAGAACATTGTTTGTAAAAATATCGATAAAACAACGAAAGGCATGAGACATTGCGACGGTGTTCCAGCGATGAAAATGTTTCGATTATAGTTCTATCTCCCATCATTTCTAAAGCCCTTTTTTTAATTCTATCCAAGAGATTTAAACTTGTTTTAGGGGCACCTGCCCAGATATGCGAATTATATTTAAGCTTTGGACGGATGAAGGCTTTGTAAATTACAGCCAGATCAGAAGGGGTGACACATTTTTTGAACCGTACGTCGGAGAAATCCTAAGCATCTGGCAGCATTTTTGGCAATTGCAAATATATGATCATTCCATAAAAGGTGATCTGTGATACAGAAGTTGAAGTTCCACATCCGAAGGACAAGAATGTGAATCTAAAAACGAATATGAAAAGCTGAGGGTACTGTCGTCGGCGAAACAGTTTAATGGATTAGAAGTGGCAGACAAAAGATCATTTATGAATATAAGGAAGAGAGTCGGAGACAAAACGGAGCCCTGGGGACACCAGCATTTATTTTATGAATTTCAGACTTGAAACCATCCAATACAACTTGTATTGAACGGTTAGAAAGGTAATTTCTAATCCAACGAAGAAGACATCCATCAATACCAAAAGCACGCATTCTCGATAAGAGAGCTTTTGAAATATCAAGTGCAATAATCTTACTTTCTCCAAAACGATGTAAAGATTTGTTCCACTGTTCGGTGAGATAAACCATATGAGATCACCAGTGGACCTATTGCTACGAAAGCCATACTGCCGGTCATTAAGAAGCTTCCGTTCTTCAAGATATTTCTTAAAGCTGATAATTTATCAGCGTTTCCATGACCTTGGAAAGAAGGGACGTGAGTGCTATTGGACGATAATTGGAGGGGGAGGAGGATTCGCCTTTTTTAGGGACAGGCTGGACAAATGCTATTTTCCATCCGCTCGGAAAGAGACCTGTAGAGTAGGAAAGATGGAAAAGTTTACGCAGTGGTTTTGCCAGCGTTGAAGAACACCTCTTCAGAACAATTGGGGAGATACTATCCGGGCCAGCGGTTTTGTGTATGTCAAGGTCTTTCAGTACTCTTGCAACTGCACGAGTGCAAAAGAAAATTCGTCCCATGGAATCATTTATGCTCTCAAGAACAGGAGGACTCATGACACTTTCCGGAAGCGTCGAATTAACAGCAAATTGTGCTGCAAGCAAATTGGCTTTATCGATCGAGCTCACATAGGGAGTGTCATTGTGGACAAGCGTTGGAACCGAGGATGACGTCGAAAGGTTCTGTTAAGTTGTTTCCAACCTTTATGGAGTAGCGTGAATTCTCCATGGTCATCCTGCACAAACGGACGAGTTTGGCAGAGATGCCAAAACTAGACATGGCTCTATACAGCTCGTCCCTGTAGATGCTGTCATATGCGGCCTTGAAATCGATGAAAAGATGGTGGGTGTCGATTTGGTGTTCTTGGGTTTTTTCCAGGATCTGCCGTAATGTGAATATTTGATCGACTGTGGACTTTTCTGGTCTAAAACCACACTGATAAGGACCTATCAGGTTGTTGACGATGGGCTTTAGACGTTCACATATTACGGCAGAGAAGATTTTATAAGCGATGTTAAGTAGACTGATTCCTCTATAATTGGTGCAGTTTAGAGGGTCTCCTTTTTTCAGGATCGGGCAAACAATACTGAGGTTCCATTCATCGGGCACGCTTTCTTCCGACCATATCTTAGAGATAAGTTGGTGCATGCTCCTTACCAACTTATCTCCAGCTGCTTTAAAGAGCTCGGCATTCAAGCCATCTGCTCCATCGGCTTTATTAGACTTCAGCTTGGATATAGCAATCTTTACTTCGTCTAAGTCGGGAGGACGGGATTGTTGGCTTACGTCGTCTATGTTGAATGGATCATCCTGGCTGACAGCGGAATTCGGTTCGTCGTCGCCGTTATACATTCTTCAGAAGTGGTCCTTCCATATCCTCAGCATTGACTGCGGTTCCACTTTGTGTTTCCACTTTCGTCTTTGCAGCCTTCGGTTCTAGGTTTATGTACTTGTGAATTTCGTTTCACCTGTTCATAAAACTTTCGAACTTTATTCGTGCTTTTTAACCTCTCAACATCTTCGACCGCACGCTTCTCATGTCCTCTCTTTTTCCTTCTGAGAAGTCGGTGTTCCTCTCGCCTCTTCTGTTCCTAGAGCTCATGAGCAGCTCTCGTCCTTTTATTGCTTGAAACCCAGCACGTCAGAGGCGGCTTCTCTGATGGCATCTTGGCAATGTTGAAACTAGTTTTCGATACATTGTGTTGGCGGCACAGAACTTCGAGAGAGCCTGAATCCGTTGTCGGAAGTGTTGTCGTGTAGGCTGTTTTTCCCGATTATTCCACCAAAGATGTCTTCCCTTCGCCCATATCGAAGATCGCTTACGAACATATCGGAGATCGCTTACGACAGAGTAAAATAATTTCTACTCCAGACGAATTTTGTCCAAGAAATTTCTTTGGGCAGAAATTGTTTATCTGTCAAATGTCATATCGTAGCACGTAAATTGAATGTTTTTGACGTTTTCCCTTTGGTTTGCTTCGCATTGATTTAGTAGCAGACAATTTTTGCCAAGAAACCGTTTCATACTTTTTTATGAGGTAACATCCCGACTCTTCAAAATGTACATTGAACTAACTAACGTCTGAATTATTCAGAGAAACTAAAATTATAAAAATTATTATTTAGCATAATGATAAAGTATGTGTTGTCTGTCGAATCAAAGTGAACAAACAAATGCGAATTATTCATGCAAACTGACAGTTTTGAAATTTCAAATATTCCATCTACTACGTCAAATGTACATACATATGTCAAAACACAAGTTTCAACTAATTTCTTTTTGATATCTATTTAGTATTTTGACATAAGTAAACCAGTAATTAACTGACATTCAATCTTTTCAAACTCAATTATAAACATTTGCCACGAATGTTTAAACATGCAAAATGCATCACACATCACTATATTAAGCTGTAGGTACGTTGACTTTGTCTAGTAATCTGCTTATTAGCTAATAAATCCTTCTCCGTGCTTTCACCTCTTCTCATCTCAGCACAAACCTACATAATATAGAACACATACCTAACCTTTACAATTCCCTTATTGATTTAATTCTAAGCATTCAAGCAATTACAATAATATAATTTCAACAGGTAGCAACGTAGGTATAGCATGGCGTGGAGGCGGCCGGCGGTGCATACAACGATGGTAGACCTAATAATATATGAGTACTTTGAGCAAGGGTTAGACAGAGAACAAAAGTATAAACTTGATTATCAAATTAATTCAATTACGAGGTAACCATCAAACAATTTAATCTTTTTAACGCCCTCTTGTCGTAATTATTGTCTAACACATTTATTTATGTGTTACAAATACAAAACGTAATTTTGTGCTTTCAATTAAATATTCGGTAATGATTTTATTTCGTTTTTATGTACTTATAAATTATATGCTTATGTACCTACTTTAAGTTATTTCGTTTTTGAATCCATAAACGTTGTCAAAACGTTAGTACGATTTTGCATCATATTTCATAAAAACTAAATCCGAAATATGTCAAACAGAACTTCCTTAAGCCCCTTTCACACTAAAAAGGTAGTTTTGGGAGAAATTAAGGAAACTAACCCCTTGAACACAATGGGAATTCGCTAGTCGCGGTAAAAATCTCTGTAGCACAAGCTGTCACGAAAATCGCTCACTATGAGCAAAGGTCGCCCACAATGGTGTAGAGCAGGAAGAACGTCAGCTGTCATTTTTTTTTTTTTGACATTTATACATTTGTGTTTAGTTTTGTAAGACTATTCATATTTTTGGGCAACTTAATTTTCAATTTTTAAATTAAAAAATGGACCAACGCGATGAAATTGCATTTATTGCAATGACGACGTTAATGGAATTTGGGGTTGTTTTGTAAGAAAATAATCAGTAGTAATAAATAAAAAAAAAAAATGGCTTGTTTTCATATAGTGAACAGACCCACAGATATGTCAAAATATAGCGCGACTAATAGCGGAAAACAGAAAATTATTCAACAATGGCGACAGCGGTCTGCTGCAACAACAGCTTCCCTTTGTGGCGCTTTGTACTATTTTCGTATGTTTCAACTTTGACAGCGTGACAAGCGGCCGCTACAGCGACTCCATTCTGCTGGGGCAGTAAATTTCTAAGAGCGATAAAATCTATTCAAATGTATTTGGTGCCTTTATCCACTATAATGTGAATGCCTTGTTATACATATAATAATTAAAAACTGTAGCTTTCTATTTCCATTATAATCACAGGTGTCAAATTAAACATTTAATATGAATTACAGATTGACTGCGTTCAATATTGTATTGGAAAGAGTGTCCTGGATAGGGGAATTTTTAGGTACATTATGGAACGAGTTGGTTCAGTAAATTGATATAATTGTCACAAAATAAAGCTGTTCACAAAAAGCAAACAAACATTTATATTTGGAGGTCCTTAATTATTGTAAAATTGTTTACCAACAAAATATACAAATCCATTTTGAAGCTCCTTCAAATTCAACAAGCTGTTCTGTCAGATATTGACATATGCCAGAAATTATTGGATACCTTTGGATTCCTTTTTTTGACATCTCAGCTGTTTTGGATCATCTGTTCTTTTATACGCAAAACACACGAAAAGGTATCCGGATACCCTATCTGTCTGAGCTTGAACTTATCTAAAACAACTAGTGGGTTACTTGATTTTCCATTTCAATAATTTTTAATAATATTTTTCACACTAAAAACACAAAAAATGAAAAAAAAAAGAGAGAAACGAAAAATTCACACAACTTGCAATTTGTTTTTTTTTTTTTTTTTACAACTGACGTTTAACTGACTGTTCTAACTTAATCTGACGTTTCTCACGAAACTGTGCTGTCCTGTGATGTTCTGATATTAGAATGACTTCACTAAGTAGTCACTAACTTAGTGAATGCTCCCAATGTCAAAACTCACTCCGAATTGGCCTATATATATTTTCTTTGGTTTTAATATGGAAACAAAATAAAATCGGGTCACCTGTGTCAATTCCCATGGACTACCATTGCCAATATAACATTAAACCCTCATTCGCACTCTTAATTAGTAAAAGATTATTAAGTTTCCTCTTCAATCACAATAATTTGTGCTCATATAATGTCTAGACAGTCGATGCTTGACCTGGCGTTTCTTCATTTTGTTTTAAACAAAACAAAATCTAACAACAAAAAATACAGCAACAAGCGAAAATATTTAAGATTGGAAGGATGAAAATAAGACGATGTATGCCTTCACTATATTACATTATCCACCTATTATAATTTATTATACTCGTATATACGAGTATATAAAAACATTGAATGACTTTTCAGCAATTTTGTGCTCTTTTGTATTTTTATAGTTAGGAAGACTTGGAAGAAAAGATAAAACAGTAGCAGCAATAGCAAAGAAAAAATAGATGATGATGACTACGACGACGATGTCGACAAAAAACACACTTCTTTTCCTTCCCAGACCACAATTTATATAAAAGTGTATTCCACTTAACGCTCTGTTGGTTTATGAGTGGTGTGCCATGTGTACTTACATGCGATTATTATATCATCGGCCACTCTTTAATAGAAGTGGGAGTTGCAGTTAATGGAGTTCTATGCGGGTCGTATCTCGAAAATTGCTGTTTGTTTCATTAAACAAAAGCTAGTAAGTAAATATATATTTGTTGATTTATGTTTTTTTTTCTTATTCTTTAGATATTTTATTCTGAAAAATCTGCACATAATACATGCATATTAAATGTAAATATAGACCTTAATGAATGTGTCAAAGCAAGCACTTCGGAAAAGCGATCATAGGTGCGTTTTTTCCTCACGATAATCAACAATTGTTAACGTTTATTGTTTTTTCACTTTAATATTGCGACAATATTAAGTCATCTATAAAAAAAAAAATTGAGTGGTGCAACAGTCTGTTGAGGACTAGGGCCTAGTGACTTACAACTCTCAACCATTCCTGTGTGCGAGTACTGTTGTCAGGGATGGAGGGAACCTACAGTTTTAAGTCGAATTTGAGAAAGCACTTTTCATGACAAGAATTACTCTTGAAGAATTAGTCAATTCCTCGCAAGAGGAAAAAAACTTTAGATGACACAGACAGGGATCGAACCCAAACACCTCTAGTATGACAGTCCAACGCACTTTTTTTTAATTCATTTTTATTAATTCCATCTTAAACCTATCTTAAAGCTAGACAAAAATTCATAAAACTAGCCTAATTAACCATAACTTACTTTTTCCTTTTTTATTTTTACTTAAAAACTACTTAAAATATGGTCCTTAATATAAAACTTAAAGCTAACTAAAACTACCTATTCTACCTATAAACTACTTAAAACTAGAACAACCACAGCAGCAAATCTAACTATCTAACGTTTTTTGTTTTTCATATTTTGTTGTCTTTTTTTTATTTTTTTATTCCACATTTTTTTCTTTTTTTTGTATTTTAATTTGTTTTTTTGTATTTTTTGTATTTTTCTTTTTTGTATTTATTTTTTTTTTTTGAATTTTTTATGTGCTACCATGCCTATTCTACTTAAAACTAAACCCTAAAACTATAAAACAAGTATGTAAGCCGGCCAAGGCTTGAAACCCCATCCCGACTACCCACTATTAAGTGCCGATTGAAGCCACCAAAACTGGTTCTCCTGCTTCACCCTATCAGTTTAGTCCCGTTCAGACACAGCCCTACTGAATCGAAGGAGCTCTGCTCCACCTTGTTCCATGGCGTCCCGATTGTACAGGAGTCGCCTATCCACGGTTCGTCGTTTGACGTGGTAGATTAGCGGAACTGCCAATCTATCCTGTATCAGACCGCATCTATCTAAAAAGAGGAATGCCTCTGGTGGAATAAAGCCGTTCAAGCGTGCACTTTCAAAATAGTTGTCGTTCGGATAGAACGCCCCGAAAATTAAATTGTTGGTCGAAGACATAGCTCTTGCAATGTGACCTCGAACGAGTTTTATAACGAAATTGTCAATTCTGTTGATTCGAGCCCTGTTGTATAGGACTTCGTTGGAATAGTAATGCACGTAAGAATATTCGGCTGTTCGATATAAGCCGGTACAGCGTCGTAAACACTGCCGCTCGAAATTTCTCCATCTGGGAAGGGGCAACGTTGAACCACACAGGACAACCATAAACGATCCTTGGCCGTATGAGGGCCATGTAGCAAATTACCTTCACTCTGGGGTCAAGCCGACTGCTAAAAAAACAGCGGTTTCGTCAGAGCGAAGGCTCCTCTGGCCCTAGTCAGAGCAGCATTTATATGTCTGTCGAAATATAAATACCGATCTAACCAGATACCGAGGTACTTCACTACAATTTTGCTCGCAAAGGCTGCCCGTGAAGATCAACGATGACCATCTTGCGCAAGTTCTTGCATGTATCTCTCGTGGCCCTAGCTAACGGAGTTCGGAACAGAATTTTCTCCGACTTCTGGACATTTATTTAGTCCAACGCACTAATCATCATGCCACGGGTACTATTAAATCATCTTATCGTTCTTAAGCTTTGTTTTGACGTTTCAAATAGTAAATATTTGTAACTGTTACTGAACTCATTTTTTCAATGAACACTTTTTTTTTAGATTCTTTTTTATCGATATATTTTAAAACTTATAGTATCAAAAGCGAGACCCCCCTTCACATAGATTCCAATACCAACGGTTACCACACGCATTCCTCCAGTTGGATTGTAAACACAGTCATCTTTAAACAAAATTACAAGAACTTTTCTTAGGGAAGTCGTTTTGCTTTGATTTCATAAGATCAAGTATTGAAAAATACCTCTAGGTCAAGATTATTTTTTACTTTGAAAAACACTCATTTTTGTTTTTCTAGCCCAAAAAAACACCCTTTGATTTAAGTTTCTTTAATCAAAACTTTTGATTCATATAGTTGATTACTTGACAACGATACTAAATAAATAATATAATATTTAATTAAATACAGTGATATACATATATGTATGTACGTGAATAAATACAGTAAAAATGGAAAAAAATACTCTTAGAAATTTTGTTAAAAACGAATTTAAAATTCCTCAATTAAGAATGTTTATTTAAAAATAAAAACAAGTTATTTCTCAATGAATGTTTATTTAGACTTAAAGTCAATCAAGTCGCAAACGGCATTGGCTTCTCTTAAACACCTCCGCAATGATACATTAGCAGCATAATTTATTCTATGAAATGGAACATTAAAAAACATTCGGTTTCTAAGCATCCTCACTGGAACATTGAAGTCAATTAAGGCCAAAATATCCGAACGGTCAATATGATTGATTATGTCAATACGTCAAAAATGTTCAGAGAATTTTCTTCAATTGATAAGAGAATTATTTCAAATAATTTAAACCTTAAACCATAGGAAGGCATATCTATGCCTCAGTGAAGCCTTTTTTTACTAAAACTCTTGTAACGCGTTTTTGGACTTTATCAATTTTATATAAGAGTGAAATTCATACACTATTTGAAAAATCGAATGGTTAGTAATGGTTGATCATCCAGAGACCAAAACATAACAGGGATAAATAATATTTTCAAGAATTGGAGTTAACCTTCGGTAAGTAAGTTTTTCAAACATTTTTGAAATTGTACTAATTTTACAAATTGGGCGATAGTTTGAAATATCCTCTGTTTATCTCCTGAATTTTAAATTGAAGTAATAATAAAACACTTCCACTTATTTAAAAACCCACTATTTTGAAGGGAATTGTTAAAAAGACTCTGGATTCTTAATGCTTATGCCAAATAATACATCTGCTTCCAATTTCATTATAGGAAAGGTCCATGACTTTTTAAAGGATGGTACATTTTCTTTGGCTTAAGTTTTATTAGGGTGGGTATTGAAAAATACCCTAAAACCAGGTTGCATATGTTTTGGTTGTTTCAGTTTGTTTTATCTACACCTCCCGCATCATCCTTTTAAATACCATATAAAAGAAAGCGAATAGGGGGTTGTGACTTATTCAAACTGCTTTTACTTTCATTTCAATTCCGATACCGAGTGTGATCTAAAAATTAAATTCAGATGGCACAGGCCGGGTTTTAACTAACCATCACGCAGCGAGTACTATTTTCTACTCTGGATACATTCGAAAAAGACTCACAAGTCGATTGTATCTTTAGAGACTTTGAGTTAATCATTTGACAAATTTAGTCATGAAATTCTTCTTCATAAGTTAAGTAAAATTAAACTTAACTACCATTTCGTCATGTGTATTTCGTCATATCTTAAAGATAGATATTATCCCTTACCCTTCATGCTAATTTAGTCAATTCCGGTGTACCACAAGGGAGTCACCTTGGTCCATTGCTGTTTATTTTATTTAATAATGATTTGCCTTCTGTTTTAATAATTTTATATCGCTTATCTATGCATGTTTGATATTTTAATTTTTCGAATTATTAACTCGATCAAGGATTGTAAAGAGCTACTAAGTGATCTTAATAAATTTTTGCAATGGTGCAATAAAAATAGTTTGATTTTAAATATTTACAAATTTAATATATGTATTGTGTTTTACACGCAAACGTATTATGATGACATGTTGAATTCGTCACGTTTGAATAGGGAATCCAGTTTTTCTAACCTTGATATTGTACTAGACTCACATTTAACTTTTAGTGATCATTTTAAGTATATTATAGAAAAACCTTTCCAAAGGTTTCGTGTTATGTTATTGAAATGCTGTATGTTTCTTTTGTCAGAACAATTCTTGAATACGCTTACGTTGTACGGGCGCCATACTATTATGTTCATATTGATGAAATAGAAAGTATTCAAAGTATTTTTTTAAGATTTTGTTTTCGTTTTTTCTGCTGGTCTGACTTTTATTACACCTCTATACTCTCATACTCTCAGGGCTTTTCTTGATAAATCTAACATTTTTCTCTAATCACGGGAGTATCTGCAGTTCTGCTTAATAATAAGTGTATTAAAAGAGCAATTTCATGTCAGGCTATCCAAGAAATTTACCCCTTAGAATTATTTTTAGCAGATTGAATTATGGCGCTAACAGTGTTATTTTATTTAATTAATTAGTAAATTTAACAAATTCTCTATACTTATTGACTCTAGAAATAACAATTCCAATCTGCAAGCTTTGAATTAAATTTATTTGCTATAAGTAGTTGAATTTATGTTTGTTAGCATTTAACGTATTAAATAAATGCATATGGAGAACTTTTGAGGTGTTGCATAGGATGACACCCTGAGTCGATTCCAATCAATTATTATCAATTATTCAGGGATTCCGGTTATAATTTTTCTAGAATTCATTATCATAGTGTGACTTTCCCATCCAGACAATTTATTTTTTTATTGATTTAAAAAATTAAGTTTTGGAAAAGAGGCACGACTTTTCAAGTCAAAAGTTCATTCAATTTAAATTTAATTAATTTCTAATGATGAATGCACAGCATACAGGCAAAACTTCAGCTACAGCTAAAGCTGAATTTAAATTTCATTGCTTATCATTTTATACTTTTCTAGATTAAAAAGAAACAAAAATCTCTATGCACTCTTGTTGACAGAAAATAATAATAAATTAATTTGACTTTCAATTGATAAGAAATCCTCATCAAAAATTAAATTATAAACATGTGTTCTTATCTTCTTCTGTAAAAATTAACTACTAACAACAGTAGAATACTGAATACCATATAATATACAGTTCTTTTTGTTTCGTATAATGCTTAAACTTTATATGATTTCACAATTTGTTTATTAATAATCATAAAATGAATGTTTTATTACATTTAAGGAACAAACAAAAAATCGCCGACAATAAAAGTGCTAATGGTCATCTTTATCGTCATAATTTTTCAACAAGATTACTTTATGCAAGCATAACACAAGTTGGATTAGTCATATACATAATAATATACTTATAATAGATTCAAACATAAGTGCCTTGCAATCATCTCAAAGTATCTACCATCAAAAACGTTGTGTCTGGGCATCAACGATAAGTTCAAGGTCAATATAGAATTAAGTTTTCAAGAAAATCACATCACCAAAAAGAAATATTACTTGGGTATTTCCAAAACTGTCTACTTCCCTGTGGAATTAGTAAGAACAAAATATGGAATTATTACATTTTGACACATTTAGGTATTATTGTACGTGTGCAATATGAATCCCTGGAAAATCGATTTGATTTTGGGTAAATTCTGATTTTTGATTTAAATGGCATTTAGCTTTTAATCGACTCCCTTCACATTCCATTTAATAAAAAGAAAATTCTTTCTATTTAAAATACTTTAGGTATTTAAATTTGATTTGGAATAGAATGTAACTAGTTCTGTAAAACCATTAAAATTTAATATTCAAGTTTTCATTTTGTAGCAATGCGAGAAATTCCAATTCAACAAGCTTTAACCTATGTGTGTTATACTCTGGCCATGAATATTGCGTATAAATTACTACGATGTGATATGAATTTGATGAATGGCATTGATGAATTCTTGAGAATTTATTGAATTCAAAGGTTTCTGTTTACTTGTGGCGTTCGGTGGTTCGGCTGCGGCGCACAGTGTGTTGAATGTAGGGGCACCAAGGAAAAAAATGAAAAACATGTTTAAAGTTTTAAAGTTTCATTTGAAAATGAGAATGAATATATACATATATGTATATGCTTCAAACATTTTTTTTTGGTTTACCGCGTTTATTTTCCGAAACCTGGTTTTTGGACATATTCTGAAGACACCCAATGTTCATAGGAAAAGTATGTGGTTGGTCAAACGTTGGTTAAAATCGCTTTCAATTTTATCCAGTTTCTCGGTCAATTTGTTCATTTCGTCCTTTATCCACTCTCTTAAATCCTTCATCTCCTTCTTCATCAACATTTCAAACAGCGACAATTTGTTTTTGGTGTCAGGTGTTTGTGCCATATTGAGGTTAGATTGATTTGCACCAATTTTACCTGTAGAGCGTAGTACGTGCTCTATTTTGTTCATGGGACAGTGGCAAAGGCAAATAGTGGGCGAAGTAAATTTTGAAAATTGATGATTTTAAAGGGCGATTTTGGAGGAAAATGTATTGCAAGCGCGGTGGTATAACGCTTATGCACAGTTTGAAACACTTTTGTTTGTATAAATTAATTATATTTAATATAACTTGAAGTAATAAGCACCACAGCAAAAATTAGCGTCTAGCTTGTCATAGTTTGACAGATGTTTATATACATACATATGTTTGAGCACAAGGAAGAAATTAAATTAATTTCAGTTTTAGGCTTCAAAATACTTTCCACATTTAATTACCTTAGCACACACTGCAAAACATGTGGAACTTTGATTGATAGTGCAGACAACCATACCTCAAAAAGCACACATTCTGTTAAAAATGCATGAAAACAATAGGTTGTATTAAAGAAAAAGGCAGGTAAAGGCAGATGAATCTTCCTTTTCTTAAAAGATCTTAATCTTGTCTTTATTTTCTAAAATACATTTTTAGAACAAGTATTGACACGCGAAAAGTATGTCTATTTAAATAAAGCACTCTCTACGCAATAATAACCCAGATTTTAACCTTGATTTTAAACCCTACAACTTGCAGTTAACGAATTAAAAAAAAATGAGAATAACTGTGCTTATCAGAGATCATGAAACATTTAAAACTTAATTTGTTATTGTTTATTAATCTTGAGCGCGACGCATATTGCTTCCCTCTCTAGTTTTCTATTATTTTGAGTTAGCCATTTAAGGTGACATTCAGAGTTGCGCTATAAGCTGGCGGTCAAGCTTTATCATAAAAACCTCTAAGATCTTTTTCTCGGGATAGTTAGCTTCAATTTGGCTTATTTGGAAACAAGAAAGTAAACATTTTTTTTCGTTTTTTTTTCCACTACCCAACACACTGTGCGGCGGCGGCGGTGTTTTAATAAGCAAAAAGAAAAAATGCGGTCGACAACAAATTTTGATCACAAATAGAAACTAAAATAAAAACCTGTATGGAAAAGAACAAATAAAAAGCAAGACAAAACAGCAAAAATAAAGCTTTACAAATGGCATGAAGAGAAGATCAATGGCATAGTACAAAGAACTGCATCCGAAATAATGTAAATACACATATTTTATTAAACTAAGACATCACGAACACAAAAGAAGATACCTATTATAAATAATATGCATTCTATGCTGCACTTGAATTAATATTTAAAATGATTCATATTTCCATTTGATAAAAACACATTTATGGGGTGTTCCTTTACGAGCTTGAAAACTTTAAAACGTATTGTTGTCAATCTTGCAAAATACTTTTTTCGGAGTTGGTCTTTCAGCTTTCACTTGATTGATGCTCAGTCTGTAGTTTGCCATTTTATAATAAACAGACTTACTCCTGAAACGAAACTTTGGGTGAGCGCATTATCTCGCGTCGTAGTGAGCATGTGGCGCCTCCAAGATCATGTGATGTAACATCGCTGGACTTATGTGAAGTAGGTTGTATACATCCTAGACGTTTGACGCCTTGAAAGAGAATATTCGGCGTTATATTTCTCATATATTGATCCAATTGCTGGAATTTATTTGAGTCCGCCTCGTCAGCCACTTTTTCCGGAAATCATTTTTTAAACATAATAACAAAACCTTATCCTTATAATAAAGCTAAATTCTTGACCATAACATTCAATTTTATGCGTTTTATTTCTTGTTGATAACCACACGTCCAAAAAAACACCCTCTTCAAAACATAAACAATAAGTATGGCTTGATATCTCTCGTCTTTTGTTCTTTATTTTTAAAAAGAAGTAATGACCGATGACGTTGCCATTCAGTGTGTAAACAGAACCAAAAATTTAATTTTAATGTGAATTTAATAGTGATTCGTTAATGGCTTCAGGACTGTCTTCGCTTTTTATGCAACAATTTTGCTTACTAGCAAAGTTATTTTACCAGGAATGTGGTTTATTATTTGAGATAATTTCTTCGGAAAAAGTGTTCTATGAACTTTTCGAAAAGATTTATTTTGTTCAAAGTAAACTTTCACAATTTGGAAGCTTTTGATCTGCCATTAAACGATTCATTGAACGGGTTAAGGTCATTTTATTGGAAAATTTACTTCAAAGTTAGTCAAGAGAAATCTGCCTTACTATTATGTCAAAATGTCAGCTAGTCATGTTTTTTCCTTCAAGAGTTATTTATTTATTTAGTGCACAATTTAAAGTTCTAATAATTTACAAATTTTGCATAAAATGGTTATGGCTAGTCATATTGCAAAAGGAATAAGAACCTTTTCTTTATAATACAAAACACAACTTATAATTGACTTGTAACCTGTGTAAAATCTTTTTTCTTGTAAATAGTAATGTTGTTGGTACTTTCTGCAAGTAAAGTTCCAAGTTTGAAATGATTGGCATCTGAAAAGCCAGCTAGTTGCTTTGGTCTTTTTTGCGTTCAAAGAATTCAGTTGACTACAAATGAAGTCCCTTATGTTATCTTTACCTGCGCATTCTTAACTGTTAAACCAAAAACAACAACCATAGAAACTTCTCTTCTTATGCTACTTAAAAAACACCCTTTGCATGTTTAGAATATTGTATACAAAGTTGTATAAAAAGAAGATATAATTTAACAAGTTTTTTTGTTTTATTTAGGTAATATGAAATTTAACTTGTTATTCTCTTCACGAATTCGTTCCACTGGAATATCCATAAATTCGGGAAAGAAGATTATTCCAACTACAACGAGATTGAAGACATTTCCAATTTTGTCATTCGGCACGCAATACAATTTTGTGTATTGGTAAGCAAGATATACAACAATTGTTAAATGTTTTGTTTTCTATGGGAGAGAGATAAAATACCTAAACGCTTTTATTATATGATTAGTTTTATAACTTTTTCGTCAATAGTGAAAGTGAAGCCAAGTCAAAAATTACGCAGTATAGGATTGGTTATGAATTAGAACGTCTACTTTTAATTAAAAAAGGGTAAAAGAAACATTTAAATTTCTATGCATGCTAAAACCATATGCATGTACATATGATGTTCATGAGCTTCATGTATTTTATTATTTTGTTGGTATCCATTTGGAATGTAATTGATTACACCTTAAGATTTCGATCAGTGAAAGCACGATCTCACACCAAAAAAAGTAAACAGCTCGTGAATAATTGTCTACTCCAAAATTTTTTAAAAATTTCACTTCGCAACTATTTCAGAAAAATCTTTATCAAATTCTTCTTCTTCTGAATCGATTTAAATTAATTTGTTGTGTATGCGTTTGAATTTGCGTAGATTTCAAAATCAGTCCGACAGATGGCGCTGCAAAACGGCTGGATTGACTTGAATTAATTTTCGTTGTGTATGCATTGAAATGGGGCCTGGAAAATGTAAATCAGTGGCGTTGCCTTTTTATTTTGTTATCTTATCTACTACCATAAATTGCAGTTGATATTGAATACTGTTGTATTCGACGTGTAATCTGTTGCAAAGGGACACAATCTATAAAATTGCCAAACAATTTCTGCAACATGCTAAATACGAAATATGCTTTGATTGAAAGCATGTTTCTAGATTTACAAGTCAACTATATTAATTATGCGTGGCTTCATGAAAGAGCTAAAACGCAAGATACATATATTGATGTTGACACTATTGACTTCAAAATACGATGTCCGGCAATGAGACCACATAACTTGCGACGATTAAAAAATGGCTCACCTAACATTTTGCTTTGCAATTTAAATTAACAAAAGCTATGCAAAGGTAGGAGATTAGTCATAAACAAATTTTTTAACGATAAATTTGAAGGTGAAGTTGTTCTCCTCAGACTCATCTGTTCCATTCAAGCGAATGCAATTTCAAATTCGCTTATAATTTCATTTGGTGCGTTGGGTCTAGAAAATCCGGTCTTTTCACATCTATAATTACATGTGGCGTTTGCTTGCGTTGGCTGGCTCGAATAGGTCGAAAGGCTTAATTTTCGACTAATTTTTGCATAATTGAAGCCGTATGTCAGCAATAACGCGCCGAATATTCTCTTTCACGGCGTCAATTGTCTTGAGCTTATCTGCGTATAAAAAGCGACTTCACATAAATAACCGCACAAAAAATAGCACGATTTTGAACGCCACAGGTCCATGTAGCGAGATAATGCGCTCACCAAAAGTTTCCTTCAATAAATTAATTGTTTCAATGCGTCACGTTAACCGAACCATTATTTTTGGTAACAGTCTTCTAGACTTTGGAGCAAGTTTATTCATTATGAAATGGCAAACCAAAATTAATATAAATCAAGTGACAGCTATCAAAAATACCTACTGCAAATAGTGCATTCAAAGATTGAAAACCACACGTCTAAAAATAAACACCCATTAAAACCCAATGGCTGCGTTCAATCTCGTGTTGGATAGGGTTTCTTGGATAAGTGGATTTTTAGATACCTTGTTGAACGAGTTGGATAGCTATATTGAGATAGCTGTCAAAAAATAAACACAACTTTCAGCTGTTCACAAAAAAAGCAGAGAAACATTTAAGCTTCGAAGTCAAAATTGTTGTAAGATAAAACATTTAATGCATAATTCAACTGATTCGTCGGACGATGATGAATTTATAGGTGCGTAACAATTTAATAAATAAGAGATAACCTTAATATGTCATCTATGTTAAAATTCCTCTTAGCTCAATTGGAATTCTATACGATTAATAATTTACTTGCGAAATCTCCGGTTTTAAAAGATTTACATTTAACATATTTTACTATCTTTTTGTTTGCCAATAAATACAAAAGCTGAAATCAATTTTCAAGTTTCTTGAAATTCAACCATGTGTTGAATCAGCTGTTCTGTCAGATACCTACATACCCCAGAAATTCTTGGATACATTTGGATTCCTTTTTTGACATCTCAGCTGTTTTTGATCAGCTGTTATTTTAAACGTAAAACACTAACAAAAAGGTATCCGGATACCCTCTCTGTCTGTGTTTGAACGCAGCCAATCAGGACTCAGAATAATGATTTCTCGATCATCGAACTCATTTTTCTTGTCAATCATTCAATTCTTTTTTAGAATTAAAATTAAAAAAATATTAAGCCGATAAAATAGACAAAAAGTAGGTATTGTATTGTAATTTAATTTCATTGATTTCTAATTTATAACTTATCTTATCTTGGATTTTGCTTACTTATTAAAACAACAAGGAAGCAATTTATTACTCTACAAAACATAACAGTAGGTAGGTAGGTATACCCATTTTATAAAGCGAACGCAATTAATTCACGATAAACAAAACAAATATTTCGATTATTTATTTTGCAATAACAATTCTAAAGGTTGAATTAAAAAGAGAAACAAAATGTATTCAACCCTAAATCAATGTAAAATAAGAAACGATTATTGCTTGTGATATAATTAACCCATTTTGTTTTTGTTTCATTGCTAAATAAATAATAATAATAAATATGCACGTGGTAAAAAGGGTACTCACCTAAATTTGGCACGGTAACAGTAACTTGATTATTTGATCCAATATCCACATCAGCTACTCTGTTAACATCCACACTTGCTGGCTTAAAATCATCTAGAAGAATTATAGAGTATCAGAATCATTGTGTCCATTTTGTTATTTTGTTTTTTTTTTTTCAAGAAATTCAATGAATTCCCAAGGAGACAGAGGATGATAGGCGTAGAGAAATCCACAAAAATAAGTTTTATAAATCCAAAATCAACGCGAATCCCAAGGATTCAGAAATGTTCCGGGAATAAGATTTTTATAAACGTTGTTACATTTTTTAAAATACATAAATATGGTTTAAGATAATCGCTTAAGTCGCTCTTGTCATAGGTACATATTAGAGCTTTTGTGAATTATTGTTTTGAATTAAAAGAACATTAGGTATTTAGTTTCTATGTTGTAAGATGCTTTCTGTTGAACTTATTTTAATAACGAATAACTCTAATATTAAGGATACAAGTAATATGATTGAATGGGCTTCCGAATTAAAAAAAAAAAAAAGATGTAAAAGAAATAAATACAACTGATTTTAGGGTCTTTTATAAATGTTGAAGTGGAAATTACATTATAGGTAGAAAACAGTTTAAAACAAAACAAATTTGGGGGAAGCAATGTTAATTCCAAAGTAGTTTATTTCAATTTTACTCTTAAGTAAAGGCATAGGAAGTTCTTCACTTTTTAAAGCACTGTAAGTTCCAAATATAAAATGCAATAGAATCCAAATAGTAAAAATACAAGAGACTGTTCTTGGTTCAAGAAGACAGATTAAAAAAGGTTTGAACTATATTCTTAAGGTTGATAGTCCGCTTTCACGCGTACGCAGCTAAATTATAATAACAATATAAACATTTTTCCAAATAAGTGGAGAACATTTTTTGAAATAGAGGCATACAAATCGTTTTTGTGTGTAATCAACTCTTAAATTCTAAAAGTCTCAAAAAGTTAAAATTTAATTTATTGGACTATAACTTAAGTCTTTAGCAATCCAATGCCTTCGAATAGTTGTTAAAAACCAACAAATTTTAATTTTATATTTTTCAAAACACAAATAAAATGTAGTTAGTTCTCTGATTCATTCTTTTTCTCTATTGCCATCGGAGGCCTCTACTGTGTTAAAATTTTAGTTGTTATTTAATTTGGTTGCAAAATTAGAGAAAAAATAACTTATCATTGCTTAATCGTCTAAGTCCCATAAAACAACTACAGAACACACAACTGATTATTTAAACGAAGTTTTAAATTTATCAAAAAGCTCAAAAATTTGATCCATCTTCAAAAATCTTATGCAGTAACACTAGTCGACAAAATTACGTAGTGTTGTGCTATACAAACAAAAGAATACTTTTTCAAAGGATTGAGTGGCCCTTAATTCGAATCGAGTCTTTAATTTTTTCTATCACATCAGGTTTTTAAAATACGACCCTTTAAAAATTCTAAAAACAACCAAAAACGGGTTTTTAGGGCTAAGTTAAAACACAATTTATCCCTTAACAATAAATTGAATGGTGATTTTGCAAACTACAAAGCTTTAGTAGGAATCTCACTTTGTTTTCGTAATTACTTATTAGTTATAAAATGTCTTATGTGCATTTATTTGACACTATACCTATGCAGTTTTGAAAAATCTTGAATGTAATTTCTTTGTTTTTAAATTATTCGCTTCAGAGTTCATTTTTAGTACTGATTCCGAATCCAAGCTCCGATTATACATGCTTAAAATCACAAACACCCGTTTTAAACATTATTTTTATGTTTATTTCAATATATATATTCGTAATAAGAACTCAAATAGGTAACTCTTGTACAAATTTGCGTTTTTCCGTTAACTGTTTGAGTATAAATGCTTTAGAATTAATTGGAAGTGTAGACTTACAAAAATATAAGGATTATAGGTTTAGAAAATTAACAGGAAAATTCATAAATTTACACAGCCTCAAAAAGCCTAATACAAGTTTTTTTTTGTCGAATTATAAAAGATTGTGTCTCAAAAACCTGACGTGAATGATTGATTTTAAAATCGGTTCAAATTTAAAGCCATCTTAAAAAAAGAATAATTTGATTGCAAACTTCATTACCTTGTTAGCCAGTGTAATTGAAGTTTCTATGTAAATCTTTGGATATTTCCGACATTGACATCGAGGTTCATCACTAAAGAACTCAATCAAAGAAAAAGCTTACTTAAAAAATCATTTAAATAACCACTCAAATAACTTTTAGGACCATCTAGCTAATAGAAGAAATTCCAAAGTTAATTGACACACCAAAGTTGTTTTTGGATAGGATTCGAAAATCCAAAGAAATTAATAAATGGCCATTATTTTTTTTTTTTTTTTGATTTTGGATTAAATAAAAACAAACATTTAAGCATTTCATTCCCAAATCCCATTCCACTCCTCGTTTTCATTTAATCTCATTGGAAATGACTTTGAAATTTCGTTTTCTATTTCTATTTCGAGAGCTAGAGAGCTTTCAACTTTCAAGCTTACATTTTATCGTATGAAATGCAGTCGTTGTATTTTTCGAATTAAATGTGCAACCCAATTTCAATTCTCGAACTTCGCTTCCGATATTCAATCGATCGGCCATGGTGGCCTTTTGTTTGGTCATCATCATCGTCGTTGTAGTTCCTGAATTATTGATATTGCTATTGTGGCTGCTATGGTTGTTATTGTTGTTGTAACTTCCTGAATATTGATAATAGTTGCTATTACCTCCACCAGCTGTTACTAAACCCGATGATGCACCACCACCAGATGCTCCACTTGGCGCTGATGAAACTGATGCTGACGAAGATGAACTAATGGAACCACGGTTCAAATAGTAATTCCTAGACAATGACGGATTCGTTGTTGTAGATTTGCGTGGAATTTTTGAAGAAATCGCGGATTTCTGGGCTAACGGAGAGGACGACGAGGATTTCTGGACAGATCCTCCTCCTCCTCCTGCTCGCTTTAATAATTTATATATAAATTGCTGTTGTGGGCTGTTGTTGTTGTTGTTGTCGCTGCTGCAACGTTGGCAGAAACAAATCGAATCACTGAATTCAGTTGATTTTTCTTGATTTAAACTAACAAGGATTAAAGCTATCACCAGGATAACATAATCCCTATGGAGTCGATGAAGGAAGTGCTTAGAAAATCTGGATTTGGGTTCGCGTTCGAGTTCGAGTAATGACAACGAAGATGAAGATAAAGACAACGACGACGACGATGTTGGAGGAAAAGTAGACGGAGAAAGAGACGTAAACGATGATGATTTTATTAATTCACCACAAATAATTTTCACTTTGCTGCCGTAGTCGTAGCCGTAGCCGTAGTCGTTGTTGTCGTTACTTCTGGTTTTGGTTTCTTTGCTGTCCTTTGCCTCTTCTTGTTCTTCGTCTGTTGAATCGTTTTGTGTTGCTGTTGCTGTTAATGTTGTTGTTTTTGTTGTAAGTGGGGCTGCTGCTGTTTTTGTTGTTGCGTGCAATGTTGACGCAGGCTGACAGCAGAAAAATAATTCACCTTCACCACCACCACCACATCTTGTGCTACCTCTACAACGAAAAGCTAACATATGTTGTGTATTTGTACAAGGGAGAGAATTTCGATATTCCCCCCTACCGTTACCCGTTCACGTATTACAACAACAACTCCTGCTGCTGCTGCATGTGCGCTTTTTTTCTTTTTGTTATTTTAATTCACCACTTGTATGCGTGTATGTTGTAGCAGTAGCAATAAGCAATAGGTTAAGAAGAATAAAAGGGGCAGGGGTAGCGAAAAAACTTTCACAAGAGACACAACCTAACCTCAAAAAAAAAAGAAAATAGAATAGAAAAAGAAAAATTTCAATTTGTATTCTTTCCTTCGATTATTCGCATTACATTTGGAAAATTAATTCACTTTTTCATTTTGAGAAACACTGCAATTTATTTGCACATAAGTTTTTCCCTCTGAACCAAAAAATATTGCTCACTTTTCTTTATCACTTGTGGGGATTTTATTTCTTTTCTTTTTTTTCCTTTCGTATTCTTCTGTGGTAAACAATGAATTGTGGCAAAATGACTAAATATTTCACTTAAATTAAGAAAAGACGAATGAATAAGAGACGAACGCGAGATATGGATGGAGATTTAATAATTTTTGATTCTTTTCTTTTTTCATAGGACGAAACGAAAATTCTTTTATGAATTTTCAATTTCAATCTGCGAACCGATTAGCTGCGATATTGCTTTTGCTTTTGATTTTTGCAATTTTTGACGTTTTTTTCCTTTCCTACGTTCGTGTGGTGAGGTGAGATTTGTCAATGTCGTTGAGATTTCATCGTGACGTCCAAATCCAAAAAAAAAAAAACCAAAGAGGAATGTCAAAAACCTTCGCACACAATTACAGAATTTGGCTGTTTTTGTGTGTGTGCTTCTGTGTGAGGAAGAAGGAGAAAAAAATCGTCGTAGACGTTTTCTTCTTTAAATTTTAATTTACTTCAATTTTTCTAATTTTTTTCACTCTACTTCTTTTAAATTTAATCATAAAATCACAGTTGAAGTTGTTTTGACGTTTTTATGGTGGAATTTCGCAATTTCTCTTTATTGACGGATTTCTTTTCAGCGGCGGCTGTGTATTTTTATATTGATTTTCTTATTTCTTTGTGTGTTTTGGATATTTGGGTTAATTTTTAGTCGCACGACAACGATTTGGGGCCATCATTGTTGGTAGGCTAGTTTATTACTTTCGTTTCGTTGGTTTTGGTTGGTTCGACAACGAGATACGAGTACGAGATCGACGTCAACGTTACGATACGATACACCACACGGGGTTGACAGTTTAGTACAAGTATGCAGAAGTATATGAAGATGAAAAAGAAAAACGGAGAAACGCAAGGAAAGAACCAAGTTTGGGGGAAAATTAAATTTATATTTTATCTACCACCTGAGAAAATAGTGGCAACGACGGAGACGATGGTCTTATGGAAGGTAGTAGCAACAGCTAGATTTTTCTGTTCCTAGTTTTGGCTTAAGTTACCTTCAGAAGAGTGAGATAGATAGATTTTCTTATTTGGTTAGGTAAAGTTGGCATGACTGGGTGGTGAGAATGTGGAATGTCAGAGGAAAAAAGAATGGCAATACTTGTGAGGAATTCTCAAACTGTGCACAACAGTGCACATCAAACTTTAAAAAATTGTATGTGTTTACACGATGCGAAGTTCCTTACTCTGCATTGTGTTGCCTTTCGCCAATTTATATATCATAGTTCTCAATTGAGTGGGAAAATCCAATTTAGATTAATTTTTGTGAATTGAAAGAAAATTGTAAACTTGCCTTTACACTTAACTACGCATTTCGTTTACAAAAAAAAGAGTTATCACAAAAATAGCTTCAGTCGGAAATTTGAAGAGATCCTTATACAAAAGTTTTTGACAATTTTAGGGAAAATGACATAAAAAGCAAATGTCACTCTCATCAACGTTTAAGCACAAAGAACACTTTTTGCATTTCAATTACTTTATGTAAAAATTATCTTCAAAAACGAGTGTAATTGCTTTAATGGTTCTATCTTTCGATCGATTTTTCATGGCTTCGAATACTTTTCAAAATTACATACCTATGTATATTTAAAGCAGCTGACATATAGCACATAAGTCAATAAAAATTTTTTTGATTGTAGTAAAGTTTCTTGGATTGTGTTGATGTGTATTACAGCTAGTTGCAAATTTACGTTTATTTATCGAAGGTAGTTTTTAAAAAAAAAGACTAATGTTTGTTTAAGCCGTGGCACAGTTGAAAGAGTGTCTTAAACATTTTTTAGGAAAATCTTTCACTCGAAATGTTATGGGAAGATATTTGTCGTTTTAAATGCCATGTTGGTTTTCCAAATATGAAGTAACTGTAACTTTCCAGGAATCAAAGTCTATTTTGAAAATAAGTAATGGTCTATTTTTTTTAATTGAAATTACTTCTGTTTTAAAACATTTTCTTCTTTTCGAGTTTAAATCGCAACGACTTAATGTAGTCGAATTGAAATCACTTGAAAACCGAAATATAAAACACGGAAATTTACTTTTAATTTTTAATTTTAACTTCGAAAAAAAAAATGAAATCCATATCGATAAAAGTTCAATATTCATTATTAATCGATTTCAACTTCATTTCTCAGAGCCTAGCTCCAATTTTATTTTTGTAGGAAACGATTACCCGTATTTATAAAGAAAACATAGTTAAAATTAACTAATGTTTCAATACTCGCTCCATTTCAAAGCTCAAATACTCAAAGACAACTGATACAAAATATGTTTTAAGAAGAAAATTATATTGTATAAACTCACGTTGTAAGGTATTCTTTTATTAAACTTTTAGCTAAAATTACCTTGAGATGTGGTTTAAGGTGGTAGATTCCTTTGCAATTATAGTTTTTGAAGTCTATTAAGAATAATTGTAAAAACCAAAATACTGGACCCACTAGAATTGCTTCGTTATACATATATCTACTCATCCATTAGTAGATACCTTTAGTGTTCAATATTAGTGAAAAAGTACATATTTTAAGTATTTGACAGAAAAAAAAAACGTTTACCTCGGTAGATATCATGACTTTTTAAAAGATTAAATAACATAGTTTGATTCTAAAAGTCAATGCTATCAATGTATGCCATTTTATGATAAAGAAATATATGTTTTTAATGCAAAAACAGCAAAGGTTCAAAGCTGGGCATACACGACAAAGTCAAAGATCCAAATGGACCCAATCTGATTCAAAATTGACCGTGTGTTAGGAAACTGAGGTGGCCAAGTAGTTCTGTCTGTTTACACAATCTTATCTCGCCATCTTAAAATTATCTAACTACATATCTCATACAATTATTTAAGGAAACAAATCCTTAAGGTCCCTTTCCTTACTTTAAGTTTTTCTGGGTCAGTCAGATATATTTAATTAATTTTATAAAAACACTTTTTTGAGTTTATTATTATCAAGATGTATGTACATATAAGTATTTGATTGTGCTCTAAATGAAAAAAAATATAAAAATAATCAATCTGTCAAAGTGGCTGTGGCTCGGTCGTGTATGCTGGACAAATTTGGAGAGTGTCCCTTTGGAGCGGGTCCAATTGGCTAGGTCGTGTACAGTCCAGCTTAAAAACTCATTTCTTCAAAGTTTCATAACTCACTGTCAAAATTATTTTAAACAAAAAATTAAACAATAACTAAATTAAAGCATCATTCACATGAGCGCGACCAACGAACGACGAATGAATTACAAAATGTGAGTTTATATACATTTGAAGACATATTTCCACATACATTCTTAACAAAACGATAGCAATATAGTTTCTATTTGATTTATGATGTATACTTTTACTTTTCAATATCATATATTAATAAATTTAAGAAAACAAATTTATTCGTCGCGAAAAAAATTATAGTTGATACGAACTGTCAAACTTTATTCGCGTTCCACATTATCCACACTCGCAACGAATAAAAAAATCGCGCGTACTTACCCTAAAAAAATCGTTCTTGTTTTGGTTTCGGTGGTGATATCAAACTTCATTCGCGACGAATTAAAAACTCTCATGTGAAAGAAATGTCAAAATCGACGAATATTCGTTCATTCGTTGGTCGTTGGTCGTGCTCATGTGAATATTGCTTAAGTGGGAATTGCAAGTTATAGAACAGGCAAAATGTGTTAATATAAAATAATATCATATCTCTGAATACAGTCATTACTACAAATGCTCTCAAACTTTAATTAATGATTTTATTCTTTAGTAAATACACGAACCAGATATATTAACGGCGGCACTGGTCTTGCATTATAGAGCTGTTATTTTTTAAATCTACATTCAAATTTAATAGTTTAACTTAAAGGCGTTCCATTGATGGAATCAAAGTTGTAGTTTGACTTTGTTAAAAAATTGCTTCAGACTTTTGTAATGCCTTGGGTCCATATGGGAAAGTACGTACTAGGCGTCACTTTACACTTTGACACGCAAGGTACTTGTTACTTTTTTATCGTTTCACTAGGAGTTTTCCTTTTTGAGCTCAGAGCAGAGCTCCGACCAAATCTTGAACACATCGAAAATTCTTTGAGCAGAGATTGATCAGAGCTCTCGGACTCGGACTTAACGTTAACCACACTGGAGAAATTAAGTGTCGCTAGCTTTAGAATTTTCCATCTGTCTCTTTTATACCACACAAAACAAACGTGAAGTCAGCCACGCTCAGCTTTTTACTTCATTAGGTTGGTCATTTTATTTAGAGCTCACAGAGGGCGATAAGAGCTATGTAGAACTGATTGAAAAAAGAAACACCACAAACCGAGCGGCTCGGATATCTCTGAGCAAAAAAAGAATCTCAGACTTTTTTTGACAGCTCTTCTCTGCTCTGAACTAAAAAAGAAAATTGCCAACTTAAAACAAAATGTTACATCTACTGCTCCTTATACATTTTGGAAATTATATGCCAAAGTCTTATCATGGAGTAATTTTTTGTTACGTTTTGCCAGAGCCGCAATATAAAATTTTGAGGTTTTATATTAAAAGCTTAAGTCAAAAAACCTTCACGAGCTAATGTCACCGCAGCCAGCAGGTGCCGCCTCTGTAGCATCACACGATGGTAGTAATTTAGGTTTTATATTCAAAGATACCAGCAGAGGCCTAATACCCGATTACATGTGTATGTAGGTACTCGACTCGAATCGACCCCTTTGAGATGATTGACGACGATTATTATGGGGTTTTCTGGGCAAATTTCAATTTCCGTCAAAAACTGATTTTTCTTTGTGGCGTATAGAACCCGATTGGAGTTGCTTTGGCTTTTGGCTTTTGTCATTGTATTAGTGTTACTTCGTGTATGTGTAAATGAGAGCGGTATAGCTGTCAAATTTCCATCAAAACATTTTTTTACTTATATTAGTAGTAGTGCAAAGAGGTGTAAATTTGCTGAAAAATCCAGATCTGCAGATTTGATCTTAAATCAAAAATAAATCAATTTATTTTGCCACATATAATGCAAAAAACAGGGGAAATTTGTGTTTTGACAGATCTATATAAAAAAATTGATTAATTTTACCCTTATAAAACCCCATATGAAAGTAATCGGTTCGATAAAGATACTGCCAAGTTTATAGGTACATCTATGTATATACATATGTTACATTATTTACCTTCTAAATATTGAAATTATTGAAATCTGCAAGTCCCCAAGTCTTAACAACACTATGATTGTTCGCTCGAAATACTAAACAAATCTGTCTCCAACTGTCACTACACGCACTGACTTGCAGGTGGTGTGGAAAGCGACTTACCAGGTGCCAAAAAATAAGGATTCGATGGACTATGTCAAGTAAAGTAATTGTAAAATCTAATAAATAAGACTGTAATTGTTTGCAAAGTTAGTTCATATGTTCCGATAGCATATCTTATACATGTACTTATTTTATACCCCTGAGTTAGGTCAAATCGGCTGTAAGTGTTATCTCAATCTTAAGAGCCATCGAATTTAATGAAGCTCTTGAACTTAGTCTACAATGTCTAAGTACCTTTCGTAACAATGTTAGTAGAGTCTACAATGCTTCGTTACAATATCAAATAAATCTGATGTTGATGAATGAATGCAGGAATTTTTTAATAAATACAAAAATTGACATTCAGCGTTTACGCTACATACGACATTATTCGTAAATACAATTGTCATCCAGGATCGGTGATATGAGGCACCGAGAGCAGAAGTGACGTAACCCTCATTTTATCAATTTTGAGTTTTTAATCCAGAATGGACAATGGTCCAAAATAAATTTTACTTAGAAGTGATGTTTTTTAAATTTGCTTATTAATCAAAGCAAAAAAAGATGAAACATCTTTTCTGCACGGAGCTTACATAGAACATAAACCAGAAAGCAAACATTTCTTTTTCTTAAATTTTTTAAATCAATAAGTGCATATTGGGGTTAAGCCACTTCTATTCTCAAAGCACGGTTTAAGAATTGTGTAACGCCAAAGCCATAGTTTGGCTTGGAATGGAATTAATTTTTCTTTTGTACTTGTTTTACTAATAATTTAAAAAAATACGCGCTGCAATACGTTATCGTAAGTTTTTTGATTCTTTTACACATACACAGAGAGAAATAGAACTACATAAAATCAATAAGATTGCATTATTGTGATATTTTGCTTAGAAATGTTTTTAAAAGCAATGAATAATATGACATTTCAATAGAGAAAACTTATTAATTTTATGAAGAAAATCTTTCTAGTAAGAATAATAAAAGCATATGAATACCTTATTGTTATTACTTATCACTTTTAAAAAGTCAATCTTGACGACTTGTTTCCTTTTTTATATGTACGTAAATGCTTAAATAGAAATCTTCTTCAATCGATAAGTATTTTCCTATAAAAATGCATACATCCCGTTATTTTCTCATGGCGCGTCTGCAAGAATGATAAATAATAAGAAAACCTTATCCCTTTTCTGTTCTAATAAGATTAACTTATTAAAAAAATGTTTGTATTTTCGCTAATAAGAAAATCTTTTTCAATCAAAAAGACCTAAAGTGCCTTGCACATGAGCAACGAACTGCGAATGGACGAACAAACGTGATTTTACACATTTCAAAAAGTCAATTCCACACAAAAACACATTTAAATTTTAAGAAACCAATTGACACTAATATTAGGATAATAAAATTTGCATTTTGTTCTCTAAAACAAGACAATTTTGTAAAAACAATTTGGTAGTAACGAATTGCAGTGTGGTTGCTACGAACTGTCAAACTCTATTCGCGTTCCACATACCATCCACACTGCAACGAATAAATTGTTCGCGCTCAACTTAACCTCAAAATTATACCGCTCTTGTTTTGTTTTTGTGTGAAAGATCATGGCTGAGGAAAATATGGAGAAAAGGGTTGACAATTCGTCGCTGTCTGCGAATGGAAATAAAGCTCATGTGAAAGAAAAGTCAAAATATCCGAACATCCACAGTTCGCAGTTCGTAGCTCATGTGCAAGATGCTTAAGAGGTAATAAGAAAATCTTAGTAGTTCGGTGTCCTAAAAAGAATTCCCTTTTAAAATTATAAGTTCTAACATATTTTATACACGAAACGGTACTTTGTTTTGCCAAACATATTTTTTGTTTTCAAGTCTAAAGTCGTCTAAATTGATAAAAATGGATAAAAATATTGACAATGTAATTGCGAGTGAAAGTAAAAAGATGAAATTGTGAGTGAAGCAATCAGTGTTACATGTTTAATATGGAATAATGACGAAATTGAGGAGACCCAGAAGATTTTTCTCTCCTGGGGCCTTAGTGGTTCGATATCCGTGTTGCTTAAAATGTATGGAGTAAAATCCATATTGACGTTCTCGAAAAAATGGAAATGGAAGACGTCGAAAAATTTTGTCGCAACTTCGACAGTTCCGGTTTCTTTGGCGATCGAATTAAATTTCAAGCTGGACTACGATAGTGGAGGAAGGAGAGGGTAAGTTGTTTCGATATTCAATAAAATCTTAGTAAGTGGACGCCCTGTGCCGTTGTAAAGTTGCTTAACCATGTTACACAGGCGTTTAATATAAGTTACTGTGTTTACACAAGACAATTCCAAATGGATGAATTGTTATTTGAGCCGTTCAGAGCACACATCGATTAACTCCATAAAACAAAAAGTTGAGAAACGCGATGATGTAATATATATTGTTTTTAAAAATTCCTGTGATGATATGAATTCAAATATGTTATGTAGAATGCACAATTGCAGATATACAAAGCTTTCATCTAACGGTATATAAAATAAATAAAAAAGTAAACAATCGTCAGTAATGTTACAGTTTTTATGTGACTGGTGGAGTTAATCGATTTGGCAACTGAAAACAAATAATAAGATTAAATTTATACTTTACATTTTTAATTTTTTATTAAGAAAAAGTTAAATTTTATACATTTTAAGCACAGCTTTTATTTTTTTTTAATTAATTTAGCAGCTTTATGTTTGGGGCATTATTCTTTGGGATGTTTCAGAAATATTATACATAATGTCTTCTTCGTCAGCTGTAGGCGAGGATTCGTCATTTCGATTTGTTGACAAATTATTATAGTAATCGTGTTTAACTGGAGGAATGAATTTTAGCAGGTCCATCATATCTCTCCCTTTTTCCTTTGTCGCAGTTCTTCCTTTAGGAAATAATAAAGGCTGATCAATATTTTTCAAACTTTGCGGTCTACCCACTAAAGATTTTTTATATTAATGGTTTGAAATTCAGTATCTTCTTTATATTCATTTTTGAATTGTATGAGATAGGGTTTTGACCTTTCTAACTTTATCCATCATATTTTAAGCCAATTTACTGGAAGCCCTGTGACGGTCACTTTTCTGTTAATGATAGACTGTTTTTTATTATTTTAATTATTAATTATAATTATTTCTTTACAAATAACGTGGGAGTAATATTGAAAAGACTAAGAAGTAGGTACACAGTAACATTCAGAGTGCGAGATCACTTCTATACTAACTACCGTTTGTATTATGATTCTCACTGTTGCATGATGAGTTTTGCAAATTTCCACTAAAATGATGAAAAAATCCCCCAAAACCAACTAAATTGAAAAATATTTCCCCCATGGTATTGTACAAAATTGCTCAAAAGTGAAGTTGAAGAAAAAAATTTCCCCAGACACACAAAAACCCACTAAAACTGGTGGAAAACCCCCAATGTGGAAGCAGTGGTACTTCTTTTTGTTTACCAATGTGATTTTATTACGAATATTATTGAGAGGGAGAGGGCATCTTCGGCTGTTTAAAAACAAATAAGTGTATGCCAGCTAGAACAGATGCAGCGTTTCCAAAACGATTTACATTGGGGTATGGAGTTAATCGAAATGGCTTCTGAAATAAATTACTTATTATTCAATGGCCCAAAAAAATTGTCATTTAACGGTGCTAATCTTTATTAATCGGGAAAGTTATTATAAATATAAAAAGTTATGACTATACCAAGGCCTTTGACACTTAAATTTAATTTTTTTTCAAAAAGTGGAGTTAATCGAAGTGTGCACTGAGCGGATCATTTGTTGGTTTTCAAGCTGTCCTTGGGTATGGGTGTATTCATAAACGTCATCGTCAGCCTAACTAAGAACTGTGTTACTGCATTCATAAAGTCAGATTTTCGATCGGACTAACCTAGTCGAACTGCAGTACCTACCGTTCATAAACGTCAGACTGTCGTCAGCGTCGGGCAGATTGTGCAGCTGTTTGTTTGGCTGCAGAAAGAGCGGGAATTAGGTACTAAAATAATTTTTACAACAACAAGAAGAACGAAACGGCACTGACTCGCAAAGAATGTAAGTAATGGCAAATATTTTGTTAATTTTTTGATAAAAATAATTTAAATTATTGTTTTTAAAGGGATGATGAAAGTACAGTATGGACAACTAACCACATTAAATTTTTAATTACAAAGCGAATAAGCATGGAAATGGAATACAATGCTGGAAAGACGAAAAAAAATTACATTGTGGAGGACGCTTCTATCTTAATATATAATTTGTTTGGCGGCCATTTTTCTCTGGCGTTTATAAACTCTGTTTATTTAAAAATCGGACTAAGTCATTGCATTGGGACTGCGTTCACAAATGCATCAGGAAAGAAATGCGATTGTACTAGCGCAGATTTTCTGCGTTTATGAATACACCCTATATTTGCGATAGCAGCTGTGTTGACCTTGGTGTGGACACAACTTGATAAACAAATTCTTGTTACGTTTGCAACAAAATGCTCTTTATTTTTAGAATACACCTTTATTCTGTGATCAGGGTACGCTATCACCACCGTCGACCCAAAAGGTTTTGGAATGGCTTGAAAAGATTTCCAACAATTTAAATTCAGCCACATCTTCAAGAGTGTTTAAGCAATTAGAGGTGAAATTTGTGTTTTATATTTCTATGGATGTTCTAGTTAAAATTGACTTAAGGCTAGATTTGGATCTATTATCCAGGGTTAATAATTACATTTCATTTAATGGTCTCTTTATTAAGTTTTCGTAAAAACGTTGATCTTGTATATGTTAGGCATTAACGGCAACATTGCTTGAATGTCTTTTTTCTTTTCCTTGGTTAGCTTTATGTTGAAAACACTTTGTACGACAGTAGGAAGGATATTGCACTTTGAGCCTCTCATAGTTTTAGCGATGCTAACCGTTTGAAAATCCTCACTATGTTTTGTCTTATAATACAAGGAAAGAAAGTCATTGCTTCTATATTCGATTTGTCTGCAATCTTCAGGGCCGGCCCCAGCCAAACTTGCGCCCTGTGCAATATTTGTAGAAATCGCCCCTTTTTTATATTTTCACACATAAACTGATACACAAGCATAAGCCTTTTCCACATTACCCAGGAGGTAGACTTTCAATGCGTTTTTTTATTGAGGTATGCCCAGTAGGCCTAAACCATAAACTAAAACGCAGTGAAGAAATGAGCAAAGGGAAAACGTTTAAACTTGGAAACTTACTTTTCCGGCCTTACATTTTGCAAATTCAGAAATAAGATCATCAAAGTCAAAAGAATTTAAAAATTCCTTTTCAATGGACATTATAGATAAACCTACCAATCTCTCTTGAGTCATGGTTGTCCTAAGATAATTTTTAATAATTTTAAGTTTAGAAAAACTACGTTCTCCTGAAGCTACCGTGACCAGGATTGTATTAAAGATTTGAAGAACAATTACTAAATTCGGAGCAAAATCTTCAAGGTTTGAACTAAAAATAAAATTTAACACATCTAAACTTGAGCTTTGTGGTGTAACAAGCTGGGATATTACGGTTAAATCTTGAAACAATTTTTCTCCATCTAAATCTTTTAAATTACTTTATGCTAAAACATTCTGCAAATTAAGGCATGAAGCACGTAGGTACATTTTTATTTTTTAAACATTCGCTTATGTTACTAAAAAATGAAAAATTGATACGTATCAAACCTTTCAAGTATTTAAAAAAAAATTCAACTTTAAATCTTTGTTTCGGGTCTAATATAGTTTCAGGACATTCATCAGTATAAAGTATTTTTCTCCGTTGAGATCGCAATTATGAAGCTACAGGAAACATATTTGGTATTTCTAGGGAACTAGCAATACGCTCGGTTAATTGAAAATACCTACTCATTAAATTTTTTATCGGAACGCATGAAAATCAAACTGTTTTTTGTATTTTCTAAAACCGTTATGCCAGTTGACAGATTAACGGACGGACTTTGCAAATATTTACTAGTTTAATTTATATTTTCTTAAATATCAAACCAAATTAGCAGGCAGCAAATAAATGTAAAAACAAAAGTTTTATTTCCTAACGACTCTGCAATGTTTTTTGCCTCTAGATTTCTTAATTCTATAAGGGCTTCATATATTTCTTCTTAATTTGTTTTAAAAGGCCTAATGCATCTAACCTGCTCTCTCATCTAGTCTCAGAAGGGGGTTTCAAAGTATGACTTGGAATGTTTTTCTTATAAATATCCCACCTCGTTGTGGAACTTGAAAAAAAGTTATACAAACATTGAATTGTATCGAAAAATTTAACTGCATAAAATGAGCACCGAGCAGCATCATTAACCACTAAATTTAAGGAATGCAGGCAACATGGAACGAAAAATGCTCTTGGTTCCAGGGTTCGAATTCGATTCTGGACACCTCCTTCTTATCCTTTTATATTCGAACCATTATCATAATTTAGGCTTTGACAGTTACTTATTAAAATTTCATGAAATTCAAGCTTGTCTAAAATCAACTGAGTCAGTCACATTACGATCTTGTCACAAAATACTTCACTTCTATTAAAAACTGTTAGCTTTTTATTTAATATCAATTAACCAACAAAGCGAAAAAACAATTGAAACAATCTGCATTCTGCATCAGACTAGATATATACATTAAAAGTAGCCGTTACAACAGTCATTAACTTAAAAAAAAAAAACTGCCTGCGCAAGAACAATTCGACTCCACATAGAATCATCCCTTTAATTTTTAAGCTCTATGCTCCTTTTCCATTCTATTAAAAATTTCATCTCCTGTAATCAGGCACCTAACTCTTACACAGTGTGCAATAAGAAAACCTGCACGCGCTGACCCATATGATTCCGTATAAATAAGTTTTTTTTTTAAATATCTCCCTCCCATGTTAGTTTCGATACTCAGTGTGCAAAAAAGAAAACTTGCACATCCATTGACCATTTGTAGCAAGGACACCTACCTACCTCATTTCCAAATATTTCACCCTGTTCGCTTTGTATATATATATACAAAGGTATAAGAGAAAAAAAGAAAAAGCTCAACACAAAAAGTTCCAAGCAAGAGAAAAAAAGAAAAAATCTCAAGCTCAACACAAAAAATTTCCATGCGACCTCCTATGTGCAAGATTTATTTCATGCACACCGAGTCCCAAAATTAACATAGAGAGTATGACAAAGCAAAATACTTATTCATATTGAATCGTATGGGCTAGTACGTGCAGGTTTTGTATCACGCACCGTACCTGAATGTGAGTTCTCATCTACAAAGAAAACAACAAAAAAATGTCTCCGAAAAAAGAGCGCAGGTAGGTTGCTCTGCTACCTTCTACTACAAATCAAAGAAACTCCATCTATGTATATTTTTTTTTTGTAGATGAGAACTCATTTTATGTTAATTATGTTAAGGTGCGTGTGCATTTGAGAGTAAACGTGCTGCGAGTCGCTCTCAAGCTGCTCTCGAAAGCGATCTCGCAAGTGGACATAGTCTGGAGAGTAGCTCGCGGAGAGTTGACTAATTACTCTCGACATTCGATCTTTTTAAAAGTCACTCGCAAGTGGACACATGTGTTTTCCACTATCCGAGATAAGCTCTCGGAATACCAACACAGTTCGTATTTTGCGAGTAACTGTCGAGAGTAAACATGGCAAAGCAGTGGAAACTATGTCTTTTTTTCATATAAATTTGATTTGAAAATACATTTTTACCTTCCCATAGGAAGTTATTGTAATGGGTTCGATTAGTCAAATTGAAAGTATTGTCATTTCTCGACGTTTCAAGATCCCTAGAGTCGAAATAAAAGATTTTTAGAAAGATGCCTGTGCGTGCGTGTGTACGTACGTTCGTACGTCCTTACGTCCGTACGTTCGCGACGTTTTTTTCGTCGTCCATAGCTCAAGAACTAGTAAAGATATCGACTTCAGATAAATATACAAATAATAATGCAGAAAGATGCAGAAAGGGATCTCAAGAAAATTGAGTGGGTGGTTTTTTTACCATAGCAGTTTAAATAAAAGGTGAAAATGTTGGTTAACCCCAAACATCTCACGAACCAAAACCGCTAGAGAATTGAATTAAATATTATATTATATATTGTAACGGGATACCAAACAAGTATATTTTATGAAAAAAATCCAATTAACGGTTTTTTTATAAATCAAAAAAAAAACTGAAAAAAAATTTGTCACCTCGAAAATTGTACGAATAAAAAATGATTTTATCTCCAAAACAATGTGATGCAACGAAGAATAACGTTTTTAACATATTTTTTAACAAATTTCGAGAAAAATCGAATTGACAGTTTGTTTTATAAAAAATAAAAACCTAAAAAAAACATTACTCAAAGTTGTTACAAATTGAATTTTGACTCAAATAACTTTGCAAAAATTTGAGGTTATTGCTTCTAACTCATTTTATTTTATAAGAAATATTGTTTTCAACATTCGGTAAAATTTTGAGAAAAATCGAATTGACAGTTTTTTAACAAAAAATAGAAACTTAACAGAAAATTTAACAAAAGTTGGTAAAAATTCATTTCCGACACAAATATCTTTTTAAAAGTTTAAGATTATGGCTTGCAAATAATTTAAACTTATAAGAAATATTGTTTTCAACATTCAGTTAAATTTTGAGAAAAATCTAATTGACAGTATTTTTTACAAAAAATAAAATCCTAAAAAAAAAACAATACTAAAACTTTTTATACTTTTTATTTATTACTACTTTTTATTTCACAGAAAATATTGTTTTCGATATTCTGTAGTTTTTTTTAAATAACAATCCATATTTTCAAAAAAAAAAAAAAATCTACAAAAAATAGTACGCAAATTTGGTAAAAATTGATGTTCGGTTCCCGATATCTCGTGAACAATAGAAGATATGACTTTAAATTAGATTCATTCATCCAATTTGTATTTAATTATTGAAATAAATTTTTTTAACAAATGTTACTAAAATTGGTAAACAAATTTTTTCGACTAAAAATCTCGTTTACAAAAACAGATTTTGAAATCAAATTATTTCATCAAATGCAAAATGTTGTTGGTAATTTTTAAAACTTTTAGAATAATTCAACTAACAATTTTTTTAACAAAACACGAAAACCTGCAGACCTTTTAAGCAAGGCAAATCGACAGACGGGATGGGAAGTTATCAGTGTGGATAAAATACATGGCCAACTGATAATATGCTAGCAGAAGAAATCTATCAAGTGGACACGATTATGAGAGTACTCTCAGCAAGAAAACTCTCAATATTCTAGCAGAGAGCTCACGATAGCAAAACTTCTAAAATTTGGCTCGCAAATGGACAGTCTCCCGAGAGTTGCTCTCGAGATTTAACTAGCAGAAGCACTCTCAAATGGACACGCACCTTTATGTTAATTTTGGGACTCGGTGTGCATGAAATAAATCTTGCACATACATATGAGATGGCATGGAACTTTTTTGTGTTGAGATTTTTTCTTTTTTTCTCTTGTACGAACAGGGCGAAATATTTGGAAATGAGGTAGGTAGGATTTTTAGTTCTGCGATATCTTGAGTTAAATTTTCATTGAATGCAACATTGAAAGTGATGTTCAAAAACACTCTAATGAAGATATAAATCCTTCGTACGTATCACCCTCCAAAACCCATTTGTTTACATTGTTGTATTTGTAATTTTGACATTCTGTCCATGAATAAATGTGAAATTCAAATAACTGATAGATAAACTTAATTTCCACGCACCGGACCTCATTAATTGTGTCTTAGTGTGCGTGTTTTCACACACACTAAGAATTACTTTATGAGGTCCGTTTCCGGTTTAGTTTGTAGGCAAACCAATATAGCTACCGAGGATATGGTTAATTAGGCTAGTTTTATGAATTTTTGTCTAGCTGGCTGTTATACTTTGGAAGTCCTATCAATTATTGCACCTATGCCACAATGCAAATTTGCCCTATTTTTCATAGTTTTCTAGAATTTTTCTTGGAATAAATAAATAAATTAAAAAAAAAAAAAAATCGGTGCTATGTATAAAAATGTATTGTTTTTTGGAAAAAAATATAAAAAAAATAAAAAATTATATTTAACACACTGCCCCATTGATTTTCCCAAGTAACTACCTGAATTTAATGATTTTTTAGTGATTCTAGTGCTGTTAAGGAACAAAAATTTTTTTTAAATTTTGAATTCCTTTATAAATATTTAGCCCAATATATTTTCAATCAAAACCCGTTTATTTCGTTTAAATATTTAAAAAAATGTGAACGCTACAAAGCTAAGCGCAAAGCACCAATCAATTTTTTTACATGAGACATGCCCTTAAGATAGGTTGAAGTAATAAAAATAAATTTTAAAAAATAAAAATAAAAAAAAACACTTGTTCTTTAGATCGATATCACTCCGAGCTTTTGCTTCACTATGATTACTGCGATGAACGTCCATAATATCGTTTTTCACTTGTATTCGGAATTCTTGTTGCTGTAAACTTAGCACATTTATCGCAAATATCTTTTTTGAGTTTAAAAAACGACAAATTGAATGATTCATTTGAAATATTACAGGAAACAGGTTTTCTCGCTGCCTCTTCAAGCATTTTATACATTTTTATTAAAGTAAGGCCAGCTTCGAGATATTTTTTTTTGGTATTTGGTCGGCAGTAGTGCGAATCCATTACTGGAAAAGATTTTATATGTTCTTTAACTTTATTTATATCTTGTTCTGGTGTGATTTTTTGACAAATTTTCCATGTTTCGGTAGAGAATAAATACCTGTGTCATTATATACATACATATTTTGTTGCAAAAAATAGTAAATCTGATTTTGAGAAATGTCAAGAGTGCATATCAGGGCCGGATGTAGAGGTTCAGAGGCTTCGGGCAATAAAGGATCGGAGGCCCCCTCAGCCCAAATTATTTTCAAAATAAAGTAAACCATTTTTTTTCACTCGAGTTTTTGAATAAATAAAATTAACAAACACTGTACATATACATATGTATGTAAATAATATAAACGGAAAAAAGAATTATCTGAAATTAAATTTTAGGGTTAACGAACGGAACCTTTCGAGCTTTTTTCGCCGAAAAATCGTTGGTGATTTCGTTGAAATCCAGGGGTGGAATCGGCTAAGGTGATTGTTGATTGTTGACAGTCAAAATAATCGAATTTGATCTGTGTAAGGTGATAGTCAAATTGATACCTAAAAAGCTGTCGCTAGAAAAATTTGATAGTCGTTTTCCTACAAACATGTCGTTTCTTAGTAGAGCTACCATACGCTTACAAAAAACGAATGGAAAATTTTGTCAGTTACCTTTTTTAGGTACAAAAACACATTCTTGTGATGGACAAAGCTTACGGCATTCGAAAAAGCATAAGAAAAGTAAGAATGTTATTAAAACACAGACAATTTAATACTTTTATTTAGATATTTTATAGAAATCATCTTAAAATGTCACCATAGCAACAATGAATTGTGACAATTATATTCTGAAATTGTTCAATCGAATTGAATTGAATTGAATCAGCTTACACAGACGGGAAACTTAGTGATAGTCGATTTGACTATCAAAAATTTGATAGTCAATTATCATTATCACATTAGCCGATTCCACCCCAGTTCTCGGAGTAAATCGCTTTCAATGCTCAGGAGAGAAAGCTTCGATAGACGGTTTTGTCCCATCGTGGTTCGAAGCCTATTTTTTATAATTTTCATTTTTAAAAATGAGCGCTCTTCAGTGCAATTTGTTACCATCAAAAATAGATTCTCAATGTAATTTCGTTGTTTTGGAATGTAACTCTGAAATATTGATTTTCGAGCTTGTCACGATGAGGTGGATTTTGTATGACAATCGAAATCGATATTCTTCAATAATTATACAAATAAATTACTATTGACTGACTATGATTTTTTTCAATTTCTTGCATGCAGTAAAGTTTGTGAATAATTGATGGCATTTAATTGTGTCACAATAATAATTATTCGCTTATCAAACCAGCATACCTGACTGCATAAAGAAATATGAACCAAATTACCAATTAGTCAATAATAATTTTCCAAGAATTGAAGAACACCGATTCTTCAAATACAGCAATTAATTTATAAGTACATATATATATATGTATATAAGAAAAAAAAATTGTCGAGACACGGAATCGAATACCCAACCTCCGAGGTTGCAGGCAAGTACCACCCCACTTAGCCATTAAGCGATAGGGGTACTCCCTCAAGATGGGTAGTGAATTAGAAGTGCTTCTTATCAGGGTCATTTGATTTTACTGATTACCTGATTGAAGTGAACAAATATAGATCAATAATTTCTGTTATTTAAGATTAATATATAATTAAAAAAGAGGCTGGGATGCGACCCACACTGATAACTTCCCATCCCGTCTGTCGATTTGTCTTGCTTAAAAGTTTGTCTATATGTATCACTTTTTACCAAATTTGCGTACTATTTCTTGTAGATTTTATTTTTTTACGAAAAAACGGACTGTTGAATTCTTATAAAAAAAATTACTGAATATCGGAAACAATATTTTCTTTGAAATAAAATAAGTTTGAAGCCAATATTTGTAATTTTTGAAAAGCTGTTTGAGTCGAAAGTAAATTTTTACCAAGTTTTAGTATTGTTTTTTTTAGGTTTTTATTTTTTGTAAAAAAAACTGTCAATTCGATTTTTCTCAAAATTTTATCGAATGTTAAATAAATATTTCTTATAATTTAAAATTAGTCAGAAGCCGTTATCTCAAATTTTTGAAAAGATATTTGAGTCGAAAATCAATTTTTAACCATTTTTTAAAATTTTTTTTTTTGGTTTTTATTTTTTTGTAAAAAACCTGTCAATTCGATATATTTCAAAATTTTACTGAATGTTGACAACAATATTTTTGAAAGATAAAAGTAGTTTAAAGCCAATAACTCAAAGTTTTGAAAAGATATTTGAGTCGAAAATCAATTTTTACCAACTTTATTTTAATTTTTTTTTAAGTTTTTATTTTTTGTAAAAAAAACTGTCAATTAGATTTTTCTCAAAATTTTATCAGATATCAAAAACATTATTCTTCATTGCACAAAATTGTTTTGGAGATGAAATCATATTTTAGTCGTTAAATTTTCGAGGTGACAAATTTTTTTTTTCAGTTTTTTTGATTTATAAAAAAACCGTTAATTGAATTTTTTTCCAAAAATATAATTGTTTTGTATCACGTTACAATATATAATATAAAATTTAATTCAAGTCTCTAGCGTCATTGGTTCATGAGATATTTAGGTTTAACCAAAATGTTCACCTTTTTTTTAAACTGCTATGGTAAAAAAACCATCCACGCAATTTTCTTGAGAGCCCTTTCTGCATCTTTCTGCCTTATTATCTGTATAACAAAATTTATTTGAAGTCGATATCTCTTCTGGTTCTTGAGCTATGGACGACGAAAAAAACGTCGCGAACGTACGGGCGTACGGACTTACGGACGTACGTACACACGCACGCACAGACATCTTTCTAAAAATCTTTTATTTCGACTCTAGGGACCTTGAAACGTCGAGAAATGTCAAAATTTTCAATTTGTCAAATCGGACCCATTACAACAACTTCCTATGGGAAGTTAAAAAAATATCACAGGAAAAGTTGTTTACTAGTGTTTTCTAGTTGGAATTTGAAACAAAAATTTTCCGAAGTCTCTATTGTGGGGGCCCCCGTTTGTAAAGGCCCCGGGCTTCCTCCCCGGTTCCCGGTTGCCCTCCCTTAAATTCGGCCATGGTGCATATGAATGAGCATATACCCAAAATAAGTGCAACAATGGTGATCTCGTATGATATTGAACAAATTAGAATTCTTGTTCTTATAGATTAGATTAGATTAGATAAGAAAAGATTTTATTCAAATTCATATAAAAATAAACCTTTACAAGGGTAATTAAAATCTTAATAATGTAGTAATACAATATTTTGACATAACATATTTTTGTTGTCTGTCAGATTGGCGATATAAATTCAAATTTTATTAAATACGCAAAATAACAAAGGTTAATAATAAATCTTTAAATTATACCTACTACATTTGTAGATATTTTTACTTTACATTTTAATTTCTTCATAAACATAATTAACATAACATTAATTTAATATCACAATTTTCATCAGTTTCAGTTTCATGACTCAAGCAAATTCATTTATTAACAAAGTTCTATATCTAATGCAATAAGCTAAAAAGTTGTACAGGGAAGAAAAGTTTTTACCATTTAATTCATTATAAAATTCTTCGACGGACAAAGACTCTTTTCCAAAACAGGCGAGTCTCATTTTATTATAAATTGGGCATCTACCAATTAGGTGATATGTATTTTCTACTTCATCCATGTTACATATAGAGCAGATAACATCCGTATCCTTTTTGAATGCTCTAGCATTAATATTTAATAGACCACCTCTAGCTTTAAAAATTAAACATACAAGGTGAGGAGAGTTTCCATTAATAAAGTAAGGGGTAACATTATAGTTTAAATGAGGATAAACATCATGAAACTGAGAGCCCTTAGCATCCGCAATGTGATTTGCATTTTCTTTAGCTTCTAGTGAGATCAATAGATTTTTATGAAGGTTCTTGAATGATGCGTTGGACAGGTCTATTTCAATATTAAGTTCTCCACCTAAGCTAAGCCAGTCTAAAACCCAAAAAGTTTTTTGAACAATTGTTTCTTGTGCAAGAATTCGCGGTAATCTAGTTCTAGGGTATTCAAGTACTTTATTGACATAGTCAAAGTGAAGAGATAGCGTTCGGAGGTAATGAGTCTTTAAGCCAGTTTCCAAATATAACATATAGTTGGGAGTGTTGTTAGGTAGGTTTAACATTTGCTTCATGAAGAATCTGAACAGTTTTTCTACTTGGTCATATTTTTTAGAACCCCAAATTTGTGCACCATATAGCATAATCGATCTGGCGGCGGAATCAAAAATTTTGATCTTATTCGAAATTGATATTTTTGTTGTGAATATATTTGGACCACGTTGAGATAATTGCACTTTTAGACATTGTAAGCTTTGAGTCTAAATGTTTATTGAATGACAGGTTATAATTCAAGGTTACCCCTAGGTACTTGTAATCGTTCACGATTTCGATCCGATCTGAACCATAATTCCAGTTGAGATTGCTAGGAATTCTACTACCCGTTTTGAACACTAAGATTTTGGATTTGTTGAGATTCGTTTTTAAACCCCATACCAAACAGTAGGTGAATAAAGAGTCAATCATATTTTGAAGTTCAGATGGGGAATCAGAGATTATAACGAGATCATCGGCGTATAAGAGCACTTTCACAACTGTATCAGCTACACGGACACCTCCAGGTAAATGTAAATGCAAGCCATTGAGGTAGAGGCTAAATAAGATTGGACTAAGTAAACATCCTTGTTTTACACCTACTTTTACTTCAAAAAAGTCAGAAAGAGAGATTACATCGCAAACCTGGCAAGTTGTTTCTTTATAAAGTAGTTGCAAAATGGTTACTATTTTTGTTGACAAACCTAGACAGGACAGCTTATAGAAAAGCGAATTACGTGGTATCAGATCGAAAGCACATGAAAAATCAACAAAAAAAAACATATGTATTCTTCTTTCTTTTTCGATTTAAATGGACGATGCTTGTTAAATTGAAAATGTTGTCAATCGTTGAGTATCCATATCGGAAGCCAGATTGGTATTCACAAAGAATGTCATTATCGTCAATCCAGCCGTTTATCCTATTTAAGATTAGCCCCGTGAATACTTTGTAAAGTGTGTTCAGTAGGGAAAGACCTCTATAATTTTCACAAAAATTTGGATCACCTTTCTTGAATAAAGGGGTAATTATTGAACTGCGAAAAGAGAGTGGAATTTCACCGCTAAAAAAGATTTTGTTAAGCAGAATAAGAACCTCTTCTAAGAAACAAGATTGGGCATTTTTGGAAAACTCATAGCTGATTCTGTCCTTGCCTGGTGCCTTTTTAAGTTTAGCTTTTTGTAGTACATATGATAGATAGCTCCCACATCTCAAAAGGCGAGTCAAGGAAAGGATCTGTTATCTCTGGTATAGTCCAGCAAATTTGTTCATGTTCCGGAGGTGTCAAAAGGGTTTTAAAATGATTGTAAAAATCAACAATCTGGAGATTACTCTTTCTTTTTGGCGTTGAACTTTTCAAATTATTTGGCAATTTCCACCAATCACTCGAATTCCTAACACGGTTCAACTTTTCAATATTTACATGGTGATGTAACAACTTTTTACTTTTGCAGATTTGTACAGCTGCGAGCAAAAAAAAATAGCAGTGCATGGAAAATTATTTTAAATAAAACCTAAAACATAGAAAGAGCTTTGATGTTGGAAATGTTTTTAAGTAAAACTCCTTAAGATTCATTAAAATTTAATTTTTAGTAAGAATGGAATTTAATTTATTGCTAATTAGCTAAGCAGTAATCCAAAAACAAAATACACCTCAAAATAAAGCGAGCAAAATAATAGCAGTGATTTTTTTTCTGTTAAATTTAAATAAAACAAGGACACAAAAAGTTCTTTTCGACGGTATTTTATTTAATAAAAACTAGTATTTGTTAACAATTATTATTTTTATTTTTTATTATTATTATTTTATTTTTTTTAAAACTGCTTCACAACGAGGTTTCATTGAGTCCACAATCCCTGACATCTTGATGGTGTTATTTGATTGCCAAGCCTACTAAGCAACGCTCCATAGCTCTGTGTTATTTTTTGGTATTGCCTTGAATACTTCTTTTTTAATGTCTGCCCAAAGATTCTCGATGGGATTGAGGTCAGGAGAATGTGCAGGCCACTCAATGACCTCAATCCTATTATCTTCAAACCATTGCCTGGCTGCTCGGCTGGTATGCTTTGGGTCGTTATCCTGCTGGAAGACCCATTTCAGGGGCAATTCGTATTCGGCATATGGCAGCATAGTGTTTTGCAGGATATCCACGTAAGAGTGCTGGTTCATAATGCTTTTGATGCAGTATATTGGGCCAACTCCATAATAGGAGAAGCATCTCCAAACCATTATGGATCGCCCATGCTTAATAGTTTTTGTAGTGTATCTAGGGTTATATTCCATATTCGGGGGTCTTCTCACAAACTGCCGAGATCCTTTACCACCATAGAGAGCCACCTTGCTTTCATCGGTCCAGAGAATGTTTCTCCACTTTTCGGGAGCCCATCCAAAATGTTGGCGAACAAACTTCACCCTTTTAACTACAAGGTGTTTCTTTAAAAGTGGAACCTTTCTTGGACTGCGAGCATTTAAGTCATGCTCCCTTAGTGTTCTCCTCACCGTATGCACACCGCACGGAACCTCAAGCTCGTTTGCAATCTCTGTAGCTGCTGCTGTAGGATTATTCCTTGAAAAGCGACCCACACGTTTTATATAAGATGGTGTAAAAGATTGTTTCCTTCTATCGTTTCTGACCTTCTTTCAAAGGTTAGGCGTTCCTTAGCATCCTCGCTGAACAGCCAAGAAGTTCCTGAACCTTTTTGTACGTTTTGCCTTCAAAAATGAGCTTTATTATAAATTCCCGCCTCTTCAGTGTGTAGTGTTTACCTTAACCCACTTTAAATTATAAAAATTCAATAATTTTATTACAATTTTAACGGAAATATAAAATAGAATAACAGGACTTGTTTTTATAACTTTTGAAATCAAAATTTTAACTAAAACACAATTATTTAAATTAAATTTGTTAATCACTGCTATTATTTTGCTCGCCTAAAATAATGAATCACACTACACAAAGCGACATTTAAACAAAGTAATGAGAATTTACCGTTAAATTATCACTTGTACCTTTTATGATAATTACTTTGAGTACCAAAATAAAGTAGAGTTGCGAAAAAGTGGATGTGTTATTGATTTATGAAAAATTATAGCTTGTTGCCTATTACACTGCTATTATTTTGCTCGCCACTGTAAGTATTGTAATCTGTTCCTAACATATTGCGGCACGAGTACGATAACTTTGGCACCGAGATATAATAACGGTTTTTGGTAGAGGGTCTTAATACAAGCATTTTTTACTATGGGAGGGGGGGTCTATCTCCCCCCGTTTAAGCAGGAGGGGCAATTTAAAAAAGTCATTATTTAAAATGGAAAAAAATAATTAAAAAATAACGGTGATACTTACAATTAAGTTGTATACATTTTTTTAAAGCCAACACTCTGTTCTATTAGCCAGTTTTTAAATCAAGTCAAAACTATGCGTAGTTTTTGAAAAATTTAATTTTAAACTCAAAATTTGAGTAAAAAAAGTTAAAAAAGGGTTTAAAGTGTAACTTTTTCAATACTTCAAGATTATCTACCATTGTTTTTATTTCAGAACTTATTGCTCTTATTTGTTTTTGATCAAAAACTGAAAACTAGATGATTTTATGTCTTTTAGTTTTTGAGAAAATTGAAAATAAAAATTTAATTTTAAACTCAAAATTTGAGTAAAAAAAAAAGTTTAAAGTGTGACTTTTTCAATACTTCAAGATTATCTACCATTGTTTTTATTTCAGAACTTATTGCTCTTATTTGTTTTTGATCAAAAACTGAAAACTAGATGATTTTATGTCTTTTAGTTTTTGAGAAAATTGAAAATAAAAATTTAATTTTAAACTCAAAATTTGAGTAAAAAAAGGTTTAAAGTGTAACTTTTTCAAGACTTCAAGATTATCTACCATTGTTTTTATTTCAGAATTTATTGCTCTTATTTGTTTTTGATCAAAAACTGAAAACTAGATGATTTTATATCTTTTAGTTTTTGAGAAAATTGAAAATAACCACAACTACTATTTTAATTTTTTTTGCTTGAGTGGTCTTATTTTGATAGTAATAATGGTATTTGCGTATGCGTAATGCGTGTTTGGGTGTATGCAACAGTAAGGTGTATGCAACAGTGGCATCTGTAAGGGGGGGCATGCTGCCCCCCTGCAACCCCCCTGCTTGGGTACACTATAGGATTTGGGATGGGTGCAAGTTGGTGTGTGTGCAAGGTAGGGAGGGTTCAAGGTGTGGTGGGTGCAAGATGGGGTGCATGCAAAGTTTCTTTTGCATTTAAATAAGCTGGATTTAAGAAAAATTAATTTACCCTAGGTGTATCTTAATCCATATTCGATTATTACTATCAAAATAAGACTACGTTAGCAAGGAAAAAGTAATTTAATTAAAATATTTTTTTTGGTAACTTTCAATTTTCTCAAGAACTAGAAGACATAAAGTCATCTAGTTTTCAGTTTTCGATTAAAAATAAATAAGAGCAATGTATTCTAAAAAAAAATTGTAGATAATCTAAAAGTTTTGAAATATTACACTCTAAAGCATATTTTTAACTTTTTTTTTTTGACCAAATTTTAAGTTTAAAACAGTTTTTTCCGAAAACTATGCATAGTTTTGACTTGATTTAAAAACAAGCTACTAGACACAAGTGTTGGCTTTAAAAAAAGGTATAATACTTAATTGTAAGTATTACCGTTATTTTTTAATTATTTTTTCCATTTAAAGTACATGTTTTTTTTAAATAGCCCCTACCGCCTAAACGGGGGGAGATAGACCCCCCTCCCATAGTAAAAAATGCTTGTATTAAGCCCCTCTACCAAAACCCGTTATTATATCTCGGCGCCAAAGTTATCGTACTCTCCCCCATATTGCCTTTTATAAGTGTTTAAATTATACAAACGAAAGAGCCGAAGCATTTTCAACATTTTTTTCCTTGCACGCAAGCATTGGAAATCAAACCATTTCTGTTTACATACAATTTTTTTTCTCTTTCTAAACGCACCAGCATAGCTGTTTTTATTTTATTAATTAATTTACTAACTTTCACTTCAATAGATTCGTTTGTTTGAATGTATTCACAGTTAGATGGGGTTAGTACTAGTGTACCTAGAGGCCATATTGGGGGACCAAATTAATTTCTTATCAAGTGCCAAGTTGTCTACTATAGATGTTGATAGAGGTGGGGAAAAATTTAAAGTTAAAGACATATGATCTAAATATGGTTTACTCTGAAGCGAAAAATTGTTAATCAACCCTAAAAAATCAAAAAAACATATACCGTAATCGATGGTTGAATTACCCATTACACCACAAAATGTTAATTCACCATTTTCATCTCCATGCGTACCCTTCCATTCAGGATAACACCACCTATATTTTCAAAAAGTTCCAAACATTTTTTGCCTTTCTCATCAACTACCTTATCTTTTGATTTTCTCTTTTGTGAAATAAATGGAAGACCATTCAACAAATTTCCATCGACAATTTGACCATCAGCCGTTCAAATCACCTATAATGCAGAAGGACTCAAATCTCATGCCACCTAAAAACTCTTCAAACTTTTTAAAATCACTCGCCCACCTTGTACAATTCAAATATCGAGGTATGAAGTAGAAATTTGTATCACAAAATTTAGCAGATAAAGCTAAATTCCCGGAGAAATGATTGAATTTAAATTTATATCTATTTTGAAGAGCCTTTTTAAGGCCAAACAAACAACCACCGCTGGCGCGACCAGTACTGTGAAACTTTTCTGCATCTTCTCAATACAACATATAGTCACCAAAGAAATGTGAAAATTCATTTCTTTTAATATCTAATACATTCGTTTCAAACAAAAAGAAAATATCAAACTTATTTATATACGTAAAGAAGTTACAAAAACTAAGTTTACTTTTTAAATTGGCTACGTTATATGCAACCAACTGACAGACATCTTTGTTGCTAATGTTGACTTGAATTCCTGGACGTAGAAGCAGCATCAGAATCATTTAAGAGTGGATGATGTATATTCCTTACAGTCACATTGCACTGGAAATTCGCCTTCTGCACTAAGTTTCTCAAAAAATCTGCATCTTTCTGTTGTTTGGCTTCGAAGGTACCATTGTTCCAGTTGTAGGGTTTATCATTGATGTAAATCAAAGTCTCACCGAATCGAATCTTAAGCTTTTTATCGAATTTGGAGATATTTTTGCCCAATTGACGTAGGTTGAATTGAATCGCTGTTCCTTTTCATCGGCACTGTAGGCTCTTTGGATGTACATATATGTCCGTACCATCAAGCTTTCTTTTCGCAGACATAATATTATTTACTTGCAGTGCAGATTCCATCGTGAGTACGTATGACAGTCCATTTTTTGTTTTTAATTGACGAGATTCAGTGACAAGAATATTTGTATTGAGAACTCTGGAACAGATGTCATACGAAACTCGTCCACAGCCAGTTTTGCATTCGGGTTATGCAACCCACTAACAATAATCTTCGCACGACGCGACGATTATTTTTTTTTATTACTTTACTTACATTTTACTTAAGTCTTACCTTAGCATTTGGTTCTCATTACGAAGGTTTTCGATTTCCTGGTGGATAGGTATTAAGTCATCTTTTTTTGCAACATCTTCCAGCTTTTTATCCAGCATATTTCCCAGTTTTTGGTCAAATAGATGCCAAGAAAAGACATCGGTAGGTAAAGCAGTAGAAGCAGCAGCAGGCGCAACAACAACAGGAGCACCAAAAGAAGTCGGCGTTGTAGGAGCTACAGGTCCCGGAGGCACTGAGTGGGAGCTATTACTGTTACTCATCGTTTTGTTGAACATTTTTGCTTGCAAATGTTTTTTAGCGTCGTTGTTAGTTACACTTTGTTCAGGCGATGTTAAAAGAAGAGCTCTTTTTTTCACAGTACCCATATATTTGTTAGGTTAGTTTTTTTTTTTTTCGTTTTTGCAGGGACAAGAAACTTTTACTTTTTGATAAATTTATAGACTTTATGTTATGAATTTTATGTCCAATATGAAAAAACAAACTTTATTTTCAATGTTTTAAAAAGAAATTACAAATTAGAGGCAGATATGTCACTTTTTGATAAATATAAAGAATATTAAATATTAGCAGACAAAAAATTTAGTTGTTTGACGTTTCATCTCAGTGATGCCAAATCTTGTTCTTATATAAATATAACCAAATTCATATCTTTTTGTTCAATAAGATACAAATTGTAACCAAAATTGTAAAAAAAAAATTTGAACATTGAACAAAATAGAAATAAATGAAGTAGGTACATATATGTATGTATGTATGTACATACATATAAGGATATTGAACAAGAAATCCATAAATGTGGATATTGAACAAGAAAGAAATACATAAGAAGATATAATTTTAAAGATATACTATGAATTGTTCAATAAAATACAAAAAGAATTAATAGTGGTTTATTGAACAAAAGTGATACTCAAAATGGTCAGAAAAGTGGTTTATTGAACAAAATAGTTCTCCATAACTTGAAAACTAAATGAGATAGAACAAAACGGTTTGCACCAATCGAAAGAGCACCCTCGAATTATAAAATTGCATTTCTAACTTAATTTCGTCAAAAATGGTCTATTGTACAAGATAGAACTCAGGTGACGAAATGTATTAGTCCATCCTAAGCCTTTTTTTATTTTTAAAGCTACATACAGTGTATCAAAATAAAACTCGTACATAAAATTCGTTTTTAGAAAAACGAAGAAATAAGTAATATGGAACCATTATATTTCAAAATGTGCAACCTTAATCAAGTTGAAAACATTTTCCACTTTGTTGCATTGTGCCCAATCTTGCAGGAAATTCGTCGGCTTTATTTTAACAAGAGTTTTCTGTCACTTGAAGAATGTCTAGGCGTTCTGAATGGAGATAACGGTTGGCGTCTACTCATTCAGTTTTTGTTAGATGCAGTTTCATATAGAAACATGTACATCAATATATACTAGAGTAATAATTCTATTACAATTTTGTTTTAGCTAAACTAAAAGCCTAAATCGCTTTTGAAAAATTTCTAATCATTAAATTCCTTGAGATATTTTTCTTTTTTTTTTCGTTTTCGCCAAACTAAAAGCCCAAACCGCATTTGAAATTGCAAATTCTTTAAGATCTATGTATCCTTTTTTTTTGTTTTAGCCAAACTAAAAGCCCTTAGAACATTTGAATCAATTGTTTAACACATATTGCCATAATTAAATGATTGCTGTTCTTATAAACTTAATAATTTTGTTTTAGCTAAACTAAAAGCCCGAATCAGATTTTGTTTATATTTTTTTTATAAATTTATTTATCTATTAAATTACATACACTATTAAAACAAATATTTTTTTTCCCTCTGGCATTATTTTTTTTTCTTTTTTCAATTGCTATTTTCTTTATAGATATAACCAAATGTTTGTACTTTCTCTCACAAAATGTTTAGTTTAGAAAAATATACCGGCAGACGGCCCATGAGCCATGCTTGTAATCTTTAGTTTTAAGTTTGTAAACTTTTGAAATGAAAATATAAAGATGATAATAATAATAATAATAATAATAATAATAATAATAATAATAATAATAATAATAATAATAATAATAATAATAATAATAATAATAATAATAATAATAATAATAAATATTTCAAAATTTATATAACTGTCTTACAGTTAAGAGGGTCACTCTTTGATTTTTTAAAAAAAGTTTTAAAAAATCCACCTTTACCTTTACCAAGGCAAAGATTTCCTAAATTAATCGAAAAAAACACCTCAAAGTTAAACTCGTACCTATAGTGTTTTCTTTTTAAAGTTAGCCATGTTTAGTAATGATGTAGTAGCAACAAATTAAGTTTTATTATTCATGCTGAAATTACTGTGAATAATAAAACATACAATTTTTGAATCTGAAAAAATGGGTAGACAAAACGGCCAAACCTCTGTAGATGTGCGAAATCTTGCAATAATGCATTTCAAGAATGGGAAGACCCTGCGAGAAATTGATCATTTATTGAATCGCAGTCACTCAACGGTCCAATACATCCTTAAGCGGTTCAAAGAAGAAAGAGCAGTCCACAATAAAAGAAAAATTAGCGGTAGGAAAATTTTTAATGATGCGGATGAGCGATGGATACTTCGAAAAGTTAAGGACAATCCCAAAATTAGTGCTCCTAAACAAGCAGAAGAGGCTGAAAAGTATCTTGGTAATGGACGTGTAGCCAGGAAGAAGCCGTTCATTAGTAAAGTAAACAAATTAAAAAGAATTGCTTTCGCAAAAGAGAACCTCTGCAAAGATTTTGCATATTGGAAGATGTGCTGTGCATGTTTACTGATGAGACCAAATTTAACCTTTTTGGCTGAGATGGCAAGGTCAATGTTTGGCGTAGGCTAAATGAAGAGCTCAAAGAAAAAAATGTAAGGGCAACCGTTAAGCATGGTGCTGGGTCGGTCATGGTTTGGGGTTGTATGGCAGCATCAGGAGTTGGAAACCTGCATTTTGTTGATGGCATAATGAACCAACATATGTATCTCAACATTCTTAAACTGAATTTACATGCTAGTGCCGATAGACTTGGTATAAGAGATGGTTTCCAATTTTACCAAGATAACGATCCCAAGCACAAAGCTTACAAAGTGCGTTCGTGGCTGCTGTACAACTGTCCAAAAGTGATTGAGACACCTCCGAAATCACGAGGCATTAACGTAATTGAAAATTTATGGAGTTATTTGGAAGACCGGGTAAAATTGCATCATATTTCTAATAAAAATGATCTCAAGAAGGTGCTGCTGGAGGAATGGAACAAAATACCACCCTCTTACTGTGAAAAATTGGTTCGATCTTTGCCAAACAGGTTAAAAGCTGTTAAGGGTCTTCCAACAAAATATTAACTCATTTTTTTTGCCTTTTTTGTTTACTTAAATGCACTTGTACGAGTTTAACTTTGACGTGAATTTTCAATTTTTTTAATAAATGTTAACCTTAAACTTTGTTGCATTAGTTTTTTTTATTTAAATTGAATATTTACAGATAACATAGATGTGTTGAAAAAAATAAAAATGATTGCTACAAATTTGGTTACCAATAGAAAAAGTTATTAGCAAAATACAAAACATAAACATGCTGTACGAGTTTTACTTTGATACACTGTAAATGAAATTGAAAAGTATAAATGTTTTTGAGTATTAAACAATAATATTTATACCTTAATATCAACCCTTTGCGAAAATTTCATCCAAAGGACATTTTATTTAGAGAATAAGTTACATTTATAACCAATACAAAAGTCCTTTGAAATTGAATTGGTAATTCCATGATAACAATCGCATTATGTCCATTGTTTGTCCGCAATCACGATGAAATGGAATTTTTCTTTTGTAAAAAAAGTAGGCATGCACTGTTTAACAGATAATCAGGATTTTTCTTCCTTCTTTTTGTGCTGAAAATTCAAGTCCCTTGATTTTAGACAGATTTTCATTTTTCCTATGACATTTCATTTCCTGTCTTCATTCAAATGTCATTAGTGAAAATTTATTCAAATGAATGTCATTTTTGTTTCTGTAGAACTTTCACAAAAAATCAAAAAGAGAAGAGCACATGATTTTGCATACCATAGAAATTTGAGTAATTACATAGAATTACTGAGTTGTCAGTAGTGCTCGAGGGCAACTTGAAATCTTCTTTTTACCTGGAACATAGATACATAAACTGACAGGTATAGTTAAGTCAAGCTGAAACGCTGCTGCGAAAGCGACGTTCGTGCACACGACCTAATATTCTGTTAGTCAATAAACTATATTTTCCTATTTAATGCAGGTACCATGGCGACCAACCGAAGGTGAGACGCGACGACGACGGGCGTTCAGGTATGGTTAGGGTAGTAAATAATATAGATGCTGGATTATTTCAAAATAATGCACAACCCTAAATTTTAATAATAATTGCGGCGACGGATTATCTCATTAAAATTGATATGCCATCCATCCGGCAGAATGCCTGTTGATGTTGAACTAACGCAACGCAAAAGGACCACAGCTAGTCGACAGTCGAGTAGTGCAGGGCGAGTGAGGGTTGGTTTGTTGGCAGCAAACGTTCGTTGGTCCATATTGATATCCTTTAAAATGAGCACATTTATCAGAGAACATTTCTGGTGTGAATAGCCGTTTCTATATATAATTTATAATCAGACCATCCATCGGAGATATCCAGATTCACTCAATCTCAGTGGATGAGGAATAACAATGTGGTTACTTTGGAAACCTGTGTTTATGTGCTTAAAAACATGATAGGTGGGCGGTCTATTGTTGAGGGTTAATTTGAAGATGGGTAAGAATTATAAATGTGAAAACACGCGCTACCTATAGATAATTCAATTATTTTGTAAAAATTGAAATTATTCCCACGGCAAATGATAATGATGATGAAAAACGATACTTTACCTATTCAATGTTTTGGTTAGATGAAATTAAATAATGTAATGACTTGTTAGTCTAAATAAACGTGCGTAGGGCATAAGCATCGTGCATAGGCAATACGCATCGTGCTTTAATGGTTTTTTGAACCTAAAATAATTATATAATACGGAATGTGCATTGAACTGAGTTATTCGTGTGGGAATGCGAAAGCTTTGTAGATAATGCATAAAAGGAACATTGATTTTATTTAAACAAGTTTTTAAACTGATGGTTAATTAATATTTCTGTCATTTATTTTTGACAGTATTTTTTGACGCAATTTATTTCTATGTTTAATAATTATAACTTCCCACTTTAGAACTTCCACACTTTAGGAAGACATTTTTGACTGAAAACCAAAACAAGTGGGAGAGATACAATGATGAAATGTCAAAATGAGCTGCCTTAATAGATTCCAAGGAGCAGCTGATCCAAAACAGATGGACAATTCAAAAAGAAATTTAAAGCTACCCAAGAATTTTTGGTATATGGGTGATTATACAAAAGTTGGGTAACTTTTGAGGATATTTTGTTTACGATAGTTTTTAAATCAAACTTCTATAAATTCGGATGTAATGGGTGATTTTTTAAGAGCTTGAGAACTTTTTTTTTAAAAAAAACGCATAAAATTTGCAAAATCTCATCGATTCTTTATTTTATTTCTTTTTTAGATTGGTCCATGACATTTACTTTTTGAAGATAATTTAATTTAAATGTTGACCGCGGCTGCGTCTTAGGTGGTCCATTCGGAAAGTCCAATTTTGGGTAACTTTTTCGAGCATTTCGGCCGGAATAGCCCGAATTTCTTCGGAAATGTTGTCTTCCAAAGCTGGAATAGTTGCTGGCTTATTTGTGTAGACTTTAGACTTGACGTTTGAAGTTTTCCCTCAAAATGGCCATAGAATCGCGAGCTGTGTGGCATATAGCGCCATCTTGTTGAAACCACATGTCAACCAAGTTCAGTTCTTCCATTTTTGGCAACAAAAAGTTTGTTAGCATTGAACGATAGCGATCGCCATTCACCGTAACGTTGCGTCCAACAGCATCTTTGAAAAAATACGGTCCAATGATTCCACCAGCGTACAAACCACACCAAACAGTGCATTTTTCGGGATGCATGGGCAGTTCTTGAACGGCTTCTGGTTGCTCTTCACTCCAAATGCGGCAATTTTGCTTATTTACGTAGCCATTCAACCAGAAATGAGCCTCATCGCTGAACAAAATTTGTCGATAAAAAAGCGCGAAACACATTTCGAACCGAACACTGATTTTGGTAATAAAATTCAATGATTTGCAAGCGTTGCTCGTTAGTAAGTCTATTCATGATGAAATGTCAAAGCATACTGAGCATCTTTCTCTTTGACACCATGTCTGAAATCCCGCGTGATCTGTCAAATACTAATGCATGAAAAGAGGCTGGGATGCGACCCACACTGATAACTTCCCATCCCGTCTATCGATTTGTCTTGCTTAAAAGTTTGTCTAAATGTATCAATTCTTGCCAAATTTGCGTTCTATTTTTTGTAGATTTTATTTTTTTTATGAAAAAACGGACTGTTGGATTTTTATAAAAGAAATTACTGAATATAAAAAACAATATTTTCTGTGAAATAAAATAAGTTTGAAGCCAATATTTTTAATTTTTGAAAAGCTATTTGAGCCGAAAATCAATGTTTACCAACTTTTATTAATTTTTTTGTTTAGGTTTTTATTTTTTGTAAAAAAACTGTCAGTTCGATTTTTCTCAAAATTTTTCCTAATGTTGAAAATAATATTTCTTATAAGTTAAAATTAGTTAGAAGCCATAATCTCAAATTTTTGAAAAGATATTTAAGTCGAAAATCAATTTTTACCAACTTTTGTTAAATTTTTTTTTCGGTTTTTAATTTTTTGTAAAAAAACTGTCAATTCTATTTTTTTCAAAATTTTACTGAATGTTGAAAACAACATTTTTTGAAAGATAAAAGTAGTTTAAAGCCAATATCCCAAAGTCTTGAAAAGATATTTGAGTCAAAACTCAATTTTTACCACCTTTTTTTTTATTTTTTTTTAGGTTATTATTTTTTGTAAAAAAAACTGTCAATTCGATTTTTCTCAAAATTTTATCAGATGTCAAAAACATTTTTCTTCATTGCACAAAATTGTTTTGGAAATGAAGTCATATTTTAGTCGTAAAATTGTCTGCCTTATTATCTGTATAACAAAATTTATTTGAAGTCGATATCTCTTCTGGTTCTTGAGCTATGGACGACGAAAAAAACGTCGCGAACGTACGGACGTACGGACGTACGGACGTACGTACACACGCACGCACAGACATCTTTCTAAAAATCTTTTATTTCGACTCTAGGGACCTTGAAACGTCGAGAAATGTCAAAATTTTCAATTTGTCAAATCGGACCCATTACAATAACTTCCTATGGGAAGTTAAAAATCCTAACCTCAAAAAAATCACCCGATATATGATAGCTAATCTAATTAATGTATTGTTCCCAATCGGGCCAGTCACTTTTTTGAGTACATTGTAAGATATTTAAAAATTTCAGAATTTGACTTCCAGAGGACTGACGAGTATACACAGTTTAATGAATTTTAATACAAATTAGTAAAAATCTCTTAGGATTTAATAAAGATCACTTAAAATCACTTAGTAACAATTAAAAATAATTATTAATATGTAATACTAGGAGAAAATACTACATCAGTTTTCAAAACAGACTTTTGACATTTAACGTAACGTTATTCACTTATCTTTTACTACTTTCACATAGTTTTACTAAATATTTCAAAGTAATCAACAAACAAAATCTAATCTAATATTCATCTTAAAAGTACTAATGATCAAGAAATGAAGAACAATAACAATTTACCTGACACAGAACTGACGCCACACTACTGACGAAAAAGACGAAATTTGAGATTATTATCTTTACTAATGTTTTTTTTGTAATTTCAAATATCAACAAACTACATTTTAACAAAGTCTAATACGAATAAATAAAAATAAACTTTAGATTAACAAAAAAATAACGATTCACCATAAAACTGACGTGTTGACTGGCTAAGCACGTGTATAGACAACCAGTGACGTGCGGCAGTCCATTTGACTGGGTAGACACAAATTTTGATTCATTATTTCATTTTAAGCACTTACATCATTTGGTTTAAAGCCTTCTAACCACGTCAAGGTAGATGTATTGAAGAAGGTTTTTTTTGTTTTTTTTTTGTTTTTTTTTTTGCTTTTTTTTTATTTTTTGTTTGTTTTTTTTTGTTTAATTTTGCATTAAGTTTTTAGTTTTTTTTTTTTATAAGTTTTTAAAGTTTTTTTTAGTTTTAGTTTTTCTTTCTGTTTCTTTCATATTAAGTTTTAAATGATATCTAAACTTGCTTATAAATTAATTCGATGAGCCTGGTCTTTTGTTTTGCGAAAATATCGACTACTTTGTTTTTGAAGTCAGTTGAAACCATTAGTTCTTTAACTAATTCTTTTTCAATTGAAAGTAGAGCTAAGCTTGTTAGCCTTGAATCTGCCATTCTATTCCTTGAATATGTTTTTATCCTCTTTAGTGCACTCATAGATCTTTCACTAGAGGCTGTTGAAATTGGAATAGTCAAAAACAACTTTAGTAAAGTAAAAGTTTCTGAATAAACATTTTCAAGGCCGTTTTCAATTAGAAAGTTTAGCAGATACAAGGGTTTAAGGTATTTTGAGGTGTCGGAATAAATAATTTGCAGTTCATTTTTTAACTTTTCTGCATCAAAATATTGTTTATATTTTTTAAGCAGAACTTGGTAGGGACCGTTGGGAAACTTGCTATGATATCTGGCAAATCTGTCCTGATCTAACAATTCTACGAATACAATTTCCTTAAGATCACCGAACCTTAGATCTAGTTGTACTAAAATGCAGTCCAAAATTTCGTATGCCATCACAGAAACCACTTCGTTTTGTGACCTCACAGTTCTTATTTCATATGAATCATTTTGTTCCAACTCCTTGATTATTTTCTTTGCTTCAAGAATGCACTCATTTATTGTTTCGTCTGTTCTCAGTCTTTTTAAACTTTCTATGATGGCGTTTACTTCTTTCGTGCATACAGCTATATTAGAGGAAATTTTATTTTGAAGTAAGTTAAAAAGATGATCAGTCAAACTAAATATTTTTGCAAAAAGACATAAGTTGAAAATGAATTTAAAATCATTAATAATGCGCTGCAACCCAAATGCTGCATTAATAGTTTCGCTATCAAAACGGTCGCTATCTATGATAAATGAAAATACCTTAGAAAGCAGATTGGTATGACCTTTTATAGTCTGCACAGCCCTTGAATGGTAATTCCATCTTGTTTCTGATGGATGGGGCAAAGAAAACCCTTCTTCCCTTAGCAAACTCGTTCTTGATGTGGAGCGAGAAAAAAATGAGTGAAATGCAGTCAAGTTGCAGACGAATAATTTGACTTCTTTTATGTGCTTTGAGCCATAAAGCAGCACCAAATTTAATTGGTGTGCCCAACAATGCACAAAAATTGTGTTTGGGCATATTTCCTTAATTAGAGCCTGGACCCCTCCCTTATGCCCAGCCATTACACTGGCTCCGTCATATGTCTGGCTGATCAGTTTGTCTTTAATTTTTTTTTGTTCAAGAACATCCTTTATTATTTTAGCTATGCCCTTCGCTGTTTTGTCTTTTGAAACATTAAAAAAACCAGAAAAACGCTCAATGACTTTATTATTTTTAACAAATCTAAGAATAACACAAAGTTCACTACTACAGGACACATCCGTAGTTTCATCTGCCTGAATTGAAATAAATTGGCATGAATCTAATTCATTCTGGATAAAATTGCTTACAGCAGTAGTTAGCGACTCAATTAAATCATTTTGAATGCTGTTGGACGTGCCTTTAAATAATGATGAAGACTCTAGATGGTCTTTCATTAGATTTTCTCCAGCGGACAAAAGTTCCAAAAGTTCGAGATAATTACCCCTGTTTTGCGACCCAACACTTTCATCATTTCCTCTAAAAGCTAGCTCTTGTCTAGCCAAAAAACTGACCACATCCAAAAGCCTAAAAACAATAGCTCTATTCTTATCGACGTGTAGATTGTGTTGAATTGCAGCCATTTTACATGCACTCATTAGCTGGTGGTCAATTCGAATACTACCTAAAATTTTAAAATTTTCGGTATTAATAATGTGTCCTTTAGAACTTTCATGTTTCTTAGCCTTGGATTCAAAATTTTTTACTGTACTGCAACCTTCTTTTCCAAATGGAGAATCCTGCCCAAACAAAAAGCATGGATAACAAAATACTTTGTTCAGATTTTGGCTTCCATGAAGCCAATCGTATTTTGAATACCATTTGTTTTGAAATTTGCGTACAATTTTACCATCCTTCTCTGATAACTGAAGATCTGGTTTTTGAATTTTATTTTTAATAGTTATCTTATCTTCTATAGGTAGCATTGAAAACTTTACATTTCTATTATTTGAGAAATACTCAAAAATATCATAATTTCCTGAAAAATCCATTTCACAAATATGTATTGATTTGCGCAATACAGGTAGGCAATCTCAAAAATTTACAACCTTAACCTGTCCTGTCAGAGTTCAATATCAGAATGAAATGAAAATAATTCAATTGACATGCAAGACGCAACCTCTTCTGACAGAGCTCAATATAATATGAGAATGAATAATGAAAACATGAGAATAAGAATATGAATATGAAAACAACAAAAAAAAACGCTGCTGTAGCTGCCTGCTGCCGATGCGTGCTGCGCTATTCCCTGTGCTGCTGACTGACACTCGTTCTCTTCATGAAAAATTCGAATTAAGAATTTACTTCCAAAGCAAACAAGCGATTAGACAGATTCACTTATGTCTACTAGCTTCCATATAAAATTAGTTTTTTGGGAATGATAAGCTAACCTTTTTCCCTTCATAAAACTTTAATGGGAAACAAAGACACTGTCTTCGTCTTTACTCGTGTCGTGCCATTCGTACTTTGGGTATTCGGCGTTCGTTCGCGAGAGTCGCTAATAGAATAGAAGTCAGTCACATTCATATATAGCCAAGCCATCCATCATAGCATAGCATGATGGTGGTATATGTGAGGTAGTGCGATAAATAAAAGTAGAAATAGGTGTGAATGTAGGTTGTAGATACACATATAAATGGGTTAGACAAAAAATGAAAAGAAGTAGGTACTATGGGATAGGAAATATTATTCGTAATGAAATCAAAATAGAAATTAGTATAATTAGGTACATATTTTTGTTTTTTTCCATGAAAGTTATGTATTTAGGTACTGTAGAGAGTAAAGTATTGTTTCAAATCTGAAGGGTAGACACTGTCTAAAACGTCTTATTGACGCACCGTCACTGTAGACAACAAACATAACCCAAACTCTGGTACAGTTATGGTGGCCATCAAATTGTGCGACCCGAAACTAACTTTATTACCAACATTAAAATTCAAAGTGAGATTTGACGTTGAGTCGGCGATATTTCGCACGAATTTTAAATTTAAATAACACAAAAGAAACTGACGAATAAAACTGAACACAAAATTTCTTATTTTTTTAAATAAAGTGGAGAACACTGCATTATGAAAGTTGTAGTATATATTAAACTATATACATACATCGGAGATTGTATTAATTTAATAAGTTTTCTCAAATCAATGATAATGTTTAATAGACAGTCACTTAATGGTTGGTTTTCAGGGTTGTGACATGCCAGAGGACTGACGTTTTAAGAACTAATTGTGTTTTTTTAATAACTTAATAACATCGAGTTACCCAACTTTTGTATAATCACCCATATGTATGTATGTATGTGAACTATTTCACAGAGCAGCTGATTCAACAGATGATTGAATTTGAAGGAACGTGAAAATTGATTTCAAATTTGTATATTTCTAGATTTTGGGAGCTGGTCGAAATGCTGTATTTTAAAATACTGTATGGTTAAACGCAGAAAACAACACCAGCGCTGAGATCAAACGAAGAATAACTCTTGCTAACCGCTGTTTCTTTGGGTTAAGAAAGCAATTGAGTGGAAAAATTCTCTCTCGAAGGACCAAAGTGTCGCTATATAAGACCCTTATCATCCCCGTCCTGCTATACGGTGCAGAAGCATGGACTTTGACAAAAGCGGATGAAAGCACCTTGGGTCGTTTTGAGAGAAAGATTCTTCGTGTGATCTACGGTCCCGTATGCATCGAAGGGGAGTGGAGGAGAAGATGGAACGACGAGCTGTACGGGCTGTACAGTAACGTAGACTTAGCCAGAAGGGTAAAAATCCAACGACTAAGATGGCTAGGTCACGTAGAGCGCATGGAAACCAATGCTCCGGCCCGGAAAGTCTTCAAATCCACACCCACAGGACAGCGCAGTAGAGGAAGACCGCGAATCAGGTGGCGCGCACAAGTGGAAGGTGACCTCACCCAACTCGGAGCGCGAAACTGGAGACATCTAGCTAGGGACCGAGCTAGATGGAGAATTTGTTGGGTGAGACCCTAGTTCACACAGGACTGTAGCGCCACCTTAAGTAAGTAAGTATGGTTAAAATTCTGTATCATACTGTATGATACTGTATATTCATAATAATTAATATACTCTGTATCTCAAAATACTGTTTTGTCAAAATACTGTATCTGATAATACTGTATCTCAAAATTCTTCTTCTCAAAATGCTGTACGAGCAAAATATCATCTAAAAATACTGTATTTTTGCAAAACTCCGCTCTTAAGCTCCCATTATAGAGAACAACAAAAGCAGAACTCGATATCCGCATGTACATTATATCATTTATCCAAACAAGTAAAAAAACAGAATACATTAATAAGTCATATCATAAATAAGTAAATAACAATAGGCAATAATATTTATCAGTAACAATCTATGAATTCTATATACAAATGTATTTACAAAAACAACAAAAATTCAAAGACTTATGAATTATCATACATATGTTATTGTTTAAGGGAAGTAGGGTGATGGCACTAGTAGTCAACCCTTTAACTTTGTTTTTATGTTTAAATGGTTCTGAAAAGTCAGTTATTTATTTGCTGAACATGAAACTCAGTTTTACTGATCAGTTGACATTTGCAGAATAAGAAATAAGAAAGGTATTTGTTTAAATCACTCCCCTTAACAAATTATTAAACATAATTCAGAGTTAAGTCGGATTCTTGTATAGTCGGCCCCCTATATTCCAGTAGTCAGCCACTAGAGTTGCCAGTAGTCAGCCCCCTTTAGTAAATCCATTTTATATGATTCAAAAGCCATTGCAAATTTTTCTACAAACCGTTTTTTTACAATAGTTTATAATAAATAAATAAAAAACAGAAGACACAATATATAATTTATAAAAAGGAACTTTTATTCAGTCAAATCTTATTCAATAGACCTTACATATATATAAACTATAAACTAATTTAATTAAAAAAATAACAAAAGTTATAAAGTAGTTACCTGGTAATAAGTAGGTAGGTGTAACGAGTAAAAAAAACAAACTTAAACGTTACAAAAAAACATAACAATTCAAAAAATCTATGATTTACATACTAATTAATAAAGCGACAAATACATAGGTATTTAAAATGTTCTTAAATATAGTTTAAAAAAAAAAAACAAACATAAACGTTTAAAAAAAAACATAACAATTCAAAAAATTTATGATTTACATACTAATTAAAAAGCAGACAAATACATAGGTATTTAAAATGTTCTTAAATATAGTTTTAAAAAATTTAAGTCTTTAATTAAGGTACCAATTATTTGAAAAATTGACATTAAAATTGAAGGTATCAATTATATTGCAATTTTAATTTGGACAACTATCACATACAAATTGATCACTTTCAACTTCTTCAAAAATCTTCCGGGAAAATTGTGTGCATTTAAGATGAAACCATCTAATGCATGAATCACAGCCTAAGTTTTTTTCATCGTTGTCTTCCGTGTCAGAAATCAGTTCTATTTCACATTTGGAACATAGTATTTTACTGTTTTTTTTATTTCTTTTTTCCATTTTGCTTTTTTGAACCTGAATGCGTTTTTTTCCCGTGTTTATTTTCGTTGCTTTATTTCCTGCGCCTTTCTCATTTTTTCTTCTTGCTTTCTGACGAAAAATTCCTTCCATTCTAACGAAGAAACACTGCAAGGAGGCTTTTGACGGATTGAATTAGTCGATTTTTCAATTTTTTCGGGGTAGTAAAAATGTCGACTAAATGCAGGACTTACTGACGTGGAAGTTGACGGTTGGCACAGAGCTATAAGACAGTTTCGAAGATTCAAACATTATCATTTTAATCATTTTTACAAGAATTATTTACCATGTTGTTTTTCTTCGGCAACATTTGCCAAAAGCTCATTCAATAAAATTGATGATGCCGAGGAATGCCTTGATGAATGATCTAAGAAAAAAGATATAAAATATAAAAATTTTAGGTAATGCCTCTTAATATAATACCAATGGTTGCAGCTAAGACTTCTTCCTCGCTTTCATAGTTATTTGGCTTATTCTTTGATGGAGGTTGTACGGAGTCTATCACTTTGGAACTTTTCTTTTGGAGTTCATTTGTTTTGGCAAAGTTTGGAGCTAAAAATTCTTCTGCCTGCTGCAAAAGCTCCTCTACAGTCTCCTCTACAGTCTCCTCACTTTCTTCGATGTTCGGTGGTGGACAATCAGTTTCTTGGGAAACTAGCTTTTGCAATTCACCTGTTTCATCAATGACGTATGTGCCAACTATAGTGTTTCATTTGGCCCAGCTTGACTCAGGTGAGTTTGCTCCAGCTGTTCGATAATTTGAAGAAGGGCATCGAAATCAATATTTTTTTTAGCGATTTCGTCCTTCGCCAAGGATAACACTGGTTATGGTTCCCAAAAAACTTAAATTGGTTAAGCTCACAATTTCTCTTTCAGTGGAGAGCATCTCAATTTGGTTTTGAACACATTTCGAATAGTCGACTGCGTCCGGGTTGAAAGGATACAACCCACATTTCCGGAACGAATTTTGGATTATTTCAGTCCTATCTGACTTACTCAAAACCATTTCGAGAACTCTGCAAAAGTTCACTTTGGTTATAGCTTTATTCCTATTTTCAGGAATATTTTGCCACTCATGAACCGTCCGTTTATATTCGGTTTTTAAACCTTTAAACGCTCCAACATCAGCGGGCTGTGTTATGTGGGTCGTATTGGGTAACAGGGCTTACTGAATTATGTCGTTATTGCGACAGAATTCACTCAGTTCCATCGAAAGGTGTGACTTGTGTCCATCGACTAATAGCAAAACTGGGCGTTTAATATTGTTCTCAGTAAGCCACTCGTTAAAGCTATTGGCCACATATTCAAAAAAAGTTTCGGATCGCATCCACCCACTTTCCGATCTGCCTAAGACCCGTTTATCGGGCATACTTCTCACAACCGCTTGAGGAGGGCGCATATATGGGAATACAACCAACGGTGGTAGCATTTGTCCAGCAGCACTGAACAGAAAAAGTACCGTTATTGTTTCTTTTTCATTTCCTGCTTTCACGGTGTAGAGATTTTTCCAACCTTTTGGTGCCAAAACATTTCCTGTCTTTGGAGATAAGCTAAAAGATGTTTCATCCCCATTAAAAATTCTGGAAGGGTCTTCCAAAATATCGGCTGCATCAATTTCATCTAAGTATTGCTTCAGCTCCCGAAACCACTTCCTTACTGACTCCTCCGTGACGATAGCCCGTCCTTTTGAGAGTCCCTCTGGTGTTCTGAGGGACAGTTCAGGATGACGCTTTAGGAAGGCGTAGTACCACGTTTTACCGGGTAGGCAATCTTTAAATGAAGTCTTTCTTTTATCCTCACGGAGAATCTTTTGGACCATATTCAAGAGGTCCGAGGGCTTTTGTGGAAAGCCACACTTAGCAAGGTCTACGAGCCACTTTACTAATTCATTCTCTTCGGCTAAACTAAGGACAGTGTCCGGTCCCATTTTTCTTGGCTTTTCTACAACTCGGCCATGGATGCGGTCTTGTAAAGTTCCTCTAGGAACCCCGTATTCCCTACTTGCTTTTCTAATTGGCCAATTGTGCTCTCTAATTTTTATTAAGGCGTTACTAAGCGCATCTTCGGTGTAATTATGAAATTGACGTTTCGTTATTTTGTCTGAGCTGTCCATTTTCGATGCTGGAAGTCTACATACAAAAACCTATAACAAAAAAATAGGTACCTATTATAATATTTTGAAACCTCTGAATTAAAACTGGATGAGAATTCTAATACATATTTCCCACTCTCCGAACTTATAAAACACAATAGTAATATGTTTTAAACTTACTGATCTTAATGGGCTGACATAAGAGTACATGCCTTCTATAGTCAGCCGCCCCATATACCTAAACGTTTACAGGCGGCTGACTACTGAAAGCACATTTAATTTTTGGCTTTTTATTGCGCCAATCGAAAGAGAACAAAATTTCCATTCATACTGCATACTCAGTGAATAAAAAAAAAAAGTTGGTTTCAGTAGTCAGCCGGGGGGGGCTGACCTTAGAAGAATTGACAAAACTTTGTCTTCTAAGGTCAGCCCCCCTTGTAATTATTTAACAGCAATTTTTTTTTTACAAATTTTAATTGAAAACGACTAAAATGAACAATAAAAAACATAAAAAATTTCATATAATCTACTTACCTTCAATATATTAAAAGTTACAACTTGTTACGCAGCACTCGTTTACTATTTTTTTTTTAACTTAAAACCGCACATCCACCACTCACAAAATGTTGAAGCAAACTGGAATTTTTACAAGGAAAACCTGCACGTGCACGTGCACAGATTTTTGCACGCAGACAGAAGAACAACTAAGCTTTTAGAAAAAAAAAACCGAAACCGTTACTATTACGGTCAATTTTATAACGAAGTGGCTGACTACTAGAGAGGGCTGACTTCACACGACATCACCTATATTAGAACATTATACCAATGAAAAAATATTATGATGTATTCTTTATAAAAGTAATCTATTTTTAAAATTCTGTATTTCAACATGCTGTAAATAGACTGAGAAATAAAAATCGTTTTGATAATGTAAAAAAGTGCGCACTGTTTATTTGTCAGCCTATTTACAGAATTTTGAATTACAGAATTTTGGTATACAGAATTTTAAGATACAGAATTTTGAGCTACAATATTTTGATCATACAGTATTTTGTACATACAGTGTTCTGATATACAGTAAAAAAAAAAATTTCAATTTATTAGTACAGATTTTCTTTAGTTTTGCTGTGCATGGAGATATTAAACAACTCTATATGACCCATGTTCCCTTTGAATTTGACATTCAATTTGAATTTCTTTGTTTTTACTTTCTTATTTAAATTGATGGTATACCTTAAATTACCAAACCAATACCAAATTTGATTGATAATACTTTTGAAATTGTAAGATTTTTGTATCTTATTAGTCTCAGGTAAAATGTTCGCCTATTTTTGAAAGCTGTTTTCTTTCTATGGGTTCTGACAGCAAATTTTTAAAAATAGTTTTACGTTATTAAAAGTACATAACCGTTACACTGGGCCCTTATTATGAAATACGAAACGAACGGTAGAAAAAACGAAACCCAGAAAAACGAAACTCATGGCATAGAGCGATTATGAGAAACGAAAATGGAATCAAGAAAATGTTGCCAGCCAAAAATGAAAAATGGTATTTTTTTGGATTACTTTCCATGAAAACTACCATCAAGTCTATTTGTTTAGCATTCGTTGTAGGGCTAAATATTAGAAACATATTATTTTTATGTTTTTCATCATTATATTTATTATTTAACTTACATTTTTTCTCCCTCATCAAAATGAAAACCAAACCAAAAAAAAAAAACAAACCAAAACACAATAATGATTGACACTTGACAGTAAGCCGCCAAAACAAAAGCTGAACGAGTGCTTGAAGGCACTCGTAAATAAAAATACGAGTATCGTTTTTTTACGATTCTCGTTTCTCGTAATCGCAATTTTACAAAACGCGCTTCTGCAATCGTTTTTCGTAATCGCAATTTCACAAATACTCCGTATTAAAAACGATTATCGTTTTTCATAATAACCCCCCTGATCGTTTTTTAAAAAAGTTATTGTTTTGAAATGAATTGCACATGTATATGTATGTTTTTTGGAACCAAACCATAATTGACACTACAAAAGTTCAAAAACATCAAAATAAGCGTATTTTCGACGACGATATCGGGAAAAGCGGCCACCTAGACGTCTGTTTTACTATGCATACATATTCGCAATCAAGGAGTTGAGGGCTTCCAAATGAGACTTATTAAGTGGTAATGACATTTTTGAAAATAGCATTAAATATGAGGTATGTTTAGGAAAACATGATTTAATATTTAGTTATTCAAAAATTGAGCAAGTAAACCCAAATGTTTGACTGACTGGAATATTCAGATTTTTTAATTTAAAATTTAACCTCTGATTTATCAGTTGTCATAAAAAACTGAGCCAATTTTGAGCTTTGCGTAACGTTTTTAAAGATTTTACTATTGAAATTCTCATTTCGGCAAATGTCACTTTCTAGATTGCACTCGATTTAAAACAAAATCATTGTATTTTATATTATTTTCGAAAGACAGCGAAGTTTAAATGCGGAGTGACAATAAATAACCTTTAGTTCTAATAGTTATTGGGCTGCAGTAATAATAATTTTAGTACTTCACATTGCACGTTATTTGACATCTCATACTTGATTCCCCTTCCAACTTGATAATTATGTAAAAAGTAAAACGAGACAAAGTGAATCAGAATCGTGTTTCAAAAAAATGAGTGAGATATAAATTTATGAAATGTCCTGATGACTTGCCTCAAAAAAGTCCAATACTACGTTTCCACCGCACTAAACCGAGATTTAGCTAGATTTGTCACAAATCTCCTTGAAATCTCGAAGATTTACCATACAAATTTTAATCTCCTCAAATGAAGATTGCAAATAAAACTCATTGAAATCTACTTGGAAACATTAGTTTGTCAAATCAAATAAACTTTTTTTTCGGAGAATAATTGTTGAACCGACCCATTTAAACGCCAATTTCGTTTATTGACAGATGGAAATGTCAACAAAAACTATCTGTCTCACTTCCATATGACTCAAATTCAAAACAATAAACAACTTTCAAGAAATCACAGACGAAATAAAATGTAAGTATACAAAAATAATAAATATGTACAAGAATATAATAAAACTAATTACTTACAGATGATGAGTGAACAAATACATATTTTTTTCTTTTCGAAAGGAGAATAATTTCAAGTTTGGTTGTTATGACATTAACCAAACGTCAAATAAATCTCCTTTTCTTTGGTGGAAACACCTCATGATTTATTTTAATTCACTTGCCTTAAATCTCGGATTATTTGTTGGCGGAAACGTACTATAATATATTGGAAACAAATCTGAAGCTAAAGCTGTCACTTTAATCACACATTGTTCGCATACAAAAATGTAGCACCAATATTGAACGGACCCATTATGGCTCTTTTTCGTTTCTATAGCTGTGTTCAGTAACTTATACTTATTTCTTAAAAATAAAAGATGACAATAAAAAGCATTTCATTCTTTTCATAGTTTTTAATGTTTATTTTTTTTTAGTTTTTGATATTTTTGAAAATAATTTAATAATCTTATTTTAAAATTTATATTCTAGCTTGATATAATTATTATATCTTAACATTGCAAAGTTTTAAAGACACCCTTGAATATATATAGCGAATAAAATGATACAATGTTTTCTCGGGCTGCTTTCTGTTTGTATACTTTAAATATTATCTGTTTTATTATTTACATAAATTTACATTAAAGTATTGATTTTGATTTAATTCATTTGATAATGTAATTGATTTTACTTACTTACGCATTATTGCTTTCAATTACTTGGTATTTTTCTTTTATAACAATTCACTAGGTTTTAAGAAAATGAAACAAAAGTGCACTGATTCGGAATAAAAATACTACCTACGCTACATTTATACATAATTTCTATTTAGTTTTAAATATTGCAAAAAAGAAATAACTTTTTAAAACATTAAACATTATTTTCGAACAAAAATAATAAATATTCATTTTTTAATATTTACAAAAAATATGTATAAATAAAGTTTTAATTTAAAAAAAGAAAATATTAGCTTAAAATCATAAGTGCTGATACTCGCTCATATCGTAGAGCGGCATCGAGCCCATCACACTATGCAGATGCGAGTACGCTACTGAAAGGGGCGCCATCTGATGGCCCACCCCTGATTTTTGCGATGAAAGTGGCAGTCCACCTGCGGCCGACAACGCTCCGCCACTAGACGCCACTCCCACCAGCGATGCATTAAGATTGCTAATCGCTGACAGGTTGTTATTTGAGTGACCGCCACCACTGCCGCCGCCACTATGATGGTGAGGATGATGTTGATGTTGCTGCTGCTGCTGTTGTTGCTGATGGAGATCTGCAGAGGAGCCTGCTGAAGCACCACCACCACCACCTGTGGATCCAGTGGTCGTGTGATGACCATGGCCGTGATGGGCTGTCGTTGTGTGATGGTGGCTCGCTGGTGATAATTGTTGCTGTTGTTGCTGATGGTGATTCGTTGTGTTGTGCTGTGTAGACTGTGCGGAGGATTGTGAATGTTGTTGCAACATTGAGCTGGGCCCTTCCATGTCTGAATCGCTCGAGGAGTCCAAATGCTGTTTGTCCGAGGTGCCACTGGAATTAAACAATACAAACAAAAAATGACATGAGTATTTTTGAAAAAGTAATAATTGTGTAATATGGACTTAAATTAAAATACAAAGTTAAAAAACTAAAAAATACACACTTTTTAATGTCATAAGCGTTAAAGACATTCAAATTATCTATCAAATGACATTAATGGGTACGTTCACTTTGATCGCATTTCTTTATTTCATCTCGCTCCCCACTTGGCGACAAGAAAGAGAAATGTGTAATTAAGGTAGAATTTTAAAATGAGTCGACTTAAAAACAAAAAACAATATATATATGTACATAAGTAGACCGTTTTAGATTTTGGTCAAAAAAGAAATCATTTTTCATTCACAAAAAAGTGACTGAAATCAACTAAAAGTCATGTTTTTAACAAAAAAACGTTGAATTTTCGAAAACCTTCTGGTGACACTTTGACAGTTCATACTTTATATTCTTAATAAGTCAAAATGTAGTGAAATACTGACTTACAAATCTCAACCATTCTTGTCTGAGAGTATTGTTGTCAGGGATGGAGGAGACATACAGTTTAAGCCGATTCCGAACGGCTAGTTTGAGAAAGCACTTTTCATGACAAGAATTACTCTTGGAGGAGTTGTCAACTTCTCGCACGAACCAGTATCCGTGAAAAAACTTTAGATGGCACATATGACATAAATGTGCCTTGCATGGCTCTTCCATGGCAATCCACTGCACTAACCATCAAGCCACGCCAAGGGTACTACTTGAGTTTAGTTGCTTTGACTGACAGTCGTGATAATTTTATTGACATTTTAAATATTTATTGTTATCAACGAGTGCTTCTCAGTATTTCTGAAATGTTTATAAACTTAAAAGTGTTAAGTGCTGCCAGATAACTATTTCTAGTTTGTTTCTGCCTCGAATACGATTGATTTATGAAAGGTAAAATCAACCGAAGATACTTCAAACAAAGTTATATATCAGAAAGAATAATTTTCAGTTGCAAGATTTGGTGACTTTTTACAAGAAATGTCTGACAAAAATAGACACTTCAAAATTATTCATATACACACACTGAACAGAGCTTCCCAAACTGTTCACAACTACACACCTTTTTGTGTTCCATTTCCAATTTGAGTTTGCTCGTCCCGTGTAAACACAACACAGGCTGTGTGTACATTTATGGCTGGCTATACTTACACACAATCCAACAACAAAAAAGAAATAAACGACAAAAAGAACTCCCTCCCGTGTTATACATAAACGCACTCGCTCGTGTTTGCCATGAAAAGGCACTAAAGACAGTAAAAACAGCAGCAAATGAAAGAACAAAAACACACGCGGAGAAGATGAAGTAGAAGCTATTACGACAGTGCTGCCCCCCGTTTGTATATGGAAAGTATCAAATTACCTTTCAAACATACCATATACACACACACTACACAGTCATTGCCTGTTTGACAGAAGTGGCAGGCAGACGGTATCTGTCGTGGCGACTTTCAGTCCAGAAGAGAGAACAGAAAAATGTCAAGATTGCCAAATGTTTTTTGCGGGAATTCGGTCATGTGTACGAATGTTATAAGGGTGCAAGTCTGAATACACTGCATGAACAATATACTAGCTATAAGCTATTATAGCTGTCAAAAAAAGGACAAAACAAAATGCGGAATTTGCGCTATCATGACACATAGCAGCACAGCATAACGTATACAATTATTATTGGGTAGCTTCCGTTTCTCTTTTTTCCTTTTCTTTTTAGTATTGTAGATATTATTTCTCTCTTTCTTAAAGGAAAACACATATTTTTATATTTTTATAAAGGGTCAGAAAGGATAACGAGGCGTGTTCTTTTGATTAATTTGATAAATCCTGTTTTTCAAAACATTTGATTATGTGCTTGTAATGGATGCAAATTGGCGGGTGATGAAAATCCCGTTGGGACTTTTTGAAATTTTACTTCTTAATGTTCAACAAACCAACCATCATATCCGGTTGCGGTTCTCCGCACTTTTTATTTCCACATCAGACAAAAAAGGGGATGGATGGATTCGGATGGATATTGTGTGGAAGTAGATGATTCTCGAGAGGATTTTTACACTTTGGGGAATACATATTTTTAGACAACAACAAGATGACATTTGAGACGTTTGTCGATTACTCTGTTGAAAGTGTGCTGTTTTTATTCGTGGTGCGCTTGTTTTGATGCTTGATGTTTGATACTTAATGCTTGCTCTTGCTCCTGTCTGTTATGCCTGTTGGTGTCAATAAATTTTAATTTAAGTGGCTTAGGATTATTATCGAAAGAATATTTTAAGGATTACCGATATCGAAATGGTTTTGAAGTAAGTTTATTGCTTGTAGGTGAGCTTGTTCGATGTGTGTGTACACTTCTATTGGAGATTATATATTATTGGTCTCTTGGGTATTTTAATTGACAATTAATTGATATGAACAGTTGTTGTTTTCATGTCTCTTGAGTTTGATAGTAAACTTAGTTAGTAGTGAGCGAAGTAGATAAAAATGTGCTTCTTATTCGTAGTCGTATATGTATTTTGGGATAAATCAAAATGATTTGTATATTTCCCATGGTGAACTTAACATTTTTAATATTTTTGTTAACTTCTGTTGGGCGCCATTTATAATTACAGCAGATGCATGTTATAGGTTTTTATATGAAATGGCAGTAAAATTAAAATCTAAAAACCATTAAAATGTTTTGCTTTAATTTATAAAAAGACATTTATGTTAAAGTTGGTTTTAAGCTTCCACATTTAAAATAGCTTTTACAAGATGGTTACTTCAAATGCTTTTTAAGATTGAAGTATAAAGTTTATCTCAACCTGTGCTGCATACAAGGAACTACCAATTAATTTAAGAGTATCTTTTATCTTGAATATCTCCTACTTAAACTAATAGTCTTTGTCATTTAAGGTCTTCTTATTTCTTTCTAAAATCTCTATTTATATCTTTTATTTTTTTTGTAGTTCTTAATCCACTAAATTTGCATTTATAAATTAATAAATAAATTAGGTAACGCAACAGTCCATGAAGAACCAGGGCCTAGTGACTTACAACTCTCAACCATTCCTGTGTGCGAGTAATGTTGTCAGAGATGGAAGGGACCTACAGTTTATATACCGAATCCGAACGGCTAGTTTGAGAAAGCACTTTTTATGACAAGAATTATTCTTGGAGGATTTGTCAATTCCTCCCAAGAGGCAGTACCCGTGAAAAAAGTTAGGTGACACAGGCAGGGATTGAACCCAAGACCCCTTGCATGACAGTCCAACACACTAACTATCGCTAAGGGTACTACTATTTGCATTTAAAACATTAAAAAATTAAATTACAATAGATTTGATAAGTCCTCGGTTGGGCGCCAGTTAACTAAAGAGTTCATTTTGTCCCACATAACTTTAAAAAATATGTTAGTATTTGAATAATATTTGTAAACATTATTTAAATTGGCAAATTGATATTTCACAAAGGTCCATGCCTGCGACCTTATACAACCTTAATTGATCACCCTTAACACATTTTGATCTTGAAACAAAAAACCTATTTGCGAATAAAACTGTGAGGCTTGGGGACAAGAACAGAACAAACCAACATAATAAAGGTATCATTTACAAGGCTATAGTCTGACGGTTTGATTGAGAACTATAACAAAAGCTTATTTTATTAACAAATTCTTGCCTTCGATGCCAAGTCTCATCCCTTGTTCCATATTTTATCCAATCTAACACCAAAACCACATAACATGTATCAATCCATTGCCATCATCGCTGATGATCTTTTTATTAAATGTGGTCAAAGAATTGCTTCAAATTTAAGCCCATCATCAAAACGTCAAAATCCACAGATAACTTTACAATCAGATTTGTGTGACATTTCAAACGCGTATATACAAACGCGCTTATGCTATAAAAATACCAACAATAACCCTTTGCTTCACCATCACACAGAAATTAATCATAAAAGAAGTTACATTCACAATAAATTATTAATTATAATTAGTAATGTTTTTTTTTTAGTTTTATTTATACGAGTATTTGCAACAACAAACACAAATATTATTTTAATGTCTTGCTGGACAGGGTGTTCCATTTATATATATATTATAATTATAATGATGATGGTGGTAAAAAGATAAATAGAGTAAAGTAAACTCATGATACGACCACCACCGAAGACGCCAACGGAGAACACGACGACGACGGCTACGACGAATACGACTACGAGTTAGACGCGTCGTTCGTCAATAATGAAGATGGCCTCCGTAAAAACCACACCGCAAAATTGTGGCCACATCATCCAGTGCACTGAGCTGCCATTGCGCTACCACTATAACAAAAAAAAAAAAAAAAAAAACTACAAAAGCAACAACTTGTATAGAGCTGCAACAGCAGCAGAAAAGAGGCACATTGCTGATGCGGTGTGGGGTATACTTATCAACCATTGCGCGCTGTTGGTCTCCCTGGACTGTGTCGGTAATTTGATATTCGATACGCCATTAAAACTTGTAAAATTGAATGAAGCAGTCTTCTTTTCTGATATACGTTCACTCGTATATACCTACTACATTGTTTAAATTTGTTGTTGTTGTACATATGTACATATGTATATGAAGGCAAAAAGGCACACACATAATATTTATGGTGGGGCTCTATCATCATTATCACGGACGATATAGCTGTGAAAAATATAATAGGTTACTATACCCAGACCAGTGCAGCGCCAGTGAACTGACTGAATGTAAACTATATACTTACTGATACTGGTCCACGACTTTTAAGTTCCAATTCCAATATACAAATTAACATCACTTGCTATATTCATTGAACCAACATTTTAATTGAATACACCTTGCGATTGTTGGTTGGAAATGGTTGCGATTACTACATCATTAAAATTAATTATTTTCTCTGTTCGATCGTGAAGAGTTCAACCAATAGATAACTTATTCTAATTTACAAACAAAGGTCAGCCTGTGATTTAAATTACTAATGAAAAGTAATTAACACTTTAAGAAATGATTTGTATTACTTTTTTTTTTTGGAACAGCTTTGGCACTTGTGTTGGGCGCCACTTTTTTTTAACTCTTAGCTTTTCATATTCGTTTTCAAGACTCACATCCCTCTTTGAAAATCCAATGCTGTCTTGTATCGTTAAAGCGCGACATATCCCCCTTGCCATTATCCATGGATGGCACTTGCATCAATGAGACTGAACATCTTGATATTGTCGTCCCCAACCATCTCTTGTGGAACGATCACAAACGCGATGTCGCCAAAAAAATCCGCAAAATGTTTCGGTTTCCTAAGGCGATGCGAGAAGTTTTTTTTCCCATTTGATTTGCAAGACTTATGTAAATCTAAAGCTTGAGTATAACTCCTATCTCTGGGTTGGCGCTCTCAAAACTTACTTAAGCCTCTTGGATAGTATTGAAGGCAGAGAATTTAAATTGATTGGTGATAGTATTCGCTTGAACATCGTCGTCTTATCTCACTTTATTTATCGTTATTTTAACGGACTACCTATACTCAAGAGAAATATCCCGCTGCATTCCTCCCTTTAAACAGTTCAACAGTAATACTCGCGCTTATCAGTATACCCTCGAGTCCAACTTCAGTCCTACTATCAAGAACAAAGATTAGTTCTTTAGCTCTACTACGCGAATGTGGAATGCTTTATCAAACTATGTGTTTAGCGGTCATTGCAATACTCAGGACTTCAAAAAGCTTTCCTAAAATGTCAGACTGTTTTGTATTGACAAAATTTGCCTGATAATGTTAAATATATATAAAAAAAAATAAAGAGTCCGCCAAATAACTTTTTTTTGAAAATGCTATAAAAACATCGAGTGTAGCTTCAAATGTGTGGCACGTAGCGTCGTCATGTTAAAACCAAATGTTGCCAATATTCTCCTCCTTGTTTTTTGAACAAAAATTCGTTCAACATGGCCCGATAACGATCGCCATTGACTGTAACGGCCACTTCTTGCTCATTTTCGAAGAAAAATGGCTCAATTATGCCTCTGGACCAAAATCCGCACCAAACAGTGATTCGTTTCGGGCTTTTCAATGTATGCGTTCGGGTTTTCTGTGCCCCAAATGCTACAATTTTGCTTGCTGAAAAGATGATTTTTTTTTTTTTGCAAAATCGGCATCTTCTCTAAGCGTTGTTCCCAGCGTTGTTCAAGCGTATACACAACCATATTCTTTCAGTGGAAGGATACAACTAATTATCTGTCAAATCAGACATGAGTTAAGTGTTACCATTCACGAAATAAGCACTAGTTGAAAATAAAAAAAAAAAACCTTAGATGGCGGACCCTATAGATCCCAGATTACAAATACATTTTTTTGCAAACCTATCTCAATTTTTAAAATAAAAGATGAATGCAATCTGTGCCTACCTTCGGAAAAATATATAGGGACATTTTATTGTTGAAGTGGAGTTTTCTTTGTCAATACAAAAAGAGACAATAAAGAGCTTGGTGTAAAATTTCAACAATTTTTGAGAAATTTTAAATATTAAAAAAAAAAAACATGAAGTCCTAGCAATTTTTTTAAATTTAAATGGCACCAGTCTATCTATACAGAAATAAAATTTGGAAATAGGAAACTGCTTAATTTATTTTTAAACAGGGTGGAGCGTGGTTACTTCCTTATTTTAAAAAAAATCATAACACAAAAAGTTTTGGCAATATTGATTTAATTATTTTGTCTGTGTATAGAAGTACATTTAAAGTTTTATTTTATTTGGTTTTAAAAACGACATCTCGAAGGTGGCCACCGTTGTCATCAATGCACTGAGATAGTTGGAATTTGAAATTGTTTTCCACTTTTTCGTCGGCGATACCAGCGGGAATATTATTTTTAAGATGACGAAGGGTCTTCGGACGATCAGTGTATACCAACGATTTAAGGTAGCCCCACGGGAAAAATCACATGGGGCTAAATCTGGCGATCGTGCTGGCCACTGAAGATCGCCTCTAAGAGAGATGAGCTGTTCGGGGAAGTGTTCACGCAAAATATTCATTGACCTTCTTGCCGTGTGAGCTGTGGCGCCATTCTGTTGAAACCACACTTCCCCTACATTCATTTCTTCAAGTTTGGGCAGAAAAAAAATCCACAATCATGTTTTGTTTGTTCACACATCCTGAAATATGGAAATGTGCAGGTTTTCGAGGAAGGCTTCACTTCACATGCATTTTTTCGGGAAACATAATCGCGTGGATTAAGTTGTTGCACCACTGCCAATTTGTATGGGTGAAAATTAAATTCCTCATGAAGAATTCGTTTCACTGTGCGACTGAATAGAAATCCCCAAAGCAGCCGAATGTGTGTGTGCAGATCACCTAGGGGATTTCAAAATCGCCGCCCTTACCCTTTCGATGTTTTCTGGCGTCCTGACGGTTCTGGAAGGTCCATTATGTTTCTTCTGCACACTACCAGTATCCCTGAACGTGTCCATCCACAAACAAATCAATTTCCGATCAGACACGACCTGCTGGTGCGATATTTAAATGGTTTCTATCGGGTGATTTTTTTGAGGTTAGGATTTTCATGCATTAGTATTTGACAGATCACGCGAGATTTCAGACATGGTGTCAAAGAGAAAGATGCTCAGTATGCTTTGACATTTCATCATGAATAGACTTACTAACGAGCAACGCTTGCAAATCATTGAATTTTATTACCAAAATCAGTGTTCGGTTCGAAATGTGTTTCGCGCTTTACGTCCGACAAATTTTGTTCAGCGATGAGGCTCATTTCTGGTTGAATGGCTACGTAAATAAGCAAAATTGCCGCATTTGGAGTGAAGAGCAACCAGAAGCCGTTCAAGAACTGCCCATGCATCCCGAAAAATGCACTGTTTGGTGTGGTTTGTACGCTGGTGGAATCATTGGACCGTATTTTTTCAAAGATGCTGTTGGACGCAACGTTACGGTGAATGGCGATCGCTATCGTTCAATGCTAACAAACTTTTTGTTGCCAAAAATGGAAGAACTGAACTTGGTTGACATGTGGTTTCAACAAGATGGCGCTACATGCCACACAGCTCGCGATTCTATGGCCATTTTGAGGGAAAACTTCGGAGAACAATTCATCTCAAGGAATGGACCGGTAAGTTGGCCACCAAGATCATGCGATTTGACGCCTTTAGACTATTTTTTGTGGGGCTACGTCAAGTCTAAAGTCTACACAAATAAGCCAGCAACTATTCCAGCTTTGGAAGACAACATTTCCGAAGAAATTCGGGCTATTCCGGCCGAAATGCTCGAAAAAGTTACCCAAAATTGGACTTTCCGAATGGACCACCTAAGACGCAGCCGCGGTCAACATTTAAATGAAATTATCTTCAAAAAGTAAATGTCATGGACCAATCTAACGTTATAAATAAATAATCGATGAGATTTTGCACATTTTATGCGTTTTTTTTTTTAAAAAAGTTCTCAAGCTCTTAAAAAATCACCCGATAAAAGCACGCTGAATTGGGATGATCTAATGGCTGAAAGAAAAATAGGCCTCCACGACGAACGCGCGCTCTTGCTTTGTCCACTGAACTAGTCATAACGAAACCCTTAGATAACGTGTTTTCGTACAAGCCATAAACCAACGCTCTACTATTAATAGCCGCTCAGTTGCGAGAGCTTCAGATAAGGAAGTAACCACGCCCCACCCTGTACTTGGACGAATTTCAATAAAAGCAAATCAATAATTCCTTAACTTTTCAAAAGACAAAATCATGTTCATCTATTTCAACTTAAGTCGTGCTAAATAAACTAATCTTAACCATTTAAACTTAACTGTCACCGAAAAGTGAGAATTTGGTTATTCAAAACGAAAGATTGCTTCTATTTTGAAAATAAGCAAACTATGTGTGATTTTCGAACACAAACTTAAAATTATCTTGGGCAATAGGTTTAAATTACCTCCGCAGAACAAGATTCAATAGTTTCATCAAATGGTTAGGATAAAAACGATCTATTTTCAAACCTAGCATTTTAATTTAATCCATAATAAACGATTAACAAAAACAATTTAGTTGGCGCCCGACTTGTGACTTTTGTGATAAACAATTTGGCTACCAAGACTTTTTCAACAATATTTCACATAATGTTCAAATCATTTAGTATAATGGTACAACAAAAATTAATATTAAGTACCTAGCACTCATCACACTTCAAAAATGAAAAAAAAAAACAGAAACCCACATTAAAACAACTGATAAAATAAAATCAACAACTTATCTTTTAACCCTTATTATTATTACCATATTAATATTTTCGTACTTGACATTGCTTAGATAAAATGCTCTTACCGAACAATGACACCCTTTTTATCGAAGCAACAAGATGCGCAACAAACCATCATACGAAGCCAAACAATATTCAAGTGTTTCTCAATCTGCACTCGAACAAAATCATGTGAAAGTCATTTCACCATATAACCGGGTTTTAAGAACGCAACGTCATCAGCGCACATAGTACCGTACCGCTACCGGATGTTCAAACACACAGAGAGAATGATCAAAGAGAGAAAGAGAGGTATAGGGTTAAAATGAGCTTGATGATGGTTGCCACCGCCTTTTGTTTTATATAATAACGGCGACGACGACGACGACGAGGCAAAATAAACAGTTATAAAAGGAAATGGCTATTTAAACATTCCTTTCAGCCAGGAATTTCATGTTATGGCATAGGTATAGACATATAGATGTTGTTCTACATAATACAGATTCTTGGAACAAGCAAGTATAGAAAACTGTGGTAATATAGTGGTGCTTTCTTCTTCTTCTTTGCCAAACCCATTTTGACATTGCCCCCATCTGTCAAATACTCAACATGCCTTGTGTGTGCCTGTGCATATCCACTACACCACTCGAACGAATCGAACGGCTGTCGCAAAAGCTATTGAAGCACTCTTTCTCTCCCCAACAAAGCCTCAACGAAATACGGTTTATTTTTGCGCCATCATCATCACCACCACGAACGGAGCACAAACACACCATAATATAGTGGTTCCCTAGCTATCATTCCCCCTGACGCGACGCCTGGTCCCTGATGATGGGTCGATGTTTTGTGTCGTCATCGTCATCGTTGTTGTCGCTACCTTCGTCGTTTTCGTCGCTTCACCGCCTCATTTCCACACCGCACCGCACCGCCACTGACGCTCTTCGTCGTCGTAGTCGTTCGTTCGTTGGTGCTCGTCGTCATCGTAGGTATGCATTAATACCCCATTATTATGGTATAGTGCGGATGCGGAGCCGGAGAGAACCGAGAGAAGATATCAAATTTCAAGAAAAATTGTTCTTTTTTTGTTTACCATTCGTTAGTGAGTTTTGTAGTCTCTATCTCTTTGAATATACCCTTTGGGATAAATACCTCTTCAATAGAGAAGCTTGCAAACGGTTTTAGTTTTATTTTTGCTTTGCTTTGATTTTTTTTTTTTGATAATATTATTGCGCACTGGCCTTAAACGCATTGACAGCTAGGCAAAAAGGCATACAGAAAGAATGAGGGCTTCTTGCACAGCCAAACAAAACAAAATGAAAAAACAGAACATAACAGAACAGAAACGAAGCGGCGCGCGCGGTACGGTAAGGAAGGCGTACCAAACCAACTACCTATACGAACCTATTGAAAAGATAAAAAGTTAAGGTGAATATTAATCTGGATAAATTTATGCTGTGTGTAGTGCAGTGAATAAAATTAAGATGAAAAGCCGAAGCAGTGATTCTTAGGAGAGATAACTTAAATGGCTTCCTTTTTGTCTAATGCAATTTTTTGTTGTTGCGATTGCGATAAATAATATAAAAAAAGGGTGTTCCGAAGAAAATAAGGAAAATGACAAATTGGATATTTTATTTGTATCAGTTGTTAAAAAGTACTTTATAGAAAGAGGAATCATTTTGTAGGACTTGCATTGGGCGCCATTTATTTTGAGTATTGTATTTAGTGAATTTTGTGGATTGTTTAAACTGTTGATATGTAAAATATGGAAAGAAAAAAAATCTCTTAATTGGGGTTATTGGGAACTTCTTTTCCCATGGATTTGTCCCTACATTCGAAAAATTGGTATCGGGAACTTTTCGAAAATGGGAAAAAATTACTATGGAAAAATACCTATCGGCAACTCTTTTTTCATGGGATATTTTGTATTTTTTCTGTCTGAATATTTCCCCGTTATTTAGTTGTCGGAATTTAAAGAGGAGCAAACAATGTAAGCAATTTTCAACCAAATAATACTAAAAATATCTTTTTAAGGTCGAATTCAACAAATACTCACCAAGTTCAAGTTTTAATCAGTTTTATAGAAAAAAGCCTAGATATTGCTAATGGTTTCACAACAAATCGGTCTAAGGAAAATGTATCAAAATTTTGGAAAGAAGTAGGAAAAGAACTTAACAGTTTGGGCCCACCAACAAAATCTATTTCTGAATGGAAAAAAGTAGGTGATAAGTTGATAACCATGATTTTTTGCTTAAAAAAAATAATTTAAGGTATGACTTGATAAAAAAAGTACGTGAGGGAGAAAATATCTGAAAACAAGAGACAACAAAAAGAAACCGGTGGAGGAAACGATAATACGAATTTATGCCTTAGAAGAATCGGATGCCCAGATGCTTTAACTTTTGGTCTCCCTCCATGTAGCAAAATGAGAAAGACAGACTGTAATCGAAATCAAATCGTCGATAGTGAAAATTGTCCAAATTCATCATCAGTCAGCCGTTCTGTTGAAGTGTTTAAGGACAAATCCATCGACGAAAATGTTTTGTTTGCTATGATCATGAATGAGACTGACCCGGAGGAGCAGAACGTTGAAACGAATGATTCCCAGATGAACATTGAAAACAGAACTTCAACTCCTCGTCCTACAAAAAAAAGCCACAATAAGGCATAACTTATGACGTAGCGAAAAATTGAAATCGAAAAAAGAACTCTGCAAGGTTGAAGAGGCAGTCGAGGCTATAAATCTACACCAAAAAGAAATCAAATACCATTTCAAGAAAATATTCAGGTCCATTGACAAAATTACATTTTTTTTTTCACTAAGAACCGACTACTGTCAAACAGAGTTGCAAAAATTCCAATGTCAATTCAATACATTACCCATTATTTTTTTAATGGATATTGTTCTTTGACTGAAATAAAATATATAATGCTAATTGTACATCTATGAATTACCTATTAAAAATTTAATTTATTGCCATCAATATTAAACTAAGAATTACAAATTATTTTATTGCAAGTTTTATTGAATTAGTAAATAAATGTTATTTTATTGCAAGTTTATTTGAATTAAAATTAAAAAATAATTTCTATTCAAAATGAGCTACAATTTTTTAATTCAATGCCTAGTGAGAATTTATTCAATTATTTCCATTTATTTCAGTTAATATTCGAAATCTTGACGTAAAAATGTCCCAGGTTGAAGATTGACTGATATAAGCAAATAAATTTTGAAAAAAATTCGTTTTTCGATCGAACAATAATAAAAATAAATTATAATATTTGACTAATTGTTGTTTTTTGTGTTATAATTGCGTGATAACCGTAAGTCATAACATTAATCAGCTTAAAAATTTTGGAAATAAAAACTTAAAGTATTTTAATTAATAATTGCGAAAGTCTGCCAAATAAAATGAAAATACGTATTTTTATTTTTAAAAGTTCATTGGAAAATAATATTTTAATTAATGATAGAACACAATTAAAAAATAACATTCAAAATTTAATGCCAAGAGGTAACATTGAAAAATAAAATTTAATAAATAATTTAATTGAATTAGAAATTGAAAAATATTTTCTAATTTATTGAAAATACATTATAAAATTCAATGCATTATTTGCAACTCTATTTATTCAATTACGTTAAATACTAACGCTAGGTTTACAAACAAAACTTATATCTAAAAAAAAAATATATATATAAATATATTCTATACATTAAAATATACTTTAAACATTACTAATAATAATATGACACATAAAGCTAAGAATTATTTAAATAGTGAGAGAAAAATGTATTTTGAAGCTATCAGATTTGATATTTTGATTAATAGAATTTAAAAGAAAATTATTTTCATTATATATGCTTATTAACTGGTTAATTGGACTGTTAGAACCATAGTTTGATCGGCTAAGATTTGCTCGAATTGGCACTCGATTTCTGAAGTAATTTCGGCTTACATTAAAGTGGAATCGACACAAAACTGATGGAGATGAAATGGATCCATTCAGAATTCCAACAATAAAGCAGAGTTGCAAATACTTACGGTGACTAGTAAGCGATGGAAGACCTATAAGTTGTTGCCTAACGGAATAGGAAGGCAAAGCTAATTCATGTGTCTGTGAGAGAAATCGTAAAATAAATCTTAGGAATCTTCTTGGAACACCTTCAAGTTTATGGATATGATTCGAGTAATAAGGGGCCCAAACTATACAACCGTATTCAAGGACTGATCTGAAAAACGATACATACAGAGTTTTAAGGACATAAGGATCAATGAATTCCCTGCCAAATCTTTTTATAAAGCCTAGTGTCTTATTAGCTTTTTTAACAATGTGGTTAAAATGGTCAGTAAAAGACAGTTTTGTGTCCAAAATGATACCTAAGTCTGAGAACTGAGTCAATTTTTCGAGGTTTGAAGAATTTAACCTATAGTTATAGTCAAAAATACTGTGTTTACGTGTAAAACTCATCGTTTTACACTTATCAATGTTTAACAATAAACGATTTGTATTGCACCATTCCCATAGACGAAGTAGGTCATCTTGTAATAGTTCGCAGTCCGTTAAGGAATTAATTTTTCGAAATATTTTCACGTCATCAGCGTATATTAGCGTCATAGAATTTCTTAAGATAGATGGGAGATCATTTATAAACAGAACAAATAACAATGGACCAAGGTGGCTACCCTGAGGTACACCAGAATTGACAATAAACGGATTGGAATAGTCGTTTTTGAACACAACACAATAATATCTGTTTGTTAGGTAAGAAGATATCCATGCTATTAATTTATCATTTAGTCCAATTTTTTCTAATTTCCCTAAAAGTAATTTATGGCTAAGTTTGTCAAATGCTTTGCTAAAGTCTGTAAATACACAGTCAACTTGTTGTTTAATTTCGAAAGTGTCAATACAATATGTTGTAAATTCGAGTAGATTTGTAACGATCGATTTTTTTTCACAAAACCATGTTGATTGTCACAAAAAACTGAAGAACAGTTAAAGGAAAGAATATCACAAACAATGGCTTCAAACAATTTTGGTATAACAGACAGCTTAGCTATAGGACGATAGTTGCTTGGGACCCTTCTTATACGTTCGTTTTAGAAATGCATATTTCCACTCTGCTGTCAAATCATTCCAAAACTATGTTCGAAAATGAATTTATTTCATATTGGCAAAATTTGTTCCCGGGATAGGAAAAATTCCTAAGGAAAAATATTTCCCAAGGAATTCCCGATAAGGCTGAATATGTATGTCTAAGGTTTTGAAGTTGAAGTTGTAACTAAAGGGCATCCTTCCTCATGAAATAAAATTAATAATTTGAAACAAATGAAGTTATTTTGTTGACTTACATATGTATTTAAAGGAAATATTGTTTATGTGAATTTTATTTTGAAGTTTGGCCAAGATATTTATATGTTAATTTTGAGTTAATCTTGGTGGTAATATGTTAAAAATGAGCTGCACAATCATACCACTCTCAAGTAAACAGATACTTGAAATAGCTTTGACACCTTTAATTTAAAACCTATGTTAAGTATACCCTTTGTATAAATACTTCCACACCCATTATTTCAATGTGTCTTTTATCAAAAACAACATTAAATGATTTTTTAGAGTCAAGCCTTCACTTTGGTGAAACTAAAATTGGAAATGCATATATTTTTAAGTAAATTTTGTGTGAGAACCATTAGTGTAACGCTAGTGACTTATTTTTCTTTTATTTACTAACGTGCGCTAAAACTCTTTGAAGTTGTATATGGGAGCTATGATTGTATTGCTGAATCCAATTAATTATTATATTTACTCAAAAACAAAAGGATAAAATGACACAGGATAAAAAATAGTTCTCTTAAAAAAAATTATGTGAAGAAGGCTGGATGATAAAACTATGCATTCTGTCATTTTGGCCTAAGGTCTTAAAGTATTTTATGAAAATCCAATCTACCCAAGATCCCAAGATTGTCTGTAATTTTATTTCTAAATTTCGAAACTACAAGGTTTTTTAAAAGCGAAACTTTAATCGAATTTCTTAAGCATTTAAATATATTCAGCAACGAACAAATTATACTCAACTTAAGTTGGGCGCCATTTATACAAATATGCTGTTGAGGATTTCGGAACTATAAGCTTATATTAAAGCGAAACTTTTGTCGATTTTCTAAAGTAATTTGATGAATTTAAATACATTCAGCAACGAACAAATTAAACTCAAATTACGTTGGGCGCCATTTATACCATTTATACAAATATACCGTTTGACTATTTTCTTATGTATTTTTTTGTTGACTATTTAAAAAAAAACACAACAACAACAACAATTCAATCAAGTTCGCGAAATAAAATACGTCCTTGATCAAGAAAAATTAAACTTATCTTACGTTGGGCGCCATTTTTACACATTTTTATGTATTTCTTTTGAATTTGGATTGAATTCGTTACAAGTTGTCTTTTATTTTAAAATTCAAAATCGTTAATGCATACAATTCATCTCACAAATTTTTGACTGTGTTCAAGAGCCCAAGTCCCAGAAATCCTTTCATTCATCTCATTTTTAATTACACCTATAGTTTATGTGTGTCACCCATAGACACCAAATACTTTACTGCATCTCTCCTTTAAGTGTTAGTAATAAATTTAAAATTGAAAATATTGTAATTACCATCGTGAAATGTAACCACAAATCTCCCAATTGGACATCTTGAACAGTTTGTTTGTAACTTTTATGTACAAATTATTATCCAAGTCCAGGAATCAGTTTTCTTCACCCAATTTTTCTTCATTCTCAGATTTTTACTGATTTTTTACTGTCGATAGTTCTGAATAAAAAACAAAAATAAAACAAATCTCAAGCGTATCCCCATATAAATATCAGGTAGAGGGCTTCAGGAGTATTAGCAGAAGTCGTGTATTTGAACTTGACTACGAGTATACATATATCGCGTATAGCATTCCTAAGCCAGGATACATCTTGTATGTATATTGAAATGTGCGTTTTGTGGCTGCTGTTGCGCTGCTGCTTCCTCGCAACACATAGAACTATAATCAAATGAAAATTTATGATCAACACCTTTGAGATGTTGATGACGAGATAAGAAAAATGTAATCACACAAAACAAGGATCATTGTTTTTTCTCTTATACGCGTGTTTAGGTGACCCTCAGGGATGCATTTGATTTTTTAACGGCCTCAGAACAAATGTATTTGATTGCGTAAGATCTCGCTTTAATTGTCAAATGTGATTAAACAATAGGTTTGTACTTCATTAGCCGAACTGCACGAATGTGACTGAAATCAATGAAAAAAGTGCGTTTTTATTCAGTTTGGGACTTCCTCTCTGAAGTTTAGAATGAGGGATTAAAGTTTTTGAATGAGACTAACTTTTACTGACTCAAGGCCTCTCCACACCACCAATTGCATCTCTGGCTTTTTGTGTTAATATCCCCATATAGTCATTGTCACACCAACTTATCATTTAAAGAGCCCCCTTATTTTTATTGTGTGTTTAATTCATTCGTAAGGCACACAAAATAAAGGATACACCTTTATACAACCTGAACCTGGACTTGGAGACACCATCATCGTCATCACAATATTAGGTATAGGTACTATCATATGGCCTCTCGACAAGGTATAACGTTGTTGCTTTTTATGTTTTATCTGTTGCACAGAGCGTTTGGTGTCTCAGTTGCAGGCTCATTTGTACGTGTTATACGGGTATTTTATTGCCCGATCCAAGACCGATTTCAAATGAAACAAAAACGTTAAAGATGGTGATCTCTCAGAATCTTCCACCTGTGTTTTTGTGTTCGCTGCTCGCCATCAGCATACGCTATAGGCCAGGCAAAAGACACAGGCACACCAGAATCAGAACCCAGAGTTCCAGATACAAATGTTCCTCTTTTTGACTCCAAGTCTTAGTCAGACAAGAGTTAAAAAGACGAAATCTCCATCTGATTGGAATTCCAAGATAAACATTTTTGACAAATTATCGGGCTTTCCTCGAGAATTGGGATCGCGTGCGCGATCACTACACGACTACATGTATACAGGAGGGGGATACGTGCGTTGCTGGTCGTCCGGTCTGTCGAGTGAACGAGTATACGATCATTGCATTCATAACACAAAAAAGATTGTGGCGGACAAAAGACTGGTGCTGGGGGATTAAATAGTATGACAATATGACGACTGTATACTTTACCTACCACCAAGCTTGTGTTGTAATGATGACCTTTGTTTTGGTTATTCCAGTTGTCATTTAATAGCTTGTCTTGTCTATTCGACAGGGGGTTAATGGTTTGTCGTATGTCAAGTGATTTCTAAGAATAGTTTTATGCGCGGTCCAGCTGGGAATGGTAGAGCCATAGAGCTAGAGCTATAGACCTAGAACTATGTGATGGTTTTTTGTTTTGAATGAAGGATTAGATGTATAGAAACGAATCAGCTCTGATTTTTATTTCGATTGATTCAATTTAAAAAAAAAAGAGGCTGGGATGCGACCCACATACTGATAACTTCCCATCCCGTCTGTCGATTTGTCTTGCTTAAAAGGTTTGTAGGTTTTCGTGTTATGTTAAAAAAGTTATCAATTGAATTATTCTTAAAAGTTTTAAAATTACCAACAATATTTTGCATTTAATGAAATAGTTTGATTTCGAAATTTATTTTTGTTAACGAGAATTAGCATTTCTTATAAGAAATTATCATTTCTTAAAAGTTTTTATGTCTTATATAAACAAATACAAATTGGATGAATAAAATTAATTTGAAGTCAATATCTTCTATTGTTCACGAGATATCGAGAACAAAACATAATTTTTTACCAAATTTGCGTACTATTTTTGGTAGGTTTTATTTTTTTATGAAAAAAACGAACTGTTGGATTTTTATAAAAAAAAATACTGAATATCGAAAACAATATTTTCTGTTAGATAAAATAAGTTTGAAGCCAATATTTGTAATTTTTGAAAAGCTATTTGAGTCGAAAGTAAATTTTTACCAAGTTTTAATATTGTTTTTTTTTAGGTTTTTATTTTTTGTAAAAAAACTGTCAATTCGATTTTTTTCAAAATTTTACTGAATGTTGATAGCAATATTTCTTGAAAGATAAAAGTAGTTTAAAGCCAATCTCTCAAAGTTTTGAAAAGATATTTAAGTCGAAATTCAATTTTTACCAACTTTGAGTAATGTTTTTTTTTTCAGGTTTTTATTTTTTATAAAAAAAACTGTCAATTAGATTTTTCTCCAAATTTTATCAGATGTCAAAAACATTATTCTTCGTTGCGCAAAATTGTTTTGAAGATGAAATCATATTTTGGCCGTAGAATTTTCGAGGTGACAAATTTTTTTTTCAGTTTTTTTGATTTATAAAAAAAACCGTTAATTGGATTTTTTTCCAAAATTATACTTGTTTTGTATTACGTTACAATATATAATATAAAATTTAATTCAAGTCTCTAGCGTCATTGGTTCATGAGATATTTAGGGTTAACCAAAATTTTCAACTTTTTTTTAAGCTGCTATGGTAAGAAAAACCACCAACGCAATTTTCTTGAGAGCCCTTTCTGCATCTTTCTGCCTTATTATCTGTATAACAAAATTTATTTGAAGTCGATATCTTTTCTGGTTCTTGAGCTATGGACGACGAAAAAAACGTCGCGAACGTACGGACGTACGGACATACGGACGTACGAACGTACGTACACACGCACGCAACAGACATCTTTCTAAAAATCTTTTATTTCGACTCTAGGGGCCTTGAAACGTCGAGAAATTACAATAACTTCCTTTGGGAAGTTAATAACTTAGTAAATTTTTGTTCATCTATAATTCTTTTGCCAAAAGATGTCAGTTAGTTTTCCCCCGAACAGACCGAACCTGTCAAAATGTTCAAAAAAGCACTGTTTGTGTTAATTCTGAAAAAAAAAAAACGATACAAAACTTATCTATCTTTTTTATGTCAAATTTATAATTTGCTGTAATATAAATTCTACCAAGAAACTTGCTATTTTCAATTCTCCAATTCCCTATTTTCTTTTAAATCTAACTTGTTCAACAGAATTCCAGTCCAAAATCGCACTTAACACATTTTTCGCGCCATATGTTCGTTTTGTTTCGAAGTTGTTTATTTTGAGTTCTGGAATTTGTTATTCTTTATTGCAACCAGGACTTGGATCTTGGACCTACCATACCTATGACACATTAAAAAAATAAAACTCCAACAACTAACACTCCAGAATATTGCTAATCCGATTAATGTGACTTCTTTTTGTTCTTGTTATATTTGCTGTTTATTTAGTTAGCACTTCTCTTAAGAGCGGACTGGTATTGGTTTGGTCACAGGTCCTGGATTTGAATTTAATTTCTAATCGACCGTCGTTGGCAGGCGGTGCGGCGGGCGGCGTTGCCACTTCAAAAATGTATTTTTTTAAATATTAGATTCAAAAATATATGTATGTATGTCTATTGGTTTCTTTCGAACTTATTTGTTTAACTTAACTCTCATATTCACAATAATAAAAATAAAAACAAAATGACATTCAATAATTATTGGATTTTTTTTTGTTGTCAAATATATTTTTTATAGAGTTTTATTTATTAATTGGATGAACCAAGACCGAACTTGTTAAAATATTTAATGAACACAAGGCAGGAGCAACGCAAATAAATTTGGACGACTTGGAAAACTTCTAACTTTCACATGTATGTATAGTGTTTTTGACGTTTTAACATAATCAGTGGTCTGTTCTTTTTCAAAGTACAGTCAAACTTCTTTATAACGAACTTCTTTATAACGTAATTCTCTCTATAGCGAATTTCATTTTGTTCCCCTTCCCCTTAAGAAATATCCCATACGAATTAGGTTCTTTATAACGAAATTCTCTATAACGAAATTCTCTTTATAAGGAACTAATTTTGTGGCCCGAAAGCAAAGTTGTTTCTTTATAACGAAATGTCAAATTTTCAAATTTGAAAACAAAGTTTACTATGATTTGTATTCCTTATTTTAAAAGGGAACTTCCCGTTTTGGGAAGAATTTTCTTAAAGTGAATGTGTGTATGCATGGATGTGTAGTAGAAATGTTACGCATATCAACAGGTCAATTGTTTGAGTTGGCATTTTAAGTTCGAGAATTGTTGCCAAAATGTCGAAGCGCAAAGCTATTTCGCTATCAGAGAAGTTATCGATGATTGAAAAAGTTAAAAGGGGAGAAAAGAAAAAAGATGTTGCAGAAAAATTTGGTGTATCGTTTAGTACATTGTCGACAATTTTAAATAATGAATGTAAAATTTTAAAGTTTGCCGAAAAAAGTTCAAACAGAAGCCAAAAAAAACTAAGAAAAACAAAATACGGTAATGTGGATAAAGCAATGTTAAAATTGGTGCAGATAAACAGGAAAAGGAATTTACCAATCTCTGGCTCTATTATCAAACAAAAAGCTAATTTTTTTTTTGAGTCTGGATTAATTATTATTCATGTGCAATCGAAAATTGATATGTTTTTAATTAAAAAATAAAAAGACATATGTACATTTCTTTAAAATGAGTTTTTTTTTTATACTTTTTTTGAAAATATAAAAGAACACTTGCAGTGTTAAAAAAAATTCTGTATAACGAATTTTTTATAAAACTTCTTTATAACGAAGCAATTTTTTGTTCCCTTGAAGGTTCGTTATAAAGAAGTTTGACTGTACATATACATATATAAATACCAATTGTTGTTATATGTCAACAAAAAAATTGTCCAGTTGTCAGTTTTACGAATTATTTGGAATTTATTTAGGAACGTTATAAGAAATTACTGATTTGTCAAACTACCAATGTTAAAATTGAAAAAACAAAAATTAATTTTAAAACCTTAAATCGAAAAATGATTAACGCAAATTAAATTTAAGCAGCTCTTAATTTGCTTGAGAAATTGAATACAAATATTTAGTTGCTTTTTTCAACAAAAGGATGAAAAGCAAATAGAGACATCAACGAAAAACATAAGTTTATTGGATAATGAAAATTTAAAACCTATTTGACACTTCAACAATGAGTTTAGAAACGATGTGATGACGTAATATCTACTTCGTATGTACGGAGAATCAGGATTTGGCTGCTTTGATACCTAAATCGGATCGAAATCGGATTTCTTGACGAGTTAACGAATCGAGTTTGCAGCTGTCATTTCAATTCCATTTAAATTCGAACTTTCGATCCAGCACCACCATATATGTATGTCCCTGTATCGAAATCTCAATTAGGATTCGATTCCGCAATTTACTATTGAAACCAGGGTAATTTTAATAAATCGAAACAATATTAAAGGGCCCTGCACATAAGTAGTATTCATCGTTCGTAGGGCCATCAATGTTATCCACGATTAAAATTAACACATTGATGAGAATCAACAAAATTTTAAGTTTCTTCTATTTTACTTGACAGAACTATGATGGTGGGTTTAATCAACGTTTACCTCAATGTTTATGTTTAAGTTTGTGAAATGGTATGTCTCATTTTCGACAATGTTCACGAGGTTATTTTAAGTGAATTCATGAATTTATACAGAGAAAATGAGTGCTTAAAGCTATATCATTGTCAATGTTAATTGATACGTGTTGTTGCTAATTTTTATCCATGATATTTTACAGAAAAAAGGTGTCAATAATACTTGGCAATAATAATTGATCGTGTGAAGGGTCCTTAACGTTTAGGAACAACAATTCGATTGTTATCCATTTTAATCAAACAATGGTCGCGTTCGGGGATCAATCCAAGGCTGTCCGGATCGGTTTGTGATATTGTATTCCCATATGAAAAAATAGTTGCTATACATAAACCATTTTTCATCAAAATCAAATGTCAACCTAACCCAAAATTTACGAGATACTCAATAAATGTCAGTTAATAAGGAGTTTTCCAGTGATGTCGAAAGTAATACCTATTCATTATTATCATAAGAATAATTAATAACAGCTTTGAGCCAAAGTTTTTCTTTTTTTTTCAATTCAGATTTCTTTTTTAATTCAAGCATTCTATACAAACAATAATACAAATAGTTAAAAAAAAACAACGGCAACACTTGACAAACTTTTCTTAAACTTAAAATGAGCAAAATAACTGATTTATGGGTAAAACGAAAGTATTACATCAAATGTTAAGTAATTTTATTACGTCCATCCACCATCCCCCCAAATTGGAAAAAAGCACCCAACTTTACTAATTTCTTAAATGATAAAGCCATAGCCATCTGTTAAGTGGTTAGTGTTGCCAATGTGACATTATTTCTAGAAAGTAACCTTACAAGGCACGAACTTTAAAGCTCGACGTTTGTTTTTCAATATTATGAACTACATAATGGAAAATTTTTATTTGCCCATAAAGTATGTCTACCATATAGAGAAAATTGGATAATTTGACATTCGTAGGCACCAAATTACATTCACCTCCAGATGTCAAAAACTCTGGGTATGGAGATGTCATATCCATTTAAATGTGAAGTTTTGGATATGTTTTCAAATTTGAAATTGAATTTAAATGCTCAAGAATTTAACCTAAGAGCTTTTTAATATTGTAATTTCAACAATTGGGCAACGCGCTCTACTTTGAACTTTGCGGCTTTCAAAGAATGGTGTGTTTTTGTTTTAATTTGTAGCCTTTTGCTTAATGTATGGCACACCAAACCGAAGCCCAAAAACAAAATAAAGCGCACTCGTTCGTTTGACGCGCGTATATATGTATGTATGCATGATGCGATGCTTATTAGCGCGTTGATTATTGTTTTTCTTTAGGTTTTATTGGTTTTTATGTTTCTTTTTCGTTTTTATTATTCCATCCGCGTCTATACTATGTATGTTTTGTGGGGTGATGCTGACGCTGAGAGACTGAACTGAGCGCTGCTGAGATAAGGTCTGCCTGCTGCTGTGGCTAATGCCTCTGCTGCGACCACATTGTGTTCTGGGGGCTATTTAAACCAAAGATTCACATACAAAATGCCATCGCAGAACGATTTAAGATGCACAAGAACGCGATAAGCTGGATTTAAATCGTCTTTTCCAAAGATAAACATTACGATAATACGAAGGAGCGAGAAGCAAGCGGGCTTAAGATCGGGAGAAACCTGGAGTTTGTTTCTTTCTTTTTTTATGATGCGTATTTAATTTTATAATCCTATAAACAATTGGATTATGGTGGTGTTGCATTTTATATCACACATTGTTGGGAACGATTCGATTCGGCTAATTGCGATGATGTGTCTTTATTGAGAAACTTGTGTGTTTTTCTTTTGTATGTTTTATTAATATTATTAAATTATATACATAGGAGGGGTCAATTTGGGGGCCTTATTACCGTTTTGTAAATTCAGGTGTGGGTACTTGAATATGGATATTGTTTGGCCTGAAGTTAAGGTTGGTGTATCAATGGGATATCATTTAGTATTAAATTTAGTACTTTGTAAAGTTTAACTTCTTCTTTAAGTTATTTGATTTTTTAATATCAAATTGAATTTTACAAAACCCTTTTTGGATCATTTTGTTAACATTATTACTACATTGTTTGCTTAATTTGATCAATTTATTGGCTTCGTGCTGTTATGGTTATGGATTGATAATAGGCTAATCAATTTCAACTTTAATTTATTCGAAAGCCATTTACAATAATTTGAAGAAGGAAATGTGATTTTTGTCAATACGAATTAAGGTTTCTTTTATGTGTGTTTTAGTTATAAAGGTTAAAGCGTTATTATTATCTAAAGTGTAATAAATAAATGAGTTTAGATGCTTATAATCATTTCCTCTTTCAATAATGCTTGGCTCATTATTATATGAATGTGATAATAGTAAAGGGCTATTCATTTTTTTGTTTTCAAAAGTAATGTTAGGTAAAATATAAACCACCAACGAAACATTTTAATTTGAAGACTTTACAATTAAGTGTAAAAAATAATATCATTCAAATGGCCGTCGGAATATTCGATTCGTTTCCGGTAATGTTTAATGATTTTTTTGAACATTTCACCCATAATTGGAGTAATGTTGACTTAACTGCAGACCTAAAGTTCTGAAATTATCCACGTAAGCACGTGACATTATGACATTTCACTTGCAGCAGCAATATTTTCAACTAAGTGTGCGTAACGTTTCCAATCTTTTCAAATTTCTTTTACGATTGCTTGCGTAGCGTAAATCACGAAAAGTGGCCACGATTGAATCACCACTTTTGTATAGTTAATTTTTATATTTTAAACATGTTGTTCTATTTTTAAGCGAACCATAATTGTAAATGACAAACATAAAAAAAAATATTATGATTATGACTCTTCAAATGACAGCTGTGTTTGACAGATATCATAATGCCAATTCTACTAACTTGAAATTACGAAATGAATGACACTGTATAATGCTAAACATAGTTGAAAATAGAAACAACAACAAAGTAAAAGAAAGATTTTCTGGATACCCGAAAATAAATTCAGGACTCCATAAATTTAAAGTGTTTTTAAATTGAGCTTTAAAGTTCTTAAGCTAAGTAGAGGTAATTGATAGATCTTAAGGTATTATCAGATCTGTCACTAAAAAATTTGTCTTAGAACCACCGCCATATAAATTGTATGTTATATACAAATTATTTCATTATTATGATAAATTTGAAAACTAACTAAACATACATACCGTTTTTACAATTATCACACGGTTGGGATATGTCACATTCATTGGAAAGTGTTAGCGTTTTTATTTTTTAACTCAGAAAATAGTTCTGAACAAAGTCCGAGCATATCGAGTTTGCTCTGCACACCCACTATACCAAGTGTGTTCTGAGCGCTCAAAATTATTTTGGAAATACAACTGAACACTAAGCTGTCATTATTTGACATTTGGCAATTTACCTTTCATTTTCTTTCACTTAAATTAAAATTGAAAACAAAATTATAATCAAACAAGTATTAAATTTAATTTTTGAAGAAAGTGAGGATGAGGATTCTGATGTTAAGCTTTTCACTCGGTCTGCTCAGTTATTTTATTCTGAGCCCATAAAGTGCGCTCTGAATAAGCTTAGAACACTTTCAGAACGGAAAAAGAAACACATATTTGAGAGGTAAAAAAGAAACAAATTGTTTTGTTTGACAGTTCAGACTCTGTAGAGAATAGATAAACTTTCCAAAATGAGAAAATCTTAGATACGAATTTCCTCAGTACAAACAAAATTTCTCTACAAAATCTGACGCTCATTGTCAATTGTCGTTCCCTCTAACGTCAGCCATCTGACAGTAGATTTTCAAGACTTTGGGGCATTATATATTGATTATGTGTGTTGAAAATTTTGAATAGAAATGTTTTTAGAAATTTTATGAAACTTAAATAAACCACAAATATATGAATAGTTCAATATTAAAGAAAAGACATTTAAAAATAAATATAATCAGCTATTTTACTGATTTTCATTACTAATAAAATTTCCAGGAATACTTGGTATAGGTATTCCACAATTGGTACATATATTGTTAATTTTCTGTAATTTGAAACTATACATAATCGCATATATCGGGAAAGGAATAAAGAAAACCCTTATATACCACGACAACGGGTTTGTTTTAAATTTCAAAACAAAACAACGTGTCACAGTCTGTGGTATTGTTGATGGGCATTAATTATTTATTTACTTTTCTTTATTTCATATGAATTGTTGGTATTTATGCAATTCTTTTGATTTGATTTTGTTTTGTTTGTTTGTTTTCTTTTAATTTTATAAGAAACTTGCAAAAATAGCGGTATATCTGCATTTACGAGTATATAAAGTGTCTGATGTACATACATATACATATACAAATAATACCATTAATCTTATACTTTAAATAAATAAAGCAAAACTGAAAATGTAATGTGATATTTTTGACAACAGTATAATTTAAAAATAAAGCATGCAAAATAGGTACCATATGCATATAGTGTACTTTACCTAGTGTACTTTACCTATACAGACAGACGTAGGTGGTTGTTATTACACTTTGATGAATTCAAAAGGATATCAATATCAGAAGAGAGATGAATGACTTAATTAAAGGGTTTTCTCGTATACTCACTTTTTTAGTCACAACAAAAATGTTATTGAACTTAAACTTTGTTTAGGTTTTGTTTCGTTTTGTTTATATGTATGCTTAATAAAATTGGGGTCAACTTCTTATGGGGTTTTCTAATGGGATGTTTTATTTTGAATAGCAAGCATTTTAAACAGCTGTCACTTTGAAGCTGTCAACTATTGACATTTGACAAGTAAAATCTAACGATAAAATTAAATTTAAAATGATAAAAACAACACAAAAGCAACGAAACAATCGTAATTTTTGAGAGAAAAGTTTCTGACAGTGTTATTTCTCAAAGATGTGATCACAACTTTAAACCGAGTCTTGTTACACCTTTAGAATTTTCGCTTTGGGCCAGATGAAAGCTCAGGTTTGTGAAAACGCTCTACAATCGACTAACGACCTTAAAGATGGATTTCTTGGAATTATCGAAGACATGATATCGTTTGTTTGTTAATGGCACACGTTCCTTCTTAAGTTAAAATTAAGATGCATTGATTTCTTTTAAAAAAAATATTCAAATGAAACTTCTAATTGATACCTCCGAGTTGATCTGATGAAATTTGTACCCCATTTACCAAATAAATCTTGTTTATACATACATTTCGATAAAAATTTCATAAGTTTACTCCCATTCCTTCAGTTTGAATCCCAACACCATTTCAACTGAACTCAAAATGATATTCTTAACTTAAGCTAAAGTGCTAAGAATGCTGAGTTTCAAATTCGAGCTCAAACCTAATTCAACCCATACTTTCGGTTTTGCATAGAAACGAAATATGACAGTAGTAGATTTGACAACAATAATTTGACAGTTGATATTCTATACATACATACATATGTATATGGAACTTTTAATATAACTTATAGGTATATTAAAATTTATATTCCAAAGCTTTATCATAGGCCAAGTTTTAAACTCCAATGCTTGAATCTGGAAATAAGCATCCAATGACATATAAAGTGTCAAAAAATACCAATAATTGGTTTCAATAATGAAAACCAGTGATAGTTGAAACTGTTCCATAAATCCCAACACTATTTCAACTGAACTCAAAATGAAGTGCTCAACTTAAGCCTTAACTTATTCCATGAGTTTAAAATTCAAGTTCAAACCTTAAAAAAAAATAAATAAATAAATTAGGTGGCGCAACAGTCCGTAGAGAACCAGGGCCTAGTGACTTACAACTCTCAACCATTCCTGTGTGCGAGTAATGTTGTCAGGGATGGAGGGGACCTACAATTTATATGCCGAATCCGAACGGCTAATTTGAGAAAGCACTTTTTCATGACAAGAATTACTCTTGGAGAATTTGTCAATTCCTCGCAAGAGGCAGTACCCGTGAAAACTCTTTTTTTTTTTAATTAAGGTGGCACAGGCAGGGATTGAACCCAAGACCTCTCGCATGACAGTCCAACGCACTAACCATCATGCCACGGGTACTACAAAAAGTTCAAACCTTATTCAACCCTAATCAAGACAGCAGCAGATTTGTGTAGTACAGCGTTATTGACAACAATAATTTGACAATTGATAGTTGAAAGTTTATACATGGAACTTTGAATTTAACGTCAAAACTTATCTTTTCATTGAAATTTATATACCAAAGCTTTATCATAGGCCAAGTTTATATAAATTTGCGTTTTCCTATACCTTATGACAAAATCAATTGATATCAAGTTTCAAAAATTATTATAATAAAGCGAAAAAGTGATAATGATTGCATTTATTTTATTTTATCTATCTTTCTCCGAAATCCTTCTTCTTTTGTCGTCTTCCCATTTAAAAACCTCCAACTCCATCAACAAAAAGAAAAATACACAACACAAATAATAAACAAAGTACAACAATAACAAACAAAATTCTACACTATAGCTCTCTCTTTATAACGTCGCTCGTCGTTTCGTCGTCGTCGTCGTCGTCGTTGACGTCAACTTCATCTTTATCGTCAAACCTTCCGTTGTCAAGGCTCTGGGGTTTTAGTCGGTTCGGTGGCATAGGTAGGTAGATTCGTTCCATTGTTTCTAAGTGTATATCTCGTGTGCACATTAGGGTATCTTAATTTCTTGGATATTTATATTTTGTTTTGTTGCTTTTGATGCCTTTGCCTTATGCGGGGGGATCCATCAGCAAAACCCCAAAGTGTCAAATTACCAAAATTATTATTTTTCTCTTTCTTTTCAGAATTTTGTGTTGTATTTTTTTTTGCCATTGGCATTGGCTTGAGCTTGAGTTTTAGTTTTGTTTTGAGGTTTCGTCTTTATCATCCCTTTAAATAGGGAACGCATATTATACTATAGGAAAATGAAATATTTTTTTTTTCAATGCGGGTGGTGTGCGGTAGTTGCTGATGGAGGAGAATATTCAAAAGTCTACACTTGAAGAAAATTTCAGAATTTAGCTATCATAGATAAGCTAAAAAAATAATTTCTACAGCGCCAGTGGTGGATGAAATGTTTACTATAAAACTGTCATAATACAGTTGTGGGCGAGGCTGAATATACGTTCTCTATGGATGCGTTTACATGGTGCGATAATCGTGTCATGCCAACACTTCCTCTATGGCAGCCTTAAAGTATAAAGATAAGTCCTGTCACGATGTTGACTTACAAAGACAACAAAATGGCTCCCAAAAGAAACTGTGTAAACCCAGAACACCTAAAAAAATCTCTCATATCGTGTCAATGAGTTTTGTTTTATTAAAATTTATTGTGGTTTTTTCTCAGTGTTTAAAAATAAGAGAAAAATCAAGATATAAAAATTATATCGGAATAAAACACCTGAAGATAAAAAAGGAACTGGAATGAGTTCACTGGACCAAATTATTAACCAAACAAAAATTGGAAGGTTCTTTTTAGGCTTGATCGGATTAGATTATTACACTTCTCTTCATTTTACTTTTGTTTTATATTTTATGTTTTATATTAATTTTTTTTATTACTATGTATTTGACAAACAAAAAACTAACATACATAATTTTTTCTATCAAGAAATTTAATATGGCGCCTGAGCTTATTTTACATACACTATGCGCAACGACGACGACGGACTTGGCGGCAATACAACATGAATCCGTTACAAATTTGGTTTTATAATTTTTTTATTTTATTAGTCTTAAATTTGTCTAGGGAATCTCTGATGATGATTATTATGAGATGACTGATTGATCTTTATAACAATCTTCTTGTTGGTTGCTATGTAAATAAATATAGATATGTATAAGAAGGTATCACGTAATGATGCGATGCTTAAAGTTTTTAGTTAACTTGTTGCAGTCATAAATTTGTTGGCTTTATTAAGTTTTTTGTATAATGTTTAAGTTTTGACTTAATTGACATAGGCATGGGTGTCTTATGGTGAGACCACACTCAAAGATGATTTTATAGCTTAACATTTTATTATGTTTGGGAAGATTTTTTTGACGATAATGTTTATTTAACAAAAAAAAGAAAAGAAATATCGCATTTCTTTGACTTTAGAATACATTAACCAATTTTAAGCATAGTTTTTGGGATTAGTGATTAAAGAATAAAAATCACACAATGATTTGAAATTTTAAATTTTGTAATCAAAGTTATGGTGAACCATATATCTTTTGAAAATTTAACAACTAAGTTTTTGTAATGACGTGTGCTTAACTGTAATAGACATAACCAAACTTAATATAATGTCAAAACCGAACTAAAAATTATCGTTACAAAATTATATTACAGTTAAAAGTAGTCATGATGAACTCTGGTAACTTAAGCTAATGTCAAACGACGGAAATGACACTTCTAATTAAATTGTATTGTTACAAATATTGTTTTGTGAATTATTGTGTTAATTTCTTCAACCGTTTTGTACATCATCAACCGAACGGAAAATTTAAAATATTTTGCAAATGGCAGCAAATATCGATTATTCTACTTTGGCATTTATGACGTGAAGAGAGTGGCTTTGGTGAATTATTGTCGTATTTTTGTCGACCATTTTGTACATCATCAACCCATCGGAAAATGTATACATACATTTTGCAAATGGCGGCAAATGTCAATTATACTTCTTTGAGGAGAATGAATTTGGTGAATTATTGTCTAGTTTTCGTCAACCAATTTGTAAATCATCAACTCATTGAAAAATGTAAAATGCTTTGCAAATGTCAGCACATGTCAACTATTCATCTTTGACATTTGCAAGTGAAGAGATACAAAAAACACCGTAGAAAGTGCTACTTCTGCCGTATAATTCGTGAATGATGTCAACTTTTTAAAATTTACCGACGGTCTTTACTATTTTGAACCACGATCGCCCATGTAGATCACTTTGGATTCAGTCCTTTATTTTAGTCCTTTTTGATCTTTGTTTTTACTCATTTAAAAAAAGGATTAAATAAAATATTTTTCATCTTTCCGGATGTGTGGATATTTTTAAAATCTTATTTTGTTGGCCTTCAAAAATGTAAAACAAAAAACAAACAAAGACGCGTCCTTGTATTAGCAGCAACAAAAGTATGGAAGAAATAGAAGGATTCACGAATCAGCATTTTCTGTGGCACATTGCACACGTTTTTATTTTATAAGACAGTCACTTCATCAGTGTGAGCATTTATGCAGGATGTGTGCTTAGTGCAGAGTATGCAGTCAGTCATCTGTATCCTCTTCACTTTTTGACTCATCGTATAAACCACGCTGCATCGTTTGTGAATTATAGTCAAAGAAATAGTGTTGAATTCATGGTATATCTCAAATTATTGATTTAAAGTAGACTATTTGACAGTTCTGCATTTACACGATACAAATTCTTTGTATTTTAGGTACATACTTGAAGTCTCCATGTTTCCATAAGATTTCTCCCGAATTTTCACCTTATTGAATAAAATGCTATACAAAATTTCAGAGCTAAATTTCAAAACTAACATTATTAATTAGAGATCCCAACGAGGAGCAATATGAAGAACGAATTGAACATTCGGAAAATCATTTAAACGGTAAGTATATCATCAGTATTAAAACAATATGAATATAGTTGACGTTTTGAATGTTTGTACATATGCATATTTACAACTTCACCTCCCAAACTATAACTATGCTAAATAGCTCTTCTGATGAATGCGCATCCTTCTGTTTCTATAAATTAACTTTACTTTATCATTGACCGATATCTCAATTTTGTTTATTCAAAATACAGATGGTCAAAATGTGCCAAAGAAACTGAAGATTCCGCATCGGAAAACATCCAAGTTTTAAATATTTGTTTCAAAAATTGATATTTATTTAGCTATTATCGAGTTAAGGGTTCTGTTCAAAAATACTGTGAATGTGACAGGAAGGTTATTTTCAAAAATGTAATCAACAAAAAAATTTACGGAATTGTCAAATTTTCTTTTGTTTCATTTAAATTTGTAGGTATTTCATTTTAAGTAGAATTGATTTGTAAGTATATCTATTTTAGTATAGCTAAGCTACTCATGTGAGAAATATTTTACTTTTGCCAAAAAGTATTTTTGAAAATATGTATGTTTGTCCATGTAGAAGACATAAGACACCTTGACATCGATACAAATATTGTATTTATACAGTCTATAGGTGCAAAAGAGTATATACTTTGTGATATACAAAAATAATTCCTTGTTTTACTTTGATGCTCAATTTGCAAATATTTTCAAAATTTATAATTATTTTGCTATTGAAAATATTCAATGTCAAATAATATTTCGTAAAAATATATTACATATATACATACAATGAAAATAGTAAACAAAGAACTCACTCGATTTATGAATGTTTAAAATATATACGAGTAGGTGCATATTAAATATAATTTAGTATGAAAAGTAAAAATAAATGCATGCAATCTGTCAAATTTAGTATAAATCAAAATAAAAACTCACTCTTTGTGCTCGGCAGCACGGTCTCTTTGTCGTCGATTTTTAAACCAATTTGAAACCTGAAATTAATAAATAAAAATTAAAATAATTTACATTGCAAATAAATTGCTTTGGAATGAAATTAATTACTTAATAAATATCCAGCGACCCTTTGATGTACATTATTTCAAAAGGTCTGCATATCAGCAGTAATAAATTTGAACATATAATTTAGTTTGATTTTAATTATATGTACATACTCCGATGTACATATGTATTTATTTTAAGTTAAACAACTGAAAATAACGTTAAAATAATTATTCTTTTGTTTATTTTGTTATTTTTAGGACGGTTTGATATAAATCTGGCATGGTACTGACAGTTTATAAAACTTTGTCATTATTGAAGTTATGGATCGCTCACATTTACTTTTTGCTTTTTGTAAGACATTTTTGAATATGGGACATACTTTCCTCGCGGTCCTATAAAAACGTCAATTATTTTCTTTAAAGAAAGAACTGTCAATTACAGATATCCTCTTTTAAATTTCATAACGTTAAATAAATTAATTTATTTTTAATTTTGTATCGATTCCGAAACCAGCTTTATAAAAATTTATTTTTGGAATTAAATAATTGTGAAAAAATTTGTAAAAATTTAGAATCCCCCCTTTACGTTCCATTATGTAAGAAAATTTATTTATTTTTGATTTCCTATCGACCCTGTAACAAACCTTAGAGGAATTTGTGTTATATTTGGAATTAAATAACTTCGTTTGCGTCTAGTATCTCCTATTTAATGGATTTGTGACAGCTATGAAAATAAATAAATAGTTCAGAGTTTCTCAACAAGGCACTGGCGCTGGTTGGTCTTTGTCTAATGTCTAGTATCTTCTATTAAAAGAATTTGTGACAACTATGACAGTTAAGGGACCAATTATAGCTGTCATAAAAATCAATCCGGAAATATTTTTGAATTTAATATTTTGATTAGAAGATTCGGTGGTCAGTTGAAAATCTTTAAAGGAATTTTTAAATATAGTTTAAGTGCTGAATAATTTGTTGCTAAAACTCATAACGAAAATTCTTTTTAAAGAAAAAAAAAAGGTAATAGGTATTATATTATAACATAATTATAAATGGATCGAATTGTTCCACTGATTTCTTTTAAAATTTCATCAATTTCAATGATGTATAGATTTCTGTCAAAAACAATTTTCCCATTGGATTTTAATTAGGCACATTTTTTTCCGACCTGTCAACAAAATTCCAATGATTGGTTTTAATGAAGAAAGCGAATGATAGCCCTGAAGCATCTTGCACATGAGCTACGAACTGCGAACTGTGGATGTTCGCATATTTTGACTTTTCTTTCACATGAGCTTTATTTCTATTCGCAGACAGCTACGAATTGTCAACCCTTTTCTCCATATTTTCCTAAGCCATGATCTTTCACACAAAAACAAAACAAGAGCGGTATAATTTTGAGGTTAAGTTGAGCGCGAACAATTTATTCGTCGCAGTGTGGATGGTATGTGGAACGCGAAAAGAGTTTGACAGTTCGTAGCAACCACACTGCAACTCGTTACTATCCAATTGTTTTTACAAAATTCTCTTGTTTTAGAGAACAAAATGCAAATTTTATTATCCTAATATTAGTGTCAATTGGTTTCTTATAATTTAAATGTGTTTTTGTGTGAAATTGACTTTTTGAAATGTGTAAGTTCACGTTTGTTCGTCCATTCGTAGTTCGCAGTTCGTTGCTCATGTGCAAGGCACTTTAAAGTATGACATCTTTTGTTGTATTCTACGGTATGAGAATCCATAGAGAAAAACACTAAGTAAAAAACTTATGTTTTTAAACAGGTATACAATTTTGTAAGTGCTCAAATTTGTTACTTTCAATTCTGACAATGTGCACAATACAAAATCCGCGATTTATTACCAATTCAGACAGAATAAGAAATTGAAACAGTTTGGATCGTCATAACATTGAAATTATTATTATGTATTTGACGTTTAGAACCGAGTTGCCCTTCGTTCTTTTATTTCAACGATGATAAAAATGGTAATGTGGAAACACTGTTTTTATTGAAATACTTGAAAGTGATACCAAATTCTACAAGAAAAAATGTCACCTGGAAAAACTAATTTTTGGATCATAAAAATAGATCAAAGCATAAAGCAGGATTTCACTTTGTTGATGTAATGCAAATTTATTTGATCTGATCTAGTCATGGGAAAAATATAAAATGGCTGATTTTAGCAAAACATTTATACACTTCCGTAACATCAGTATGCAGACAGTTATTATACCAACAACATGACAGATGTCACTGCCCAAAACTTATTTTATATTTCCTACTATAACAATCGTTATAACTATAAAAAAGTCCTCTTAACTTATCATTAGAACAAATAGTATAGATAAAACCACATTAAAAACGGTAGTACCAACATTATTCTATGACAAAATACAAATAAATTAATGAACGAGTATACAAATGAAAAATGTCAACAGTTTACAAAAAACAAACTGCCACCATATGTCACTTGTAATATGTCAAACACTGATTTAAATCATTTTAATTTTACACTTGTTCTATGATCTGATCATGTCAACATTGTTTTTTATTTGTTTGTTGTTATTGTTTTCTTTTTTTAAACTCACCTGTGTCGTTGTCAGTCCAGTAGCCTCTGCTAGTTCACGTTTCTCTCGGGGCGATGGATATGGATTATGGGCATACCATTCTCGTAGAACCGATCTTGATTTTTCCTATTGATAAAAATAAAAAAAAAAAAAACAAAAATCTATAGAAACACATTGTTGGTAATATTTTATCAAAGTTTATCATTGAATTTATATCATGTCATCTGTCTGGCACCTTAAGAAAGTATCATATTACCCAATCCTGAATTTATTTATAAATTCTAACAAATAAAAAAATAAGAAGTAAACAGAAACTCTAGAAAATTGGAGATCTGTTGGACACAACAAAACATTAAATAAACGTCATTAACAAACTGTTACATGGTCTTCTAGTGATGATGGGATCAGTGATATAAATATTTAAAAAAAAAAAACAGGACAACAAAAATAAAATGACAATCATGTGATTAACAAGCATTTAAATTCAACTATAAACTGTCAGCGTGTATTCATAACATACAAAATGAGAAAAAAGGAAAACAAAAATGAATTCTAAAACTAGGAGGCCACTACACTATACTTATTATAAAATTAAAACACACATATGACACCATAAAAATTATATGGAACCGGAAACAGAATTCAAATGGAATGAATAAGCGAGCTTAGCTTATGAGTCGCCTTGTAGTTGTCGCGTCTGGTCGTCGTTCGTTGTCCGTCGTCGGTGGGTCTGAATATCCGAGATCCGAACAGCATGTTATAGTCGTTATGTAGCATTTATTGACGCAGCACACAAGCCATATAAAATCTTGCAAAGCTATATGTCACTTTTGACAGACCTCGGAGAATGTGTTACGAAATGGGAGTTTAAAATATAAAAGCATAGCTCGTAAATCCGCAGGCGGGAATTGAGAGATCGTTAATCGTGGATTAATTATTGCAATTTGAACCACAGAGTTGTCTCAGAGTCAGAGAGACAAGTTGCGTCGTCGTCGGTTGATCGTAAACAAACGTTTATGAGAATTCAAGGAATGAAATGTCAATGCACCTGATTTGATGACGTTTTGGAATTACGGTTTTGATTCTTATTAATGGATGGATGACTTTAAAATATTTTTAAGTTTTTCAATGAGGCTATACAAATTAAAAGCAACATTTGAAAATTTTGAAGTTTTAGTTCTTCTTAATACGTTGTTTGACCAAATAGTTAAAAATAACTGAACTTTAGTAATATTTAGTATTTAGATGATGATGTCCAAATTGTACTTTTTTGAGGTGACTCGTTTTGACTTTTTATGATTTTTATTTGAAGTGGTTAAAGCAAATTACCTAATATTTTTGTTGAGCGCTTTTATCGTTCGTTCTAAAGGAATATTCATATAAGAGCGATCATTAGCCGACGAATGAATAAATAAATGTGATTTCAAACTATTTATAAACCTGAATTGCAAACAAAAATGTATAAATATAGTTTTAGTTAAATGTAGATATTACAATTAAATTTGTCATTGCCAAAATAAGATAAATTTAAGGAAACAAATTGTTCGTTGCGAATTGCAATCTCATCGTAACGAACTGTCAAACTTAATTCACGTTCCACATAAGATCCACACTTCAACGAATAAAATGTTCGTGATAGTCTTAATCTAAAAATCGTAATGACAAATAAAAACAAGCCATATGAAATAAATATCATATTCATTAATTCGATGGTCGTTGGTCGCTCTCATGTGAATAATCCTTAAAGACTGGTGTCACATACTGAAGTTGCTTTCCTTCAATAAAAAGTCTGTTTAAAATGTTTATCATTTTCTAATATTTCTTTATAACAGTTCTTTATAAACAGTTAAGCATCATTCACATGAGCGCGACCACGAACGACGAATGAATTACAAAATGTGAGTTTATATACGTTTGAAGACATATTTCCACACAAATTCTTAACAAAACGATAGCAATATAGTTTCTATTTGATTTATCATGCATACTTTTACTTTTCAATATCATATATTAACAAATTTATTCGTCGCGAAAAAAATTATAGTTGATACGAACTGTCAAACTTTATTCACGTTCCACATTATCCACACTCGCAACGAATAAAAAAATCGCGCGTACTTAACCTAAAAACATCGTTCTTGTTTTGGTTTCGGTGGTGAATGTCAAACTTCATTCGCGACGAATTAAAAACTCTCATGTGAAAAAAAATTCAAAATCGACGAATATTCGTTCATTCGTTGGTCGTTGGTCGTGCTCATATGAATATTGCTTTAAGGATTAAAGTGTCAGTTATCAACGAAAGATGGCATTTGAATTTTTTGATAGGCCAAGTTTATGGTAACAAAAATTGTTCGATGGATACTGGGTGAACAATTTTAGGCAACAGTTATCAGCAACTTATTTATATAGTTGAAGCTAACCCATTATACAATTTATAAATATATGGAAGTAATTTAAAGTTGATTACTTTAGAACTAGAATAATTGTCAATCAGTTAAAACAATTTTTTCAGTCAAATTGATATATTGTGTAGGAGAAGAATGAAAAGAATTGTGTATGCAAAGGTCAAATACAAAACGAGCTTTCTCTTTATTTTAATTTAAGAAATCAATACCAACAAAACTTCTTTGTCAGTGTTTTTTTAAGGCCACTCATTTTGACGTTTCATCATTTCATTTTGCTCCCACTAATTTTTGTGTTAACTTTAAAAATGTCTGCTTTGATTTTCTATATCTTTTTTCACCATCAACTGAGAGCGAGATAGTATGATAAGACGTCAAAAGAGTCACTTCAAAAGAGTCATATTTACACTCAAAAAATTTTCCTGGTAGGCAAAATCTGGTAGAAAATACCAGCCAAAAAACTGGTACAATAGTCCAGATTTCGCGGTAAATAACTCTAGATTTCATGGTAAAAATCAAAAAACCAGAAATCTGGTAGAATCTAACAAGTACCAGAAGAATTTTTTTTAACCAGATTTCCTGGTAGAAAAAAAAACAGGAAAAAAATGTGGTAAAATACTCCAGATTTCGTGGTAAATAACTCCAGATTTCCTGGTAAAAAGAAATCTGGTTTTATTTACCAGAAATCTGGTTTCCTGGTAAAATTTTTGACAGAAAATTTTCTGGTAAATATTACCAGCGTCCTGGTAGAAAGTATTTTTTTTTCCTGGTAAAATGAAGATTATCTGGAATCTGGTAAATAGAACCAGGAAATTTATTTTCTGGTATATTTTTTCCTGGTAGATAAAACCAGTCTTCTGGTATTTATTACCAGAAATACTGGGAGTTTAAAAATTATCTTTTTTTTTTTCTGGTAAATAAAACCAGGAATTTTACTGTCTGGTATATTTTTTCCTGGTAGATAAAACCAGTCTTCTGGTATTTATTACCAGAAATACTGGAAGTCTTAAAATTATCTTTTATCTGGTAAACAAAACCAGGAATTTTATTGTCTGGTATATTTTTTTCCTGGTAGATAAAACCAGTCTTCTGGTACTTATTACCAGAAATACCGGAAGTCTAAAAATTATCTTTTATCTGGTAAATAAAACCAGGAATTTTATTGTCTGGTATATTTTTTCTTGTCTGGTAGACATTTTTACCAGAAAAAAATTCCTGTTATATTTTACCAGAATTGTGGTACCTACATTTTTACCAAAAAAAAAAATATTCCTGGTATATTCTACCAGAATTCTGGTATATTTTTACCAGGAATACTGGGGAAAATTTTACCAGGGAAAACAAATATTCCTAGTATATTCTACCTGAATACTGGGTCCATTCCCGGTATAATTTTTACCAGGAAAAATAATTCTCCTGGTATATTCTACCAGAAATCTGGTGTATTTTACCAGGAATTCTTAAAAAAACTCCTGGTAAAATTTACCAGGATTTTCTGGTAAATTTTACCAAGACGCCTGGTAGGAATCTAAAAACCACTTTTTCTGGATAAATTTAGCGGGAAATCTGGTCACCGGTACCAGTTTTTTTTTGAGTATATGTATGTAAGTGACAAGCCCTTGATAAGGGAAAAATATTCCCTTTTCCAAAAAAAAAAAAAATCAAATTGTTCCTCAGATGTTAAAAATGAGAAGTTAATAGAAAATAAATAAAAATATTCTAAAGAAATAAAAATCATATACATAGCTTAATACTCGTAGAATATAAAAGTTCGTCATCATGTTTTAAAAATATAACAGACAAGTGATGGCCGCCGCCGCCGCCGCCGTGGCTGGCTCGAATACATTACAGCCGAGAGGTCCAAATTTCTACCACTTTTTGCAGTAATTGGGACCTTATGTCAGAAATATCATGCTAAGTTAAATGCGGTGTTAAATGGCACGATTCTAGAGGCCACGACACACGCCGACGACGACGGACGACGTAATTTATTTTGGTAGTAAATTTGTCCGATTTGCAAAAATTATTCAGGAGTAAGTCTATTTATTATGAAATGACAAACCAAATTGGGCATAAATTAAGCGACAGCTGTCAAAAATAACCAACTCCGAAAAAAAGTATATCCAGATTGAAAACCATATCTCTAAAGCATTATTCACATGAGCACAACCAATGACCAACGAATGAACGAATATTCGTCGATTTTGACATTTCTTTCATATGAGCGTTTTTAATTCGTCGCGAATGAAGTTTGACAGCCGAACACCATTCACCACCGAAACCAAAACAAGAATGATTTTTTTAGGATAAGTACCCGCGATTATTTTATTCGTTGCTAGTGTGGATAATGTGGAACGCGAATAAAGTTTGACAGTTCGTATCAGCTAAAATTTTTTTCGCGACGAATAAATTTGTTTTCTTAATTTTATTAATATATGATATTGAAAAGTAAAAGTATGCATCATAAATCAAATAGAACTTATATTGCTATCATTTTGTTAAGAATTTGTGTGGAAATATGTCTTCAAACGTATATAAACTCACATTTTGTAATTCATTCGTCGTTCGTTGGTCGCGCTCATGTGAATGCTGCTTAAAAATACTCGTTACTTCATGATTTAATCGAAAAGAACTACACCCTTTTTGTTGTGTTTAAGTAGGTATAGGTATACAAAAATTTAAAAAAAATGACATGTACCTAAGATCTTAACAGCTAACAGGTATTGTAACCTCTAAAAAGTATATCTTCTTTCCACATTAAAATTGCTCCATAGTTTTGAAATTGATCAACATTTTTTTCAAGGTTTTTCTGAATAAAAAAATGCAAAATTTTGAAGGAATCCTCGTTTGCAACTTGCAACCCTTCAGAATACAAGAAGTAAGTTAACGCATACCTTAACATCGAATCGACTTGTTACATTTATTTTGCTCTTATAAGAAAAATTGATACACAAATATTTGAGAAGCCATGACTCTACGTTTGCTAATTACAAAGTCATGTGTGTAAACTATCTCCGTTTTTTTTTTTCAAGTCGCTGCGCTGTATAAAATGAGGGTTCTCGATTTTATTCTTTTATAACTTTCCCATATCAACCCTTATTTAGTTTAACCTAGATGCTCTACCCTTTTTGGATTTCCAAGTAAAAGGTAATGCAAACCAAAACATTCCTAGGTATTCAAGCTCTTTTATACCATTCCAAGGATCAAAATGAAATTAAAATATATGTAGATATTTATGTATGTATACCATCTTGTATGTACAAAAATACATATTCCCCTTTTTTCCATTTCCTTATTATATAAAACCATATGTACATATATTTGTAGGTAAGTATAGTCTATAGTATGTGAAAATTTCAAAGAACTCACCTTAAAGCAATAGCTTGTCTCTTCGCCGTCCCAAATTGTGCGTGGTAGTGGAAATTTACGACGGACTCGATATTTACCAACAGCACCTAGAGGTCTTCCGCGCAGTTTTTCGGCTTCAATATAATGCGCTACACAGGAGGAAAAAAATAAAAAAAACAAGAAAATTCACAAGGATATAAGGACAGAGTTCGAAACTTTTTTGTTTTCAATTGTTAGCACAGGTGCTATTTGAAAAAAAAGGAATTGTTTTTGTTTGTTTGCTTTAATTTTAATATTTTTTGTCTTTAAATTGAAAATTACCTTTTAACCATAACGCTTGTAATTTAGCATGATTGTGCGGTGAGAATTGATGATGTTCTAATAGTCTATAGAGTTCTTTGTATTGTCCTCGATGGAATGCAACAACTGCCTTTGCTTTAAGCACAGATTCGTTAAGTTGCAATTTATCACATTGTGGCAATGACCATAGAAATCGTCCCAGTCTTTCAATATTACCAGCTTGTTGTAGGACCTGTTGAGATTTTGTTTTGTTATTTGAAAAGACTTTGTTTACGGTAAGAAGGAATTAAAAAAATAATTAATTAAATATAAACAATGTACATATACATTATGTATGTATGTTCGTTATTTGACATTAAATTCCTAGGATTAAATAAAATAAATTGGGTGGCGCAACAATCCGTTCAGAACTAGGGCCTAGTGACTTACAACTCTCAACCATTCCTGTGTGCGAGTACTGTTGTCAGAGATGGAGGGGACCTACAGTTTCATGCCGAATCTTAACGGCTAATTTGAGAACGCACTTTTTCATGACAAGAATTACTCTTGGAGAATTTGCCAATTCCTCGCAAGAGGCAGTACCAGTGAAAAAAACTTTAGATGGCGTAGGCAGGGATCGAATCCACGACCTCTGGCATGATAATGCAACGCACTAATCATCATGCCACGGGTACTACAATTCCTAGGATTATGAAACGAAAATATTGACTTAAATTGTTCTGAATTAACTGACACAATTTTTTATTTTTCATTATGCGCAAACTAGTAAACGATGATTGAAGAGTGAAAACTTCCGGTATTATAAATAGCACATAAGTTGAAAATTTATAGTAAATTAGTTCGAAGTTATATTTGTAAAAGTGTTTTCTATGTTCATTGAAATACGTTCAAAGCTTACTATACATGGGGTTTTCCAGTAAGAATTTTCATTTAATATTTTAGTCATTCTAAATATTAGCAATGATTAACAACATCAGACAAATTTTTTCTAACCGAGCATTTCAAATAGGCATTATCTTTTAAATAAGCCAAAAAAAAAAGTCTAACCAGCCATATTCAGTGATGGATTTACGCCTAGGCCCGTGAGGCCCAGGCCTAGGGCAGCATAATTTGAAGGGCGGCAAAATTAATAAAATGCTTAACACTTGAAATCGTTTCTACATTTAAACTTATCTTAATGAAAGGCACAAATATATCTTCGGTCTAAAGTTTCGGAACGCATCCAAAATCGTAACTTCTGTTTACTTAAGGTGGCGCTACAGTCCTGTGTGAACTAGGGCCTAACTTCTAACTTCTAACTTCTGTTTTCCAATTTAAAAATTCAATCTAGAAAATCTATGTTAAATTTTAAATTGCGAAAACAAACAAAACAGAACTTAAGATAGAAAAATCTCACCTCATCTCTTTGTTTTTGTATCTGCAGGGATACTGATGATGCAGACTTTAAAAATTCTATAAATGTTTATAGTGATAAAACAAGGTATTGTTTCAAAAGTTTATTTCAATGTACGCAAAAATGGAGAGATTCAACGCCGCCGTGAGTGGTAGATTTATTTAGAAACTAAAGGCTCTGTATTTTGTATTCCATCCTTATAGTCCGGTCAAATTAGACCAAAAAATCAGTAAACCCACGACAAATTCAGGGGAAGCTGAAAATTCTTAAAATTGTTTAAATTATAATTATAAACATTGTCTTAAAAGTCCCAACCGATCCCATGTAAGGAAAAAATTTTAGCGGGGTAATAAGGTCCAAAAAATGAGTTTTTCGCGGTTTTCTTGAAAACGGTAAGTTTTATCGCAAAATTACCCCAGACATAATTTGTAGATCAGGGAATTTCCTATAAAAAAGGTATCAATTATTTTTTCCCTAAAAGCCACCGCTTCTGAGATATAACGATGCAAAAAATTGCGAGCGTCATAATATGCCTAAGTACCTCACCCATATACTTTCTGTAGCTGTAATGTAAGTAAGAATATGTTTCTGTCGGTGATTTTAAGTTACATTTAAAATATAAAATACTCATGAGTATTATTCTGAGAATATCAGGTATAATGAAACTCGATCCCTTAATACATACAATAGTGTATATCGGGATGCGTAAAACATAGAAGTCTGCCATTTACGGTTGTTTCGAAAAAGTAAACATTGATATTAACAACGATAATGCGACGTACATTATTGATGGTGGATATTTACTGCACCGTGTTGTTTGGGATACTGAAGAAACATTCAGTGTTATTTTTGATAAGTACGTTCAGTATGTACGTCGACATTTTGGTCCCAGAGCTACTGTCGTATTTGATGGCTATAATGATTGCACGCCAAATATTAAAGCAGCAGAACAGCGTCGTCGAACTTTGGCAACATCTTCATCTTCCGACATTTTATTTGATGAATTTATGACAGTTCCTACTTGTCAACAGAAATTTTTGGCAAATACTCACAACAAGTCTCGATTTATTTCAATGTTAAAAGAAAAGTTTACTGCTGAGAATATACTGGTTAAACAAGCTCATAACGACGCCGATGTACTGATTATCGAAACAGCAATAGAACAAGTTAACATGACAAATATAACGATTGTTGTGGGTGAAGATGTAGATTTACTCGTGTTACTCACTGCTCGAAGTCCAGCTGAAAAAACTATTTTCTTCTTAAAACCAGGAAAATCTCAAAATCAATCAGAGTTTTATTCATCAAAAAGTTTGTCGACTTTTGCAAAGTGTCGAAATCACATACTATTTTTACACGCCATAACTGGCTGTGATTCGACATCTGCATTTTACAGGAGGGGTAAAACAACTGTATTCAAAATGTTTGAAAAGCAAGACTTACTTGCAACTGCTGAAGTTTTTAAAAAATGTAATTCAACTCCAGAAGAAGTTATTACCAACGGAATTCACTTTCTTCTTCGTATGTACGGAGCTCCTAAAAAAACTACCTGCTTAGACAAGTTTCGATATGCATCTTTTGTCAAAAATACTCGAAATAAGAAACAAGTACAATTAGCTTGTCTTCCTCCAACCTCAGTCTCTGCTCATCAACATCTTCTTCGGGTATACTACCAAGTTCAAGTGTGGCTTGGTTATCAACTAAACCCAACAGATTGGGGTTGGAAGTTGGTCGATAATATATTAGAACCAATTCAAACTTTGCTTCAACCTGCGCCGGAAAAATTGCTCAACACTATCTTTTGTAACTGTAAAAAAGGATGCAATGCTAAATGTGGTTGCAAAAAAGTTGGGCTGTTTTGTTCTCTGGCTTGTACGAATTGTCAAGGCCAGTCTTGTTCTAATGTAGAATCACCAACAACAGAGGATTCATTTAATACTGACGAAGAAACATGTGATGCTTCACTTTTAACACAATTCACCTATAGTCAGGATGAAGAAGAAGAAGAAGAAGAAGAAGAAGAAGAAGAAGAAGAAGAAGAAGAAGAAGAAGAAGAAGAAGAAGAAGAAGAAGAAGAAGAAGAAGAAGAGGAAGAAGAAGAAGTGATTGACGATTCCGAATCCGACGAATAAACTATTAATTTCTAAATCTAATCACAACAGACCCGTGGAATAGGCCTATTGGGGAAACCACGTTAAAAAAAACGCGCTAAGTACACTACCTCAGATGTGGCGTGGAAACGTGTGCGTTTATGACGCTTGCAATTTTTTGCATCGTTATATCTCAGAAGCGGTGGCTTTTAGGGAAAAAATTATTGATACCTTTTTTATAGGAACTTCCCTGATCTACAAATTATGTCTGGGGTAATTTTGCGATAAAACTTACCGTTTTCAAGAAAATCGCGAAAAACTCATTTTTTGGACCTTATTACCCCGCTAAATTTTTTTCCTTACATGGGATCGGTTGGGACTTTTAAGACAATGTTTATAATTATAATTTAAACAATTTTAAGAATTTTCAGCTTCCCCTGAATTTGTCGTGGGTCAAATGTCTAAATTGACCGGACTATTATTATTTGGTAGAAGTGGTGAAATGAATGCTTTTACTGACGAAGGATTCCGTGTCTGGAAAAAATCAAAAGCACGCATCGAAGAACATGAAAATTCTGACTTTCACAAAACTAAAGTTAGTCATTTTAAAGCTTGAGTAGTAGTTCACGGGCGTGTTGATCAAAATCTAATAAAAAAACTCGATGAAGATATAATGGAAACAAATTTTTTACCGAGCAATTGCAATTATTAAATCACTAGCAATAAGAGGCCTGCCATTTCGAGGAAATTCAGAACGAATAGGAGATCCTCATAATGGTTTTTTTTAGGAACAGTATGACTCCTTGCTAAATTTGTTCCATTCTTATCTGAACATTTAAAATTGTATGCACACCCTGGTAGTGGGAATACATCGTGTTTATCTAAAACAATCTATGAAGAAATTATACTGTTGATTCAAAATAAAGTACTACAACAAATTTCTAGTGAAGTGCAATCTGCTAAGTATTTTGGTATAATTGTAGATTCTACGCCTGATTTAGCACATGTCGATCAGCTTACTATAATTATACGATATGCATGTACGTGGTAACGGTGAAATTGTTAAAAGGTTTCTAGAATTTCTACCAAATATCGGCCATAAAGCTAAAGATATTAAGGATGTATTGTTAAAATCTCTAGAAATACTTTACAAGAACTATACAATTTCTTTACTATATCTGCTTATCGTTGGGAAATCTTGGTGCAGCGTACAAATTTAAGAATTAAGAGTCTTTCTCAAACTCGTTGGTCTGCTCGACATGATGCATGTTACGCATTAGAAAAAGAGTGGTCTGCAATAATTGATGCACTGGAATTTATTGCCGAAAGCAGAGATGAGAAACCGACTATGCGATCTGAAGCTACGAGATTGCAGCGAAAATTACAACATTTAGAAAGATAATTTTAGGTCGTTTAAATGCTGCTAGTAAGAGACTTCAAGAATCTCAAGCTGATTTATCATCCGTTGTGCAGATCTATAGACATGAGAGACAGAAAATTTTCTGAATATGAAGAAAAAGCTAAAGCACTGTCTGGAGTTCAGGATTATTATCGTTATGATACTCGTCGCCACCAGAAAAATGCAGCCAGATGACTCACGGGTAAATGAAAGACCACCTTTTTCTGGACCAGAAAATGTTCGCACAAATGTTTATTACTCTATTTTAGACACTCTTAGTCTACAATTAGCCGGGCGTAAAAGTGCATCTGAAACACTTTACCAAAACTTCAATTTTTTCGACAATTAATGTGAAATAGATACAAACGCGTTGAAAAATCTTGCCAATAAACTAGTCAATAAGTATGCTCACTATTTGGAAGAGACGTTAGACAATGAATGTATTAATTTCTATTATCAATTCAAAGATTCCTTAGCAAAAATAGAAGATGCCATGTATTGCATTCCCGGAGTCTTCTAGATGTTTATTCAAATTTGAAAATTTTTGAATTGATTAATATAAAAAAAAAATTATTTATTATTTGTCTATCTAAGGATTAAAACTTATTAATCTTTCATGTTCAAATGGTAGACATGTGCATTCAAGAGGACACAAGCGTCCACAGGTTTTTTCTCAAAACCCACCTCTGTCTATCAACTCCTAATCTCACCTCCCCGTGGTGAACATCGGGTGCCTAGTACCTCAACTGGAGATTGGGTTCTAACCCCAGTGGAAAGTTGTTGGGGGCAGCAAACGAGAGAGGGGGGGAGATGTGTTTCCACTAAGGCACCTCTCCTTATCCAGACGGCAGCGGACGAATTCTCGAGATGGAATCAACGGTGGCGTCTACAGTTCCAGTAAGGCTGAACTACTTAGTGAACACCTTATAGGGCTTCTACGACTTATTCGGAGCCCAGGCCTATAAGGAGCGGTTTATCCGGCTCCCTGTCCTTGGAGTTATACTAAGGATCTGGCCCTCCAGGTTGGGGGTTGTGCCGTCAGGGTGACTTCCTGACCACGTAAAAATTTTCTAGTTGCGAAGCACCAACAAGCCTCGGATACGGACGGATTCACTGTTGACAACCCAAGCAAACGAAATAAGGACAACGAACTTCGGATCTGTACGTGGAATGTTAGGTCCCTTAACAGACCACGTGCAGCCGAACAATTAGCGGAAGCCCTAAACTGCTGCAAGGCAGATATTACCGCCATCCAAGAAGTGCGATGGGATGGACCGGGCAAACGCAAACTAAAAGACTGCGATATATACTACGGCGACTGCTACCGAGAACAAAGGCAGCGTCTATTTGGGTGTGGATTTGTTGTTGGAACTAGACTCAGGCAAAAAGTCTTGAGTTTCAACAGTGTGAGCGAGCGCATCACGACAATCCCCATCAAGGCTAAATTCGCCAACATAAGCCTAATATGCGCGCATGCCCCAACAGAGGAGAAAGATGAAGACACCAAAGACATATTCTTCGAGCTCTTGGACAAGACATATGAGCAGTGCCCTGGCTATGACATTAAAATTGTCTTAGGAGATTTTAATGCCAAGCTAGGAAGAGAAGACATCTTTGGTGGCACAATCGGAAGATACAGCCTGCACGACACCACCTCCGACAACGGATTCAGGCTGATCGATTTCGCTGCGGGGCGAGACGTTCTGGTAGCTAGTACGCAGTTCACACATCTCAATATCCACAAGGGGACATGGAAATCTCCTGATCAATCAACCGTCAACCAGATTGACCACATTGCGATCGACGCACGACACTTCTCCAGTATACAGGATATCCGAACATTCCGAGGGACCAACATTGACTCGGACCACTACCTCGTTGTAGCCAAGGTACGGCTACGGATATCCTGGTCCAAGCCAAAACAAGGAAGTACTGTGAGAAGTTTCGACGTTAGACGGCTACAATCGCAAGAGACTGCCATGTCCTTTTCCGATCGAGTCTCTAGTAATCTCTTAAGGAGTCCTATGCTGCATGCATTAAGCATTGAAAACCAGTGGCAACATTGCCTTGCACCCATCAGAGATGCCGCCTCTGAAGTGCTAGGTTTCACACGTCCACAACAGCGAAACCCCTGCACCTGGTTTGACGACGAATGCCGGCAAGCGCACGCAGCGAAGCAAGAGGCATACAAAACGGCCCTGCACAGAAGGACCAGAGCTGCAAGCGAGCTCTACGAGCAGAGGAGGAGAGAGGAACACCGGCTTCTTAGATGGAAAAAAAGAGAGCACGAGAAGCGCGCGATCGAGGAGATAGATGGATGTTACAACAGGAATGAGGTTCGTAAATTTTACCAAAAGGTAAAAAAGAACTCCCAAGGGTACCAGCCACGAACCGAAGCCTGTAAAGACGATCAGGGGAACATCGTAGTAGAACCGCAGTCTATGTTGAGAATATGGAAAGACCACTTCTCCAAATTATATAACGGCGATGACGAACCGAATCCCGCTGTAAGGGAGGTAGAACCACTCAACTTAGGCGACGCAGATCAACAATTCCGCCTACTCGACCTAGACGAAGTGAAGATAGCTATATCTAAACTGAAGTCAAACAAAGCTGCTGGAGCTGACGGCATAGCTGCCGAACTATTTAAAGCAGCAGGCGATGACTTGGTAGGGAGCATGCACCAACTCATCTGCAAAATATGGTCGGAAGAAAGCATGCCCGATGAGTGGAATCTCAGCATAGTGTGCCCGATACATAAGAAAGGAGACCCTCTAAACTGCGCCAACTACAGATGCATCAGACTTCTTAACATTGCATATAAGATCCTCTCTGCCGTATTATGTGAACGTCTGAAGACGTTCGTCAACAACCTGATAGGTCCTTATCAGTGTGGCTTCAGACCAGGTAAGTCCACTATCGACCAAATATTCACATTACGGCAGATCTTGGAAAAAATCCAGGATCTTCAAATCGATACCCACCATCTCTTTATCGATTTTAAAGCCGCGTATGACAGCATCAATAGGGAAGAGCTCTATAGAGCAATGTCTAGTTTTGGCATCCCTGTCAAACTTATCCGTTTGTGCAGAATGACGATGGAGAATGCACGCTGCTCCATCAAGGTCGGAAAAGATCTCACCGATGCATTTGATGTCAAAAAAGGTTTTAGACAAGGCGATGCACTGTCATGCGACTTCTTCAACATCGTTCTGGAAAGAATTGTGCAAAACTCAACCGTCAACACTAGAGGCATAATCTTCCAAAGGTCCATCCAATTACTCGGATACGAAGATGATATTGACATAATTGGAAAATCAAAGCGTGATGTCAGTGGAGCGTTTTTGAGCATTGCGACGGAAGCGAAGAAGATGGGTTCAGTGGTCAATGAGGGCAAGACCAAGTATATGCTGTCATCAAAAAAGGACATTGAACAACGACGTCTTGGACAAAACGTCACCATGGACAGCTATAACTTCGAGGTAGTTAAGGACTTTGTCTACCTAGGCACCGCTATAAACACAGGCAACGACACCAGCGCTGAAATCAAACGAAGAATAACTCTTGCAAATCGCTGCTTCTTTGGACTTAGAAGGCAATTGAGAAGTAAAGTCCTCTCTCGAGCATCTAAAATCTCCATCTATAAGACACTCATCATCCCGGTTCTCATTTATGGCGCTGAGGCCTGGACCCTGTCAAAGAAAGATGAGAACGTCTTAGGATGCTTCGAGAGAAAAATTCTTCGGGTGATTTTTGGTCCCGTACGTATAGATGGAGAATGGAGGAGAAGATATAACGACGAACTGTACGGGCTGCACAGTGACACTGACCTAGTTAGCAGAATAAAAGTCCAACGGCTTAGATGGCTGGGTCATGTAGAGCGAATGGACATCAACGCTCCAGCCCGGAAGGTCTTCGAATCCAATCCCGAGGGACGGCGCAGTAGAGGAAGACCGCGACTCAGGTGGCGCACTCAGGTGGGTGAGGACCTCAACCGACTTGGCGTGCGAAACTGGAGACAGCTAGCTAGGGACCGAACTGGCTGGAGACGCATGTTGGTTGAGGCCCAGGTCCGCCCCGGACTGTAGCGCCACCTTAAGTAAGTAAGTAAGTAAGTAATCTTTCATGTTAATTAATTATATTTATAAATTATACTTCAATAAAATAAAGTTATTTTGAAAAAAAAAAAAAATATTGGATACAAATTTATGAAATAAAATTTAACAATAAGGGCGGCGCATCGAACGGGGCCTAGGGCGGAAGCAAGCCTAAATCCGTCACTGGTCATATTTTCTAAAACCATTTAGTTAAGTGTGCTTAAATATTTAAGTTGCCTTTAAGTGACAAAACTTAAATTACTATCTATAATCTATTTCCAACCAAATACTTAATTTAACAATGTTTATGTCAAATAACGTTATAGATTCTTCAAATCTAACACAAAATTCTACTACATTTTATACACGCCAACTGTTTTCTGACAGATTGAATACTGTAAACATATCGTGGATTGGCAAATCCCATGTATGTATATCCACCTCATCATCGCAAACTATTCAACGTAAAAGTTGTATACCAGTCTCATTTTTGAATAAAGAGGTTAATTCGCATCGCAAGCCCAAAAACGACACCAACAAAAATTTGAAAAATCTATTCTAGTATAGGGCCCGCCATCAAACTTTTTTTTTTAACTAGTGCTTATTTCGTGAATGGTAATACTAAGCTCATGTCTGATTTGACAGACAACAGCGCTTATTTGTCATTGGAGCCAGACTTAGGCAAGAAGTCTTGAGGTATAGGTACATCAACGAGTGCCTCATGACCATCGGCATCAAGGCTAAATTCGGCAACATTAGCCTGATATGCGCGCACGCCCCCACAGAAGAGAAGGATGACAACACCAAAGATAATGTTCTTCGAGCTCTCTTAGACAAAACATATGAGCAGTGTCCTAGCTACGATATTAAAATTGTCCTGCGCGATAAATATTTCAACTAAAAATTGAAGGAAGAGGTTTAACTACTTAAGGTGGCGCTACAGTCCTGTGTGAACTAGGGCCTCACCCCAACAAACTTCTCCATCTAGCTCGGTCCCTAGCTATAGATGTCTCCAGTTTCGCGCTCCAAGTTGGGTGAGGTCACTTTCCTCTTGTGCGCGCCACCTGATTCGCGGTGTTCTTTTACTGCGCTGTCCTGTGGGTGTGGATTCGAAGACTTTCCGGGCCGGAGCATTGGTTTCATGCGCTCTACGTGACCCAGCCATCTAAGTCGTTGGACTTTTACCCTTCTGACTAAGTCTACGTCGCTGTACATCCCGTACAGCTCGTCGTTCCGTCTTCTCCTCCACTCCTCTTCGATGCATACGGGACCGTAGATCACACGAAGAATTTTTCTCTAGAAACGACCCAAAGTGCTTTCATCCGCTTTTGTCATAGTCCATGCTTCTCCACCGTATAGCAGGACGGGGATGAAGAAAGTCTTATAAAGCGACACTTTGGTCCCTCAAGAGAGGACTTTGCTACTCAATTGCTTTCTTAGCTCAAAGAAACAGCGGTTAGCAAGAGTTATTCTTCATTTGATCTCAGCGCTGGTGTTGTTTTCTGCGTTTACAGCGGAGCCTAGATAGACGAAGTCCTTGACTACCTCAAAGTTACGTCTGTAGATGGTAACGTTTTGACCAAGACGTCGGTGTTGTAGGTCCTTTCTTGACGACAACATGTACTTTGTTTTGCCCTTATTAACCGTTTAACCCAATTTTGCCGCCTCTGTCTCAATACTCACAAAAGCCCCATTGACATCACGCTGAGTTCTTCCGATTATGTCAATGTCATCAGCAAATGCTAGTAATTGGACAGACTTTTGAAAGATAGTGCCTCTGGTGTTGACGTGTGAGCTTTGCACTATTCTTTCAAGTACGATGTTAAAAAAATCACATGACAGCTCATCACCTTGTCTAAAACCTTTTTTGACATCGAAAGGTTCAGTTAAGTTGTTTCCAACCTTTATGGAGCAGCGTGAATTCTCCATGGTCATCCTACACAAACGGACGAGTTTGGCAGGGATGCAAAAACTAGACATGGCTCTATACAGCTCGTCCCTGTAGATGCTGTCATATGCGGCCTTGAAATCGATGAAAAGATGGTTGGTGTCGATTTGGTGTTCTTGGGTTTTTTCCAGGATCTGCCGTAATGTGAAGATTTGATCGACTGTGGACTTTCCTGGTCTAAAACCATACTGATAAGGACTTATCAGGCTGTTGACGATGGGCTTTAGACGTTCACATATTACGGCAGAGAAGATTTTGTAGGCGATGTTAAGTAGACTGATTCCTCTATAGTTGGTGCAGTTTAGAGGGTCTCCTTTTTTCAGGATCGGGCAAACAATACTGAGGTTCCATTCATCGGGCACACTTTCTTCCGACCATATCTTAGAGATAAGTTGGTGCATGCTCCTTACCAACTTATCTCCAGCTGCTTTAAAGAGCTCGGCATTCAAGCCATCTGCTCCATCGGCTTTATTAGACTTCAGCTTGGATATAGCAATCTTTACTTCGTCTAAGTCGGGAGGACGGGATTGTTGGCTTACGTCGTCATGTTGAATGGATCATCCTGGCTGACAGCGGAATTCGGTTCGTCGTCGCCGTTATACAGTCTGCAGAAGTGGTCCTTCCATATCCTCAGCATTGACTGCGGTTCCACTATGATGTTTCCACTTTCGTCTTTGCAGCCTTCGGTTCTAGGTTTATGTACCTGTGAATTTCGTTTCACCTGTTCATAAAACTTTCGAACTTCGTTCTCGCTTTTTAACCTCACAACATCTTCATCCGCACGCTTCTCATGCCCTCTCCTTTTCCTTCTGAGAAGTCGGTGTTCCTCTCGCCTTTTCTGCTCGTAGAGCTCATGAGCAGCTCTCGTCCTTTTATGCAGCGCCGCGCCGCTTTGCGTGTCTGTTGTTTGGTTGCATTTGCTTGCCGACATTCCTCATCAAACCAGGGGTTCCTTGTTAGTGGGTGCCAGCACGTCAGAGGCGGCTTCTCTGATGGCATCTTGGCAGTGTTGCCACTGGTTTTCGATACATTGTGTTGGCGGCAGAGAACTTCGAGAGAGGTTACTTGTAACTCGGTCGGAAAAAGATTTGGCGATCTTCTGCGATTATAGCCGTTCGACGTTATACCTTCTCCCAGCACCTCCCTGTTTTGCCTTGGGTCTGGAAACCCGAAGTGCTACCTTGGCTACAACGAGGAAGTGGTCCGAGTCGATGTTAGCTCCTCGGAAAGTTCGGACACCCATGATGCTGGAAGCGTTTCTGGCGTCGATCGCCGTTGACGGTAGATTGATCTGGAGAACTCCAAGTTCCTTTGTAGATGTTGAGGTGTGGAAAACGCGTACTGGCTACCATGAAGTTTCGCCCGCAGCAAAATCTATGAGCCTGAATCCGTTGTCGGAAGTGTTGTCATGCAGGCTGTTTTTCGCGATTATTCCACCAAAGATGTCTTCCCTTCTTCTTATTTCGTATAATATTCGGAAAATCTTCTTAAGTTGTTTAATTTTACATGTCTTACAAAAATCTAATAGAAAAGCTAAACCATTTATGCTAAAACGACTTTCAACTGAAAAGGGCAACCCTGTTTGAAAGTAAGTTTTGTTCTTGTAACGAATCAATTGTCTAAAAAATTCTATTATTTAAAGTTTTTCAAATACATGAAAGGGCCTAGAAGGACCTTTATAATAAATTATAGTCAAAAGGGTTGTTAAAAATGTCTAGGTCGTATTCCAAACGCAACGATTTGATTCTAGAAAAGCTACGATGAGAATACCCCAATTCTCATCGTTTCACTTTTCACTAGACGAAAATTATTTATTGTTTTTGTTTCATTTTCAAACAATCCTTAACGACGTTTTCAAAGCTTATCGATCTCCTAATAAGAAATTTACAAAGTTTCAATTTGTAAATATCTTTATCTATCATATATTAAAAAATATAAAAATTTTGTTTTAAACGGGAATTTTAAAAACTTCAGCAAATAATTTAAATTCGAAATCAGCAGTTAAGATTAAATTCAAAAAGTGGTTTTCAATACTATGAAAGTATTAAATTCAAGGTTTGCTCAAAAGTTCATAAATAGAGTCAAATAAAAACTCATAACTAATGAGAATTTTCAGAAACTAAGCATGATAATAAAATAGTTTAAACTGTAGAAGACAAAGATTTGTACTTTGCAAATATTGTGTTTTCCTTAAGCCTTTAAAAACCCCTTTTTTGGTTATCCTTAGCATTTTTAAATGGGCATATTTTAAAAACCTGATTTAACAGAAAAATTTAAGGGTGAAATTCAAATTCAGCATATTTTAATCCTTTAAAAAAGTATTACTTTTTTTGTATGACAGAAAAAAACGTAACCAGTGTTATCATAGCTTTCGAAAGACCCATTCAATGAAGATACGAGTACAACGTTACTAGTACCAACCTGATTGAACTCTTGTATTAACTAAACTTTAAAAAATCCTTAAACAGTGTAATCGTAATGTTGTTTCTGGAATTCGTTATTATAAAAATTGATGAGGAATCGACAAACCTAGGTTTGTTTCAACATTTCAGGCTACATCAGCAATATGCTCAGTTGTACTTGAGCGACACACATGGTTTCGAGTCTTCACATCGATAGCTTGTCTCAAAATTTTTCAAATAGTTTCAATATTTACGATATTTATAGAAAGTGTACTACGAAGACTCAAAAGTGTTAATACAACATTTTTCTAAGAGAATCGTCCATTTTAGTTATGCTTATGACGTATGTATGGGGTTTTTCATGGGTAAATTCAGATTTCCTTCAAAAATTGATTTTTTTCGTGGCGCATGGAACACGATTGGAAGTGTTTTTTTTTTTTTAATTTTATAAGTGTTACTTCGTGTACGTACTTGTAAGCGAGTGAGGTAGAGTTGTCAAATTCCCAGCTAAATATATTTTAAAAATTGTATTAATATTGGTTCAAAGAGGGGTAACTCTGTCGAAAAATCCAGATATGCAGATTTGATCTTAAATCAAAAATAGATAAATTTATTTCGCCGTATGGAATGCAAAATTTGTGTTTTGACATATCTAGAACAAGAATAAGTTGATTTATTTTACCCATGGAAAACCCCAGTAGTTTTTAATAGTCAAGTGTCAAATGATGACAGCTTTGAACGTGGCAGCTGTCAAAATACCGCGGAAACTGTCATAAATTAGGAGTTTCCAATGTATTTTGTGTGCTCAAATAGGAAGTCGATCAATCGCTGGAATGGAAGTATTTATGAAACTACGTTCAAATTGAAATTCTTATCTATTTTACGAGAATATCGTAACACGAGGAGATATCTCAAATATTTTAAGTTTAAAACTTTTCATTTTCGAAAATAAACAAATAGCTTTTGAAGTCGCCTGATGCACCTGATCAATAAGTAATGCATAATAGCTTTCCCTTTTACAAACAAATAATTCAACTTTATAGTCATAGGACTTAAAGACATTACTCGAACGCCAAAAAGAAAACACTCTGAAAAGCACCTTGACATCAAATGCCTGACTAATTTGTTTTTGTTAAATCATCTATAAAAATACTCCCAATAAGGGAACTTAAACAAAACAAAAGAAATTAAGAATATTGTAAACCCCTTTCTATTTTGATAAAAAGAAATTAACTTAACTTAACTTGAAACAAAAACATAAACAAAAAACTTACCTCACAAACGCACGCCACTTGCTCTTGTGTAAACCCAAAACTGGGCAACGATTCTCGACCTCCGCCAGAACTATTGCCGCCACTACCATTTGTCCCGCTGCCAATTAAACCACCTCCACCGCCGCCGCCAACCACCGAACCATTTTGATTTAAAATATCTAAACTGTTGCCAGTGTTGTTGTTGTTGTTATTGTTATTATTGCTTGTACTATTGTTATTGTTGTTGTTGTGCTGTGCTGCAATCGACAGACCCGTCGGACTGTATGGCGGGGTGTGTCGACTGCTTATCACGGCCGCGTTAGCAGCCGCAATATCGTAGAAATCTGTCGCGGGGTGCTGGAGCATATTTCTTCTTCTTTTGTTAAAACAAAGAAAATTTACTAATTTTACGATCTATAATACTTGAATTCTTTTTCCGAAAAAAACACTTTGCATTTACATTGCCGTTCTTTTTGTGTTCGTTTAAATTGCTATTGCTGTTTAATTTGTTTTTAATTTAATTTAAAATTTAAAATGATGCCAGTATCTGAAAATAGAAAAAATAAATTTATTTTTGTATATAAATAAAATTGTTGCAAATTTAAAAACATTAAATTGTAAAATTGTATAAAAATTGAGAAACTGGCGAACAAAAGCGGATTTGTTTAAATGGTTTTTGTGACAATTAGTCGTAAAAAAACTAACGGTAAAAGACTATTTTAGTTAAAAAATATGACATTTGTAGGGTGAGGTCTGTTTGAATTAAAGCATTTCTAAATATTTCTCCAAAAGTTGACGTTTGGATCAGCAAAGTGTCAAAATTTTGCGTGGGAAAAGTTGACTTGAACAAATCCACTTTTGTTCAGAGAGAGCATTTTTCAAAATTTTTCAATTTACATTAATTTAAATTATTTATTATTTTTAAACATAAATATACTTTTTGCTTTTAAATAAAATTAAAACAACTACTTTATCAAATTAAACATATCTGTAACGGATCATTTCGCATGAGAAATGTCATTTTTGATGCGCAACACATCATCCAAAAACGTCAAAGACTTTTTTGACGTTGCAATGATATACTCGTTCATATCCAACAACGTTGACCTTTTCAGATTTGAATTAGAAACAACAACAAGAAAATCAAAATACGCGTCGCGTCACCTTGTTTGTTTTGTGTTTTTAGTTTTTAGTTTATATGTAATTATATTTTATTTATTGGTCATTCATGTTGTGTAGTATACTTATTAAATGTACGTGGGATGCAGCATGTTTGTGCAATTAATTTTTAATATTCACTTTTGATACTTTTGCGATACTCGCAAAACGTCAGAATTTGAGAAGATTTCTGACGTTTGTTGGTATTATTATCTGATCTTTTTTCGGCAAGTATTGTCATTGAAATAAAAATATTGTGAATTTTTTCCTTGTGCAAATAGAAACGGAGAAATTCAAAATAGTTTTGTTGATGCTTTTTCAAAGATTTGTGAAATTATATTTTTAAACATTGTATACATAAATATACCTTTGTTAATTGCACCAGTTGTTTCAATTGGGGATGTTTGTGAAAACTATGTTTGTTACGTTCTTGCAAGTATTTTTGAGTAAAAACTGTATGTAAGTTGATAAAAACATCAAAAGTTAATGATTTTTTGGCAATTTTACAATACAAATTTGTATGCAATTTTTGAATGTTTTGAGGGAATTGGTAAATAATTAGAAAAACAAGGTTTTAAGCCTTTAACCTTTTACTTTAAGAAATCTTAAGAACAGTTTTTGATAGATTAGAAAAATTATTAGAAATATTTTCCACTGAATCAAGCTTATTGATAAATTGCTTATTTTTACAACCATTCCAACAGTTGTCAAAGTTTAAATTTACACATGTGTCACTTAATCACTGACCTATTTGATGGTGTTTAACTCAAACTCTTTTCTTTGAGGAGACTCTTTTTGATGTCTCATAATTGTATCAACTTCCTATTTGACAATTAAGAAGAATTGAAGGGAACAGAGATAAAATGTCATCGTAAAAGAGTCCAATGTGAACACTACCTTAGAATTCTGTAAAATTATTAAAATGTTGGGTATGTTCAATGACCACCCACAAAGAATGTTGTTGTGAACTATGATGGCGTGGCGTGTCGGTCAGTTTTTTTTTAAACAAAAGGGATGGCAGAAACAAATCAAAGTGGATGTGTCCGTTGAAAAAATAAAATTTAAAGATGTGTAAATTGAATTGTAAAATGCAGTGAACCGTGACAAGACAATTTTTTTTTTTAAATCGAAAAACCATGTCTCAACAAATATGCAAATCGCTTAAACCCTCTTTTTTTTAAATTATTTTCTATTAAGGGAAGTTTAAGTAAACAAATTGTTCTTCGCGAACTTTAATTTGATAGTAACGAACTGTCGAATTCAATTCGTGTCCCAGTTCCATATAAGATCCACACTTTAACGAATAAAATATTGGAGCTATCTCACAAATTTTATTCTCGTCTTTGTTATGCATCTGTAATGACGAATAAAAACAAGACATGTGAAAGAAATGTCAAAATGGACGAATATTTGTTCGTTCACTCGTTGGTAGCTCTCTTGTGAATAGTCCTTTAAATGATTTGGATCATTTGCTACGGACGCCTGAACAGCGATATTTTTGACGTTTCGGCCATTCCGTTGTCTAATACTGAGACGAGGCAACATCAAACATTAAATATGTAGACTTATAGTACGTTTCCACCAACAAATAATCCTAGATTTAAGGTAAGTGATTTAAAATAAATCATGAGGTGTTTCCACCAAAGAAAAGGAGATTAATTTGACGTTTGGTTAATGTCATAACAACCAAACTTCAAATTATTCTCCTTTCGAAAAGAAAAAAAATATGTATTTGTTCACTCATCATCTGTAAGTAATTAGTTTTATTATATTCTTGTACATATTTATTATTTTTGTATACTTACATTTTATTTCGTCTGTGATTTCTTGAAAGTTGTTTATTGTTTTGAATTTGACTCATATGGAAGTGAGACAGATAGTTTTTGTTGACATTTCCATCTGTCAATAAACGAAATTGGCGTTTAAATGGGTCGGTTCAACAATTATTCTCCGAAAAAAAAGTTTGTTTGATTTGACAAACTAATGTTTCCAAGTAGATTTCAATGAGTTTTATTTGAAATCTTCATTTGAGGAGATTAAAATTTGTATGGTAAGTCTTCGAGATTTCAAGAAGATTTGTGACAAATCTAGCTAAATCTCGGTTTAGTGCCCGGTGGAAACGTAGTATTAGAGTTTTGCACTAAGCTTGTCATTGAAGAATCACGCCTAAAAATTAGAGTTAATGCTCTTCAAGTAGCGGTAACCCACTCCAAATTTCAGAAAAAAAAAAATTATAATTTGTGGACGTTACTCGTTAATGTTATTTACCTTGATAAGAAATATTGATTTTATTATTATAAATTCACTCACAATGACAGTTTGATAATTAGAAAAGGTTGCGTTAACACATCAAATTTAAAGTGAATGAGACGTCAAAACAATTTCAGTGCGAACACAATTCTGCCACCAAAACTTAGCAATTTTGATTAAATATAAGGAGGTTTTTTAAGAGCATGACTACATATTCCTGCTGGTAATAATACAAAATTTTAGTGACAAACTATGATACAAAAATTTTAGGGTTATAATAAAATGACAGATAAATCGAAAGGCAGCTGTAAAATCAATAAAAAGTGGTTTACATTTTTATAGTGAAAATTTGAAAATTGAAAAACATCAAAAGAGACAATCTAACCAAAATAAAATTAAGGTCACAATAATGTTCCAAACATTTTCAAATTTACCTTATACCAATACATTTGTCAACTATAATCCAAAGTATCTCATTTCATTCACATTGAACGACCAAAAATAGAAACACTTCACCTTATAACAAAAAATCGTCAGAAAAATAAAAACGAAAATAAAATTTACAGGAAACCGCTTTCTTTCTACATATGTATATCTGCCCCTGTGTGAATAACAAAATCCAAATTCGCTCCCATTCCATGTTAATTGCCCTGCGATCGATGAAACTTTAAACATTTTCTGCCTCCTCAAAAACACCTCCACAGACGTGAACAGAACATCGCATCATCATCTCACCGAGCCACCATCACATTCTTCTCACTTTTTCTGATACTGAACCGATGTCGGCCACAACAATATCTAATTTTGTAATAAAATCCCAAATCGTATCGAGTGTGTGCGGGCACGGCCGCCTTGAATCATTCTTTTTTCTGAATTTTATTTTCGAAAATTCTACCCTCACAAAAGAATTTACGAAACAAGCTAAGAAAAAAAGACAAAAATGCTTCTCGAAAACGTTGCATGTGTTTTCGTAAAGTTTTTTTTTTTAAACTTGCGATCATTAAGTGGACATGTAATGGTTTTAGTAAAAAATCAAAGTAATCTACCCTATATATTTTAAGCGGCTTTCAGCACAAGTTGTGTAGGGAATGATTTCATTTGTGAACATTTTAATCAGCCGTTTTCGGTGATCTAAGCGAAGTTCAAGAACGGTTTATCGCCAAATTCAATCTGACGCCTGGTCAAACTTAAGTTAAAAAGTTTAGTCTATATGTTGATCCAATCTTGTACATACATATTTCAAGAACATGGTGAAACTTAAGTTAAAAAAGTTTGGTCTAAAGGTTGATCCAATCTTGAGGTTAATTCACCAAATTTACCGTTTCAACTGACGTTCAACCGCGGTTCAACCATTCAATTGGCTATTATCACTTTTAACTTTAGTTTGAAAGTCTATGGCATTAAAACACTTGTGTATAATTTTAAATATTAGCAAGTTCAAGAGACTCCTCCCGCAACCTTTAATGTTTTTGAAAAAGAGATTAGCATCACAGCAGCGGGAGTAGATATAGAATATCGTAAAATTTTGAGGCTGTTTTCGAGATCGTGTGTTCTCGTGTAATTTTAGAATTCTCAGTAATATGGGAAGTTTTATTTTTAAACCAGAAAAATTAAATATCTCATCTTCTGAAATCGAAACACACAAACTTTTCAACAACACGAAAATACAATATGTAAGTATAGTAAATGACTCTTCACTTTTTTGAACTATTATTATCCGTATACTCGTAAATATCGGATCCAAAAAATGAATCGAACAAAAATTATTTCTAGGCGCGTTTTCCACTCGCTGCTCCGCATCGATTTAAAGATTGAAAATTTTAGAAAACATTTTCGTTTTCGATTTGAAAATTGAAACCCAACCCAACTCATTTCGTGTAGTATATTTTTGAAATCGGGACACTAGGAGGTCACCGTATTATTTTCATCATCATTTGAGGCTGGAGAATGTTTTATAATTATATTTATAAATAATATAGCTCTATAAAATTCCATTGTAATAAATCTTTCGAAATCGTTGGCAATAACTATCAGCCTCCCGGACGCGGCCGGCGCGGCACGGCGAATTGAGTTTGTTTACATATTTTTAAGTTGCATACATAGTATTTATTATAAGGGTAGATTTGAACTGACTTAAGATGATGGAAATGTGTTTGTTTTTTTTTGCTCTTATGATGGAGGCTTTCATTTAAATAGTATCATCTATTAAAAATGATTGAGAAACTTTATGTGTTGTTTTTTTGGCTGCCATAATTTTGAAAAATAAATTAATACAGAAATTTATAGGTGAAAATTCTGGTCGAAAACGCTTTTATCGCATAATTTTTTGGTTTTAGGAACTATAAATTTTCGAATATAGATTTAAGTGTTTGTTATGGGATGCGAATGAAAGTTTATAAAAAAGAGCTGTTTGGATTCTTGTTTGGTTTTATTTATTTATTTGTGAACGAGTCTTATTTTTGTACGTTATATCGATTCTGTACGATATTATACTGTTTGAGTAATAGTTATTGGATTTTTATTCGATTTGGTTAATTATGATTATTTTTCTTAATTAAAATCTTGTACATACTAACAAAATTTTGGTTGTGGAATGGACAAATTAAAAAAGAAAATCTGCTGTGCTATCGAACGGAAATAATCTTGAAGTTTCACATACATATGATTGAACTGGGCTGTCAAGTGTCAATTCAGCAAGTTGTTTGATTAAATCAAATAGAGTAGACATTTGATTAAATTGAGTTCTTAACGGTTGAATTGAATACAAGCAAAAAATTACGAATTTTTTCACACTGAATTACACGTATTAAGATTTAAAAAATATATGTTTTTCTTAAAAACTTCATTTGATCTAGAAAAGATCATTGTCAAAAAACCAGAGATATAAAATATTTCTGCCTCTTTCTAACTTGCATTTGTATCAGTTTTTCTGTTGTTTTATTTTGTCATTCACAATAAGTAGCAATGGTGAATAAATAAGTTTCGGCTAACTTCAAATTTTCAAAAAAAGACATATTTTAATCAGACGCCAAATGTACGTAATAAAATCATAATTAAATTCCTCCACGACGTGGATATTGAAAATGTTTGCTTTTAAAAAACTCCACAAATAGAAAAACCATTTGCTTTCATATGGTAAATAGATGGGTAATGAGTCTTGCTCTGGAACATCTTTTACGTCAGTTAAAACCATGTTTAGATTGTCAAAACTGAGTTGAGTTTTATCGTGTTCACCACATTAATAACCGTTGAGTTTATTACAGCATTGCAATTTTTTAATGATTTGCCTATAAGATTCAGTAAACGGGCATCATGAAATCGCTTGATTAATCTGAGGTTCTAAGTTTTTTTAACGAAACTATAAAAAAAGATACTGGGATGCGACCCACATTAAGTGCGTTTTATTCGCATTCCATATATAGTAAAGTGAGAAATTGCCAACAAAGCGATCCGCAGTAGTCCGGTTTTTATATTGGAAAGTTGATACAACTGAATATTTGCCAGAATAATTTATCAAAAAATTCAAAAAAAAAAAAAAAATAGCGACATTCAGACCAGGGGTGAAATCGTGTAAGCTGATTTTTGATAGTTGACTATCAAAATCAAGAAAATACGTCTGTGTAATGTGATAGTCGATTTCAAAGTTTTAACCAAACAATTTGACATAAAATAAAAACATCAAGAAGGGGGTTTGTTCGTAGACTACTACATTAACATGTGGTGTTGAAGCGAGCTTCAAGTTCGCCTAAATTCTTTATATACCTGAATCCAGTTGAAATGAGCTTGATTCGCTCGATTCCGGTCGGGGATCGGAAATTTGTGAAGAAAAACCTGTGTTGAGGAGTTGGTGTTACAGATAATGCGTTATGGTCTGTTTATTTGCATGTTTGTGTACAAAAAATATAGTTTTGTTTTAATCAAATTTAAAAAAAAAAAATTGCACATGGAGTAGGTAACATATTTTTATATGGTGCTGAACTATTCAGTTTTTCATTGTTTAACACGAATCGAACTATCTCACTTGCACTTCATAAGAAACATCGAAACACCATTTGCATTTTAGAAAGTGCTGTCAAACTTAATCATTTTTAAATCTTCTTGTGCGGTGGAAACACCAAAAGAAACTGAGATAAACCTTTGGTGGAAACATAGCAAAACATAAATATCTTTTCTATTGTTTTCTCTTGCAAAATAAGCCCAGTTAGTCCATTTTCACTAACAAAACTAAATAATACCAGCAGTAATAGATTGATTTTTTCCCCCAATGGAAAACACACATGATTCCAAATGCACAAATACTCAATGAACACAGCCATCGAGATACAAATGCAATATCAATCGTACCAACATTTGAGAACGAAATTACATAAGATCCACTCGAGGCTCGTATAAATGTCAAAAACCTATCCATAGTGGGATTCTACACTAACTTTTATCGGTGTTATTCATACTATGGATATTGTTTTTGTTATTCGTCGTGTAAAATCCTACTATACTATGGATAGATTTGCAACAACAAAACACGGGTATTGATAAATTTCCACAGTTTCCCCTAAAAAATTTCAAATAATACTTTTTTAAAACTAAACCAATTTTTTCGCTTATAGAACTTTGGAAAGCATGCATTTAAAAAATTGGAGATCAAGCTGTTTTCTGTCTATATTTCTGGGACGTTAAACCAATTTAGCAGTGTTTTTGGTATTGCATGTTTTTAAACTGTATTATGAATAATTTAAAATGTGTGTAAAGACAATATTTTCTTTTCTTCTAAAGATTTTTCAGTCGAAAATCAATTGTTACCAAATTTCGTGATAGTTTTTATGATTGGTAAAAAAAGTGTTAATAAAACCTTTCTAAAAATCTTAATGTCAAAACTGTCATTCTTCGTAGTATAAAATCATTTTGAAGTTATTATTTGTGTTCGCAAAATATTCCGCGAAATATAGGACGATTCTGGAGACGCTACAATCATGAATTGTATGCAATCTACCTCGAGGCTGATATTGTGACAAAAATTAAGGGCGATTTACTCCGGGTGGGCTGGACACCTAGCTTGTATATGAGCGAAGAGGAAACAGCCCGGAAAAATTCTGTGTAGTACCATGCAGTGATGCAGTCCATGCTTACACTGGAGAGATGGCGTAGACAAGGACACCCGAAGCCTTGGGGTGCGAAATTGAATGGTGTCGGCTCGCTATCGAGATAAATGGTGTTGTATGAGGCCAGGAATGGATTCCGGTTGTCGAGCCGATGATGAAGATGATGAAAATATTCGATCTAATAAAGATTTTTTTTTAGGTTTTTTGATTGCTAAAGAAAACTGTTAGTTGGATTAGTTTTAAATTAAAATTAATGATGTTTAAATTTTTTTCATTTGACAAGTCAAAGCGATAGCAATAACTTAAAATGGGATATTATATAATAATGTCTATAAAAAGCAATGGAAATTTATTTTAACTAACGGTTTATCGATTTTGTGGTTTCAAAAGTATAGGGAGTTCAATATCTGTCAAAATAAGTTGTTAAACCATTTTTTTTTTCAGTTGAAAGTTTGACATTTACGAAAATGGATCGCTTTACTATTGCACAAAGCATACAAATTTTTAAACCTATCTATTGTGCCTTAAGTTGAGATTATGGTTTACATAATCTTCCAACTATGCAAGCAATTACTTCGAATGGGTGCTTGAACACCAGACGGTGGACGGTGATTTTTCGAACGAAATTTTCTTCAGCGACGAACCACATTTCTCACTCTGTGGGTGTGTTAATAAACAAAATTGTCGTATTTGGGGTTCTGAGAATCCTCAATTAATTCAAGAGAGGCCATTACATCCACCAAAATCCACTGTATGGTGGGGTCTTTGGTCCGGAGGTGTGATTGGAACTTACTTCTTCGAAAACGACGTTTGAACGAATATCACCGTCAATTCGGAGCGTTATGGTCATATGATAACTGAGTTTTTTTTGCCTGCTATTGAAGAATACGATTTGGAGAATATGTGGTTTCAACAAGACGGTGCCACATGACACACAAGACACAACTTGAGTGAATATGGCTTTATTGCAAGATACATTTCCTGGCCGCGTAATCTTTCGTCCTGGCCATATCAACTGTCCACCAAGATCATGCGATTTGACACCGCTGGACTTTTTTGTGTGGGGCTACACGATAGCAGAGTTGCAAATAATGCATTGAATTTTATAATGCATTTTGAAAATAGAAAATATTTTTCAATTTTTAATTCTATTTTTTTTTTTTATTATTTATTTAATTTTATTTTTCAATGTTACCGTATGGCATTAATTATTTAATGTTATTTTTTAATTGTGTTCTATCAAATTAAAATATTATTTTCCAATGCAAAACTTTTAAAATAAAAATACGTATTTTTATTTTATTTGAAAATACTTGAAGTTTTTATTTCCAAAATGTTTAACCTGATTAATGTTATAACTTACGGTTATCACGCAATTATAACACAAAAAACAACAATTATTCAAATATTATAATTTATTATTATTATTGTTCGACCGAAAAACGATTTTTTTTCAAAATTTATTTGTTAGTATCAGTCAATCTTCAACCTGGGACATTTGTACGTCAAGATTTCGAATATTAACTGAAATAAATGGAAATAATTGAATGAATTCCCACTAGGCATTGAATTAAAAAATTGTAGCTCATTTTGAATAGAAGTTATTTTTTAATTTTAATTCAATTAAACTTGCAATAAAATAACATTTATTTACTAATTCAATAACACTTGCAATAAAATAATTTTTAAATTTTAGTTTAATATTGATGGCAATAAATTAAATTTTTAATGGGTAATTCATAGATGTAATTAGCATTAAATATTTTATTTCAGCCAAGAACAATATCCATTGAAAAAAATTTAAGTAATGCACTGAATTGACATTGGAATTTTTGCAACTCTGCACGATGACCGTGTTTATGCAGGTAAATCCTTAACTCTTGAGTACTTAAAAACGAACATTCGTCAAGTTATGGCTGAGATACCGCCCAATATGTGTCAAAAAGTGGTCGAAAATTACCGCAAAAGAATCAATGCTTGCCATAATTGGCGTGGTGGTCATTTAAACGATGTAGTGCTGCACCCATAGTTTTAACGTTCAAACTTTATAAGAAAAAAGAAATGTCATGAAACAAATATTTTGTATGTGTTTTATTGACATTTGCTTTTGAAACCACAAAATGGTTGACCCTGTATTTTGAAATTTAATTTTTTTTCAAATCTTAGAGCCAAAAGCTGAACAAATATAAAATTTGAATTATTTGAAATATAAAAATAAAACTTTATTATTCAAGAAGCAGTGAAAATCTTGTTCAATATTTTTTTTTTCAACTATGTACTTAAATGGACCTGATTCCAATAATTTTTGTATCATAATTTTCTATGTATTTAGAAAATAATTCAACGTTTTTATGGACCTAGTTTTTCTTATGTCAATTTTTATAGAAACTTAAACTATACCTAATCGAATAACTTTGACTGTATAAATATGTGAACCTACATATACATACATATGTATATCTTTTAAATTTTTATTTCTGCCATCACCTACCGCACCGATAAAAAATCAAATGGATTTAAATAAAAGACCAAAAATAAAAAAGTTCAAAAATATAGCCCATATCATTCATCTACATATAGTGGGTTAAATGAAACGTCTGTCCATGCATTAATTGTTGAAAAAAATAACATGAAAAACAAAAATAATAACGAAGATAAAAATAACAAATTGACATAATTAAGCCAAACAGCTAGAGATCAGCTAGCATGTGTTTATGGTATATGATGGCTAGGAAAAGGAATCCATATCCACATCATGATACTTATACTCGTATACACGCTTTATATGCACTCTTGGTGAAGCTGCATTTAAACATATTTTAATAATAATTTAATAGCGTCGTATCTGCATGACTTTGGCTAATCGTACCTTTGCATAACGTTGGACTTTTTTGTGTCTTATACTCGTACCTATGTACAGATACAATGTTGGGAATGGGATAGACTTTTACGACATCTCGGGATTTCTTCAAGCAAAAAATTCGATTTTATCTGTGGAAGTGTTTTGTTGCTGTTCAACACTAAAAGCTACAAAATGTTGACACATTTTTAGAGATTGCTTGAAGATGTAAAAAGAAAAGAGAAATAAGTTTTATTGAGCTGGTATCTCTTGATTCATTTTAACTCATGATTTGAAATGGTGTCAAAAAAAAACAAGTATCATTATCGGGATCGGGTCAAAATTCTGGCTTCAAAATTCTGCTTTTCAGAATTCTGCTTTTTTAACGAAAATTCTGCTTTTCAAAATTCTGCTTTTTTTTTTGTCTGGTTTACAAAATTCTGCTTTTCAAAATTCTGCTTTTCAAAATTCTGGAAATTTATATTAAAAAAAAATCTGCTAATTCTGCTTTTTTTTTAATAGTATATTTATTAACGGAAAAGTCAATTTAACATGGTTTTTGTTTCAATTTTAACAAAAAAAAATCAAAATTTCGTCTTTTAATAATTATAAACAATAACTGAAAATAGAGCAAAAATAACAACAACAAAAACAAAATGTAAACAAAAAATAATAACAACAATTAAAAAACGAAAAGCAAATTACGTTAAAGTGGAGAGATTAATATTGTTAGCAATACGCTTTAGATAACCTACATGGCTGAGATCTGTTCTCTTTTTAATTATTCTCTTTATTTGTTTGTTTTTCAATACAATTTTTCTCTTCTTTTTTATTCTCTCCCCATTTTTTGCACGCTCAGCTTCAGTTTTAACAGTGATAAGCAAAAATTAATTGCGTCTAAACATCTCGCTTATGCAAGCGAGAGTATAATTTTACAAAATTCTGGAAATAATAAAAATAAGGTTTGGAAAATGTTAAAAAGCGCGCGCTTTTTAACATTTTCCAAACCTTATTTTTATTATTTCCAGAATTTTGTAAAACAGAATTTTGAAAAACAGAATTTTGAAAAGCAGAATTTTGAAAAACAGAATTCTGAAAAGCAGAATTTTGAAAGCAGAAATTTGAAAAGCAGAATTTTGAAAGCAGAATTTTGACAAAAGAATTTTGACCCCGGCAGAATTTTGACCCCAACCCATCATTATCATCTAAGAAGCGTGAGTGTATACAGAGCTTCAATCTTAATTTTCTTAAAATAATGTTAATACACTCATCGCCACTTGAATAGGACACCCTGTACACTCTTTTTACTTTGCTTATAATTCAAAAGCGGAATGATAAAATAATGGTACCTTGCCCGTTATATTTTTGCAACTCTTTTCTTCTTTCTCTATGACAAATTGCAAGTTCTGGAAAAAAGCCGTACCTGAGCTGTACTTTTTTGTACGTATGTTTGAATTGTGCCGAGATGGGATACGGATACGGCCATACTAAGTGTGATTGTCATAAATTAGGTTAGGTTAGATTAATACATTTTAAGAAGAAGATAGGTTACTGCAATACATTTATTATACGACGTTTTTTGTTTGTCCTTACTTGGCCAGAACGTAAAGATTTTGTGGATTTGGGACACGTGAGCACGGTACATATAATAGTCTATGGGAAAAACAGTTTTTTCCAAATTTACACCTGCAACTTTCAGCGTTTGCCCCTGAGCTTTATTTATTGTTATTGCAAATGCTGCTTTCAGAGGAAACTGCACTCTTTTAAACTGAAACGGCGAATCGGTTGGAATTATCGGAATGCGGGGAATTAAACATTTTTTTCCTTTTGCTATTCCAGTCATGATTATAGCTTTCATAATATTTCGTCCTAGGTGAGTAATCTGTAGCCGTGTACCATTACATAACTTTGGTACATCAATATTTCTCATTAACAAGACCAACCCTCAATCTCAACTTATGAGAAGGCACCCCTGATAATTCCAAAAAATTAAAAAACTCTATAGGCTATGTTACTTGGTCCGTGTCCATAACGTTGTCTACTGAGAATTACTCGACGATATCTCCCTACACGTCCGACATAATTTGTTCGTTTATCTGGCTAACTATCTCATTAGTTGGAGCCAAAATTGCCCTCTCACACAACCACTCCCGATTGTCTATATTTATATGCAGGTTTGTATGATAAGTTTAACATGTTCGACAACTTATTTTATAAGGGTTGGGAATGCGTTGTTTTCCCGTAATACCAATTTTATCCAAATATTATTCAAATCTTTGGTAATTTAGGAGTGAAAGCGATCAGATTCCCCGGAAAATATTTTTTCCCATGGGAATGCGTTGTTTTCCCGAGTTTAAAAGTAACTCATGTCCTTTCCTTTCTTAAGTCTCTAACTATCTCCTTACCAAATTTCATTTAAATCTGTTCAGTAGTTTAGGCGTAAAAGCGATCGACCCACCTGAATTTTCCCATGGGAATGCGTCATTCTTCCGGGGTAAAAATTAGCCTATGTCCTTTCTCGGGTATCAAAATATCTCCATACCAAATTTCATGTAAATTGGTTCATTAGTTTAGGCGTGATTGAGTAACAGACAGACAGACAGAGTTACTTTCGCATTTATAATATTAAGTATGATTAATTTGCAACTCTATACATAATTAAGAATTAGATTCTTTTTATCTTGTACAGGAAATAAAAGGATTATTATTATACAGTAATTATTAAAGACAAAATTATTAAAAAAAAATTATAAAAAAGATAATTGAATAGTCAAAAGGTAAAGTATTTAAGTTAGAAGAAGAAAGAAGAAAAATGAGAAAAGTAATAGTAGTTAAAAATTACTTGCAAAGTGATCAAATAATAACCTTTCATATGTTCCATACGTGTGTGAACTTCGAAGACTTTGAGGGAGATTATTCCAAAGGTGAACTGCATGTACAAAGAACTGCCTGATGCTGACTAATGAACGATGTCTTGGTGGGACCATTTTAAGTGTTCTTTGAGAACTATTAAATTTTATTTTAGCAGAGATAATTAGGCGTATTAGTGGTTATAATTTTATGCAATGCTAGGACTGTTCTATATTTTAATAGAACATTAAGGGAGCAACCAAGTATCCTTTTGGCAAACACTGAGACATGGTCATAACGATCCAAGTTGAACACATATCTTGCACAACTATTGTATACCATATTTAACTTCCTTAATGATTCAGAGTCTAGATTTGAAAACAATTCACATCCATATATGATGTTGGGTACAACATAGGCCTTAATCAACTTTAGTTTGGCTGCTATGGGAAGATACATTTTTGTAGGGTTTAATCCCCGAAGAATAAAATATATCTTTGACACTACTTGATTTATATGATCATTCCAGTTAAGATTTTGATTAAAGTACATGCCTAGATTTTTTGCTTTACTTACGAACTGGATTGTTGAATTATTTATTTTCAAAGGCGGAGGTTCAATATTATATTGTTGCGTTTTCCATAATAAGAGTGCTTTGGTTTTGGATGCGTTAAGTTCAATTTTGTTTCGTTGGGACCAGATATAGATATTATTAAGATCGCTGTTCATGAGCTCAACCGCAGTGGAATGGTCAGATTTTTTAAAACTAAGTGTCAGTTGTGCGTCATCAGCGAAAAAATTAAATTTGGAATTTATAATAACTCTATAAAGGTCATTATGATATAGGGTGAATAAAAGGGGGCCCAAAATTGAACCTTGGGGAACCCCAGTGGGCACTTGCAACATATCTGAATTGGTGTTATTTTTGGAAAGATAAGATGCCATAAGATTGGAGACAGAATCTTCAAAGACATATTGACTCTTAAGCTTATTTATTAGAATCGAGTGGTTTACCGAGTCAAATGCCTTTGAGAAATCCAAGAGCACCATAAACGATATCATGTCTTCATCGAACCCCTCACGTACATATATCATCACTTACTTTCATTAGTGCAGTTATACAACTATGTTTGCATCTAAACCCAGATTGATACTCAGTAATAAGTTTAGCTTCTTCCAGATAGACTTTAACTTGGTGGCTGACAATTTTTTCAAAAGCTTTGCTAAGAAATGGAAGGATAGCTATAGGTCTAAAATCCATATTATTGGGTGAGAGTGACTTTGGAATAGGTAGCACTTTAACACTTTTCCAGCTGTCAGGAAAAACACAAGTTGTAATTATGGTGTTATATATGTGTCTTATATGCTTTCCTATAAATGGTAAGAGTATTTTTATAATATTTGGGTGAAGCCCATCTAACCCAACTGCCCTAGACCTTATAGAGAGTATAACCTCGCCAACAACGTGAATTGCATCTACACATTGTAATGCAAAACATCTCGAGGTGTTTATTTCAAATGTTTCAAATTGGTCAAATGAAGACACTGAGGACGACCCAACAAACTTACGTATTTTTCGTTGATCAAACTATTTTGTAAATTTCGATTATTTAATTAAAAAAAAAAAACATAAAATGGGTCGAGGAAAAGTGTTGACCGAGGCGGAAAAGGACAAATCAAAGCATATAAGGACGCTGGCTTATCTATTGCCAAAATAGCTAAAAGAAACTCGAGAGAAGCCGACACGTGATATCGAAATTTTTAGGTAATGAGCTTAAATATGGAAAAAACATGAAATGCCGCACACACAGTGTGCTTACTAATGCGGAAAGGCGACTTACATATATTAATAAAAGCGTCAAATTCTCACGACTCTTTGGCAAAAATCAGGGAAAAATGTGGTGTTAAAGCAAGTCTAACAATTATGCGTCGTGTTATTTCGAAAGCTAAACACATAAAAAGACTTAAAATCGAAAAGAAGAAGACACCCCTTAACCCAGTTCGAAAAGAGCAACAATGCCTCAGTTTTTGCCGCGCACATGTTACCTGGACTTCTGAGTGGCATCAAGTGGTTTTCTCCGACGAAAAAAAAAAAATAATTTGGAATGTCCCGATGGATATAAAGCTACTATTTCCATGACCTCCGCAATGAAACTCATTATCTGGACCGGCTGCATATAGAGCTGGAGGTGTAATGGTTTGGGGAGCTATTTCCTATTATGGCACCTGCAAACTACATTTTGTGTCAACAACAATGAATGCGTTGTCTTACAAATGGTATATTGAAAGAGGCCTTTCCATACTTTCAAACCCTTTTTGGACCTCTGCCCTGGATTTATCAACATGATAATGCGCCAATACACACAGCCCGGGTAGTTAAATCGTATATTAGAGAGCCAAAATGTGGAGCTATTAAGCTGGCCGCCCTACTCACCGGACTTGAATATCATAGAAAATGCTTGGGGATGGCTGACACGTCAAGTATACGGATAAGAAAAACAATATTCAACTACCTATATCCGAACTGACCCAAGCCATCGAATTAGCTTGGAGCTCGATTTCGCTAAATTATTTGGACAGTTTTGTATGCATCCCTTCCAAACAGGATGTGTGAAGTTTTGGAGCAGAAAGGTGGCTCAACACACTATTAAAACATTTTTGTTTGTTAAATAAAATACTCCAGTTACCTCCAATTAAAGTAACGTTCGTAATAAAAAGAATAGTAATACTCTAAAATGTTTTTTTTTTTTTGTATTAAAGTATCCTATTCAAGTGGTGCGAAATTTGGACTTTAATTCCAAATACTTAATACTTAAATTAGCATTAAATCTTTTTTCAGGTGAAATAAAAACAATTAACTGAACTTAAGATTTAAAAAAAAAAAATAGGTCTCTAGCATGTTTGGTTTGGGAACTATGGACGATAGAAAAAAAAACTTAAGGGGTGTCCTATTCATGTGGCGAGGAGTTTATTTATGAACACATCTTTTTTTTCGATTGCGAAAATAGAATTATACTGAACGTCTCTTTGCAAACTCCGTTTGAGTTAGAAGATGAAATAGAAAAATTTATAAATATTGTTCAAGAAGCAGCTTGGAATAATACTCCGATCTGTAGTAAAAAGTCAAGGCAATACGAAGAAAAAATTCCAGAAGATATAAAAGAATTGATACGCGAAAAACGAAAAGCTCGAAAAGTATGGCAGCAATCACGTGCTCCTCAGCATAAAAGTGTCGTCAACTTTTTATCAAACAAGATTAAAAATTTGTTACGAGATTTTAAAAACAGCGAGAATTCTGCCTATCTTGAAAGCCTAACAGCAGACAAATAAACGAATTATTCTCTTTGGAAGACGATAAAAGGTATTAAAAAGCCTCAAATAATGTCGGCACCTATTCGAAAAAATAATTCTGAATGGGCAAAAACTGATAAGGAAAAGGCGGATTTATTTGCTAAGCACCTTGAGGAAACGTTCAAACCTTTCGATGGTCAAGAGCTTCTGACTAATAACGGAGAGCTCCAACCAGCGCCGGACAATTTTTCTATCAGGAATATTACTTTGACTGAACTTGTCCAGGAAATAAAACGGCAGAAAAATAATAAAGCTCCTGGCTCTGACCTGATTAACGGTCGTGTCCTCAAAGAGTTGCCTAAAAAAGCAATGGTTAAGCTCTTACAGCTCACTAACGCTGCTTTAAGACTTGCTTACGTACCCACGCAATGGAAAGTCGCCGAAGTAACAATGATCCCCAAACCGGGTAAGCCACCGAATGAGAAAAAATCGTATAGACCAATTTCTCTCTTACCAATTATATCTAAAATATTTGAAAAATTGCTTCTTAAACGAATGCTACCAATTATTGAAGAAAAACGTTTAATTCCCGACCACCAATTCGGTTTCCGGAATAATCACTCGACAATTGATCAGGTTTACCGAATAACTAACGAAATTGAAAAAGCATTTGAAGAAAAAAAGATTTGCTCAACTGCATTTCTTGACGTTTCTCAAGCTTTTGACAAAGTTTGGCATGACGGGCTAAAATATAAATTAAAAGTCTTTCCAGAGCAAATATATAACATTCTTGAATCGTACCTAGAAAATAGATTCTTTCGAGTTAAGCAAGGAACGGAGTATTCGGAGTTTAAAGAAATAAACGCTGGGGTTCCCCAGGGTAGCGTCCTTGGACCGATTTTGTTTGTTCTTTATACCCGAGATATACCCCAAACAGAAGGCACAACTTTAGGCACTTTTGCTGATGATACAGCTGTACTCGCAATGTCGGATTCAATAGAAACGGCAACCTCTAAGCTTCAAAAGGCATTAAATAGCATTTCAGATTGGACAAAGAAATGGCGAATTGCTCTTAATGAAACGAAATCGACGCACACAAATTTTACGTATAAAAAAGTATATAACTTACCTATTTATATAAATTCTGTGCAAATTCCATACGCTAATGAAGCGAAGTATCTAGGCATGACTCTAGACGCGAAACTTAAATGGAAAGTTCATGTAAAAAAGAAACGCGATGAACTCCAAAATAAACTCCGCGAATTGACATGGCTTATTGGAAGATATTCCAATCTAAGCGTTTATAGCAAGCTTCTTATTTATAAGCAAGTACTGAAACCAGTTTGGACGTACGGTATACAACTTTGGGGTTGTACCAACGAAAGAAATATACAAATTTTGCAAACATACCAAAACAAAGTACTTAAAATAATAGTAAATGCTCCATGGTATGTAAGAAATAGCGACTTACATAGAGATTTAAATATAAAATATGTAGAAAATGAAATTAAAAAATTTGCTACAGAGCTAAGATCACGACTTAAAAATCATAGTAATAACTTAATCCAACAATCTGTTAGCGAGGCGTTCGTTTTTCGGCGTCTGCACCGAACAAGACCTTCTGATCTAGCGCAAACAAATTAATCTCTCCACTCGAAATTGTGGAATCTTCAGGTCCTCTCGTTGGGGAACTTCCTGACAAAACGCGAACAAAATGACGCTAAAACTACTTGTTAAGCTGGACTTAGTTGTAGTAATAATATAGAAGATAAGGGAGGTGAGTTTTAGTCAGTAAAAATCTGACACTACTATAAGCATCGGGCTTATAGTGTCTCTGAAGATTTCTCACCTTCCTGCGAAAAAAAAAACCTTTTTTTTTTCTTCACAGAATTTATTTAACTGTCAAAACCTAGTTTGCAACCAAATGTTCTTTCTGTAGTTAGCCGCAGTTAATCTTATACCTTCTATAAAGTTAGCAGACCCGTTTTTAATAGTTTTGATTAGTTTTTCTCTCCAAATGGCGAGAAATAATTTTGTTCACTATATAATCTTTCATCTAATCTGGAGTCATTAACAATACGAGCTATACGGTGGACACATTCGTCTATGAGGGTAAGAATCTCAGAGGCGTCTTCAAACTGCTTAAATTCGACACAATTTTTGGCGTCGCGAGATTCGATCTGTTTGAATTAATTTTCAAAACAACATCGTTTCTTGATGCTAGAATTGACTTTAGACAGAGAAATTGATTGTCATGTACATACATACATATGTTCTTTTGTAAATTTGGGTAACCGCCGGAAAGCAGAAAGCACCTAATGATATGTTACTAATCAGCGTTCTGAAAAAAATCGAGTATATCGAATATCTAATTATAAGTGTTACCGGTGGACCTGTTCGAATCAGCTGGAAATGAATTATTTTACTGCGGTAAATAGGTGAAAAGTAGCTCAAAATAATCTCCAGCTTCGTGGCTACCTCCACACCAAAAATCACGTCATAATATTGCTCCGTTGCGACGTGAAAGACGGACAAACAAACAAACAAACAAATAAACAAACAAACTAACTTTCCCACTTATAAGATTAGTCTAAATTATTAACTATGACTTAAATCAGTTAACTCTGAGTGTATAAATATTTTAAATTAGATATCTCTACTTTGCGAAATATAAACTTTCATATCCACCTACGTCTTCGACACGACATCTTTCTCTATTCGGAAAACTTATGATGAGAAATGAATTTAAAAAAACACAATTTTTCTAACCAAAAAGCGAAGCCAATATGATGAATTACCAACAACTGCACGAATGAGTACATTTATCTCATAGATACGCCTAGTATATTTTTCCTCCCATTGAATAAAAATATGTTATGTACATAATATTTACATTGTAGGTACTCAAGACACACTACTATAACATCTATAAACCGAATTATTGGCAATAAATTTTCATTGAAACGAGCCGATTCTTAATGTTAAATGAGTTGTGTTATAATTATTATATTTTTGTTTGGTATGAAAATAAAATAACAAAATTAAAGCAAAACAACAAAACAAATAATGAAATTAAAATAATGATTTACGCAAAAAGTTTTGTTAAAATGTTTGTTAAAAGTTAAAATCATTAATTTACTTTTAAATTAACGCATTTCAAATACAAAACATGGGAAATAAGCCATCAATAAGATTGTATCTGTATGTTGAATAGATAGATACATAATTAATTTTTTATACATTCGATCGATCTTTTTGTTTTTTATTTTTAATTTCTTTTTCTTCATTTTAGATGGGTAATATATGTACATAGGTACATACATACATTTATATTTAAAGGAGAAAAATGAATTACAAATATTCGAAGAAAATTGCTTAATTTTTTATAAATTGGTGGGTTGGTGCGCGATGTAATGCGCGGGCGATGATTTATAAATTTGGCATTTTACCAAATTAGTTCGTTCGAGTTTAAATTTTATTTTCTTGGATTTCAGAAATGAAATATTTATACATACGAGTATGTATCTAAAGATAAGTTTAAGAGCAAACGGTGGTGGTAAAAATATCCTATGATAAGTAATACGCGTCTAAATACGTAATATTTATACTATATGTTTACGTATATTTATTAACGAAATCACTTTTGGAATATTATTTCATAAGTTATTAATAAAATAATGGAAAGGGTTATTTAATTGCTGTTCTCCTGATATTTTTATATCATAGTTTTACACTTCTATAGAAACGGTATTTGTTCAAGAATGTAATGCCCACCTTGATTGTAGAAAGTCTCAAAACCAGGAGAGTCAAAAAAGATCGATTAATCACTAAATCCTATGTATAGGGGCTTCCTTTTTTTAAAGGCGATCGATAAGGTTTTATTTCTATTTAAGAGCTTTGTCAATGATATTATGTGCACAATAACATCCTTCAAATGGCCGCCTCGGCTTCGTAGTATGATGACTTGGTGCATAAATCAGGCTGAATTTGAACGATGTCATCGATTATGTTGTCTTTCAGAGTCGCGATAGTTTGCAGCTTATTCCCAAAAAAATTCTAAAAGGTTTAAATCACACGATTTTGGTGGGCGAATTCATGTCACCTATGCTTGTCGCGAGATAACAATGCCATGAAACCGCTCGCGCAGGATATCGATTATGTGTTGAGCTGTGTTGTCAGTGGCCATATCATTAAATTCAGGCCACAAGAAGTTAGTGATGATCGACCTATGTATATCGAGTGCCGCCTTTGAAGGTGACCTGCCTGGCCAGCATCATTTTCAAAGAAGTACGGAACGATGATGCTTCCACTAAAAAATCCACACTAAACAGTGACTTTTTTTTTGATACATTGGCACCTTGTCAAACTCGCGTGGATTGGTGTCTTCCCAAATCCGGTAATTTTGCTTATTCATGTACCCATTCATCCAAAAATGGGCCTAATAGCTAAAGATGATTTTTCGACCAAAATTCCGAGCAACTAACAACTGTTCCAATATCCAATTAGCGAACACGCGAGGCTGCGTATGGTCGTTTAATTTCAGCTCGGGGGTCAGTTGAATTTTGAATAGGTGCAGACCCAAATCACGACGCAAAATTCCTAAAATGTTGTGGCCTGCAACAGGCCAAGTTCTTAGGAGCGACAGCGACGCGGAGTTGACTTACTCGGATTCTGCTGTCTTTAGGGACTGATTAAAAGAAGATAAGTTGACAGAAAGTAAAAGAAGCAATATGGCTGCCAGAATCAGCTGTCAAAATCAACCCATCCCTTTTGGAAAACCCTTTGTATTTTTCCAATCTTAAGGGTTTTTTTTCAGACATGTAGTTTTCAAGAAAAAATAAAATTCACATAACTTATGTTGGGAATAACGTGCATAATATTCTCTTCTTAGGCATCAATAGTCTCGAACTTATCTGCATAGACATGCGACTTCAAATAACCCCACAAAAAATTATCTCGCAGTGTTAAATCGCAGGATCTTGGAGGCCACGTCACAGGTCGATTGAATGTTGGAAGCAGCGTGAACCGAACCATTATTTTGGCAATACATTTGTACGGTTTGCAAACTTTGTTCAGGAGTACCTAAATCTAATTATTATAAATAGAATGGCAAACTAAATTGAGCAGTACCCGTTGCATGATGATTAGTACGTAGGACTGTCATGCTTGAAGTCTTACGTTCAATCCCTGTATGTGCCACCTAAAGTTTGTTCACGGGATAAATTCTTCAAGCGTAATTTTTGTCATGAAAAGTGATTTCTCAAATTAGCCATAAACTGTAGGTTCCCTCCAACACTGAAATGACTCGCACACAGGATTGGTTGATAGTTGTAAGGTGCCAGTTATAGCTATCATTGGTTTTCATCATTGAAAACAAACATTGGAATTTTTTTGACAGGTCGTTTATAGCTATCATTAAAAATTTCTGTCATTGAAAAAAATATCCTGATTGAAATCCACCGAAAAATTTTCATTGACAGAAATCTGTCATTGGAATTGTGTGAAATTGGAACACAAACCAGTGGAACGATTCGTTTTACTTTTGGACATAAACGTATCAGCTGTTCAGGAAAACGAATTTCCTTCCGGAAAATAGAAATATGCATTTTTAGAGAAAATTAACTACACAATAAAACTTTTTTTTCTCAAAAAATATTCTTTGTGTGATTTTCGATCGATCAGGATATAATTTTCATTTCTAATCAAATGGAAAACCCGTCAAATATCGATTCAAAAATGTTTCCGGATCGATTTCAATGATAGCTATAACTGGCCCCTAGTTCTCTACGGACTCCGTATTAATTATTGCTAGATTGAAAACCACACGTGTGAAAAAAACACCTGTTTATTCAGAATAGTTTTCTAGACAGCCACCCAAGTGTCACATGGGTCGTTCCTCAATTATAGTACTAGATATTTTATATTTGAGGCTAACATAAAAATAATGGAACAATATGAGAAAAGAAATAGGGTTTAAGGGGTCGGTTATAGCCATCAGCAAAATCCATCAGTAAAATTTGAAACAGGAGGAATCTGAAATGTTTTACTGATGAGCGTTTATAGCAATCAGTAAATTTACGTCACGAAATTAAATGTCGCTTTAAAGTTTCTATTTGAAGACTTTGTTTATTACTGTTGCTTTCATCAGTAAAATTTTTAATGATGCAACCGGAACAATACAAAATTGGAACATTAACAGTAAAACTAAATGGATTTTTTTTGGCTTTTGGCTGTCAGCTGTTCAGTAAAATGAAAATTTCATCATTAAACAAATTAAAATGGATTTATAAATTAAATAAAACTTTAAATGCATTGTTTTTTTTTTGACGTGACAACGTCTTAAATTAGGTTGCGGCTGGGAGTCACTTATGAAAAAGTGTAACGCCCGGTAACGTTACGATGAGTCACCGAACGAGAGAGAGGCCCGCCGAATGCCTTGCGTCTCTCTCCCACTCAACTATGATCGGTCTGCCGCGCGCGCAGCACTAGAGAATTAGGCGCATAGAATCGGCGCATGCTTGTGTCTCTGTCTTTGTCTTTCTCGAACGTTCTTGGCGTTGGAAAAACAAGAAAGCGTCATAATACAAGTTCACACGTGTGGTTAAAGTATCGTCAGCTGTGTCTGTAGTGAAAATGTGGAGTGCTTAGATTCGTCATTTACAACAACTACAACAATAAAGGTAAATAATTGTACACTGATATTTCATTATCGTAAACTATGATTGATTGATTAATTGTTAGATTGACACAAAAGTTGAGAAACTGAGTTTATAGTTTATGTCATACTATTGATAAATGTTGATAGTGTTAAGTAAATTATTAGTTTAAAAAATTTGTGCAATTCTTATTTTCATTCAATTCCTTGTTCCTATTGTGCAATTTAATTATATTCATATCAATAAACATTTTACCGAGAAAAAGACGTTGTCACGTAAAATCTTCGCCCGTAAAACCGACTTTACAGGCAACCATTTTTTTTTTGAAAAAAATACTTGAATATAGGATTTATCTTATTGCATCAATCTTTTGCTAGAAATAAATCTGTAACATGTTCAAAAACTAAAAACAAAAATTGTAATGATGGATTTTACTGATAGCTATAACTGGTCCCTAATTGATAAATATTTTATCAAAGCCAACAAGAGTTAGCCAATTCGAAACGCAAGAAGGCATGAAAATCAAAAGTATGCTTAAACTTGGGTTAGGCAACTAGGGTATTAATCGAGTTAATTAAATTTCAACGTAATTTATCTCCGTTTAAACATTTTTAAGCTGTAACTCCAAAATGTTGAAGCGTAGTTTTTTCTTGTCAAATTACCACTGATGACAGCTGATGTCCACAGAGAGGACTATTTGCAGTAAATTTTATTTTCTTCGCACGCTACATTCTTACCTAAAATTTAAGCCAAACAAATTTCGTCAGATATTAAGGGGCCAGTTAAAGCTATCATTGGTGTTCATTATTGAAATCAATCATTGGAATTTTCTTGATAGGTTGTTTATAACTTTCATTGAAAATTTCTGTAATTGAAAATCATTTCCCGATTGAAATCCACCGTACATTTTTTTTTCTTTGACAGAAATCTGTCATTGGAATTGTGTGAAATTGGAACACAAATCAGTGGAACTATTCGTTTTATTTTTGGACTTACAAGAATCAGTTGTTCACGAAAATGAATTTTCGTTTGGTAAATAGAAATATACCTACATTTTTAGCGAAAAATAGTTGCATAGTGTTAAAATTTTGTTCACAAAACAATTTTTTTGAGTGATTTCCGACCATTCTTTCAGTACATAATTTGCACTTGTAATTAAAAGGAAACACAGTCGAAAATCCATTCAAACATTTTTCCGGCTTTGTTTCTATGATAGCTATAACTAGCCTGTAACTGACTTCTTTCAGACTTTGAACTAGAATTTGCTGCTTATAATCTGTAATATCTGTAGAACCCACAAACAAAGGTATGTATACATTAAATTTAAAAACATTAAATGTAAGATTAAATTTCAATGCACCATATGTTAAAATCCAAAAAAGCAGGTTATTCGAAAAGCTCATTTATCTTCATTTGTATTTAAATTCGGAAGAGGAGAAAAATATCAAACGTTTCCTTAATTCCCTACATTTGAATTTCATGTCTATTTTAAAAACTTCTAAAATCATTGAAAACATGTTCGTGCCCAACAACTTTGCAGATTGACACTCATTCAGATTTTTTCCATTCACACTTAGCCGCGTGCTAACTTTTAATTTTATTTTTGTTTTCGTTGTTGTTTTTTAAACTGATGGTGCTTCATTTAGTTTCATGTTTAAATTTCGTTACAAATTTCTTGAAGGATTTCATATGCCAACATAGCCAGCTAGCAACGCAGCAGAAATCCTAAATGACAAATGTTGATCAAATGCCAAGATGACAGCGTTAGCGTGTATCTCTTAGATTCACAATATTTTACTCATCATATAAGTAGGTATACGCACCATCGCGATCGCGATAGCAGAGCCAACATAAGCATCAGCAGCAGCAGCGAGATACATCTCATAGTAATTAAATTAATATTACAGCTGCTACAGAGCTATTGTTTACGAATAAGATACATCAGTGCTTCCAATTTATTATTGGTGCACAAAATCTGCACCGGACACTTTGAATAAATATCCACGTCAGTCCAAGTGAAGTTGAATAAATGAATGAAACAAGTGCCATTGTGTTAGATAATAATATATACAAAATAACACATTAAAATTAAAAAAAAACATAGATACTTTTTAATTTTGGTATTTTTATTTTGAATGAGCTCCCAGTGTAACACATATCTTTGGATTAGATGCTCTGCTTAATTGAAATTAGCAAATGTTTAATGAATCTCACTTGTCCGTGATGTACACTAAAAACACGTATCTTTTATTTTTATTTATGTAGATATTTTAGATAAAATATAATATTTCAATATGTATATTTTTCGTGTCGCTAGCAATTTATAAATTTTTGTCGGACAAGTTTTTAGATATATAAAGAAGATAAAATATTGAATTTGTTCTAAAAACATTTTAGTTTGAAAAATACTTTCATTATTTTTAATTAATTAGTTTTGGAGGATTTTTATTTCTCTCTCTCTTCTGAATTGTAGACAAATAGAACACAACTATAAAATTATGTATATCGAAATGTTTTTTCAATATTCTATAAATTTATTTCTTTTTTATCATAATTGGGATGATAAAATAAAGCTATGACGTAACACCTAACACACTATATCGTGATTTTGAACATAGATTAAGTTGTTTTTTTTTTTTAATTTTTTTTTGTTGTTATGTAGATTTATTTTTAATTAATAGATTTGTAGAGAAAAAATAAATAGCATTTAGTTAAGACTACGTATGTATATAAATTGATTTATGTTTGTATATATAGATTTTGTTTGATTTTGATAGAAAAGTTAACTTTAGGCATTTATCTTTTCTTAATAGGTAATTATTATAAGCAAATACAATAAATCAAAAAGATGTTGATTGGTTGTAGTTTTTAAGTTATTTGAAACTAAGAAAAAATAAAAGTGTTAAAATTTTCATTGCAGTATTATTTCTATTACATCTAAAAATGTATGAAATACGGAATAGACAATAAACGACAAAGACAATGATTAAGAGAGAATGATTAAGCGACTTAAGTCAGCATTCACATGAGCGTACCAACGAACGACGAATGAATTACAAAATGTGGGTTTATATACGTTTGAAGACATATTTCCACACAAATTCTTAATAAAACGATAGCAATATAGTTTCTATTTGATTTATGATGCATACTGTTGCTTTTCAATATCATACGATATATTGATAAATTTAAGAAAACAAATTTATTCGTCGCGAAAAAAATTGTAGTTAATACGAACTGTCAAACTTTATTCGCGTTCCACATTATCCACACTCGCAACGAATAAAATAATCGCGCGTACTTAACCTAAAAAATTCATTCTTGTTTTGGTTTCGGTGGTGAATGATTTTTGACTGTGCGACGAATTTAAAACTTTCATGTGAAAGAAATGTCAAAATCGACGAGGTTAAGTTGAGCGCAAACAATTGATTCGTTGCAGTGTGCATGGTATGTGGAACGCGAATAGAGTTTGACAGTTCGTAGCAACCACACTGCAATTCGTTACTAACAAATTGTTTTTACAAAATTACACATTTCAAAAAGTCAATTGCAAACAAAAACACATTTAAATTATAAGAAACCAATTGATAATAATGTTAGGATAAAAAAATTTGCATTTTTGTCTCTAAAACAGGAAAATTTTGTAAAAACAGTTTGGTAGTAACGAATTACAGTGTATAGTTGCTACGAACTGTCAAACTCTATTCGTGTTCCACATACCATACCATCCACACTGCAACGAATACATTTTTCGCACGCAACTTAACCTCAAAATTATACCACTCTTGTTTTGTTTTTGTGTGAAAGATCATGGCTGAGGAAAATATGGAGAAAAGGGTTGACAATTCGTCGCTGTCTGCGAATAGAAATAAAGCTCATGTGAAAGAAAAGTCAAAATATACGAACATCCACAGTTCGCAGTTCGTAGCTCATGTGCTCATGATGATCTTTCACTAAAAAGAGTTAAACTACAAAGGTCAAAATATTGAAATTGTACGCGAGTACAAAAATCCAGGTCTTTAGAATAAAATCCTTAACACCTAATATGAAAAAACACTTCCATGTGAAGTTATCGGAGGCGAAAAGAGCGAATTTAGAAGATTACGTTGCGGCGGCGGGCGTAAAGACAAAGGCGAATCCAGACTTTTAATCAGGGGGAAAGGGTTTCCCACACTTAGATGAGTTTTTACTCACAGCTTAAAAATGTTCTTTAATGTTTTGTAAAGGAGGCTAACAAAATTTAAATAACATAATGTGCATCTTAACCTTACGTTAACACATTTCAAGGGCTAAAGTGAAAACTCTAAATAAATTGGGTAGCGCAACAGTCCGTTGATAACTAGGGCCTATCGACTTACAACTCTCAACCATTTCTGTGTGCGAGTACTGTTGTCAGGGATGGAGGGGACCTACAGTTTTAAGCCGAACCCGAACGGCAAATTTGAGAAAGCACTTTTCATGACAAGAATTACTCTTGGAGAATTTGTCAATTCCTCGAAAGAGGCAGTACCCGCTTGAAAAAAACCTTTAGATGGAATAGGCAGAGATCGAACCCAAGACCTCTGACATGACAGTCCAAAGCACTAACCATCATGCCACGGGTACCACAGTGACAACTTTAATTATCAAATTATTATATAGAACACTGTTGTACAATGTACAGCAATTTATGATGACTCGCTACATATGAAAGCAATCCAAGATTCCAACAATTTTCTAAATATGCTATATTTAAGAGCTAAGAGGGTTTTTGGTGCATTTCACGCAGAAAAGTAAGAAACTGTTTGAAAAAGTAGCTTTTTTTCAAAAATAAAATATACTTTTCATGTTTCCATTTCTATAAATGCGAAGAACGCTACAAAACTTGAAAAATCCAGAAAATGAGAGAGTCAACAGAACTTAAAAAATGTTTGGTTCTTGAATTTAGCCATTAGTTTAACAAAACTGTCACTTCTGCAGTTTTTGGGGCATTTATATTATTGAAAATCGTGTTTAAATCTGAGTTTTAGATTCACTTCAAAAGTAAATTTATTTATTTTTTTAAGATCTTTTGTATTCAACAGAAAATTAATTTCGAAAGAAATAAAATGCACGGCTGGGTCGTTAGAACTTGTTAATCTCTCCCAAAAAGTCGGTTTAAAAATGTTTCCTATATTTTAACATTTAAAAATATATCGCAAAATAAGTTTTTCTCAAAAATTTAAATGCCATTTCATTTCTCAAAAACTCTAGATTAACTTATTTTTTTTTTTGAAAATCATTTTAAATTTTAAATTTTTTCTTAAAAATATTTTTGGTAAGCACTAAATAAAGAGCTTATAAATATACATTAAAATTTCGTTAAAAAATGTTGACCCCTTTATGAGATATCGAATTTTGTAAACAAAATTAATATCATTTTTGAAATTTAAAAAAAATGACATTTTTGATCACCAAAAATCATCATCAATTTGATCATTTCATCATCGACAAGAACTTGCACAAAAAGAGAAGATAATTGAAATCGGTCCATTAGTTCTTGAAAAAACTTAAAAATAAAATGAAGGTTATGAGGGGTACCCTTCTGGAGCAATACCAAATTATGTTTCTCTTGTAGAAAGAAGCCAAATTAAAAATACAAAATTTTGAGAAAGTTTTAAAAAAATAACATATTTTAACAAACAAATTTACGCTAATTGGCTGAAAACCTTAATTTCAATCAAGAAAATTGTTTGGACTGTAGGGGCCAGGACAGATAGACATCATACGGACAAAATCGGGGTACCCACGTTTTTCGACTTCTCTACCATCTTAATGTCATGTTTGATTAAAAGCTCTAGTTCGATTTTTTTAAATAATGCAAAACCTGCTACATATTTCCAACATGTCGCAAGAAAAATTACTTCAATGATCACTATGTGTGTCAAAAAACTTAATAATAAAATTGAAGGCTAGTTTTAGGAATTTAAAGGCAACTTAATATAAAATTGATAATCTCTTATTCAAGGTTTCTTCTTAAGAACCTGAATATTTGTTCTTTTTCTTAGAAACAAATTTTATGAAAATAATTTAAAGCATGACTTAACTTTTTTCAAATTCTAAATTGAGTAAAAATAATGGCCCAAAATTTTAGACGATTTAGTACGATGTTAAATTATTTTTAGTATGATATTAAGGTATGTTTGTTTTGTTTGCTCCACAATCTGTCATTATTTAGATGTGTTCATGTTTTTTTTTTTAATAAAATGGTTTTAGCATGATACTAGTTAGCAAAACAATAAAAAGTGTTTAAAATTAGTGAAAAGTTAGTAGATTACTGTGTATATAGTAAATTGTTAACTAGTATCGTGCTAAGGCCTTAATTATAGGTTGTTTAAAATTTTGCGCCATAATTTTAGTTGTTTTTCACAGCAAACCACTTTTTAGTTAATGTCCTTAAATTACTAACAAATTTTGAGATGAAATCTTTACTTATACAACTTAACTGTATAAGCTAAGCTTTATGGTTCATATGACCACCCCCCCCCCCTGGATGGTCCATTGGTAAAAAGTTGATGAATTTGTGCTGTGTTTTTGAAATAAGGCTGAATATTCGATTCATATTATGTTCGTGGTCCAGTCTTCAGTTAAAAGTAGTAGCAACAAAGTTTAAGGAAGTAAAATACAAATTTTGTTTTTATATTACACAAAATATATAATTCAAAATATAATGGGGGTCATATCCATTAATGCAATAAGATTAGTTTTGAATTGAAGCGAATTCCTACAAAAAAAAAAAAAAAAACAAATTATCTCCCGGGGGGGGGATGGATTTTCATGACCCCTACGACCCCTCCCCCTGGATAATACACCAGTTCCACCACTGTTTTTAGACGTTCTTGAGTTGTATTTTGATTATGTAATGAAAATCTTGGGTGATTGAATGCTTAAGACTACCCAAGCTGATGCTGGAAAAGCATAATTTTATCAAATGAGAATCTTGCAAGAAAGTGGGAGGAACTGGGAGCTAAGTTTCATGCAGAAATTACCCCAGTTGACTTGAGGAGCTGATTTCAGAATCTTTTGGAAATAACCAAGTCGTTCTATGTTCAATGAAAAGAAATTAGAATAAAAAAAACAAAGATATAACTTTTTAAATAGTATTCCCAATATTAAGTTCAATTAAACAGAAATGTCAAACTGGTAGACGGCCTAAGACCAAAACATATTAACCTTAAGTTGAAACAAATTGAAATGTTATTTTATGTTAATAAATTAAAGATTTCTACTACCATACAATAACTAAACCAAAATCACAAAGTTCTTTTATGAACTTTATCATAGCATTGATTTTTAACTTCCCATAGAAAATTATTGTAATAGTTCTCATTTGTCGAATTGCAAATTTTGACATTTTATGACGTTCCAAGGTCGCTAAAAAAAAAAACAAAACAAAAAGGTTTTTAGGGGTCATTTATAGTTTAGTTTATAGCGATCATTGAAAATTTCTGTTACTGAAAATAATTTCCTGATTGAAATCCACCGGACATTTTTTTCTGGCAGAAATCTGTCATTGGAATTATGTGAAATTAAAACACAAATCAGTTGAACGGATTTCAACTTAATTTTACATTAAACAATGTGACGCGATATTAAATTAGTATGAACTCGGAAAAAAATCGAAATTTTTAAAAAACAAAAACATTTGTCGGCCGAATATTTTACTAATAAGAAATTATATTACTTCAAAAATAATGGTATGTTTCGAAAAATAATATCTAATATTTTTGAAATCTGGTTTTTGTTTAAAAAAATCTAAAATCTAAAAAAAAAATTACTACTAAAAATATCTTGTTAACAAAAAAGGATATTGGTTATTAATTAATTTGGCCTTATTCGAAATTTTTAGCCAAATCCAACTTTTACGGAAAATATAAATCTACAAAAATGATAAAAACTACTTTTCCACTTAAACATCTAAAGAACAAATTTGATATTGAAATCAAACTTATTTTATATTTTGCAAAATGTTGTTGTTATCATTAAGTTAATCTGTAAGAAATCAAATTGACATGTTTTTTTGAGAAAGAAAGATATTGACTTCAAAGTGGTCTTTAAAGACAGTGTCGACAAACTTTAAACAATGTATTGTTAACAGCTTAACATTTTACTAAGTAGCAATTTACTAAGCTTTCTACTCTAAAATTTAAATTTTTTTTTGTTTTAATAACTTGTAAGGTGCTTATACCTTTTCTAAAAAAAACGATTATCCGAACATGTCTAAACAGTGACATTTAGTGAAAATCAACAACTCAAACGGACCTATTAATTGGAATTCCCAACTGTAGACTGGCCCATTCCATGTATGTACATATATGTACCTAAGATTAATTTTATGTTGGTACAAACCCGTGTTCCATTCCATTAAAACATCGCACTGTTCTGCATAGTGCATACATGTAAATCCCCGTCTTAAAATATTACGAAATCTCTTTGTCTTCCGGAAATATGTTGTTATTTAAAACAAAACAATTTATGCTCATGAATCATAAAAAAAACACTAATTAAACCTTCCAAATAAAATTGGCAAACAATTTTGTCTAAGATAATGACAGATGCCATAAGGAGTAACCTGCTAAATCTTTCAGATTTAGGAAGATCATCTTTTAAGCTTGGTAAATTGCTTAAAACGGCTTAACATTTTACTAAATCGTTTAAAATGTTTCGCCAGGGTATCTTACTAAAATTTAAATTTAGCAAACAACAAAAAAAAGGAATACAATTTTAAAATAGTTACTTAAGAAAATTTATGTAAATGTGAATCCTTAATATTTATCTTGAAATAATTGTTTTAAAATGAAAAAAAAAAAGAAAATATTTGACAGCTTAAGTATGTGAAATATTAAACGTGTTGAATTTTCGGAGTTTTTATTCTTTTTTTTTTTTTAGAAAAACTCCGAAACAATGGCGAAGTTAGAGTAGAACATTTCGGAACTATAAGAAATTTGTTTAAGCATTTAAAGTGTACGTCGTCGTCGCCTTTTGAGGCATGATGCAAGCTTACGACAGTTCTGGAATGAAATTGAAACAGCTTAAACAATTAATATGGTGCACTAAAATTTTGGCTCCCGGATTGTCGATAGACTTTGTAGTCTTTGAGTAAATGTAGGAAGTCCTAATTTAATTTTATTTTTAATACAAACTACGTTTTAGTTCTTATTTTATTACCAACTTATTCAAATGTAATAGTTTTAGAACACCTGAAATAATTATGTATGTTCTTGTTTGAAAGTTATGCATAAAATTTTATTTGTATTTTCTTGGACGATTTGTTTTCGATTTTTTGTGTGCACACAAATGTCATATTTTTCATTTTAAAACAAAAAAGGACTACAAATAATTTAAGATCCAAATATTACGTAGATATATATAAAAATTAAGTAAAGTGGCATAATTGTAACTGACTTAGTAAAATATTAAAGCTTTAGTACTTTACTGTGTCGAAAAGATAATTTTGAAAATTTTAAAATATTTGAACTTTAATCAATTGAGACATACAATTTTTTTGACATTTCAGATTCAAATTTGTTTGCTTTGGATTTTTTTTTGTTCACGAACTGTCATTGTTTCGACGTGTTTAGATTAATGAAAAGGAATAGGTAAGTGTTTTTCTAGTTACAAAAGCATTCGAATTTTGGAATAGCTATAAATTTCTGACTAGTATAATGCTGAACACAAATGCGTTTACCGTAAATTGTTAAGTGAATTTTTTTTTTTTTTTTAATTGTTTCAACATCAACAGGATGACGCCTGAACAACGCTTTCAAATTGTTTAATTTTATTTTAAAAATTATGGTTCTATTCGAAAGACATACGTATCGAGCGAATTTGTTTTTAGCGACGAAAATTACTTTTGGTTGAATGGATACGTCAATAAATCAAAACAAATCTGTCGTATTTGAAGTGAAGATTATCCTCAAGTGTATGTTAAGACACCGTTATACCCACAAAAAATTGACAGTTTTAAGGGAATAATTGGTCCGTACTTCTTTCAAAAAGCAAGCTGGCCAGAACGTTACAATCAATGGTGACCGCTTAATAGAGCCTTGATTGCTGACTTTTTCGTTCATCAATTTAATGATGTACAGGAGCTGCGGGTTTTAACAAGACGGCGGCGCCACATTTCACACAGCTCGTTTAACAATTAATTTATTGAAGAAAACGTTTGGTAATCGCATAGTTTCACCTAACGGCCGTGAATTGGCGGTCATGTGCCAGAAATCATATTTGATAATTAAGTAAATTTCCTTTCAATTTAAAAAGAAAAACATCTTTGTTTTATTCCAATTCAAACTTCTGTGCCTCTAAAAAAAACACTTTATTTATTGATATAAATCAGCGGGCAGCAATAGGCAGACCGCGGTCCGGAAACCGACCGCGGACCGCGGAACCACAAAGGTCAAACTTAGCCATACTACCGATTTAATTTAATAACATATGTACTTATGTACCTAAATTTAAAAAAAATTAAAAAATGCTTCTCTAACACACAAGCAAGTGCGTTTGCAACTCCTTTACGCAATTTTAATTTGGCGGCTAAGCAGATATTCACAGACAAATAAATTAAATTGACATACAAAATGTAAACAATCGCTTTTTTGTAAGTAAAATTCTCTCTGCAGTCGAATCGGTTGTCAGTCTTATTGCGAGATCTAATTACGGAGCTTTCGTTCGATATCGATTTTTTTTTTATAATTTTTCGTTTTTAAAAACGTTTCAAACGGCGTATTCGGACTTACTGCAACACAACAATATTCGTTGGCTAAGTAAAGGTCATGTTATTGAACGTTTTTGGATGATTAAAAATCAAGATATCTCCTTCTTGCAAAACAAAAGAGCGCAATTGTACTAGCTTTGGCTTTTCTAAAAGATGTTCTGAAATATTTAAATGAGCTTAACATTCAGTTACAAGGAAATGGGAAATTAATACGCGACTTAATACAAAGCGTGTCCGCTTTTCGTCGTAAGCTGGATGTTTTCGAAAAAGATATTGCTAAAAAAGAATTTATTCATATTCCAACAATTCTTGAATATAAAAATATAAGAACTCTGAAGAAGAAGACATTGCAGTGCTTTCAAACTTTCTATCCGATCTTAAAAGCAAATTTGCTGTAAGATTCCAAGATTTTGCAGAAATTAAGAAGCTTTCTCAATTTCTTAAATTGCCTTATGAAGTCACTGCAGTAGCAGAATGGACTGAAGTGGCTGCGAAGTTATTCGATCTTTCAAAAGCTTCATTACAATTTGAATTAATTGACCTTCAAGAAGATATTTCCCTGCAAATATTTAAAACTACATCCACTGAAGAATTTTTGGGTAAGCATGTTCCAGAAAAAATATCAAAATTGCAAAAAAACTAACTATCAACTTGGCTACTAAGTTTGGCTCCACATACATACATATATATGCGAATCGTCTTTCTCAAAAATGAGTTTTTTGAAGAACAAATATCGTTCGAGATTATCAGACTCCCACCTTGATGATACTCTTCGCATTTGCTGCTCTTCACCTGAATCAAACTATAAAAAAGTGGCTCAAGACCATCGTTGTAATTTTTTTAATATTACAGTTACTTAAATGAAGCAAAATAAAAACTACAAAACTTTTTTAATTTTTTTTTCTGGACCCCGATTAAAATGCTTTCAACCGTTTTTGGACCCCACTTCAAACTACTTGCATTTTATATCAACTTAACTTATTCCCTCCTAAAGAAAATCTACGAAAGCTTCTTACATTAGATCACACAATGTAAAAGTTGGGTGCAGCATAAGTTCCTCTATAAATAGTCTTTTGGGAGTCCCACAGGGATCCGTGCTGGGCCCAATTTTATTTTTGGTTTATATTAATTCCCTTTTTTCACTTCCTTTCCGAGGTAAAGTCAGAGCCTTTGCCGATTACTTTGGAATTGCATACTGTAGCAATAGTCCTTTGAATCTAATTTCAGATATTAACTATGATGTTCACTTGCTAAGATTTTGGTTTGCTAAACATGAGTTAATTGTGAGCAGCAAAACAAAGTTAATGTTTTTCAGCCTAAGAGGTAGTATCTTTCCGGACATACCAATAATTTTTCATTCTCACGATTTCCTCAGTCATAAGTTACTTTATGGTGAATGTAATGGTCATCATACTCAATCATACCATCCCAATGTTAAATGCAGTGGAAGCTGTTTTGAAATTGAAATAGTTGAAGACTTTAAGTACCTCGGCGTCTATATTGATCAAAACCTTAACTGGGACAAGCACATTGCTATTTTAAAAAACTATTTTCTATCATCCACACGTTGTTTCTACCACCTGAAAAAACATTGCTCTTCAAATTTGTTGAAGATGGTTTATTTTGGCATTTTTCATTCCAAGTTGCAATATGGTATAACCTGTTGGGGCGGTGCATATGTCAACAAAGAGCTGGATATTTGGAAAGTCCGATTTCCGACATACGAAGTCTTAGAAGTAATTCCACCTTTATAGTAAATATCCCCTATTTTCGGACGAGAAGCTACCGAAACTCCTATTCCATTGCTTCCTGCAAACTTTTTAATACGCTTCCTATAGAAGTTCGTAAAATAAGAAATATTGGCGCGTTTTTGAAAGAAATAAAGTTATGACTTCTTGCCGTAGACCACCAAGAAATAGAAACTTTGCTACGTTACACTGTCTAAAATTAAACTTATGTATATAACCAAATGCGATTTGTTTGCTGAAACTTAACTTTAAAAAAGATTTTTTTAATTTTCAAATTTATTTTTGTTAATACTATTTTATTTTTCTAATTCATAATTTTCAATGTATAATTTATATTAAATTTTTTTCTTCCATTATATTTTTTGTAGTGCCCGTGGCATAATGGTTAGTGCGTTGGACTGTCATGCGAGAGGTCTTAGGTTAAATCCCTGCCTGTGCCACCTTAATTAAAAAAAAGAGTTCACGGGTACTGCCTCTTGCGAGGAATTGACAAATTCTCCAAGAGTAATTCTTGTCATGAAAAAGTGCATTCTCAAATTAGCCGTTCGGATTCGGTATATAAATTGTAGGTCCCCTCCATCCCTGACAACATTACTCGCACACAGGAATGGTTGAGAGTTGTAAGTCACTAGGCCCTGGTTCACTACGGACTGTTGCGCCACCTAATTTATTTAATTATTTATATTTTTTGTAACCCCACACAAAAATAAAATCGATGTGGCATCACCACTATTTTTTTAAAAATAATTGTTGTCACTAACTATTCTTATTATGCAATGTTATTGTTAACTATGTCTATGTATTCGAGCGCAATGTATTATATGAATTCATTAATAAGAATAAAGAACTTATCTATCTATCATATCTACATTGAATAAATGTTTAAATTACTTCAAATTTGTTTAATATAGTACATAGCTTGTTCCTTGTTATAAACTAAAACTAAGTATTGTCAATATTCCATCGAATCCAACGGCTATAATTGATTATGTTCTATTCATACTTATTGGTTTCTTATTGGAGTATTGAAATTGATACGAGACATAAGGTGTAAATATTCAATATTTCCATTTTTCAATTAACTAACAAACACAAAGTAAAAATAAGAACGTCTGCTCTCAAGACTCGGCATATCAAAAAATTTTAGTCTACATTGATAAGTTATGAAAGATTGTAGATATTAACCCATCTTATAACCTCCACAGCGGAAATCTCAGGAATTTTTTTTGCACCAGTTCTGGTCTGGGTTCGTATTCGAAAATTAGACGAACAAATGTTTTAAAAAGCTACTTCAGGTCAGAAAGTTGTTTCGATTCCCTCTTAATCAATCCAAGAATTGAAATTAGTTATTGAATTAATATATTTTTCCATCGAACAACAAACCACTTACAGAAATTTTATTAACATGAGTTAATGATGCTAAGTCAAACAGCTCATAGTTTTACATTTATTAACGTCAAGAAGCAGTAAGTTACGAACACACATTTATAATTCTTTACAATCACACGAGAACTTAAAACAGTTTAGAAAATTGTAACATCGTCGGCATTTAGACTGCTTTAATACAGACGGTAAATTATTTAAGAACAAAATTAGGAGCATAGGACCTAAATAACTACCTTGTGGAATTCCAAAGTAAACTTTGAACTTATATGATTAGCATCCATTGAAAAGTACAGAACATGATATACGAGTATCCAAAATTTAAGATTGAAGCCATTTTACGAAGTTTTCATTTAAACCCAGATTTCTTAATTTAACACACAAAAATCTATGTGAGAGTTTGTGAAACGCTATACTAAAGTCAGTAAAAAATACAGTCTAATTGTTGTTTTTTTTTTTTGCTTCTAAATGGGTCGATAGAGTTTTCAGCTATTTTGATTAAAAAAGTGACGGTAGAAAGCCAATTAGTTTAGAAATAACAGATAAATCTAGCAAAAAGTCTATGAATTGTAACTTAGTCTATTTTTAATTTTTGTATAAAGAAACCCGTGGCAGGATGGTTAGTGTGTTGGACTGTCATGCCAGAGGTCTTGGGTTCGATCCCTGCCTATGCCATCTAAAGTTTTTTTCACGGGTACTGCCTCTTGCGAGGAATTAACAAATTCTCCAAGAGTAATTCTTGTCATGAAAAGTGCTTTCACAAATTTGCCGTTCGGATTCGGCTTAAAAAACTGTAGGTCCCCTCCATCCCCGACAATAGTACTCGCACGCAGTCATGGTTGAAAGTTGTAAATTACTGTTACGCCAACCAATTCATTTTTTTTATAAATGAACTTTTCCAAATAGATGGAAACACACAAGATGATTTTGAGGAAAGAAAACGACAAATGACTTACAATATTTTTTTTAAATACTTAATGGTATACCATCAGCACTTGGTATACGAATATCGTCAAGATTAGATATAAACTTTGGAGTGTTGTCAGCATTAATATTAAAGTTCATATCAGTCAAGTAAGTAAAGATTTTAATAGAACAAAGCCTTTATTTAATACGTCCGATTTATCGCAATTTATGGTATCACACCTCAAAGTATCACAGTTGAAAGTATAAAGGCACTTTGAAAGAAGTCCGAAAAAAGTTGAGTTACTACAACAACACTGCATTTATAAGAAACTATCTGACAAGATCCCAATTCAAGTTAACGTTGATATATATTTTTTTTTTTCAATTTTTTCAAATTCTTTAATAGTTGAGTTTGTTACATTATCTCATAGTTTTAAAATAATATCGGGAGCGTATCGTAATATCGCTTTTTAAAATCCCGAAAAAAAAGTTTTATAATCCCGTCTTCTCAAATACCTTTTTTTTTTTTAAAATTCCGTCTTTTGAAATCCCGATCAATTGCAATCCCGCTTTTTAAAATCCCATCAAATCCCGACAATCCCGTTTTTTTTTTACAAAATACATGCATTAAACTAAATAACAATAGGAGTCAAAGGTTTGCATGTTAAAATACTTGACCAAAATTTTATAATATCGTAATTAGTTTTGTTTTTTTTTTTTGTACATAAACATTAATTTTTGTTTACAATATTAACTCTTGTACAAAAAATATATGTACATAGGTACATCATACAGAAAATCTTCTACCTTTCGATAACGGTTTTACTGCTATCGTTGCCTTTGTTAATTGATTTGAGTTTGTTTTAAAAGAATACTACTTTACTTAATATTTTTTATTTTTTAATAAGTTATATTTGTTAAAGTTTTCAATAAAATTAATCTAGAAAAATATTTCATTTTTTAATTTTTTTCTAATTTCGATTTTGCAATCAAAATTAAACAACCAGTTTTGATTGCAACATTGGGATAATAAAAAACGGGATTATAAGAAATGGGATTACAAAAAGCGGGATTATAAAAAGCAGGATTTGATTGCAAAATCGGGATAATAAAAAAAGGGATTTTAAAATCGGGATTTTAAGAAACGGGAATATAAAAACCGGGATTTCAAACCCAACCCATAATATCTTATAACGTTTATAACTTAAATCCATTATCGTCTGAATGTATGAAATTGACATCAGTAGAATTGTCACTTCTTTGAACTTGAAAGACGTAAAAGTGAATTTCAAGAAAGTGATATTCCGTCGGCCTAATGAAATCATGTTCGTTTTTGTTCCGGAAACACTATCAAAACCAATATGCCGACGGGTATTTAAGGACCAATTTATACAGCGAGATTTGAAGTTTAAGTTTTTTGTTTTGAATATACGTTTCGATTTATTAGATTTGTTAGTAGGTACTCGTAATCTATAATTTTATGTTTGTTTAATAAACGTTTTATATTGAAAATAATAAATAATTAAAAAAAATTGTTTACATTTATCATATGCGTTGCATGATTCCATCTAGATCTATCACTTCCAATTCCAATTTGTTGATAACATTTAGGCCTATAATTGTCAAAAGCTTCTAGTAAAGCTTATGTTTAAGACAGTATAGATAGTTTGGGCGAAGATTAATGTATCCAATTTTTGTTTATGTAGATCGAATTAATTGAGTTATCCTTCTTCAATCTTCTTGCACAAAATTCTTAACCAATTAAGGTAGGTATATATTCTTTGTTTTTCTTCTTCTTATATTAAAAATACACGTGATGTAGACAATCAAAGAAAATAACAGATCACAAAATAGCTTTTTAATTTAAATCGAATTAATAGATAAATCTTCGCGACACTATACATAGGTACAAATTCCGTTGTAGATATTTTTATATTTATTTTTGTGTTGTTTCGAATTCCTTTTATCTACATACCTACATATAATATTGTTTTTTTTCTTTTTTTTTATATAAAATAGGAACACCGAACACGTTGTCTCAGTTCATTTAATTGTAAAAAAATTTGCGCAAAATTTAATATTTAAAAAAAAAATAACAACAACAAACCGAAAATATACATTATGACGGCAAACAAATATAAAACTGATCCTTTTGTGCGCCTATATAGAATATCTTTTAAAATAAAAATGACGGCACATAAATATCTATAGGTACGATAAAGACGTTCAAGAAACAATCTTTTAGAACCGAGAAGTGAAATTAAATTCTTTTTTAATTACACTACCGAAATAAATCGACAAAAATGTTTGCAGTAAAAGATTTAAAAACAAAAAAAAAAATGAAACAAATTCATCTGAATATATAAAATCGAAAAATCCAATCCGAAAGATACAAAAGTATCTTATTTTGTTTTTGTTTGTTTGTTTTGTTCGAAAATCAAAAAATGAAGATATCTTCTATACACAATGGATCCGACCTCACGCCAAGACGTTACACGATAAACTAAAACTTTCAGATGAAACTAAATCCGATACGATCAGGAATAGAATTTCATCTGAGTGTGAGGGCGCAGGCAGACAGATGAATGGACGGTCAGTCGACGACGACGACGAAGACGACGCGGACGGACAGGCAAACAAAATCCCATACCCATTCCTACGAGAATCTGAAGCCGAACCACCACCAGTGGCTCTCAAAACACCCTGTTTTTTTGTGGTGTAAGTGAGGTCTAGTCTAATAAGAAAATTTACTCACAAATACATTCTCATATTTAAGTGTGTATGTATATGTGTATCTGTGAGTTATTATTTGATTGTAGTGGTAAATGCTGTAGTTTATCTGCTAGCCTGCTCAGTGCTCACATGTGTCAGTGTCAAATTTAAAAATGTATCTGAAGAGAGGTTAAAAGTTGATTAAAGTTCATACTTTATTGGGTGTTGAGGTGATTTCTTGACGAACTTGAAGTGGGTGGTTTTTGTGGGGCAGGCTGGCTGAAATGGAGACATTCAGCTATAGGTAGGGATATATTTGTATTCATCCTAATTTTATGATTAGCCACTCAAAGTATGAAGCTTCGAAAAGTGGAGGTATGTATCTTTAACAAAAAGATACAAATATTATCTAAAGCCACACCTCTTCAATGATACATTTTCCTTTCAAAAAGGATTCTTACCTTTCTATGCAATACTATATCAGGTATCATTTGCTGTCTCTTTTTCTCGTTTTGTTGGTCTTTCACTCTTTCTCACTCTGTTTTGCTAATCTACCACCATTCTTAGTTTTTGATATTCAAGAATAACCTGTTCCCATTCACATCTCGTCTCGGTCTGGGTCTCGGTCTTCTTCGGTCTCGAGAGTATTTACAAGAAGCGCGGGACCATTGTCTCGGTAACAATAGCACCCCCAGTTTATAGACTCCTCCCCCTCATTATTATCAATTTAAAAGTTATGCCAATTTGAGGGGCGGGCGTATGAAAGAGAGTATCTGAGTTCTGAGATTTAATAAGATACATATTCTATATATTGTGGTATTGAAACACAACAAGCTGATTGGTTGTTTATTTGGTGTTATCGTCTTGCGCGATGGCTGTTTTCTCACCCAGGTAATTCAAAGTCGAGTACCATTTGTAGTTAGATTCATTTGAATTGAAAGGTATCTTTATCTTTTTTGTTGTTCTCTTATTTGGTTTGATATGTATGTATGGATGTAGGTAAGATATGTTATACCTAGGTACTTTATCTATCTTTTGTTTTGATGAGATGCTTTTTGCTTTATGATGCTTGTGATATTGTTTGTTTGTTTATATTTTTGGGAATGGTAAAAGGAAGGTATAGGTAGATGATGCCTATATAGAAAGTATAAATGTGTATCTTTGACATTTAATGAGTGAAAAGATTTGAGTTACATAAAATCAATTTGTTGAATCTGATGTATGCAAGTAGGTATACCTATTACCTTTAGATTATAGCTAGGTACTTTGTTTTGAGGGATTTTGTATTATTTTGAGAATTTACAATACAATTTCAATTTTGGCTCTACTTACTTATGTATGTTTGAACGAATAGATAACATAGGTTGGTGGCTTTGTTCCTGTTCTAATGGTATAAAGACAGACAGTTATGCAGTTTAAATCATAACGAGGAGATAACTATGTTACATATGCGTATCTATATACTTTTTTTTTAGTTTTGTTCTATTAGAGCTTACATAATTATAAATAATTGAGTAAGGTAAGTTAAGGTAAAAATTTGTATTTTATCAGATGTAGATAGGTATAAGTGAAGAGTATTACATTTTGGAATGAGAGTCGCTTATAAAAAATAAACTATCAGAACCAACTGACAAATCTTAACTACGCCTACAAAGCAAGTGTTCATTTTGCTTCTCAGAGAAGAAATGCTCTACTTTGTTAATTTGTGGGAAGAAAATTAAAATTTGAAAAAGGTAGTTTTATAACTTATATGTCATAGTCATAGCTCTCTGTATCTCAACTAGTTTTTAAAATGTCTTCTTTTAAGGCTGACATTTTAAAACTTTCTAAAGATTTTGAAGAGCTTCTGAAGTCTTTCATCACAATTTGCCGTTTGCAAATTAAATGCATACTCTGTAACCAACATCATGGTCGATAGTTCTACTTCGACTAATGATTTGGCACAGCCTATACCTACTACGTTCTCTTCTGCAGGTGAAGATATTCTCGCGCAATCATCAGGTTCCGGTGTTAATAACGCAGAAAGTGTACCTGTCAAACAAAAGAAAAAGTCCAAGAAAAGAAGCCGAGAAAACTCTGAACTTGCAAGAAATTCTACCCCCAAAAGAACAAATGTCAACATCACCCAAATACCTACAGATCCCACCGGAACCCTCCATATAAAATAAATAAATTAGGTGGCGCAACAGTCCGTAGAGAACCAGGGCCTAGTGACTTACAACTCTCAACCATTCCTGTGTGCAAGTAATGTTGTCAGGGATGGAGAGGACCTACAATTTATATGCCGAATCCGAACGGCTAATTTGAGAATGCACTTTTTCATGACAAGAATTACTCTTGGAGAATTTGTCAATTCTTCGCAAGAGCAGTACCCGTGAAAACTTTTTTTTTTTTAATTAAGGTGGCACAGGCAGGGATTGAACCCAAGACCTCTCGCATGACAGTCCAACGCACTAACCATCATGCCACGGGCACTACTCTCCATATATGTACCTCAAATTGTTGAATCAAATTTAGCTTTCAATAGTGACTCCGTTACAGGAAGTCTCGAAACCAAAAATAATTTGTATATCTCGTCTGGACCCAGTTACAACGCCAGATGATATAACTTCCCACTTAGTATCTACCAAGAGCATACCTTCCAGCTCATCCATTAGGTGTACTAAGATCCAGGGCCGGATTTAGGGGAGGGCAACCGGGGCAGAAGCCCCGGGCCTCCACGAACGGGGGGCCCCACAATAGAGACTTGGGAAAATTTTTGTTTCAAATTCCAACTAGTAAACATCTTTTCCTTTGAAATGGTTTTTTTTTTTGCTCTTTTACCTTTACCTACAGCCTACAGTACTTTGTACACATGTACATGATTATTTGATGAAATCATTGATCTATATTTGTTCACTTCAATCAGGCAATCAGTGAAATATCAAAATCTCAAATGGCCCTGATAAGAAGCACTTCCAATTGCATTGAGAATATATTTGGTTTTAATGGTAACAAATTGCACTGAAGAGCACTCATTTTCAAAAATGAAAATTATAAAAAATAGGCTTCGAACCACGATGGGACAAAACCGTCTATCGAAGCTTTCTCTCCTGAGCATTGAAAGCGATTTACTCCGAGAACTGGATTTCAACGAAAATATCAACGATTTTTCCGCGAAAAAAGCTCGAAAGGTTCCGTTCGTTAACCCCAAAATTTAATTTCAGATAATTAATTTTTCCGTTTATATTTATATGTGTTTGTTCAATACTAAAGGAATCTACTTTCACAATAAATTATTTATTGAAAAACTCGAGTGAAAAAAAAATGGTTTACTTTATTTTGAAAATAATTTGGGGCGAGGAGGCCTCCACTCCTTTATTTCCCCGATGCCTCTGGACCTCTAAATCCGGCCCTGCTAAGATCAGTAAACCAAATAGCTTTGTTTCCTCTTTTCTTTTAAATTAATAACGAATCCCACTTTCTTTGATTTGCAACACAAATATTTGCAACACAAATATATAGCCCGCTGAGACTTTAGTCAAAGAATTTACTCAAAGTCAAAAACAAGGTGTTGCTTTGAAAACCAAGTCAAAAAACTTAACAGGCTTGCGCACTTTTACCAAAACGTTAGGGGACTTCGTAGCAAGACTGCTGACATTTTTCTTAAATCCCAATCATTTCCACACGACGTATTCGTTTTGACAGAAACGTGGCTTAATTCAAGCTTTTCCGACACAGAACTTTTCAGTCAAGAGTTCGAAGTTTACAGGAGCAATCGTCATGTTGGTAAAGCAAAGGATTCAGGTGGAGGTGTTCTCATAGCGGTAAAAAATACATATTTCTCTTCTTCTGTATCTTTTCCATTTGAATTATCAATTGAACTGGTATGTGTAAATATAATGGTACAGACTAAGACTATTTTCATTTTAAACGTTTATATTCCTCCAAAAAGTTTAGAGCCTGTTTATAGCAAACTCTCCTTGGCATTAGACTATATTATAAATTTGTCCATCTCTAACACCAATATTTTACTTCTAGGTGATTTTAATTTACCTCACATTGACTGGATTCCATTCGAAGACGAATCCTGCCTTGAAGCCTCTCCTTTCTTCTTCACAATTGGAACTATCTCTTCTCGATAAAGTCCTTCTTACTGACTTACAGCAAACAAGCTGTATTAAAAACTCAAAAAATCGAATTCTCGATTTAGTCTTTTCTTCTAACGCTATTAGTAGGTACTCTTGTTCTAGAATCTAGAACAGGAATTACTAATATTGATAAATATCACCCCCCTTTGGACATTTTTTTTGACTTAAGTAATCACCTTACTGAACACAGTAATTCCTTTGATTGCTTATATAATTTTGATTTCAGAAGAGCTAATTTCCAGCTGTTGTTTGAAGATTTAACCATTTCTGTGAAATTGCTGATACTTTAGCATTTTCTAACATTGACGAAGCAGTTTCAAATTTCTATAAGATCTTTAATAATTGTTTAGAAAAAAATGTACCTTTAAAGAAATCAAGAAATACAAACTTTAGCCACCCTTGGTACGCGAAAGAATTGCGTTTACTGCGTAACAAAAGAAATAAGGCATGGAAAACGTATCTCAAAACTGTGTCTCCAATCAACTTCTCTTTTTATGTTGAACTCTTTAACCAATTTAAGTCTCTTTCTAATTTTGTATATGTTTGTTATGTTACTGATATGGGATCCGCTTTGAAAGAGAATCCTAAAAAATGTTGGAATTTTGTAAACTTAAAGAAAAAATCAGATGGCTTTCCAGTTAACTTCACTTACAAGAACCTTTCATTAGATAAAACTGTTGATATCTGTAACGCTTTCGCGACAAATTTCCGTGAGTCATTTGTTAATAGCCCTCAAGAAGTTGATGAAGTATATTTTCATAATCTTTACTCCTTTTCACAAACTATAGCTGTAGTCACATCCCTGTGCTACAGAGTACGGTCCTTGATCTTTTATCCGCGTTGAATGATGACTGTTCAGCCGGCCCCGATGGTATTCCCCCGATAGTATTAAAAAAGTGTAGTAATGCTTTAGTTGAACCCCTTGCGTTCTTATTTAAACTTTCTCTAAAAACAGGCAAATTTCCCAATATATGGAAGGAGTCATTTCTAACACCAATTTTCAAGAAAGGTAACAAGGCGGATATAAGCAACTACAGGCCCATTACAAAGCTTTCTTGCATTCCTAAAGTGTTTGAACAAGTTGTATGTGAAAGTGTAGCATTTTTTAGTAAGAATCTCATTTGCGAACAGCAACATGGTTTTGTGAAAAAATGATCAACCGTTACTAATCTCCTCACATTCTCAAACATATATTCAAACGCTTTAGAACAAGGTTATGAAGTTGACTGTATATACACTGACTTTTCCAAAGCTTTTGACCAACTTAGCCACGGAATTATTTTATTTAAACTTAAAGCTCTTCGTTTTCCACCATTTTTTTTAGCTTGGATCAAATCATACCTTGAAAACAGATCCTATGAGGTAAAATTTAGAAATTGTCATTCTGAACCTTTTGTTGCTCAATCTGTTGTTCCCCAGGGAAGCCATCTTGGCCCTTTTCTGTTTATCCTGTCTATTAACGATGTATCGTCATGTCTACGCTCAAGTGAAGTACTCATTTTTGCTGACGACATGAAGATTTTTAAAATAATAAAGTCCACACAAGATCGCATCCTTTTACAAGCCGACATTGACAGTTTCACATTTTGGTGTGGCAAAAATAGCCTTACCCTCAACCCTTTTAAATGCCAGACGATAACTTTTACTAAAAAGAGGCTGGGATGCGAACCACACTGATAACTTCCCATCCCGTCTATCGATTTGTCTTGCTTAAAAGTTTGTCTAAATGTATCAATTCTTACCAAATTTGCGTTCTATTTTTTGTAGATTTTATTTGTTTTATGAAAAAACGGACTGTTGGATTTTTATAAAAAAATTACTGAATATAAAAAACAATATTTTCTGTGAAATAAAATAAGTTTGAAGCCAACATTTTTAATTTTTGAAAAGCTATTTGAGCCGAAAATCAATTTTTACCAACTTTTGTTAAATTTTTTTTTCGGTTTTTAATTTTTTGTAAAAAAACTGTCAATTCTATTTTTTTCAAAATTTGACTGAATGTTGAAAACAATATTTTTTGAAAGATAAAAGTAGTTTAAAGCCAATATCTCAAAGTCTTGAAAAGATATTTGAGTCAAAACCTAATTTTTACCAACTTTTTTTTTATTTTTTTTTAGGTTTTTATTTTTTATAAAAAAAATTGTCAATTCGATTTTTTTCAAAATTTTATCAGATGTCAAAAACATTATTCTTCGTTGCACAAAATTGTTTTGGAGATGAAATCATATTTGTGTCGTAAAATTTTCGAAGTGACAAATTTTTTTTTCAGTTTTTTTGATTTATAAAAAAAACCGTTAATTGAATTTTTTTCCAAAAATATAATTGTTTTGTATCACGTTACAATATATGACATAAAATTTAATTCAAGTCTCTAGCGTCATTGGTTCATGAGATATTTAGGGTTAACCAAAATTTTCACCTTTTTTTTAAACTGCTATGGTAAAAAAAACCACCCACGCAATTTTCTTCAGAGCCCTTTCTGCATCTTTCTGTCTTATTATCTGTATAACAAAATTTATTTGAAGTCGATATCTCTTCTGGTTCTTGAGCTATGGACGACGAAAAAAACGTCGCGAACGTACGGACGTACGGACGTACGTACACACGCACGCACAGACATCTTTCTAAAAATCTTTTATTTCGACTCTAGGGACCTTGAAACGTCGAGAAATGTCAAAATTTTCAATTTGACAAATCGGACCCATTACAATAACTTCCTATGGGAAGTTAAAAAACGAATCGGTACTGTATTTGATTATTATACATATATCACAGCAAAAACTCTGTCGCGTCTCAACATTTAAAGATTTAGGTGTTCATTTCTTGGTTTTATAAAACGCTGGGCAAAGGAGTTCAATGATTCCTCCTTGAATATGCTTTGCAGGTATGGATCCATATTACGAAATTCATAAGAAACTTTTTGAATCAATTCAACATAACTTCATTCGCTTCGCCCTAAAGGGTCTTCCTTGGGATGATTCTTATGATCTGTCTCCCTATGAACATCGTACTCAGCTTCTTCAAATGCAAACTCTCCATCAAAGGCGTGTTAATAATGATTTAATATTTTTTCATCAACTCATTAATGGTGAAATTGATGCACCTTATTTGCTATCTTGTAGAGATAGATAGATAGATATTTTCTTTATTTTAAGATATAAATTATTATTAACAAATGTTTTTCTTTAAGAATATGGACATGGCAATTCTGCCGTCTGCCTGATCGACATTTCATAACAAGAACACAATTTAAATGTAAAGAAGTTAAAATTGAAATAATAAACATAAATTCAACTAATTATATAAAAACAAAAAAAAGAAATAATAGTTTGTTAAAGCATCAAGTGCGAATTCAACAATTTTGAGATTATTTTGAAAAAAAAAAAAAAATATATCAATTTTTACATGATTTTAAGCACAAAATATTAAAAAGGAAACTTTCAATTGCAATAACTGGTTGTAGGTTTATGGAAAACAATTGTGGTAATTTAGAGCATGTTTGCAGTATCTATAGACAGTTGACCATCCAAAGTCTCCATTAAGGATTTCATAGAGCCGAGATGGGGGAAGAAAACTAAGTTCGAAATACAACCGTCGAATCTCTTGGAGTAGAGGACACGATGCAAAGAAGCGTGTGATGTCTTCTGGTTCTCCGGTGTTACAAAGGCTACAGATTTGTGGAAGATCAGTTCGATGCGGCATAGAGTTAAGATTCAATATTTCGACTCGGGTTCTAAATATGTAACTTATAGCCTCAGAAGAAAACTCGTTACTGAAATAATTACCCTGGGATGATATTTGGTGATTGAGGTTTACACATTTCTTGATAATGTTGTTGAAGCTTTTAAAAGATGTTCTCTGAAGATATGTTCATCAGTTCTGGCGATCAGATCATTGAACATGGTGTGCCATTGATTCCAATTGGACTCCAAAAAGAATAGATTACTGCCATATGAAGAAGCTATCTGGTTCCATTCCTTAAACGCTATCTTGTATAAATTTAAATTACCGAGGCGGAACTCATCACCTGCGTGCATTTGATTTTATACATATTGACTTCCATAGAACTAACTATGGAAAGAATAAAGCTTTAAGTCGAATGAGCATTTTATATAACTTAAACTGTTCATTGATAGATTTAAATTTGAATAAGGTGGGATTAAAATCATTGTTTAGAACCACTGCTCCACTATCGTAAACGTTCTCATTTTATTTTTAACTTCCCATAGGAAGTTATTGTAATGGGTCGGATTTGTCAAATTGAAAATTTTGACATTTCTCGACGTTTCAAGGTCCCTAGAGTCGATATAAAAGATTTTTAGAAAGATGTCTGTGCGTGCGTGTGTACGTACGTTCGTACGTCCGTATGTCTATGTCCGTATGTCCGTATGTCCGTACGTCCGTAAGTTCGCGACGTTTTTTTCGTCGTCCATAGCTCAAGAACCAGAAGAGATATCGACTTCAAATAAATTTTGTTATACAGATAATAAGATAGAAAGATGCACAAAGGGCTCTCAGGAAAATTGCGTGGGTGGTTTTTTTACCATAGCAGTTTAAAAAAAGGTGAAAATTTTGGTTGACCCTAAATATCTCATGAACCAATGACGTTAGAGACTTGAATTAAATTTTATATTATATATTGTAACGTGATACAAAAAAAAATATTATTTTGGAAAAAAATCCAATTACCGTTTTTTTTTATAAATCAAAAAAAACTAAAAAAAAAATTTGTCACCTCGAAAATTTTACGACACAAATATGATTTCATCTCCAAAACAATTTTGTGCAACGAAGAATAATGTTTTTGACATCTGATAAAATTTTGAAAAAAATCGAATTGACAATTTTTTTTATAAAAAATAAAAACCTAAAAAAACATTACTTAAAGTTGGTAAAAACTGAATTTCGACTCAAATATCTTTTCAAGAACTTAAGATTAAGGCTTCAAACTTATTTTATCTTATAAGAAATATTGTTTTCAACATTCTGAAAAATGTTGAGAAAAATCGAATTGACAGTTTTTTTATAAAAAATAAAAACCTAAAAAAAAAATTAATAAAAGTTGGTAAAAATTGATTTTCGACTCACATATCTTTTTAAAAACTTGAGATTTTGGCTTTCAACTAATTTTATCTTTCAAGAAATATTGTTTTCAACATTCAGTAAAATTTTGAAAAAAAATCGAATTGACAGTTTTTTTACAAAAAATTAAAAACCTAAAAAAGAGAATTAACAAAAGTTGGTAAAAATTGATTTTCGACTCAAAAATCTTTCCAACAATTTGAGACTATGGCTTAAAACTAATTTTGACTTATAAGAAATATTGTTTTCAACATTCGGTTTTTTAAGAAAAAATAAAAACTTAAAAAAAAATACCAAAATTTCGTAAAATATGATTTTCGACTCAAATATCTTTTCAAAAATTTGAGATATTGGCTTAAAACTAATTTCGTCTTTGAAAAATACGTTTTCAACATACAGTAATATTTTTAAAAAAATCGAATGGACATTTTTTTTCAAAAAATAAAAACCTAAAAAGAAAACAATATTAAAACTTAGTACAAATTGGCTTCAAACTAATTTTCTCCACAGAAAATACTGTTTTCGACATTCAGTAAAGTTTTTTAAAAAAAGTCTGTTTTTTCATAAAGAATTAAAATCTATAAAAATAGTACGCAAAATTTTTAAATATTAATGTTCGGTTCTCGATATCTCGCGAACAATAAAAGATTTTGACTTTAAATTAGTTTCATTCAACCAATTTGTATTTGTTTATGTGATAAATAAAAACTTTTAAGAAATGTTTTTGAACTAAAAATCTCGTTTACAAAAATAGATTTTGGAATCAAACTATTTCATCCAATACAAAATATTGTTGGTAATTTTTAAATCTTTTAGAATAATGCAACTGACAACTTTTTTAACAAAACACGGAAACCTATAAACCTTTTAAGTAAGACAAATCGACAGAAAGGATGGAAAGTTATTAGTGTGGGTTGCGACCCACTGTAATAACTGTAATAGTTAAATGTTAATTATGTTTTGTATTTTGTGCGTGTGTTAGGCTATAATTGTATTATTTTTTTACTAACAACTAACACATGCACTTATGATGAGCCTCTGATCGTAGTTTGACGCTTGCTATAAGCTTACTTACTTTCTGAAATTCTGAAGTGTAAAAAAAAAAAAGAACTAGTTTTGAAGCAAATCAATAATATGACTGTTAAAGTGTGTACAGGAATTTGAAAACATTATATAAAACATTAGATAAGCCTCCAGTTACACTCAAAACAAATTTTTACAAAATTAAAAAAAATTGAACAAATATCAATCAGACCAAATTGAATTCAATAAAAAAGTGCGTATGCGAACAGTGTACCATTTTTATGTATGCTTTTGTTTTTTTTTTGTGTCAAAATACTTTTTTAGCTTCCCATAGAAAGTTATTGTAATCGGTCCGATTTGTCGAGTTGGAAATTTTGACATTTCTCGACGTTTCAAGGTCCCTAGAGTCTAAATAAAAGATTTTAAGGGAGATATATGTCTCTGTGCGTGCGTGTGTACGTGCGTTCGCGAAGTTTTTTCGTCGTCCATAGCTCAAGAACCAATATAGAGATATCGACTTCAAATAAATTTTGCTATACAGATAATAATGCAGAAAGATACATTATTGCTTTTTTACCATAGCACTTTAAAAAAAAAGGTGAACATTTTGGTTATCCCAAAATATCTAACGAATAAATAACGTCAGCAACTTGAATTAAATTTTATATTATATATTGAAACGTGATACCAAACAAGTATATATATATTTTTGGAAAAAAATCCAATTAACGGTTTTTTTTGTAAATAAAAAACTGAAGACAAAATAATTGTCAACTCGAATATTTTACGAAAAAAAAAAAAGATTTTATCTCCAAAATAACTTTATGCAACGCAGAATAACGTTTTTGACATCTGGTAAAATTTCGAAAAAAATCCAATTGACGGTTTTCTTACAAAAAATAAATACCGAAATAAAACATTGTATGGTACTAAAAGTTGGTAAAAATGATTTTCTACTCAAATATCTTTTCCAAAATTTGAGATTATGGCTTCAATCTAATTTTATATTATTAAAAAATATTGTTTTCGAGATTTAAATGTTAAGAAAAATCGAATTGACAGTTTTTTTCAAAAAAAAAAACCTAGAAAAAAACAATACTAAAACAGGGTAAAAATGTACTTTGGACTCAAATATCTTTTCAAAAATTAAAAACATTGGCTTCAAACTTATTTTATCTCACAGAATATATTGTTTTTTGTATTCAGTAAATTTTTTATAAAAATCCAACAGCCCGTTTTTTCATAAAAAAAATAAAATCTACAAAAAATAGTACGCAAATTTGGTAAAAATTGATGTAAGGTTCTCGATAGAACAATAGAAGATATTGACTTCAAACTAATTTTCATTCATCCAATTTGTATTTGCTTAAAAAATAAAATCTTTTAAGAAATTCTACTACAATTGTTAAAAATTTGTTTTCGACTAAAAATCTCTTTAACAAAAATAGATTTTAAAATGAAACTATTACATCTTATGCAAAATATTGTTGGTAATTTTTAAGTTTCTTAGAATAATTCAACTGACAATTTTTTTAACAAAACACGAAAACCTACAAACCTTTTAAACAAAGACAAATCGGCAGACGGGATGGTAAGTTATCAGTGTGGGTCGTATCTCAGCCTCTTTTTTTCTTATATTTTAAATATTAATATGTAATGTTATGGTTTTTATGTAATTCTAATTACATTTCAAAATAAACTAGGATCATATACGAGTACTTTAAGCAAATATTAATTTTCAAACACAAATTCTAGTTCAAGAAGTCATTACAATGTTTTGCTTCATACAATTATTGTCAGTTGAGGTTTTGAGTAATTTGGTTTTAACTGTTCTTCTTTTCCTCTCATTAAAAATAAATATTAATGTTGGGGTGGGGACAGAATCACGAAAACCGACATCCCGAAAACCCAAGATCCTGAAAATCCAAAATCCCGAACAATCAAAATCCTGAAAATACAAAATAAGGTAATGAATAAGTAAAAAAAAACGTATGTTGAGAACATTTTTGTTTTTCATTTCAAACATGCGTAGTATAGTCTCATTTACGAATGAAAGTAAGAACCTATAATTCAGAACAAAATCAATAAATTTCATTTTCGGGGTTTTGGTATTTCGCGATTTTGGGTTTTCGGGATCGTGCAATTTCGGGATTTTGGTTTTTCAGGAATTTCGGGATTTAGATTATTATAAAGAGGAAAGATTTGTATTTGTGTATGTAACGAATAAACTCAAAAAGTACTGGACCGATTTTAATACCTAATTATTTTTTCATTACCTATGTTACTTAGTGATAATGTAGCTTTATCACTGAGTAACATAGGCTATATTTAGTACTAGAATACTACAGAAATCTTTTGAAATTCCTATTAAAACCAACCGAAGGTGTAAAAAAATTAGCCATAAAATGTCTTTCATCGCATACGCTGCGAAGAGTATTAATGATAGGACAAAAATTTAGTGATTCATGGTCGTTTTAATTAACATTCTTATAACTTAAATATCTGTACCTATTTATGTATGTCTACCCGTGCGAAGCCGGGACGGACCGCTAGTAGGTTAAAAATTTAGGGCACATTTTAAAAAGTTTTAAGGACGCTATTTGTTCAATGTGAATATCTTATTTTAATGTTAACGACGATTACTGTTAAATACGTACACCTACAAAAATCTACTTAATTTGTTTTCGGAGAATACGTTGCAAATAAATTTTTCAGAATCAGAATATAGGTACTCGTAGATAAAATTGAAAATTCAACTGCAAATATTGTAATTTTGTATTGAAACTGTATTGACTTGGTGTGTCGAAAAATATTTTCCTTATTTATTGGTTTGTCGTCATGTTTTTGCTTGGATCTTATTGTTGATCAAAAAGTACAAAATATCATATCATAAAAATAAAAGAAATGCTTATACTTAAAAAAATAACAAAAGCAAAACAATTGGCAATCATTTGCGTTTACAATGCAAGGTATTGGCTACGAAATCTACTATATAAAAATAAGTCGGGTTTTCCTTCCTGAAGCTATAACTCCAGAACGCACCAACCGATTTCCACGGTTTTGCATTCGTTGGAAAGGTCTCGGGCTCCGTGAGGTTTATAGCGGACAAAATTCAGGAAAAATGTCAACAGAAAAGCTGTGAACTCCGCTAAGCCTCCCATAGAAAGCTATTGTAAAAGCTCCGATTTGTGGAATTGAAAATTTTTAAATTTTTTGACTTTTGAAGGGCCCTATATTCTAAACCAAAGCTTACTTTTGGGATCCTTTTACAGTCACCCATATCTCTAGAAACGTCAGAGATATCGACTTCAAATAACGTTTGTTTTAAAGATATTAAGAAAAAAATGTCAAAACGACTTTTTAAAAAATTTAGTGAGTGTTTTCTTTTATCATAGAGCAATTTAAGAAAAAAGTGAAAAATTTGGTTAACCCGAAATCCCCAAAACGACGTGCGAACATCGGCCGCCGCACAAGACATGCAACCCAGCAACAAGTGTATTCACAGAACTTAGCGAAGTAAGACAAAATATATTAAGAGAAAATGCCCGATTGAGACAAAGCGTGAGCACACGAAGATCATTGGCATCATACAATCGCTTGGCATTCCAATATGATCCCATACTGCGAACTGCAGTGATGATGAAAATTTAGATATTGGACCAATGACGACTGTATGCCGAGCCGATATTGCAATGCATTAAAGTTCAAAAGAGAAACAGTTGGATTATGCTGCGCAAGTGAAAAAGTCAAACTGGATCCATTACTTACGCCACTATAGCCACTGAAACCATTGTTCGATGGAAGTGATCCCGATTCCAACCATTTCAGGCAGACGTTGCCTTGCCATTAATTCCCCGTGGAACGCCTGCAGATGAATTTAATGCTTCCCTGAAGGCATCACTTTTGAGGAATAACGTAAAAACATTATCTCTAACCTATAATATGAGAGTTCAACTTCAAAATGATCAAAGTGCTGCACAATTTTCTAAACAATTGTTAGCTGTTGGAAATGGAAAAGTGCCAGTTGATGCGACAACTGGATTAATTACTCTTACCAACTACCAACGACTTTTGCCGATTTGTAGACTATCAATTAGCTCTTATTGAAAATGTTTTCCCAAACATAAGTGAGAATTATCAGAATTATGCTTGGTTAAGTCAACGAGCAATTCTCGCCGCAAAGAATAATAATGTACACGCACTGAATTTCACCATTCAATTAAAAATCGCTGGCGATTTGGTGACATACAAACCATTATTAACGGAAAGTACGCAGGTGAAAATGTATGTATTCTTTGAATACCAATAATTCCGACTGATCTTCCGTTTGACTTCAAACGATTGTAATTTCCGGTTCGCCTTGCGTTCGCAATGACAACTAACAAGTCGCAAGGCCAATCGCTTAGTGTTTGGGGGATAAATTTAGACAATCATTGTTTTTCACATGGTCAGCTATACTTTGTGTGTGCACTTCAATGAAACGGATAATTTGCGGACAAGAATAACGCTTCGATTCAGTATTTACTTAGGATTCATTTTCATTTTTTACTTAGAGAAGTTCAACTAAATAACACTTCATTTTTGTAATCGAAATGAATTCATTACTGTTGTGAAATGAAATAAAATGAAAAATAATTTTTCTTCATCTTTTAATCCCCAAACGAAATGTTTCAAAAAACCAAGCCATCTGTTGGCGAAACGGAGTTCGCCAGGTTTGCTAGTAATGTATAATTATTCTCATATTTATTTATTATTTATTACTAATCCTAAACATTTATGATAGTAAACAAGTTGAAAGGTAGGCTTTCAATTAGTTTAAAAAATTAAAAAGTATGAAAAGAAATATGACTATTTAAATGTCAAATCAGAATAAAAAAGAATACAAACGGTTTTATTAGAGGTGTAGAAATTTGAAATGGAATATTGCAGAGATGATTTTTTATAAATTGGTGCATTAACTTATACAAATGAATATAGTTTTCAATTAAAATATGATTTCTTGTATTTAACAGCCATGATTGTCTCCGACGGGATACCGACATAATGCCCAAGTGCGAAATCTCCAAAAGCAAAATTCCCACACTTTTAAAAATCCACATAATCATTATCCCCAAGTACAAAATCTCCAAAAATAAAATCCCCATGCCCATAATCCACAAACGAAATCCCCAAATCTAATTTTTTCAAACTCCGTCAGTGCATGTTGGTTTTTTATCATTTGAGTATACTTTTCGGAGCTAAGCAACCGTTCAGAAGATTACGACATTTCAAAACTTTACTTCTGGTTCAAAACCAATTTTCTGTATGCGTCAAAATGAAAATATGAACCCGAGTCAAAGTCAGTTGCCGAATGTCTAATAAATAATTTTCCTCGCACACAAAATGTAGTAGAAGCTTGGCATCGCCTCCTCAACTGCATTGTAGGGATACAAACATCAGGATTATATGCACTAATAAGGGATTTATCAAAGGCAACGATCGTAGGGGGTCAAGTTTCCCAAATCATTTTCCCAATCCATTTTTCCCAAAATCCATCGCTCCAAACAAGATAATTTTCGCAATTTTTTTCCCAAAAAATTGGTGTCCCAATACAATTTTTGGCTCAACTTTCCATTAGCGCAGCACGAATTTCGACATGCGCTTTTTTTATTTGATAGATATGTATATGCAAATAAATAATAATTATAGCAATTTTAGAGCGAGAAAATTTTCATTTCTATTTTAAATTAATTTTCAAAGTTCACTTTTTCACATATAACACACGCAAAAATGGTTGATTTTGACATTTCTTTCCTGTTTTTTGTTCAGTGTTGCCATACTTTATTTTTTTTTGTTGGGGATTTATTTGATTTTAGTGCTCTAATGCAAAAAGTACTTTGCATACACCCAAGCTCGCACCCACCCCAAATCCTATAGTGATTCCAAGCAAGGGGGTTGCAGGGGGCAGCATGCCCCCCCCCCTTACATACCTAGCTGTTAGTCCGCCGCTGCGCCGTATTATCAATTCACAACATTTTTATTGGAAAAACTTGGCATTGGGATAAATAACGATTGGAAAAATTGCCTTGGGAATGACAAAAATTGGGACATTACATTTTTGGAAAAATGGACATTGGGACACACGGATTGGGAATTTTTTCCTACGATCGGAAATCATAGATGCTGTTACCACAATTGAGAAAATAAGCAGCGGTGAAAAACGTCAATTGGAAAAATCGAGCGTGAAAACATACAAGAAAGAAGTTAAAAATAAAAAACAAGGCGGTCAAAAGTTGAAAAAATTGAATTTTTAAAATTTATATCATATTATCTACTATGATAGATTATTTGATTCGTTTATTTAATACCATGAATTCAAAATGTATTTCTTATGTTTGAAAAACATAGATAGTATTAATTTTGTATGTTTTTGTTGAATAAAAAGATAAACACAACTTAACTTTGTTCTGAATTATTCCCAAAATCAAAATCCTTAAGCACAGATTCACCATATTTTGAGTAGGTATATCTTAAAAATTATGTTTGGCGCCAAACATAATTTCTTAGATATACTCAAAATATGGTGAATCTGTGCTTAAGGATTTTGATTTTGGGAATTCTGGATTTAGGGATTTTGGTTTTGGGGGATTTTGGTTTTGGAGATTTTAGATTTGGGGATTATGTTTTGGAGATTTTGTTTTGGGGATTTTTGTTTAAGGGCTAGGGTACCCAAGCCGTCTCCGACGACACCACCTGCACATCATGGTTGTTGATCTTTTTAAAGAAGTAACGGTGTCTAAACAAACATTACCATCACTTTAAATATGGCATTTTTATTACTTGACGTTTTCATTTAAATAAAAGTGAGCTTCATCGCTAAAAAAATGAGCGAACATTTTGAGAAAGTTTTACAGACGAAAGTCTATTAATGTTGAAATGCCAAACCAAACTTAAAATATGTATATCACTTAACGAAGTTAAAATAGTATTGCCAACTTAAAGTTCACTCTAAGAAAACAACCGTTAGAAACAAATATCTTTGCTAAATTCTCTCAAAATAATTTATACATGTGCATATGTACATATGTAGGTATTGTAAAAGTTATAGAATTTAATAATTACAAAAATATAGAAACCAAACTTAACTTTTAAAATTGTTTGAATGATGTCTTTAAATTCGGTGGTAATGAAAAAAAACTTTTTTGTAAAATAAATATTCTCAAATTGAGAATTTTGTTCTTCTTAACCTTAGAAATGTAAAGTTTCGCCGAATCACGAAGTTAAATTATTCTGATGTCAAATAATTTAAATATGTACACTATGGCGTATGTGGAACAATTATTTTTTAATACAGTCAAACTTCTTTATAACGAACTTCTTTATAACGTAATTCTCTCTATAGCGAATTTCATTTTGTTCCCCTTCCCCTTAAGAAATATCGCATACGAATTAGGTTCTTTCTAACGAAATTCGCTATAGCGAAATTCTCTTAAAAAGGAACTAATTTTGTGGCCCGAAAGGAAAGTTGTTTCTTTATAACGAAATGTCAATTTTCAAATTTGAAAACAAAGTTTACTATGATTTGTATTCCTTATTTCAAAAGGGAACTCCCCGTTTTGGGAAGAATTTTCTTAAAGTGAATGTGTGTATGCATGGATGTGTAGTAGAAAATAGAAATGTTACGCATATCAACAGGTCAATTGTTTGAGTTGGCATTTTAAGTTCGAGAATTATTGCCAAAATGTCGAAGCACAAAGCTATTTCGCTATCAGAGAAGTTATCGATGATTGAAAAAGTTAAAAGGGGAGAAAAGAAAAAAGATGTTGTAGAAAAATTTGGTGTATCGTTTAGTACATTGTCGACAATTTTAAAGAATGAATGCAAAATTTTAAAGTTTGCCGAAGAAAGTTCAAACAGAAGCCAAAAAAACTAAGAAAAACAAAATACGGTAATGTGAATAAAGCAATGTTAAAATTGGTGCAGATAAACAGGAAAAGGAATTTACCAATCTCTGGCTCTATTATCAAACAAAAAGCTAAATTTTTTTCTGAATCTTTGGGACATAATTTTAAAGGCAGTACTGGATGGCTGGATAAATTAAAAACACGGTAAGCTAGTATAAATTACTACACGTTTTGATTTAAAACAAAAAAATTCGTATAGGTACGGCATCAAACAAAAAACTGTATGTGGGGAAGAGGCTCACGTAGATTATAAAGTGTGTCAAAATTGGATTAAAAATACGCTGGACGGATACAGCCTTGAGAATGTTTTTAACGTGGACGAAACGGGTCTTTTTTTTAAATGTCTTCCTCAAAAAACACTGGCTTTTAAAAACGAAAAGTGTCACGGAGGAAAAAAAAGCAAGGAGACAGTCACTTTAATGATTGGATCAAATATGACAGGTGATGAAAAATTGAAGCGCACCCACCCATGCTTCAGATTTATTTAAAGGCAATGAAGTTAAAATGTTTTCCATCGAATACAACATCAATCAATCCAACCAATGGATCAAGGCGTGATTTAAAATTTAAAAGTTTACTAGTGATGTGAAAAGTAGTTACTTCTAGGTAATCGTTACTTTAGTTACTTTTTCCAAAGTAATCGTTATTTTTGAATGATTACTTTGTGATTACTTGAAAAAAAAAATACACGAAGAGCACTCAATTTCACAATTTTTTTTTTTGAGATATTGCAAGGTCATAGGGAGATTTTGATAAAACCTGAAACAGGAATCTAAATCAATGGTTTTTCGGGTGTGTGTAAGTATGTTTGTATGTTTGCACGTACGTTTGGGACACATTTTTTCATCGGCCATTTCTCAACAACCTCAATTATAAATCGGATATCTAAAACTATTACAATATCATTCCTTTTTGATTTATTTATTTTAAGTTACTTTTGGATTTAATTACTTTTAATTACTTTTGGATTTAAATTTTTAAGATATTTCTGGATTTGATTATTCTTGTTTTTGTTTGTGGAATACCTCTAAATGATATTGAAACTGATTACGATTACGAAATAATTTTATAAAAATGAAATATTGGAAAAGAAACTGGTTGAAGTAGAGTTTCTGGATTTTTGCATACTGTTATATTTTTTGTATTTATATATACAAAGATAAGTTTATTAATAATAATACGTCGTCTTTCGTCTTTGGTGGTATGACAATTCACAATACATATAATTTAAGTGTGGCCTACAATTTTAGGTCCAAGTGATCAATATTCACAAGTCTACTTATTCACTAAAAACATCATTGCAAAATCTAAACCCGTTAGGTGCCGCTTTAGTCTATCTTCTACATTTTTAAATCAAACTGATCAATATTCGCAAAATATATTGCTGTGATGCCAAAAATAAAATGGATCTAGTCTAAAATAAATTAATTTCATAAGAAATCCGAAAATTCTATTTAATACATTTCAGCTGAATTGAATAAAGTATTGACAACAAGCTCAAATCTTGAAAAAACTTGAGTTTCTGATATTCCAAAAAAAAAACATTTTTAGGGTTTTGGAAAGTAATACCAGATCATTGCCCGATATGTCTTTAAAACTTTATATATCAAATTGAATTGAAAAGTAATACAAAACTTAATACAAGTTTTTTCTTCTGATCGTTACAACTGGTTCTTAACTATTTTAATTCCACTTTTTGAATTCCTGGTTTAATTACGCAGCGCTCATTTATCATATCTCCTATGGAGTTTTCCCTGGGTAAATTCAAATTACCGTCAAAAATTGTTTTTTTTTCGTGTCGGGATTGGAACACGATTGGAACTATTTTTTTTTCAATGTATTAGTGCAACTTCGTGTACGTATTAACGAGTTTTTTTATAGCTGCATTAGTATTAGTGCAAAAAGGAGTAAATTTGCCTTAAAATCTAAATCTTAAATCAAAAATAAATCAATTTGTATTTTCCTATAGAATTCAAAAACGGTACATTTCTGTTTGATAAATCTAGATCAATAATAAATTGAATTATTTTACGCATAATAATTGCTTGATTAACCGAGCTAGTAGTTTATTTAGACTTCCATTGGCAATATATTGTTTTTAATTTATTATACAACTACTTTACTCACAATTTTTTCTATAAAGTTAGTTTTCCATCTATAATACCCTGCACTCAGAGTGTATATTTATAACTCTTAGTTTAATAACAATATTTAGTACTATACAAATGAATTAGTTTGATCTAAGAACGTAAAAGTTAGGTTACAGTGCCACCTATCGGATTTATATTTGTCCACTTTCTTTGTAGTTAAATAAGACCCTTTGTTGTGAATATTGATCAATTTAAGCTTAAAATGTAGAAGTTAGACTACAGCGCCACCAATTCGATTTAGATTTTCCTGTTCTGTTTTTGGTACATAAGTAACCTTCGTTGTGAATATTTATCAGTTTGATCCAAAATTGTAGGCCAGGCCACAAGTAAATTAAATATATTTATTGTGAATTGTCATGTAGCCAAAGACGACATTTTTTTTTGTAGAAATCTTAGTTTTCGTATATAAGAGTACAACAAATATTAACAGTATCAACAAATTCAGAAACTCTTCCACTCTCTTTGCCAATATTTCATTTCCATACAATTATTTCTAAAATCGTAATCAGTTTCAATATCATTAAGATGTATTTCGTATCAAAAACAAAACAAAATAAATCCAAAAATATCTTTAAAATACAAATCCAAAAGTAACTAAAAGAAATCAAATCCAAAAGTAACTAAAAGTAATCAAATCCAAAAGTAACTAGAAGTAAGTTACTTTGTAACGATTACTTGGGATTTCTCACACCACTAAAGTTTACTATCGTCACCGATTTTTACAGAGAGTTCTTGAAGCTATGGATCAAGGACGAGAATACAAATCAAATCTTTTGGATGTCATTACAGATGTTTATAAGGCTTGGTGCGTCAATGTTAAAACAAGTACAATTCGTAATTGCTTTAACAAAGCTGGGTTTGGTACTTTTGATAATTGGTCCGATGAAGACTCAGTTCCATTGTCAACAATAAGATCATTAATAATCGAGAACAACAGCAACTTTAACAGAGTTTTACCAAGTGATGATTATCCTCTTACATTTGACGATTATGTTGCAGTCGATGCAAATGTTGCTACCATGGAGATTCCTTCAGACGAAACAATTTTGAATGTTATTACATCTGAGGATGAGGAATCTGACTCATCGGATGACAATGCTGAAATCGAATTTATTCGAAAAAAACCCAACGATAACGATATGAGAGCTGCATTTGATAATATTCAAAGTTTTATTGAAACAAGAGATGAAACCTCAGATGATGCATATTTTCACCTTACTAAATTGGAAGATTTTTATAATAAAACAAAAATCAAAACTGTTAATGTGCAATCGAAAAATGTATATGTTTTTAATTAAAAAATAAAAAGACATACATTTCTTTAAAATGAGTTTTTTTGCATATTTTTTTTTTGAAAATATAAAAAAACACTTGCAGTGTTAAAACAAAAATGTCTATATAACGATTTTTTTATAAAACTTCTTTATAACGAAACAATTTTTTGTTCCTTTGAAAGTTCGTTATAAAAGAAGTTTGACTGTATTTGTATTGAGTGAGTAGAGCGTTATCGCAGTAGTTGTAAGAACATTACATAAATTCAAATTACATGAAAACTGAATTAAGGGAAAATTTAAATTCAGTAAATATTATTATCATTACTTTATAATTAAATCAATACACTTTGTTATTTCACTAAATTAATTGTTCTTAAAAAATATAAAGCAGTTAAGTAAAGAATTTTGTGTTTAAATAAGACAAGATTTGCGTAAACTAAAAAAACACTATACTATCCACTTACATGAAACGGCTTATTATATTTTCCTTCCCTCAATAAAGTTGCTATCTTAAAAAACTTCAAGTTCTTAGTTGATAAATAAGTTTTCAACGCCGAATAACATACAAATACAACCTAATTATAAAAAAAACGTATATATGTTCATTTATTAAAAACTTAAATTTGACAGCTTAAATTTTGGCAACATTTTTGAAATTACTTAATGATTTCGGTACGTACTATTTGTCGAAAATATGCTAATTTAAGGATATTAAAGTTTACAAATTCTACGATTTCGACTAGAATAAATATAATTATGCAATGGCAAATAAAATAAAGTTTTCTTTAAAATTTGGATCGTACAAGCTATTGGCAAAAACATCGTTTTTTCGAAAAAATAAAACAAACGATGGTTTTATTTTTGGATAATTTTGTTTATTAATTTGTATTAGCATGATGGTTAGTGCGTTGGACTGTCATGCCAGAGGTCTTGGGTTTGATCCCTGCGTGGGCCATCTAAAGTTTTTTTTTTTCACGGGTACTGCCTCTTGCGAGGAATTGACAAATCCTCCAAGAGTAATTCTTGTCATGAAAAGTGCTTTCTCAATCTAACTGTTCGGATTCTGCATAAAAACTGTAGGTTAGGGTGGAGCAAATATTTTTTTTTATTTATTGGTATCTAATAGTAAAAAATAGTTGCCTTATAGGCTTAAATATATGAATTAAAAATATTATTCGATTTGGGTAACGATAACTGCCTCCGCAATCACACTGAAACTTTTATTAAGAACGTCTCCTTGTTTTATCCTTTTAAATTTAAAAACCTTTCTTTTGAAAATCAAGTTAGCCATGCTTTTTGTTTCATATCACTTCGCTGTTGTTTTCTGTGTGCATCAGTCATTTAATGGTCTTTTATAAATATTAAAATAAACTCTTTACAAAACAAAAGAAACATGCAAATGCCCTATTTTTGGTGATACTTGTGATATATGTATAAGAAAACGTTCTGCCTACTTATGAAGATGCAATAAAGTGCTATGTATGGACGAGACATCAATTAAAGTTCGAATTGGAAACTGCAAAAGAGCCCACATTTCCAGAAGTAGCAGCTACAGTAACATCCAAAATAGAAAATATATGGCGATCTGCATCTATTCCGACTGTAACAAGAACCAGAATCATACAGATGTTGAAAGCATATCATTTAAAATACAAACATTTACTAAAATCTGTCAAGAGACTTTCCCAAGAAAAATTAAAAAATTTCCAGGAGCGGTAAGTTTCTTTTTGATATTACGGCATGCAAATGCAAAGAATTCAATCACTGCACCTGCCCCAAAGAAAAAAAGGTTCCGAAACAAGAACAAACATTTTTAATTGATCAAAGAAGTGTTCAAAGTATGGCAATCGGTGGAATTGATGTTATTGTCACTAACAGGCTGCGAAAGAGTTTGGAAAGAAATCAGACTCGAGAGAAATATCAAACTACTACTGGTTTAAGTAGTACTTCTACGCCTACTGTTTTGGAGATTAGTACTTCTTCTACATCCTCATCGTAATTCTGAAAGTACCGATCGCTTCATTCAGACCAAGGAAAAACATATTCCTGAGAAAAAAAGAATAATTTCTTCAAGCGATGATTTTCCTACATTATCAAAGACATGTGACAGGTATGGAGTATCAGATAGAGCAGCAGCAGCGATAGCGTCGTCTGTTTTGTATGATATTGGGTCTGAAGTCGGGGTCATCGAAAGACATAAAATAAGAAGAAAGAAAACTAAAGCCAGAGAAAAGTTAATGAACAAAAACACAACTGCAGAATTATTTGCATTATATTTTGATGGCAGAAAAGATAAAACCATAAAATTGAATAAAAAAAATGGGAAAATCTACAAAAGTACTATTTATGAAGAGCACATCTCTTTGCTGCAAGAGCCAGGATCCATATACATGGGATACGTAGTTCCAAAGACTGGTTCGGCCAAAGAAGTAGAAATTGCAATAAGAAGTTTCATTTATTTATTTATTTATTTATTTATTGAATTCGTTAAACAAACCAACGTTAGAACTTAAGACTAATATTACATTTATTCTTAGATTTATAAATTTACAATGCAAAATCAATAAAAAAAAAAATGCTAAACTGAAGTATTGAAAAAATGTAGTTTAAATGTTTTACTTTTAAAATCATCGCTTATGGAATATACCAAAAAGTAATACTTGTTGTAAACTGAAATCAATTGGTTGAGGGGACGGTTTTTACCATAATTCGATCTGCTTGATATAGGACGTAAAGGAACTTGTCTTCTAATACTTGAACGGCTATAAATAAAGTTTAATTGTTCCAAAATTGATGGTGATATGACTGACCCATTGATTAATTTTATAATAAAGCACAGCTGAATGTACTCTCTGTGTTTAGAAATCGATGGAAGATCTATGAGCATGAGCCTATGATTGTACGGTGGAAGTTCGAGCCTATTGGACCATGGGAAGAAACGGAGGCAGAAGCGCATGAATCTTCTTTGTACTCCTTCTATTCTGTTAATATGGACTGAATAAAAGGGAGCCCATATTATGCAGCCATATTCCAATATTGGTCTTACAAATGACATATAAAGAAGTTTAAGAATATAAGGGTCGCGAAAATCATGTGAAAACCGTTTTATAAATCCGAGTGTCTTATTTGCTTTTTTAATAATATAGTCATAATGATTTGTAAAAGTTAATTTTGAGTCAAGAATAATACCTAGGTCAGAGAAAGTAGAGAGTTTAGTCAAATAAGAAGAGTCTAATTGATAATTGAAAGTCAAAACATTTTGTTTGCGTGTAAAACACATTGATTTACATTTGTCTATGTTTAGTAAAAGCTTATCTATATATTATATAAAAATCAATGCCACTTTTCGTTGTAATGTTATAACTCAACAATGCCTTTACCGGTTTGGATAATTTTGGTCTTGAATTATTAGTGGAAGTCCAGAGAAGGTTTGTACGTAGAGAAAATTTGAAAAATATACAAACAATTTGTACTAATACTTAAAAGCCAATTTGAACCTTTTGCAAACAATAGAAGATAAAAAAAGTGACGTTAGTTCTGTCAAACAAATTTATGATTTAATTTATGATGATAATCATTTTATCAGCGATAATTATTGTTTTATTGTGTTTATATTTTCCAAAATATTGTTGAGTTTTTGAGTGAAGGTAAAATACCACGAGCAAGAAGACCAAACATAGGCTGGCGAACGCGTAATGCAAATCAAATTGCATTATTAAGATGATCTCATACTACAGATGAACGCGCACAAGATAATACATCGCAGTGTGGACGTACTGCACAGAATGGATCTGTTGACCATGTACCTATGCTTGGTCTTGCACGGCGGCGATCACCAATACATCGTGCTGTTTTGGATGAAATGCTGCGTGCTGCTTTTAATTAAAATATTCAGATTGATTATAGTTTGTACGGATACATTGGAATGATGGACGCAATATGTCCACATTTTGATACGGCTAACTTTCAAAGTGAAAGCCCGGCATGTGCTGTGCTAATGTGCTAATGTGAGATTGCCAACATTAGAAACTCCGCCCAAACCATTGTTTTCATTTATTTTTGGGACATCTCAAACGTCGAAGCAGTTTTTGAGTCATATTCAACAATACAATTCGCCATTTAAAATGACTTCTTTTCGTGCTACTAAAATTATTAGAGATTCCAAATTCAACAAAAACATGTATGTATATGACACAATCATGCAAGCCGTTTCCAATAACGCAGGTGGATTATATTTCTTGGATGCACCTGTTGGTACAGGCAAAACTTTCGTTGTACCATTGATTTTAGCGACTATTCGATCGGAACAGAAAATTGCATTGGCACTTGCATCTTCGGGAATTGCTGCTACATTATTAGCACACTCTGCATTAAAATTGTCATTGCATGTACAGGTGATTCAAATTCCAACTTGCAATATTTCGGGAAATTCTGCTATGGCAAAAGTTCTGCGATTAACGTCAATTATTTTATGGGATGAGTGCACAATGGCGAATAAAAAATCAATAGAAGCATTTAATCGAACAATGCAAGATTTACGCAGTAATCAGCAGCTTTTTGGTGGTGCTCTGATATTGCTGTCAGGGGACTTTCGTCAAACATTGCCTGTCATTCCTTCATCAATTTCTGTTGATGAAATAAACGCCTGTTTGAAGTCATCAGTTCCTTGGAGATATGTAGGAAAATTGACACTGAACATTAATATGCATATTCACCTACATAATGATGCAACTGCACATGAGTTTTCAAAACAAATGTTAGAAATTGGTGATGGCGAAATACCAATCGACAGTACCAACGGATTGACCACTTTGCCGAACAATTTTTGTACAATTGCGCAATCTATAGATGAGTTGATTGAATGTGTTTTTCCGAATATTCTTAAGAATTACAGAAATCATGATTGGTTAAGAGAACGCGCCATTTAAGCACCGAAGAACATTCATATTAATGCCAATTATTTTCAAATTCAAGCGAATTAGTTCTTTGATTATATTAATATTAATCCATTAAAACTGTGTAATGGCACCAGAGTTATTGCCAAATTTGATTGAAGCTACAATCTTAACTGGTAAATCAAAAAGAGAAGTCTGTTTGATACCGCGTATCCCTATGATTCCAACTGATATGCCATTTGAATTCTAAAGATTGTGCGTTTATCATTTGCGATGTCCATAAATAAGGCCCAAGGACAAACACTTCACGTTTGTGGTGTCAATTTGGAGGAATCATGTTTTTCCCATGGCCAACTTTATGTTGCTTGTTCCAGAGTCGGTACCCCCAACTCTTTATTTATTCATGCTCAAAATGGAAAAACAAAAAATATTGTTTATCCAACTGTTTTAGACTAACCGATATAGACCCACCATAGTAAGAGTACCCAATCCTTTTTTAACTTCCCATAGGAAGTTATTGTAATGGGTCCGATTTGACAAATTGAAAATTTTGACATTTCTCGACGTTTCAAGGTTCCTAGAGTCGAAATAAAAGATTTTTAGAAAGATGTCTGTGCGTGCGTGTGTACGTACGTCCGTACGTCCGTACGTCTGTACGTCCGTACGTCCGTACGTTCGCGACGTTTTTTTCGTCGTCCATAGCTCAAGAACCAGAAGAGATATCGACTTCAAATAAATTTTGTTATACAGATAATAAGGCAGAAAGATGCAGAAAGGGCTCTCAAGAAAATTGCGTGGGTGGTTTTTTTACCATAGCAATTTAAAAAAAAGGTGAAAATTTTGGTTAACCCTAAATATCTCATGAACCAATGACGCTAGAGACTTGAATTAAATTTTATATTATATATTGTAACGTGATACAAAACAATTTTATTTTTGGAAAAAAATTCAATTAACGGTTTTTTTTATAAATCAAAAAAACTGAAAAAAAAAATTTGTCACTTCGAAAATTTTACGACTAAAATATGATTTCATTTCCAAAACAATTTTGTGCAATGAAGAATAATGTTTTTGACATCTGATAAAATTTTGAGAAAAATCGAATTGACAGTTTTTTTACAAAAAATAATAACCTAACAAAAAATAAAAACAAAGTTGGTAAAATTGAGTTTTGACTCAAATATCTTTTCAAGACTTTGAGATATTGGCTTTAAACTACTTTTATCTTTCAAAAAATATTGTTTTCAACATTCAGTAAAATTTTGAAAAAAATAGAATTGACAGTTTTTTTTACAAAAAATTAAAAACCGAAAAAAAAAATTAATAAAAGTTGGTAAAAATTGATTTTCGACTTAAATATCTTTTCAAAAATTTGAGATTATGGCTTCTAACTAATTTTAACTTATAAGAAATATTGTTTTCAACATTAGGAAAAATTTTGAGAAAAATCGAATGGACAGTTTTTTTACAAAAAATAAAAACCTAAAGAAAAAAATTAATAAAAGTTGGTAAAAATTGATTTTCGGCTCAAATAGCTTTTCAAAAATTAAAAATATTGGCTTCAAACTTATTTTATTTCACAGAAAATATTGTTTTTTATATTCAGTAATTTTTTTATAAAAATCCAACAGTCCGTTTTTTCATAAAAAAAATAAAATCTACAAAAAAAAAAACGCAAATTTGGTAAGAATTGAAACTTTTAAGCAAGACAAATCGATAGGTGGGATGGGAAGTTATCAGTGTGGGTCGCATCCCAGCCTCTTTTTATTTTTTAGTTTTTACTCTGCTGATAAATATAATATAAACAATTTATCATTTGGACTTTTAAATAGCTAGCAATTTAAAACATTTGTTTGTTTGAATAAATGAACTTAATAATAATTTTTTTTTATAACTATGCCTTATACGTAGCGAAGCACGTACCGGGCCGCTAGTGTATTTATAAAACACCATTCGCGAAAACTATTTAGATCATCTTGTAGGAGTAAACGTTTGAACATTTTAATGTCATCAGCGTAAATTAAAACAGATGAGTGTTTTATAATAGAAGGTAAGTCGTTAACGTACAAAATAAACAGTAAAGGTCCTAAGTGGCTACCTTGTGGTACGCCAGAGTTGGTATAAAAATATGATGACCGCTCATTTCTAAAAACTACGCTGTATGATCTATTATATAAGTACGACGAAACCCAACTAACAAATTTATCGTTAAAGCCTTGGGATTTAAGTTTGGAAGTTAATGTTTTATGGCACAATTTATCAAAGGCCTTACTGAAGTCTGTGAAGACACAGTCAACTTGTTTCCGTTTTTCAAACGAATCTAAACAAAAAGAACTGAAATGAAAGAGGTTAGTAACTGTTGACTTTTTTTAACAAAACCGTGTTGTATGTCACAAATTATAGACTTACATTAAACGATATGACTTTACAAATAATGGACTCAAATAACTTAGGGATGACGGACAGTTTTGCAATGGGACGATAATTTTTTATTTCATTTTTACTACCCTTTTTATGTATCGGTGTTATGTATGAACTCTTCCAAATTTCAGGAAAAACTGAAGATTTGAGCGATTCATTAAAAAGAATATGAAGAGGATAGGATAAATATGATGCGCATTTTTTCAAAATATAAGAAGGTACACCATCTGGACCAGGGCTATAACAAATGTCAAGTTCTGAAGCTTTACGACTGATATCATCTTCAGAGATCCAAAGACTAATTGAATTCAAATGAGGGAAATTTTGTGAGAGGGCCAATAACTCAGGCGTTTGACAGGAGTTCGCTACTTCGAAAGCATCTTTGAAAAAATTTGCAAACATATTTGAAATTTTTTCAGAGTCATGGCTAAGTTCGTTGTTGAATGACATGCAGTTTGGATACCCGTCAGTATTTCTCTTACTATTAACATAGCTCCAAAAGTTTTTTGGGTTGTTTTTTATGTCAGTTTCGGTATTTAAAATAAAGTCATTATAAAGAATATCTGAATAGTCAATAAACATATTTTTTAGCTCATTGTATATTACCAAGTCATTATCAGCTTTTGTTTTATTATATTTAATCCAGGCCTTGTTTCTTTTATTTTTTAAGTTTTTTAGGCAAGAGTCAAACCATGGAGGAGATTTAGAAATATTGCGCGGTTTTCGCAATGGTGTGGTCTCATAAAAAAAGTTAAAGAGAACACAGTAGAATTTATAGCACATAGCATTAATGTCACAGTTCTCAAACAAATGATTCCAGTTAACATTACATAACAGGTTGAAAAGTTCATTCAGTCTCCATTTTTTAAAGTTAAATTAAAAGTTTCCTATAAGATGAAGAGATTCCTCAACATCATCTTATGGCTATATCTGTTGTGATGGTACAAATGTGAATACAGGAAAGTACGGCGGTATTATCAGACTACTTGAGACAGAACTTCAAAAACCACTTCAATGGATAATATGTTTATTGCACATGAATGAACTACCATTAAGACACTTATTTCAACATCTTGATGTGATGGATGTACTTCGGGACCTAACTTTTACTCTGGACCTTTGGGAAAAGCACTAGAAACCTGTGAACAATTACCTGTTCAAAAATTCCAACGTATTAAAGGGAATGTTCTGCCAGAACTAAAGATTTAAGTACAGATCAACAGTACTTGCACAAGATTGTGGCAGCGGTTTTATCAGGTGAGTTTCCACAAGATCTGACAAATAAATATCCAGGAAAAAATGTCACATGCGCGTTGGCTCACCCGTGCCAACCGCATAATGCGTTTATATGTAACAACAGAGAAACCTTCGGAAAACTTGATCACTTTGGCCACATTTGTTGTTAAGGTTTACGCGCCATGTTGGTTCTCCATCAAAAATAAACCATCGTGCAAGGATGGTACACAACATCTTTTTAACATGATTATGGCTTCAAGATATCTTCCAGAAGAACTCAAGAAAGTAATCGATCCTGTCATTCAGCGGATAATGGTTATTTCGCGCATCCAGAAAACATTCTTCTTGGCATGGTAACAGATAACAATAAACATATTAGGGAACTGGTATCTCGGCGTATATTAAAAGCTCGCAGTATGCCTCGGTCTTCAACACCAAGGCTGTTTGAAGTGCCTCCTATAAATTTCAATGCATCGACGTATGTATATCGATTTGGTAAATTGGCAATGAAAGGTTTCTGACCAACCACCGATTATGCAAAACTTGTGTGACCAAGAAATTCGGAGCATCGTGGAATCTGGCAATGAAGGTGAAGTGTTCTTTTTACGGCTTCCGTGTCATACCCAAGCTGTTGAACGAGCTGTAAAGATGACGACGGAAGCTGCTACTTCTCAGTACACAAAAAAGTTATGACTAGTAGCAATAAAAGCCAAAATAGAATAACGGAAGACAATGCCTAAGTTTGAGACAAAACGAGATTTTCAAGCATCTTAATTATAAAATACATATGCATGTATAAATATTGTTATGAGAATGAATTTATATTTTCTTTATATTGAATTAAAATTCTAATCATCAGGAGTATATTTTGGACAGTGTTTTCTATCTATTTATCTTATACTATTTTCAGCCATATCTGTTTACTAAAATCTTGTATCAACTTTTGATTTTTGAAGTCAGTGCGGAGGCAGAAGATCTTGACCAAATTAATTGAAAAAACTACATTTATTTTTCTTTTAATATAAGGCACCAATGCCCCCCTATTAGAATTTTCAATCTCAAAAAAAAAAATGTGTTCATACATTCTTGCTCCACCCTACTGTAGGTCCCTTCCATCTCTGACACCATTACTCGCACACAGTAACGTTTGAGAGTTGTAAGTCACTATAGGCCCTAGTTCTCAACGGACTGTTGCGCCATCTAATTTATTTATTCTAAATTTGTGTTCTATTTTCAATTTCACTTAAATATTTTTGGGAATATTATTTTTTGAGTTTCTCACTTACAAAATGGTGATAACGCAACTCCATCGGTAGCAAGTCGGCATTTTCAAAGTTAACTTTTAAGAATCGACATGGACCAGTTTAATTTTTAAACAGTAAATATTTTAGTAATCGATTTTTTATCATCCGACTTTTTGAAAAGGTGTCTAATCTTACATCCACCACCTTATTACTTAATTGACGATTTTTTAATTGTATGCGTTATATTGTACTTTATCAACAATATAGGATTTTTTAAAGCTACATTGGAAATATCGATAGTTGTTGTCCATGATTTGACAGTTGAAAATGTCAAAGCTTTACTGTTTTTAAAAAAATCAGTTTGAGAAGTTCATAGAGCAGATTTTGCAGTGTTTAGTTAGATGAAGTTCATTTTTGGCTTCGTCAATAAGTAAAATTCCTGTATACTAAGTTGTCTGATGTGTGCAATTTACACGTTGCGTTGGTTAAATCATTGATCTTTATTTAATTCTAGATGAGAAAGGAACTAAGTTAACCACTTATCGCGCATTTGAACCCATATATGGATTACTTAAATTTTAAGCCATTTTTTTGTGTTTGTTATCAGTTTTTGTTTTAATTAACGTTCACTCTTAATAAAACCTATATTTGTTAAACGGAATTCCATTATTTTTGACGATGAAACTCGCAACTTGTCAAACCAGACGAGGTTAAAGTAAATATCAATTCAAGGTGTATTTTAAAATTAAAAAAAGAGGCTGGGATGCGACCCACACTGATAACTTCCCATCCCTTCTGTCGATTTGTCTTGCTTAAAAGTTTGTCTATATGTATCAATTTTTACCAAATTTACGTTCTATTTTTTGTAGATTTTATTTTTTTATGAACGAATGGACTGTTGGATTTTCATAAAAAAAAATTACTGAATATCGAAAACAATATTTTCTGTGAAATAAAATAAGATTTAGATTAGATTAGATTAGATTTTATTTGTTCATAATTTTTAAGGGGTTGAATACATTATTTATGATACATTAAATCATTGGGCATGGCATTGCCGTCTGCCAGATTGACAATCCAATTAACATTAAAATTTAGTTGAGTATAAATACACCTTTAATTTAAAATTTTTAGTTTCTGTAATTTTGTGTTTGACTTTTAAAAATCTCCATTAACAATTCTGTTCCTATATTTAAGAGCAATTTTTAGAAACTCATACATCTTTTCTACATTCATTTGGTTTAATAAAAATATACAATATTTCTCAGATAAGGTATCTTCTCCAAATATGTTTCTTCTTATTTCCCGCAAAACAGGACAGCACCCCAGAAAATGAAGGACATCTTCCCGTTCCCTCCTGTTACATAAATCGCATATAATTGGCAAGTCACTTCGATGAGGTATGTAATTGAGCTGCAGCATTTCTCCTCGTAAGCGGAACATCATGGAAATTGTGTTGACATCATTGCAATCTTTGAAATAATTATTTTCATTGAGTGAATAGTCCAGGCGATTATAAATCATTCGGTGAAGAGATCCAGCCGCATCTTCCTCGTATTTAGCTCTATGTCTAAGGTCTACTTGTTTGATAAGCCCGTGCAATAGAGGTCCCCACGAACTTGTTTCATCTAGATTTATTCTTAGGGTTATTCCACACGCTTCAGCTAGATCTTCCCATTGCTTATAAAATCCTCTTTTGCTTTGTACCAATTGAATGGCCACCTTCTTAGGAAGCCGATGCTCTGGCATCTGCATGACACGGAGAACATAATCAACTTGTAGTTTGAGTGTCTTAATAAACAGTGGTGAGAGTCCAGTTTCAATCATAAGCATGTAGTTCGGTGAGTTGGGTGGCAGATGAAAAGCTCTTTTGAGGTAAAACCTTAAAAGTTTTTCAACCGTTTCGTATTCTGACCCACCCCAAACCTGGGCAGCATACATTAGGATTGATTCTGCTACAGTTTCGAAGATCCGATACTTGCTACTGTGACTTATGTATTTGTTGTTGAAGCAATTTTTCCAAGTTGCGTTTAATGCAGTTTTCGCTTTAGTTAACTTTTCATTCAAATGTTTGTCCATATTCATATTTTGTGTCAATAATACTCCCAGATATTTGTATTCCTTTACAACCTCCACAGCATCACCATCATAGGTCCAATTTTCGTTTGCTCTAGTTCTGCCTCCTCCTTTTCTTATAATCATAACCTTGGACTTGTCTGGGTTAACCACAAGGTTCCACAGCTTACATTATTCGTGAAGCTTGTTTATCATTAGCTGTAGAGTTTCAGGTGAGTAAGCCATCAGCACAACATCGTCGGCAAAAAGAAGGGCTTTTATTTGCAACCCCGCAAATTCTATGCCACCAGGTAGGTAACAGACCAGGTCATCTATGAAGAGTGCAAACAGATCGGGGCTAAGTGCGCAGCCTTGTTTGACACCTTTTTTGTTAGCAAACCAATCAGATATATTTGCTCCATTCCATACTGCCGACTTCGTGTCTCGATATAAGTTCTGAATCAGTTGTCCAAATTTAAGGGATAAGCCAAGCCCGTACAGCTTGTACATAAGGGCATCCCGGTTTACCGTGTCGAACGCTGCTCTGAAATCCACGAATAGTACATAAAGCTTTTTACTTCCAGGAATGAATCAGCAATACTTTTGAACACAAAAATGTGATCAATAGTAGAGTAGCCCGATCTGAACCCTGCTTGGAATTCACTTATTGCATTTTTTGATGCGATCCACCTTTTGAGACGGCTCTGAAGTACCGCGGTGAAGACTTTGTAGGAGGCGTTGAGAAACGAGATACCTAAAATAAGTTTGAAGCCAATATTTTAAATTTTTTAAAAGCTATTTGAGTCGAAAGTAAATTTTTACTAAGTTTTAGTATTGTTTTTTTTAGGTTTTTATTTTTTGTAAAAAAAAACTGTTAATTCGATTTTCCTCAAAATTTTATCGAATGTTGAAAACAAAATTTCTTATAAGTTAAAATTAGTTAGAAGCCATTATCTCAAATTTTTGAAAAGCTATTCGAGTCAAAAATCAATTTTTAACAATTTTTGTTAATTTTTTGTTTGGTTTTTAATTTTTTGTAAAAAAACTGTCAATTCGATTTTTTTCAAAATTTTATTGAATGTTGAAAGCAATATTTTTTGAAAGATAAAAGTAGTTTTATGCCAATATCTCAAAGTTTTGAAAAGATATTTGAGTCGAAAATCAATTTTTACCAACTTTTATTAACTTTTTTTTTAGGTTTTTATTTTTTGTAAAAAACTGTCAATTCGATTTTTTCAAAATTTTACTGAATGTTGAAAACAATATTTCTTATAAGATAAAATAAGTTTGAAGCCTTAATCTTAAGTTTTTGAAAAGATATTTGAGTCGAAATTCAATTTTTCCCAACTTTGAGTAATGTTTTTTTAGTTTTTTATTTTTTATAAAAAAATTGTCAATTAAATTTTTCTCAAAATTTTATCACATGCCAAAAACATTATTCTTCGTTGCAAAAAATTGTTTTGGAGATGAAATCATATTTTGGTCGTAAAATTTTTGAGGTGACAATTTTTTTATTTTATTTTTATTTTTTATTTTTATTTTCAAAGGATACAATATAAATAAATTTACATTGCCCGGGTTATAACGCCCGGGGTTATACTATGCCCATATGGCGGTTACTGATAATACAATTTTCTTAAGGTTTATATATTAGTATTTCAAACACATATATTTTTATCTATATAAGTTAAGTATATACATAAATTATTATTTTTTATTTACAATTTTTAATATTAAATATAATGAATTTATTAATTTATTACATGAGTAGTTGTTACATTGGTAGTGTGTAAAGATAATAATATTATATTTTAAATTTGAACTTTATGCTTTGCTAGCAGCGGAAACAATTTTGAAGTACTGGGATGTACTGAAGGATCTAATAATTCTTTGATGCTGGGAACGTTTCCCCTGAAATGTTCCTTTGTTATTCTGCAGCATTGCAAAATATGTTTAACTGTTAGTGATTCTCTGCAAAAGTTGCATAATGGTGGGTCTTCTTTTTTAAAGAGATGCGATTTGTTAAACATTGTGTGGCCTAGTCTCAATCGTGAAATCTGTACTGCTTGAGATCGGTTTAAGTCTTTGTTATAGGTAACAGGTAATAAATTTGGCTTATGTGTTCTAAGAAATGATTTTGATTGATTCCAACAATTCTCTGATTCCTCTTGAATAAGCTTGAAAGAATGAATCCATATGGAGTTTGCAAATGGTGGTATTTTGTATTCTAGATGCATTATAGTTGCTTGGCGTGCACCAGCGTCTGCTTTTTCATTCCCTGGAATTCCTACATGTCCTGGTGACCATATTAAATGAATGCGTGGACATTCCGAGCAGAGATGGGTTCGTAGAGCTTGAATGAATGACACCTGGTTTTTCTTGTTTTTAATAGCCAGAATTGCGCTGAGAGAGTCACTGCAAATAGCTGTTTTCACAGTTAAATTTAGGGCATATTTGAACGCTTCCACTAATGCCATTACTTCACCAGTATACGAATTTTGATCAGGGGTGATAAGTTGTTGGGTAAAACTTTGTTGTTGGTAGTGTTGTTGGTATCCGGTTACACCATCTTTACAGGATGCGTCCGTGTATAGAACGCAACCAAAATTGCCAGTTTCTATGATTTCAGCAAACTTTTGTCTAAAAACTTAATTTTTGTGCTTTCTTTTGAAGATTCTCTTAAAGAAATATTTATAAGATACCTACGAAACAGCCAAGGAGGAGTTTGATCATCATAATTGTGAATTTCAGGTATATGTTTATTTTCGAAGCTTTGATGTTGCGAATTGAACTGAAGATGGCACTTTTGTTCTTTGAGGTTTCGACTTGAAACCAACCTGGGGTGGAATCGCGTAAGGCGATAGTTGATTGTCACTGTTTTGATAGTCAATTTTGATCATCACCTTTTCTTTGTTCTGTGTAAAGTGATCGCTAAAACTTTACTATTTGCTGGCAGCACTTACCCAAGTTTGGGAAACTTGGTACAAATTGCAACACATAAATGTCATTTCGATCAGCTGTTGTGTTGAATTTTCAATTTGCAAAGTTTTCTTTCTTTAAAAAATGTAAGTATACCTATAACTATAATTAATAATAGTTATAAATTAATAAGAATGTTTGTTATATTTTGCAAAAATATATTCTTTTCTTGAATCCAAGGGCTCAAACTTAATGAAAAGTGGACATAGAACCGACTACGTTTTCTTAATAACTGCAGCGCTTATTTCAGCAGTACTTTGTCCCATCAGTGGAGCTCAATCAGCCGCAACTTGTCGTTGATAACCACCACCTCCATGAAGATTTAAAGTTGCAGCCAGTTGAAGGATAGGTGGAATATGTGTTGATCTTATTCCTGATGGTAAATCGAGCAACCGCAATACATACACAAACGTTTCTTTGTTCAATCGAAAATTGTTCAAGAATCTGAAATAAATAATTTATACGTACATACATTATGTTGTAAATAACTTATTTATAAATATTCATAGAAAATTTCATAGTTACATTGGGTTAGAAAGTTCCAAAATATTTGCTTTATTCCTTAAGTTGGTTCTCAGCAATTGAACTTTTTTGTAGTCATTTCTCGTTCTGGTGCATTCATAGAAAATTTGCATTGAAGTAGGTATACATTACTGTTGACTTATTTTTATTTTAACTTTGATATCTTTTCACTTTTTTCACTAAATTTAAAATTTATAGTGGAGCTGAAGTTCACACAAATTATCTTTCTCACAAAAAATTAATCAAAATATATGAAAGTGACACCTAAATAGCTGTCACTAACAAACCATAGCAAAAAAGTGATAGTCAATTTGATAATCACCTTACGTGGAGCAAAATCATCCATTTTGATGATCAACAATCAACAATCACCTTACGCGATTCCACCCCTGATTTGCAAATATCATGCAGAGCGTGACAATTTTTTTTTTCAGTTTTTTTGATTTATAAAAAAAACCGTTAATGGTTTTTTTTGCAAAATATATATGTTTTGTATTACGTTACGCACATGATTTTGGTTCCATATCGAATGTATAGTAACAAGACTTGCTTCCACTGTACCTAAGTTTGAAAACAATAAAATTTGTTTTGATAATTGGTTTAATAGCCAAATGCTTCAAGTTTATTTGTTTAAAATCGTATGTTACCATTGAGAACAGTAAGACTTAACCGTGTACCAAACTCCAAAATGCCTCCTGAGATAGAGGAAGTGATCCTAAAACAATAAAAAAAACGATATTCTCGGTGCCAAAAACAATACATGGATGTGTACATCTCCGCAAGCTGTAGATATTTCTAACAATCATATGAAATTTTCTTGATTCCATGGTTGGCTATTATAAAATCCATCTGCGTTCCCTCCAATGCAATGTAATAAACGAATTTGTTTCCATTCCGTAGATATGACTATTGTAAATGCTTAGGTACTTTAGTACCAACCGAATCCACGAATATGAACACTTACCGTTGTTTACTCTCAAACTTAAAGTTTTCGAACATTTGCGTAAATCAGGAAAAGTTTTAATTATGGCCCGACACGGCGACACCATGATCGTCCTGGTAGCGTCCGACCTCCAGAAATATAACAAGTAGAGCAGCTACTCCACAAAGCTTATCAAATTCATCTGTTCCCAAACAAATTTCAAGAAAAACTCCATGCAAACATCAGGACTTACCCCTGAATACCGTGCGATCGGATTTATTGGAACATTTCCCAGAATGGAAGAAAAAACAACCCAAACTATGTATGTCAAAAATGTACAGTATTCCTATGCCTCAATGAAAAACAAAACTGCTTTAAAGATTTTCACAAGACATAGTTTTCTGTTTTGTCTTTAATTCATACGAAGTTGAATATGAACATTTTGTTTTTTCTTATAATTAGCTACAATTCATACGAAGCCACATATTGTTTATAAAATTAACAAAATAATAAACATTAGATTTTTTTCTCATATATTCTACTTAATAAAGTGTAATAAATTAAGTTTTTACAAAAATACAAAAATGTTTTCCTACGCCTTCATAAATCATGCAATAAGCGGTTAAAAGTGAGGACTATCGAGTCGTTGTTTCCAAAAATTAATCAGCTAAAACATGAAAGATATTCAGTTCCAACAACATGGCACAACTTATCATAAAACACTTTTAGCCACATCAATTTATTGCAAATTCAATTTGGTGATAACTTTATTATCAGAAGTGGTTTTTTTAACTGGGCAGTGGGCACCTATAGTTCGTACTTACCTTCTAACTTTCGGGATTAAGAAAAAAAAAATGCCATAGAATTATCTATCTTAGTGCCTGGTTACACGAGCGCAAAAAAGAATTAATTCACGAAAGAGAACGGATGATTTTTAGAAAGAAGGAAAGGGATGGAAAAAATGCCAAGTTTCGTCTTTTTCCTCATCTTCAGATATGAGTTTTGCGTTAAAAATCATGTTTCTTTCTCAAAACGTTTTTCTTTTGACAGACATTTTCATTTTCTGTTTTGCCGGCGAAGTAGAATTTATGCAACAAATTTGCTTTTTTTTGCTCGTGCTGTTTTAATTTCTTTTTTTTTAATTCGATAGAAAAACAATTATTTTAAGGCAATGGCTAGTTGGACTCGAGTTCAAACGCTTAAATTAATAGAAGTGCTACAAGAATATCCAAATGTATTTCAAATTTGTTACGCTGACTATAAAAACCGAGTAAAAAAGTCGCAAAGTTTAAACGAAATCGCGGAGAAAACAAAATGTTGTCGGCCGGAGACGTCTGTGAAAGATGTTATTCTTAAGCTTAGAACGCTTAAAACACAGTATTTAAAAGAAAAAAATAACATTATCCGTTCAAAAAGAAGTGGTGCTGGTGCGAATGAGGTGTATGTGCCTAGATTGTGGTGCTACGACAGGCTCAATTTCTGAGATGACACCGGTGATGAGATTGTTGGAGAGTCAAATATTTCTTTTTTGTCGGTAAGTCAAATTAGAATTGAAAATTAAATAAATATTTTATCTTAATACATATGTACATGAACATTTATGTTTGTAGGAGGTTTTGGATCCCACATCATCGGAAACCATTGATGAGCCAGAGATACACAGCTTACCAAACACATCCAGTTCCTTACATACAACAGTTCCGGTAGGTTAAAAGTATATGTATTTATAAATAATGAGTGTTTAAACTATTATTAAGGCAATATAATATAGATTGATGTCTTGTGAGGTCAGCCTTCTCCAGTAGTCAGCCATCTCTTTATTAAAATCAGCATAAATAGTAAAAGCCGACTCCTTGAGTATGAATATATAAGTGACGGACGTCTAAGTGGTCCCGAAGGTAGTGTGTATGATACCGACGGAAGCGGCATAATGAAAATTGGTCGCCACGATCCTGAAGCTGACTCCGATAATGACAGCACAGATAGTAGTGATACCGTAAATGGTTCGGCAATACAAGATCCACATCATACAGGTGGAAATAAATTTGCCACTCGTATAGATTTCCAATTTGCAGATCAATACGCGATGTAGGTACATATGTAAGAGGATTGGTGTGTCCAGGAATGACAGAGCGTTGTTGTCGAGATTTTGAAGAGACCAAGAAGGGTGACATCGGAACAGTACCTACTTAAAGTGGATACAGTCTGTCACGCACATATTCGTAGTCAGGGAGTCAAAACCTTTCATTTGATATATATGTACATATTTCATGTTTGTGGTTTCATAAAATTTTTAAAAACCCAATGTGGTGTTGAAACTAGCTTGATTCACCTCGGGAGTAGAAATTTGTGAAAAAAAATCTTGGGTCGAGGATAGTTGGTTTTACAGAAAATGCATTATGGTCTATTAATTTGCATTTTGTGTGCAAATATAGTTTTGTTTTAATAGATACGTGTAGTGACATTAACAAAATCAAAAAACTGTCTGCGAATAATTCGCTATAATTTGGGAGAGTTTTAATATATGCATACATCTACAATCATACTATCATATTCCAATTAACTACAAAAATGCTTTCGTTTTTTTTTTCCATAGAAACGGAAAGGCAATGTATCAAATCTGGAACTCAGAGCGCTACAGGCGCTTTCAGCGGCTGATAAAATAGCTAATGCAATAACAAACAAACCATCCTCAGTTCTTTGACATTTCTTAGGCAATTTAGAAGAGGAAATGATAGTGGTAAAGGATGAAGATCTGATGCGGGAGATGAAGTGGAAGATATATGACATCATTAAACAGTTCCAAGTTAAACAACGTAATGTCGGCGTACCACCGTCAAGGTCTTCAACTCCATCAGGATTTGCCAATTATTCCAGAATAAGGTTGTTGTCTGAAGTCACCGATGAAGAATTCTACAAGTTCATTAAACAGAAACTTGATTGAAAGTGCAATGGAAGATGTTTTTGATGATGAAGATTTTTTATAAATAATTAATAGTCTTTTTTGTGTTTTGTTAATTTTTATTTTTGTTTTTATTTAGTTTTAAAAAAAGGAAGTCTGCAATATTAATTTATTAATAAATGAATGAAATAGTTTAATAACAATATCTTTTTACTTTTATTGAAAACTTATATATAAAGATCCTGCCATGGAAGTTGGCCTTCTTCGGTAAAGTATTTCGCAAATTCGTCTCTTATGTCCGAAGCAACTTGCGTAGGCCTCCTCTGGTCACTTATTTCGTTATCTTCCGTAGGTGTGCATCCCCTTGGTGGGCGTTGTGGAACTTCGTAGCTTCCACAATTTTCTATTAAAAAATTATGAAGAACACAGCAAGCTTGAACTACCTGCTTAACTTTTTCTGGGCGCAAGTGTATGGTTGTCTGAAGAACCCTAAATCTGTTCGCAAACATTCCAAAGCTATGCTCAATGCATTGTCTCGCATGGCTAAGTCTAAAATAAAAAGTTTTTTTTTTTGTTTTTCCGTTGATGTATATGGATACGGCTTTAAAATATGCTTTTGCAGAGGAAAAGCGTCGTCTCCAATTATACTATATGGCAATTTTCTTTCGCGTCCGATAACTGCATCTGGTGGAAAATATCGGCTCGTATTGCTCAAAATAGTGCAAAGATCACTTCGGTTGAGGACTCCTCCATCACTTACCCTTCCATTACAACCTACGTCAATAAATGTGAATTTATATCTCGCATCACACATTGCTAGTAAGATAATACTAGCCGCGTTTTATTATCACCGTGATCTGATCCGGATCAGATCATGATAATAAAACAGCATTGGATCATCATATTTTTTATTATTTAAAGTTTGGTAGCAGTGTCAAATTCGTTCTTTCAAAAGTGACATTTCGAAGCAAAAAAAAAAACAAAAACATACCAAAAATGGAAGCTCCACAACTTTTGAAAATGTTTCTGCAAATCACCATTACACTCTCAAACTCAAAGCATCCAGGAACGCTTTGGTCTCACATGTAGTGCAGATTCTTTTTGACCTTTTAATAAATGTGACACTTAAATAATTTAATTTAGAGATTACTAACGATTTATTTGAACATTTTTTCTCCCATTTGTGCTGCAGCTTTCACGATTTTATTTATATTTTTTGACATTTAAAGCAGGGTTGCCTTTACACTTTTTTTTGGGGAAAATAATACCCATAAATTATGTCAAATATACATTTTTTTGGACTTAATTATTTTAATTTCACTAATTAATATCTAGTTTTGTTAAAATATCTAATTATTTCATGGATTATATACCAAAAAAGAGGCTGGGATGCGACACACACTGATAACTTCCCATCCCGTCTATCGATTTGTCTTGCTTAAAAGTTTGTCTAAATGTATCAATTCTTACCAAATTTGCGTTCTATTTTTTGTAGATTTTATTTTTTTTTATGAAAAAACGGACTGTTGGATTTTTATAAAAAAATTACTGAATATAAAAAACAATATTTTCTGTGAAATAAAATAAGTTTGAAGCCAATATTTTTAATTTTTGAAAAGCTATTTGAGCCGAAAATCAATTTTTACCAACTTTTATTAATTTTTTTGTTTAGGTTTTTATTTTTTGTAAAAAAACTGTCAATTCGATTTTTCTCAAAATTTTTCCTAATGTTGCAAACAATATTTCTTATAAGTTAAAATTAGTTAAAAGCCATAATCTCAAATTTTTGAAAAGATATTTAAGTCGAAAATCAATTTTTACCAACTTTTGTTAATTTTTTTTTTTCGGTTTTTAATTTTTTGTAAAAAAAACTGTCAATTCTATTTTTTTCAAAATTTGACTGAATGTTGAAAACAATATTTTTTGAAAGATAAAAGTAGTTCAAAGCCAATATCTCAAAGTCTTGAAAAGATATTTGAGTCAAAAATCAATTTTTACCAACTTTTTTTTATTTTTTTTTTGGTTATTATTTTTTATAAAAAAACTGTCAATTCGATTTTTCTCAAAATTTTATCAGATGTCTAAAACATTATTCTTCGTTGCACAAAATTATTTTGGAGATGAAATCATATTTTAGTCGTAAAATTTTCGAAGTGACAAATTTTTTTTTCAGTTTTTTTGATTTATAAAAAAAACCGTTAATTGAATTTTTTTCCAAAAATATAATTGTTTTGTATCACGTTACAATATATAACATAAAATTTAATTCAAGTCTCTAGCGTCATTGGTTCATGAGATATTTAGGGTTAACCAAAATTTTCACCTTTTTTTTAAACTGCTATGGTAAAAAAACCACCCACGCAATTTTCTTGAGAGCCCTTTCTGCATCTTTCTGCCTTATTATCTGTATAACAAAATTTATTTTAAGTCGATATCTCTAGTGGTTCTTGAGCTATGGACGACGAAAAAAACGTCGCGAACGTACGGACGTACGTACACACGCATGCACAGACATCTTTCTAAAAATCTTTTATTTCGACTCTAGGGACCTTGAAACGTCGAGAAATGTCAAAATTTTCAATTTGACAAATCGGACCCATTACAATAACTTCCTATGGGAAGTTAATAAATAAATATAACGCTTCTCGCTTTCTATTTAAAAAAATATTTTATTTCAGTCAATTGAAAATGTTTATATGGCAATACAGGTTTTATTTAATTTGTTTGCAATGATACCAACATTTACATGTGAAATAACAATGATAAAGCGCTCCTTGTTGTGAAAAAAAGAATTAAATTTTGGATCTCAAATTGAGATCCAAACACAAAGCAGGATCTTGTGTTGTTGTTGTAATGCATGTAAATTCAAGATCCGGATCAGATCATGGTGATAATAAAACGCGGCTACTATTGAACCCTGTATATGTATGTATTAAAAAAAATTGTGGTAGGTATTGTTCATTGTTCATATTTTATTTTTTTAACCTTTATAGTTATAATAAAGAGCACCATCCGTTTTGGACGCTCTAAAACCAATGTGCTTGCCATCCATGGCACCTAAACACAATGGGAAACTCCATCGACGTGAAAATCCTTCAGCCACATCCTCCCACTCCATAAAGCTCCTCGGAAACTAAAAGCAAAAATGCATAAATTCAAAGTAAAATCATCGTAATCACATAACAAACTTTTAAATATCTTCCTTTTAAAGATGAATAAATGGCAGAGCAACATCTGGGTATAAATTTACTAATGAATGAGTGCGATAGCCGGGTTTGAAAGTCCAAGCTCCTGTAAGATTCCCCAGTAGCAAGAAAACGTAGTAACATGGCCAAACTTTCTCGAGGATCAATCGGATCTCTCATTTGAGTCGTCTCTTTGAGAATCAAGGGTTCCACAAGTTTTAAAATTTCATTGAAACATTGTTCGTCCATTCTTAAATAACGACGATAACTATCTTTGTCATTCAGACGAAGTTCATCATACAAAAACTTAAATGAGCTATTTCCAATCCTTTTCAGTCTCCATGTCTTAACCCATTCTCTTTTTTTAGAATTTGATGTTTCTTGGTTTTCTTTTGCAGCCGCATAAAATGACAAAGCAGCTGCAACACACGTCATATGTATATCCTGCTGCTGCCAACAAATCTTCCTCCATTTTGTATATTTTACTTAAAAATTATCACCACACCGTAATCCAAATAAGCTCTAGCAAACAAAAACAATAAATAATAACTTATAATAGTTCATTCGAAAAGAAAGTACCTGCGGCTGTGTATCCAACGAAGTTTTTTGTGTTTTAATTTCCGACTGTTCCTCTATTGTCAAATTTTCTTGCATGCCCACTTAATTTTTTTTTCTGTGTGTATCCACGAAAGTAATTCTTTTTTGCGCTCGTGTAACCAGGCACTTATGTTATTATTTTAGGTCTTTAAGCCCGCAAGAAAAAAACTTTAATTACTTTTGTTTGTCAACAGCTTAAAGCTTAAATCATATTTCGTTGCGAAATATGTCTAAAACAAAAATAATAGCTACCAACATAAGACTTTAAATTTGTATATGTAGACCCTTTAAATTCTAATTTAAAAATTAAGTAAAAACATACTTACTATCTATTTATGCAAACAAAGTCAATTACATAAGAAGGTAACCGGCCGCCGCCGCGCCGCCGTAAGAGAAGTCTCTTAACCCAATTTACTTTTTACTTCTACTATTTTAAGTATCCACATTTATGCTATAAATAAACTTATACCTATTTCCATAACGAAGCGAAGCAACAATAGAAACTCCTTATAGGCTGTGCAGAGGGTATCCAGGTATTTTAGGGTTGCCTATGGATGTCGCCTTGCCTTCGTTCCTTCATAAGATGCTCAAAATAAAAGTATCAAATTTCAAAATGTAGAGCAACAAAAAAATAATATGTATCTCTAATCAGTCAGAAGTCCTTCGCGAAGATAAATTCATTATGTGCCCTTCCATCACCATCACCATCGCCATCCCTAAGGAAGTTGTTGGTTTTTTGTTTTCACCCGAAAATCGGTATCGGTATAGTTCCTTCTCCAACATCTTTATATTCGAGAACCAAAAACAAAGAACCAACAAAGAAAAAGAAATACAAAATTATAATAAAATTGATAATGACGAGACGATTAATTCTTTGAGGCATCTGAAAGACACAAGAAAACTGTAACAAGAACAATAATAATCAAACCCCTGTACGGTCTATTGATTTTGAGTTGAGTCCTTTTTCTGGCTCCTCTCGTGATGGTTTTGGGACAGTTTCCCATTAAAAAAAAAAAACACACATACACTCACAAAAATCCAACCATATCGCAGGTAACCTCTTCCCCGGAAGTGGTAGTATAACATTCTGATGGAGAGAAGACAATAGCAAGTATAATGAAGTTTGATGTTAATACCTTGTTGACGATAATGTCAAAGGATACATCGACCTCCAAGGGGTCAATCTTTTGATACATATGTAGGTATTGATGAGATAACAAGATATCTTATTCTTATTCTTTTAAAATAATGGTCCTTCTGAGAATAAAATAAGTCCAACTGTCACACAAATGTCAAATGTTTCTTGTGGGTTTGTCGTCCAAATTTGTTTTAGATCTTTCGGATATTGATGTATTAAGAAGCTTCAATTAGAACTTGTTTGTTCTTTAAATTCGTTCCAATTATAAATTTGTTTTTGAATAGGCATCATCGTAAAGAGGACAATCCCTCATGGACACGAATAAATCAAAACTTTTAACAAGGAAATTCCATTGCTGATGTTCTTTTGCCATCGCATATTGCTCTGATGCACATTTTAAAAAGTCTAACAAGCTACTACTACCTTTGGCTTGGAATATATCGCATGCAAAAGGGCAATATTCGGGTTGAAATTTAACATGGCTGAAGGTAATTTCGACGATTTCGTAAACAGCTGCCATACAAAAGGGCATTTAAAGTTTTAATAAGTGAAATAAATACATAACGAGGACTTCCTCGAATATTTTGTTCGTGTTTTTATCTTCTTTTTTTTTTCGACATGCCAGTCGAAGACCATGGGGAATAGTTCGCCACCGGGACTATAGTTTGGTTATTGGCAAAGTTTCATTATTGAGTTTTGGTTATTGGGTTTGGTTTGATCTCATTATTTGATAAGAAACTTTTTTAAATTAGAAAAACAAAATATGGTACCATATTTTGATGGCATGCATTAAGGACAAGGAAAATATGTACATTGAGGCAGTCCATTGTGTTTTTTTTGGCAAAAATATAAACAATAAAAATTGTAATAATATTATTGGTAAAGGTAAAAGACATTTCAAAGAAGAACGGTCTTGTATAATTCCATATTGAGAAGGAAAATAATTATTTGTAGTCATTTGGGTTTATAATTAAAATTAACTTTAATTTATAAACAAAATATTAATTTTTTCCAATTTCTTCAAAACTTTTCAATATTGAAGAAATTTAAAATTCCGTCAAAAACAACTTTCTATGTCAATTACAGTAAAACTTCGGTACTTCGAATTATGTTATTATGTTAATTATTATAGACTGATCCTAATGACAGTTGACACAAAAATTCGAACTTAACGCAAATCTTCAATAAAACTGTCTGCTATTCAGCCCACCCGTAGTACAAGTGGTATAATGGTTAAAGTGCGTTGGACCGTGTCGGTCGTGCCAGAGGTCTTGGGTTCAATCAATGCCTGTGTCATCTAAAGTTTTTTTTCACGGTTATTGCCTCTTGACAAATCCTCCACGAGTAATTCTTGTCATGAAAAGTGGTTTCTCATATTATTATTATTATATACTAGCGGACCCGACAGACTTCGTCCTGTCATAAAGATTTGTAATGGGCCAGTTTTTTGTTCCTACGTATTTTATAGTCGTGGCTAAATTTTGTATTTATTGTTAATGATGTGAATCATAATTATTAACAGAAATCAGTTTTATTATCATTGTAGTGTTTTGTGATATACGATGTTCTTTGTTTGATTTCTTGGTGCATAGACAAACAAATCTGATGGTTTTCCAACACGGAAACAGGCAACATACAATTGACCATGATTGAGAAACATGGGTTTTCTAGATCAATACCACAAACACTTAATGATTGCCCCTGGGACTTGTTTATGGTCATAGCAAAAGCAAGCCGCACTGGAAACTGTAGTCGTTTAAACTCAAATGGCACATCAGCCGGAATCATTGGGATGCGCGGTATGAGAATATCTTCTCCTCTATACTTTCCTTTGAGTATAGTTGCTTCTATCACGTTGTTTAGTAATTTTTTTATCGCTAGCCATGTACCGTTGCAAAGACGCGGTTGGTTGATATTTCGCAACATTATAACTATTAATCCAATCTTTAATTGAAGATTGTGAGGTGGCAATCCTGGCAAATCCAGCGAGTTTAAAAATTCCGGTGGTTAGTTGACTGCATCATCTTGGTTTGTAGCCGAATCAACTGATTTATATATCCTCGATTCGCCTGTAATTTTGGCGTTTATATTGGCCGCTATATTGGCGTTCGCTCAACAGCTTCTGAATAAGTTCATCTTTTGATTGCGATTGCGTTAACTGACAAAAACTTTGATGAAAGTTAATTTGCCATTACCAATGTCAATGATTTGTTTATAGAATATGTTTCCAGAGTTTCCACAAATTAGAGGACTTTAGACATGCATTGATTTCATCAACTGGCGTTGATCGTGGAATCACTGCTAGTAAAATCATTGCACCACCAAATCTGTTATTATTGCTTCGTAGATCTCTTTAGGTTCTGTCTGAAGCTTCCAAAGATTTTTTTTGTTCCATCGTACATTTATCCCAAACAATAAATTTACATTGCTGCAAAACCTTTGCCATTGCAGAGTTCTACGAAATGTTGCAGGTTGGAGTTTCATTGCTTTGCATATTTAATAGCAATTTTAGTGCTAAATGGGCTGTTCGACCACCTTCAAGCAAAGTTGCTGCGATTCCCGACGAAGCGAGTGCAAGTGCAATTTTATTTTGTGAGCGAATTGTTGCTTATATTTAATTGTTGTTCGATTCAAACTTGCGCGATTATTATTTGAATGTCGCGCTCGCGCTTCAAGCGTTTGTGATATCCGAATTCTTTCACGTTCAATTCGATCGTTACGTTCTTGTGCAGTACGCTGATATCAATAATTAGCTTAGTTTGTAGCATTTCGGATTCTTCTACCCGAAATTGCTTCGTCTTATAGGAGGCATATCAAATATATGTACATTATTTTGTCACTAAACACTAACTAAACAAACACTAACTAACTAATCACTCTGCAAAAAACACGATGTAAGAAGTTGTTTCAGTCGTTTAACAGTTGACAAAAGCAAACTCAGTCGATTGGGTAACAGAAAATCCAAGAAAAACAACACTTGTATACCAGCAAATTGACATCAATACTGTTTTAAGTTTTTTTTTTTTTTATTTGACATGACTTGAAGTCAATCCTTTAAGCCTACTACGTTTTAGTTAGAAAACATTTGTATGGGAAAAAGAAAAGGGCTGTTCTTATGGTTTTCCGGCAATTATTATTTTTCTCGTCGTAAAAACCATCCTTGACCTTCAACGATAATTTAAAAAAAAGAATTTGCCAAATTGGTCCAGGCGTTGTTGAGTTATGCGGTAACCAACACATTTTGCGATTCATTTTTATATATAAGATTATTAGTAGGTCTCCTTCATCCCTGACAACAGTACTCGCACACAGGAATGATTGAGAGTTGCAAGCAACTAGTCCCTAGTTCTCATCAGCGGACTATTGTGCAAAATAATTTATTTACTAACTTTCCATAGGAAGTTATTATAATCGGTCCGATTTGTCGAATTGAAAATTTTGACATTTCTCGACGTTTCAAGGTACCTAGAGTCGAAATAAAAGATTTTTAGAGAGATGTCTGTGCGTGCGTATGGATGTATACGTTCATACGTCCGTACGGCCGTACGTTCGCGAAGTTTTTTTCGTCGATGGCAATTTTAGACTGACATTTCGGTTTGCCTACAAGCTACTGAGGATGAGGACTAAATGTGAGAAAGTTTGCGTTAAATGATGCAAAAACCAAACACATTCTTACATTTAGTCTTCAGGCCCATCAAAATGCTTCAATTTAATCCTCCGTCCCAACTAAATGCTTCATTTTGAATGTTTCATGGCCTTCGTTCAAAAACGAAAAAATCCTAACCAACAGAATCTGAAGTGCTGACATGGTCTTAAATTGGAAGATTTGTATAGCTTTTTAATTTCAATCCAAATAAATGTTGTAAATGTATATTAAATAAAATAAAATTGACCAAATACATATTATTTAATGATTTATTAGTTTATTATTATTTATTTTGTTTACTTAAATTATTTGCGAACGCAACATGCGCTGCAACTGGTTAAGTATAATTATTGCAAATGGACAAAAGTGTAACTCAATACTTTGTAAAACAACAAAACAGACCAGTTTTTCAGCTGTAGTTTGCTTAGAGCATTTTTTTTGGCGACGGCGTTAGAAGTTCCGCTGGAAACAATAGGCGGGTGTCTCCGTATTTTTTTGTACAGACAATGCTACGGGAAACACACTTGTGAAGTTCCATTGTCCACTTTAGCTAGTTCAGATTCCTCAATTAGATTAGTATTTTCATCATTTAAAGCAGTTCGATAATTATAAGACCAAATTTTAGTGTTGTTTGTTGCAGAAATATTCCTGAAAATTTCTTTTTGAGGGACTATGTTAGAGTTAGAATTTTGTTTGTGGTTAGATTTTGGAATAGAGTTTTGAGGGAACCATCTTTTAAAAATAAGTTGCTTTGTGTAAAGCATCTTTAAGGAATAGAAATAATAGGCAATATGGTTACACACAATACCAACTAAATTAGTTCAATACATAGATTTAAGTAACTTTTTTATTCCAATATGGCGAAACCGAATACCCAATAGTAAAGGTAAAGGCGCCAAAATCCATACTTCTTGACTAAATAATGTTATCTTCTATGTTTACGCATAAAATTGCGAATTTTGTATCATATGAACATTTCTAGACATTTTACAATGTGAACAATAACAATTAAATATGCTATGAAATAATTGGCTGCTATTAATGCTAATTTTTTTTCTAAAAAGTTGATGAAGGTTAGTCGAAGCGAAAATTTCTTTAATGAACATACATGTGTACATATACCTAAAATATTATTGGCTTTCTCAAAAATATTTTTTTCTACACTAACCTCTGCTTTATATCTGAAAACTATTGTTTAGGTATATTTTCTATGTTTTGGCATTTATAAAATGTAATCTATGGAAGTATTTATTATATTAAGAAAAACAAAAAATATGAATGTATGTATGTACGTAAAACTCATTAATTTTTTATTATTAGCAGCAATTTTATTAAACATACCCTTCAAACAATAATAAGTAAATTCGAACTTTAGTAACTAAACATTTTTAAGGAATGAATGAAAATTGTATTTTGCGTTAAATTGTGGGAATTCACTAAAAGAAAGTTCTGTACGTCAACAATAAACATTCATGTCGATTACATGATCTATTGAATGAGTTGTGTATAAATTCAGAACGATTTTTTGACGTTTTCATTTTATTATAAACGTCAAAATTTGCATTTTATTTGCTCTGCATTTATTTTTTTTAAATATTGGTGTTCCTTTGATGCATAATTTTTTTTGAAAGCAAATACATTTATGCTTCCATCAATCAAGAATGTTATGGATGAGGTATTTTTCTATTATAACTCTTTTTTTTAATTTAATATTTATTAATCAAAATGGAATTGCAAAATAGTTGCAAGCTTAAATCATTAAAAACAAACTATAAATATACTTGGATTAATTAAATTGATACAGATTTTAATTACTTGCAAAAAAATATTTGGGCCGTTCATTAACGAATATTTATTAGAATTCAATAAAAAAAATTGCGCTCGCACCCTTAACTTGATGGTTCTTCGAACGCATCTTTCATACAATAATCCGAGGTAAATTATGAAATTTAAAGAATTTCGTAGTGATTACTCTAAATTAGTGAATTAATTATAATAAACTGATGTTAAACATGCTTTTTTTAAGACAAAAATGTACATTGGTTTGCTATCAACAAAATGACTGCAAAATTAAAGGTTAAAACTGACTTTTTCATCAAAAAAAGTAGAAATAAAAACCTGAAAAAAAACTTATTAACCTCCCCATTTTGTTTTTGCTTTGCAAATTGCCGTTAGCCCACGGTATCGTTTTTTTTTTTGTTTGTTTTGTTTTCACATCTATTCATGGACTAATTGTCAAAATTACAAATACAACAATGTAAACAAACGGGTTTTGGAGAGTGAAACGTAAGAAAGATTCCGATCTTAATAAATGGAGCATTTTTGGTCCATAGCCCAAAAAACAAGTAGAAAATTTTGAATTTTGATAATAATGCAGAAAGATGCAAAAAGGGCTCTCAAAAAAAAATTGAATGGGTGGTTTTTTATCATAGCAATTTGAAAAAATGTGAAAATTTTGGTTAACCCAAAATATCTCATGGACCAATAATGCTAGAGACTTGAATTGAATTTTAAATTATATATTGTAACGTGTATATTTTTGGAAAAAATTTAAACCAACGTTTTTTTTTTTAATCAACTAAACTAAAAAAAAAATGTTTACCTCGAATATTTTACGAACAAAAAATAATTTTATCTCCAAAATAATTGTGTAATAAATAACGTTTTTTACATCTGGTAAAGTTTTGAGAAAAATCGAATTGACAGTTTTTTTTATTAAAAATAAAAACCTAAAAAAAAACATTACTAAAAGTAGGCAAAAAAAATTGATTTGTGATCTTTTCAAAAATTTTAAATTTTGGCTTTAAATTAATTTTGTCTTATAAGAAATATTGTTATCAACATTTCGTACAGTTTTGAAAAAAAAACGAATTGAAAGTTTTTTTTACAAAAAATAAAAAAGTTAAAAAAAATGAAAAAAAAATTGGTAAAAATTGATTTTCGGCTCAAATATCTTTTCAAAAATTTGAGATTATGGCTTTATAAACTAATTTTGTCTTATAAAAAGACTGTTTTCAACATTCAGTAAAATTTTGAGAAAAATCGAATTCACAGTTTTTTTTACAAAACATAAAAACCTAAAAAACATCTTTTCAGAAATTAAAAATATTGACTTCAAACTAATTTTATCTCACAGAAAATATTGTTTTCGAAAATTAAAATTTACAAAATATAGTACGCAAAATTGGTAAAATTTGATGTTCGGTTCTCGATATTACTTGAACAATACAAAATACTGACTTTAAATGAGTTTCATTCATCCAATTTGTATTTGTTTATATAAGAAATAAAAACTTTTAAGAAATGCTACTAACATTTGGTAAATAAATAGCTTTCGACTAAAAACCTGGTTAACAAAAATAGATTTTGAAATCAAATTATTTCATTATAAGCAATATGTTATTAGTAGTTTAAAATTTCTTAAGAATAATTTAACTGGCAACTTTTTTAATACACGAAAACCTACAAACTTTTGGGCAAGACAAATCGACAGACAGGATGGAATGTTATCAGTGTGGGTCGTACCCCAGCCTCTTTTTTTATTTGCAATGAAACTCACAACCGTTAATTCACTCTGTAAGAGAAAAGACGACAAAATTCAAATTACAAAGTTTGGTACGTGTTTCAATTAAAAGATAAATAATAAAAAAAATTGCTGTCAAATAAAGGAGTTCTACTGTATTAATTATTTATAGGTATTACTGATTTGTTTAAGTTAAGTTTTTCATTTAGTTTTAAACGAATCCATACTTAAAAATAGTTTAGTTTAGTTTATTAGTCAATGAGAACATTATTATTTCTTATTATTATTATTATGTTATTTCTAGTCTGTAGGAGTTTTCTGATTGACTAATAAACTAAACTAAACTAAACTAAACTAAACTAAAAATACAATCGATAAAAATAGTAATATTAAATTCATTCGTGAATTTGACAGATGTTAGCAACCGAACGAATATTAGGAAACCTGTCTGTCAGCTGTCAAAATCGTAAATTCAAATATTTTGTACAGGATTGTTCAATAAGAGAGCAATTTATCCGTTCCATTAAATTTTTCATAACCAATACATATTTGTTTTCCATCGATTGTTGAGCACTGCTCTCCAAGTTTATAGGCGTAGTCTATACCAACTCCACATATCCCCAAATCGCCCGATCTTGAAGGCCAATTCACGGTTCTGTAACGTGAAACTATTCGGTTACCAAACGTTTCGTTTAATAAATTAATAGTACGTTTCCACCAACAAATAATCCGAGATTTAAGGCAAGTGATTTTAAATAAATCATAAGGTGTTTCCACCAAAGAAAAGGAGATTAATTTGACGTTTGGTTAATGTTTATAACAACCAAACTTCAAATTATTCTCCTTTCGAAAAAAAAAATTTGTATTTGTTCACTCATCATCACATTTTATTTCGTCTGTGATTTCTTGAAAGTTGTTTATTGTTTTGAATTTGACTCATATGGAAGTGAGACAGATAGTTTTTGTTGACATTTCCATCTGTCAATAAACGAAATTGGCGTTTAAATGGGTCGGTTCAACAATTATTCTCCGAAAAAAAAGTTTGTTTGATTTGACAAACTAATGTTTCCAAGTAGATTTCAATGAGTTTTATTTGGAATCTTCATTTGAGGAGATTAAAATTTGTATGGTAAATCTTCGAGATTTGTGACAAATCTAGCTAAATCTCGGTTTAGTGCCCGGTGGAAACGTTTTAGTTTTAGTTTTAGTTTCAGTTTTAGTTTTAGTTTTAGTTTTAGTTTTAGTTTTAGTTTTAGTTTTAGTTTTAGTTTTAGTTTTAGTTTTATTTCATCAATCAGATTACAATCTTTATAGACTAGATACTAAATAATACAATTGTTGGGGGCTGTATGCTTATATACATAAATAAATAAATTAAATAAATATTACTATAAGTTATACATTATTATTCGTAATTTTACAATTAATAAATATAAGTTTATGAAAAAAAAAGATTAATTCTTTAAATTTATTAGGAAATTACAGTTTAATATTATTTAACAAATATTTTTTAAATAAATCTCTCGAAACATCAATATTAAAATCAATCCTATTGCAAATTAAATTCACTTCTCTAGTGCAACGCGCGATTGGTTCATTACGGGCATAATTTGTACGATGAAACTGCTCATAAAATTGAAACCGATAGCGTGTAGTTCTAGAGGGTACGTTACCACAATTAACTAATGTTAATAAAGGAGGGCGATTTGTGGCGCGATTTGTGTAACATTTTGCTCCGTCTTTTTGAAACCACAGTTTCTGTTTACTATAATTGTTTAACATTAATAACGGGTCATCCATTTTGCGGTTTGAAAGGTATAGGGCTGGAATTTCGACATCTGTCAAACTAATAACTGTTGAACCAATTTTTTTTTTGCCAGATGAAAGTCTGACATTTACTAAAATGGATCGCCTAACTAGGGCACAACGCATGCAAATTGTTAAAACCTACTACAAAAATGGTGATTCTGCCACAGCCACATATCGTGCTTTAAGAGGAGATTATGGTTTACATAATCGTCCAAATACGCAAGCAATTGGCAACATTGTCAAGAAATTTAAAAAGACTGGATTGGTTAGAGATATTGTAAGGCATTTGCATCATCGTTTCGCTGGTAACACTGAAAATATCGCTGCTATAACTGTAAGTAAAAGTAATGCCGAAGACACAAATGTGTCGGTTACTCGTCGTGGCATATTTTGCATTTTGCATTTTGATCTACACCTACATCCATATAAAGTACAGCTCACACAACAACTGAAGCCAGCTGACCATTCACAACGTAGTAGATACGTCAAATGGATACGTCAGGCGGGCGGTAGACGGCGATTTTTCGAACAAAATTTTCTTCAGCTATGAAGCACATTTCTCACTCGGTGGGTATGTTAATAAACAAAATTGTCGTTTTTGGTGTTCTGAGAATCCTCTAGTAATTGAAAAGAGGACAATGTATCCACAAAAGGTTTCTGTTAGGTGCGACGATGGAACGACTGTCACAGAGACATTTCCTGGCCGTTTAGTTTCTCGTCGTCTTGATATCAACTCGCCACCAAGATCACGCGATTTGACACCGCTGGACTTTTTTGTGTGGGGCTACGCGAAAGACCGTGTTTATGCACATAAACCTTCAACTATATTAAGCACTTAAAACCCTCATTCGTCAAGTTATGGCTGAGATACCGCCCAATATGTGTCAAAAAGTGGTCGAACATTACTTCAAAAGAATCGAACACCACACTACATAATAATAAGAATATGATGTCAACGTTCAAACTTTATAATAATAAATAAATATCATGAAACAAAGTATTGTACGAGGTGTGTTCAAAAAGTACCCGGAATTTTCGTTTTTTCAAAAAAATATTTATTTATTCGTTTACATCAATGTGGTCCCCTTCAAAGTAGTCCCCCCCCCCCCCCCAGATATAATACACTTATGCCAGCGTTTTTTCCAATCTTGCAAGGACTCTTGATATTCACTTTTTGATGTGTCCTTGAGCATTCTCAGCGATTCGGCTTTTATTTCTTCAATCGAGGAAAAACGCAGTCCTTTCATGGGTCCCTTCAACTTTGGAAACAGAAAAAAGTCACAAGGAGCCATATGTGGTGAATATGGAGTTTGGGGCATGACTACAGTATTGTTTTTGGCCAAAAAATTACGAACAAGCAACGACGAGTGAGCATGTGCGTTATCGTGGTGCAAAAGCCATGAATTGTTTTTCCTTAAATCTGTTTTTTTCGGATTGCTTCACGCAAACGTCGCATAACTTCAAGGTAATACTCCTTATTAATCGTACAACCTTGTGGTAAGAACTTTTGATGCACTATGCCATTATAATCGAAGACAACAGTAAGCAAAACCTTCACATTTGATCAAACTTGACGTGCTATTTTCGCTCTTGACGTTGGATGCTTCCAGGTGGACGATTTTGCTTTGGTTTCGACATCATAACCGTACACCCATATTTCATAACCAGTTATGACCCTTTCAAGCAAACTTGGATCGTCGTTTACGTCATTTAACAGCTCTTGAGCGATGTTCATGCGATTGTTTTTTTGGCCAAAGTTCAGCAGCTCATAAAAACACGTCGAACCTTAGCAACTACCACAGACAAAGTAAACAGTGAATATAGCTGAAAATTGCATCATACTTTAGGGGCATGTATACCAACACAATAAAAAAAAATGTTTGACCTTCGGACTCTCCAGACCCGCGGAATTTAAAAATTCCGGGTACTTTTTGAACACACCTCGTATGAAACTGCAAAATGGATAACCCTGTACATCATGGCTAAAAAAAGTAACTGATGGAGTTCGAGTATTACGGCTGAGGGATGGAACGCAACTGGGTATTTAGGTAGAATATTTTCTCATCATCGATAACACGACAAATGACATCAGGCTTTATGCGGCGGCGGCGCGGCGGTGTTAAAGTGATGCAAGAGATTCGGTTGTAGTTCCATCGCTTAAAGGGGCACCTGTCCAAATATGAGAAATTTGTTTGACACTATTTTTCAACTTACGCAGAAATTGAATTTTGCATATAAAGTCTCCAATAGTTTAATAGACACTGAAGGCAACTTTCAACAAAACCAACTAACATCGTTACACCTGTGATATACTACATTTCTGTCGGCTTTGAAATTCTCTTAAAACATAAAATCAATAACAATTAAGCTTGAAACAAAATCTTTGAAAACAATTTATTCTAAAATCCTCAAAAATTAAATATATTGATCTCAATCACATACTATGTACTTATATGACAGATCGTAAACGGACAGTGACAGCTCTCACACCTACTAAATAAATCGTGTTAACAAGACTTTCAACATCAACAATCCCCTTGTCAGAAATCCCATCAAAATACCATCGATAAGTTAGGTTTCAACATTTCAACCAAACTACCGCGCGCGCCGGCCGCCTTAACCTGACACATCATTTACACACTCCCAGAGAGCAAACACATTGATTGCAACACAACTGCGGAACCACCCATGGATCATGGGATACAACTCCTTGGTGTGGTGTACATAAATGATGGCCAGCATGGTATTCTCTACCAACTTTTGTTAAAGACTGGCTCCACTGACTCTGAATAAAATAAACAAAACAAAACGTTTCTTTCAAAACGTTTCCATCAATTAAATTATTGACAGCAGATCATAAATTCTCGATGATTAAGCTTTTATCATAAATCTTGATTTGGTTCGATGGACTTCTGCCTCTCTGTCTTCCTCTCTCTTTCTCACCTCTTTTTCACTCTCATGGAACAAAATTTGATCAAAAACGATATCACTAAAAAATATAAAATGGCGGAAGTGAAACAGGAAGCTCTTATGTATGCACTTTTCAAAAGTAGTTCTTTTAAAAGATTCAGTTTTCCAAGCACAAATCATGCAAATTTTAGCTCAGATAATATGGACATAAATCTAATTCCCTCAGCTCTAAACTCTATCGCATCGTCATCCACTATCCAGCCCGACCGACCGCACACACATTAAATTCAATTAATAAACCATCGCGAGAGGCGAGAATATTGTGTGAATTGTGATTAATGACTGGCAATAAAACCTCATTTCGTCTGACAAATATTCTCAATCACCTGCCCATAAATCAGCGCAACCTGTCAAGATTCACACAATAACAAGGCCTGGCTCTGGTCTGGCCCGGCTATATTTTGGCCACAATATGCTCTTAAGAATCTAAGTGAATGAATATACTCGTATGATGGATAAGGCAAGGAGTATAAAATATATGGAGTTTCCAAAGACGCGACCATCGAGCGACGACGCTTCGCGTCGGATCGTTTTTATATAAAATCCATGATTCGGCCACGATTATACACGAGTGGAATTTCAATTAAATTTAGGCGTTAGAGAGATTGATTGGAGCCAAGGCCCCCAAAGGAAAGATGTCGAAGCACGAACACGAACCTCGAATCACCAACAACCAACCACCAACCAAGTTGTTGTATTATCACTAATTGATGCTAATTACACAGTTGCTGGGGTAATTGTGATGTATCACGATAACGTGGTGGTTTTTATAAGGTATGTATGTTTTTAGGTATACCTAGCTGTGAATACGTGTGGCAAAAGTTATGACTCCATAGTTAGGTTCTTTCTCGCCTTCAAGACGAACCTGAGCGCGATGGCCACACAGAAGACAAGAAAATGATGACGACAACGACCCCTTTTTTGAAGTCCGGGACCGGGTACGGGAGGGCACAGCCATGTGTGTTAATAGTTAATAATTTTTACCCGGATCGTTAATCATTCAATTTTCACGTCTCTTTGGTTGAACAGCGGGGGAGCTGAGAAATGTGTGTTCATCGAATGAAAGAGGCTCTTTTATGGTTCTATATAGTGGTTTTGTATAAAGAGATAATGCTTTCTTTTTTATAGGAAAATTATGGTTGGTTTGGTTAAAGATACGTTTATGATTTCAAGGTTGAGTTCCGCTTGCGAAAATGAAGTGTCACCATAAGCAATTATGTTGCACATCCTGAAAGTTAGGGTTATAGCTGACAGATTGCTTGGATGATATTGGAATGTTGGCATAACATCGGTCGAAAGGGCTTAATGCTTATACCAGTTCAAGCTACTCTAAGGCATCAATTGCGTCAGCTAAAACTAAAAAAAAAAAGAGGCTGGGATGCGACCCACACTGATAACTTCCCATCCCGTCTATCGATTTGTCTTGCTTAAAAGTTTGTCTAAATGTATCAATTCTTGCCAAATTTGCGTTATATTTTTTGTAGATTTTATTTTTTTTTATGAAAAAAACGGACAGTTGGATTTTTATAAAAAAAATTACTGAATATAAAAAACAATATTTTCTGTGAAATAAAATAAGTTTGAAGCCAATATTTTTAATTTTTGAAAAGCTATTTGAGCCGAAAATCAATTTTTACCAACTTTTATTAATTTTTTTGATTAGGTTTTTATTTTTTGTAAAAAAACTGTCAATTCGATTTTTCTCAAAATTTTTCCTAATATTGAAAACAATATTTCTTATAAGTTAAAATTAGTTAGAAGCCATAATCTCAAATTTTTGAAAAGATATTTAAGTCGAAAATCAATTTTTACCAACTTTTGTTAATTTTTTTTTTTTGGTTTTTAATTTTTTGTAAAAAAAACTGTCAATTCTATTTTTTTTAAATTTTACTGAATGTTGAAAACAACACTTTTTGAAAGATAAAAGTAGTTTAAAGCCAATATCTCAAAGTATTGAAAAGATATTTGAGTCAAAACTCAATTTTTACCAACTTTTTGTTTAATTTTTTTTTAGGTTATTATTTTTTGTAAAAAAACTGTCTATTCGATTTTTCTCAAAATTTTATCAGATGTCAAAAACATTATTCTTCATTGGACAAAATTGTTTTGGAAATGAAATCATATTTTGGTCGTAAAATTTTCGAAGTGACAAAATTTTTTTTTCAGTTTTTTTGATTTATAAAAAAAAACCGTTAATTGAATTTTTTTCCAAAAATATAATTGTTTTGTATCACATTACAATATATAATATAAATTTTAATTTAAGTCTCTAGCGTCATTGGTTCATGAGATATTTAGGCTTAACCAAAATTTTCACCTGTTTTTTAAACTGCTATGGTAAAAAAACCACCCACGCAATTTTCTTGAGAGCCCTTTCTGCATCTTTCTGCCTTATTATCTGTATAACAAAATTTATTTGAAGTCGATATCTCTTCTGGTTCTTGAGCTATGGACGACGAAAAAAACGTCGCGAACGTACGGACGTACGGACGTACGTACACACGCACGCACAGACATCTTTCTAAAAATCTTTTATTTCGACTCTAGGGACCTTGAAACGTCGAGAAATGTCAAAATTTTCAATTTGACAAATCGGACCCATTACAATAACTTCCTATGGGAAGTTAAAAACATCACGGGGTACACAGTGCGCTCATTTCCGAAATAGAGGGGGGTCAATAAGTCCGTGACTTTTGGAATAAAACACAGATTTTTTGATAAAAAAAATAATTTTATTTTTCAACGTAGTCTCCCTTGAGCTCTATGCACTTTGTCCAAAGCTTCTCCAATTTTTGTATCCCTTCTAAAAAAAATGATTTGTCGAGGTCCTCAAAATAGGCCTTTGTTTGCGAGATGACTTCATCATTGGAGTCAAATCTTTTTCCACCAAGCCATTTCTTCAGGTTTGGGAACAAGAAGTAGTTGCTCGGAGCCAAATCTGGAGAATAGGGTGGATGAGGGAGCAATTCATAGCCCAATTCATGGGTTTTTGCCATGGCAACTGCACATGTGTGCACCCTTGCATTGTCTTGGTGGAAAAGAACGTGGCACCCATCTTTCTTTCTTCTTTCAAAGCTTTCTCATGCCCAAGTGATCATTCAAAATTGAAACCACTGAGCCATGCGAGATCCCTACGGCTTCCACAATCTCTCGCACTTTCAATTTTCGGTCGGCCAACACCATATCGTGATTTTTTTCGATTGTTTCGGGTGTAGAGACCTCAACTGGGCGTCCAGGACGTTCGGCATCTTCAGTTCTTGTACGGCCACAACGAAATTCAGTAAACCACTTTTTTATCATTGAAATCGATGGTGCAGAGTCCCCATAGCATTTATCAAGCTTAGCCTTGGACTCAGTAACTGACGCAGTAAGTTTAAATTTTGACAGGAGTCAACTGACAGATGCCTTTTGACAGGAGCAGTGTTGCTGTTTCAATAAAGAGGTCAGAAATTCAAATAGTCACGGACTTATTGACCCGCCCTTAAGTTTTCAATATTTCAGAATGTTGTTCAAGTGTTATGCTATATTCGTACTGCGAAGGTATGATACTGGCTTTGTATCAAGATTTCGACTTGGAAACAGCTTCAGGGGACATAATAACCTTGTTGTTGTTTGAATATATAATTATCTTCAAAGATGTATATTATTTATTTCCGTCGGTTTTTAAGTACTTGGGCTTTTGGAACTTTGGTTTGCAAGTATTCTGGTCTTCCGTAGTTACCTGTTTTTAAATATTCCTCGTCGAATTCGGTCTTTAAAATTACGATACGCGAAAAATATAAAACCTCTAACATTTGTTCGTGTTTTTTTGTGATTTTGGAAATATAGATCACCTTCAATGCCACTAGACCTCTATTTCCATGTACTGTCACGTCTTGAATTCTGTTTTTAACTTGCGCATGTTAAAGTTTTTGCATGATAAATTAATATTGAAACTCGATATTTTAACAAGAACAGTTTTTTTTTTTAAACAACAAAATGCCTGACCACCAATTAATTTGGATAAATTGTGATTTCTTGTTGGTGCAAATTCGAAAAGAGAAAATTTAAAAAGCCTTATTCCTGCAAGTTGTTTGGACGTGGTCCTGGTCATCTCCAAAAATGAAACCATTATTTTAAAATCTGAAATTATGTGTTGCATTGTCCATTTTCGAAGTAATTAAAAAAAAAAACAAGGCAAGAGTGTACGACCTAGTCTTTTTTTTTAATACAATTTTCAAAAACTTTTACTTCTGAACACATTTTATAGCTCAAACATGTTAGAATTTTGTTCTTAAAGGTGTTTATTTAGATATGTGGTTTTCAAGAAGAAATAAATAGGTTATACAGTATTCCCCGCTTAATTGCACTGACCATTTTGTCAGATTTGGTCAATTAACCCCGCTTAATTGACATATCTGTTCAATTAAGCAAAACCCGTATAATTGCACGAGTAGGTCAACTAAAAAATAAAATATTCATCCCAGAAATTTACTCTAAACATTTCAGTGTCAGCTTAATTTCGGCGTCTGTTAGTTCGCCATATAACATGATATGATATGTTATGTCGTCACATGCCAAATAAGCATTGAAATCTGCATTGTCCTTAAGAACGTTATCTATGACCACGAGATCATTTTCCGGCTGCTCTTCTTCTTGGATGAAGCCTGCCTTTAAAAAAAGAACTTGCAAATGTATAGGTTTAGTAGTAAAATATTTCCAATATTACCTTTCTAAAACAATTTCTTATAGTAATGGGTGATTTTTTTGAGGTTAGGATTTTCATGCATTAGTATTTGACAGATCACGCGGGATTTCAGACATGGTGTCAAAGAGAAAGATGCTCAGTATGCTTTGACATTTCATCATGAATAGACTTACTAACGAGCAACGCTTGCAAATCATTGAATTTTATTACCAAAATCAGTGTTCGGTTCGAAATGTGTTTCGCGCTTTTTTATCGACAAATTTTGTTCAGCGATGAGGCTCATTTCTGGTTGAATGGCTACGTAAAAAAGCAAAATTGCCGCATTTGGAGTGAAGAGCAACCAGAAGCCGTTCAAGAACTGCCCATGCATCCTGAAAAATGCACTGTTTGGTGTGGTTTGTACGCTGGTGGAATCATTGGACCGTATTTTTTCAAAGATGCTGTTGGACGCAACGTTACGGTGAATGGCGATCGCTATCGTTCAATGCTAACAAACTTTTTGTTGCCAAAAATGGAAGAACTGAACTTGGTTGACATGTGGTTTCAACAAGATGGCGCTACATGCCACACAGCTCGCGATTCTATGGCCATTTTGAGGGAAAACTTCGGAGAACAATTCATCTCAAGGAATGGACCGGTAAGTTGGCCACCAAGATCATGCGATTTGACGCCTTTAGACTATTTTTTGTGGGGCTACGTCAAGTCTAAAGTCTACACAAATAAGCCAGCAACTATTCCAGCTTTGGAAGACAACATTTCCGAAGAAATTCGGGCTATTCCGGCCGAAATGCTCGAAAAAGTTACCCAAAATTGGACTTTCCGAATGGACCACCTAAGACGCAGCCGCGGTCAACATTTAAATGAAATTATCTTCAAAAAGTAAATGTCATGGACCAATCTAACGTTTCAAATAAAGAATCGATGAGATTTTGCAAATTTTATGCTTTTTTTTTTAAGAAAAAGTTTTCAAGCTCTTAAAAAATCACCCGATAGAAGGTCTTATAAGCCACAAACAATGTTTGCTTATATGTGCATTGCTTGCAAAGATGTGATCGACTTCGAAAATTCTTCGATAATCTTGCCACGTTCGATGGCTGTAATTTGCTGATAGTAAGCTTTGAAACAATGAATAATACCTTGGTCAAGGGGCTGAATGATGGACGTTGTATTTTTGTTGGTACAAACTGCACGTTTATATTTTTTAAATCGTCCAACTTCTTATGACAAGCAGCATTGCAAAGGTACAACCCTTGGCGTTTTTGTTTTTCCAATCATAATCATTTTTTTGTCCGTCCAATTATCCGAAAAGTGTCCACGTATTTAAGTTTTCTGCTGCATATTTTTAAGATCAATTAAGCGAGTAATTCAACTAAGGGGGTTCAATTAACCGTCTAAAAAGCTTTGCTACTAATACGGAAAATTTTCGAAGCCAATTTTTTCGATCAATTAAGCGGGATGTTCAATTAAGCGAGTTGCAACTAAGGGGGGATTATGTAATTTAATCTTATGGACAAGAATTAAACTTTTATATAGAGATAAGGGTTTGCCTTTATGCTTTAAAAATGATTTCGAAAATCCAGCTGAAAGGCCCAATTTCTGACCACTTTTAGAAGCAATTGGGGCCATATGTCAGAAATAACACGCCGAATATTCTCTTCCAAGGTGTCAATCGTCTTTTGTCTTATCTGCGTATGCAAGTGACTTAACATAAAAATAACGCTGCGAGATAATGCGTTTTCCAAAAGTTTCCTTCTATAAATTGATTGTTTCGTTGTCTGTAAGACATGTAGCACGAATCGAACCATTATTGTTTTGGTAATATATATTTACGACTTGCTCTTTAGGAGTAGGTAAGTTTATTTATTATGACATGGCAAACCAAACTGATCATAAACCAAGTGACATCTGTCAAAAAGACCAACATGAAAAAAAGTATTGCCAGATTGAAAACCACATGCCCCGAATAATGTAAAGAATAAAGTTCAACAATTTTACCATTCAAGGTTTCTTGAATGATGTGAAAAACTTTTCAAATTTTTAAATGCTTTTAAAACAGTTCGTGAAAATAAACACAACACCATTTCATCCACTGTTCTTGTAAGAATAATTGTACAGATGTCGTTTTTATTTAGCAAATTGCTAAAAGTTAAAGTAGCCATTCCGTGATTTTAACTTTAGCAAATTGTTAAGTAAAAGTAAGATGTTAAAATGGTTTAAAATTAAAAAGGCGTAAACATTTTACTGAATCGTTTAACATTTTGCGCCATTCATTTTAGTTTAAATCAAACTACATAAGAATGTTCTTTTTACAATGTGTTCGAACTTAAAGAATTATAAGGATATTTTTTAGGGGTATAGAAATTTATGTTGGCAACACTATTTTTACTGGCAGCCATTTTGTGGCTCCTTAAATTCTGCTCTTTAATCAGCAAAGGTCTATATAGAAAACAATTTTATTCGGGTCTTTTTGTAGACATATCTATAGCGTTTGGTACGGTAGAACCATAATATACTCATGGATAAATTGTATCACGCTTTTTTCAGTTTTATCATGTTAAGGAGGTTTGATTATTTCTTAAAGCAAAGATATCAAAAAGCGCGGATTGGAGAAAAGTTCAGTTCATGTAATGTTCTTACTCTTGGTGTTCCCCAAGGATCTGTCCTTGGTTCTTGTTTACATCAACTCGCTCTTTTCCCAAAAATTTGATGCCAAAGTAAAATCTTACGCAAAAGATTAGGGTATAAGTTATGCCTCTTCAAGCCCTTATAATCTTATAGTTGATATAAACAAAGCCGTTAACATTTTAAGAATTTGTTTCGACCCTCACAAACTAATTATCAGATTAAAATGATGTTCTTCAATTTAATTTTCACTTCACACCATGATACGAGTATGTTATGTCTAACATTTCATTTACCTAATTGCCCTTGGCATTTATAATAGAGGCTGGGATGCGACCCACACTGATAACTTCCCATCCCGTCTGTCAACTTGTCTTGCTTAAAAGTTTGTAGGTTTTCGTGTTTTAGTAAAAAAGTTGTCACTTGTATTATTCTTTAAAATTTTAAAATTACCAACAATATTTTGCAAATAATGAAATACATAGTTTAATTACAAAATCTCTTTTTGTTAACGAGATTTTTAGTCAAAAACCAATTTTTACCAATTTTAGTAGAATTTCTTAAAAGTTTTTATTTCTTTTATAAACAAATACAAATTGGAAGAATAGAAAATTGTTTGAAGTCAATATCTTCTATTATTCATGAGACATCAAGAACCGAGCACCAATTTTTACCAAATTTGCGTACTATTTTTTTGTAAATTTTATTTTTTTATGAAAAAAAAAATATCGAAAACAATATTTTCTGTGAGATAAAATAAGTTTGAAGCCAATATTTTTATTTTTTGAAATTGAAATTTTTAAATTATTACCAAGTTTTAGTATTTTTTTTTAGATTTTGTATAAAAAAAACTGTTAGGTAATTCAATTTTTCTCAAATTTTTCCGAATGTTAAAAACAATATTTCTTATAAGACAAAATTAGTTTGAAGTCATAATCTCAAATTTTTGAAAAGATATTTAAGTCGAAAATCAATTTTTACCAACTTTTATTAATGTTTTTTTTTTTAGGTTTTTATTTTTTATTAAAAAAAAACTGTCAATTCGATTTTTCTCAAAATGTTACCAGATGTAAAAAGCGTTATTCTGTATTTCACAAAATTATTTTGGAGATGATATCATTTCTTGTTCGTAAAATATGTGAGGTGACAAATATTTTTTTTTAGTTTTTTTTTTTTTGATTTATAAAAAAACAGTTAATTGAATTTTTTTTTAAAAATATACTAGTTTGGTATCACGTTACAATATGTAATTTAAAATTCAATTCAAGTCTCTAGCATTATTGGTCCGTGAGATATTTTGGGTTAACCAAAATTTTCAACTTTTTTTTTAAATTGCTATGGTAAAAAAAACCACCAACTCAACTCAACTCACGCACGCACAGACATCTCTCTAAAAATCTTTTATTTCGACTCTAGGGACCTTGAAACGTCGAGAAATGTCAAAATTTTCAATTCGACAAATCGGATCGATTACAATAACTTCGACTCCTATGGGAAGTTAATAAAAAGCTAAAAATGTATACCCTTTCTGTTTAAAGATTGAAGTATAGTCAATCAATTTAAATACCTCCGTATCATTATTGATTATTATGTGTTACCACATACAGTGAATCACAAAATTGGTCACGCTTATCATATACAAAATACAAATTCTCTTTAATTGCTCTCATTTTAATTGTTTTCTTATTTTAAGGTATTATATTCCTTACATAATTTTCTCTTCTAACAGTTATTACGGTTTTTATTCTCCTCTACTCAAAAGTAAGTTTTACTATATGACTGTATTCGCAGTTGCATCGTTAACGTTTTTGTGAGTTAGATCGTAAAGACTCCATTTCTTATTTATTAATTTAATTTAATAAAAAAAAATGAAGTAAGAGCTCATTAATATTCAGTGCTTAGTTTTGTTAATTAATGAAGTGAAAATTTTATATTTTTTTGATTCAGATTTTTTATAATGGGATCCAACAATAAACCAATAAAAAAAAGAGGTTGATTTTTAGTGAAAAACAAATTTTTACCAATTTTAGTAGCATTTCTTAAATTTTTACTAATTAGATGAATTAAATTAATTTGAGAGATATCAAGAACCGAACATCAATTTTTACCAAATTTGCGTACTATTTCTTGTAGATTTTATTTTTTTATGAAAAAATGGACTGTTGGATTTTTATAAAAAACCAACTGAATATCCAAAACAATATTTTCTGTGAAATAAAATAAGTTTGAAGCCAATATTTGTAACTCTTGAAAAGCTATTTGAGTCGAAAGTAAATTTTTACCAAGTTTTAGTATTGTTTTTTTGTTAGGTTTTTATTTTTTGTAAAAAAAACTATCAATTTGATTTTTATCAAAATTTTACTGAATGTTGAAAACAATTGTTTTTAAAAGATAAAAGCCAATATCTCAAAGTTTTGAAAAGATATTTGCGTCGAAAATCAATTGTTACCAACTTTTGTTAAATTTTCGTTTAAGTTTTTATTTTTTGTAAAAAAAACTGTCAATTCGATTTTTCTCAAAATTTTACTGCATGTTGACAACATTATTTTTCAAAAGATAAAAGTAGTTAAAACCCAATATCTCAAATTTTTAAAAAGATATTTGAGTCGAAAATCAATTTTTACCAACTTTTATTAATTTTTTTGTTTAGGTTTTTATTTTTTGTAAAAAAACTGTCAATTCAATTTTTCTCAAATTTTTTCTGAATGTTGAAAACAATAATTCTTATAAGTTAAAATTCGTTGGAAGCCATAATCTCAAAATTTTTGAAAAGATATTTGAGTCGAAAATCAATTCTTACCAACTTTTGTTAAATTTTCTTGTAAGATTTTATTTTTTGTAAGAAAACTATCAATTCGGTTTTTTTCAAAATTTTACTGAATGTTGACAACAATATTTTTTAAAAGATAAAAGTAGTTTTAAGCCAATATCTCAAAGTTTTGAAAAGATATTTGAGTCGAAATTCAATTTTTACCAACTTTGAGTAATGTTTTTTTTTAGGTTTTTATTTTTTATAAAAAAACTATCAATTCGATTTTTCTCAAAATTTTACCAGATGTCAAAAACATTATTCTTCGTTGCACAAAATTGTTTTGGAGATAAAATCATTTTGTATTCGTAAAATTTTCGAGGTGACAAATTTTTTTTTTCAGTTTTTTTGATTTATAAAAAAAACTGTTAACTGGATTTTTTAAAAAAAAATATACTTGTTTGGTATCACGTTACAATATATTATAAAAGAGGCTGGGATGCGACCCACACTGATCCCGTCTATCGATTTGTCTTGCTTAAAAGTTTGTCTAAATGTATCAATTCTTACCAAATTTGCGTTCTATTTTTTGTAGATTTTATTTTTTTTTATGAAAAAACGGACTGTTGGATTTTTATAAAAAAATTATTGAATATAAAAAACAATATTTTCTGTAAAATAAAATAAGTTTGAAGCCAATATTTTTAATTTTTGAAAAGCTATTTGAGCCGAAAATCAATTTTTACCAACTTTTATTAATTTTTTTGTTTAGGTTTTTATTTTTTGTAAAAAAAACTGTCAATTCGATTTTTCTCAAAATTTGTCCTAATATTGAAAACAATATTTCTTATAAGTTAAAATTAGTTAGAAGCCATAACCTCAAATTTTTGAAAAGATATTTAAGTAGAAAATCAATTTTTACCAACTTTTGTTAATTTTTTTTTTCGGTTTTTATTTTTTTGTAAAAAAACTGTCAATTCTATTTTTTTCAAAAATTACTGAATGTTGAAAACAATATTTTTTGAAAGATAAAAGTAGTTTAAAGCCAATATCTCAAAGTCTTGAAAAGATATTTGAGTCAAAACTCAATTTTTACCAACTTTTTTTTATTTTTTTTTAGGTTATTATTTTTTGTAAAAAAAACTGTCAATTCGATTTTTCTCAAAATTTTTCCTACTGTTGAAAACAATATTTCTTATAAGATAAAATTAGTTAGAAGCCATAATCTCAAATTTTTGAAAAGATATTTAAGTCGAAAATCAATTTTTACCAACTTTTGTTAATTTTTTTTTTCGGTTTTTAATTTTTTGTAAAAAAACTGTCAATTCTATTTTTTTCAAAATTTTACTGAATGTTGAAACCAATATTTTTTGAAAGATAAAAGTAGTTTAAAGCCAATATCTTAAAGTCTTGAAAAGATATTTGAGTCAAAACTCAATTTTTACCAACTTTTTTTTTATTTTTTTTTAGGTTATTATTTTTTGTAAAAAAACTGTCAATTCGATTTTTCTCAAAATTTTATCAGATGTCAAAAACATTATTCTTCGTTGAACAAAATTGTTTTGGAGATGAAATCATATTTTAGTCGTAAAATTTTCGAAGTGACAAATTTTTTTTTTCAGTTTTTTTGATTTATAAAAAAAACCGTTAATTGAATTTTTTTCCAAAAATATTATTGTTTTGTATCACGTTACAATATATAATACAAAATTTAATTCAAGTCTCTAGCGTCATTGGTTCATGAGATATTTAGGGTTAACCAAAATTTTCACCTTTTTTTTAAACTGCTATGGTAAAAAAACCACCCACGCAATTTTCTTGAGAGCCCTTTCTGCATCTTTCTGCCTTATTATCTGTATAACAAAATTTATTTGAAGTCGATATCTCTTCTGGTTCTTGAGCTATGGACGACGAAAAAAACGTCGCGAACGTACGGACGTACGGACGTACGGACGGACGTACGGACGTACGTACACACGCACGCACAGACATCTTTCTAAAAATCTTTTATTTCGACTCTAGGGACCTTGAAACGTCGAGAAATGTCAAAATTTTCAATTTCTCAAATCGGACCCATTACAATAACTTCCTATGGGAAGTTAATAAAATTTAATTCAAGTCTCTAGCATTTTTGGTTCGTAAGATATTAAGGATTAACCAAAATTTTCACCTTTTTTTTTAAACTGCTATGGTAAAAAAACCACCCACGCAATTTTCTTGAGAGCCCTTTCTGCATCTTTCTGCCTTATTATCTGTATAACAAAATTTATTTGAAGTCGATACCTCTTCTGGTTCTTGAGCTATGGACAACGAAAAAAACGTCGCGAACGTACGGACGTACAGACGTACAGACGTACGGACGTACGTTCACACGCACGCACAGACATCTTTCTAAAAATCTTTTATTTCGACTCTAGGGACCTTGAAACGTCGAGAAACGTCAAAATTTTCAATTTGACAAATCGGACCCATTATAATAACTTCCTATGGGAAGTTAAAAACCCAAAAAAAGGACATTGTCTTCCAGTAAGACAATGATCCGAAGCATACTGCCAAGATCACCCAAAAATGGTTAACAGACCACGGCTATACAATGTTGACATGGCCACCGCAATCCCCAGATCTTAACCCCATCGAACACTTGTGGGGTGTGTTAAAAAGGTCCATTGCAGGAGAAACTGCAAATTTAACAGAACTCTGGCCAAAAATAAAAACAGCGTGTTAAAATTTAAGCCCACAGGGATATATGTAAGAATTTGGTTGACAGTATGCCCAATCGAATACAAGCGGTAATTGATGCTAGAGGGGGAAAAACAAAATATTAACTACCCAACGCTTGTGAAAAAGAAAACACTTAAAATCGATCAAGATTTGAACATTTCTTTTTGTTTATATTTGATATTTTTTTAAATAGCAAATGCAATTATTTAAGTTTATATTAAGATTTCTAATATTTGAAACAAAATATTAATAAGAAATTTGAAGTTTTTCATTTACTTTTTAGACTTGAAACAATATATTTTAATTTTTCATAGAAAAGCGTGATCAATTTTGTGATTCACTGTAAATTAGCGTATGGATTGAGCTGTTCCTGTTGGTGAAGCGGAAGCTCTTATAACTCAAAAATCCTAGCTATATCCTGTGAGAAAAATGCGTGTTCCTATTTCTTTTCAAAAAATTAAAAATTCTACCCATGAAATATATATTTTATTTTAAAGTCTTAAAGATGTTCTTTTTACGTAAGCTGCTGTTTACAGAGCCTTTTCTATGACTTTCATCGATTGTTCAGTACGTCTCAATTTTTACCCCTTATTCCATTATTCCGTACAATCCATTTCAATAAATCTTAAACGATTATTTCTTACAGAATTTTTAATAAGCTACTCGTTGAAATACGTTGCCTTTAGGGCCCTTTCACACCAAACGAATCCGACTCAATCAGAATCACTCCGAATCAAGTTCAATCTGATTCGTCATCTCCACTCTTTCACACCAGCTGAATCAACCTGAATCTATAAAAATCCTTTCATCGCATAAATCGCACTATTTTCTTTAACTTTTAAAATTAATAACTCCACGTCCATCTCGTATGGTTGTTGATTCAAGACTGACCGGACGAGGAATCTGACAGGTTGAATCAAATGCGACCTCGAATCAAAACTGATTGAACCAGATTCGTCCGGTCTGAAGGCGGGAAAAGAATCCCTTCACATTTAAACGGAGCGCTCGAAGCCGAATCTTGGTCAATCAGATTCAACTTGATTCTGATTGATTCGGATTCGTTTGGTGTGAAAGGGCCCTTAGACACTAGTAAAAGTAGTGGCGTTTTAAATTTGATCACGGGCAAATCAAAAATTTGTCATGACGTACCTATTAACATAACACATTTCTTACTTATTTATTGTAAGATTGGATTTGAAATTCTTTGTCATATTCATGTTTGATTCCAGTTTTTCGTTACTTTTTTAATATTTGCTCCCAATTAATTCTAATTATTTAATGTAATTTACTTTATTTCTTGGCTCATTGTTTAATTTTGTAGTTATGATAAACGATTAGACTTAGGATCTGTTGGAAATAACTTTATGTGGCGATATATATACTTTGATAAACCCAACACGATTGACCACTTGAAAGGAAACATTCGCCACGTTATTGCCTTAAACGGCCACAAATGTTGTAAAAGTCATCCAAAATTGGATGACCCTACCTACCTCGTTTATAAGTTTAACTGTCACATTTAGGTACTAAAAACTTTGTTATATTCTCATTTGTTACAAACTTGAATATAAGTTATAATAAATTTTAAATTTAATTCTTTGGTATTGATTTTTGATTGTACGAACATTTTGATCAATTGTGTTCAAAGTCCTTCCCATTCAAATTTCAAACCAGTAATTTTGTATAAAAACTTTAACGTTTCCTTCTTCGTTCATAAGTAATAATTTCACTACCCGTGTTTTTTTGGCATGCTATAAATAGTATAGCAGAAAATTCCCAAGAAAATCCATCGGCAGTAGCCAGATTTTTGTATTTAAAAATTGGTACAACTGAAAGAAGACATGTCAGAATAATAAATTCTTTTTGTTTTTTAAGAATATTTAATTGTTTTGTAGGTAGTCATGTTGTTTATAAGCTAAAATTAGTTTTTGTTTACCTTTTACCTTTTTCCTGTTTTCTTTTTCTTTTTGTTTTCCATTTTCAGCTTTTTCACTTGACGGTCAATTTCAAAGTTTTAACCAAACAATTTGACACAAAATAAAAACTTCAAGAAGGGGGTTTGTTCGTAGACTACTACATTAAAATGTGGTGTTGAAACGAGCTTGAAGCCCGCTTAAATTCTTTATATACCTGAATCGAGTTGAAATGAGCTTGATTCGACTCGATTCCGGTCGGGGATCGGAGTCGAGTTAAAAGTGGTGAAGAAAAACCTGTGTGGAGGAGTTAGCTTTACAGATAATGCATTATGGTCTGTTTATTTGCATATTTGTGTACAAAAAATAAAGTTTTGTTTTAATCAAATTAAAAAAAAAAATGCACATGGAGTAGGTAGCATATTTTTATATGGCGCTGAACTATTCAGTTCTTCATTGTTTAACACGAATCAAACTATCTCACTTGCACTTCATAAAAAACATCGAAACACCATTTGCATTTTAGAAAGTGCTGTCAAACTTAATCATTTTTAAATCTTCTTGTGCGGTGGAAACACCAAAAAGATTTATTTAATCTAAACTTAAATAAACCTTTGGTGGAATCATAGCAAAACATAAATATCTTTTCTATTGTTTTCTCTTGCAAAATAAGCCCAGTTTGTTCATTTTCATTAACAAAACTAAATAATATCAACAGTAATAGATTGATTTTTTTCCCCAATGGAAAACACATGATTCCAAATGCACGGTTACGCAACGAACATAGCCATCGAATTACAAGTGCATTAGCAATCGTACCAACATTTGAGAACGAAATCAGATAAGATCCATTCGAGACTCGTATAAATGTCAAACACCTATCCGTAGTAAGTATCTAGTTTAACTTTTATCGGTAGTATTCAAACTGCGGATATTGTTTTTGTTATTCGTGTAAAATCATACTATACTAGTGATAGAATTTCCAACAAAACACGGGTATTGTAATAAGGGGTAAAGGTAGTAGAAAATCAGTCATGAAGGTCGCCATGTGTTTTTACAAATGACATATAAAAGCATGCTGGTGCCCATGCCTGATGTTCTCCTAATGTTCCCCTTAAATAATATAATATGTCGAAAAACGTTAGACACAGCAACTCGTGGCCGGGTCTGCTAGTATCCTTAAAATGACTTAACACAGTCCGAGAAGGTATGAAAGGGGAATACGATTTGTAGCACGATGGTTTTGTATTCCTGCACACTGCAATGACATTTCACATTTCTATAGTGCGGGTAAAAAAAGAATCTATGATAATACGATATTAAAAAAAAACTTCAATGAAAAACTGTTCTCCAATTTTCCAAATCTGAAACTCTCAAAATCTACCCTATTTTCCTTGACACACACGCAATGTCCGTTCGACATTAAAACTTAAGACCCTGTCCCATATTGAATGTTCAGTCCAGTCCAGAAGCACTTGCACACGTCAATGCTCAGCAGCATCAAAACAATATCAACGCTCGATTCTCCTTGCAAGCATATAAACCAAACAATCTGAGCGAAAAGACTCCACAGATTATATGTAAGACCACACAGCAAAAAGTCCTCATGTAAACTATATAAGCAAGGCAAGCCCCAACGCAACGCACCGATGCGATATGCTGTCAAGCTACAAATCTTTTGGTGTTAATTCGTGTTCATCCCGCACCATACGAACTATAAGTCTTTAGTTTAGTTGCGCGCGGGATCAGGATTCAGGAATTTAAGACCTGATGATGGTCATATATGTTTATAATATATATGTACGTCTTAAGGTGAGTCTTATAGCCTCATGCACCACTGTATGTATAGTGTCCAGGGCCCAACAAACATACATACATATCTATGTACTTCTACACACACTGTCTTCGTTTTAGTTTTATTTATTGACACCCGATGCGCGCCATGAAAGAAGTTAACATTTGATTTATGTCCACGTAATTGTTGGTTTTCTGTTAACAATTTGCAGCAATTTGCCGTCGCAAAATGCAAAAATCCCCAAACTAAACTTATGGCTTTAGGTACATATCTTTAGAAATTAAATAAAGAAAGATGAAACTGTATACATATAGGCGTATAAAAGCACAAGAATAAGAAAAAGAAATCCCGACAAGATTATAAAATTTATTATATTCCATTGGGTTGTCAATAATTTTCAATAAAAAACGTGTTCGACGCGTTAAATTGATTTAAATGGCTCGTGAGCGAAGCAAATAATTTGCAGTTTTTTGTTACGCCGCCGCGCGTCGCGCCGCGCCGCCGATATTATGTATCTCCTATACAATCCCGCTTGTCTAAAAAGGAACAATCTTGCTGCCGCTTCGCTTGTAAAAGATCCTTCCTTTTTCAGTTAAAGGTTCTTGCATAACTTATTGACTTCAATTATAGACACTTTTGCGAACGAGTACGCGAAAATTGCTGCCGTAATTATGAGAAATATATCGAAAAATGTCCAACCAACCGACGCGACGAACGGTGAGGTAGTTTACTTACATACACTACACACTTTAAATTACTAGTTTTAACTTTTAAGTCGTGACTTGTGTTATAGTTTATGACTTCGTGTTTTGTTAAAGAGTGTGATTATCTGGATTAGATAAATTAAATCGATGCATATAAATACGTACAGATAATGGCTAATCGATTGATATAATTTATTGAAAATCTGACACATGAACGTCAAATTGCAAATCTCGTTGATGAAACTGATTAGACTCATCTACACCAGGGTTAATGTTACTTCAAGTGTGATACACAATGTACCAAAAAAAAGTAAACTAATAAGTTTAACATCGCATAATCTGGGGTTTATAAATAAGGAATTAGAAAACTCACTCATGATGAAGTCTCACTGCAACGTGATTTTCCTGTCATATTTCAAAAAAGTCTCGAAAAATAATATTACAAACTATCTCCCTATTACCAAACTTTGTCACATTCCAAAATTATTTGAAAGAATCTTGTAGATATTTTAAGTAGACAACATTGTTTTCAGAAATGTAAGTTTATAACTTAACTGGCAACCTTGTTTTATTTATGTCCTTTGAGGCTCTCTAGTCCCGGCGGCGCTTGAAAAAGTTGAAGAATATCGATTTCGATTGTCATACAAAATCCACCTCATCGTGACAAGCTCGAAAATCAAAATTTCTGAGATACTTTCCAAAACCTCGAAATTACATTGAGAATGTATTTTTGATGGTAACAAATTGCACTAAAGAGCGCTCATTTTCAAAAATGAAAATTATAAAAAATAGGCTTCGAACCACGATGGGACAAAACCGTCTTTCGAAGCTTTCTCTCCTGAGCATTGAAAGCGATTTACTCCGAGAACTGGATTTCAACGAAATCACCAACGATTTTTCGGCGAAAAAAGCTCGAAAGGTTCCGTTCGTTAACCCTAAAATTTAATTTCAGATAATTCTTTTTTCCGTTTATATTAATTTATATGTTTGTGTTTGTTCAATACTAAAGGAATCTACTTGGTTTAACAATAAATTATTTATTGAAAAACTCGAGTGAAAAAAAAATTGTTTACTTTATTTTGAAAATAATTTGGGGTGAGGGGGCCTCCGATCCTTTATTGCCCGGCCTATGGACCTCTAAATTCGGCCATGTATATAAAGACCGGAAACCAATCAGTCATTCTGGTTTGCCTACAAGCTAATATCAATTCCCCACTGCTAAAGTCAATTCACCACTGCTGTAGCCAATTCACTACTGCTAAAGTCAATTCACCACGAATTCATGAGTAAATACGAAAAATGAATTTTATAGTGCTTACCTGACCTAAAATCGACAATTTTATTGCAACATTGCAATTGGTTGAAAAGGAAAAATGTATTAATGCAGAATTAATGCAGGGATAATAAATTAAATCAGGTGGGTTGAAAAGTGTGTTGTATTTTGTGATATTAGCCGTGTTTTATTATCACCATGATCTGATCCGGATCTTGAATTTACATGCATTACAACAACAACACAAGATCCTGCTTTGTGTATGGATCTCAATTTGAGATCCAAAATTTAATTGTTTTTTCACAACAAGGAGCGCTTTATCATTGTAATTTCACATGTAAATGTTGGTATCATTGCAAACAAATTAAATAAAACCTGTATTGCCATATTAACATTTCCATTTGACTGAAATAAAATATTTTTTTAAATAGAAAGCGAGAAGCTTTATATTTATTTATTTGGTATATAACCCATGAAATAATTAGATATTTTAACAAAACTAGATATTAATTGGTGAAATTAAAATAATTAAGTCCAAAAAAATGTATATTTGACATCATTTATGGGTATTATTTTCCCCAAAAAAGAGGAACAAAAAAAATCATTGGGTAAAATGTTCTTTGGGCAACCCTGCTTTAAATGTCAAAAAATATAAATAAAATCGAGAAAGCTGCAGCACAAATGTGAGAAAAGATGTTCAAATAAATTGTAAGTACTCTCTAAATTAAATTATTTAAGTGTCACATTTATTAAAAGGTCAAAAAGAATCTGTACTACATGTGAGACCAAAGCGTTCCGGGATGCTTTGAGTTTGAGAGTGCAATGGTGATTTGCAGAAACATTTTCAAAAGTAGTGGAGCTTCCATTTTTGGTATGTGTTTGTTTTTTTTTTGCTTCGAATTTTTTTTTTTTTTTTTTTCCGCAGGAAGGTGAGAAATCTTCAGAGACACTTTAAGCCCGATGCTTATAGTAGTGTCAGATTTTTACTGACTAAAACTCACCTCCCTTATCTTCTATATTATTACTACAACTAAGTCCAGCTTAACAAGTAGTTTTAGCGTCATTTTGTTCGCGTTTTGTCAGGAAGTTCCCCAACGAGAGGACCTGAAGATTCCACAAAATTCGAGTGGAGAGATTAATTTGTTTGCGCTAGATCAGAAGGTCTTGTTCGGTGAAGACGCCGAAAAACGAACCCCTCGCTAACAGATTGTTGGATTAAGTTATAACTATGATTTCTAAGTCGTGATCTTAGCTCTGTAGCAAATTTTTTAATTTCGTTTTCTACATATTTTATATTTAAATCTCTATGTAAGTCGCTATTTCTTACATACCATGGAGCATTTACTATTATTTTAAGTACTTTGTTTTGGTATGTTTGCAAAATTTGTATATTTCTTTCGTTGGTACAACCCCAAAGTTGTATACCGTACGTCCAAACTGGTTTCAGTACTTGCTTATAAATAAGAAGCTTGTTATAAACGCTTAATTGGAATATCTTCCAATAAGCCATGTCAATTCGCGGAGTTTATTTTCGAGTTCATCGCGTTTCTTTTTTACATGAACTTTCCATTTAAGTTTCGCGTCTAGAGTCATGCCTAGATACTTCGCTTCATTAGCGTATGGAATTTGCACAGAATTTATATAAATAGGTAAGTTATATACTTTTTTATACGTAAAATTTGTGTGCGTCGATTTCGTTTCATTAAGAGCAATTCGCCATTTCTTTGTCCAATCTGAAATGCTATTTAATGCCTTTTGAAGCTTAGAGGTTGCCGTTTCTATTGAATCCGATATTGCGAGTACAGCTGTATCATCGGCAAAAGTGCCTAAAGTTGTGCCTTCTGTTTGGGGTATATCTCGGGTATAAAGAACAAACAAAATCGGTCCAAGGACGCTACCCTGGGGAACCCCAGCGTTTATTTCTTTAAACTCCGAATACTCCGTTCCTTGCTTAACTCGAAAGAATCTATTTTCTAGGTACGATTCAAGAATGTTATATATTTGCTCTGGAAAGACTTTTAATTTATATTTTAGCCCGTCATGCCAAACTTTGTCAAAAGCTTGAGAAACGTCAAGAAATGCAGTTGAGCAAATCTTTTTTTCTTCAAATGCTTTTTCAATTTCGTTAGTTATGCGGTAAACCTGATCAATTGTAGAGTGATTATTCCGGAAACCGAATTGGTGGTCGGGAATTAAACGTTTTTCTTCAATAATTGGTAGCATTCGTTTAAGAAGCAATTTTTCAAATATTTTAGATATAATTGGTAAGAGAGAAATTGGTCTATACGATTTTTTCTCATTCGGTGGCTTACCCGGTTTGGGGATCATTATTACTTCGGCGACTTTCCATTGCGTGGGTACGTAAGCAAGTCTTAAAGCAGCGTTAGTGAGCTGTAAGAGGTTAACCATTGCTTTTTTAGGCAACTCTTTGAGGACACGACCGTTAATCAGGTCGTAGCCAGGAGCTTTATTATTTTTCTGCCGTTTTATTTCCTGGACAAGTTCAGTCAAAGTAATATTCCTGATAGAAAAATTGTCCGGCGCTGGTTGGAGCTCTCCGTCATTAGTCAGAAGCTCTTGACCATCGAAAGGTTTGAACGTTTCCTCAAGGTTTTTAGCAAATAAATCCGTCTTTTCCTTATCAGTTTTTGCCCATTCAGAATTATTTTTTCGAATAGGTGCCGACATTATTTGAGGCTTTTTAATACCTTTTATCGTCTTCCAAAGAGAATAATTCGTTTTTTTGTCTGCTGTTAGGCTTTCAAGATAGGCAGAATTCTCGCTGTTTTTAAAATCTCGTAACAAATTTTTAATCTTGTTTGATAAAAAGTTGACGACACTTTTATGCTGAGGAGCACGTGATTGCTGCCATACTTTTCGAGCTTTTCGTTTTTCGCGTATCAATTCTTTTATATCTTCTGGAATTTTTTCTTCGTATTGCCTTGACTTTTTACTACAGATCGGAGTATTATTCCAAGCTGCTTCTTGAACAATATTTATAAATTTTTCTGTTTCATCTTCTAACTCAAACGGAGTTTGCAAAGAGACGTTCAGTATAATTCTATTTTCGCAATCTTCTTTGAATTTATCCCAATTTGTGTTATTATTTGTTAAAATTAGGGGCTTTTCTTTTTCGTTTACGTTACTGTTTATTGTTAAGATAACGGCCGAGTGATCCGTAGAAAAATCGAAGTTATCATCTACTGTCATATATTTTCTGTTCATTCCTCTTGCGATGAAAAAGTCAACAAGATCGGGTATTTTCGCTGTATCGGTTGGCCAATACGTTGGTTTTCCTGATGAGAAAAATTCAACGTTACATTCAATACCCGCTTTGTAGAGTTGTCTACCCTTCGTCGAAATGCAACGTGATCCCCAAAATGAATGTTTCGAATTGAAGTCGCCGCCAATAATAAATTTTGGACCTAAAGCGTTGAAAAGATCTTTAAAATCGTTTTTGTCTATCTTGGACCGAGGAGGACAGTAAATAGACGCAATATTAAAAAATACGTGTCTAACTTTTATGCTAACGGAAGTAACTTGCATTGTATCGAGCTCGATATTTATCTCAAACGAATGATTGATATTTTCTCTGATAAATACGGAAGAACCACCCCTTGCTCTTTCGGATGGATGGCATGCGTGGTAAGCCGAATAACCTTTAATACTTAAATTTGAGTCTTTTTTCAAATGAGTTTCAGAGATCAAACAAATATCTATTCTTTCGTTAAGTAGAACCGTTTCTAGTTCTTCGATTTTTGCGGTAAGTCCGTTCGCGTTCCATGTTATTATTTTGAGTTGTTGGGACAACTGATCCATGTTTACGGTAAATTTGGTGTTTTAAGAGCTGCCGACTCAAATTTGTCCAATTTCTCAAGAATAATTGTGTTAATTCTCCCTTGTTCTTCTAATCGTTCAAGTATAAGGGAAAATACATTTTGAACGGAGTCAGGTTTAATAGTTTTAGGTTTTTCGGGCGCCGTGACTTGAGCGTACGTGTACGTCTTTTTTGTTTTTATGTTTTCTGAGGGTAAAACGTTTTCATTATTTTTCCCGTCCGTTTTACTCGACGCTTGAGTATTAGTCTTGGTTTTTAATTTTAATTCTTTGTTTTGCTTTGAGGTATTTTTTTTAGTTTTCTTACTAAATACTTCGCACCTCTTTAACATTTCCTTTGCGACCTCACAGCCACGGTAATTTGCTGGATGATTACCTTTGCAATTCGCGCATGTAGCCGGAGTTTCTTTTTTAAGACGGCATACATCAGTCATGTGCTTTCCCGCGCATTTAACGCAAACGGGGTCCTTCTGACAATAAGCTGCTGTATGGTTAAAACCTTGACATCGCTTGCACTGAGGAATAAGGCGTTTGTTCTTTCTTAGTGGTTCGATTTTTACAACAATATTCATTATAGTTTTAATATTATAAACATTGTCTACAAGAATCTTAAATCCTTTGGTTTTTAAGTCCGAAAGGATGTCTTCTTTTGAACAAGAGGGATGAAGTCCTCTAGCTACTACACGTAAAGGTCTTTCTTCTTTAATTGAATAACTATACCATTCAATTTTTTCATCGCTGAGTTTTTTCGACAGTTTTCTATAAGAATCTGAATCATTTACGTTAATTTTCCACGTATTATTCTGAGTGGATGTAGCTTTGAAATTCTTTTGCGCCGTTTCTTTTAGAATAGGAAGAATTTTGTTATAATCCGCTTTACCAACGATGTTTATCGGTGGAGGAAGTTTCTTATTCGCAGAAAACTGATCTTTCCGTGTAATTTTATTTGGTTTTAGCTGATTTTGAAACTTAGGCGAATGTTCAGCCTTCCGTTTTTTACAAGGTCTACTTTTTTCAGTTTCCCGAGCAAGTTCATCTTCATCAGTTTCATATTCATGCCGATCTCGATGGTGTGGACTTAGAGTATTTACTTTCATGTTTTCAGAAGTTTTTAACATCTTGTTCTCTTCACGAAGACTTTCGACTTCTTTTTTAAGCTCTTCGTAGAGTCTTATCATTTCGTTCAGCTTCTTTTGCAGTTCACAATTGTCCTGCTCAAAACTGTTTGTTTTCGGTGAGTCGCTTTTAGTGCCTTTTGGCACAACCGGTGGACTCTTTCTGCCGGTAACTCTCGGTACAGATGGAGGTGATCGAGGGACCTTATGCGCTGTCGCGAAAGGATTTATCAAATGCAATAAATGGCTCTCCCCAGAATCCGTAGAGCCTGCCTCCGAAGAGGATGGATTTGCTAGAGAAACTGGCTTTCCACCTGGGGTAATTAATCTATTTGTTTTTTCCATTGCATATTTTGTATACTTATGTAGTTCTCAGTATACGGAGATTGGATTTTAGTCGCCTTTTACGACAAGCATACCTTACTTCGGGTAAATTCTTAACCCCTACCCGAAGGGGTAGGGAAATGTCACTTTTGAAAGAACGAATTTGACACTGCTACCAAACTTTAAATAATAAAAAATATGATGATCCAATGCTGTTTTATTATCATGATCTGATCCGGATCAGATCATGGTGATAATAAAACGCGGCTATTGTTTCGTGTATGTGTGTTTTTTGTAGGTAATAAACTTGAAAAGAAAACTGACGTAATGCTAATACTCGTAAGAACAAATGGTTCACTAAAATATCATGTTTTTAAGTTGTTTCAAAATGTATAATTATATAATGTCATCTTATAATTCTTTATAATTTGTTTAAATTTATATGTTAAAAGAAGAATTAAGTAATATTGGCAAAGTATTTCGGACACAATTATAGCTACCATACGTTTTTTAAAAAAAATACATTTTAAGCGTAAAATAACCTTACAAGTAAACTTCTTTCTGAAACATAAATGCTTGTTGGGACTAATAAAAAAGAGATGGCGTTTTAAAATTAAATAAAATTTGTTCCACCAAACCAAACATACACACTTAAGTATAGGTGGAATCTTTGGATATAAAACCTATAGTACTGTTTCTGTGATTCTTAAGGGGCGGCACCTAGGACCTGACCTAGAGGTCTTTTTGATTGAAAGTGGCAAGAAATTGTTAATTTATAACTTTACTACATTAAAAAGTTTGTACTAAGTAGAATACACTTTCCAATTCAATATAAAAAGTTATAATTGTCTGCACAAGACATTTGTTGTATTATGTAAAGAAAACTAAAAAAATATAATCAAAAATGTAAAACATTGTTTTTTTTTATTTTAAATGTAATATAAAGAGTTCTGATCCAGGTAAAATTATACTTTCCAAAAATTATATTTTTTGAATGTTCTAATAATTCTTTTTTTTTTAATTTAAAACCGATGACTATTTCATAAAAGTGTTTTGATAATTATAAAAAAGTGAACAAGTTTTAACAATTTTACTATAATTTAAGTTTTTCAAACTAAAAAAAAAAACACATAAAAGTGTGACATCACCTCAATTAAGAAAATCTAAAATCCTCACCACAGCAACTTAATACAAAAAAACAACAACATCTGTCAAAACAAGTAAATACACGGCATCGAATTGTTGTTGGACTTTCATTATTCATGGACCTAATGTCAAAATTACAAATACAACAATGTAAACAAATGGGTGTTGGAGGGTGAAACGTACGAAAGATTCCGGTCTTTATATGGAGGGTTGACTTTTTCACGAAAGCGAGTAAAACATCACCTCATCAATACTTTCTTCATAATCTTCAAATGGGTTATTTCTTCGAGACTCTGGAAGAACGTAGACATCTTCTTTCTTGTCCTAATCTTTATAACTCAATCTTATTTAACACTTACCCCTGTCATTTGCGAAATGCTCACTTATCTTTTATCTTACCACCCACCGAACATCTTATGGCTCAAATGAACCCATTACTCGCATGCTACGATTTGTCAACTTGAATCAAAAGTTTTTTAATTTCAATGTAAGCACTTTTTACTTAAGCTATATGTATGTACATAGTCTCCAAAACTGTCTTGTGATCCTGATGAACATTGGTTTTAAATGTCTGCAAATTAAAATAAGTGAAAAATATTGAGCTGGATACTGCATTCCACAATCATGTGTTGCGGCTAAAAATAGAATCTTCGAAATTAACAATACGACCACAATTGGGCCAAAAGCAATAAATGAGCAGTCGTAGAAGGACGGTTGATTTTTAAAGGCCAGAAATGCAACTGGATCTTCAGAATGACGACAATAATCATTGCGTAATGCGCGAAAAGAGGCCACTATTGTAAACTAGGCGAGAAACAATTGACACAGCAACTTCGACAACCATTTCAAACTTTTTAGAGTCATTGGTTTTAATTAGCTTTGAATAAATTGATAAAGAAACACTGAAAACGACATCAACGTTTACTTTAACCTTATATTCGATGTCGCTTTGCAATTGCTAATAACTTTTAAGGCGAGATTTTTCAGGTTTATAAACATTCAAATCAAAATGTGACAACCATCTTTTTGTTTTGTCTATTTATTTTTGTTTTGACAATATGGAAGAATTTTGCATAAAATAAGTGAAAGAAAATTAATTTTCCTATGATAAAAGGAGCAAGTCTCATGAAAACATTGACACCAATACAAACAAAAATGGAAGGAAATTGCACCAGAATTAAATATGTATGTATTTCGGATAATTCAATTCTACAAGCATGTTTAAATTTTCTGTATGCGTATTGTACAGTTGATCCAGTTAAGCAGACATGAATGCCCTGAGAGATCGCTACAACTGTGAAAAAAGTGTTTTCAAAGCAAGTGAAAGTGGTGCATAATGTCTAAAAACATCGATGGAAGTAACTGGATTATATGTATTTTTTGGATGAGTTTTTTAGATGCGATAGCGATTTTTGGAAGATTATGACAGCGTTTGCCAAAATGATCTTTGTGTCAGAAAATTGTGAAAAATAAATGTCAACTTATAGTAAAGGGGCTCGGCAAAAATCCTTGATCGAACCCTCCTAGTGGGTGCCGGGCGGACAATGTCACCACAGTTTTGGTCTGTAGGTGTCAGACGGTGATAGCTAAGGTTAGATTGGATCGCTGTGTGGTTCTGACTTCTTTTATAGCACAACTCACAGAAATCCTCTCTCACCATAGATCCAAGGTTCCTAGTTTCAGTGGTGGTGTGAGCTAGTAAATCCGTGCCCAAGAATTAAAGGTTGAGGGATAAATCAACCATGAACGAGCTCAGCCGGAGGCCTGTGGTGGGTAACGGTTTTTGTGTTTATACCTTCCCTCGGTATGCGGCTCTGCCGAGGGTGACCTTATTTTCCGTCTTACTCGTGGGAATCAAATCGAACTCCTAAATCATGTCTTCGTCCAATTTATGTGTTAAAATTCCATCCATCGAGTCCGAGGATGAACTCCTGGCTTCCAGTCAGGATACCATTGTAGGTAGCTCAGGGGAAGCTAGAGACGCTAGCACCTCAGAGCAGGCTACACTTAGAGGTAACACGGGAGGTACTAGTACCCCTGTGCTTCAGCATCCCTCTCAAAAAACGCCCGTTACTTCAAGTAGCAAGGCTCGCCAGAGCAACGCTACCAAGCCCAACAAGCACTCTCCTGTGGATCAGCTCAGGATCAAGTACAGGAAGGCTACTTTCATTCTTGGCAAGATTGCCGAAAACGAAAAAGCCGGAAAGGTACATGAGCGTGATGCTGCCGACAAAATAAAATACCAAAAAGTTGTTGAAGAATTCAACAGTCGGGAGAAGAGTGCGCTACCCAGCAAAAAAGAACAGTCCACCAAGAGGAACAGGTCTCTGGAGGAGGAGAAGCCACCTCAAAAGAGAACCAAACTTGGTGGCAGTGCCAGAAAGGAGACTCCGAGGGCGACAGCGCAACCGCGCGCCTTGAGTGAGGTCGTCAGAGACAACCTCCAGGTGGCGATTGTAGATGAGCTCTCCACAGACAACAGAGCTCTGATGTCAGCGTGGAACTCAATCGAGGCTAAGCTCTCGGAATTGGTCTTCCATTATACAATTTCGGCAAAAGAAGGTCCCTACCCCAGCTTTGACTCCGGCGAAATGCTCAGAGGTTACAAAGTGATAAAGTGCGCAGACGACTTTTCAAGGGATTTCCTTGGCAAAGGAGTTGCTAAGATTAGCAACGACTGGAAGGGCTTGAAGCTCAAGCTCATTCCCGCCAGGGAGGTTCCTAGAAAACCATTGGCTCGCATCTTGTTGCCACTGATGAGCATTAAGCCAACTGGAGCGGAGCTGATTAGGAGCCTTCAACGGCTGAATCCGCGGATTCCTATGCATGACTGGGTAGTCATTAAGACAGAGGAACCGCGCAAGAATAGCGCGGTCTATCTTCTGAGGATCTGTGAGGATAGTCGCAAAGCCCTAGAAGAGGCACAATGCAAGCTGAGGTTCGGCATCAAAAATGTCTCCATAAAGATTCTGCAGAGTCAGGAAGTTGGCCCCACCCTGGGTGATGATAATGTCGAGGTAGACGATGTCACCATGCAGGTTGGAGCCCCCGGCGAGGCGCTGGATCCTGGCCCTGCAGTTCCACCTGCCAATTAAAAAACGACAAGCTACGCGCCATCCAGGCTAATCTGAAGCACTCTAAATGTGCCTCGGATAACCTGAGGATCTTCCTGAGTGAGGAAGATATAGATGTCGCCCTTGTACAAGAGCCATGGGTTAATGGCCTCGCGATTAGAGGCCTTAATGACAGCCAATACGATTTATTCTACAAGCCCGACAATCAGAATCAAGGTAAGCCTAGAACTTGTATTTTAGCTAAAAAACACCTAAAAGCTTTTATGTGTCCAAACTATAGCACTTCTGACTTAACAGTTGTTAGGTTAGAGGGTAAACAGGCGGAGGGCTTGATTCTTGCATCCTCATACATGGCGCATGACAAGGAGTCACCGCCTGAGGAGGTGCGTACTCTTGTGGCGGAGGCAAAAGCCAGACAAACAAGTCTGCTTGTAGGGAGTGATGCGAACGCGAGGCACTCAATCTGGAGCAGCACTGAAATTAATGAGCGAGGTGAGTCTCTTTTTAATTATATAATTGAAAATAACTTGACTATATGTAACAGGGGCAATACTCCCACTTTTGTTTTTCCGAGTACGGACAACTCAGAAGGGTGGGAAGATGTGTTAGACGTTACATTTGTCAATATTTATGGTAACCTCTCCATCGAGAATTGGAGAGTATCTCTTCTTAACTCCTTTTCTGATCATAGACGGATTCTATTTGATCTTAAATTTGAAATAAAATCTCCTTCCCCCTATAGAAATCCAAGAAGAATTGACTGGAAGAAATTTAGTCAGATCTTTGGCTCAAAGTTGCGCAGTATACCGAACGCGAGTTACGACTCGCTAACAGATCTTGAGTTAGAGATTTCAAACTTCGAGGACTCTATAACCACCGCATTCAAGGTCTCTTGCCCGATAAGATACAGTAAGAAAACCTTTCCACCTTGGTGGAATGACGACTTATCTAATCTGAGGAAAATAACAAGAACCATTTTTAATATCTGCTATAAGCATAAATTTTATCAGCCTTATAAGGACTGCTTGAGAATATACAAGCGTTCTATAGCTCAAGCCAAAAAACAAGGATGGCAAGAGTACTGTCAGTCCATCGAAAACATCAAAGATTCGGCCAGGCTTAGTAGGGTTCTATCGAAAGAACATTCGAACCCCTCGTTTCTTAAAAAACCAGATGGAAGCTGGACAGCATCTCCAATGGAGACATTAGAGCTAACAATGAACGTACACTTCCCAGGTTGTGCAGAAGAACCAACCGAATCCAATCTGACTTTCAACATGCCAACCTCCATAGAGCAGGTAAACGCCCTTATAACTAGAGAAAATATAGTCTGGGCTATTAAAACCTTCTCGCCGTACAAATCTCCAGGCCCTGATGGAATACTACCTATAATGCTGCAAAATCAGCTTGAATTAGTAGTACCACGGCTCGAGAGTATCTTTAAAGGTTGCCTCTTACTAAACCATGTCCCCATGTCTTGGAGGCAGGTAAGAGTGGTTTTCTTACCAAAAATTGGTAAAAGGGGGCATGAATCTGCCAAAGATTACCGACCTATAAGCCTTACTTCCTTTCTTCTTAAAACCCTGGAGAGAATTGTAGAATCTCACATAAGGAGCATTCTGAGTAGTTGTCCCCTATCTAACTCGCAGCATGCCTACATGAGGGGCAGATCTACAGAGACTGCCCTTCACGAGGTAGTGAGAACGATAGAAAACACAATTCATTTTAAGGAATATACCCTAGCCACCTTCTTAGACGTAGAAGGAGCTTTCAACAATGTCCTAACTGAATCCATCGCTGAATCACTTGCAGACTTCGGTGTTGAGAACTACATTAGAAGGTGGATAATATCCATGCTAAGTAATAGAAGGATTCAATCAAAGTTAGGATATTCAACGTGTACCAAATATGCCAGCAGAGGAACACCTCAAGGAGGTGTATTGTCTCCTCTCCTATGGCTTTTGGTCATGAACAGCATTCTGGTGAAACTCGAGAGCAGCGGAGTGAAAGCGGTTGCGTACGCCGATGATTTGGTCATTCTAGTTTCGGGAAAATTTCCAAGCGTGATCAGTGAAATCACTAATATGGCTTTGAAGAAAGTAAGCACCTGGGCTGCGAGCTGCGGACTAGGTGTTAACAGCAACAAAACCGAGTTGATGCTTTTCACCACCAAAACCAAGGTACCACCCTTCACTCTACCTCGGTTAAACGGACAAGCACTATCATTGTCTTCCAGTGCTAAATATCTGGGCGTAATACTAGATACCAAATTAAACTGGAAGCTTAACATCGAAGAGCGGGTAAGAAAGTCGTGTGTCGCCTTCTACGCCTGCAATAAAACATTTGGCAAAAAGTGGGGCCTCCAGTCAAAAATGATAAAATGGACATACACAGCAGTTGTAAGACCGATACTGGTCTATGGTTCCATTGTGTGGTGGCCCGCTCTCACCAAAGCCTACATAGTAAACAAGCTTACAAAGGTGCAGAGAAATGCATGCGTAGGGATATCAGGGGCAATCAGGTCCTGTCCAACGGATGCACTCAACGTCATCCTGGGCCTTCTTCCGATTGACCTCTTTATCAAATATCAGGTGTCCTGCAGTATCTTGAGACTCAAGGAAATAGGCTGTTGGAAACCTAGATCTTACGGGCACTGCAACCAAACAAGCCTGATACCATCAGACATCCTATCCACAACCACCGATTACTGCATCCCTACCCTAGACACCTCAAAGAAGTTTAGAGTCTTGCTCCCGTCAAGAACCGACTGGGAGGAAGGCGTTGTGACGGAAGACTTTGACACAACTATCTTCACGGATGGTTCGAAGATGGAATGCGGTGTTGGTGCAGGTGTCTTCTGTGAATCTCTTGAGATTTCAAAAACCTATAGACTTCCCGATTTTGCCAGCGTGTTCCAGGCAGAATTGTTGGCGATAAGGGAAGCTTGTACAGCCCTTAAAAATATCCGTCAGAACCAAAATGTAGCTATACTAACAGACAGTCAGGCAGCTATTAAAGCCATTGATTCAGCTTTATCATCCTCTAAACTGGTCCAGCAATGTAAAGAGGCCCTAAAGGAACTGGATATGAGCGTCACTCTTATCTGGATACCGGGCCATAGGGGCCATGAGGGTAATGAGAAGGCAGATGAGCTAGCCAGGCAAGGATCAGCCCTTCACAACTCTCTGGCAGTGAGAGTATATGCTCCTCTAGGAGTTGTGAAGGGCAATATCCTGACCAAATACACATCAGAAGCAAACCATAGGTGGAGGAGTTTAACGAGTTGCGTTATATCCAGGAAAATCTGGCCCGCCTATAACAAACCAAAATCAATCAATTTAATTTCCAAACCAAGGCATGACATAGCCAGGATTGTCGCTACCTGCACAGGGCATTGGCCTGTAGGGGAGCATGCGGCAAAATTGGGTATACCACATAACTCTTTCTGCCGTAGCTGTGAGAACCAGGATGAAAAAGAAACAGTCCCACACTTTCTATGCCATTGTCCGGCCCTGGCCAGGAAAAGAGCACTCCACTTGGGTAAGGAATTCTTCAACGGTATTGAGGAACTCTCAGAATTCAAGATCAAAGATTTGATCTCATACCTAAATAGCACAAAGTGGCTTTAATCCCCTCCCCCCTTATTTCTCCATCACTAAATGGTACTATGAGATAATAGGCCGAAGGGTAGGAGAATAAAACTACATTTTATATTTTACATAGAACTGCACGTGCGGAACGTGCACCACCAATAGCCCATTTTCAAATCCATTCAGAATCTCACGAGGTATGGTATCAAAACGGCGCACTCAGCGCTATTTGTGTCCTGCGCGAAGCAGGACAGCCATTTCTACCTACCTACCTATAGTAAAGGGTGTCCCAAAATTAACGCAAGATTTGAATTAAATAGAAAACGCCGTTTTTAGTCTTTTGATAGTTATATTTTTATTGACTCGTAAAGTACATAGGATAGGGTAATGTATGGAATAACACATCGGACAAATGGCCTCCACGGCTTTGCATGCACATGCGCACTCTTTTGTTGAAATTTTCCATGACCATTCTGCATAAATGTGGCTGAATTTCGTTGATGCAGCGTTGAATCTCCTCCTTTAATGCACGGGTGGTTGTGGGCTTGTTGACATAGACTTGTGATTTCAAATAACCCCATAAAAAGAAGTCTAATGGTGTTAAATCACACGATCTAGGAGGCCAATTTTGATCACCGAAACGAGAGAGTACACGACCTGGAAATGTCTCATGCAGTAATTGAATTGTCTCACGGGCTGTATGACATGTGGCACCGTCTTGTTGAAACCACATATTGGACACATCAATGTCATCCAATTTTGGCAGAAAGAACTGTGTAATCATGTCGCGATATCGAGCACCAGTAACAGTCACTGCTTGACCAGCATCATTTTCAAAAAAATATGGCCCAATTATGCCTCCAGCCCAAAATCCACACCATACAGTCACGTGTTGTGGATGCATTTGTTTTTCGACAATCACATGTGGGTTCTCCGAACCCCAAATGCGGCAATTTTGGCGATTGACAAAGCCATCAAGATGAAAATGTGCTTCATCGCTTAGGATGATTTTGCTCGAAAAATCAGCCGCCAAGCTTTCACTATTTTTGAAATATTCTTTAATAATGAAGACACGTTGTTCTCTCGTGTAACGCTCCATTTTTAATAACCCTATACTGTTACCTGTCAAATTGCTTTTTTTTCAGGGTTACCAACACTTCACTGCACAAATGGCGGCAAATTCAAATCTTGCGTCAATTTTGGGACACCCTTTATATTACACTGTTTCAAAAAAAGTACTTACACTAAGATTAATACAAGTCTATATTCTGCTTCATTTTTGAGTTCTTTAAGATTGAAGAGTAAGTCTATTGTTTAGCAATACCATCCGTGTTTTGTTGGAAAATCTATCAATAGTATAGTAGGATTTTACACGAATAACAAAAACAATATCCTCAGTATGAATACTACCGATAAAAGTTAAAGTAGAATCTTACTACGGATAGGTGTTTGACATTTATACGAGTCTCGAATTGATCTTTTATGTGATTTCGTTCTCAAATGTTTTTGTTATTGCTATTGCATTTGTATCTCGATGGCTGCGTTCGTTGAGTAGTTGTGCATTTGGAATCATGTGTTTGGGGAAAAAAAATCAATCTGTTACTGTTGATAATTATTTAATTTTGTTAAAATGGGCTAACTGGGCTTATTTTGCAAGATAAAATAATAGAAAAGATAATTAAGTTTTCCTATGTTTCCACCAAAAGGTTTATCTCAGTTTATATTAAATAAATCTTTTTGGTGTTTCCACCGCGCAAGAAGATTTAAGAATGATTAAGTTTGACAGCACTTTCTGAAATGCAAATGGTGTTTCGATGTTTTTTATGAAGTGCAAGTGAGATAGTTTGATTCGTGTTAAACAACCCGGCTGATCACCGTGGGAAGAGTAGATCAAACCCCCCCATATAAAAATAAGCGAACAGAGAACATAACACTCAAAAAACAACAAAATACATTAAAAATCTGTACTTTCAACGTCAGGACACTCTCTTCGGACGAAAAACAGGAGGAAGAGGAATTAAGACTAGCATTAAAAGACATAAATTGGGATATAATAGGACTAGCTGAAGTAAGATTGCTTGGACAAAGAATAATTAATAATGATAATGATATCTTCTGCTACATTGGTGAAACAAAAGGACTATATGGAGTTGGATTTCTAATTAAAAAAGAATTAAAAGAAAAAATAATTAATATCCGATTCCATAATGAGGGGATATGTAGCATACAACTTAAAATTCAAAACACAAAAATGACTATAATACAAGTATATGCACCTACAGAAAAAGCTGAGGAAGAAGAAATGATAAAATTCTACGATAATCTTGAAGAAACATTCAACAACCAAAAAACAGAACTAATGTACGTGATAGGAGATTTTAACGCAAGACTTGGAAAAAGATTAAATGAAGAAGAAAACTCAGTTTTAGGACCTCATGGATATGGACTAAGAAATGAAAGAAATGAAAGAGGGGAGAGACTCGTCAAGTGGCTGGAAGAAATGAACTTACAATTTGGGAACTCATTCTTCAAAAAGAAAGATAGCAGAAAATGGACGTGGATCTCACCAAATAGAAAGACAAAAAATAAAATAGACCTCATACTCACAAACAAAATTGAAACTATCCAAGACATTACTGCCCTTAATAATGTAAATTTTGACAGCGATCACAGACTAGTAAGAATAAAGATAAAAATAAACTCTAAAACATTAAGAAGAAATCGACAAATCTATTACATCCCTAAAATAATACAAGAACAAAAATTTATCAACTACAACGAAACAATAAAGACAAAGATCAACCAACTTTTAGAACGATCAAATAACGACCTTCAAAATACATATGACAAGTTAGAAAATATCATAAAGACTACAGCAAAAATCTCAATAACGAACATTAAGACTTCCAAAGAAAAAATATCAGACGAAACCATAGCCCTTATATCAAGAAGAGAACATTTAAGAACAAAAACACAACTACTCAACCAAGAAAAAACAGAACTAAGTGAACTCAGGAAAACAATAAAATCTAAAATAACGAATGATATTCGTGCATATAATGAAAAAATTATAAAAGATACACTAAGACAAACAAAATCAATAAACAAAGCAAAACGATATTTGAATAATAAACAAGAATGGATAGTAAATATGAAGGATCAAAATGCAGTTAATATAACAAACCGAAGAGACATAAATGAAAACGCTACATTATTTTTTGAAAAACTGTTCACCTCGACTAAAATCAACACAGAAGAAGAAACAATAGAGAACAATGATTCAATATCGACACAAACCCATATATTCAGAAAAGAAACTATCGAAAGGACCATAGACGATCTGAAGAAAGATAAATGCACTGGAAATGACGGAATATCAGCGGAAATGTTAATATACGCAAAAAACGCACTATCCAACATTCTTACAAACATATTTAACGAAATCGTTCTAACAAAACAAATCCCTGAACAATGGAAAGAAACAACAATAACACTAATACATAAAAAAGGAAATAAGGACGATATCAACAACTATAGACCAATAAGTAACATTTCGACAATTTACAAGCTGTTCTCCAAAGCACTTTACAGGACCATAAAGGACGATTTCAATAACAAACAACCAAGAGAACAGGCTGGATTTGGAGAAGGATTCTCCACAACACACCGCCTACAGACAATGAATCAGCTAATAGAAAAGTGCAACGAATTTAAACAACCTGTTTATTTTCTTTTTATTGACTTTAGTAAAGCTTTTGACTCCGTTGAACATGATATGGTCCGCCCTAAGAAATCAAAACATAAACCCAGATTTAATAGAAACAGTTAAAAACATATACAAAAATAACACAGCACGAATAAAAACAGAGAAAATTGGACGAAAATTTAACATAACAAGAGGAGTCAGACAAGGAGATCCACTTTCACCACCTCTATTTAATGCTGTCCTGGAAGACATTTTTCAAAAAACTAACTGGAAGAACTATGGAATAACGATATGTGGACAGGTCCTTAACAATTTAAGATTTGCAGACAATATAGTTCTTATTTCTACAAAATCTTTACATATTCAAAAAATGTTGACGGAACTAACTAGCTTGTGCAGAAATTATGGACTACAAATAAACAAATCAAAAACTAAAGTCATGACAAATCACACTAAAGATGATATAACTTTGGACAGAGAAAAAATCGAGTACGTAGAAGATTATATATATTTGGGACAAATAAAATCATTCAAAGACCAAGAAAATAAAGAAATAAACAGATGCATCACGAACAGCTGGAGACAATTCTGGAGCCTGAAAGAAATCTTACAATTGGACCAAATATTCTGCCGATTCTAACTTACGGACTACAAACAATGAGCTTGACTACAAAAACACTTGACCAGCTTAGAATATGCCAAACCAAAATGGAAAGGAAAATTCTAAACATACGACCGCGAGATAGGATTAGAAATGAAGATATCCGCACAAGAAATGGAATTATAGACGTCATAAATAGAACAAGAAGACTGAAGTGGAGTTGGGCAGGACATTTATCAACACTTCCGGATCAAAGATGGACAAAACTGACGACGAAATGGAAACCAGATAACAAGAGACCAGCAGGACTACCCAATAAAAGATGGAGTGACGATTTATCCCATTTAACAACAAATTGGTACAACGAGGCCAAAAATAGAGATACATGGGCAGCCCTGGGGGAGGCTTATGCCAATATTCGACCGACATAATAAACTTTTTGATTTCAATTTATTTATTAAACTTAAATTTATTAACTTTAATTTATTATATTTTAATTGCAATTCAATTTTAACTTAAAAGTATATATGTATGTAATATTAGATGTAATTTTATGTTAAGTAAGATCTGAATGAAATTTAAATGTAATAGGTATCAATTAATGTATATATATCAAACTTAAGGCAATAAAAAGCTTATAATAATAATAATAATAAACAATGAAGAACTGATTAGTTCAGCACCATATAAGAATATGCTTCCTATTCCATGTGCATTTTTTTGTTTGTAATTTTATTAAAACAAAACTATATTTTTTGTACAGAAACATGCAAATAAACAGACCATAACGCATTATCTGTAAGACCACCTCCTCCACACAGGTTTTTCTTCACAAATGTTGACTCGACTCCGATCCCCGACCGGGATCGATTCGAATCAAGCTCTTTTCCACTCGATTAAGGTATATAAACAATTAAGGCGAGCTTCAAGCTCGCTTCAACACTACATGTTAATGTAGTAGTCTACGAACAAACCCCCTTCTTGAAGTTTTTATTGTATGTCAATTTGTTTGGTTAAAACTTTGAAATCGACTATCACATTACACAGACGTATTTTCTTGATATTGATAGTCAACTATCAAAAATCAGCTTACACGATTTCACCCCTAGTCTGAATTTCGCTATTTTTTTGGGAATTTGTTGATAAATTATTCTGGCAAATATTCAGTTGTATCAACTTTCAAAAATGAAAACCGGACTTCTGCGGATCGTTTTTTGGCAATTTCTCACCCTACTATATATGGAATACGAAAAAAACGCACTTAATGTATACATCAACTCAAACTCACACCCATTCTGCACACCTTATGAAATTGATCATAATCTCTTTCCTTTTTAACAGAAAACTATTTTGTGTAAAACTCACACATTTCATGTTCATTCTTATTGAATATTTCACGAATCCATATCCATCATCCTTACAGACAGTTTCAACAATTTTGTGTATTCGTTTTTATGCTGTAAGTACTTCCTTCCGCCTTGGAAAAACGTCTTCAAGTTAGTGTAGAAAGTATGCCAGATGTTAAAAAACTTAGTTATAAAATGACGTATGTAAATAGATTTATCACCATGCATCATAAGCAAGAAATGTAAGATAAAGCCGTTTGGATAGAATTTAGTTGGCTCACTTGAGGTTTAATAATCAAACATAAAAAATCAATTTTTAATTCTTAAAACAAGATAAATAGCTATTTTTGAAACAAAAAAAAAAGTTCTTACATCAGCTCTTTTGTTTATTTTATGGATCGGATAGTTCTATACATAAAATCGTTACTTGCTTTTGGCAACACTCCAATCTAATTATGAACATTGAAATCAATTTTAATTAAATACTCGTAGTTAGTCACTTTTAAATGTTTAAGATTCCAGCAAAACAACGAATTTAATTTTAAATACAATTTGAAGAGAAATAATTCTCATTACTTTACTTTAAACTAATTTTAACAACACAAGCAAAGATTTGTTAGAATAAAACAATAAAAATAATCATATCTAAAATTTTATTGGCACAATCAAATTGCCAGAAAGTCATGAAACTGAAACTTAATTCCTAAATGACCTCAAGCATTGTTTACAAAATTGCCACACTCCATCACTTCTGGTGTTTCATTCTGTTTTTATCGATTCTGACATATTTCTTATAGCCCAAAGTTAAATTACACTGACCAAACAAGACCACCATCAGCATACCAATATTTTTGTTATAAATACAACTCTAGCGATTGCTTCCAAATCGAAAATCTTAAATCAATTTTAATTTTATTTCAATTTCAAGGAGCACGGCGGCCGGCGCGGCGGCGGCGACGCACTCCGCTATATATTCCATACTATATTCAGATGAGTGACCAGACACCAGACCATCATGCCATCTGTACGTTGCGTCCGTCGCGTCGCGGTCCTGTGAAATCATGATCCTGGAGGGCAACACAAAAAGGTCCAGCATCATCACATCACCATCATATACAGTAACACAACCTCACAGATCGAAGGTGTTAATATTCAATTAGACCCAAGACATTGGATGCAATAAATTATCCTTCAACAAGATTTCGTATCTCTGTGAGTTAACATGGGCTTGAAATATGTCTCTGAATATGCAAGACGCAAAGACTATATACATATATCTGAAGCTCAAAGGTGAAACGAAAAAGGCTCATATACATATACGTTCAGAGGTGGATGATAATAATTAATGGGCGAGGAACAGGAGTTGCGGGAGCATACTACATAAGACCCATGGGCTTTCGCAATGCAATTAAATGTCGACAGAGAAGTGGACAGAATGAAATACATCGCTAATTTGTCAGAAATGTGCTGTCGAGTTGCCACGATCAAAGGCATTTTATAGGCCATAGGTATATGAGACTTTGAATGCAAAATAGAAATTCAAATAGATCCACGATGGTCGATAAGGATTTGATTAAGGTTTTTGGAGAGTTACTCTCTTTACGCTTTACCCACTACCCACCATACCTGTCATTCAAAACAGATAGCAACGCAGATGCTGAAATGCAGGAGCAACAACGATTATGGGATTAAACATATCTATTTCAAGACATATAGACCGGTAGATGTCTAGTTCTTCACTGATTCACTTTATCTGAAATAAGATTTGTATAAGGATCCCTGTCCGAATCTATATCAGTTGCAGCGCAGAAATATTTAATGCACTCGTCTTAGGATAACGATCACCGAAATCCAAATACCAAAATGCCAACAAAAAAGGATGATTTCATCCGATTAAAGGAAGAATAATTTCGCTTTTCTTTGAAACTCAAAATCGAACATTACTCGTCTTCGTCTTTTTCATCGTCCTCATCGTATTTATTGTCTAAGGGAAAAAAGGACTTTTTACTTTATGTTATAACGAGGCGCCTACTCTTTGGGTAATTTTTGTTGAGTTGAGTTTCATTGTAGCGTGAATTTAGATCATCTCATCAGGATGTAAGGTGTATTTTTGTTTACGATAATAATCGCCGCAAAAATCCGGATCTCAGACAGGATTTTGTGTGTGTTTTGAGTTTTGAATAGATACTAGTAGATTTATTTTTCGGGTGATAATTAGTGAAGATGTTTGTGTTTGAAATTGGATAGGCCTGCTAAGAATTTGTTGGTTGTTCAAATCATCGTAAAGAAACAATTAGGAACTCTATTTGAAATACGTTTGTCAGTGTGTTCTACAAAGCCTATTGTACACATCTGATTATAAGAAAATGAAGAATATTTAATACCTGAAGTTTTACTCATACATAAGTATTTTATAGTAGACAAAACAAAAGATCTTAGATCAACTTGTCATACATTTTAGTTTAACTTTATTGTGTTAGTGTTAATTACAATATAAACGCTTGGAAATCGAATAAACGCAAGGATTTTTTTTATTATTAACTTCCCATAGGAAGTTATTGTAAGCGGTTGGATTTGTCGAATTGAAAATTTTGACATTTCTTGACGTTTCAAGGTTCCTAGAGTTGAAATTAATTTTTTTTTTAGAGAGATGTCTGTGCGTCCGCACGTCTGTATGTCCGTACGTCCGTACGTTCGCGACGTTTTTTTCGTCATCCATAACTTAAGAACCAGTGAAGATATGGACTTCAAATAAATTTTGTTATACATACGAGTATAATAATGCAGAAAGATGCAGAAAGGGCTCTCAAGAAAATTGAGTGGGTAGTTTTTTTACCATAGCAGTTTGAAAAAAAGGTGAAGTTTGGTTAACCTTAATAATATCTCACGAACCAATAACGCTAGAGACTTGAATTATACATTTTATATTATATATTGTAACGTAATACCAAACAAATATATTTTTGGAAAAAAATCCAATTAACAGTTATAAATCAAAAAATCTGAAAAAAATGTTTGTCACCTCGAAAATTTTACGAACAAAAAATGATTTTTTCTCCAAACCAATTTTGTGGAACGAAGAATAACGTTTTCAACATCTTGTACAATTTTGAGAAAAATCGAATTCACAGTTTTTTTACAAAAAGTTAAAAACCTAACAAAAGTTGGTAAAAATTGATTATCGACTCAAATATCTTTTCAAAAATTTGAGATATTGGCTTTAAACTAATTTTATCTTTTAAAGAATAAAGTTGTCAACATTCAATAAAATTTTGAGAAAAATCGAATTCACAGTTTTTTTACAAAAAGTTGAAAACCTAAAAAAAAAATTAACAAAAGTTGGTAATAATTGATTTTCGACTCAAATATCTTTTCAAAAATTTGAGATTATTTTTTTTTTATAATAAGCACACACTCAAGGGGATATTACTACCCTTATTATGCAGAGGCACCCTTATTATGTGAGCACTAGGAAGAGGAGAGAGGGTTTAAAAGGAGATCTCGGTGCACATTGGTTTTGAATTCCTGAATATTGCAATGACTAGGAAAGACAGAGTGTGGTAAGTCATTCCACATTCGCGTAGTACGGCTAAAGAACGAATCTCTGTATTTGACAGTACGGCCGAAGTTGGGCTCGAGGTTATACTGATGAGCATTCCTAGAAGCGCGAGTATTACGGTTGAACTGTTTAAGGGGAGGAATGCACCTGACTATTTCACTAGAGCATAATCCGTTAAAATAACGGTAAAAAAGGGTCAGACAAGAGACCTTACGACGATGTTCAAGCGAAGTAAATGAACTTATGATGATATTATCATCTATCAATTTAAATGCTCTACGTTCAATACTATCCAAGAGGCTTAAGTAAGTTGCAGGGGCAACAGCCCAGAAATGGGAGTTATACTCAAGCTTTGGACGTATATAAGTCTTGTAGATAACAGCCAGATCAGAAATATTTCTTGCATCGCTTAGGGAAACCCAAACACCTTGCGGCATTTTTGGCGACATGGCGTATGTGATCGTTCCACAAAAGGTGGTTTGTGATACACATACCGAGAATATCGAGATGTTCAGTCTCCTCGATGCAAGCGCCATCCATGGATAATGGCAAAGGAGGTATATCTCGCTTTAATGATACAAGACAGCATTGCGGTTTCGAAGCATTAAATTCCACGCGGTTTTTTAATCCCCATTGAACAATGCTGTTTAGGTCGGAATTTAATGAGCTTATCATATTTTGTCATTGCAGTTCCAAATCCGAAGAAGAGGGATGTGAGTATAAAAACGAATATGAAAAGCTAAGAGTACTATCGTCAGCGAAACAATGTATTGGATTAGAAGTTGCAGACAGGAGATCATTAATAAAAATGAGAAAGAGTGTTGGAGATAGAACAGAGCCCTGGGGCACACCAGCATTTATTTTATGGTTTTCAGACTTGAATCCATCCAATACTACGAGTACTTCTATTGAACGATCCGAAGGGTAATTACTAATCCAATGAAGCAGGGATTCATGCACACCGAAAGCACGCATTTTCGATAAGAGAGCCTGATGCCAAACCCTATCAAATGCTTTTGAAATATCAAGTGCAATATCTTACTTTCTCCAAAGCGATGTAAAGATTTGTCCCACTGTTCGGTGAGATGAACCATGAGATTACCAGTGGACCTATTGCTGCGAAAGCCGTATTGCCGGTCATTAAGAAGCTTTCGGTCTTCGAGATATTTCTTAAGCTGATAATTTATCAGCGTTTCCTTGACCTTGGAAAGAAGGGACGTAAGTACAATCGGTCGATAATTAGAGAGTGAGGAAGATTCGCGTTTTTTGGGGATAGGCTGGACAAATGCAGTTTTCCATCCGATGGGAACGAAGTAGGACAGATGAAAAACTTACGCAGTGGTTTTGTCAGCGTTGAAAAAGGCATCTTCAGAAGAATAGTGGGGATACCATCTGGATCAGCGGATTTATGTGTGTTTAGATCTCTAAGGACTCTTGCCACAGTACGAGTGCGAAAAATGATTGGTCCCATAGAATCACATACTCGCTCAAGTACAGGCGGAGTCATAACACTCACTGGGCAGCGTAGAATTGGCGGCGAACTGCCTAGCAAAGAGATTAGCTTTCTCTAAAGAGTTAACAAAAGGAGTGTAATTGACAACTAGCGTAGGAACCGATGAAGAGGAAGAATTCCTCATGTTTTTTACAAATGACCACAAATTTTTACTGCCTTTGGGACATTGCAGTATTGTTTGCCGTAATTTTTGGTCATGTATATTATGGTTTTGAACCAATTTTGACTTATAAGAAATATTGTTTACAACATTAGGAAAAAATTTTAGAAAAATCGAATGGACAGTCTTTTTACAAAAAAAAAAAAAATTAACTAAAGTTTGTAAAAAATTACTTTCGACTTAAAAAACTTTTCAAAACGTTTTAAAAGTTGGATTTCAAAATGTTACCACTCAAGTTTTGATTGTAACTTCTAAGTACATAACTAGAATTTAGTTACAAAACAAGACCATTTTTGAGCTCTTTTTTGTTACATAGAGATAGTGGCAAGTTATTTGTAAGTTTGGTGTAGCTCTGAATTTGTGACAAAAAGACGTCACCAACACCATGACTTAACAGTAACAAACCGTGACGCTTGGGATGCCAGAAAATTATCTTTAGAAAAAAGTAATTTTCATTCCTCCAAAAAAATCACCCTGAATCGATCGGCGTGCTTCGATTAAAACCATCAGTATTGTATCTTCAAGGTTAGGTCTCTATAAAAGCAACAAATTTTATGATTGACTAGCGGCCCGTCCCGGTTTCGAACGGGTAGACGCATAAATAGGTACAGATATTAAAGTTATAAGCATGCTAATTAAAACGACCACGAATCACTAAGTTAGGTTAGGTTAGGTTAAAGTGGCTGTCCAAGATGGAAACGGACACACTTAGGCCAGTTTAATGGCCCATTGTGATACCACATGAATCTGAATGAGGTTTCTTTCTAAGCTCAATGGAACCAGTTTGAGTCTCTTACGAAACGTGAGAGGCTGATTATGCCGATATGATTTAGATCGTTTAGATCGTTAAAGAAGAATTCTCCTAGGTAATTCTTGCGTTTTCGAGCCAGAGCAGGGCATATGCAGAGAAGCGTCTTGCATTAGCAACAGTTTACAAGTAGCGATTAGTATGCCAGTACGTGCCAAACGTGGTAGGATGGGCTGTACTGTACCGTTCCTGGCGAGTTCATCTGCCTTACAGTTACCTGGAGTGTCTCTATGGCCCGACACCCAGCAAAGGTGAATATTAAACTGTTGTGCCAACTCCATTAGAGATGATCGACAGTTATGGACTGTTATAAAGTTTGTAGAGACAGATTCCAGAGATTTGATAGCGGCCTGACTATCTGAGAAAATACGGATATCAGATGTTGATATCACGTTTTCTTTAAGCTAGGACAAGACGTTTTTTATCATTAAAAGGTCCGCCTGGAAGACGCTACAATGATTGGGAAGGCGGAATGAGAGATTTCAGTTGTTCAGAGTACATACATAAAAAGCTTATATAAGTTGAGAAATTTTGTTGATATGCCTAGGATAGAAATTTTATAAATTAAAGAACTTCTGTTAACCGTATCAAAGGCCGCTATTAAAACGACAAAAAAAAACGTAAAGTCAGTTTACGTTTTCAGCATAAGGCATTTTTGTACTTTATTTTTTCAATATGTACTTAAATACACGCATAAATATTGAAGCTATAACAGAGCCGAGAGGCCATGTAGCTACTTGACCTAATTGATATATAGCCCTGTAGTCAAGTCTTTATTTCTGGTTGTCAACATATAACCAACACTTTCAATACTTGTGAATCAAATACTTTATTATTATTAAAAAGAAAAGAAACTAAAAACAAAATAAAATAACTAACCTGCTGTCAAGTGTATGGCGCCTTTTATTTATGCTGGCTTCAATATGTTCCAGGAAACTGTCATTTAAACAATACCTCAACTTTATAATGTCTTTCATATAAAAATAACAACAGAAAAATGTCACCTGATGTTACTCCTTTTTCATTTGACTTTCGAAGAGATATATCCACAGCGATCCAGCGAGCGAGCGTCAGCGTTATATCTGACACAACCTAAATGCCATCATACAAATGGGACCCTACAAATAGAACCTAATAAAAATAATATTAATCCAGCTAAACCAATAAATGCGACTGGCATCAGGAGAAAAAATGATCTTATCGCAGTGAGCGCCTCCCTAAGATTTATCACTTGGCACGCCATGTGGTATAAATGAAGATTCTCTGCAACCTGAACCTCGCTGTTACATAGATGTAGCCAGAAGGTTCATCTAGCCTTTAGCCTATAGAGTCTATGTATATTATAATATTCATATCCAAACTCTTCTTGGTTCAATCACGCATTGCAATGTAATATAATGACTGCATCTAAGCCAGAATTAGCTTCCTCTGTTCTGATGGTGGACACACGTCGAGGGAAGAGCATCATAACGAAAGAGAATTGCCCCAAAGTGAGCGTATTTTGCTGGCTTATTAATGTGACCATTTGTGGGATAGTGTCAGCTGGACCAGAAGTTGAAATGACAACGATTATGTGGTGGTGACCATTTCTCTTATAATTCATTGCCAGTGTATACTTCATATCACGTCACCGTGCGTCTCGTCGCCCTATCGTTCCATAGTTCCATCGTCCGTGATGTCGACCGGTAGTGCAAGTGGAAGAAAACACACGGTCACGGATGCAGCTCAACGCTGCAACAACATGGTGTAATGTGGCACAACATCACGAATGAATGTCCTGGTAATTTGTCGTCGTTGTTGCAGCATCACCATCACGGTACGGATATGGCGATCTTCTCGCGCGCAAGGAGACCGACCTCCAGGTGGATAACGAAGAATTTAGAGTTGTTCATCTGGTGTGGTTCTAAATGCTGGATGATGGTGCTGATGCTGGCTGGTGGCATAGCCCTATGGGGTGTGGATGAGATGAGATTTGTATCTTTTTGGATGTATCACGAGATAATCTCGTTCTCTCACTCGTGTCTTGAGGAAAAGTCTAAACTTTAAGTTATGTATACGTATAACTATGCTCGTATTAACGCTTCTTGGCCTAACGCAATGGAACATTTGAAATGGCCTGTTGTGACTGTAGTGTGTTGTGTCATAACATGAATACTTCTACCAGGTAGATTCGAATTCGAACTCGTAGACCGCGGGCAACAGTTAACATGGAATTTCATTTGGTGACGATTTGAACATCGCGTTCAACAAACGATCGTACATCGTACACCGCCTGCTGTTCCAATCACCACCACACAAGTTGTGAAGGAGATACTAATTTTTTGTGTTTTGTGAGAAATTTTACTTCGCAGATTTGCATTTCGAATTTTCTTTTAGAAACAAAAGTAAAATATCCGCATTTAAGAAAAGTAGCATTCATCAAACTATCAGGCTTTTGCACTTTAATCCTTAAAGGGTGAATTATTTCTTGCCTAACAATGATAATTTGTTAATTAAATAAATAACTCTGTCAACCAATTTGCTTCACTCGAATATATTTCTTAAAATAGTCACTGTATGTTCCCTTCCCATCGCTCGTTTCTGTAAAACAAGGGATGCCACAGGTGTTCATTGTTGGACCACTACTTTTTTGTTTTATTTAGATTTCCATCCGAACAAATTAAGATCTCTATAAATGACTCCAATTTTCGGTGGTAATATCTCCACAGAGAAAAAAGTCAAGGCATCACTTAACAATCCTTGAAACACACACAAGATACACAACCGACTTGACTCATGGGGATCACAAACGTTTAAATAATATTCCTGCAGAAATGTTTTGCGATAACAATTTGTCTACTGATTGTTGGCCGGGCAGTTGTGCTTAAGGAGTTGTTTTTGTGCGATCTTTTCTTTATAAATTACGTGTATTTCTCCTGTTGAATTGTGTGCTGAGAGTCGCGAAATACGATCAGCAGTAAAATGATTTCTGGACCATGGGAAGGTCCACTACGTACGCAATGCCAAAACGCATGCCAAAGGGAATATGGGCATATCATGCATATCATATGCAATCTTTGCGAAATGATCCAGCTCCATGAAAGCACGAAAGATTCCTTGTTGGCCGCATACCCTGTGATGCGATACTCTTTTGGTGGCTCATTTTTAGGGATATGGCGTCGCACATGACACTTCGTTGGCACATCGTAAATTATTTATTTATTGAACAAGGGTTTAGTATAGCTGATGGCTCGCATACGAGTACTTTCCCTCCCTGGCTCTGACACTGACTCTGGCTTTGGTTCTGGTTCACGCAATACTTGAGCATACGTTTATAGTGGGGATGGGGACACACATATACAAAACTCTCCGTTTAGCCCGCGTACTCTGTCTTAATTTTTATGAAACAGGATACTCGAGAAGATCATAAATTCTCATCGAATCGTAGGAAAGAAAACAACAATAAAAGAATCGCATTGACTTGAAACTTTATGGGCAGCCGTCGAATAAACAATAAATCTGAAAAATCGTAAACAATTTGAGGATTTCTTTTAACGTATCTGATATACTCTCTCATGTAGTCGAAGTGATGGCTGATGGAGCATCAAGAATTTGGGCATCAAATGAAAAAACGTAAGACGATAGAGGATAGAGAAGATGGTTTGATTGTTTTGAAATTCATAGGAAAACCTATCCAATGATTGATTTTAATGATGGATTTTAGTGATAGAGGTATTGTTGAGGTTTTTATTTTGTTATGATAGTTTTGTTCGTTTGTTTTATTTGTTGATATCAAATAAAAACAATCTTTTGTCAAACGATCTTCGTAAAACGTATTCACCTAACCCGGAGGGCATTTATCAACAAATTAAATAGTTTTTTAAAAGAACTTCCTCACTACTGTATCAGTGAAAAGATGCAAGTAGAAGTAGAAAATTAGAATGGATTCAATATCTGGTGTCTTTTGAAATAGGTATGTGAGGTTTTCAGAAGCAGAAAATTAATTTAAAGTCAGGGCTATTATTTGAGAGAGCAACAAGCTTATTAGATTTCAATCGACAAATATCTCACCAAAAATTATTTAAATGCAAATAATATCTTAAACAATAGAGCAATTTGTCCACGAAAATATAAAGAATTTGGTCCCTATTTAAAGGTGAAACCAGAGCTGTAAATTTGCAATTTGCAAAACCACAAGTATCAGTATACTTTTACTGGGTACTATGATACTACCAAGTACACTTTCAAGTTTTTTTCAAGTACATTTCTTTTAAAAGAGATGAACAATTTAAAATAGTATTTCATTTTTACTAATGGCGTTCTTTTTTTCAAATTTCAAAAAAAAACGACAGCTTTAAAAGTGACTGTTGCCTGAATAACGGATTATTCAAAATAAAACCTCTTATTAAAAACCCTATATACTTTAAATATAAATCTGTATGTGGTCATGATCTAATTTTAATTGATTCTTTTTTAACTTTGCCTTCAAAAACCAGGCAAGTTTCTAATACGATGTGATTAGCCGACTGCATTGAAATTTCTTTCCAATAAAGAAGAAAGCAGCCAAAAAGTGTTATGACTTCACCTATACACCTGAGAGCGTAAATGATTTTATTGGACCTATATTCTTCCGCATCCGTTCAGTCACCAGAGTCCTTAAAGATCTCAACGTTATTGTTCTGAAGTGGGGTTCTTCAACGCTGGCAAAACTACTACGTAAGTTTATTCATCTTACCCACTATTCAGGTCTCGTTCAGACTAGATGAAAAACAGGCGACAACTGCTGTTCCTCCTCGTTTAATGATCGATCCATCGCACTAACTTAAGGTAAGTTATATCACTAATATCGAATTCTGTTTAATAGCCGGAAGTACAGCTTTTGTGAAAATAGGTCCACTGGTGATCTCATGGTTCACCTCACTGAGCAGTTGAACAAATCCTTACATCCTTTTTGGAGAAAGTAAGATTATTGCGCTTGATATTTCAAAAGCATTTGATAGAGTTTGGCATTAGACCCTTCTTATCTCTCCTCTGTTGGATTAGAAATTATCTTTCGGACCGTACAAGAATACAAGAAGGATTGGATGGTTCCAAGTCTGAAGCCCAAGGGTTTTTATTCTCCGACACTCTTTCTTATTTTTATTAATGATCTCCTGTTTGCAACTTCTATTGCCATTCATTGTTTTGCTGACGATAGCACTCTTAGCTTTTCATATTCTTTTCTAGACCCACATCCCTTCTCTTCGGATGTGAAACTGCTGAGCTCATTTAATTCCTACACAGCTTTGTACAATGTACAATGGAAAATAAGAAATCGAATGGAATAAAATGTTCCGAAAACCCAATTCTGTTTTGTAACGTTGAAGCCAGGCACTTGCATCCATAAAACTATACATCGCAATATTCTCGATAATGTACATTACCAACAAAAATACCGTAAGATTTTTGGCTTTTCTATGACTACAATTTCAAAAACCTATATTTACTACCAAAACTTGAGTACTACCCTCTTTGACAGTCTTTAAAGAAAAGCTTGAAAAATGATTGCTGACAATAACATCACTTCCTCAATTGCATCACTCGAATATCGTTGTAAAGTTTCTTCTCTCACCCTTTTTCACCGTTATTTTAACGAACTATGTTCTAGTGAAAAAGCCATTTGCATTCCTCACCTTAAGCAACTACATACTCCCGCTTCTAGGCATGTCCATAAGTTTACCATTGAGTCCAACTTCGGTCGTACTACAAAGTACAGATATTGGCTCTTTAGGCGTACTACGTGAATGTGGGAATGTGTTTACCACACTCTGTTTTTGCAATGTTCATGAATTTAAAACCAATGTAGGTACAACAACATCTCCTTTTCAATCTATCCCTATTTTCCTTATGCTCACACTGTGACTCAATGGCGGATCCAGGGGGGTTGTAGGGGTCATGACCCCCCCCCCCCTGGGAGATAATTTGTTTGCTTTTTCGTAGGAATTCCTTTCAATTCGAAACTAATCGTATTGCGTTAATGGATATGACTCCCATTATATTTTGAATTATTTATTTTTTGCATATGAAAACAACATTTGTATTTTACTTCCTTAAACTTTGTTGCTAAAAGTACTAATTTTGACTGATTGACTTTTTGAAGATGGGACCAAGAAGATAATATGAATCGGATATTCAGCCCTATTCCAAAAACACAGCACAAATTCATCAACTTTTGACCAATGGACGATCCAGGGGGTGGTCATATGAGCCATAAAGCTTATACAGTTAAGTTGTATAAGTAAAGATTTCATCTAAAGATTTGTTAGTAATTTAACGACATTCACCAAAAAGTGGTTTGCTGTCAAAAACAACTAAAACTTTTGTTTTTACTAAATTTAGAATTTGAAAAAACTTTAGTAATGCTTTAAATTAGTTTCATAAAAATTGTTTCCAAGAAAAAGAGCAAATATTCAGGTTCTTAAGAAGAAACCTTGAATAATAGATCATCAATTTTATATTCAGTTCCTTAAACTAGCCTTCAATTTTATTATTAAATTTTTTTGACACACATAAATAGTGATTATTGAAGTGGTTTTTACTTGCGACATATAGAAACTATATAGCAAGTTTTGCATTAGTAAACAATTTCAAAACTAAAGCTTTTAATCAAATATGACATTACGACGACGGTAGAGATCTCTAAAAAAGATGGGTACCCCGATTCCTTCCGTCTGTCTTTGCAGGCCCCTACAGACCAAACAATTGTGTTGATTGAAATTCAGATTTTCAGCCGGTTAGTGTAAGGCGTTTTTTTTTTATTAATACGAAAAATAACAGCAGTCCCCATACAAATTTTTTGATTAAAACATGTGATTTTTCTAAAACTTTCTCTAAATTTTGTGTTCTTAATTGGCTTCTTTCTACAAGAAAAACATATTTTCGTATTGCTCCAGAAGGGTACCCCTCAAACCACCTTTATATTGTTTTTAAGTTTTCTCAAGAACTAATGGACCGATTTCAAAATTCTTCTCTTTTCTGTGCAAGATCTTGTCAATGATCAAATGATCAAATTGATGATGATTTATATTTATGATCAAAATGATGATTTTTTATGATTTAAAATTTAAAATGATTTTCAAAAAAAAAAATAAGTTAATCTAGATTTTTTGACAAATAAAATGGCATTTAAATTTTTGAGAAAAACTTATTTTGCAGGTACATTTTTAAATTTTAAAATATAGGAAACATTTTTAAACCGACTTTTTGGAAGAAATTAGCAAGTTCTAGCGACTAAGTCGTGCATTTTATTTATTTCAAAATTTGTTTTCTGTTGAATACAAAAGATCTTAAAAGATCTTAAAAAATTAAATAAATCTACTTTTGAAGTGAATTTGCTTTGGATGCTCTAGAACTGATATTTAAACACGAATTTCAATAATACAAATGTCCCAAAAAAAATCAAGTGACACTTTTGTTAAACTAATGGCTAAGTGAAAAACATAATAAAAGTTTCATATCTATTGATATTGAAGCTTTGAAACGTGTAATTTGTCAGTGCTACAAAAACTTTTCTTCCCAACTTATTTGTTCACCTACCTTACTTTGTTTTAATTTAATTTAATTTTTTAGAGAAATTATGTACTTAAATGCAACTATTTCCTTAAATTCAAGAACCAAACCTTTTTATCTCTTCAATTTTTAGGTTTTGTTGACGCCTTTAAGATCAAAATACGAGTACCTAAGCAGATTGATAACGATAGTAATAAGAGACTCCCGAAAATTGAGTTCGAAAAAACTACGTCAAAAAAAGCCCGATATTTCTACATATCAGATCCTCTCTTATTTTCTGGATATTTGAATTTTTGCAGCGTTCTTCGCATTAATAGAAATAGAAACTAGAAAAGTGTATTTTATTTTTGGAAAAAAGCAACGTTTCAAAACAATTTCCTACATTTCTGCGCGAAATACACCAAAAACCCTCTAAACTATTATGTATTAGGTCTTAAATATGGCATATTTAGAAAACTGTTGGAATCTTGGAATGCTTTCATATGTAGGGAGTCATCCAAATTAAATAGTTAGACCATACCTTGCTGGACAACAGTGTTGTAAAATAATTTGATAGCTAAAGTTGCCATTTTCGCAATTGAAATGTGTAAAGGTTAGGTTAATATACTCGTACACATTATGTTATTTAAATTTTGTTAGCCTCCTTTACAAAACATTAAAGAACATTTTTAAGCGGTGAGTAAAAACTCATCTAAGTGTGTGACACCTACCCCCCCCCCTACCTGATGAAAAGTCTGCATCCGCCCTTGCACTGTGTTTCTGGCACATAAAAGGTATTCAAAACTCTTTTTTGAGTTCGAGCTAATTATAATAAAAGGTAACTTTCTTGAAAAGTAAGTCAAGAATCTCCTTTAATTTTGAATCAAATGAAGTTCTGTAAAAATATCTGCTGGTCACATTTTTTTTTCATTTAACTAAAAGCTGAACTTCTTGTTATGGATTTTAATAATTTTTGGATGATTCTTTTTAAATTGAAAAGAAGTAAGTAATTTTTAAAAAATTATTCAAAGCAGCACTATTTCTGCACTTTATATCCTTAACGGTTGAGAGTAAAAGAAAATGTGTGAGACAAAAATTGTAACAAATTTTATACTTGAAAATTTTGGAAAGATGTTAAAATAAACCTGTTGTTTATTTTACTATAAAATTAAATTTTCATCAGCTTATTATTGGGCAGGTTCAGACCACATAAGGGACTTGAAAGTAAGCAAGTTTCTAAAGGGTGTCCCAAAATTAACGCAAGATTTGAATTTGCCGCCATTTGTGCAGTGAAGTGTGCATGCAAAGCTGTGGAGGCCATTTGTCCGATATGTTATTCCATACATAACCCTATCCTACGTACTTTACGAGTCAATAAAAATATAACTATCAAAAGACTAAAACGGCGTTTTCTATTTAATTCAAATCTTGCGTTAATTTTGGGACACCCTATAGCATCTGATTGGCCAGCTGCCAAACAATTGCCTTCCAATTGAGGCAATTTAATTGGAAAGTTGACTGCAAAGTTAGTCAAGAAAAATCTCCCTAACTTGGGGTCTCATTTGAACATTTCCGATGACAGGACTAATCGGCATGTCATCAGATAATCCAATAGAGACCAACAATCCAACATCCAGTCCATGATACGGTCATCGCAGTTTGGATTTTTCGAGCGGATCAAAATCCTGTCATCAAATTTGACGTTTATGTTGTACTAGCCGACCCGTGCTCGCGTTGCTTCGCAAATTGTAACCATGAACATTTTTTGAATATTAGTATTAGCATATGAAAAAATTTCTCAATGGGACTGAGCATATTTTCTACAATAATATTAATTTTAGTTTATAATCAAAAAACACTTCCTTACCGAAATTAACACTTTAGAAAAAAAAAAACTTAAGTAAAATATTACGTAGTAAAGGCCAAGCCGCACGTGAAAACAAACAAAATACAAATTTCAATTTTTTAGTTGAAAACAGAACGAAATTTTTGTCTATTTTCTTCTTTTCTTTCTTTTATTCATACCTAGAAACGTTTTTTTGCAACCGAAAAATATAGTTTGCGAAAAAAAAAAACAAATTTGTGTTTTTAATGTTCTCATACATCTATAGGTATGCGTGTGTAAATATCCATAAACACATTTTTTATTCATCTGCTCATGTTCAGTGCAGTGCAACTGCTCTTTTTATCGACGTCATTGTAAGTACCTTCTTTGAGTTATTTGTAAAGAAAATTTTAACTTAATTTCAGTTTTATTGTTCGAGGAAGTGATACAAAATTGGTAATTCAAGGTATTATAATAGAACTTTTTTTATTTTTAAATTGGAAGAATTATAATCTATTCACTTCCTCGAACCAGAAAAATAAAAAAGATCTAATTGTTCTTTAGATAAGTCGGCATTTCATGTGCACGGCACTGTTTATTTATTTTTATTAAATGTCCATAGTAACTTAAAAAAAAGAGCTTACACTACTCAGCAATGTGACGGCCCTGACGATAGAATTAGAGAAACAAAAAAATAATGTGAAAAATTGAATATGTTGGTAGGTAGGTAAGAGAAAAAACGTAACTATTAAATGGAACACATATTAAGAGAGAAAGAGCATGGGAAGAAAAGAAAATTAAAAATGTTGGAATGATAATGAAATGAAACAAAGCAGCGACCTCGCGATTGTGATGGAATCTAATTTCCTGGATAAAATAAATTCAAAAAGTTTATAATGTTATAATTTGTTTTTATTTATTTCTCAGGTTGTATGTTTAGCTTAGAAGTGATTTTAGGCTTAAAATTTGCGCAACAATATTGACTTTATGAAGCAATGCTAATCTTTGTCGATTATTGTATAGGTTTTAAGATATGAGTGGTTGTATAAGTCAACTAATGAAAAAAAATGGTCAAAAAATGTAAAATTAATAATATTTAAGTTTGACAAATAATTAATGAAAAAAAATTAAAGCCATAAACACTCTCATAACAATATAGAAAATAATAAAATATATTTCAAATAAATTGGTTGACTACTTTCTGAGATCATGCGTTACGAACTTTAAAATGGTTTCGCTTTTATATAATAGTATAGATGTAGTGGTTAGCGTCCATTTGACATTCAAATTTCCTTTCGTTTAAATTGTCGTCGAGTCTACATATTTTTAGTGTATATTAAGTGAAATATATTTAATTTCTTATATTGTTGTTGTTTACTACATACATATTACTCACCTGTTTCAATTATAATGAACGATTGGTGACTAACCACCGGTGACACGCTGAATTTGATAAATATATACAAAACAAAAGAATGTTTGTGGAACTTCAAAAGCAATTTATACAAAAGGAACGACCTGAAAAGAAAAGCTTGGGAAGAAATAGCAGAGCAGTTTCATAAGGATCTAGTTGATATCAAGAACAAACTGAAATGCCTACGAGCAGCGTATGTCAATGAAAACATGGCCAGACGATTCCTTGCCGTAATGGCGTAACGCATTCGTGTGCCCATTTTTTTTTATATTAGGTTCAACCTGTTAAGAATTTTTTTAAATATTTATGTACCTTAATTCATTAATTCAAGGTTATCTTAACTAGGCACAGAACAGCTTCAAAGCTGTCGACCGACATCCTACAAAAATTCTTAAGCGGCATATACATTGTTCAAATGCTTGTCAAGCATGTGAGAGTGTATTATTAAGTTTTGTTTGACGTGTCATATACACACATCATGCATAAGCTTTCAATCATTTATATTTATTTTAATTTTGAGGTGAATAGACGTGCGGTTGTTTTATCGGGAAAAATATTTTTTGCGAATTTGATCGTAAATAATTTTTCGATACCCGATGTTTCCTCTTCGACAAATATTAAAAAATAAGTTTGCTTGATCAATCAATCAATTTCGAATATACATTATGTCAATGCTGTCTATCTGATTGAAGAAAAATCAAAACATTTTGATTTTGCTTCAAGCATACACACATTGTATACGTGTTTCATTTTAACTAATACTCTCTCACATGCTTGACAAGCATTTGAACAATGTATATGCCGCATTATAGTCTTCACCGTCCTCGCATAGTAAGTCCTTGAGTAGGTGCGCCTCCAAATCATGAAGTTCCCTTACTTCCAGAAATGGATTCACCCAAAACCTGTGTTTTCTTTTATCCTCTTGAATAGTTAGCTGTTTTAGTTCCTCCAGCTTCTTAACCAGCATTAATTTTTTTAAAAGGGCTAATTTTTGTTTACTCAAAGGCATTTTTGTTTTTTAAAAAACAACAACTACCGACACAAAAGGTAAATCAACAAAAAAGTAAACAACAGATTAACCGTTGTGTCAAATGAAACTTTCAGCTGTTCACAAAAAGCAGAGAAATATTTAAGCTTCGAAGTAAAAATTGTTGTAAGATAAATCATTTAATGGATAAATTGAATTATTCAACTGCCTATAGCAAATTGGTCATCTATATACATAACGAGAACAAAATAAGTCAATTTTAAAGTTTAAAAAAATATATCATAATTAGGTACTCTAAAATTCGGAGGCAAATAGCTTCTTCATCGTCTATTATGTACAGAAAATCCTCAAATATAACTTTTTTTTTACCAACAAATACAAAAAGCTGAAATCAATTTTCAAGTTTCTTGAAATTCAACCATGTGTTGAATCAGCTGTTCTGTCAGATACCTACATACCCCAGAAATTCTTGGATACCTTTGGGTTCCTTTTTTGACATCTCAGCTGTTTTTAATCAGCTGTTATTTTACACGTAAAACACTAACAATAAGGTATCCGGATACCCTATCTGTCTGAGATTGAACGCAGCCAATGATTCATTTATTTTCTACATAACTTCATTTAATGCTTTCTGTAAAAAGATTCCTTGTAAATTTGGAAAAGAAATAAGTAATATTTCTTAACAATACAAAATACAAATTGTGATGGACTTGTAGCTTGCCTGACGAGTGTTTTGTAGAAAAAATGATTTTGGTAGTTTTTGTACTATGAACTTGAAGTAGCGGTTTGTGAAGTAGAGTTTTGAATTTGAAATTCATGACACTTGAAAAACTAACTAGTTGCCTTGGTCAAAATTTACGTTCAAAGAATGAAGTTGACTGCAAATGAAGTCCCTTATGTTGTCTGAACCTGCCCATTTTGTTTATTTGTTTGTTTTATTTTTACTTATAAAAATAAATTACTCATTATTTTTTGAATCTTCAAACTATTGAATCGTGTATTCTTTTGTTTTTTCCTTGATGTCTCAGAACGTATTGCCCTGTATCGAAAAACTTAAAGGTCGAGAAAAATGGGACTCCTGGAAGTTTGTGGGTTAAGACATACCTCAAACTGGAAGACCTTTGGGACTGCGTCGAATACAAAGATGGCACAAAACTGGATTCGAAAAAGTGACGAAAGGCAGAGCGAAAATAATTCTGCAAATCGAGCCAACAAATTCGTCCTTGTTCAGTCTGCGAAGACTGCGAAAGAAGCATGGAACAATCTGGAATGAGCTTTTGAGAACTCAGGACGCGCAGAGTTGGACTTTTGCGGACTTTAATCACTACACGATTGGATGATAGTGAAAATCGTTAGTATTGCGCACAAATTGAGATCAGTGGCCATGGAGGTGAGTGACGAATGAGTTGGGATTGTGATTGTTGACAGACAAAATAATCGAATTTGATCTGTGCAAGGTGATAGTCAAATTGATACCTAAAAAGATGTCACTGGAAAAATTTGATAGTCATTTTCCTACAAAAATGACTATCTGAATAGAGCTACCAGACGCTTACAAAAAACGAATGGAAATATTTTTCAGTTACCCTTTTTAGGTACAAAAATACATTCTTTTGACCGACAAAGCTTACGTAATTCGAAAAAACACAAGAAAAGTAAGAATGTTATTTAAACACAGCCAATTTGATACTTTTATTTAGATATTTTATAGAAATCATTTTAAAATTTCACCAACAATTTTAGCAACAATGAATTGTGACAATTATATTCTGAAATTGTTCAATCGAATTGAATTGAATTGAATCAGCTTACACAGGCGGGAAAGTCGGTGATAGTCAATTTGACTATCAAAAACTTGATAATCAACTGTCACGCCGATTCCACCCCAGCATTCTGACTTTGAATCAAACTTCTTCCAGCAATGTTTTGGGACATGTACCATTGCTTTACACCCAAACATATGACTAAAATTTGGAACTCGTCCAGAAAAAGTCTCCTCAGGTGTAACACCAGTTTTTGTTTTGCTAGAAGATCTGTTTATGATGAAAACAGCAGTATACAAACTACATAATGTGTTTTCATCATCAAAAAATATCCTGATGATTTTATTTTTCATTGGGCGGCTCTGAGAAATATGGCCAAAATCTCAAAATTCGTAGCACCTTGGTCCACGGGACGTTTTTCGTTGGCTTTCGTTTACCAAAAAACAATGAAGATTCGGACTCACTCGTTTTGTTATCGACTATACCAGGCCCAGAAAGCTAAAATCAAACGAGTAACTAGCCGAGATGTTGTGTTTTTCGAGAATTTTCAGCTAGGTAAAAGTAAGCTATTAGACCCAAAAAATGCTAAATATTTGTATATCTATATTGTCAGATGAGTCGAATTCAGTGGGGGATGTTGGTGAGAGTGAAGATGATAGCACCATTTAAGAATCACACGACCAAGGGCGGATCAAGACTTTTCATCAGGGGGGGGTCACACACTTAGATGAGTTTTTACTCACCGCTTAAAAATGTTCTTTAATGTTTTGTAAAGGAGGCTAACAAAATTTAAATAACATAATGTGCACGACTATATTAACCTAACCTTTATACATTTCAATTGCTAAAATGACAACTTTAGTTATCAAATTATCTTAGAACACTGTTGTCCAGAAAGGTATGGTCTAACTTAATTTGGATGACTCCCTAAAAATTAAAACATTCCTAGATTCCAAAGTTTTTCTAAATATGCTATATTTAAGAGCTAAAACACAATAGTTTAGAGGGTTTTTGCAGCATTTCACGCAGAAATGTAAGAAATTGTTTTGAGACGCAGCTTTTTTTCCAAAAATAAAATATAGGTACTTTTCTTGTATCCATTTCTATTTATGCTAAGAACGCTAAAAAAATTCAAAAATCCAGAAAATGAGAGAGGATCTGATATAAAGAAATGTCGGGCTTTTTTTGACGAAGTTTTTTCGAACTCAATTTTCGGGAGTCTATTATTACTATCGCTATCAGTTTGCTTACTCGTATTTTGATCTTAAAGGAGTCAACAAAACTTAAAAATTGTAGGGAGAAAAATGTTTGGTTCTTGAATTTTAGGAAATAGGTGCTTTTAAGTACATAATTTCTCTAAAAAATTAAATGAAAACAAATTAAGGTAAACAAATAAGTTGGGAAGAAATGTTTGTGTGGCACTCACAAATTACACGTTTCAGAATCTCTTTCCACTTGAAATCTCAAGACATTCAAAGCTTGTATATCATTAGATATGACCCGTTTATTATGTTTTTCAATTAACAAAAGTGTCACTTTTGCTGTTTTTGGAGCATATATATTATTGAAATTTGTGTTTAAGTATTAGTTCTAGAGCATCCAAAGCAAATTCACTTCAAAAGTAGATTTATTTAATTTTTTAAGATCTTTGTATTCAACAGAAAATTAATTTTGAAATAAATAAAATACACGACTTGGTCGCTAGAACTTGATAATTTCTTCCAAAAAGTCTGTTTAAAAATATTTTCTATATTTTAAGATTTAAAAATGTACCTGCAAAATAAGTTTTTCTCAAAAATTTAAATGCCATTTTATTTGTTAAAAAATCTAGATTAACTTATTTTTTTCGAAAATCATTTTAAATTTGAAATTTTGTCTTAAAAATATTTTTGGTAAAAACTAAATAAAGAGCTTATAAATATGTATATGTACATTTTACATTTAAATTTCGTCAACAAATGTTGACCCCTTTCTGTAATATCGAGTTTTGTAAACAAAATTAATATTTTTTTAAAAATAAAAAAATACATTTTTGATCATAAAAAATCATCATCAATTTGATCATCAAAAAGAGCTTGCACAGAAAGAGAAGGTTATTGAAATCGGTCCATTAGTTCTTGAGAAAACTTAAAAACAAAATAAAGGTTTTTGAGGGGTACCCTTCTGGAGCAATACCAAAATATGTTTTTCTTGTAGAAAGAAGCCATATTTGAAGAAGAAGAAGAACACAAAATTTAGAGAAAGTTTTAACCAACAAATTTGTATGGGGGCTGCTGTTATTTTTCGTATTAATAAAATGAAAAAAACGCCTTACGCTAATCGGCTGAAAACCTTAATTTAATTTCAATAAAAACAATTGTTTGGACTGTAAGAGCCAGGAAAGACAGACGGACGGAATCGGGGTACCTACTTTTTTTTACTTCTTTACCGTCGTAATATGTCATATTTGATTAAAAGTAAAGTTTTTTTCAAATTCTAAATTGAGTCAAAACAAAAATTTTAGTTATTTTTGACAGCAAACCACTTTTTGGTGAATGTCGTTAAAAAATTACTAATAAATCTATAGATGAAATCTTTACTCATACAACTTAACTGTGTAAGCTTTATGGCTCATATGACCCCCCCCCCTGGATCGTCAGTTGGTCAAAAGTTGATGAATTTGTGCTGCGTTTTTGGAATAGGCTGAATTTCCGATTCATATTATGTTCTTGGTCCAGTCTTCAGTTAAAAGTAGTACTTTTAGCAACAAAGTTTAAGGAAGTAAAATACAAATGTTGTTTTCATTATACAAAAAATAAATAATTCAAAATATAATGGGAGTCATATCCATTAACGCTATACGATTAGTTTTGAATGGGAATTCCTACGAAAAAGCAAACAAATTATCTCCCGGGGGGGTCATGACCCCTACACCCCGCACTGGATCCGCCATTGCACACGACAACGCTGAAACGTTTTACTCAGAAGGGAAAGAAGTTGGCGGAAATCGCGAAAGTGATATGAGTTGCTCGCTAGCAAAAACAGTACCTAAATGAAATCACTGAACCACGACGCAGTCAACGTACATATGTATGTATGTTCATTAAAACCTGTCCGAATGGATGATTATGTTTGTCAAGCTAAATTCGTTGAGCGTTACGATCCATTAACAGTTGATGAGACACTAAGCAGAAGCGATTCGAAATTATGGGAAGATGCAATGAAAGAACATAATTGAACAAACTTGAGCGTTGACCAACATTCCATCTAATAAAGAGACCAAATTATTGTAAGTGAATTTTTAAAACCAAGGAAGATGCAAAACTTAAAATATATCGCTACAAAGCTTGGTTAGTTATCAAAGGGTGTGCTTAAAAAAAGATCGATTACGAAGAAACTTACTCCCCGGTAGTACGATATAGGTACACACTACACACCTCTATTCAAGTACAACCTCGAAATCGATCAAATAGACGCAGTGAGCGCGTTCTTATAAGGCGATCTGAACGAAGAGATTTGTATGGTGCAACCAGAAGGCTTCAATGACAAAAGTCTAAGAGCATGTAAATTGAAAAAATCCCTCTATGGTCTAAAGCAAGCTAGCCGTGTTTGGAAACAAAAATTGAATGAAATATTGGTGCAATCTCATGGAATTCGAAAAAACAGCCAACAGTCGCCATCTCGACGACAAAAGCAGAATATATGCCACTAACTGCAGCAACTCAAGAAGCAACCTGGTTGATAGGCTTACAAATAGAGCTCATTCCAAATTCGCCCGATTCTGTATGAGCTTGGCTCTAAACATCACATATCATGGAAGAACCAAACACACTGATGTTAAACATCACTTTATACGAGAAAAAATTGACGAAGGAAAAATTATTTTGAAACACGTCAGCACTGAAGAAATGGCAGCTCATTTGTTGACTCTTCCTGGAACCATATTACTTGTTCTTCTGCTCTTGGACTAAACTTTGGTGTTATCTAGTTCAGTGAGGGTGTTAAAAAAAAACTGTTGTTTATTTTACTTTAAAATTATATATTTATGAGCTTATCATTTTGTTTATTTGTTCGTTTTATTTTTACTTATAACAATAAATTACTCATTTTTTTCTGAATCTTCAAACTGTTGAAGCGTATATTCTTTTGTTTAAATATTTTAGCAACTTTTAACAAAGTAAAGAAAAAACAAACTCTTTCCAAATAGAAAAAAAAATATATTATAAATCTATACTATCATATTTTCTTATAAATAATCAATAACATTATGAATCAATTTTAAATAACTTTAATTTCATAAATTGTGATACAGGTTTTTTCTTTTTCTCCTTGTTCTTTTTGACCTTAGCTGGTGATGGTATCACATCATCCATTATCATAGTTTCTTCGGTGGCATTGGCCTTCTTTTCCACTGTCTCTGAGGTTTTTTCCTTATCTGGTACTAAGTCTTTATGCAAAATACGGTAAAGTGTAGTTTGTGGAATGCCTAATTCCAAAGATCTAAGAGGAATCGACAAATGTGGGTTTTCGCAAACACTACGGGCTACAGCAGCAATATTCTCAGCAGTTCGAGACCGACGCTTACGGGTTTTATTCTCCACGTCGTTTACTTGTCCCAACCGTTCAAATTTTTTCACCAGTTTAACTATTGCCGGCCGAGAAGGTGTTTGATTACGACCGAAAAGTGCTTTCGTTTTGCGAACTGTGTTAACAAAACTTTCACCATTTCTATAGTGAATTTTAATAATTTCAATGCGTTGTTGAAGCGTGTAACGTTGCATTTTAAATAAAGGCTAAGGCGTATTTTTGATTTCAATTTAAAATGAAACCTCTTCTTGGAAAAATGGAGGAGCAAAAGCCTACTCGCGAAACGTAGTAGTAATTGTAATTGTATATTGTAATTGTATAAATATTTTGTTTTAGAGCAGAAACAGAAAGTTTATTTTATTGTACATTTGATTGAATTCTCAAAACCAAAAGTGACCAAAACATCAGAGGGTGCATTTTGACAGATGAGTTCAGGTTTGAGAGCAACTGGTGTATTTGAAGTTTTGTTTATAAAGTGTGTTTTTGTGTTTATAAAGTGTGTTGTTGATAATGGGGCAAAATTTTAAACAACAATTGTTAAGGGCTTATCAACTTACTAGCTAGCAATTAGTTAAATATTTAACAAATTTTAAACCTCTCTTTTCGTTTTGCTAACTAGTAAATTGCTTATTGCCTTTTATTAAAAAACGCGCATCGAAACATGTCTAAAAAGTGACAGTTCGTGAAAATAAACAAAGGAAATAGGCTTAGAACTATCAACCATTCCTGAGTGTGAGTACTGTTTTCAGAGATGAACCTACATGTGACCTACAGTTCAAAGCCGAACTGCAAATTTGAGAAAGCACTTTTCATGACAAGAATTACTCTTGGAGAATTTGTCAATTCCTCGCAAGAGGCAGTACCCGTAACAAAAACTTTAGATGGCATAGGCAGGGATCGAACCCAAGACCTCTGGCATGACAGTCCGACGCACTAACCATCATGTTACGGGTACTACCCTAGGCTTAAACGGCCTTTTAATTGGAATTCCCAACTGTTGACTGGAACATTCCATCCACTGCTCGTATACGATTAATTGTACGGATTTCATAAGGATTTAACAAATTGCTAAAAGTTAAATTAGCCATTCCATGATTTTTACTTTAGCAAATTGTTAAGAGATAGACATTTTCTTAGGAAACTCTGAGATACTTTTAGGTCAGCCACATACAACCTCGCCAAATCTTTAGGCTAGGCGCGCACATGCAACTTTTAGTTTCGAAACTGTTTGGTTTCTAAACTGAGCACTATAGACTTATATGAGTGTCCACGCACATGCAGAAACAATTCTGTCGCCCATTGGAGCAACTTTTTAGTTTGTGTTTTGACACAAACTAGACGATCACCTCAAACCAATTCCTTAGTTTGTTCCACAGGGCATTACAGGAAATTGCACGGACATTCAACTTAATCGTTGTATAATTTTCTGTAAGTACAAGAGAGAAAAAAATGAAGTCAATGTTTTCCCTTCACCAAAAATTCTGAGAGAAGAGAACCATCTTACATCTCAATTTCACTAGTTTTCTCTTTCATACACTGATTGCGAAAATTTATTAGTTGCTTAAACCCATACAAAATGTCTGTATCCTATTATGATACACGTAACTGCACCCAAATTCAACTAAATAGTTTTTTTGGTATGCATTTATTAGTGCATTTCAGTCGAATGATTCTTTAAAGTGTGACGAGTAGAATAATATATCCTTCTCATAAGTTTGTTTTGATAATTCAATTTCATTTGACAAACGCTGAATGAGCAAAAATTGTCTGCCACTAATCTACTCTTTTCTTTCATAAGCAAAAGAATAGGACAAATTTGAAACTATTTTGTTTCGTGTGTATGAGATAGATAAAGTGAATAAATGTTTTCTGTGTATCGGTTTACTTCGTTGATTACTTTCGGAGTTGCTTATGTGCGCGATGTTTCGGCAACTAACGATCGAACTATTTGGTTTCGAAAAAGTTGCATGTGCACGCCTTGCCTTATAGTTAATAAAGTCCAGTCACATCGGTTAAGTTGATTGTCTATTTATCTCGGTTGTACATACATTGTCCACTGTGAAATGTGTGCTACCGGTAATAATATCCTTAAAAAAAATGGCAATTAAAATATGGCATTTTAATTTTGAATTTACATTGCAAACAAATTAAAATGACTTTTTCAACACTTATTATTTGGCTTTTATTATGATTCTTATGTTTTTGATTATTTTTCTAATTAAAAAAACATTAAATTATAAAGTGTATTGATTCGTCGATTAAAAATTACTTTCATCAACCTAAGAAGACACTTTTGGTTGACAAAATTGGCAACAGTTTACAAAAATCAAATACAAAATTCCAAAAAAAATTACTCTTAGGTCCCTAGAGATGGCGGCAACTTATTGGCTCATTGGTAATAATGAATTTACATTACCCGTGTTTTGTTGGGAAATCTATCCATAGTGAAGTGGGATTTTACACGAATAACAAAAACAATTATCCATAGTGAGAATAACACCGATAAAAGTTCGTGTAGAATCTCACTATGGATAGGTTTTTGACATTTATACGAGCCTCGAATGGATCTTATGTGATTTCGTTTTCAAATGTTGGTACGATTGATATTGCATTTGTATCTCGATGGCTGTGTTGGTAGAGTAGTTGTGCATTTGGAATCATGTATGTGTTTTCCATTGGGGAAAAAATCAATCTATTACTGTTTTTTATTGTTATTTAGTTTTGTTAGTGAAAATGGACTAACTGGGCTTATTTTGCAAGAGAAAACAAAAGAAAAGATATTTATTTAACATTATGAACAAATTTTTATTTATTATTTTATACAATTTGTCTAATTTAAAAAAAAAACTTACATGTTGTTTATTTGTTGTTGTATTTTACATTGCTTTGTTGGTTTTGTTTTTTAAATCTTTTTTTTTTTATTTCGTTTGAAAAAGGAAAATGAAAATGAAAGAAAAATATTTAAACTATTTAATAAATTAACATTAAAAACAAGAGACTAATAAATTAAAAAGACAAACATAAATTATCACAGTGTAGTTCAGGTACTTATTTTATTGCTAATGCGTAGCTTACAATGGTGTTGTCTCGATCTTCTTGAGTGTTCATCGTTCTTCTTATTTTTTGTTGTATGCGCAAGGTTTCAAGAGTATACCTCGTCGTCATTCTCAGAAAAGATAATTAAGTTTTGCTATGTTTCCACCAAAGGTTTATCTCAGTTTAGATTAGATAAATCTTTTTAGTGTTTCCACCGCACAAGAAGATTTAAAAATGATTAAGTTTGACAACACTTTCTAAAATGCAAATGGTGTTTCGATGTTTCTTATGAAATGCAAGTGAGATAATTTGATTCGTGTTAAACAATGAAAAACTGAATATTTCAGCACCATATAAGAATATGCTACCTACTCCATGCGCAAAAATTGCACTTTTTTTTTTAATTTGATTAAAACAAAACTATATTTTTTGTACACAAACATGCAAATAAACAGAGCATAACGCATTATCTGTAAAACCAACTCCTCCACACAGGTTTGTTTCCACAAATTTTGACTCGAATCCGAACTCCGACGGGAATCGAGTCAAATTAAGCTCATTTCAACTCGACTCAGGTATATAAAGAATTGAGGCGATCTTCAAGCTCGCTTCAACACCACATGTAGTCTACGAACAAACCCCCTTCTTGAAGTTTGTATTTTATGTCAAATTTGTTCTTTCAGTTGTACCAATTTTTAAATACAAAAATCTGGCCACTGCGGATCGTTTTGTTGGGAATTTCTCACTTCACTATTTATAAAATGCGAACAAAACGCATGTATCGTTCATTCTCATACTGAAATTACATTAGTCGCTCACACATAGTTTACCAAAAATGCAGATTTATAGGAAGTGTCATAATGCCGAAATAATATCGAATACGTTTATCTTCGTGGAGTTACTCTACCACACTTTCGATTTACTTTAATCTGGCAATACTTCTTCAAAAATTACCCTTTTATCGTTGACAAAATCATGCTGTCACTTTGGCAACTAAGAAAACCAAAGAAAACGTCAAAAATAAAACAAACTCCTACTAAAAATACACAACAATCCAAATAAAATATTTTATAGTTCCCAAAATTATTAATAATTAACTTGAGTAACAATTAGAAAAAACAAGAGTTAAGAACAATGCTCTCTTCTTCCAGTTCCAAGGCAAGTAAGTGCGGAAAAGTTCTTATTTGTGGGATGAAAGGCGTTGGTAAAACAACACTCGTCGAACAACTCATCAATGGCAACGTTACAGTAGACTCGGCAAGTTATCTTCTATTTATTTTTGTATATATTAATGAGAATAAATATTTTATCATTCATAAAATCTAGGATATCCATTCGACAATTGAGGACATTTATATGGCAATGGTTGAGACGGGAAGAGGTCCCAGAGAACCGCTACGAATATACGATACAGCTGGACTACAGGTAATTCACAACACATCTATTCTACTTCAGGGGAGCCACTTATTGTTGTTTATTTCTCTAGGGCAAAGCAGAACTACCACGACACTATTTAATATTCCCAGATGGTTTTGTCTTGGTCTACGATCCAAATGATCCAACCAGCTTGGACATGTTGGAAGCCATCAAAACCGACATCGATAAGAACAAAGAGAAGAAAGAAGTAGCTGTGATAGTTCTGGCCAATGTACGGTCGGGTACTGGTACTCTCAAGAGAACCGACACACCACCAACGCTACCTGACCCCGTGGAAGCAGTTATAAGCAGAGCGAACAGTTGGTGCGCTCGCGAACGCATAAAGCACTACACCGTCAATGCCATGGAACGGCCGACACTCTACGAACCCTTCGTTCAGCTCTGCATTCGGTTACATCCGCCACAGCCCAAAGGCTCCTTTCCACAGTTGCGTCAGGTTATGCAGAAAAGAGAACGAAACGATGCTTGATGTTGTCTGTTTCCGCCGCTGCCTGATGAGTTAAATGTTCGGGTTGGCCGGGGCGATGATTAGTTAATAAGTTGTAGCTGTCCTTAAACTGAACTGAAAGCCTATGACATTAAAATGTTTTAAATGTTCTGTGTAAATTATGTATGATCCTAAAAAAATCCATTTTTATTAAGTTTTAAACAACTGACTTAGATCTAAGTATATTTTCCTTAAACAATCAAATAGCTTGTGCTTTGTAAAAGTTTCTTAATTATATTCTTTTTAATAAAGAACACAAATTTAAAAACTTAACGCTCAGATAGATCCAAGCACAACAAAACCTTGCAATAGAATTTAAACAATGTACGAGTTTGTTTTAACTTCCATAAACTTAAAATGCTTAGTAACTTCTTTCTTTTCTTTGTTCTTATCGATGTCGGTTTTGATGGCTTCCAAAATGTCTAGGCTGGATGTATCACTTGGATCGTAGACCAAAACAAAGCCATCTAGGAATATTAAATAGTGTCGTGGTAGTTCTGATTTGCCCTAGAAAAGTATGTAAATAACATTAAGATGTGTTGTGATTTATGAAGTCCTTAGGTTTCGTATATTCGTAGAGCTTCGTTGGGGCCTCTATTCCTTGCCTTGTAACTGGAAGAAGAGATCATTGCTTTCGATTTTGTTTTTTCTAATTTTTACTCAAGTTAATAAATAAATTGTTGAACTATAAAATATTTTATTTGAATTGTTGTGTATTTTTATTAGGAATTTGGTTGACTTTTAATATTTTCTTCAATTTTCGTTCTTGTCAAAGTGACAGCAGGATTTTTTCAACGATAAAAGGGAAATTTTGGAAAAAGTATTGCCAGATTAAGGAATGAGGGAAAACTAAAAATAATGTAATAATGTTATGGCGAATATGGGTGTAATTACATTTTGCAATTCTAAAGAAAAGTAGAATAGAATAGAAAATGAAAGAGTGACTCCATGACGAACATGTTCTTTGTCATTTCTCATTACTGCACTTCCTACGATCTGCATTTTTGGTCAACTTCCTGTGAGCAACTAATGTTATTTAAAATGTTTGCATCCTCCTTTTCTGCATATTTGAAAGTGCATACCAACGAAAATCCACTACGTACCGATTCATCTACCGATTTGGATGAATTGCTTTAAGTTGTCAGCATCATGTCAACATAATCAAAAGTGAACAACTAAGTTACGTAATGCTAATGTAACTTAATTGTTTCATTGCGAAAATTACAGTGACCAAAAAAGCCGACGGAAAACTATACTTCCGCTAATCACAATTATTACACAAATTGGTCAATAAACAAACTCTACTACAATCAAGTTACGTTCCATTGCTTAGTTGGTAATTTTTAGCTACTTTTTGCAATTCTTAACTGCTGTTTTCAGTGAATGCTGTCAACCAATTAAATACTCTGAACTCTGAAGTTGATAAAGGATAACTTGAAGTGTGCAATTAATACATTTTATAATTAAATGCTTCCTGATTAAATAATCAATTAAAAATGTTGCTCAGAGTTGCGGGCAGTAATAATCTGGAATCAATTCCTACCATTTTAAAATTGTTAAAAGTAAGCTTTCTGTGATATATATATGTATATTAAGAAAATTGTTATGATTAACATTATTTTGTGCCTTGGAACAATTTTAAGTTGCCTGCGGCAAGGCCTAACGTAGGTGCTCCTTCGTTGTTGATTATTTTTCAAGTTCAAGCTCTTCCAACACACTCTTGGCAGTAAAATTTCAATAACATCAGTTTCTCTCAAACCTCGAACCTATCTGTCAAAATTCACCCCTACTGACACTTTGCAAGCAGCGTGGTTATTTTTATTCTTCTCTCTTCGGTGTGGTACAAATTTTGTATATTTAAGAAACAAAAGTGAAGCGTGCATTTAACACTAAATTTATTTTGATTTTGTTGAACAAAATCATACAAATATACAAAATATGAGTTCCCAAACGGACAAGAAACCATTTCAAAAATTCTCCAATGGTGGTGGCAGAAAACCGTTCAACAAGTTCAAGAAAGGTGGCAAGAAAAAGCATAGTTTTATGCAAAATGCCAGAGGATTTGGAAAGAAAGGTAATTATGGTCGTGGCGCACACATCGAAGAAGAAGAATTCACATATTTCTTGGGAATCCTTGACACACAACAACGTTCTCCACCCGGATCAAGTGATGAATTGGGTAAGTTTGTTTTTGATTTTGCTTTTTGAAGCAAACTTTTTATGGCTTGAATGTTTTTTTGTACAGTGGCCATGGCCAACAATGTCATGGAGCAGACGAAGGATAAGGAAATTCACCTGGCTTCCAATCAAGTTGTCTCCAAAACTCTCGAGAATCTGCTGGGATTTGCCGATGCCGAGTATCTAGAACGATATTTCGAGGTTTTTGGTGAAGGCCTGCGGCCAGTGTGCTCAGACGCATACGCGTCACATGTTCTTCAGAAAATGTTGGAAACAGCTTTCGTTCGAGCCGTTGGCGCTTCCTTGAAAAAGGAGGAGGAGGAGGAGGAGGAGAACACCAGACCAAAGAGGCCCAGAGATACAATCACCGAACTGAAGTACAACACCACTCACAAATTCACCCAGGAACACCGCACCAAGTGTTCTGGATTCGTTGTGCGCATCTGTAAGTTTCTGCTAAACAATCTTGAAGATTTTGTCACGGACCAAAATGCCAGCTACCTCCTCCGTACCGCCATTCTCACTCTCGCTGGTGTCCATATTCCCAAAACTATTTTTCTCAAAGGTAAAGTGGTCAACAATGCGGAAAAGTTCAATGGGGACCAAAATTGTCATCGGCTGGGAGAATTTAAACTCGACAAAACCGTATTCACAGTCCCTGCCGAATGGACCGAGGTCTTGATGGAATTCCCAGGAAGACTACAGTTGTGGCCTCAGTTCAAGGAATTTCCCTACAATAACAAAACTTCTGTCCTGGTTCAGGTTATCTGCATTGCCCTACATACAGCAAATACGAAAGCTCTCGATAATTTCGGTAAGAAACTCATAAAGGACACCTTCATAAACGTGGAAATTCCCAAAGTTCCTGAGGGAAACCCATTTTACAAGAATGATAACCAAGGCGATGAAGCTAACAATGGTGTCGAAGAGGAGGCAAATGGCAATGGAGAAGAAGTAAAATCAGAGGAAAATATCAACGAAGAAGTGAAAAAAGAGGAGGAAGAAGGAGAAAATGATGATGACAAAGAAAAACCTTCGGTGTTTAAATCCGACAGCGCCACCCGTCTTTTGCAAGCTCTGATAGCTGTTGCTTCCCCAAAGCTATTGAAACATATTCACAAACTCTTCAAGGATCGTCTGATGTCTTTGTTAAACAGTAAGTTTGGTTATTTCGCAACTATGCGATTGATCAACTACGTAGCGGACAAGGCGGAGTTTGAAGCCATTCTTGATGAGCTCTCCCCGCATTTCGATAAGTTCTTGCAGACTAACAAAGCAAACTTGATAGCTTCTCTCTCGGCCACATGTCTGCGTCTGAAGACAAAGCAAGCAGCGCTTATCACTGCTTTGCAAAACACCCTGCATTGTAATGCATCTTTGGGAGAGGATCATCCTAAAGCCTTCTTCACCTGCCTCGTCAAACTCAAGCCATTCGAAGTTTTGTCCTACGAACATAAGACATACGTTGGCATCTTCGGATCGTTCATCACTCAAGACATCCTGCAATTTAATAAACCAATTTTCTTGGTCAATTCCATTTTGGAGACACCAATTAAGTTCCTAGTTGAATTATTCCAATTGTCCAACGGCAGTTATATTGCAGACAAGTTCTTTACGAGTCCCACAATTGGTGAGAAGTCTCGTGAGAAATTCGTGAAGCTCTTCGAAGGATTCTATATGGATTTGGCAATTACACAATGTGGCTCCCGAGTGGTGGAACTTCTGATGAAGGCATCAAATGATAATCAGAAAGCAGCAATTGCCAAAGAGCTCACATCCAAGGAAAACAAATTAAAGGGATCAGTATACGGACGGATTTTGTATAATTTGTTGAGATTGGAGACTTTCAAATTAAGTCCGGAACAGTGGAAGGCATCGTGGTCATGTAAAAAAGAAGTCGAACCGTTAGCAAACACAGATCATGATAAGAAAAAGAAATCAGAGCCAATAGAGACCAACACTACCGAGGAAGCAACGACAACTGAGACTGTGACGCCGTCGCCAACTAAGGCCAAAAAGAACAAGAAGAATAAGAAAAGAGCTGCGTCTTGAATTAGTCTATAGGTAGTTGCATGATTTCCTGATTTTGATATTTAGTTTTGTTTTTTAATAAAAAGGGACCTATGTATAATTGTATAAATTATTTAGTGACAATATAGATTCCTTATATATTCGTTTTCTATTTGGAAAAAGAGTTTGTGTTCCTTTTTAATTATTTAGTTTCAGGATTTCAATTTGAAAAGATTATTAAGATTGCGAAAGCTCTGGTAATTCTTCATCAATAGATTTTTTCTTACCTAGGTGACGCAGATCAACAATTCCGCCTATCCGACCTCGACGAAGTGAAGATAGCTATATCTGAACTGAAGTCAAACAAAGCTGCTAGAGCTGGCGGCATCGCTGCCAAACTATTCAAAGCAGCAGGCGATGACTTGGTAGGGAGCATGCACCAACTCATCTGCAAAATATGGTCGGAAGAAAGCATGCCCAATGAGTGGAATCTTAGCATAGTTTGTCCAATACATAAGAAAGAAGACCCTCTACATTGCGCCAACTACAGAGGCATCAGTCTCCTTAACATTGCATATAAGATCCTTTCTGCCGTCTTATGTGAAAGTCTAAAGCCGTTTGTCAACAACCTTATAGGTCCTCATCAGTTTGGCTTGAGACCAGAAAATCCACTATCGATCAAATATTCACACTACGGCAGATCTTGCAAAAAACTCAGGAACTTCAAATCGGTACCCACCATCTCTTTATCGATTTTAAAGCCGCGTATGAAAGCATCAATAGGGAAGAGCTCTACAGAGCAATGTCTAGTTTCCCTGTCAAACTTATCCGTTTGTGCAGAATGACGATGGAGAATGCACGCTGCTCTATCAAGGTCGATAAAGATCTCACCGATGCATTTGATGTCAAAAAAGGTTTTTAGACAAGGCGATGCACTGTCATGCGACTTCTTGAACATCGTTCTGGAAAGCATTGTGCAAAACTCAACCGTCAACACTAGAGGCACAATCCATCCAATTACTCGGATACGCAGATGATATTGACATAGTTTGAAGATCAAAGTGTGATGTCAGTGGAGCGTTTCTGAGCATTGCGACGGAAGCGAAGAAGATGGGTTTAGTGGTCAATGAGGGCAAGACCAAGTATATGCTGTCATCGAAAAAGGACATTGAACAACGACGTCTTGGACAAAACGTCACCATGGACAGCTATAACTTTGAGGTAGTTAAGGACTTTGTCTACCTAGGCACCGCTATTAACACAGACAACGACAACAGCGCTGAAATCAAACGAAGAATAACTCTTGCAAATCGCTGCTTCATCACCATCTATAAGACACTCATCATCCCGGTTCTCATTTATGACGCTGAGGCCTGGACTCTGTCAAAGAAAGATGAGATCGCCTTAGAATGCTTCAAGAGAAAAATTCTTCGGGTGATTTTTGGTCCCGTACGCATAGATGGACAGCGACACTGACCTAGTTAACAGAATTAAAATCCAACGACTTAGATGGCTGGGTCATGTAGAACGGATGGACATCAACGCTCCAGCCGGAAGGTCTTCGAATCCAATCCCTAGATACGGCGCAGTAGAGGAAAACCGCGACTCAGGTGGGTGAAGACCTCAACCACTTGGCGTGCGAAACTGGAGACAGCTAGCTAGGGACCGAGCTGGCTGGAAACGCATGTTGGTTGAGGCCCCGGACTGCAGAGCCACCTTAAGTAACTAAGTAAGTAAGATTTTCTCTTGTTTTGAGAAAGGAATCTTTTCAGAAAACAGGCAACAAGTTCGTAGTAGCAACGTTTTAAATTGCAAGGTAAACCACTTTAAACATTTCGTCTCACTGGCTTAAAATTTGCACCCCAATTACCGATGACGGATGTCTTGATTTTTTGACATCTCTCGTTTTCTCGGTCTTGTCGTTTTTTAAATGGCATTTCCTAACTTCTTCGACGCGACGATTTGGCATGTTAAAGAACAAATTAGTTAATAATTAAGATGTTAAGTGTGGAAATATTTTACAATAAAGAAGGAGGAATGTGGAGTTTTCAAACTGCTAAATTAATTATAAAAAGGAAGCTGATAAGACAAAACTCAAATCCATTAAACTTACTGAAATCGTTCGTTGGTGCCATTTAAAGTTGTTTCTTGAAGAACACACTGCTTCTTCTAAAGTCGTGTGTTTCATTATAGCTCTTCAATTTCATGTTGCTATTCCTTCAACCTCGAATTCACCAAAAAAAATTCAAATTATCATCTGTATTAAGGCGATCGCTTCTAAATACTTCAACAAAATTTCTGCATCCGCCTAAATTTGTGTTGATGAAGACCCGTATGAAGTTGGCAAAAGGTCATTGTATACATATATATTTCTTAGAAAATATATGTATATACAATGAAAAGGTTTCAATGCAAATTGGGATGGGATACTTTTTATAACTTAGCAAACTGGCTATAGCCTCTTCCAGTGGAGATATAATTTGCAGATGGTTTTGGCCTTCCCCATTTACTTTTGAATTTTATGTTATTTGTATACCCATAACACTCCAAGATAATTGACTTCAAAGTTGTGAGCAAAAATTCACTGCGCTGACTGAGCCCCGGGTAAGGCAAACGGCTATTAAAGCCTTTTCAATGGGCAGGTTCAGACAACATAAGGGACTTCATTTGCAGTCAACTTCATTCTTTGAACGTGAATTTTGACCAAGGCAACTAGTTAGTTTGTCAAGTGTCATGAATTTAAAATTCAGAACTTTACTTCACAAACCTCTACTTCAAGTTCATAGTACAAAAATTACCAAAATCATTATTTTCTACAAAACACTCCTCAGGCAAGCTACAAGTCCATCATGATCTGTATTTTGAAGAAATATTACTTATTTCTTTTCCAAATTTACAAGGTACCTTTTTACAGAAAGCATTAAATGAAGTTGTGCAGATAATAAATAAATCATTGAGTAATAAAGTTCAGCTTTTAGTTGAATAAAAAAATATGATCAATTGTCATTTTGACATAAGTTGACTTGACTTGATAGGAAGGGAGCTTTTTCTTGCCTAACTTTCCAGTCAACTTTCCAATGAAGTTGCCTTAATTGGAAGTCAATTTTTTGACAGCTGGCCAATCAGATACCAGAAACTTGCCTTACTTTCAAGGCCCTTATGTCGCCTGAACCTGCCCAAATTTTTTCATAAGACCAAACGCAAAATCTTCTCTTTCACTACATAAAATGTTTTATTTTTATATTCAGACAGGTCTTTTTTTTTTCAAGCGCACTACTGAACCCAGCCATCTTACTTATTGCAATTTTTTACTTCTGGCTATGTCTACGTCGCTTTATAGCCCATACAACTCGTCTTTGCATCTTATCCTCCTCCACAAAATGCTTTCATCCGCTTCTGCACCATAATAATGCATAATGGCGATGACAAGGTTGCTATATAGTGACATTTTGGTTGCTCGAGAGAAGACTTTACTACTCAATTGATTCCTAAGCTGGTGTTATTTTCTGCATTCATAGCGGAGTCTAGGTAGACAAAGTCCTCACTCAACTACCTGCGGTGGTGATGTTTGGAACGAGACGTGGAAATGTTGTAGGTTCTTTTTTTTGATGACAGCTATTGGTGCACCTTAAATATGGTCATGCAGGACATTTGAATTTATAAATACAAATTTCACTTATTAAAAATTTTGATATGCATACATATGTAATATAATAGGCGTGTACCATCAACTGAGCGCTCCGTGAGCGCTCAATGTCAGATTGACGGAGGCAGAATCGTTTTGTGGGACAAGAATCTCCGTACAAACATAAGCTGTCAAAAACATATGTTGTCAATTGTAGTTTTTGATGTGAATTTATTATTTTTTCTATTGATAATTCTTTGTTACTTTTGGAAAAAAACTATTAAAATGGATAACAAACAAGAACAAGTTTTGCGTAAAATTTTAAGTAGTTCATCAGATAAAATAAGAAATAAAAAAGGAATGAGGAGCATGAAAAGAATAATTTAAATTACGCGCCACACCAGACAACTGAACAGCTGTTTTGGGTGAGCAAGCAAATTGAGAAATGAATCCATGAATTTTTTGTCTCAGAGATCTCCGCAAAAAATCTCAGTGCTCAGCTGAGATTTTTTGTCTCACTTAAAAAATAGTTGAGCGCTCGGAGCGCTCAGTTGATGGTACACGCCTAATGTATGCGTAATTGAATTTTGTGGCCATTTTCTAAAAGCCCTGGGAGGTTATTTGACCTTAAGTTCGTCTCCGTCTTGTGTTAATACTGAACATTATTTGCTACCAATTTTGGAGATCGGAGATTTCAGTTGCTTATTTTACAAATAATAAAAGTTCAATGTTCTCATATTTCACGTTAATTTTATTTCTATTTCTATTTTTTTTTTTTCAAAAAGAGTGTTAAGACACTATTGGTACAAAATAACGTGTTTTGATTAGAGGCACACAATGTTTGTTCATATTTAAATAAATAAATCGTCCCGTATAATTGTTGGCAGAATAACTCGCTAAAAAGGAGTTAAACAACTGCAAGCAGTCATGTTTTATATACTATATATATTATATGAATGTTTATAATAATCTACAATTTAACAACAATTTAAATAACTTAATAACTAAAACCTTAATTCCTAAAGTCATCATCATCATGAAACTATGTGAAACTTATTTCCATTTTAATATGTATCGCAATTTTCGCAAATGAATTCTTGTGTTGAATACAAAATCCCACAAAGGACTACTTATGCCATAGCCTTGATCTTGATGGGTAAAATGATGTTGATAGTGGTATCTCTTCATATAATACAAATGTTCCCTTGTTGGGCTGCCATAATGAAGATAGTAGTGCATCATGTCATAGCACAGGTAGCCGAATAATGCTCCTCCAAGAACAACTCTTGGATTGGGTAGCATAAAACTAAGTGGCAAATAGAGGATTGAAGCTAGAATAACTCCTGGTAAAGGTGGAAATACCAATCGGAGGGGATCGAAAGGTACTTTGTGATGTAGACCGTGGAGCATAAAGTGAAGTGTACACACAGCACTGCTTTGAGTATCCTTCGTCTTCATGTGAAATAGCCAACGATGGAGAGAATACTCGAGAAAAGTCCAAAAAAGAATTCCAATAGAAAAATACACTGAAAGTCCAAAAAGCTATATTAACGAGAAAAACGGTCGTTATTGCAAAACAGTTTGTGCTATTTATAGGAAGATAAGCTTCACATTATTACCTTTGTATACTCAGATCTTTGCCAGCTTTCTGAAAATCTATCGACTATACAATAGAATATGACTGGAACCCAAAAGGTTGGCACCACCCACCAAGGAGTTTTTGTACACGCCTCCAAGTACCATGGCTCGAATAGACGTAGCGGCCGGTCAACTGGCTTATGGACCCATTCATCATAATGTGCGGTGATTTTTGCAATCTGAGGAACCATTGCTTTATTCCAATCCACCAAGTGCTAAAAGAGAAAAACACGAATTATTTGAATTTTCAACATATTAATTTAATAATAGGTCTTTTATTGATAATAGAGTACATCGTCTGTGCTAAATACTGGCCTAAGTTGCTCGAGCTTTAATAATATGTAGTTTTATATAGGAGAGGCAAAAAGTTGCATGCAACTTAAAGTATCTGTTTTATTCAATTTGATAATTAAAATTGTGTTAAAAATTTACTAGAAATGATTCTTATTAAAATATGGTAGCTTTTTTTCTACATCAAACTTAAATACGGGTGAAGTGACTTAAATACGAACAAAGTGGCTACAAAGGGATATGGGATCACATTATGACACCACAACTTTTATTATATAATATTATTTAGTTATAATTTTGTTTAACTAATCTACAGTCATATAATGTTATCAGGTCATAAAAAATATGCTGGTTTCAAAATTTATAAACATTGTCACATCACGTCTCTTCTCTGCCTTGGATAGGAAATTATGGTTGTCAAATTGAATGGAAAACTATTTCAGTAAGTAAATAATTTTGCTGTCTATAAAACATGATTGTGAAAAATCCATTTTTAATTGCCAAAATAAGCCTGTAATACTTGAGTATAACCGTACTAGAATGTAAGGCCGATGTTTGCATTCTACAACATTCTAGATGTGGCAGCCCTGGCAACCTCTATCATTTTTAGACACTTAAATCCTTCGTTAGGATGTATGTAGATGCAACAAACATTATTTTCAACTAGTGAAAGAATTGGTAGAGTTAAAGCTCATTCCATCTGACGAACTGTCACCAAGAGACTTCATAGTAAAAGGAGCAGATGTCACCTTTGAAAGAAAAGTATAATACAAGGGGTCCAAATAACCCCCTTTTAGTGTTATGAAGACTGTTTTCAAACTATTTAATTTCATATAAAAATTTAATAGAAAATTGAATATTGGTTCACTTCACTCCTCTCATTGGTTGTCATCATTGAAACCAAAATAATTGGAATTGTTTGACAGTTCGGATTATAGCGACCGCATTATATCATTAACATACTAGATATGCACTGCTACTTACTCTTACACAAAATCCCCCTTAAAAGTGAATCCGCGTCCTTAGCTATGCTTGTCTTCTTGTGGAATTGGTTTGAAATTTTTACTGTAGTGCACATGTCAAAATTGACATTTGATACTCTTATCGTCGCAATCTATAATCAGTGAGAATTATGTTGGATTTACTTGTATCTGCACCTGCAGAATGCAGGAAACTTGAGAAAGATAGATCTATGCTTAAATCCGAAAGCGGGAGAGAATATACCGGTGATAACTGTTTCTTACTTCCTATAAAATATTATTAATTTTTCACAGTGTAGTATTTCAGCAAGCCTTCACGAAAGTGTCAAAATATATTAGAAAACTTGATAAACACTAAAAAACAGTAACAAATCTAAAAATATTTTCGGATTGATAGTAAGATAGTAGTAAGACGGCGATCAAAAATTGTCTAACAAGAACAATTATTGTAACATTGTGGAAACACTGTGGAATCTTGACTTCTGCATTTGTCGAATTTCCTTTAATGCACAAATTAATAAATTCAGCATTTTGGTCTTTTCAATCTATCTCGCAAATGTTCATTTTATATATAGCATCCTTTTTTTTGCAGAAATTGAATAAAAATACCGTAACGACAAAAATTATCATGGCAAATTTTTAAAAGTTTTACATTTTTATAACATTTTTAAACTCGAAGCTATTGTGAATTACTATCTTCGTTTTTCTTCATCATTCACAATACCAATATGTCATCTATTTTGTGAATGTGATGATGAACATTTCCAAACACCTCCTTTTCTCATGAAAAAATGAAAACGGATTTGTTTTGTTTTGAACAACAACAATCAGATAAAGTCGGTGGTTAAGTGGTTGATGGTTTTTAATTTTGAAAAATGCCACCTTTTTTCTGATTTTAGTGCAATAATTTCAATTTATTTGCTAACATTAAATATACAATTTCATGTTCTTCTATTGGGTTTTCGATTTAAGAGAAATATGCTACCGTCATTAAAAGGAGTTTTTCCCAAACCAAGTAAGTATTATAATATCAAAATAACTGCAACTGGTGTTGCCAAAGAAACCATCGATATTGGACTTCTTGCACTTAATAATTATGCATTGTAAATTCTTAAGACAAAAAGCCTTATCTTCTATTTAAAGAAGCTCAACATAAACGTGATTTTCTACGGGAAAATAAACTCCATTTAAAAGATTTACAAAGAAATTCAAGTCGTCAGCAATTAGCACAAAAAGTCGAGGAGGAAGAACAAAAATTAGCCGAATTAAGAAGACGACAACGATTGCGCCATAAATCATTAGATGCCAGAGCATTTCCAGTAACACAAAGGAGACCCAGTAGTTCTGGGTGCTCTTGTGATTGTGGCAAGACAATTCAAACTGAAATCTCGTGTAGACCACCAGAAGCTCTTAGAAAAATAGAAACTTGCACCAGAGAAGTACAAACTGATGATATACTCGACGAAGAGTTCCTCTCTCAGGCTTTAAAGAGGTAACTATAAATAATAATTTTGATATGTTTAAATAAGTCAATTTAAATGCAATTATTCTTTTAGATGCTCATCTAGTGATATAAGACTGGAGGGATTAAGTGGAAAAGTAAGTCATGGATTTTACGTATTATATTAATTTTCTTTTTTAGATAAGTGCGATTTTGATAAGAACTTTTTAGATATATGTAGGTAGACCTTATTAAAAAGTAGAGACAATTCAGTTTCTGGCTTTTTGAAATGTTATAGCATGACTCTATTAGTGTTACCAGATTACATTGTACGGATGTCGCTAAAAATGCCGCAAGAAGTTTGGATTGTCATTAGGTTTGGAATTTTCAAAATGCTATAGCAAGGGTCTGTAGGTTTTACCGTAATTTTTTAATGTTTTTGTGTGTTAAAGGTTTATAGAAAAATGCACCTCTAGATTCTATATTCCCATACGATTTTTTCTTGTCTTAACCCAACCTACTCACCAGCCTTTTGTTGCACCATATCAAATACTTCAGTAAAATTCCCATCTCTGAGATGGTCCTCTAACAACTTACTTACGCTTCTTTGCCAATATTCAGTATTTGAAATTTTTTTTTTCTGAAGGGGTTTTGAATACCCTTTTAATGATTAGATAGGTTTACAAACGAGTGGACAGAATTGGGCATTCAAAGCATTCAATTCTACACCGTTTAAGACTACCAATTTTAAAATGCTTTCAAGATCAGAATTTAATGAGCTAATCTGCAGTTGGTAGTTTACATCGAAAGCAAAGGTTTAGAATCTAAAAACAATTATAAACAGCTGAGCTTACTGCGAAATAATTAATTGATTTATAAGTTTGAGAAAAAAGACAATTTATAAAATAAAGGAAGAATATCGGAGACAAACCAGAGCCTTGTGGCACACCAGCGTTTATATTGTGGATATCAGATTTTAACCCGTCCAATATTACTTGAATTGAAATAACCGCGCGCAGTTTCGATAAAAGAGCTGATGCAGAATTTTAACGATGTAAAGATTTGTTCCACAGTTCGGTGAGATAAACCATGAGATCTCAAGTGGATCTATTGCCACGAAAGCCATACTGCCAATTATTAAGAAGCTTGCGTTTTTCGAGATATTTCTTAATCAACGTTTACATGATCTTGGTAAGAAGGGACGTGAGTGATATTGGACGACAGTTAGAGGGGAAGGAGTTTTCGCTTTTTTAGGCACAGGCTGAACAAATGCTGTTTTCTAACCACTCGGAAAGAAACCTGTAGAGTAGGACAGATGAAGTAGCATACGCTGTGGTTTTGCTTTTGTTGAAGACGAAGAACATTTTCATTCCTCCCCTCAAAACAGTTAAGCCGTAATACCGAATGACTATAAGTTTACTCTTGATCTCAACTTCGGGCATACCATGAAGTACAGAATAAGTTCTTAAATTCTACTTTTCGAATGTAAAATGTATTACGACGCTTAATGTTTCCCCGGCATTACAGTGTTCCAGGATTCTAAACCAATCTACACCGACGAGACGCCTACTTTCCAATACCTACATTTTTCATTCTTCTCTAAATCTAAACTTTGTTTTTGTCGATAATTTGATGAGTTTTTGGGTCGTGTTATTTTATGTTTTTTCGGTTCGCAAGTGGCCATTATATTCATAGAATTTGTAAGATATTTTTTGAAGCCAAGAAAAAGACAGTGTTCCCATGTATCTGCCCCAGTCACTGTGTGAACTAGGGCCTCACCCAACAAACTTCTCCATCTAGCTCGGTCCCTAGCTAGATGTCTCCAGTTTCGCGCTCCAAGTTGGGTGAGGTCACTTTCCACTTGTGCGCGCCACCTGATTCGCGGTCTTCCTCTACTGCGCTGTCCTGTGGGTGTGGATTCGAAGACTTTCCGGGCCGGATCATTGGTTTCCATGCGCTCTACGTGACCCAGCCATCTTAGTCGTTGGACTTTTACCCTTCTGGCTAAGTCTATGTCGATGTACAGCCCGTACAGCTCGTCGTTCCATCTTCTCCTCCACTTCCCTTCGATGCATACGGGACCGTAGATCACACGAAGAATTTTTCTCTCGAAACGAACCAAGGCGCTTTCATCCGCTTTTGTCATAGTCCATGCTTCTGCACCGTATAGCAGGACGGGGATGATAAAGGTCTTATACCACTCAATTGCTTTCTTAGCCCAAAGAAACAGCGGTTGGCAAGAGTTATTCTTCGTTTGATCTCAGCGCTGGTGTTGTTTTCTGCGTTTACAGCGGAGCCTAGGTAGACGAAGTCCTTGACTACCTCAAAGTTACGTCTGACGATGTTGTAGGTCCTTTCTTGACGACAGCATGTACTTTGTTTTGCCCTCATTAACCGTTAAACCCATTTTTGCCGCCTCTGCCTCAATACTCACAAAAGCCCCATTGACATCACGCTGAGTTCTTCCGATTATGTCAATGTCATCAGCATATGCTAGTAATTGGACAGACTTTTGAAAGATAGTGCCTCTAGTGTTGACGTGTGAGCTCTGCACTATTCTTTCAAGTACGATGTTAAAAAAATCACATGACAGCGCATCACCTTGTCTAAAACCTTTTTTGACATCGAAAGGTTCTGTTTAGTTGTTTTCAACCTTTATGGAGCATCGTGAATTCTCCATGGTCATCCTGCACAAACGGACGAGTTTGGCAGGGATGCCAAAACTAGACATGGCTCTAGACATGACTAGACTAGACAGCTCGTCCCTGTAGATGCTGTCATATGCGGTCTTGAAATCGATGAAAAGATGGCGGGTGTCGATTTGGTGTTCTTGGGTTTTTTCAAGGATCTGCCGTAATGTGAATATTTGATCGACTGTAGACTTTCCTGGTCTAAAACCACACTGATAAGGACCTATCAGGTTGTTGACGATGGGCTTTAGACGTTCACATATTACGGCATAGAAGATTTACGGCGATGTTAAGTAGACTGATTCCTCTATAATTGGTGCAGTTGGGTCTCCTTTTTTCAGGATCGGGCAAACAATACTGAGGTTCCATTCATCGGGCATACTTTCTTCCGACCATATCTTACAGATAAGTTGGTGCATGCTCCTAACCAACTTATCTCCAGGTGCTTTAAAGAGCTCGGCATTCAAGCCATCTGCTCTATCGGCTTTGGATATAGCAATCTTTACTTCGTCTAAGTCGGGAGGACGGGATTGTTGGCTTTCGTCGTCTATGTTGAATGGATCATCCTGGCTGACAGCGGAGTTCGGTTCGTCGTCGCCGTTATACAGTCTGCAGGAGTGGTCCTTCACCTTCACCTGTTCATAAAACTTTCGAACTTCATTCCTGCTTTTAAAACTCTCAACATCTTCGACCGCCTGCTTCTCATGCTTTCTCTTTTTCCTTATGAGAATTCGGTGTTCCTCTCGCCTCTTCTGATCATAGAGCTCATAAGCAGCTTTCGTCCTTTTAGGCAACGCCGCTTTGTGTGCCTGTTGTTTGGCTGCATTTGCCTGCCGACATTCCTCATCCAACCAGAGGTTCCTTGTTGGTGGTTGCTTGAAACCCAGCACGTCAGAGGCGGCTTCTCTGATGGCATCTTGGCAATGTTGCCACTGGTTTTCGACACATTGTGTTGGCGGCAGAGAACTTCGAGAGAGGTTACTCGTAACTCGGTCGGAAAAGGATTTGGCGATCTCTTGCGATTGTAGCCGTTCGACGTTGTACCTTCTCCCAACATCTCCCTGTTTTGCCTTGGGCCTGGAAACCCGAAGTGCTACCTTGGCTACAATGAGGTAGTGGTCCGAGTCGATGTTAGCTCCTCGGAAAATTCGGACATCCATGACGCTGGAAGCGTGTCTGGCGTCGATCGCAATATGGTCAATCTGGTTGACGGTAGATTGATCTGGAGAACTCCAAGTTCCTTTGTGGATGTTGAGGTGTGGAAAACGCGTACTAGCTACCATGACGTTTCGCCCCGCAGCAAAATCTATGAGCCTGAATCCGTTGTCGGAAGTGTTGTCGTGCAGGCTGTTTTTCCCGATTATTCCACCAAAGATGTCTTCCCTTTCTAGCTTGGCATTAAAATCACCCAGGACAATTTTAATATCGTAGCTAGGACACTGCTCATATGTTTTGTCTAAGAGCTCGAAGAACTTATCTTTGGTGTTGTCATCCTTCTCTTCTGTGTTGGCGTGCGCGCATATTAGGCTAATATTGCCGAATTTAGCCTTGATGCGGATGGTCATGAGGCGCTCGTTGATGCACCTATAGCTGAAGACTTGTTGCCTAAGTCTGGCTCCAATGACAAAGCCGCATCCAAATAAGCGCTGTTGGTTTTCTCACATAGTAAATATATATCACTATGTGTTTTTAATTCAATTTTATTCCTAAAAGCAACAAAATTAATGACCCTATAATTTGCAATTAATCTTTTATAGATTTCACATAGTAATCAAGAACTTAATCCAACGCAACTACCTGACAACGCAATGCCAGACTATCATTCTGAACCGGACTTTCATTTTGAGAACTTAGCCATAGACACAGAAAGACTTCCTCCAACTGCGAGTAGCACACAAATAAGTAGCAAACGGACAACTAGAAGGATACATGAACTTGGAGGTAAAATTTATCATTATTTGGTAAGTTTTATGTTTATTAAAATAAAACATTCCTTTTTGTTCTTATAAAACTAAAGACCGACAAGATGTTCGTTTACCAAAATATCTGGAAAAACAAAAACGAGAAAGAGAAGAACTAAAACAAAAAGAACTACTACGGGACCGAAACTGCCCTTTTGGCTATGAGCCCCTTACAGAAGAGGAGCGCTTAAAAGCTCTTAATACGGCACAGAGAAGTACATCTAAACAAACAAATCCAAATTCAGATTGTCCATATGTAAAACCTCTTTTTTTTTAACTTATAGAATTCCAAGATCTCATTGGAGAACTTAATCGAATGCCAATGACAACAGAAACCCTTCGTATTCGAAGTCGAAAAGTTGAAATCGAACGCGAATTGATTGATCTCGAAAACGATATTCGAATATTTTCAAAACCAAAAGTGTACGTGAAAATGAATGGAGTTTTTTGATTTGAGGGAAAAAAAAAAACAAATATTTAATAACGGTCTTATGCAATGTCTACATTTACTGTGATCCTTACAATGACAGCGACAGTGTACAATTTAATAATAAAATTTTTCGATCAATTTTAAAAGAAATCCATTTTGTTATTATTATCTTCTGACGAACACACACTAGTTTTTGGTGATATTTTATTTTTTAATAAGGGTTCATAAACTATTTGGGTAAGAAAAAAGAACTCCAAATCTTATCTTATCATTTTGTTTCTGTAGAAATTACTCGATTTAGAGGTATTTTGTTGTTTGGTTAAGCATATACCTAATTTCATAGGATTGAACAATTTCAATGAGTGGTCGATAATTTATGTTTACTGACACCTGCTTGTGAGGTGTATCGATGGGTGTACCTACACAACACATAGATGCCTTAAATTAAGTATAGGTAATGATAAGACTCTTATTTGAACTGTAATATAGAAGAACGTATAATTGAAAACCGATAAAAATGTTTACATATAATTTTACTTTCGTTATTCATATTGATGTACACATTGAATATATTTTAGCTCTACCATAAATATACTTCCTGTATAATAATGTCGTTTATTATGAACTGATAACAGGAAATTCAAATTTCTCACACAAACAGAAACTTTTAATGTCCTCTTACAGAAATCTGAATCATATTATATGAATTCTCATAAAACAAAGCAATGGAATTCATTTTCTATTTATTCGTAAAATATATCAGTATGGGAATAATTTATAGGCATTTCTTTAGATTTATGGAGACTTAAATTAAATACTTTAAAAATAACTACCTAGTGTTTAGAAGTCCATTTTAAAGCAACGAATTCTTAGGTATTTTTTCAATTAACCTAGTTTTATAATTATTATCGAAAACAAATAACCTCCTAAACGATTTATAAAAGATGCGCTTCGAATGGTGCGAAAGAAAAGCATTTATCCAATGTTACACATTTTGAACATTGAATTGTGCATTTATTCCAATACTGATTTTCAATATGTTGATATGTTACAGCATTTCACAATGGAAAAATGAATTGGGTATTTGAAGTGTTTCATAAGTTTTTTGGTGTGATATCGATACCGATTTGTTCATTGAAATTCAATTTTCCAACCGACTCCTATATACAGTGTATCAAAATAAAACTCTTATGAAACATTCGTAATATAGAACCATAATTATTTTTAAATAAATTCAAGGAAGAAGGAGCATTACAAAATAAATTAAAAAATAGCAGTAGAAATTTTTTTAATGATTGCGATGGAAAGTTAGGGAAAATCCCAAATTAAGTGCTCCCAAGCTGAAGGTTAGGTTAGGTTAAAGTGGCTGCGGATTCAGAATTCACACACTTAGGCCAAAAGAAAAGGCCCATTGTGATACCACATGAATCTAGAGAATTACTTCTTACTAGTCGAACCATTTTGAGCGAAGATAAAGCGAAGAAGATATTTGATATCCTTTTTAGCTAGTTCACTGGGATTATCAAAAGAGTAGTCTCCCAGATGAAGTTTGCTTCTTAGTGAAAGAGCAGGCAAGTGCAGAGAAGGTGAGAGATTGTTTCCTCTTCTTCGTCGTCCATACATCTCCTGCAGAAGTCATTTGAGGCTACACCAAGTCGTATTGCGTGTCTGCCTATAAGACAGTGTCCCATAAGGACACCTATTAGGGAGCTAATATGAAGTCTGCTTTGAGATAACAAGTCTTAAGAGCACTTTAGGTTCATTGAAGGCCATATGAGTTTTGTGGCTGCGCATGTTGGTAAATTGTGCCACCTAGAGTTTGCTATCGCAAAAGCTGTTTCTACAATTTCCTGTGATGTCTCTGTGGCCCGGCACCCAACAGAGGTGAATGTTAAATTGCTGCGCCATCTCTATAAGAGAGGATCGACAATAGAGGGCCGTTTGAGATCTAATTGAGACACCCTCAAGAGATTTAATAGCAGCCTGACTGTCAGAAAAGATGCGGATATCAGAAGTTGATATCACGTTTTCTCTTAGCCAGGAGAGAACCTCTTTGATCGCTAAAATTTCCGCTTGGAATACGCTACAATGATTAGGGGGCGGAATGAGATGCTAAGATTAAGCTTTTCTGAGTACACACCAGCACCAACTCCCTCATTTGTCTTGGATCCATCTGTATAAAATTGAATGCTTTTGTCATCCAGGAGATTTTTGTCTTCCCATTCATCTCTGGATGGAATGGATACCTTGAAGTTTTTCCCAAATTGGAGTTTTGAAATAGTGTAGTCTATGTACTTTGGTATAGAACCAAAGAGGTTCAAAATGATGGAGTGCCCCACAATGTTGTTGGTCCATTGAGATGGGGCGTTGAGTCTTATAGCTTTACTCGCTGCCACTTGTTTGCTGAATATGTCGAGGGGTGTCAGATGGAGGAGAGTGTCTAACGCTGCTGAGGGTGTGGTTCTTAATGCCCCGCTTATGCAGAGACATGCAGTGCGTTGGACTCTGCTGAGTTTGTGGTAGTATGTGACTTTCTCCAGTGCAGTCCACGATACTGCAACCCCGTACATAATTATTGGTAGGATGACCGATGTGTATAGCCAGTAGGTTATGCGAGGTTGAAAACCCCATTTGCATCCTATGGCTTTCTTGCAAAGGAAAAGAACTGCTGTAGCTTTTTAACTCTTTCCAACTTAATTTTTTGTCCAATATCAGACCAAGATATTTGGCTTCATTCTTAAAAATTAGTGGTACACCTTTTATTGAAGAAGGTACAATTACCGGGATCTTGTATTTCCGTGTAAAAAGGACGAGGTTTTTTTTTGAGGATTAATACTAAGTCCTCAGTGATCAGCCCATCTAGTGAGCATATTGAGTGCGTTTTGGAGGAGGTCTCTCAGTGTATTAGGATGTTCTCCTGTGACGGCGATAGCAACATCATCGGCATACGCAACCACTCTGTAGCCTTCCCTCTCAAGGGATATTAGTAGTTCGTTTACCACTATGTTCCACAGGAGAGGGGACAGAACACCACCTTGTGGAGTTCCTCTACTGACAGACCTTTTCGTACAAAAATACCCCATCTTAGAGTTGATGATCGTGCTTTTTAGCATTGGATTAATCAACTCACAGAGTGTGCAAGGCTGTTTCTACCGATTTCCCTTTGCAGTAAGCATGTTGAGACATCGATAGTCTCTTATCAATGCTGTTACGTACATGGATATCAATCAATCGTTAAAGAGTTTTGAGAATGAATGGTGATAGGCTAATAGGTCTTAGATCTTATGGTTGACATGCGAGCATTTGGCCGCCTTGGGAATGAAAACTACCTTTACTTCTCTCCCAAGCTAAATGAACAGACCAAAAAATATCTGAACAAGAAAGCCCGTTCAGGGACCATTCGGATTACCTTAATAAAAAAAAAGATGGACGTGTTTTCAGAAAGAAGCCAATCGTAAGTAAAACCAACAAGTTGAGGAAAGTTGCATTCACTTAAGATAACCATTGCAAAGATTTTAATCTTGGGAAGACATGTATTTTCACAGATGAGAGCACATTTAACTTTTTTAGTTCAGATGGCAAAGTTAATGTTGGAGAGATAAAGAAAATAAATAAGAGCCACAGTTAAGCATGGTGGCGGATCGGTCATGGTTTGAAGTTGAATCGACATTTTACAGGTAAACTTACTTTATCTTGGAAAATAATGATCCCAACCCCAAGCATAAAACCTACAAAGTTCATTCTTGGCTGTTGTACAACTGCCCAAAAGTGATTGAGACAACTACGCAATCACCTTACATTAATTTCATTCCAAATAACTCTACACATTTTGGAGTTATTTGGAAGACCGATAAGATCTAATTGTGTTTCCAATAAAAATAACTTCCTCTTATTGCGAACATTTATTCAGTTCATTGCCACACAGGTTAAAGCCTGTCAAAGAAAATAAGGGTCTTCCAACTAAGTTTAAATAATTGCTTTGGTTCATTTGCTTTTCTTTTTTATAAGAATCTTTGATGTGTATTTTTTTTTTAATGTTTTAAATAAAAGTTAACTTTACGTTTTGGTACTTTCATTTGAATTAAACAAAATGAGTGTTAAAAAAATAGGTTGTAACAAACAAAATAAATTATTAGTGGGTTATTGTATGAGTTTTACATTGATACACTGTACATATTATAAGGTTTGTATAGATTTAGGTAAATTATGCTGACGATATGATAATCAAAATACACTGCCGGTCATAAGGTTAGAAGCAGGTATTTTCGAGAAGTTAAATCGAAATTTCTCCCGTTACATGATGGACTAGAATAAAACAACTATGGTAAATGAGGGACTATTTTGTAAGCTTACGGAACTTTCATGGCAAATTGTTGATTAAGTCAAGAATATGCGAAAATAAATCGGGTCATTAGATTAGAAGCACATCAAATAAATGTAAATAAAATACAAGTTTTTGTATTTTGTAATGTTTTTAAGCTTTCATTAGGTTTTTTAATAATGTGTGCTACCACCAGCCTTCATAATAACCTCAAATATTCTGTCTTTTAAAGATGTATAAAGAGATTTCGAGTAGACTAGAGAAATCTTACTCCAGGGAAATTTGATACCATGAATCAGTCCTTCCTTGTCATCGTATTGCTTCCGTCCCTCATGTACCTTAGGCGTAAGCTAGCCCCACACATTTTCAATTATGTTAAGGTCCGAAGAATATGGTGGCCAAAGCAGCAAGTTGAAGTTTTGATTCGCAATAAGGGAGTTTACCTCTCGGGCTGTGTGTATGGGAGCGTTTTCCTAGTCATTTGGTATCTTGGACTACCAAGTCTATAGCACCATACAATAAAATTGAACCCCAGACGATAACGCCTCTTTCTTTGCTGTGGTGACGGTTTAAAAATCACTACTCTCTCCTCAGATCATGAAAATAATTATTGTAACCACCTGGCCCATCTAGGTTAAATTTTTTCGTGGGAAAAAAATAATCTAAAGCCAATAATTTGCGGTCATTCCATTTTGCACATCCCACCTCATGTGATCTTTCGGGAAACACAAGCGTTCCTTCTTCCTTGTGTCATTAAGTGGTGGTTTTTTCTTAAGCTTCAGGCGCTTTAAGTGCTTAGCATGGCGAATCGTTCATTTTACTGTGGATAAGCTGGCCTTAACATTAGCCTTCTCCCTAGTTTGAGCTGCCGAAAAAGCTGAATTTGACGTTATTCTAAGGATACTTCCCGTTTTGAGAAGTCTTAAGGCAGAGAAGGTATTTTTTTTATAATTTTTCGAATAAGAAGATGGGTTTTTTAAATAATTGCTGACACAATAATCACTTCGATTTTTTTTTATCGGGCTATAGCAAAGCATTAAAGACCTTTAGAGCAATACAAATCTATTCTTGCCCTTTCCTCTTCTGTCAAACATTTTTTATTGGCTATTTCTGTTAACACTCAATAAAAAACAATTAATTTTTAACTTTTACCGTTTTTCCGAAAAAAATTTATGCACTTCACAAAACAACGTTGATTTATTCACTGCTTCTAATCTAATCTAATGACCCGATTTATTTTCGCATATTCTTGACTCAATTAACAATTTGGCATACAAGTTCCGTAAGCAAAATCTTTCCTATACCCAAATTTTATATTTTGTTGTTAACAAAATAGTCCCTCATTTACCATAGTTGTTTTTTCTAATCCATCATGTAACTGGAGAAATATCGATTTTACTTTTTGAAAATGCCTGCTTCTAACCTTATGACCGGCAGTGTAAGTACTAATTTTTAGCTTTTATAAAATTAACAGATAACCAGCAGAAATCTGTCAGAAAAAGTTTATTCAATCATGTGTGCTATGCTATCGGATTATATCGAAACCATTCGATTCACGTGAATGTTTCATTCAATTTGACTCAGATTATCTATATATACCTATATAATATAAAAGATATATAAAAGAAAGTCGTGTTTGTTACAACACTTATAACTCGAGAACGGCTGGACCGATTGCCATGGTTTTTGATTTGTTGGATTTGTTTCTGTTCCGAATAGCAGAATACATCTTAAAAACAATGAAAACTCGATATGTGTAATGAATACTTAATCATTTCAATAGATGCTGATTTGTTTATTAAATGCCAAACATTTGTTGTCCAATCCTGTCAAATAGTGTAACAACTATTTTTTTTTTGGAGCTTAAGACCTGGTTGCTGAGACCTTTAAGCCACAACTTTATTTTTTTCTGAAGACAATCATGTGTGCGTTCAGAAATTTATTTTTTGTAAAGTGTCTATAAAGTTCAGGTACTGTTATATTTGTTTGTTTTAGACATTAATATTCGAAAATTATTTATTAATTATTTAATTTTTAATTCCCGAAAATTGTCTTTTTATAGGTTGTCTATGATTTTTCTTGATAAGCTATTCATACGTAGTGGTTATATATTCTTTAAGCTATTGTCTATGTCTCGAAAGTTCAGGCACTGTTATTAAAGGGTGTCCCAAAATTAACGCAAGATTTGAATTTGCCGCCATTTGTGCAGTGAAGTGTTGGCAACCCTGAAAAAAAAAGCAATTTGACAGCTAACAGTATAGGGTTATTAAAAATGGAGCGTTACACGATAGAACAACGTGTCTTCATTATTAAAGAATATTTCAAAAATAGTGAAAGCTTGGCGGCTGCAGTTCGAAAATTTCATACAAAATATAGACGGAATAGTGTTTTAACTCCGTCAACTGTGAAGAGATTAATTGAAAAATTCATGGAGACTGGATCCGTTGGAGACGCCAAACACACTGGTCGTCCAAAAACAAGCCGTTCAAATGTGAATGTCGAAGCAGTGCGTGAGAGTGTTGCTGACAATCCAGGAACCTCAATTCGACGTCGTGGACAAGAATTGCAAATTTCAAGAACCTCTCTACAGCGTATACTCACCAAAGATCTGTGTCTTCATGCTTACAAAATTCAATTAACACAACAATTGAAGCCTAATGACCATAGACAGAGAAGAGAGTTCGTTGAATGGATTATTGAACATCAACAAATGGACCCAGATTTTTCGAGCAAAATCATCCTAAGCGATGAAGCACATTTTCATCTTGATGGCTTTGTCAATCGCCGGAATTGCCGCATTTGGGGTTCGGAGAACCCACATGTGATTGTCGAAAAACAAATGCATCCACAACGCGTGACTGTATGGTGTGGATTTTGGACTGGAGGCATAATTGGGCCATATTTTTTTGAAAATGATGCTGGTCAAGCAGTGACTGTTACTGGTGCTCGATATCGCGACATGATTACACAGTTCTTTCTGCCAAAATTGGATGATATTGATGTGTCCAATATGTGGTTTCAACAAGACGGTGCCACATGTCATACAGCCCGTGAAACAATTCAATTACTGCATGAGACATTTCCAGGTCGTGTACTCTCTCGTTTCGGTGATCAAAATTGGCCTCACAGATCGTGTGATTTAACACCATTAGACTTTTTTTATGGGGTTATTTGAAATCACAAGTCTATGTCAACAAGCCCACAACCACCCGTGCATTAAAGGAGGAGATTCAACGCTGCATCAACGAAATTCAGCTACATTTATGCAGAATGGTCATGGAAAATTTCAACAAAAGAGTGCGCATGTGCATGCAAAGCCGTGGAGGCCATTTGTCCGATGTGTTATTCCATACATAACCCTATCCTATGTACTTTACGAGTCAATAAAAATATAACTATCAAAAGACTAAAAACGGCGTTTTCTATTTAATTCAAATCTTGCGTTAATTTTGGGACACCCTTTATATTTGGTGGTTTCATGCGAGTGCACATTTTAATAACAATGCCGCGTCCTAGAAGATCTAATCTTTCCCAGCGAAGCCGTAATGCAATTAGGCAACGGAATATCGCGTGTCAATTATCTGATGGAGAAGAAGAAATGGTTCAAGTATTGATTTAAATCGAGCAGCGTTTCTGTATGATTGCACCATCGACTACAGCTTGCATCGTTTAGTTTGCATTGGTCCAATGGACGTTGTTTTCCAGCATTGTGGAGCATTGAAGTTTGCTGGTGAAACGCCACAAACGTGAATATAATCCACATGAACTAATCCAATCAGTTCAAACGAATGTACCTCTGTTCAATCCTAAGCAGAGGGAAGTCTATGATACACTGATTAATGCAATTGATGATGGAAATGGCGGCTTATTTTTGTTGGATGCCCCCGGTGGAACTGGGAAGACATTCTTCATGTCTTTAATTTTGGCCACTGTACGTGCGAGATCCGAAATTGTGGTAGCAATTGCTGCTTCTGGAATAGCGGCCACATTGTTAGACGGATGCCGTACGGCTCATTCAGCGTTAAAATTGCCATTAAACCTTCAAACTACTGAACAACCGACATGTAACATTTCGAAACACTTCGCAATGGCCCAAGTTTTAGTAGCATCAAAAATCATCATATGGGACGAATGCACAATGGCGCACAAACGCGCATTGGAAGCACTAGACCGAACATTAAAAGATCTGCGCAATGACTCGAGATGTTTTGGTGGTGCAATGATTTTATTATCTGGCGATTTCCGACAAACACTACCAGTCATTGCAAGATCTACTGCTGCCGACGAAATAAACGCTTGCCTCAAAGCATCAAATCTGTGGCGATATGTAAAGAAACTTCAACTGTCTGTAAATATGAGAGTTGCATTGTTGAACGATCTATCTGCTGATGATTTCTCGAAGCAATTGCTGACTATCGGTAATGGAAGTGTTCCTGTTGACAAATCGAGCGGTTTGATTTAATTTCCTCCAAATTTTTGCAATTCGTATCATCAAAAGACGAGCTTATCAACAAAGTATTCCCGATTATCATTGCTAACCACAAAAATACTAAATGGTTAAGTGAGCGAGCAATTTTGTCCGCTAAAAATAAAGATGTAGATGACCTCAATTTTATAATTCAAAATCAAATCCTAGGTACTCTGTATTTATTCAAATCTATCGACTGTGTAACAAACGAAGAAGAAGCCACTAATTATCCAACTGAATTTTTAAACTCCTTGGATGTGCCTGGTTTACCACCGCACAATTTAAAACTTAAAGTTGGCTCGGTAGTCATCATGCTTAAAAATTTAAACCAACCAAAACTGTGTAATGGAACGCGTTTGGTGATAAGAAAACTGATGAGCAATGTGATTCACGCGTCGATACTTAAAGGAAATTTTAAAGATGAGGAAGTTCTTATTCCAAGGATTCCGATGATCCCAACGGATATGCCCTTTGAGTTTAAACGAATTCAATTCCCGATTCGTCTTGCCTTCGCCATGACGATCAACAAATCACAGGGCCATTCCTTGACTATTTGTGGCCTCAATATAGAAAATGCATGTTTTTCTCATGGTCAATTGTACGTGACATGCTCACGTGTCGGCAAACCATCCGCTTTATTTGTTCTTGCGCCTGACCAAAAAGCAAAGAATGTCGTTTACCACAAAGTGAATGAAAATCCTATTAATGAATTAATCCGAGTTTTATTTTTTTCCCAATCTGCACAACATAGTTTTAATTCATTTTTTTCTGACATAAGTTTGTAATTAATTATTATTTTTTATTTTTATTATGATTCTGTATGTACATATGTTTTCATCATCATTCATCATAATATAATACTTTTTTGTTTCTATCTATATAAATATATTATTTTGTATCATTGTTTGACGTTCATCAAAGCCTAAATTAGTTCAGGTAAAAAGTAACACGACATTCATTGACTGTTAGGCGGTACGAAGTTCGCCGGGTCAGCTAGTCTTAATATATAGAAATCCCGTATCATATGTATGTTCCCAGTGAATTCTTCACCAAGTCAACCGATTTTATTGAAAGTTGGCATTTTATGTGTAATTAGGTCTAACTTGAGATATACGATAGTTTATATTTCGATTAATGGTCTTAATAATAGGATATATGCAGTACTAGATTACTATATAAATTTTTAGAAATTCCTATTTAAACCAACCGAAGGTGTAAAAAATTAGCCATAAAATGTCTTTCATCGCATACGCTGCGAAGAGCATTAATGATAGGACAAAAAATGTTTTCTAATTTAGTGATTCATGTTCGTTTTAATTAGCATGCTTATAACTTAAATATCTGTACCTATTTATGTCTAGGTCTATCCGTGCGAAGCCGGGACGGGCCACTAGTTGTTTTATATGTTTTTAATCTTTTTAAAACGAATAACTACATAATGATGAAATACTCGAGGGAAATTGTATGTATGTCATTTTGAATATATGTAAAAACTAAACTAAAACTTTCTCGAAATAAATTTCCAGTGTAAATAAAAGAAACATTACATTTTAATTTTATTTTAAACTCACCTCCATAGTGTCATCTAGCTTCATATCTATCAGATTATTATTATTATCACCATTTGATATTTTGTTGCCATTCTTTGGTATTGTATCACTATTGATTTTATATTCATTCATTAAGTACATTGCGGCATCAGAATGTGGTGGAGCTTTCATAAATCTCTCTGTCATATCTCCCTTATTTAGACCCTTAAGTGTGTTAATTCCTCCAGGATGCTTTTTCATAAATCTTGTTATATCATAGTAGTCTTGTTTGTACTTAACAATGAATTCCTGATTTTCATTGGTATTCTTTTCCATTTCAACCATTTTAAATTCGGCATAAAACATTAACTAAAAAAAAGAAGAAGAATAACTTATATGTAAATTTTGTGTTTAATTTTGTATTAAACTGGTTTTGTAATGAAAAAATTAATTCATTTTTTTTTTAATTTAACAAAATACTTTTAAAAATATTGTTTGAAAACACCTCTTTTCAATGTAAACTTCATATCTACAAAACCAAAATGTTTGAAATTGGTAGAACAACAAGACATTTCGTTTCCCCAACAAAAAACAAAATTTATTAAAAGTGCTTCAAAACTGCAAATATTTTTGAAAGATTATTAGTTTTGTACAAGTATTACAAAAATGAAATTTGAATACGTTGTTTTAATCAAAGTAAATATGTTTTTCATTTTCTTACTAATTATTGTATCATTCAATGTTGAAATGCTTAATTTTAAAGACGGAATCTTTTGTCACAGATAATTTAAACCCTTTAAGCAAAGTTGGTAAGTTGGCGATTTTGGATGTTTGAATAAAGTGGGTTAAGATATAATATGTTATGGGTCAAGCTGAAAGTGTTAGAAATTTGACATTTCTTAAGATAGATTGTATTTGTTGTTTTGTTTTAGATTGCAATAATACATTAAAATACAAAATAGAGAAAGGAATTTTAACAAAATAAAGACTTTTCCAATTAAAGGTTTTATTTTGATACTTAAAAAAAAACTGTTTGATATTTTTAAAGAATGGAAGTTTATTTATGTTTCAAGCTAAAGATATGCCATTAACAATGGACAGGTTCAAGCAACATAAGGGACTTCATTTGCAGTCAACTAGTTAGTTTTTCAAGTGTCATGAATTTCAAATTCAGAACTTTACTTCGCAAACCTCTACTTTAAGTTCATAGTACAAAAAGTACCAAAATAATTATTGTCTACAAAACACTCCTCAGGCAAGCTACAAGTCCATCACGATTTAAATTTTGTATTGTGAGGAAATATTAGTTATTTCTTTTCCAAATCGACATGGAATCCTTTTACAGAAAGTAATAAATGAAGTTGTGCAGTAAATAAATAAATCATAGAGTAATAAAGTTCAGCTTTCAGTTGAATGAAAAAACATGATCAACTGTCATTTTGGTAAAAGTAGACTTGACCTAATAGTTAGGGAGATTTTTCTTGACTAACTTTCCAGTCAACTTTCCATTAAAGTTGCCTTAATTGGAAGGTAATTTTTTGTCAGCTGGCCAATCAGATACTACTTGCCTAACTTTCAAGTCCCTTTTGTCGTCTGAACCTGCCCAATAAAAAACGATATAGGCCAAATGGACGCCACGCATGTGGGTTCTTCATTACGATCTAATTTTGCAAATTGTGACTATAAAATGTTCACCATGTTTGTTGTAACTTTAATAATTGTTATGATTTCTTAAAGCGTATTTTCCTTTACGTTTTCAATAATGGCATAGTTTTTACTTATCAACTGACCAGATAGATTTCTATTCAAAGGAGTTGCTCTTTTTGACAGCTGTCACCATTTATTATTATAATTCGTTAAATACTAACGTTAACAATTCTTATAAATATAATATATACTTAAAATCTAAAACTTAAACTAGACTGTTGAAAAATATTAATTTGCAATTTTTACTTTTTATGTTATCATTTGGTGAATTAATACAAGAGTGAAATTTATTATAGATTTCAATTAATTGATTTAAGGGGCTATGTACATCATAGTTTGATCAGCTAAAATTAGTATTGAATGGTTTCTGGAGTTTTATACTTGAACGACTAAAACTAAAGTTTAAACTATCAAGAACTGATGGTCATGAAATTTTTCCGTTTATTATTAAAACAAAACTGCAAGTACATCCTATGATTTGTCAAAGAAGGAAGATTTATGAGAGAAGGTCTTTGTGAATAAGGCGCTAATGTTTGAATACCATGAAACCACGGAAGGGATCGTAAACAAAAACGCAACAATCTTTTCTGAATGGCTTCGAGTCTTGTGACGTGTACGGCGTAATAAGGTGACCATACTGTACAAGCAAATTCCAGGACTGTTCTCACAAATAAAGCAAAAAGTAATTTTAAAACATATGGATCACGGAAATCACGGCCACATCTCTTAATAAAAACTTTATATGCTTTTTTAAATATGAAGTTAATATTTTCATTAAATGTTAGTTTAGAATCTAAGATAACACCCAAGTCAGAAAATACATATACTCTACTTAAAGGACAAGAATCAAACATGTAATTAAAAACGATTGCAACATTTAAAACAAGACGATTATTATTGATCACTTGATTTATTGTCAGTTTGGTTTGCCATTTCATAATGGATGCGTTCAATCTCGTGTTTGTTAGACTATCTTGGATATGTGGATTTATAAATACCTTATTGAACGAGTTGGATACATAAATTGAGATAGCTGCCAAAACATTTAGATTTCGAGGTACACAATTATTGTAAAAATTGGAATTGAACTGATTTTTACCAAAAACCAAACAAATATGAAATTAATTTTCGGGTTCCTACAAATTGAAACATTATGATTTCCCAGCTGTTCTTTTTGGTTGAATGGGTACGTTAATAAGAAAAATTGACATATTTGGTCATTATGGTCCACAACCCACAAGCCATTGTTGAGGCTCTGTAACATCCTCAAAAAGTCATGTGGCAGGTTCAGTCGACATTAGTGCCTTCATTTGCAGTCAACTGCATTCTTTGAACGTACATTTTGAACAAGATAGTTAGTTAGTTTTTCAAGTGTCATAAATTTCAAACTTGGAACTTTACTTCACTAACCTCTACCTTCAGCTTATCGTATAAAAACTATCAAACACATTATGGTCTACAAAACACTTCTCAGGCAAGCTACAAGTCCATCACGATTTGTAGTTTGTATCGTAAAAAAAAATATTAATTATTTCTTTTTCAATTTGAAAAAGAACCCTTTTACCTAAAACATTAAATAGAGTTGTGCAGCAAATGAATAAATCACTGAGTAATAAATTTCAGCTTTCAGTTGAATGAAAAAAAGGTGATCAGCTAACATTTTGACATAAATAGACTTGACTTGATAGTTAGGGAGATTTTTCTTGACTAACTTTCCAGTCAACTTTACAATAAAGTTGCCTAAATTGGAAGGCAATTTTTTGGTAGCTGGCCAATCAGAAACTTGAAACTTGCCGTATCCATTTCATAATGAATAGGCTTACTCCAAAGACTCCATGATTTTATTACCAAAAGTAATGGACAGGTTCAGACAACACAAGGGACTTCATTTGCAGTCAACTTCATTCTTTGAACGTAAATTTTGACCAAGGCAGCTAGTTAGTTTTTCAAGTGTCATGAATTTCAAATTGAGAACTTTACTTCACAAACCTCTACTTTAAGTTCATAGAAAAAAAATCTACCAAAATCATTATTGTCTACAAAACACTCCTCAGACAAGCTGCAAATCCATCACGATTTGTATTTTGTATTGTAAAGAAATATTAGTTATTTCTTTTCCAAATTGACAAGGAACCCTTTTACAGAAAGCATTAAATTAAGTTGTGCAGAAAATAAATAAATCATAGATTGATAAAGTCCAGCTTTCGCTTGAATGAAAAAAACATGACCAACTGTCATTTTGATAGAAATAGACATGACTTAATAGTAAGGGAGAATTTTCTTGACTAACTTTCCAGTCAACTTTCCATTAAAGTTGCCTTAATTGGAAGGTAATTTTTTGGCAGCTGGCCAATCAGATACTAGAAACTTGCCTAACTTTCAAGTCCCTTATGTTATCTCAACCTGCCCAATGGTTCGGTTCGCGTAACGGAACGAAACAATCAATTTATTGAAGGAAACTTTTGGTGAGCGCATTGTCTCGCTTTGTTTACCTGTAGCGTGGCCTCCAGAATCGTGAGATTTAACAATACTGGACAAATGTTTGTGCGGCTAAGTAAAGTCGCTTTGTCTACGCAGATAAGCGTAGACAATTGACGCCTTGGAAGATAGTATTCGGCACGTTATTGTTTACACACGGACCCTATAGGTGCAAAAAAAATGGTCAAAAATTGAGTTTCCCGTCTGGAATTTATTCAATCCAGCCGCAGTTACCGCTTGCTCGAAATCACATTTAAAACATAATGGCAATCCCTTTCTTTATAATAAAGCTAAATTATATTCGTTTTATTTATTCTTCAAAACCATACGTCTTAAAAAAACACCCGATACATACAGTGAACCAAAAAAAAGTTGTAAGTCGATTTTCTGTAGCTAAAATGCAATTACCTATGGAGTTAACTACACTACAAAAAAAAAAACAAACAAAATAGCTACTTACCGAAAATAGGGATTTTTTTAACCTCCAGATTAAGTAAAACACATTTTTTAATGAATTATTTTAAATAAAAAAAAAACAAATTCAATGAATAAAGTCCGTTTTATGAAACCAAAAAAAAAACTTGTACACTTTGTAGTTACAATACTGTATAGAACCGTTATTCAGTAGGCTTTATCAGATCATCTCTTTTTTGAAAGGTTTAGGTTTTTCATGTTGCCAGAGTAATAATTTGTTAAAAATGTATAAGAGAAATTAAAAAAAATGCAAAACAAACAAACTCCACTTGATGTGAAAAAACTTATTGTTAAGTTGTGGGACGAAAAGAAAAGTCTAAGACAAATCGCTGATATTGTGAAAAAGCCACATTCCACAGTTCAGTACATTATTAATTCTTACAAAAAAAAAAACGGATTTTCAACAAGACCAAGTGGAAGTGGGAGACCGAGAAAAATTGATACCAAACCAAGAGGCGTATAGTAAGGATTGTACAAAGTAACCCCAAAATTTCGGCAGCGGAAATAGCGGAAGACCTCAATAGAAACAAAATTGTCCAGACGGTAAGAAGAGTTTAGACGTTTTACGCCTCGAAACAAACCACTTTTATCAGCCATAAATGTAAAGAAGCGCCTACAATATGCCAAAGAGTATATAAATAAGCCAATAGAGTTTTACGGCTCGTGTACACCTAATCCGTCATCGGCCGAATTTTGCTCGGCCGTTGTCGGCCGAACTCGGCCGATCGAACCAAACACATAGAAAGGAAAGAGAGCGCGTACACCACTGAAAGCGGCATCGTCCGATGACGCCCGATGACGGCCGATAATAAGTGATCAACCGACATAATCCAAACATGTTTGGATTTTTCGTCCGTTGTCGGGTCAATTCATACCATAAGGTTCACGAAAAAAAATAACGAAAAATTAAGTCTGTTCAGTGACGCTGTTCTGGACTGTTCTAGACAGAAAAGTACAGCTTTTTGCTGTTCATTGAGGTTTTTTCTGTGCTGAACTGTTCTACTTTCCTGTTCATTGACAAACCTAGAACAGTTTAGAACAGGATTTTCTGTTCTTGCTTTTGAGTCAGATCAGGTTAGAACAGAATCGTGAGAAATGTCAAAATCGAAGTTGTCATTTTTTTTTGTTTACGTTTTGATTTGGCTGTGCTTTGTGTTTTTTTTCTCGTGATTTAAAAAAATTAAAATAAAGTTATTTTGCCAATTTGTTTTATTTGTTTAATTAAATAATTATAAAATATAATATAATAACTTTCAATGCAATTTCTTTTACATTTCATCAAAGAAAAGGTAATAACATTCGTCACACTTTCATTCCAATCATCTGAAGAGGAATCCGACGAAAAATCACTATCGGTGTCTGAACCACTAACATTTTCATTTAGTATTATCTTAGCAATCACTTGATTTTCCATTTCAATAATTTTTAATAATATTTTTCACAGTAAAAACACAAAAAATGAAAAAAATAAGCGAGAAACGAAAAATTCACACAATTTGCAATTTGTTTTTTTTTTTTTTTTTTTTGACAACTGACGTTTAACTGACTGTTCTAACTTGATCTGACGTTTCTCACGAAACTGTGCTGTCCTGTGCTGTTCTGATCTAGAAAAATCCTCACTGAACAGACTTATTAATTCATTGTATTCACAACAGGCCACCTCTCTGGCATAAATTTTCAAAAATTTATAACAACAGAGATGGAACTGACTGTTGCGGATATAAAGAAACAGAATCCCGACCTCATACCCAAGTCACAACAACATAAAAAACTATGAAAAATCGGTGCCTATAACTCAAAATCAACGTTTTACTTTTCAAAGATTTGGAAGGTTTATGAAAAGAAACATTGAAGCATTTGATGGGTTATAATTTCAAATCTTCAGTTTCTTTCTTTGCATAAATATTTAATTAACCCATACAAACCGACGACGACGTCTTATACATACGTTGACGCATTAAATGATGGTATGAATTTCGAAAATATACATTTCTTTGAAATCTTCCATTAAAAAAATTATTATTTTTACATCCAAGCTTCACAAATTCAGACTCCAAACCGGTAGGTATCGTCCGATGTCGGAAGCAGTGTATGCAGTCGAACGCCCGATACGCTCGTCCGAATTGTTCCGATCCGATATCGGCCGATAAATCGGTTTTAGTGTACGCGAGCCGTTAGAATTCCGTTATTTATACCGACGAATCCAAATTCAACATTATTGGATCCGATGGGCGACGTTTTGTTTGAAGAAAAAGGGGTACAGCGTTAGATCCGAAGAATGTACATAAATTGCACAGTAAAACATGGCGGTAGCAGCGTTATGGTGTGGGGTGCGATGGGAGCAAATGGAGTTGGAAATTTTTAATTTGTAGAAGAGACAATGAATAAGTTTGATTACCTGAACATCTTGAAAAATAATTTAAGAAGTACTGCATCAAAATTGGACCTTGGAGATAATTTTAGTTTCGTTCATGACAATCACCCAAAACGTTCTTATATAACGTGAAAAAAGTACTCCCTCTCCACCTCAAAGTCCGGATTGAAATCAAATTGAAAATCTTTGGGCTCATGTTGAAAAAAAGTTGAGGGAAAGGAAAGTAAAAAATAAAAAACTGTTAAAAGATACAATACAGATGATATGGATTGAAATTACGCCAGATGTTACAAAAAAATTGGCCCCTTCAATGCCAAACAGGTTACAAATGGTCTTAGATGCAAAAGGACATTATACAAAATATTAAACCATTTGGGTTTTCGAAATGTTGCTGTTGAATTGAATTTTTTAAATGTACGCGTTTTTTGTTTTTGTTTTATAAAATAGACTTTCTTTGTTTAATTTGGTTTTTTGTACAGGGTGGGCCGTTAATAAGTGCACTTTTTGTCTCGCTCTAACTCCCGAACGAAATAACCGAGACGCGCGGGGATGGTATCTCCTTGCAGCTCGAGATCTAAATTTTTAGTCGCAATGAGTCCGTTCAACGGAGAGCAGCGCGCTTTCTGCGTTCGCGCCTTTTATGAAAACAATCGCTCATACGTGACTGTTCGTCGGCTTTTTCGGGTAAAGTTTGGATTACGCAACATCACCGAGTGTCCAAGTACGAATGTAATCAAAAAATGGATCGTAACATTCGAGGCAACGGGATCAACGCAAAAACTTCGACCTACAGGACGCCCACGTTCCAGGCGGACCGCAGAAACAATTGAACGCGTACAAGCTTCTGTGCGCGAGGATCCAAGAAGCTCTACACGGAAACGCGCTGCGGCCCTGGGAGTACCCAGAACGACTTTACGTCGCATTTTACGGGATGATTTGAAGTTATACCCTTACAAAGTTCAGATTGTCCAAGATTTGAAAGAATCCGATTTTGTTTCACGGTTCAATTTCGCAACAGAAATGTTACGGAGATTCCCTCACTTCAATAACATTATCTTCTCAGACGAAGCTCATTTTCATGTCAACGGATTTGTTAATCGACAAAATTGTCGATACTGGGGAACAGAAAATCCACGCTTAAAACATGGACGACCGTTACACTCTCCGAAAGTGACCGTTTGGGCCGGAATAGCCAAGTGGGGGATCATAGGGCCGTATTTTTATGAAGATCGATACGGGCGTAATGTTACTGTTAATTCAGAGCGTTATGTTTCGATGCTTAGAGATTTTTTAGCTCCAAAACTGCAAGAATCGAGTGGTTACACTATTCACACCTGGTTCCAGCAAGATGGCGCTACCTGCCATACAAGTAACGACTCTCTGGAGGTCGTTAGAGAAATGTTTCCTCGAAGGTTGATATCGAGGAGGGGTGATATTGCTTGGCTACCCAGGAGCCCTGACTTAACGCCACCGGATTTCTTTTTATGGGGCTACCGCAAGAGTAAGGTGTACTCTAATAATCCTTCAACGACGGCTGAATTAAAAGCGAACATTGAAGAAGATATCCGCTTAATCACTCCGCAACTTTTGGCAAAAGTGTTCCAAAATCTCAGAGTCAGATTGGAAGAGTGCTGTAGGCGCAATGGACAATATTTGGATGATTTAATTTTTAAAAAATAAAAATTCATTTCGTTTTGTATAATTTAAAATAAATATTTCATTTAAAAGCGCTACAGTTGTATTAATATAATTTTTTTTTAAGTGCACTTATTTACGGCCCACCCTGTATTAAAATAATTTATTAAAAAAAATGTATTTGACTTAATCCTTATTTTTGGTAAGTATTTTGTTTTTTTTTTTTATTATTGCAATTAACTCCATAGATAATTGCATTTTAACAAAAGAAAATCGACTGTACAACTTTTTTTTGGTTCACTGAATGTCAGACCTAAAATGTCAACGTAAACTTTTATTTTTAAATTAAATTATAAGTCATCCTGAAATAAAATCTAGAATCAATGTAAGTGAAATCATAGTGCGAGTCAAGTGTCAATAGTATCTTAATGGCCAGCTGTCAAAGTCCAGTTAAATTTGTACATACGAAAGTTCACTTGGAAGTAAGTGAAGAAAAATATCTCACTAATTATCAACTTAAGTCTATTTGTGTTAAAATAAAGTAAAGATTCAAATTTAAAATTAATGACATTTGACAGTTGATGGCTTACCTGTCAAATTGTGTGTGTAGAATTGTCAAGACATTGGGCAGGTTCAGCCGACATAAGGGACTTGAAAGTAAGGCAAGTTTCTTGCATCTGATTGGCCAGCTTCCAAAAAATTACCTTCCAATTAAGGCTCAAGTCTACTTTTACCAAAATGACAGTTGATCATGTTTTTTCATTTAACTAAAAGCTGAACTTTATTACTCAATGATTTATTTATTATCTGCACAACTTCATTTAAAGCTTTCTGTAAAAAGGTTCCTTGTAAATTTGGAAAAGAAATAAGTAATATTTCTTTAAAATACAAAATACAAATCATGATGGACTTGTAGCTTGCCTGAGGAGTGTTTTGTAGAAAGTAATGATTTTGGTAATGTTTGTACTATGAACTTGAAATAGAGGTTTGTGAGGTAAAGTTCTGAATTTTAAATTCATGACACTTGAAAAATTAACTAGTTGCCTTGGTCAAAATTTACGTTCAAAGAATGAAGTTGACTGCAAATGAAGTCCCTTATGTTGTCTGAACCTGCCCATTTTCTTAGGGTTATTCAAAATTAAACTATAAATTATTAAATTAATGAAAAACTAAAATTTAGAATCGTTTAAATCTTTAATAGAGAAAATATAATTTTTAAACATGATTTATAATTTGTGTATAGTTATGTTGTGTGATGAATGTACATATGTACATATGTACATTCTTCATTAAATTTCAATTACTCACGTATTAAAATAACATGAGGTGAGCTATAATAATAAAGTATGTTGTAAAAACTCTTATCGAAGAAATATTTAATTCAATTTTACAAACAATTGCTGAAGGCGGTGCGGCGCGTAAACTTAAAGAATAAATACTTAAATATTATAGTATTTATAATCCAAGAAATCAACTTAGAAAAACACACTTGAAATGCACAATTTTTAACAACCAATCTAACAGAGCCCATTTTAAAGCCTGCGGCCATAATAAAATAGATATACCTACAATATAAAAACAATCAGTTGATTGATGAACCTATATTATGGACGCGTTCACCGGCATGTCTACAGCTCTATTGTACATAAATAACCTATTCCATATAAACCATACACAATGAGTCATTTCACAAATTAATGAAATCTTTTGATAAAACAAATTATGAATAATAAAATCAAAAACAAAAATTCAAGAAATTATTGACTCACTCTCCACATATGTAATAAATAAGGTATGCAGATAAGAAAAAAGAAACTATTTCACGAGACAAAGTATGTAAGTAATGTTTTAAAAAATTTGTAAATTTGCTACTAAATTTTCAAAAAACAAATATTTTTTCACATAAAACCAAAACCGCCACTTCAAAATTCAATTACTATATTTTTGTTTTATTACAAACACTGCACGATTGACATATGTAGAGTAGATACAATAAAATAAAAAAGAAGAATTAGATTTACGACCCTCTGTGTGATATTGTTTAAATAACAATAATAAATTATTGCATTTGTGTTTTTATCTAATCAAAATAATAAGAGTATCTTTACAGGTTTCATTAAATTTAAAATTAGAAAAAAAAACAACAAAAACTACAAAAACTACACTACATTTAACATGCTAACTTCTGTAACTTCTGCATCGAACAACTCTAGTTAACACGACTTTTTCATGTTGTTTTTTAAATTTTATTTCTATTCAAATAGGTTCCCAAAGCTAAGTTTGGTGAAGGGCGCGGAAATTGTTTTTACAATTTTATTATTTAACTTCACTTTTATTGGCAAGAATTATGTACCTATACGGAAAATGAATAACTATTTTTATGTCATGACCCACAGACACAGCCCAACGCACAACCGTTAACACGTCTTCTTGGATCGTTGGTTTATTGAAAACTGCTAGTCACTTCAATATTGCGTTAAAATCCCAAGAATACAAAAACAAAAACGTAGATAAGAACACCGGGAATTATTTAAACTGTCTAGCGCGTAAGAGTTGAATAAGATAAGGATAGGTAATTGAGGAGGAAAAAATTATTTAATCTTTTCAAAATATTGTAAGAAGTCAAATATACCCCAAGAAGAAAAGTCATATGGTCTAAAAGCACATAGTTTTTTAAACTACCTTTTCCGGAATGTCACAAACTTAATTTGCAATTTTTCAAGAAGCTAACCGGCGGCGGAGGCGGCGACGTTACGTCGAGAAAATACGTTACAAGACTTCCAGTCCTTACTCTACTAAACCCATTTTATTTCTCAATACTGTTTCAAAAAATAGAAAGAACCTCATAGTAGTAGTCGTCGTTGCTGTTATTGTCGTTGTCGTTGTCGTTGTCGACGGCAAGTCGTGTGGTTTGTTGAGGTGTTATCAGAGTTTATCAGCCATATGATTATGTGGAATTGAAATCATCATCCCTTGTTGTTTTTGCTTCCAATATTAAGAATATATGTATGTATGTATATACGATATTCGTTCATATACATATTATATTACACTATACCGCAATCAAAAAGGGTTAGGGGTAGAGGATGGTTTGCGTTGGAGGTGCGTCGTAATCTTCTTGACGACTCCACTATCACTATGGCATACAGCAGTTTAAGTGAATAGCCATAGACCTGGACTTTCAATAATGAACATTTAAAACCATAGGCGTGGTTGCTAATTTTTATTTTTGGAACTGGTAAATTTCGCAAAAAGAAATCACTACAAAAAATAAGTCGACGGCATTATTCCAGTTCGTATATACTCGCATCTTAAAATGCACTTTTGAACAAATGTTAATAAGGAAACCTATAGTTTGGTAGACGTAATAGTACTAGTGGCTGGAAGTTCTAAGTCACTAGGTCCTAGTTTGCGCCAACTAATTTATTTTATTTATAGTTAAGGACGTTAATTATGGAAAAAGCTAAACAGCGCCACTAAACTAGAATAACCTCTAAAAGCTTTTTTTAAAAATAACGGGTTATCTATTTCGCGGTTTCAAACGTATATCGCTCGAATTCGACATCTGTCGAACTAAGTTGTTAAACCAATTTTGTTTGTCAGTTGAAAGTCTGACATTTACGAAAATGGATCGCTTAACTATCGTACAACGTATTAAAATTGTTAAAACCTAGTACAAAAATGCTGATTCTGCCACAGCCACATATCGTACTTTAAGAGAAGATTATGGTTTACATAATTGTCGAACTACGCAAGCAATTGGCAAAATTGTGAAGTAATTTAAAGAGACTGTATTGGTTACAGATATTGTAAGGCCTGTGTATTCAATGGTGGATCCAGGGGGGGGTCGTAGGGGTCATGACCCCCCCCTCCTGGGAGATAATTTGTTTGTTTTTTCGTAGGAATTTCCTTCAATTCAAAAATTATCGTATTGCGTTAATGGATATGACCCCCATTATACTTTGAATTATATATTTTGTGTATATGAAAACAAAATTTGTATTTTACTTCCTTAAGCTTTGTTGCTAAAAGTACTACTTTTAACTGAAGACTGGACAACGAACATAATATGAATCGGATATTCAGCCTTATTCCAAAAACAAAGCACAAATTCATCAACTTTTGACCAATGGACGATCCAGGGGGGGTCATATGAGCCATAAAGCTTATACAGTTAAGTTGTTTAAGTAAAGATTTCATTTCAAAATTTGTTAGTAATTTAACGACATTAACCAAAAAGTGGTTTGCTGTCAAAAACAACTAACATTATTGTTTTCACTCAATTTAGAATTTGAAAAAAAGTTTAGTCATGCTTTAAATTATTTTCATAAAATTTGTTTTTAAGAAAAAGAACAAATATTCAGGTTCTTAAGAAGAAACCTTGAATAAGAGATCGTCAGTTTGATATTAAGTTGCCTTTAAATTCCTTAAACTAGCTTTCAATTTTATTATTAAATTTTTTGACATACATAGTGATCATTGAAGTGATTTTTACTTGCGACATGTAGGAACTATGTAGCAAGTTTTGCATTAGTTAAAAAATTCGAATTAGACCTTTTAATCAAACATGACATTACGATGGTAGAGAAGTCGAAAAAAGTGGGTACCCCGATTATGTCCGTCTGTCTATCTGTGTTGATTGAAATTAAGGTTTGCAGCCGATACGCGTAAGGCGTTTTTTTTTTTTCATTTTATTAATACGAAAAATAACAGGACTCCCCATACAAATTTGTTTGTTAAAATATGTGATTTTTTTAAAACTTTCTCTAAATTTTGTATTCTTAGTTTGGCTTCTTTCTACAAGAGAAACATTTTTTGGTATTGTTCCAGAAGGGTAACCCTCATAATCTTTAAGTTTTTTTTAAGTTTTCTCAAGAACTAATGGACCGATTTCAATTACCGATTCAACTATCTTTTTGTGCAAGTTCTTGTCGATGATCAAATGATCAAGTTGATGATGATTTTTGATGATCAAAAATGTAATTTTTTTTTTAATTTTAAAAAATAATATTAATTTTGTTTACAAAGCTCGATATCTCAGAAAGGGGCCAACATTTTTTAACGAAATTTAAATGTATATTTATAAGCACTTTATTTAGTGCTTACCAAAAATATTTTTAAGACAAAATTTAAAATGATTTTCGAAAAAAAATTAGTTAATCTAGAGTTTTTGAGAAATGAAATGGCAATTAAATTTTTGAGAAAAACTTATTTTGCAGGTACATTTTTAAATCTTAAAATATAGGATATATTTTTAAACCCACTTTTTGGAAGAAATTAGCAAGTTCTAAAGACCCAGTCGTGCATTTTATTTTGTTCAAAATTGATTTTCTGTTGAATACAAAAGGTCTTAAAAAATTAAATAAATTAATCTAGTGAAGTGAAGTGAATTTGCTTTGGATGCTCTAGAACTGAGATTTAAACACGAATTTCAATAATATAAATGTCCCAAAAACTGCAAAAGTGACAGTTTTGTTAAACTAATGGCTAAATTCAAGAACCAAACATTTTTATCTCTACAATTTTCAAGTTCTGTTGACTAAGATCAAAATACGAGTAAACAGACTGATAGGGATAGTAATAATAGAAAAAAAACGCGACAGTTCTTTATATCAGATCCTCTCTCATTTTCTGGATTCTTCAAGTTTTGTAGCGTTCTTCACATTAATAGAAATGGAAACACGAAAAGTATATTTTATTTTTGGAAAAAGCTACTTTTCAAAACAATTTCTTACATTTCTGCGTGAAATGCACCAAAAACCTTCTTAACTATTGTGATTTAGCTCTTAAATATGGCATATTTAGAAAATTGTTGGAATCTTGGATTGCTTTCATATGTAGCGAGTCATCATAAATTGCTGTTCATTGTACAACAGTATTCTATAATAATTTGATAATTAGTTATCACTGTGGTACCCGTGGTTTTGGGTTCGATCCCTGCCTATTCCATCTAAAGTTTTTTTTCACGCGGGTACTGCCTCTTGCGAGGAATTGACAAATTCTCCAAGACTAATTCTTGTCATGAAAAGTGCTTTCTCAAATTCGGCTTAGAACTGTAGGTCCCCTCCATCTCTGACAACAGTACTCGCACACAAGAATGGTTGAGAGTTGTAAGTCACTGGGCCCTAGTTCTCAACGGACTGTTGCGCCACCCAATTTATTTAAAGTTGTCACTTTAGCTCTTGAAATGTGTTAACGTAAGGTTAAGATGCACATTATGCTATTTAAATTTTGTTAGCCTCCTTTACAAAAAATTAAAGAACATTTCTAAGCTGTGAGTAAAAACTCATCTAAGTGTGTGACCCCCCCCTGATTAAAAGTCTGGATCCGCCCTTGTGTGCATTATCGTTTCGCTCGCACCACTGAAAATATCGCTGCTTTAAGTGAAAGTGTTGCCGAAGACCCGAATGTCTTAGGAGGGCACATTATGGCGTATTTCGCATTTGGATCTATACCTACATCTAGTCGTAGATACGCCAAATGGGTGCTTGAACAACAGGCGGTTGACGGCGATTTTTCGAACAGAATTTTCTTCAGCGAGGAAGCACATTTTCACTCGGTGGGTATGTTAATAAACAAAATTGTCGTATTTGGGTTTCTGAGAATCCTCAAGTAATTGGATAGAGGCCATTACATCCATAAAAAGTCACTGTTTGGTGCGCTCTTTGGTCAGGGTGTGTAATTGGACCTGACTTCTTAGAAAACGACGATGGAACGACTGTCACCGTCAATTCGGAGCGTTATGGTCATATGATAACCGACTTTTTTCTTGTCTGCTATTGAAGAATACGACTTGGAGAATACTCGTATGTGGCTTCAACAAAACGGTGTCACATGCCACACAACTCGAGCGAATATGGCTTTATTGCAAGAGACATTTCCTGACCGCGTAATTTCTCGTCATGGCGATATCAACATTTTGCGTTTTGACATCGCTGGACTTTTTTGTGGGGCTACGCGAAAAACCGTATTTATGCAGATGAACCTTTCACTCTTGAGCACTTAAAAACCAACATTCATCAAGTTATGACTGAAATACTGGCCAATATGTGTCAAAAAGTGGTCTTAAATTACCTCAAAAAAATCGATGCTTGCAACAATTCGCGTGGTGGTCATTTAAATGATGTATAGTGTTTCACACATAATGTCAACGCTTAAACGTTATTATAAAAAAGAAATATCATGAAAAAAAAATATTTTATATGTGTTTTATTTACGTTTACTTTTGAAACCGCAAAATGGATAACCCTGTAGCAGTGATTGGGAGTTTTAAGTCACTTGGTCCTAGATTTCCCCGGTCTGTTGCGCCAACTAATTAATTTTATTTATAGTTTAAAACGTTAATTAAGAATAAAGCTAATTAGCTCCATTAAACCTGAGCCTCTGAAAGATTTATTAAAAATATAATCCAATATTAAAAAAACAAGTTCTTAGTTGTTGAATCTCCAACTTAATTTTTGAAGGGCTAGTTGCCAAAAACCTTGATGAATATTTGACCTCTGTTTAACAAATTTGAAGAAATCGATTATGATGAATTAAACAAGGTTTATCGTTTAGTTCAAGATTCTTTTTTATGATAATAGTGACATTATTTACTTAAAACACGACTAAACCTTGGTAAAATATTCGAAATCAAGATATTTAAACTGCTGCACTTGTGCTCAAGATTATTGAACTACACGAATGTGTGATCATTTCTGCATTTGTTCTTGTAAAAAACACGTAGAAATTAGAATTTAGCCTTGCACTACCATGAATTTTAATGTTAAGATTTACAACTTGGAATTTCAAGAACGTCCCAATCTTGACTTTGAGTAAAACATACAAACACATCTTATTTGATTCTATAAGTGTATTCATATTGGACCCTGTTAAAGAGTCCAAAAAGCGCCACCGATCGTATTGAAAGCAAACACTTCGATTTAGACCGTCTTCGCTTTGGGTTATTCCCAAAAATTAACACGAAAGAAAGCAATCCTTCCATTTATTTTATGTTATTATTTATAATTTTAAACATTCCGTGAACAATCCGCTAACTTCGAAGCACGCGCTTTTAAAACATATTAAAGGAATGATGTTTAGTTGCAAACATTTCAGGTCGAATGGAATGGAATGCGAATCGCTTTTGAGAATAAGAAAACACAAATCCGGCATTAAACGTGATCCGCCGCAATCTATTTCTAAGATCTCCGAAATTTCTATATTCTCAGAAATACTCGTACATACAAAATTATCACTTTTGCTGTAAAAAAATATTAGACGATTTCGGTTTTGATAGTGAAATCAATTTAAGAGTTTAATTTTTCTAAATATTCTTAGTTTACAATATTTCAATAGTTAAGTTCTATTTTGATCGCTTTAAGATCTAAAATAAAAAATTACATCTGAATTTGTATCATTAATTTTCCAATAAAAGGTTTTATTTTGAACAATCTATTTGTGCAGCTTTCACTTTTGAAACTGTAATCTTTTTTTAAAATTTGAAAAGTGAAAACTTCGTCACTAGTAAAACTAGAATGGACGATTTAAACCAAATAAGGGACTTCATTTGCAGACAACTAGATTCTTTGAACGCAAAACAAGAAGACCAAGGTAGCTATAATTGACTTTCTTCTACTTGCAGAAAGTATCAACAACATAAATATATACAAGGTTACAAGTCCATGTTTTTCGTTTAACATAAGTAGACTTGGCTTGAAAGTAAGGAATATTTTTCTTATATAACTTTAAAGTAAACTTTGCAATAAATTTGCAATTTTAAAAAAAATTTAAAAATTTAAAAAGGCATTTTTTTGGCAATTAATCAAATACGAAAAACTTGCCTTATCTTCAAGTTCCTTATGATCGTTTGAACCTGCCCAACGATACACTCTTTAAAACAAACGTATTGAAATTGTTAAAAGGCACTACTAAAATGGTGAAAATTAACCGTACTATTTCTCAAAAAGGTTATCACAATTGGCCACACAATCTTGGGATTTTATAACTTTATATTTTTTTCTTTATGGGAAACGTGAAAAATAAAGTCCATGCTAATGCTTCAGATTCGTTTCACGACTTAAAAGACGGAATTCATCGAGGATGTACAGCCTAACAAAATTAATTTTAATTGGTGATATTGTTTTTCAATGTTAATGACATAACTTATTCTTTGCATATGAATAAATATCAATTATTTTTTTATGAAAAAATACTCGTTTTTTAGATTCCCAAAGGAAGTTATTGTAATAGGTCCGATTTGTCAAATTGAAAATTTTGACATTTCTCGACGTTTCAGGGCCCCTAGAGTCGAAATAAAAGATTTTTAGAAAGATGTCGGTGCGTGCGTGTGTACGTACGTTCGTACGTCCGTACGTTCGTGACGTTTTTTTCGTCGTCCATAGCTCAAGAACCAGAAGAGATATCGACTTCAAATAAATGTTGTTATACAGATAATAATGCAGAAAGATACAGAAAGGGCTCTCAAAAAAATTGCGTGGGTGGTTGTTTTTTACCATAGCAGTTCAAAAAAAAAGGTGAACATTTTGGTTAAACCAAAATATCTCATGAACCAATGACGCTAGAGACTTGAATTAAATTTTATATTATATAATGTAACGTAATACCAAACAATTATATTTTTGGAAAAAATCCAATCATCGGTTTTTTTTTATAAATGAAAAAAAAAATAAAAAAAAAGTGTCACCTCGAAAATTTTACGACTAAAATATGATTTCATCTCCAAAATTTTGTGCAACGAAGAATAATGTTTTTGAAATCTGATAATATTTTGAGAAAAATCTAATTGACATTTTTTTTATAAAAAATAAAAACCTAAAAAAAACATTACTCAAAATTGGTAAAAATTGATTAAGGCTTTAAACTTATTTTATCTTATAAGAAATATTGTTTTCAACATTCTGAAAAATGGAAAAATGTTGAGAAAAATCGAATTGACAGTTTTTTTTACAAATAAAATAAAAACCTAAACCCATATTGGCTTTAAAGTACTTTTATCTTTCAAAAAATATTGTTGTCAACATTCAGTAAAATTTTGAAAAAAATCGAATTGACAGTTTTTGTACAAAAAATTAAAAACCGAAAAAAAAATTAACAAAAGTTGGTAAAAATTGATTTTCGGCTCAAAATTTGAGATAATGGCTTCTAACTAATTTTAACTTATAAAAAATATTGTTGTCAACATTCAGTAAAATTTTGAAAAAAAATCGAATTGACAGTTTTTGTACAAAAAATTAAAAACCTAAATAAAATTTAACAAAAGTTGGTAAAAATTGATTTTCGACTAAAATATCTTTTCAAAACTTTGAGATATTGGCTTTTTAAATAAAAATCTAAAAAATAAAACAATACTAGGGTTAGGTTAGGTTAGGTTGAAGTGGCTGTCCAAGATGGAAACGGACACACTTAGGCCAGTTTGATGGCCCATTGTGATACCACATGAATCTTGAGGTTTCTTCCTAAGCTCAATGGAACCAGTTTGAGTCTCTTACGAAACGTGAGAGGCTGCTTATGCCGATATGATTTAGATCGTTTAGATCGTTAAAGAAGAATTCTCCTAGGTAATTCTTGCGTTTTCGAGCCAGAGCAGGGCATGTGCAGAGAAGATGAAGAACTGTTTCTTCTTCTTCCTCGTCCATACAGCTTCTGCAGAAGTCATTTGAGAATACGCCTAATCTCATGGCGTGCTTTCCTATTAGACAGTGTCCGGTTATGACACCTATTATCGAGCTTATATGCGATCTGCTTAGAGAGAGCAAGCACCTTGAACGTTTTAAATCCAGTGTTGGCCAGATGATTTTTGTGACTTGACACGTGGTGATATTGTTCCACCTGGTGCCTGCCCTCCTCACAGCGTCTTGCTTTAGCAACAGTTTACAAGTAGCGATTGGTATGCCAGCACGTGCCAAACGTGGCAGAATGGGCTGTACTGTACCGTTCCTGGCGAGTTCATCTGCCTTACAGTTACCTGGAATGTATCTATGGCCCGGCACCCAGCAAAGGTGAATATTAAACTGTTGTGCCATCTCCATTAGAGATGATCGACAGTTCTGGACTGTTATAGAGTTTGTAGAGACAGAATCCAGAGATTTAATAGCGGCCTGACTATCTGAGAAAATACGGATATCAGATGTCGATATCACGCTTTCTTTAAGCCAGGACAAGACTTCTTTTATCGCCAAAAGTTCCGCCTGGAACCCGCTACTATGATTGGGAAGGCGGAATGAGAGACTTAATTTCAGTGGTTCAGAGTACACACCTCCACCAACCCCTTCTTTTGTTTTTGACCCATCTGTATACAATACTAAAACTTGGTAAAAATTTACTTTCGCCTCAAATAGCTTTTCAAAAATTACAAATATTGGCTTCAAACTTATTTTATTTCACAGAAAATATTGTTTTCGATATTCAGTAATTTTTTTATAAAAATCCAACAGTCCATTTTTTTAGAAAAAAAAAATAAAATCTACAAAAAATAGTACGCAAATTTGGTAAAAATTGATACATATAGACAAACTTTTAAGCAAGACTAATCGACAGACGGGATGGGAAGTTACCAGTGTAGGTCGCATCCCAGCCTCTTTTTTAATATTAAAATTAACCTTTTATTAAAAAAAACTTTATTCAATATGTTATGACTTATTCGTTAAAAATATTTAAATTTGTGGGTCCTTAAGTTCCCCAATAACGTCTTTAACGTTCGCCTCTGTGCATGAGACTCTTTAACTTACGATACAGGTGTACTATGAATCATTGATTGTGTATTCCTTTGTATTAATCACTCACTAGTAGCACAAAATTCCTATCATATGATATTATATAGTTCAAGGATGGATACCTTACCTACATACCGTATATATTGTTTTGCAAAAATTGCGCGCCAACTATATATTATTGCGTGTGACAAGTTTTTTGATTTCAACTATACTTTAGTGTAAATTCACTAGTTTCCTTAAAAGAGAAACAATATGTTGTTTTTCCGTGTCGGTGGGGGGGATGGGTACTTATATGATATATTATATATTGTGTATTGACCTAAGTTATATGTAAGTAGTCTTCAAACAGTGGACAATCCACACCCTATAGATATTAAGAGGTTCAACACACGCCGCCCGGCCCAAACACCGACCTCCCGGCCTTCCATATATACAAAATATAAATATGTACATAAATGTTACATTATATATTGATGATGGACAAGAATTCAAACCAAAAGTTAAGTTTTTGCTGATTTATTGGTAATCAAACTTTTGGCAGGGCAATTTTAATGATTACAAGTCACACAATAATTCTGTTAGGTTTTTTTAACACCACCAATGCCGCGGTGTCGCTCGATATAACGTCCGCGTCGTCGGTCGTCGACGATGATGATGATTTGTGGATGGAAAGGAGACATTATGTTTGATGAAAATTACATTTTTGAAGGTCAAACTTCAGAAACCTGAGGAAATTATACAATGTCTAGAGGTTTCTTAAAAAGTGTATACCTACACATAGTCCAAAAAGTCTCCGTACAGCAGCTTTTTTTGTTGATTTTGAGATAAAATGTTTATTATTAATTATTATTAAACAAGGATTTTGAAAATCACAATCACAATTTTTTAAAATTTGGTTAAAAGTTAAAGGTGGGAACTAAGTTTTTATCAATGCTACCACTTTGGTTTTTACATTACTTCCTAGTACTTTTTTCAAAAAACACTAAAATTAGGCTGCTGTACGGATCCTTTTTGGACTAAGTGTATATAAGTGTATAAAAAATAAAATAAGAACATTTAATGATTAAAGTATTTTCTCCTTTAGCGAGAAAATTTTTGTTTTTATTCCTTATGGCAGTGCACATACTTACATAAATACTTGGTTGCACATCATTTACAAGTTCATTTTTATTCAAAAGTAAGCTTAGGTAAATTAGTCGAGTTGAAGACAATCTGAACACTTTAATGGTGAAACCGTTTCTCATACTTTTTAGCATTAGAAAATACCTGTGAAATAGTGCTTATGTAAGAAAATCTTTAAATTATTACACACAATTTTCCGTACTTCACATATTTTATCTTATCCTCTTATGTTTTTTCAATAATAACAAAGGCCTATAAGTTCAAGGAGATAAAGATCAAATTAGTTGTATTTTCAAACTCCATCCCACATATATTTTAAGTGTCATTCCTTTATTTAATTACCACGAAGCATATACATACACGAAAGGCTCTGCGGCGTATACGTAACTTTTTTCCATACAATTTCATGAATATTATCTTAATTATACTATTGATGGATTAAACACTGTAGTATGTATGTATAGGTATATCTATATCTTTAATGTTGTTCTTTTTATTTGAGTAATTGTTTTCCTTTTTTAAGAAAACTATGCTGTGAAATTTTTATATTTGAAACCGTATTATAAGCTTCAATATTCAATTACATCCCCGGATATTTTAAATTTGGATAACTGGTGAGATTGAGAAACAATGCATAATGTTAATTAGATTAACAATATTAAAATACTTATTTAATTAAAACAGCTTTAATAAATCTAAAGATATCTGCATCAACTAACAATGATATTGGAAAATTTCAATCACCAAAAAATTTTCCCAGGGTGGAGTTTAGAGTGATGAATCCAAATTAATCATAAATACGATGGAAAATGTTATGTGCGACATCTCAACTATATCCCAAGTGCACAATTAAGCAAATGTGACGGTTTGGGTAGCGTTTTCCTGGCGGCATGTGTGTGCTATAGTGGGAATTGAAGGAGGTATGGACGCATTATTAAAATATTGTATAAAATATTTCAATTGGATAAATTTAAACATACTTACATATATACGTCTATGTCCATACGGAGCATTTCTCCGTAAGAGCTTCCAATATACAGATTTTTATACTCTCAACTTGATTTTAACCTTAATAATAGAAATTACTTCAACGATTCACTGAGTTACAAAGAAATATCTTTAATCTTTAAAGCAAGAAGCGAGACACTCAGTTTAAACGGTAGTCCTTGCAACGGCAGCTTTAATCAATTTTGTACCCTTTGTAATCTTAAATCCAAAGAGGATTGCTTTCATGTTATAAGTATATGTCCTATATTTAAACAACAAAGGATACGTTTCTTTGGTAAACAAACATTAACAATGCAAGAAACACTTCAAATTCTAAACGGATGTGACTGGAAAATGTTAAGAAACTTTTTAAGTGCAATTTACAAATACCGAATGCTTTTAATAACAGAATATGTTTGATTTTTGTATCTATTATCTTAAGTTTTAAATATTATAAATAATAAAAGTACCTATATTTACCAACCAGGCTGACGGCTTAGCCATAGCTTTAATATTTATATAAATAATTATTAACTCTGTATACATTATATTCTAATAAAAATGAATTTGTTACTTACTTACTTACTTACTTACTATCGGGTGATTTTTTAAGAGCTTGAGAACTTTTTTTTAAAAAAAACGCATACAATTTGCAAAATCTCACCGATTCTTTATTTGAAACGTTAGATTGGTCTATGACATTTACTTTTTGGAGATAATTTAATTTAAATGTTGACCGCGGCTGCGTCTTAGGTGGTCCATTCGGAAAGTCCAATTTTGGGTAACTTTTTCGAGCATTTCGGCCGGAATAGCCCGAATTTCTTCGGAAATGTTGTCTTCCAAAGCTGGAATAGTTGCTGGCTTATTTGTGTAGACTTTAGACTTGACGTAGCCCCACAAAAAATAGTCTAAAGGCGTCAAATCGCATGATCTTGGTGGCCAACTTACCGGTCCATTCCTTGAGATGAATTGTTCTCCGAAGTTTTCCCTCAAAATGGCCATAGAATCACGAGCTGTGTGGCATGTAGCGCCATCTTGTTGAAACCACATGTCAACCAAGTTCAGTTCTTCCATTTTTGGCAACAAAAAGTTTGTTAGCATTGAACGATAGCGATCGCCATTCACCGTAACGTTGCGTCCAACAGCATCTTTGAAAAAATACGGTCCAATGATTCCACCAGCGTACAAACCACACCAAACAGTGCATTTTTCGGGATGCATGGGCAGTTCTTGAACGGCTTCTGGTTGCTCTTCACTCCAAATGCGGCAATTTTGCTTATTTACGTAGCCATTCAACCAGAAATGAGCCTCATCGCTAAACAAAATTTGTCGATAAAAAAGCGCGAAACACATTTCGAACCGAACACTGATTTTGGTAATAAAATTCAATGATTTGCAAGCGTTGCTCGTTAGTAAGTCTATTCATGATGAAATGTCAAAGCATACTGAGCATCTTTCTCTTTGACACCATGTCTGAAATCCCGCGTGATCTGTCAAATACTAATGCATGAAAATCCTAACCTCAAAAAAATCACCCATTATATACGTCTAGTGAAGTTTGGAGTGGTTGGAGCCTTCAAAGAGATAGAAAATTTGTGAAGTATGTAAAAAAGGCTTAAGATAAGGATAAAATCCAAATTTTTTTTTCTCAGCTTTAAAAAACATTGAAAAAGTATGGAACACATTTTCCATGAAAAGGTAGCCAGCCATCCAAGGCGATGTACAGTTTTGATTGAAAATGAGTGTTATCCTGATTAATTTTCTACGACTGTACAGTGTACATATATAAACAGAAATGAGGTTCGAAAGTTTTACGAGCAGGTTAAACGAAATTCACGAACGCATAAACCCCCAAACCAAAGGCTAAAAAGATGAAAGTGGAAATATCATAGTAGAACCGCAACCAACGCTAAGGATATGGAAGGACTACTTCAGAAGACTGTATAACACCGATGACGAACAGAAATTTCTTTGTCAAGCAGGATGATTTATTCAATACTAGATAGCTGACCCGGCAGACTTCGTACTTCCTCAATCGATAAATAAAAAGCCTAAACTTTTGTATAAATTAATTTCAAAACAAACAAAACGTATTGAATAAAAAAACATTTTTTTAATTAAGCATGAATTTTTATTATTATTTTCGACACATCATGTTGCTTACTTAAAACTACAGAGTTTTCGTTAAATACTGGCTATTTATAAATAAGGTTTAAATTTTTATTAATAGACACACACTGTTATGATACAGTTTGTTAATCAATTTAAAGCTTTCTCATAAACTATATTTTTTGTTTTTTTTTTGTGGTGCGTAAATAAACAAAGAAGACGGTTTTCCGACGCGCGAACACGCGACGTATAATTGTCCATGCGCGAAACAGGGAAACTCCAAGTTGATTCCGCAAACTTCTAAAGACTGTCCTTGCGATTTATTTATTGTCATCGCGAAGGCCAGACGTACTGGAAATTGGAAGCGTTTAAAATCGAATGGTAAAATCCGTTGGAATTATCGGTATTCGCGGGATCAAGACATCCTCTCCTTTGTATTTTCCTTTTATGATTGTTGCCTCAATGACGTTATTCATCAGCTTTTTCACAGCCAGTCTTGTTCCATTGCATAGTCGAGGTTGATTAATGTTACGCAGCATGATGACAACTGATCCTACTTTTAACTGCAAATTGTGAGGTGATAATCCAGGCAATTCCAGTGAATTTAAAAACTTCGTGGGATAGTTGACTACGTCATCCTGGTTCATAACGGTGTCGACTGATTTGAAAGAAACCAACTGTCCTGGAAGAAAATTCTGAATGGTCGCATTGAGATCCTCAACATCTTTATTTTTCGCTGCCAATATTGCTCGTTCACCCAGCCAATTATGGTTATTGAACTTTTGCGCTATATCTGGGAAAACACGCTGAATAAGCTCCTCTTTTGAATCTGTGATGTGAATACGGTCGAGGTGTCCATTGCAACTTTATTATTTCCAATATCAAACAACTGCTTCGCAAACACATTTGCAGTTTCATCATGTTGCAAAAATACTCGCATGTTAGTTATTAATTTGAGTGTCTTTACGTACTGCCACAAATTCGATGATTTTAGATCAGCAACAGTTGATCAAGGAATAACTGGAAGAGTCTAATGAAAATAACCTGACAACAGAATCATGGCCCCACCAAAATTATTTTGGTTGTCACGAAGATCTTTTAATGTTCTGTTCTGTGACCTTTTATGGGCCATTGTGCATTCATCCCAAACAATTAATTTGCATTACTGTAGGATCTTGGCCATTGCGCTATTTTTGGCGATGTTGCAAATTGGTGTTTCGGTGATTTGCATATTTAATGGTAATTTCAAGGCAGAATGCGCAGTTCGGTCGCCTTCTAGCAGAGTCGCAGCTATTCCAGATGAAGCCAACGCTAGAGCAACATCATTTCGCGATCCTCGCCAAAAGCCATGAAATTAAGAACGTTTTTCCGGTTCCTCCGGGAGCATCAAGGAAATAAATTCCACCAGATCCACTGTTCACAGCTTACGACTATTTTCTTGATCTGTCTCTCTGGATCTGGACATCAGTGCGGTTAGCACGTGAGGTAGCCCTTCGCACATTTGATTGACTGTGACGACCTAAGTCAAGTCGTCTTCTCCTCGGCATCGTAACGTAATTAATCAAAGTGAGAAAATTTCTCGCTCACTTAACATTAACTTAACAGTAAAGTGTCACTATCATAAAATATCAGCAAAAAAAGAGCACACTACTTGGAATGTCACTATCACAAAGGATCACAAAAGTAAAGAAAGTTCTCGCACACGTAGCGGTAATCGTCACTCACAAAGATAGAAGGATGCACTCATAGAATATCGTAACCATGATCGTAACACAATATCGTCAATCGTAATACTTTTTTATTTATTTTTTTGTTTGTGACAAAACTTAAGATTTATCAAACTTAAAAAAATAATCTGATACAGTTACAACTGAAGTTAGCTAAAATTAAGTTTCGTGAAGCCGACCAAATTAATTGGAAATCAGTACTATTAATATTTTATTACATTTTTTGTCGCGTTCGCGATTCACTTTTGTTTATTTTCGGAACGCGACATTAGATCCTCCAAAGCGCACGCGAAGACTATTTTCATAGATATTATTGAATTTGAACTTTGACGTTGAAACTGGCGGTAGGAACACACCTAAATTGCTTAGACAACAGTGAGTGATTATAATTTAATATGAACTTTATTGAATAGCAATAAAGTTCAAATTGAATCTAGAAAACGTTTGTATGGGAAATAGAAAAGGGCTGTTTTTAAGGTTTTCCCGGAAATTATTCGATTTTTTCTCGCCTTTTAAACCTTCCCTAGACCTCCACGAACATTTCAAGACTAAGATCAGATAAATCCGTTCAGCCGTTCTCGAGTTTTAGTGAGACTAACGAACAGCAATTCATTTTTATATATATAGATAGATGATGAAAGTCAACAATCCCGTCTTCCCGACGTAAAAATTACAATATCTAAGCTGAAGTCCGCTGGAACGGATGGCTTAAAAGCGGAGTTTTTAAAACATCTGGAGATAATTTGGTTAGCAGTATGCACCAACTCATATTTAAAATATGTTCGGAAAAAAACATGTGCATGTCTTGTTTGCCCGATACTAAAAAAAGAAGTTTTCTAAACTGCACCAACCATATAGAGGTATCAGTCTCCTTAACATCGCTTGGAAAATCTTCTCTTCCGTAATATACGAACGTCTGAAGCTCATCGTCAACAACCTGATAGGTCCTTATCAGTGTGGCTTTCTTTAGACTAGGAAACTCCACAGTCGATCAAATATTGATATTACTACAGATACTGGAACAACCTTCATTTCACCGATTTCAAGACCGCATATGACAGCAGCTATGTCTAATTTTGGCATGCCTGCCAAACTCCTTTGTTTGTGCGGGATAAATGTAAAGAATTTGCGGTGCTTCATAAAGGTTAGAAATAACTTAACCGAATCTTTTGATGTCAAAAAGCTTCAGACGAGGTGATGTGCTGTTATGTGATTTCTTTAACATCGTCCTTGAAAGAATAGTGCAGGCCTACAACGTCAAGACAACATGCACTAAATTTCAAAAGTCTGTCAAATTACTCGCATATGTCGACGATATTGACCTAATTAAAAGAACCCAGTGCAATATCAATGGGGGCTTTTGTGAGAATTGAGGCAAAAGCGCCAAAAATGGGCTTAGTAGTTAAAAGTGAAAAACAAACTACGTGTACCTTTATTCTGTTCTAAGATATTAAGCTTTGAGCAGGTGCTCCAATTTTTCGTCATACTGCCCAGTAACTCAATTAAGATGTGTTTAAATTAAAATTAAATTTCTTTTCTGAGAACTATATAAGCCTAAATCACACCACATCAAACGTTTTTTCAAATATAAATTTGTAGGTGCACAGTAAGATAAAATATATTTTTCAACAGCGCTAAAACTTGAATTATTGTAGGCGTTATAGAATTCAATGACGTAAAAAGTAAAAGAGATTTGACAAAACCTATTTCTTTGATTGATTTGATTTGGTATTCTCATTTGAAAATGTTAAGTTTGATTAAAATCCCCTAAGTTTGTATTCACACGAGACCCAGTACCCAACCTACAGAAGATAAAAAATGTCCAGTCAAATATTGAACATTTGCACACGCTTTTGCAGCTGATTTCAGTTAATTCATACTCATTGAAATTCAGTAAACAGAATAAAATAAATACAAATTTAAAAAAAAAACTGTATGTATTAATTCAAGACTGGGACTATCCAAAATTTGTGTATGCATAATATACTTTAAGTCAGAAAAGGTATCAACAAGTATATAATTTTTAAAATACAATAACTCATTTGTCGAACTGAGTACATATTTGTAAAGTATAAAAGATAAGTTAATATCTGTAGTTTTTAGTGGAAACACGATAAGCTCCAAAAATTAGTTTTTTATCTTTTAAATAACTTTTGCTTTTGTTGGAGTCATCACGTTAAAATCAAACACCAAAGATAATAATAAATGTTTAAACAAGTCGTTTGAAAAAAAGACACCAGCTTTAAAAGGCACACATTTGTATAAATAACACTCACCTTATGTATTTCCTTTATATCTGATTCTGAATCTACTTTTTAAAGATATCCATTTAGGAATACATTTTTATTTCTTCCGATATATTTTTTATGATTGCGAGGTTTTGACAAAATGATTGCGAAGTTCACAGAAACAAAAATTAAAAGCGTGACATTTTTAGAATATTATTCATAGATTTTCTTAAAACAAAGTACCTACATATTTTGAGATTGAAACACTTATGTACATAAATAATTTAATTGTTGTAATATCGCTAACTTTTCAACACTTTCAAATTTGAAAACCTCTCAGCGGCTAGGCCCGTAGTTAAAATATGACAAATTATGTATTTAATTTTTATCTTTTTTGATAATAACTTACACAATTTTCGAGAAATAAATAAATCGATCTTGTTATTGGAAAAACAATAGTTATCACTTCACTAATTAATTTAAAAAAATCTTAGTTGAAGGTCGTATGGCTTTCATCGTATAGACCGGTCTTATTGTTTTGATAAACTAAATACTAATACCTAACCTACTATAGTCTAAGAAATTCAAAACCTCTCATCAGTAGAACTTCGATGATGCATTCGACTGAGTCTGGAAGTCTGGTTCTAGCTCATTCCATATAATGTATGTTGGTGTACCAAAGTTGTTGTTGTTTTTTTTTTCTTGACTCAAATGAATTCTCACCTCACTTTATTTTTTGCAAATAGAGCTTGAAGTTGCCACCTTTTCTTAATTGAATGTTATTTTTTTCATTGACTTGTTTATTTTATGAATTGAATCAATAATAAAAAATTAAACAATCATTTATGAAATCTAACAATGAAAATTGCTGATTGTTTCTCACTTTTGTTTTCATTTGCAATATACAGTGAAGATCAACTGTTATGTATTTGACAAAATAGATAGTTTGATTAATGAATAAATAGTTTGTTTTATTTGCTTTAAGGTATAGCGTATGTAAGAGTATATTATTTATAGTCATTATTAAGCAAACATTGATATGAAAAGAAATTCACAATTTGATAAATATTTCATCATCTTTATAAAAACATGAAAGTTCAATAAAATTTTCAATTCTTATAAATTCGGGTCAGAGTTGGAAAATGTCACCACAACAAAATTCAATTATAATTACTTGTAATTGAAGCCTCCATAGACCTTTTCAATTACTTTAAAATGTAATTGAAATATTTCAACTACTTTAAAATTTAATTGAAAAGTTTTAATTACTTTAAAATTTAATTGAAACATTTCAATTACTAATTATATGTTATTAAAAAGCGTCAATTAGTTGAAACTTAATTATATACATAAATGTAATTGAAAATAAAAGTAATCATCGAAAAAGCAACTAACTAACTAACTAACTAACATTTTTTCAGTAATCATTACACAATAATTTAATTAAATATTATTTCCGTCATTTATGTAATGGGTGATTTTTTTGAGGTTAGGATTTTCATGCATTAGTATTTGACAGATCACGCGGGATTTCAGAGAAAGATGCTCAGTATGCTTTGACATTTCATCATGAATAGACTTACTAACGAGCAACGCTTGCAAATCATTGAATTTTATTACCAAAATCAGTGTTCGGTTCGAAATGTGTTTCGCGCTTTTTATCGACAAATTTTGTTCAGCGATGAGGCTCATTTCTGGTTGAATGGCTACGTAAATAAGCAAAATTGCCGCATTTGGAGTGAAGAGCAACCAGAAGCCGTTCAAGAACTGCCCATGCATCCCGAAAAATGCAATGTTTGGTGTGGTTTGTACGCTGGTGGAATTATTGGACCGTATTTTTTCAAAGATGCTGTTGGACGCAACGTTACGGTGAATGGCGATCGCTATCGTTCAATGCTAACAAACTTTTTGTTGCCAAAAATGGAAGAACTGAACTTGGTTGACATGTGGTTTCAACAAGATGGCGCTACATGCCACACAGCTCGCGATTCTATGGCCATTTTGAGGGAAAACTTCGGAGAACAATTCATCTCAAGGAATGGACCGGTAAGTTGGCCACCAAGATCATGCGATTTGACACCTTTAGACTATTTTTTGTGGGGCTACTTCAAGTCTAAAGTCTACACAAATAAGCCAGCAACTATTCCAGCTTTGGAAGACAACATTTCCAAAGAAATTCGGGCTATTCCGGCCGAAATGCTCGAAAAAGTTACCCAAAATTGGACTTTCCGAATGGACCACCTAAGACGCAGCCAGGGTCAACATTTAAATGAAATTATCTTCAAAAAGTAAATGTCATGGACCAATCTAACGTTTCAAATAAAGAATCGATGAGATTTTGCAAATTTTATGCGTTTTTTTTTTTTAAAGTTCTCAAGCTCTAAAAAAATCACACTGTACATTATACGCGATATTACGAAATAATTTCCTAAAATGCTAAGTTCTTTTATGGGTGTTGATTTGAATTGATAAATAAATAAGGAATTTAATTACCATGACATTACCATTATGTACATTTCATTTTTTTAATTAAAGTTACAAGTAATTGAAATGTATATTTTTTCAATTATAATTAACGAAAACTTATAATTTGCAGTTTAAATTACATGTAATTGTAATGCAAGAAAAGTCAATTACTAATTACATGTAATTGAAATTAAAGTTTAAATTAATTAATATTTTTAACTTCCCATAGGAAGTTATTGTAATGGGTCCGATTTGTCAATTTTGACATTTCAAATAAAAGATTTTTAGAAAGATGTCTGTGCGTGCGTGTATTCGTACGTACGTTCGTACCTTCGTACGTCCGTACGTTCGCGACGTTTTTTTCGTCGTCGTTAATATCTCAAGAACCAGTAGAGGTATCGACTTCAAATAAATTTTGTTATACAGACAATAATGCAGAAAGATGCACAAAGAAAATTGAGTGGGTGGTTTTTTTTCCATAGTAATTTAAAAAAAAAGGTGAACATTTTGGTTAACCTTTAATATCTCACGAACCACTAATGCTAGAGACTTGAATTAAATTTTATGTTATATATTGTAACGTTATACCAAACAAGTATATTTGTCACCTCGAAAATTTTAGGAATAAAAAATGATTTTATCTCCAAAACAATTTTGTGCAACGAAAAATAACGTTTTCACCATCTGGTAAAATTTTGAGAAAAATCGAATTGACAGTTTTTTTTACAAAAAATAAAAACCTAAAATAAAAAATTAATAAAAGTTAGTAAAAATTGATTTTCGACTTAAATATCTTTTCAAAACTTTGAGATATTGGCCTCAAACTAATTTTATCTTATGGAACTATTGTTCTCTCAACATTCAGTAAAATTTTGACAAACATCGAATTGACAATTTTCTTACAAAAAATAAAAACCTTAAAAAAATTAATAAAAGTTGGTGGAAATAGATTTTCGATTCAATTATGTTTTTTAAAATTAAAAATATTAGCTTTAAATTAATTGTATCTCACAGAAAATATTGTTTTCGACATTCAATAAATTTTTATAAAATTCCAACAGTCCGTTTTTTTTCATAAAAAATAAAATCTACAAAAAATAGTACGCAAAATTGGTAAAAACTCATGTTCGGTTCTCGATATCTCATGAAGAATAGAAGATGTTCTCTTCAAAATTAATTTCATTCATTCAATTTGTATTTGTTTATATAAGAAATAAAAACTTTTAAGAAATCCTACTAAAATTGGTAAAAATTGGGTTTCGACTAAAAATCTCGTTAACAAAACTAGATTTTGAAATAAAACTATTTCATTATATGCAGTATATTGTTGGTAATTTTGAAATTTTTAAGAATAATTCAACTGAAAACTTTTTTTAAACAACACGAAATCCTGCAAAGTTTTAAGCAAGACAAATCGACAGACGAGATGGGAAGTTATCAGTGTGAGTCGCATCCCATCCTCTTTTTTTTTTTTCAATTTGTCAAGGAAAACTTTTACACAAAACATTTTATGGAATTGGGCAGAAAATAAATAAATCATAGAGTACCATGATGAATTGTCATTTTGACATAAATTGACTTGACTTGATGGTAAGGGAGATTGTTCTTGACTTTCTTTCCAGTCAACTTTCAAATAAATTGCCTTAATTGGAAGGCAATTTTTTAGCAGCTGGCCAATCAAATACTAGAAACTTGCCTTACTTTTAAGGCCCTTATGTCGCCTGAACCAACCCATTATTAAATGACGTTTGAAATTATTGAATGTAGTTGTTCAGGATAACTGACAATTGTTGACAGCTTTTTTGCATAAACGGAAAATCGAATCAGCTTTAAATTAACAACGAAGTTGTAAGTCTTTAAGGAGAATGTGACAAGCGTTTGAACAGACAATTTTTCATTCAAGGGCATTTCGTTATTGGTTGGTATTATAAGACCAATGACAAACCTGATAATATTGTAGTATCTGACAATCGTCTGTTTTTATTTTAATAATTCCAATGATTCATTCGAATATTTGTATTATCTTTAAGTTTAGTTTTCACAAGGCCATTGAATGATTCCGTCAATTATGATATCAAATAATTTTTGTCATTGTCATTGTATTTGTTTTTTTTTTTTTTAGAAACTTATTTACGTTTATGTTGTGACAAACTATAAATAATACATAGTTTTGACCTTATCACTGAAATAGTAATATACTCGTAAATATGAAAAATCTATTACAACAGATTTCTCCATTCATTTTTAAGATAAAGACAATTGAAAATCTTATCTTTGGAAGTAGTAAAGTGAAAACCGTGACGTTATGAAGGAACACACATTAATTCAAGAGAAATAAACAAAATTACATACGTGTTAGTTTAAATGTTTTCTTTTACTTGAAGACACTGAACATTCTCGTATTCTCTTTAAAAAGGAAGTGTGGTCTAGACATTTGACTTGGATTCTTTTTCAATAGTGACCCAAGAATAGAGCGTATTATTTAACTTACAAAAAACTTCGCCTAATTGTTCTTAAAGTTCAAGTAGGTGTATTTGGGTTCTTAAAGATTTTATTTTAAAAAAACCTTATTCTAAAAATAACGGAAACTATTTATTTTGTGACATGTTGTTAGTATATATGTATGTAAGTTTCAACTGTTTGGCTTGAAACTTCGATGGTGGGATAAGAATGATTCCAATAATTTGATTTGTAAGTTTTATCTGTTTGGCATGAAACTTCGATGGTGGGATAAGAATGATTCCAATAATTTGATTAAATCACAAGTTGATGCAGTAAAGAACTAAATTTTATAATTACATTAACAAATAAAAACATTATTAACAAGAATATAACAATAAAAATAATATTAATTAACATACCTAAATCAACAATTATGTCGGCTTTGATACTACTTATTGGACAATTTATAAACGATTGAAAATTAATATAAAATAATAAAATATTAATATTGAAAAGTAAGATCCTTAATACTAGATGTAAATATGTAGAGTGTTTTAGTGTCGAGACAGTAGAAGAGATCTGGCAAAAGTAGTTTTTATGGTGGCTAAGTTTGTAAATAAGATGGCAACAAACTTACATGTATATGTATTTTTGATATGAATGATGTAATCTTAAATCCAAATTTTGAAATTAAAAGGATAATTTTCGCAAATCTCCCTTTTGAAAAACAAATTTATTTAATTATAGTAAAGCTCTTGTGGAATACAGATAATATCTAAATCAATTAATACCCGAACCAAAATACATTTGAACATCTCATTCCAATTAAGAATTATAAAAGAAAAACTCTCAATATTTGAGGATTAGATTTACCTTTATTGTTTAATGTTTATTATAAAAAAAATTGTCAGCATGGTTATATTACTTAAATATCCACATTTTTAACTTCCCATAGGAAGTTATTGTAATGGGTCTGATTTATCGAATTGAAAATGTTGACATTTCTCGACGTTTCAAGGTCCCTAGAGTCGAAATAAAAGATTTTTGGAAAGATGTCTGTGCGGGCGTGTGTAAGTACGTTCGCGATGTTTTTTCGTCATCCATAGCTCAAGAACCAGAAGAGATATCGACTTTAAATAAATTTTGTTATAAAGATAACAATGCAGAAAGAAACAGAAAGGGCTCTCAAAAAAATTGCGTGGGTGGTTTTTTTACCATAGCAGTTAAAAAAAGGTGAACATTTTGCTTAACCCTAAATATTTCACGAACCAATAACGTTAGAGACTTGAATTTAATTTTATATTATATATTGTAACGTGATACCAAACAAGTATATTTTTGGAAAAAAATTAAATTAAAAGTTTTTTTTATAAATCAAAAAAACTGAAATAAATATTTGTCACCTCGAAAATTTTACTAATAAAAAATGGTTTTATCTTCAAAACAATTTTGTGCAACAAATAATAACGTTTTTGATATCAGTAAAATATTGAGAAAAATCGAATTGACAGTTGTTTATGTAAAAAATAAAAATCTATAAAAAAACATTACTCAAAGTTGGTCAAAATTGAATTTCGACACAAATCTTTTCAAAAATTTGAGATTATGGCTTTCCAACTTATTTTATCTTATAAGAAATATTGTTTCCAACATTCGGTAAGATTTTGAGAAAAATCTAATTGACAGTTTTTTAATAAAAACTAAAATCCTAGAAAAAAATTACTAAAAGTTGGTAAAAATTGATTTTCGACTCAAATATTTAAAAAAAATTTGAGATCTTAGCTTCCAACTTATTTTATCTTATAAGAAATATTGTTTTGAACATTCGATAAAATTTTGAGAAAAATTGAATTGACAGTTTTTTAACAAAAAATAAATACCTAAAAAATCTATCAGTCATCTTTTTCATAAAAAATTAAAATCTACAAAAAGTAGTACGCAAAATTGGTAAAAAATGATGTTCGGTTCCCGATATCTCGTGAATAATAGAAAACATTGGCTTCAAATTAATTTCATTTATCCAATTTGTATTTGTTTATAGTAGAAATAAAAACTTTTAAGAAATGCTACTAAAATTGGTAAAAATTGGTTTTCGAATAAAAATCTCGTTACTTAACCAAAATAGATTTTGAAATCAAACTCTTTAATTACATATATACAAAATATTGTTGGTAATTTTTATATTTTTTAAAATAATTTAACAAACCACGAAAACCTACAAACCTTATAGCAAGACAAATCGACAGACGGGATGGGATTGGGAAGTTATCAGTGTGGGTAACATCCCATCCTCTCTTTTATATTAATTTTCCACTGCTAGCTTTTCATCAAATTACAAATGTATATTAAAACAAAATACAAATTGCAAAGTCTTTAGACAATTCGTTTTCTTTGACACCTCATTTGTGGAACTTTGTACTATCGAAACAATATACATATGTATATGAGATTATAATGAGAATCAACAAGAACGAAATTGTGCAAATAAATATGTATATAGTTTTTTAACTTTTGAAGTTAATGTACTAATAAAATCTTTTTTAATGTGTAAATCAATAATTAAAAAATAAATTGTATGCTCTTTCTGGTTGTTTTATTTATTTAGTTTTAAAATGGTTTCGAGTTTTTGTTTTTCAGAAATTTGATTTAAACTTCAATAAAATTATTACCCCATTCAAAGACTATTTTTCGATTGGTATCAAAATAAAATTTTTAAAAAATTTAAAATTCGAAAACCCATTTATACATATGGTATTTTGAAAACTTTTACATTTTTTCTTAAACCTCAATAAATAATATGAAGATAATGTTGATTACCTTTCCAATAATATTTATTTGATGTAATATGTATCTTTTCTTTTAGAAAATGCGAGAGGAAAAGCAGTTTCAGCAACTTTTTTGAACTATGTATATAAAACACACATTTTCACAAAACGTAATAAAAAAGGAAAAAACATTATAAAGTTATATATGTACTATATACAATATACATACATACATATATATTTCTCTATGCATTATTTCAGGAAACTAGGAACTACTTCACCATTTTCTCTTACTTTTCTTTATTAAAAGAATTTAGATTTTCTACATTCCTTATCTAATCACTGAATTCCTCCCAAAGTTATTAAAGGATAAAGAATTTTAATTGCATTCTAATGTAGTATGGCAAGAATCCGGAACTCAATAATTAATAATAAAACCAACAATAATTGCGAGTGTCAGCATGAATCAGTGACCAACTTAAATAGTGACGATTCATATCGCACCACTTGAACCTTTTCTAGTGCATTGGCTGAGTAATGTATGACAGAATTGAGTTCGGGCCTTCTTGCTACGCTTGCACTTTCCACTAAATATTTGTGTATCGATAAGTATATATAAGGTGAAAATAATATTAAATAAAGACATTCAATATCCATCAACTGTGTATCTGAGTTTTATTCCGCCAATCATATTACACTAATTTCACTGTTTTTTTGATGATCTGTTAAGAGGTTAAACTATTTACTAAGCGGACCGATAAGTCTTCTTCCGAGCATCAGCAAAGTTTTAGAAAAGATCATCAATAGGAATTCGTCGATTCTCTTCAGCATTTACACCAGCGAACTGATAGGTAGTCTTACAAAGGCAATTGCGTACGCCAAAGTTCTAATTGCGTACAGAACGGCCCGAAAGGTTGAGGTTATTAGAATTCTCTTGACGCTTGATTTTGACAAGATTCAGCGATATTGCGATGACTGGAAACTGAAAATAAATGTCCAGAAGTCGGAGACAATTCTGTTCCGGACTCCGTTGGCTAGGGCCACGAGGGATACATGCAAGAATTGGCGCAAGATGGTCATCGTTGATCTTCACGGGCAGCGATTTCGTTATCTGGTTATATTAGCATTTATATTTCGAAAGACATACATATAAATGCTGCTCTGACCAGAGCCAGAGGAGCCTTCGCTCTGACGAAACCGCTGTTTTACAGTGAAGGTAATTTGCTACATGGCCCTCATACGGCCGATGATCGTTTATGGTTGTCCTGTGTGGTTCAACGTTGCCCCTTCCCAGATGGAGAAGTTTCGGGTGTTGCAGCGGCAGTGTTTACGACAGTGTACCAGCTTATATCGAACAGCCGAATGTTCTTACCTGCATTTCTAGTCCAACGAAGTCCTATACAACGGGTCTCGAAACAACAGAATTAATAATTTCGTGATAAAACTCGTTCGAGGTCACATTGCAAGAGCTATGTCTTCGACCAACAATTTAATTTTCGGGGCGTTCTATCCGAACGTCGAGTATTTTGAAAGTGCACGTCACCACGTCAGACGACGTACCGTGGATAGGCGACTTCTGTACAATCATGACACAAGACGGAGCAGAGCTCCTTTGGGCTGTGTCCGAACGGGACCTAACTGATAGGGTAAAGCAGGAGAACCAGTTTTGGTGGCTTCAATCGGCACTTGATAGTGGGTAGTCGGGATGGGGTTTTAAGCCTTGGTCGGCTTACATACTTGTTTTATATAGTTTTAGGGTTTAGTTTTAAGTAGAATAGGCATGGTGGCACAAAAAGAAACACAAAAAAAATATAAATAAAAAAACATGGATTAAGAAAAAAAAGGACAACAAAATATAAAAACAAAAAATGTTAGATAGTTAGATTTGCTGCTGTGGTTGTTCTAGTTTTAAGTAGTTTATAGGTAGAATGGTAGTTTAAGTTAGTTTTAAGTTTTATTTAAGGACCTAATTTTAAGTAGTTTTTAAGTAAAAATAAAAAAGGATATTGATATTAGTTTTTTTTTTTAATTTTCTAATGAATACAAAAATAAATAAAATTGAATTGAAGTTAAATAGATCTTAGGGCCGAAAGGCATTAGAATTAAGTGTTATTGTTTAACTTAAGAGTGTCCGTAGGGGACCAGTAAATTAGTTGTAAGTTATGGTTAATTAGGCTAGTTTTATGAATTTTCGTCTAGCTTTAAGATAGTTTTAAGATTAAATTAATAAAAATGAATTAAAAAAAAAAAATTTTTTAAAAAATTCGTTTGGAATCAGAGGAATCCGTGGAATATCAAAACTTCTTCGCATTTTTACTTCTATTTCAAAATTTTGGCTTTAATAACGTCGTTCATTAATTTGTTCACCGCAAATCAGGTGCCATTACAAATGGTTTATATTTCCCAACATAATGATCACCGATCTGATCTTCAGTTGCAGATTATGAGGTTAAAATCAAAGTTTCTGTTTCTTTAGTCTAATAATATATTTCGTTATAACTTTTTAGTTCAGATTAGGTACATATGTATGTATATCTGGTATAAGCCTTAAAGCTTGCTGCCTGTAGATCTCTCTTTTGTGCGTCACTGTACCAGTTGTCGTTGAAATATCTAAGATCGTATATCCATCTCTTATTAAGTCTTCTTCTCGGTCTTGATTCGTTTGTTGGGGTCTATTTGGTTAATACTTTCATCCATCTTTTTTCTTGCGTTCTTGAAAGGTGAACTGTCCAAATCCATTTTAATAGTTTTATTCGTTGACATTTGTCTGTTATATTAGTTCTTCTTTTGATTTCTTCGTTTTTTATTTTTTGAACTGTCCTTGTATTGAGTAATCGTCTTTCCATTTTTACTTGGCATTTTCTAAGTTTGTAGAGTGATTTTGATGTGAGTCCCATTGATTGTAAATCCGTATGTCATATCAGGAAGTATTGTGACTTTTGAGTCCAAAACCTGTTTAATACCCTGTTCCACCAAGTTCGTTCAACATGTATTCAATGTCTTCTGGTGTTTCGGAAAGCAAAACAATATCATCTGCAAATCTTAGGTTGCTCAGTCTTTCTCCATATAGGTATGATTATTACAAAAATATTGATCCAGTTAAGCCCTTCGAAAAATGTCTTCTAATTGATAAAAAAAATTTTGTCCGTTCTTATATAATGCTTTAGAAAAATGTTTTTTAATTGTCAATATTAAGCTAATTGGTCTGTAGTTGTTTATATCTTCTTTGTCTCCTTTTTTGTGTAACAATATAATGACATTGTGATTTCATTGTCTTGGTATTGATTGAGTTCTTATGACCGAATTAAGATATTTAAGATTCTATGTCATCACTTCCTGCGCAATTTTCTTAATTTTTTCTTATTCTTAAATTTTCTTACTTTACACCCAATTTTCTTAATTTTTTCACTAATAAGAACCTTACAACCACAACAAAAAAGAATAAGAGAAATCAGTCTAGCCGTTTACGCGTGATGCCTTGATCAAGGGAAATAGAGATTCATTTCTATACATATATGTATGTATGTACATATAAATTATACATATGTATATAGATAACATAGCTTTTTTCAAAAAATGATAAAGATTTTAAAATAATGAAAAGTCAAATTATTAATTTCAGTTAGTTGAGTCAAAAAAGAATGTGATGTTTTTTAATGAAAATTGAGAAATCGAATTAAACAATCGCAATAAGAAACCGTCTTTTTTTAATTAATTTCACATTTAATTTGTTTCATATATAGTGATTTATCATTAACATGTATAAGTAAATAACTTTAAATCAATTAGTTTTGTTTTTATTTTTTCAATTTAATGCACCTTAAGTTTACCCTTAGGCCTATACTCTTTCACACTTTATTGAGAAAACCATACAAAAATATTTAATGTGCTGAGTTATAATGTTTTACATTTCTTATATATGTTTGTTTTATTTATTTAAACATTCACTCATACATATTTCCTACATACATAAATACACTTATTCTCTTAGGTACTTTTTTTCTGAGTTGTACAAAAGTAACTGCCTTTCATGTATATATGTATTTATAAATATATATATGTATTTGTATATAATAAAAAAAAACAATAAATAAGTCTTTTTTTGAGCAAACAAAAAACAATTAAATATTTTAGAAAACTAAAATTCTTTTTGGAAAAGTTTAAAAATGCTATTCAAAGCTTAAAAAATGAGATTGCAGAATTTTGTAGACTGTTTATGAGTTTTTTGTTTTTCTTTTTCAAACTCGTTGTCTTAATGGTAGCCATTTGCTGTAACTTCTTGACTATGATTGTTGGCATCCTCTTTGGCATGATGACCATTTTGATGACCATTCTCAAGTTTTTTGACGTCTGCTGCTGTCTTAAGTTTCTTAAGTGGTGGTCCATTGGTGGGAATGGTTGCAAAATCGAACTGATAACAAAATTGGCATTCAATTAGACTTTCAGAAAATAAATTATTAACAAAACTTACCCTTTGCTCTAAAGCCATGTGTGAAATTGGGGGAAGTCCAACACAAGCTCTCAAAATATTTTCAATTGCTGATCTTTGGCTGAAGAGGGAATTTACAACTGGAGTTCCCCTGGGAACAAGTGGAGCCTTACACAAGTAGCTAAGTATTGAAAGTACCGGCTTGAAAGCGACCCACGGAGCACTGGATTCTGTATTGCTCTTAAGATGGATTCTTGAGCAAAGCTCTCCCAAAATGACTAGATCTAGGATCAATGGCGATGCAAGAAGGGAATCTTCGCAGGTATTGTGAATAACCAAGGTGTTATGCCCGCCCATCATAATTTCACTCGTATACTCGTCCATGGCCCTTTTGCTGTCTCCCACATAGGGAACGTACTTAATGACAACCACATGGTCAGGATGCTCATTTGGCTGGTAAAGAATGCTGTTTGATTCGACCATATCATCAACAACGTTACTCTTGGAAATCTATAAGAATTTTGAGTTTAAATTTATATGAAACACCAATCGTAGCAGTTTAAAAAAAAAAATTACTTCTTTGGAACGGAACTGTTTAGGAGCAGATAGATTCTTTCCATCGTTGTTGCCCAAATGATTATAACTGACTATTGAGGTGGGTTTAATACCAGCACCGACCAAGAAATCCACCAAAACTGACTTAAGTTTTGTCTGGCCAGATTTGAAGTCATCTCCAGCAATGTAAACTCCATGATGTTCAGCCATTTCGATAAGTCCAGGGACAAATGTATTTTGTGGTGATCCATTGATGTAAGTACACTATACAAAAAAACACAGACATTTTTAATTGGAACTTGTGAGTATTTCAAAATAAACTTACCCCTTCAGTAATACTAGCCATTGCAAAAATTGTCGATGGTGATATTTCCGACTTGTTAGCTTTCAAAGATGCTTGCAGCTCGTCCATGGTTGTGTTTAATCCCTCTTGAATATCACAAAAACGCTCCGTGTTAGCAGTCCATAGAACAATTATCTTTTCAACTCCGGACGTTGCCTTAAAATCTTGAATATCCTTGCGAATCTGTTGGAATTGGGCATATCTGGTCCCTTGTATGGTATTATCAGCTCTTGACGACTGATTGGCAGCTATGAAATCAGGATCATAGATCGATGGGCGAGGTTGCATTTTAGAAAGGACCTTGTACAATTGATCTTGTAGTTCTACATCTAGAACTTGCGCCCGACGCATTGCTTCTCCAATATTCAATGAACTTATATCCCAACCATCGACGACTAAAGAAATTTAAAAACAAAAATTAATTTGAAAACTTATACTCGTATTAATTTGTTTGAAGATTATCCTCACCAATATCATTTGGATTAACCATTGGAACAAGATCTTTCATCGGTATATAGACGTCCTTTCCATTTTCATCATTTCCCAAATAAACTGTCGATGCTTGGGTTATGGATCCATACCAATTAGCTTTTTGTATTCCAGTTTTCTTTCTCCATTCTAATTCACGGCGATTGGCTTCGAGTGCAGCACTCAAAGTTGAACCATTGTTGCCACCCCAACCAACCAACATCAGACCCAGTTTTGGCACATTTTTTTCAGTTCGAATTTTTAGGGATAGTGTTTCCGGTTTCACCTTGAAAGAAATTAATGTAATTTAGAAATTATTTCTTTATTTTAAAATACAAAATTTACGTTAAAACTCGAGAGTTTAAAACAATAATATTAGTTTTCATTGTATGTGTAGAGCCAAAGATCTGCTAGATAATTAAAAACGGAAAATAAGATGAGCTCCAACTTAGACGATTAGATAGAAAATCTTCCATTAATTAGTTATGACATTTTTGGTTTTGTTTTTCTATGTTTTCTAGGTATATAGATTTTGCTTATGTTGTGTTTACTTAGCGAAGTCTCGAAAATGAGTTGAAATATCTTATCCAAAATATTTTAGTGGCTTTTAATTTGTCGTTAATTAGTCGCGAAATAGTTAAAAGTTACTTGCATGTAATTTGTTTTTGTATTCCTTCTTCTAAATTGATGTCTACTTAAGAAATTAGAAATTAGTAGTAAATTATATTAGTAGTAAATTATAATTTAAATTATAATTATTTTTAGTTAGTTAACCCTTAGTTATTTATTTGAAAACAAATTGGCCTGCAATTTCTACCGAAATCTTATATTGTTCGGGATTTTGGAATTTTGTTTTTTTTTTTTACTTTTCGGGATTTCTGTTTACGGGATTCTGTCCCCAACGCACTTCAATAATTTGAATACATATATGTATGTACATTGTACATACATACATAGAAAGATGTCATGAAAATGGAAAAACATCAAAAGCTTTCTCAAAAATGTTAACACTATTTTCTGCGGTAAATTGTTTAGAATTGGCAATCATACATAGTTCATATCAAAAAATAAAAGAATCGACGTGATATTGAGTAGTTAATCAGTAAATTTAAAAAAAATGGCATGTCAATGGAAACAATTGGCCACTTTATACATACAAATTTAATATATTTCTGAGAATTTGTTCAGTGTGATTGACACTTGACAGCAGAAGAATTAATTTATAAACAGAATTCACTTTTTATTCTATCAAATTAGCTTTGCCTTTATTTTTCTTCTTTTGGAATTAGTGAATAGGTACTTGAGGAATTGAATCATAAAAAAAATCAGAGTTTTGACAGCAAAAGTTAGAAATTTTTATGAGAAACATTGTGTATGTTTCTAAGAACAAAGAGTTTTGAGAAATATACAGTGGCCGACAAAAATTTACATACAACCACTTGCAGTTTGGTCACATTGAAAACAAATGTAAATAAGATTGACGTTAATGGTACGTTTACACTGTATATTTTGTTGGGAGTCAAACTGACTTCCATGTAGACAAGGGAAGCTATATGCTTGTCTTCGTCTGGAAGGAAGAAGCATTTACTTGCACCTCCTCTCGGTGGATCCTGGACACAAGTTTGAGAAGCCAGTATATTTCGTTGATGACTGATACTGTTTAATTAATTATGTATGTATAATTGAAATAGGCACGTCTGAGAATTGCACACTTGTGAACGAACGCAAGAAGTTATAGTTACATATCTTCCTTCCTAAGATTGAAAAATCTTAAGATTGACGGTAACGAGGGACCGTCGCACAGTGGTTTAAATGCGGAAAAAAATCAAAAAAATGAAAGTGTTAGTATGAAGTTTTTTTTTTATTTTATTATAGTTATATAGTTGGTCTATGATTTTTGAAAATTTGAGCAATTTTTGTTCATAAGTATTAAAGATACAGGGCTCCAAAGTTACCCTTTTTTTCAATTTTGAAATTCCTATATTTTCTTGCACTAACTTCTTGGCACGAAAAATAGCGTTTATAAAACCTTAAGCCAGAATTTTTATTTTTATTTCAAAAACATGTACTTTAAGCTTAAAAAAAAACATATGCATATATATATATATGTATATACATATGTATATTTTAGATAAGTGAGAGCAGAGAGCTCTAACATGAAATTTTTTATGTTTTTTCCTTAGAGCTACAATTTTAGCTACACTTGCCTACACGCTCTGACTACATTCACTTGAAAGCTACAATATTCACCTTACTAGTCCAAAAAGAATAAAATCCGTCTGGATCCAACCCTGTGACTTATGTTCAATTTTGTTCACCTGAATCAGGTCTTAAAAAACACGGTTTTGACGACGATAGATCCCGAAAAATTACAATTTCTTCGAAAATACTTGTCACAAATAACTAGATAAGAGCTTAATTTTTAGAAAATATATGTACCTTTCTTTAAAAAATTAAATAAAATTAATTCATTGACTAACCTGTGAGATATTCAATTTTTGGCGCAAAACTTTTTTTTGCCTGACTTATTTTCCAATTGTTTCCTAACTTTTATTTAAAAATTACAATAAAAATAAAAAAAATTATGATGTATTAAACTATATGGAAGTACCTAAATATAATATGAAAATAAATCAGGTATAATCTTAAAATTTTTTATGATATTACGCAAAAAATAGGGACAGGTAAAATAAAAAAAGGTGCTTTTTGTGGTTTTACCTGTATACGGGTTTTTCCTAATACTTGATGTTAAGTATATGAATTAGTACCTGTTATATGAATGACAAACAAACAATTTCTTTTTTACTATCATTTTCCGGAAAACCCTTTCAGGATAGGTAAGACCTAATAAGAATAGTTTGGTTGTCACTAAAATATATAGATAACAAAAAATGGAATAATAAGTCATTATTAATCTATTGTTCATTGTGCAAGGTGTTAGGAATAAATAAAAAGAAATTAACATGTCACAGTTTGTTTTAAGTTACACTGTTTTGTGTGAAGTTCTAATTAAAGGTCTTAATTTTATAGAACCGTTTCTATACGAAGAGTATCCTCACTTGAGCGAAAATGATATTTTTTTAATAACATCAGAAATTAAAAAAAGATTCTTTTCTCAATTTAAACGGAGATACATGTTGGTTAGTTATAACCAAACCAAATTTTTTGAAAGATATACGGACTGGTTAAATAGTGAATTTGTGGTTAAATTAGAAACTAATAATAATAACACAGACGTTTTATCTGATTCTACTCGTGGTAGACCAAACAAAGATTTTACATCGTGCTCTGACCGAGCAAAAAGATATAAAGTAGATAAACTGAGATTTTCTGTATCACAGGAGCTTATAAATGCTGCATCCTCATCTTCTTCAAAATTAAAAGGTAAATATTTATATATATATATTGCAGAGCATTGAAATTTGAACACAAAAAGGAAACACTTGACCTCATACGCGAAGAGAAAAACCGTGTGGAAAATGAAATAGAGGGATTGGAGATGACCTCAATAAATATTGGCACACTTGCCATAAAAGTTAGACACCATCTTTATTTCACGATGATAGATGGAAAAGTTGTTCAAGCTGTCACAAATACTAGTTCTGCGAGCGACTGCACCATTTGTGGAGCTAAGCCTTCGGAGATGAATAATTTATCTAAGATCAGTACCAAGATGTTGAATGAAGATGCTCTTAAACTAGGAATATCATCACTTTATGCAAGGATTAAATTTATGGAATACGTTTTGCACCTCGGCTACAACTTAAGCTTTAAATCATGGAGAACATGTGAGGACACTCGTGCTATTAAGGAAGTGGAAAAAAATCGAATCCAAGCTGAATTCATCGAAAAGGTTGGTATCAAGGTTGACGTTGTAAAGCAAGGAAAATGACGGCAATACATCACGAAGATTTTTTGAAAATCCGCTTCTGACTGCAGAGATCACCAAAATAGATTCAAGGTTGATAACGAGACTTTCAGTCATATTGGAAGTAATTTGCTGCAATTTTTCAATTGATACAGAAAAATTTAAGGTTTATTCTGAAGAGACAGCTAAATTGGCGATTTCGTTATACCCTTGGTATCACATGCCTGCAACAGTTCATAAAATCTTATTACACGGAGCAGAAGTAATACAAAGTGCATCTTTGCCAGTGGGTTCACTTTCAGAGGAGGCCCAGGAAAGCAGAAATAAGGACTACAAATATTACAGAACCCACCACTCGAGGAAATGTTCTCGGCTATCTACAAATGAGGATGTTTTCCACATGATCATGATATCATCTGATCCCTTTATAACCAAATTGAGAAGCTCTTGAATTAATTAATTAATATTTTTTTATGACTATGTAATTTATTTTTATGTATTTATACATTTATTTATTTGTTTATTTATTTAATTATTTATGTATGTAATTAGTAATATAAGTATTTTTGTAATGTTTACATATTAAAGCAAAAAGTGTTACAAAACATAAATTGTTATTTTTTTTATATGAACAATAAACCCCAAAATTTAGAAAAATCTCAATAACTCATATTCTAATTGTTATTTTTAATCCAAATTTTGAGAAAATAAGTGTTTCCCTAACCCAAACATGTGTGCTAAATTTCATTTCTCTCCGATTTATAATACAGGTTTTATCGATTTATTTCCGCGCTTCAATACAAACCGAACCACTGTGCGTCGTCGTCCTGCCTCATGGGTTTTGAGGTAGACTTACTGATATAAATTATAAAAAAAAATTCCATAGAAGTCAGTAAATTTACAAATCGACAATTGAGTCGGTGTGATAAAAAAAGATAAAAGTCTGGAGTGGAAGTAAAAATCATTTTATAATAGAATGATGTAAATGTAGATAAAGCTCGGTGGATTGAATCCCACATAAATCGGGCGACCACTTCTAGGGTTATCTTCCCTATATGACTGCACTTCAAAGACCTAAATTATCACACCATTAAAGTTATGGTACCACGGGATATGTTACAGCCCCATGGTTAACGCCATGCACATTATATGGGATGGCCTCCTTGTGAGAGTATCGTGGTGGCTGTGGTTTATCCTATATGCATAGGGTATTGGTTTCTTCACACCCTAGATAAATCAATATTTGGATAGACAAAACCAAGACCAAAGGTTAACAAATTGGAGTGTTTATTTAATTTTGGTAGCTTAAAAAGAGGAACTCACTCGAAGCATATTTTGATTTAAGAGAGAGGGTGACTCTTATGAAATACTTTAAACGAATTTCAAAAACTAAGCGACAAAGCAATGCAAGGGCAGCAAGTTTAAAAGCTTGCCAACAAATAAGGGCTAATCGCCAGGTGTTGTTGTTGCGAGCGATTATCTTATACTGTTTTTTTTTTTGTTAAAATACCAATAAAAATATATTGCTTTTTTTAAGAACTTCAACTTGTCTTGTCCAAAAACTTAAAAAATATAGTGACAAAAGTCTACATATTAAATGTGCCGTTTCATTAAACTTCATTTTTACAATAGGTGATCAATATTTCATTGAGCCACCTCGGGCATCTAAAAATCCTGTAATCCATCTCGGCATCGAAGAAACTAAATTTCGACTTCAGCAGAAACAATAGGTCCGTTCGCGTACTTTCTGCACTAAAATTCGTAAAAAGAGATATTTTAAAGAGTGGGGGTAAAATTCTCTCACCAAAAAAAAACTATAAAAAAGTAAGCGAACGGGAAAACAACAAATTTTTCACACAATATTACTGTATTGTTGCTATTCTTTGAAAATTTGTTTTTAAATTTTATAAGTGACAGCAAAAGCGAGCAATTTATTTAATTTATTTGAATTTCTATCAAATTTGAAACTTTCACAAATCAGCCCAAAGAAATTTCTTGGGCTAAAATTCGTAGGTTGGGGAAATATTTTACTCTCTCGTGAGCGCTCTCTTTTACGAAAAACTACGAAATTTTTGAGTACGCGAACAGGATTTGGTTAAATTTCGTATTTTTTAGTAAAATTTGACTGTTTTAGGAGGGTACGCGAACGGACCTAATATATGCCCTTTGTATTGGATTCTTATGTTGCTGGAAAATACAACTCGGACCAGGATTAAAATGAATAATGCTTTTAAATTTTATTCCAAAATACATTTATACTAATAATGATCCATAGCACCCTCTAAAAATACCAACTTAGACACTCCAGAGGCTACGACAGCAATTCACGTTATTACTCTGCCTCCACTATGTTTTTCAGTAAGGGTGTACCGTATTCCTTTTGCGCCATATTGGAGTAGATAAGATGGTATTTACTGAAGATATTATGGATCGGCCGCCGCTGCAGCGATTTTGCATCTGTTACCACAATACGTTCAGTTAAAACTTTGCTGAATAACTCAGGTGAAGAGATTTTCAAAATACAGCTGGTGCAAGAATTGAAGCCAAACGACCTGCCATAACGCTGAATTTCAAGTGAATGGTCTCTTGAAACGTTGGACGAAGCTCATTTCAAGTTGAATAACTAGAAACGTAACAAAATGAAATAAGGGTTAAGACCAAAAATGTGTTTGTGAAAAATGAAAGAGATTAATCAGCATTAGGATGATATGTGGTTTTAACAAGACGTTGCTACATGCTACACAGAACGCGTAACAAAGGACCAATCGAAAGACACGAGTTCGGTGATCAGTTTATTTCATGCTAGGGTTCGATCAATTCGCCGGTTAGATCGTGTAATTTAACACCTCTATAGACTATTTTGTTTGAGGCTATGTTAAGGCTTATGTCTGTAGCGACAAATCCGCTTCGATTGATGTATTTCAATCCAACACTGAAGTAAATATGCCAAAGTTAAACTAATCCGATGGACCATTTGTAATCTTTTGTAAATATCAAACATCAAACCGTATTATCGATTCAAATAATGATTTCATGTATTTTTCTTAATTTAATGTGTTGTTTTCAAATTCTTCTATGTCTCTTAGGAAATCACTCATTTTATGTGTGTTGACATCTTTTAGGCCTCATTTCTTTTGTGATAATAGTGAAATGACACTTTTTTAAAACGCCAATAATAATAAAAAGAAGGCACTTAATGATTCTTTCAATTCAATTATCACCTCATAATACGAGTATACATAAACCCAATTTCTGTAACATTTTTCTTGCTTAAAAGTTTTTATGGAAAACATTACCCTATTATGCGCATTTAAACACAGGTGGCAATTCAAACAAAACCATAAGATCTACATTTTCCATGTTTTAATATATTGATTATTATCTAGAAATACACATAATCTTAACAGGAGAAAATCAATTTGTTCAAAATACGGAGTAAAGTTTTAAGAAGTAACATACTACGTCACCTTCTAGATAAATTATTTCGTTAAAAAAAAAAGAACAATATCAATTTATTTTCACTTTAATTATAATTAAGTTAGCCTTAAACAGCACCAAACTAATTGCATGCTATCATTCTATTCGCATGTGGATAATAATTCATATTCAGATATATTTCTAGAATAAAAACTATATTTAAAATTCATCACCATATTATGCATTTCTCACGCTTAACAAAAATAAATTTATTCAAATTACGTAACAACTGTACTTTCAATATTTATTTATTTTTGCCCATTTAAGAAAAGCAAATATAATATATTTCTAATTTGAATACCTATATGAAACATCTGCCAGCAGCGCAGTTTAAGAAAATGCTTTGAAAAATGTCTATATGTATGTATGTTCCTGTTTACATTTTACAGTGCAGTTCATTTGGATAGGCGCACCATTTATGGTTCCTAGAAATCTAGTTTTTTTTATTGCAATTTTTCAAAATTGCTATCTGAAAGTGCTCCTCTTCTTCATCTTTTTCAACTTTTTAATTTTGGATTTGGTAATCAATTTTTCAAAAACTATTTGATTACAACTTAATTTTGAAACAAAATAAAAGAATTTGTATGTCTTTATTTGGAGATAATTTAGGCCCATTTAACACGAACTTTTTATAACGACGACCCGAAACATATCAATCAAGCAAGAAATAGAAGCATCTGCTCATGTTTTTTTCTTTCTAAAACTGAATCAGCATATTTCAATGATATCAGATCATTTGGGAAAACCAAAATATTATTTAATTATTGCAACAATATAAACATGAATGTATGACAAATCTGAACAACATCTTTAAAGGCGTTTTCAAAACGCACCAGTATTCAAACTTTTTGAAAAAAAAAAAACAGTAATTCAGATGTATTTCTTATTGTTATAAAGGGTGTCCCAAAATTAACGCAAGATTTGAATTTGCTGCCATTTGTGCAGTGAAGTGTTGGCAACCCTGAAAAAAAAGCAATTTGACAGCTAACAGTATAGGGTTATTAAAAATGGAGCGTTACACGAGAGAACAACGTGTCTTCATTATTAAAGAATATTTCAAAAATAGTGAAAGCTTGGCGGCTGATTTTTCGAGCAAAATCATCCTAAGCGATGAAGCACATTTTCATCTTGATGGCTTTGTCAATCGCCAAAATTGCCGCATTTGGGGTTCGGAGAACCCACATGTGATTGTCGAAAAACAAATGCATCCACAACGCGTGACTGTATGGTGTGGATTTTGGGCTGGAGGCATAATTGGGCCATATTTTTTTGAAAATGATGCTGGTCAAGCAGTGACTGTTACTGGTGCTCGATATCGCGACATGATTACACAGTTCTTTCTGCCAAAATTGGATGATATTGATGTGTCCAATATGTGGTTTCAACAAGACGGTGCCACATGTCATACAGCCCGTGAAACAATTCAATTGGCCTCCTAGATCGTGTGATTTAACACCATTAGACTTCTTTTTATGGGGTTATTTGAAATAACAAGTCTATGTCAACAAGCCCACAACCACCCGTGCATTAAAGGAGGAGATTCAACGCTGCATCAACGAAATTCAGCCACATTTATGCAGAATGGTCATGGAAAATTTCAACAAAAGAGTGCGCATGTGCATGCAAAGCCGTGGAGGCCATTTGTCCGATGTGTTATTCCATACATAACCCTATCCTATGTACTTTACGAGTCAATAAAAATATAACTATCAAAAGACTAAAAACGGCGTTTTCTATTTAATTCAAATTGGGACACCCTTTATTTATCTCTTTACTTTGTTTTTCGAATTACAATATATTCTCAAACAACGTATTCTTAATACTCTTTGGACTTTTAAAGACTAAAAGACTAAAAAAAGTTAATTGACTTAAAGTTAATTAACTGCAGTGAAAAGACTTACTAACTAAAAATTCTAATACCCCAGTACAAAAGAATTTGTACTGACTAAAAATTCTAAAATCAGTTAATTAACTTTTAGTCAATTAACTGCTTTGTTTAACTGCCAAGTCAGAAAGTAAGTACCAACTGCTGACTGTTTAGTTACAGTTAAAGTACTTTTGTAAGTTAGAAGACTAAAGAAAAAAAGTCTTATTAGTCACATAACTACAGTCCCAAAAAGACTGCAGTTTTTACAACTCTGCCCTGGGGCCTATTTTATAAACATTGACAATTGCAACAAGTGATAATTTGTTGATTTAAAACTTGACAAATGTCAAAATCTGTTTCTACAGTTTGAAGAAACATTTCTGAAACACTTATTTTGAGAATGTTGTTAATTTTCAAACTCTCGATTTTTATTGTGCATAACCACTTCAAATTTTTAATAATAAAACACGATTTTAGAAACTGTGACATTTTAAAATTTAAAGAGTGCCAACTTTCTGTTACTTCTAACATCGAAAAAATTGGTCGCGAAACGACGAAAATTGCAACAAAATGCAAAATGCATGTCAGTAAGTAGAAGTAAGAATGACAATGTGCCAGTTTATGACAATGACAAAATTGTCATGACAAATTTGTCATTATATTTTGTTACAAAACTTGTCACCTGTCAATATTTTTCGAAGACAAGTGTGACAAATTTGTAAAAATGTCACCTGTCAATTTTTGTGGAATAGGGTCCAGAATGGCGAACCAAGTATAGTGCGGTTTTCAATTGGACTTGATTCTGAAAAAACACCGACTCTATATTGTTTATGTACATATATACTATAAACTCATGCGCTTTAATTTTGTATTTAAATCTGTTATTATTGTTTTTTAAATTGGTTCGGCTACCATAAAAAGTTAAAAATCAATATTTCTGTATATATTAGAAATTCTACTTTCGCCGGCTACTTTTATTTGAGGCACTTTTTCTATAATTTCTTTTTCCAGGTCAATTTTTGCCAATTAACGAATATTATGTTTATGTTATGTACCTTTTCTCATATTTTGCGCATGTTTTTATATGATACCCATTCATGTTTTGCCATAAAGTACATATGTACATTCATTTTAATTTAAGTTCCTATAAATACGAGTACATACATTTTTGTATACATTGAATTGTGGTATTTATAAAGTTGCAAATATATTTCCCTATTCATTTGGACTGATGTATACTGTATACACCCTCTTTACTCAAGTCCGTAGAAGAGTGGGATCGATGGTGTTTTAAGCACCCTTATTAAAATATTAATGATATAATATGGTAAACTCTCGAAAACATCGAAAAACATTACTTTAATTATAAGCACAAAAATGCAGATTGTAAATATTTTATAGCTATCATTGAAACCAATCATTGAAACATTTATGACAGGTTGGTTGTAGCTTTCATTGAAAATTTCTGTCATTGGACACACAAATTTCCTGATTGGAATCATGCATTTGACATTAGAGTTGATCATTAAATGGAAAACTGACAGAATGAAATACAAAGAAAATGGAACAATTTATTCCGCAATGTGGAATCAACAATCAGCTGTTGATTAAAAACGATTTCAAAATTGAAAAATTAAAAATGAACTAAAAGAAAATGTCTGGGTTAAATAGAGTATTTTTTACTAAAGAAATTCTACAACTTATTGTATTCATTTTTATACCAAATATGTATAATAAACTTAACTCTCTTAATAACTTTTAAATCACAAAACTAAATTTTCAATTATGAAAACCAATGATACTCGTAGCTAAAACTGGCACTTTAAGCATCAAACTTTAAATTTACATTTTATTAAATTGATTGCGTTTTTAATGATGACAACCAAATGAAAATATTGTTTAAATACAAATAATTTTATTGATATTTAAATATAATTTCCGAAGAAAATTAAAACTTGAATTGAATTTAAAACTAGTTTTGTTGTACAACTATGTACATATAGACACTAAAAACCTCAAAAGCGAGGAAGGGAATCAAAACTGACATTTCTGACATCTCTGAGAGTTTTTACTATATTCAAAATTTAAATGTCAATGGCAGTCAATTTAAAAAGAAGATGCTCCCTATGAGACGGATATCAAATCATAACTAAGACCGAACTTAATATATAACTTAAAATCATTTGAAAAAGCTCATTTTTAAATTTCGAGATACTTTCATTACTTTCAGAATTGAGCATGCATACTGCATAGCTAAACTATTTTGGGATTAAATGTAGGGTGATCAAGATATCCACAAAAATACCACCACTATAGTTTCAATTCAACGATATTTGTCATTGCTAAGTAGTAGTCCCTTTTAACCCAATTTTTACTAAATTACGTTGCTATAACAGACTCCCATACTATAGGGAGTTTTTGTTTAGCTCCATAAGATGTTCTTGTATCTTTGGTTTGACACTTGACATGTTGAAACTGTGTTGACAATTCTGTTTAGTAAAGTTTGGAAATTCATCATGAATCGTTTAACGGTAGAACAACGCTTCAAAATCATTGTAGAAGCTTAAATAGCTTCGTTAATAAAAATCCTCAATCCTCAAATAACGAACCACCTTCACATCATTGGACAGATTACATATACTTTTGAGATTTCAAAAATGACCGTATTCTCAGAAATATAAACAAAATTTCTCACTTTTGCTATCAGAAATATGATAACAGAATTTTTATGATAAGTTTTTTTTCAAGAATTCTCTATCTTAAAATTCAAAAAGGATGAAAAGAAATGCACAGTCAATTTGATTGATAGGTAAGAATGAATAGTGAATTGTGGTTGTATTTCATTCGCCTACTCTGTCAATCCGTCTGATAAAATATAAGCTTATTATTATATGTATTTTTACACAAAATTAATCATGATTACGAGAAAGAACAAGCCAATAATGATTAAACTAATGGAATTTGACATTTAGTATTAAAACTGTCAGAAGTGTATATCTTTGTTTGTTAAACGAATTCCGTACGAATTATTAACCTGTATAAGTACCATGCCTTAGAGCTTTATTATATTTCGAAACCTTACTATTTATAAGTTTTCCCAGTATTTACAAAATAATTTATACATACTAAGAAACAAAGCCACTTTTTCTTTTATATAAAATTATAAAGTGAATTAGGACCAGCTGTCAAAAAGTGGAACAAGCCAGTAAACAGAACATCCATTTGAAACGTCATTTTTCTTTAATCAAATGGATGAATATCAGAGTTTAGCTTTTAGTAATTATTATCATCCCTCCAAAATACACTTCTGACTACGGCCTTGTTTTACATCTACAATGAAAATCCTGAATGGAATGTTCTAGAACACCGGCCAACAACAAACTTTTACATCCACCCTTACTTTACATTCAAGGTCAAGGGGAAAATATCGATTTTTAAAACCTGATGATAGATCCAGAGAAAAAAACAAACATTTTTTTGACTTAATTCCTTTAAGTGACGTAACACTTAAAAGATTATAGAAGTCTTATTCCTTTCTAAAACTCACCTGAATTTTACCACCATCCCGTTTTACAGATGAAGTCTGATACTCGTAATCAACTTCGATGTAATTTTCATCGATTTGCACATTTGGCGATAGAACTTCCAATTTCGATGCACTCATTTTAAAATTTATTTATTTTTCCCCTTTATTTAACTTAATTAGATTTGCATAAAAGTAATTTATCAAACAGTCTTTAAATTTCACAAAAATAGTTTAGTTTGAGTCCTTTTTTTCTTTACAGCGCGGTTGCTGCAGCGGCACTCACGATATTTTCAAAGCGTATAATTAGTTTCTTTGATGGATAACAAATGAAATTTAATTAAACCAGTTTCCTTCGGTTCTTTAAATTGATGGTAAAATTCGTAGAAAATTTCTTTGATTTTGATTCTCTAGAGCAAAAAGAAATAAGACTCGCTAATGAAATGTAAAATGAGTATCGTGTTTTTGCAGTCGGTGATGGAACAGCTTCTGATATCGGTCTAAACCACTTGAGCTATCTCAAACTTATGAGCTTTCCTCTCGAATTGCCGGATCTATTTATTGTTCTCATGCTCGAAGGCGCATGCCTTATTTAACATTCTATATGGATGGATGGAATCAGCTGAGTATGAGCTGTTGTTTGGTGGTTGATGTGATGAGATGACTGATGATGAGTCTAATAAGGCACGAGGAATATCAGTTGTACTTGTAGCAGAGCCAGGGGTGAAGGCTATAGAGAGTGTGTCTTCTGTATCAGAATTAAGAACTTGTTTATGATGGTTCTAGATCGTGTCAATATGAACAATGGTCAGTTGGACATCTTCATTTCTCTCATTGAGAGAAGACACTAATTTAATTCGTTCGTTTGGATCTTTGTTGTTGATTTTGATAGCAAAAGAACAAAAGGGGATCGTAATTGTTTATGATATCAATGTGTTTGATTTGATCTTGTTTCGAACTGTTTTAATGTTTCTAATAATTTATTAATTTAACATTTAATTTTTATAGTCTTGTCCAGTAGGTTAACTATCGGTTCCAAGTTATTTTATTTTATTTGATAGTTCATCGAACTTTTTCGTTGCTTTTTCATTCAAGCCAAAACAGTGACTGAAAAGGGCTTGTAACAGTGATTATTTAACAATAAAACATAATTTAAAATGTATTTTGTATTTTTTTGTATCGCAAATCTTCTGGGGAGCATACTGTTGGGAGTGTTCTGAGGTGTAAGGCTTTATTTTATCTGAAGTTAAAAAAGAACACATAATGTACTACTACTTTTACGACAACTTTCAACTCTCTCAGTCTAAAGACTAACATAATACCGAAAAACAAAGTTTTGAAATATAGTTTCAAAGAAAAGCTTGAAAGATATTTCTGTATGATGGTTGGAGTTTCGTAACTTTAAAAACTCTACCGTACCTTCGCGCGTTACTTCTGCTAGTTAATAGTTTTGAAAAACAAAATGTTATTTCGTCAAATAAGTCAGAAATATTCCTTAAGACCTGATATGCCTTTACTTCCACTCCATCTAGAATTTTCATCATTATCATTGCACCAATCAATTATACATGAATCTCCAATTCAAAATCAAGACCCCACATAAAGTGTTGATACTTATACCGAATCCAAAACTTTCCAGTTGACACTTGACCATATTAAATTTTTCTTACTTAACCAGGTTCAAAAATGAAGTGTTGTTGTTTGGTTTGTGTCGCAGTGATTTTCCATTGATGGAACAATAGAACTATTATAAAATGTACATATGTGTACATGAGCTCCGCCATGAGGAAAATTGCAAGTCTTCATCATGACGACCACACTGGAGCATTCATTTTGTTTATGTAGCATATAAAATATCATCTCTTAGTTCGTCCATATACGCTTTCAATGAGCTATCCTATCAATTGAACGTTCTTATATTCTTATTACTCTAACGACGATGCGTAAGATGAATAAGTGGAAAATTCCTTATGGAATTTATGCACATGTTGTTTGCTTTCAATTATAATCATTTTGGCATATAAAAGATACATACATAAATTGCAAGCCGGCTTTTGCCGTTTGTCGTCTGAAAATTCTACATCGTGCACAAGGTTATCAACGTCAGATTCAAACTTTTGTTATGATGATACGTGACTTTAGATTTTTGAATAATACGTAATAACTAATAACATACAAAGTATGCGATCTGATCAGTGTTTGCATTTTAAATGAGGCTGGTAAATCTTTATATTAACTTTCCATCAAATAGAAATTTCAGAAAAACAATCAGATCAATATGAGTTCAGAATCATAACATTCAATTCTCAACATTTACAACATATTCGATTCCCATGTAACAGTGGAAGATGAGTTTGATACCGAAAGTGGAAGTGTAAACCTGATAATGGGAAGTTGCAGACAAACGATAAGCGTCTTGAAGGTAAATATGTTTCAAATATCTGATTGGCCAGCTGCCAAAAAATTGCCTTCCATTCAAACTAAGTCAAGAAATATAGGCAGTTTCAGAGAACATGCGCAGGTTCAGACAACATAAGGGACTTCATTCGCAGTCAACAGTCTTCTTTGAATGTACATTTTGACCAAGGCAACTAGTAAGATTTTGTAGTGTTAATAATTTCAAACTGAGACCTTTACTTCACTAACCTCTACCTTCAGTTCATCGTACACAAACTACCAAAAACATTATTGTCTTCAAAACAAGTCCACCACGATTTGTAATTTGTATTGTAAGGAAATATTTCTAACATATTTCTTTTCTTATTTGACAAGAAACCCTCTAACGCACATCATTAAATGGAATTGTGCAGAAAATAAATAAATCATAGAGTAATAAAGTTCAACTTTCAGTTGAATGAAAAAACATGATCAACTGTCATTGGGCAGGTTCAGACAACACAAGGGATTTCATTTGCAGTCAATTGCTTTCTTTGAACGTATATTTCGACCAAGGCAACTAGTTAGTTGGTAAAGTGTCATAAACTTCAAATTCGGAACTTTACTTCACCAACCTCTACTCAGTGATGGTACACGTAGGGAAAAATCCCTACACGTAGGGATTTTTGTCTTGAAAAAGACACCGTAGGGGAAAAAGGACAGATTTTTGATATATCATAATTTTCTATGAAAGCGTAGGGATTTTTACAATTTTATTATAAACCATTTTTTTTTTCTTTTTCAATCTTAACATGTATTTAAAGAATTTTGGATAATTGGAGTGTGCTTGTGGAATATTTCAAACACGCAGTTACTTCAGACAAATTGAAGTCAGCAGAACTTATTTTAAATGAGTTGACAAACGAATGTAACAAAGCATATTTACTTTTTCTTAAATATGTACTTGGTTATTTCAACACTTTTTGGTTATTTCAACACTTTGAACGCTCTTTTTCAATCGAAAAAACCTCTTATACATGAGTTACACAAAGAATCAATCAAATTTTTTTTTCAATTGGGAAAAAATTTTATTAAAAGGCCTGAACTCAAAGTCAACTGTAATGTAAGATCACCTCATGTTACATTACAAATAGAATAAATATATTTAGGCCCAGATTGTGACCAGATTCTAAAAACTATTCCAAAAGTTGCTGTTAACCAAATAAGGATTGACTGCTTAAGTTTTTATATAACAGCCTTAGAAGAGATCCAACAACGATTACCCATTAAAAATTCTAATATTTTCAAAGAGTTTGGGTTTTTGAATCCTAGATCCCGATCTGAGTTCCGTTTTGAGCTTCTGTCCCAAAAACTTTCCTTAGATATCAATGCGCTTTTGCAAGAGTGGATGACAATCGAATTCAACTTTTTCGAAAAAGAAAGAAGCAACTTGGCAGGTTTAGAAGTTGTGCAATTTTGGAATAAAATAAATAACATACAAAATTTTAATGAAGAAACTATGTTTCCGATTTTGTCCAATCTTGCTAAATATGTACTAGCAGAGAGGATTTTCTCGATCGTTACTGATGTTCGCACAAAAAAAGAAACAAATTGAGACACGAAAATCTTAACTCAATTTGTATAATAAGATCATCATTGCAAGATGAAAACTTAAGTTGTGTATCATTTGAAACTAAAGACAATCACATTAAAAAAATGTCCGCAACCAATTTATATGATCACCATGTGTAAATAATTTGTATCAGCTTTTATGTATGTATATAATTAGTTTTTTGAAGTTTTCCTTTATTTATTTTATTTATTATTATAAAATGCTATAATCATTAAAAAAGTTAAATAAAATCATAAACCAATATCTTATTTTTCTTTCCTTAAGTGTGTTATTTTTTGGATTTTATAGGTGTAGGGATAAAGTTCATAAAGTAGGGATTTTTTGTGGATACCGTAGGGATTTATTTTTTTTTTTTCATGTACCATCACTGCCTCTACTTTCAGTTGATCGTGCAGAAACTACTAAAAACATACATAATTGTTTACAAAAAAAAATTCTCAGGCAAGATATGCATAAGTCCATCTCGACGTGTATTTTAAATAAATATTAGGTACTTATTCCTTTCCCAATTGGGTAAGGAAAATTTATACATAAAACATAAAATGGAATTGTGCAGAATATAAATAAATCACAAAGTAATAAAGTTGAGCTTTCAGTTCAATAAAAAAATATAATCAACTGTCATATGACATAAATAGACTTGACTTGATAGTTAGGGAGATTTTTCTTGACTAACTTTCCAGTCAACATTCCAATAAAGTTGCCTTAATTGGAAGGCAATTTTTTGGCAGCTGGCCATTTAGATACTAATAGAAACTTTCACGTCCCTTATATCGTCTGAACCTGCCCCTTGAGACTTGATTTGTACGTATATTGTGACAAAGGAAGGGTTAGGTTAGGTTATAGTGGCTGTCCAAGATGGAAACGGGCACACTTGGGCCAGTTTAATGGCCCAGTGTGATACCACATGAATCTTGAGGCTTCCTCCTAAGCTCAATGTAATCAGTTTGAGTCCCTTACGAAACGTGAGAGGCTGATTCTGCTGATATGATTTAGATCGTTAAAGAAGAATTCTCCTAGGTAATTCTTGCGTTTTCGAGGCATGTGCAGAGAAGATGAAGAACTGTTTCTTCCTCTTCCTCGTCCATACAGCTTCTGCAAAAGTCATTTGAGAATACGCCTAGTCTCGTGGCGTGCTTTCCTATTAGACAATGTCCGGTTATGACACCTATTATCGAGCTTATATGCGATCTGCGTTTTAAATCCAGTGTTGGCCAGATGTTTTTTGTGACTTGACACGTGGTGATGTTGTTCCACCTGGTGCCTGCCCTCCTCACAGCGTCTTGCATTAGCAACAGTTTACAAGTAGCGATTGGTATGCCAGTACGTGCCAAACGTGGTAGGATGTGATGTACTGTACCGTTCCTGGCGAGTTCATCTGCCTTACAGTTATCTGGAATGTCTCTATGGTCCGGCACCCAGCAAAGGTGAATATTAATATGTTGTGCCATCTCCATTAGAGAACAACATTTGTATTTTACTTCCTTAAACTTTGTTGGTAAAAGTACTACTTTTAACTGAAGACTGGACCAATAACATAATATGAATCGGATATTTAGCCCTATTCCAAAAACACAGCACAAGTTCATCAACTTTTGACCAATGGACGATCCAATGGGGGGGGGTCATATGAGCCATAAAGCTTGTAGTTAAGTTGTATAAGTGAAGATTTCATCTAAAGATTTGTTAGTAATTTAACGACATTCACCAAAAAGTGGTTTGCTGTCAAAAACAACTAAAAATTTAGAATTTGAAAAAAAAACTTTAGTCATGCTTTTAATTATTTTCAAAAAATTTGTTTCTAAGAAAAATAACAAATATTTAGATTCTTAAGAAGAAACCTTGAATAAGAGATCATCAATTTTATATTAAGTTGCCTTTAAATTCCTAACTATTATTCAATTTTGTTGACACACATAAATAGTGAACATTGAAGTGATTTTTACTTGTGACATAGGAACTTTATAGCAAATTTTGCATTAGTAAAAAATGTCGAACTAGAGTTTTCATTTTATTAATACAAAAAATAACAGCAGTCTAAATTTTGTGTTCTTAATTTGGCTTCTTTCTACAAGAAAAACACATTTTTGTATTGCTCCGGAAGGGTACCCCTCACAAAACCCTTATTTTGTTTTTTAGTTTTCTCAAGAACTAATGTACCGATTTCAATAATCTTCTCTTTCTGTGAAAGCTCTTGTCCATGATCAAATTGATGATGATTTTTGATGATCAAAAAATTTTTTTTTTTTTATTTTTAAAAAAAGTATTAATTTTGTTTACAACTCGATAACTCAGAAAGGAGTCAACATTTTTTAAGAAAATTTAAATGCCAAACGTGTATTTAGAGTTTACCAAAAATATTTTTAAGACAAAATTTAAAATTTAAAATGATTTTCGAAAAAAAAAAAAAATAAGTTGATCTAGATTTTTTGAGAAATAAAATGGCATTTAAATTTTTGAGAAAAATTTATTTTGCAGGTACATTTTTAAATCTTAAAATTTAATAAATATTTTTAAACAGACTTTTTGGAAGAAATTAGCAAGTTCTAGCGTCCCAGTCGTGCATTTTATTTCTTTCAAAATTGATTTTCTGTTGAATAAACCTACTTTTGAAATGATTTTGCTTTGGATGCTCTAGAAATGATATTTTGAACACGAATTTCAATAATACAAATGTCCCAAAAAAAGCAAAAGTGACACTTTTGTTAAACTAATGGCTAATTGAAAAACATTATTAACGTTTCATATCTATTGATATAAAAGATTTGAATCTCTTGAGTTTTGAAGTGAAAAGAGATTCTGAAACGTGTAATTTGTGAGTGTCACACAAAACCAACTTTCTTACATTTCTGCGTGAAATGCATCAAAAACCCTGTAAACTACTGTGTTTTAGCTCTTAAATATGGCATATGTATTTAGAAAACTGTTGGAATCTTGGAATGCTTTCGTATAGAGGGAGTCATCCAAATTAAATAGTTAGACCATACCTTGATGGACAACAGTGTTCTAAAATAAATTGATTACTAAAGTTGTCACTTTAGCAATTGAAATGTGTAAATGTAAGGTTAGTAAACACATTATGTTATTTAAATTTGTTTAGCCTCTTTTACAAAACATTAAAGAACATTTGTATAAGCGGTGAGTAAAAACACATCTAAGTGTGTGATCCTCCCCCCCCCCTTGATTAAAAGTCTGGATCCGCCCTTGGAACAGTGGCGATATTTTCGGAAGATCTCGGGTGTGGGCTGATTGTTCACTGAGCCGGTGTACCCAAATTTGACTACCAAACGTTGAATATACGACTTGGAGGGACGACCATGTACACAATAAAAAGATAAAACGCGCGCATTGTTGCTACTAGAGAACACCCATTTTGGTAATAAAGTTTTATCATTTGCGCTTTCCCTGATGATTTGTCTTTAGTAACTGATTAAGAGAACATATTTTGATAGAAAGTAAAAGAAACAATATGGCCGCCACGAGCTGTCAAAATCAACCCGTCCCTATTGTAAAACCCTTTACATACTACTTTAACCGCGTTTATATGAATACTGCATTTTTTAAATTGACCGGACTCAAAACACTGACAATAATTCTCAACGAATTGTCTTGAAATTTTAAATACATATTGAAAAATAAATTCGTGTTACATGCATACGTTGTTCTTTTGTTATTAACAATTATTTGACGATTTCATAGACATATAGAAACCTAATCATTACTCTATTAAAAGTTGTTCCTTAAACTTGTCTACGTGATTTTTTAAGAGCTTGAGAACTTTTTTTTAAAAAACACGCATAAAATTTGCAAAATCTCATCGATTCTTTATTTGAAACGTTAGATTGGTCCATGACATTTACTTTTTGAAGATAATTTCATTTAAATGTTGACCGCGGCTGCGTCTTAGGTGGTCCATTCGGAAAGTCCAATTTTGGGTAACTTTTTCGAGCATTTCGGCCGGAATAGCCCGAATTTCTTCGGAAATGTTGTCTTCCAAAGCTGGAATAGTTGCTGGCTTATTTGTGTAGACTTTAGACTTGACGTAGCCCCACAAAAAATAGTCTAAAGGCGTCAAATCGCATGATCTTGGTGGCCAACTTACCGGTCCATTCCTTGAGATGAATTGTTCTCCGAAGTTTTCCCTCAAAATGGCCATAATCGCGAGCTGTGTGGCATGTAGCGCCATCTTGTTGAAACCACATGTCAACCAAGTTCAGTTCTTCCATTTTTGGCAACAAAAAGTTTGTTAGCATTGAACGATAGCGATCGCCATTCACCTTAACGATGCGTCCAACAGCATCTTTGAAAAAATACGGTCCAATGATTCCACCAGCGTACAAACCACACCAAACAGTGCATTTTTCGGGATGCATGGGCAGTTCTTGAACGGCTTCTGGTTGCTCTTCACTCCAAATGCGGCAATCTTGCTTATTTACGTAGCCATTCAACCAGAAATGAGCCTCATCGCTGAACAAAATTTGTCGATAAAAAAGCGCGAAACACATTTCGAACCGAACACTGATTTTGGTAATAAAATTCAATGATTTGCAAGCGTTGCTCGTTAGTAAGTCTATTCATGATGAAATGTCAAAGCATACTGAGCATCTTTCTCTTTGACACCATGTCTGAAATCCCGCGTGATCTGTCAAATACTAATGCATGAAAATCCTAACCTCAAAAAAATCACCCATTACAAGTAAAATTAAAATCTACCCTAAAATAATGTGTTTATGTTTATATTGTTATGTACATATGTAGTTATATAATTGCGTCTCCCCTGAGTCCTGGACACGGACAAAATGCAAATAAAAGGATTTTAGAGGACTTTGGACACTTTCTGGGTTAACCGCTGCGTCGATCGTATTCATAAAATTTCATGAGATCGTACTTAAACCAAAACCTTTGCTAAATTATGTTGCTTATTTCATAACGTTTAGGCTAAACTTAGTTGGAAGCTTCTTTTAATAAATAATTTTTAAAACTAGAGATTTCAAAAATCTATGTACGTTGAATTAAAATTTTCCATACAAATTGTATACAAAATCTTTATTTGGGACTCAGACTCCGAGTACGCGAATTTCTAGAATTTTTAGAACTTTTTACAATTCTTATCAAAATCTCAAACTGTCAATGTTGAAATTCTGTCATCCCCTTTTCAACGGCCTCCGTGGCGCAATTGGCTAGCGCGTTCGGCTGTTAACCGAAAGGTTGGTGGTTCGAGCCCACCCGGGGGCGTTCATATTTTTTTTAATTTATACATATGTATAACTAAACTAGATTGATTTGTTTTTAAGTTTTATTTCTAAGGTAAACAAGTACATACTACAATCTGAATGTTTGAACTGATTTAATTTTAAAATCCTGCTAAATGTGGAGTTTATTTATTTTATAATTGAAATGTTAAAGGAGGTAGTATGTCATTCATATTTTTTGAGGAACAAATAAGAGAAGCAAGTGGGGTAAACCAAAGAAATTTCGACACAACCGAAAAAACGAAACATTTGTTGGTGTAAAACACTATAGTACTGTAATTTTGTCATTTAAACGGATGGAACGGTCAATTCCGTATGTTCAGATTTTTTTTCTGAGTGGTTATTATACCCATTATCCTAAGGCTACTAAATTAACTACATTATTTGGAGCCTTTAACTGTATCTAAAAGATCCATCAGTATCTAAACTATAACTTTTCAAAAATTTGGTATTTATATTATTTACTTTTTCCATTACAATAAGTATTTACTTACTTACTTACTTAAGGTGGCGCTACAGTCCGGGTCGGACCTGGGCCTCAACCAACATGCGTCTCCCAGCCAGCTCAGTCCCTAGCTAGCTGTTTCCAGTTTCGCACGCCATGCCAAGTTGGTTGAGGTCTTCACCCAACTGCGTGTGCCACCTGAGTCGCGGTCTTCCTCTTCTGCGCCGTCCCTCAGGATTGGATTCGAAGACCTTCCGGGCTGGATCGTTTAAGTCAATCCGCTCTATATGACCCAGCCATCTAAGTCGTTGGACTTTAATTCTGTTAACTAGATCAGTGTCGCTATACAGCCCGTACAGTTCGTCGTTATATCTTCTCCTCCATTCTCCATCTATGCGTACGGGACCAAAAATCACCCGAAGAATTTTTCTCTCGAAGCATCCTAAGACGCTCTCATCTTTCTTTGACAGAGTTCAGGCCTCAGCGCCATAAATGAGAACCGGGCTGATGAGTGTCTTATAGATGGTGATTTTAGATGCTCGAGAGAGGACTTTACTTCTCAATTGCCTTCTAAGTCCAAAGAAGCAGCGATTTGCAAGAGTTATTCTTCGTTTGATTTCAGAGCTGTTGTCGTTGTCTGAGTTAATAGCGGTGCCTAGGTAGACAGAGTCCTCAACTACCTCAAAGTTATAGCTGTCCATGGTGACATTTTGTCCAAGAAGTCATTGTTCAATGTCCTTTTTTGATGACAACCCATCTTCTTCGCTTCCATCGCAATGCTCAAAAACGCTCCACGGACATCACACTTTGATCTTCCAATCATGTCAATATCATCTGCGTATCCGAATAATTGGATGGACCTTTGGAAGATTGTGCCTCTAGTGTTGACGGTTGAGTTTTGCACAATTCTTTCCAGAACGATGCCAAAGAAGTCGCATGATAGTGCATCGCTTTGTCTAAAACCTTTTTTGACATCAAATGCATCGGTAAGATCTTTTCCGACCTTGATAGAGCAGCGTGCATTCTCCATCGTCATTCTGTACAAACGGATATGTTTGACAGGGATGCCAAAACTAGACATTGCTCTATAGAGCTCTTCCCTATTGATGCTGTCATACGCGGCTTTAAAATCGATAAAGAGATGGTGGGTATCGATTTGAAGATCCTGGATTTTTTCCAAGATCTGCCGTAATGTGAATATTTGGTCGATAGTGGACTTACCTGGTCTGAAGCCACACTGATAAGGACCTATCAGGTGGTTGACGAACGTCTTCAGACGTTCACATAATACGGCAGAGAGGATCTTATATGCAATGTTAAGAAGTCTGATGCATCTGTAGTTGGCGCAGTTTAGAGGGTCTCCTTTCTTATGTATCGGGCACACTATGCTGAGATTCCACCATATTTTGCAGATGAGTTAGTGCATGCTCCCTATCAAGTCATCGCCTGCTGCTTTGAATAGTTTGGTAGTGATGCCGTCAGCCCCAGCAGCTTTGTTTGACTTCAGTTAAGATATAGCTATCTTCACTTCGTCGAGGTCGGGTAGGCGGATTTGTTGATCTGCGTCGCCTAGGTTGAGTGGTTCTATCTCCCTTACAGCGGAATTCGGTTCGTCATCGCCGTTATATAATTTGGAGAAGTGGTCTTTCCATATTCTCAACATCGACTGCGGTTCTACTACGATGTTCCCCTGATCGTCCTTACAGGCTTCGGTTCGTGGCTGTTACCATTGGGAGGTTTTTGTTTACCTTTTGGTAAAATTTACGAACCTCATTCCTGTTGTGTCATCCCTCTATCTCCTCGATCGCGCGCTTCTCATGCTCTCTTTTTTTCCCTCTCTGCTCGTAGAGTTAGCGAGCAGCTCTGGTCCTCCTGTGCAGCGCCGTTTTGTTCCAATATTCCTAGGAATTGCGCTCATAAATCACCCAATTTTTTGTACCTCGAGCTTTGAACGAGCAACATGGTTAAAAACACTGGTCAACACAGCTATGTACTTGGCAAACAAATTATACTTTTTCTAAGATTGTTGATGGCTTTATTTATTTCGAATCAGACTTTAAAATTAATCTATCACCTTATATTAGTTTTTTTGAAGCTATGTTTATTCATGAAGTAGTTTTTTTTTCAATAAAATTCGTAATAATTTTTTAAATCTACAGTCCCTTCGAAATCATAGTCTTTATGTTATGACATCAAGTTTTTAGAACATATTGAAAAAAATATTAAAACAATGTTGAACACGGAAATCGGAGTTCAGATTCGGAATCACTAATCAGCACTTAAAATTAACACCATAACGAACTATTCAAAATTATAAAGGAATAACATTCAAGGTTTTTCAAGCTTCAGAGAGAGTCAAATGATTGCCCATAAATCATCTCATAACTAAGTGAAATTACAAAAACTAACTGAGATACTAAAATGATTTAAACTATCTAGAAGGTATTTAGAAGATAAAGATTTGTACTTTGTAAGAAAATCGTATAATATTTTTTTTTAAAGAACTACGTTGCGTCTTACCCTAGCCTTAAAAACAGCGTATAAGTTATTTTTTTGCATTTTCAAAGAGGTTTATTTTAAAATCCGTATCTAATCTAATAGAAAAATTACGAGGTGAGATTCTAAGTCAGGGCAATGAATTTTTTTGATTCCTTTAATTTTGTTGACCAGAGAAAGTGACAATACCCAGAAAATAATTGAAGCGTTTTAATGAAGAACGGGACAAGTGACTTTTGCAACATTTCGAGATAAAATGAATCAAAGCTACTCAAAGCTGTTCAGAACTTTTTTCGTATTCCATTCTCAGAAAATGTTGATAAAAAAATAAAACAAGCAAAATAATAGCTTTTAAACAATAGACTCCAATTGTGAATTGTTGAACATAATTCTGTCTCAAAAACTTTTAGCTTGAGGTATATATATACCTTCGTGTCACATGGATAGGGACAAGCTTTTTTCGTTTTTTATTTGCCGATAGGTATTTCTTAAACCCTTATGTTTTTTGGAAAACCCCAAATGTAGAATGAATGAGGTACATATGGCTCAAAATCACCAAGGTTGCAAATTTCAAAATTTTTGTATGACAAAAAAAATTGCAAGATACAGTAGTTGGCTATTTTGACGAAACCTTTTTCTGACTATTGAACCTAGACTTTGCTAATTATCGTTAAATAACGGCGAAAAAATAATGTGCAAAACAAAGAATATGTTTTTAGTTCTATGCATGCCAAATTTTGTATTGTTTACATTTTACATTCTCTTTTTGCTCATAAAAATGCATGTAAACAACGAATTTTTGTGTGGCATAAGTATTTTGACGGAATCTTTGTGTACCTGTTTTTACACTTTGTACGTGCAAACCAAGCAACTTATGCAATATTAAGCTTTATTTGAAGTGAAACGTTAATAAAAAAAATAAAATTTGATCAAAAGTTATTTAAAACCATGGTTAAAACAGTGGAGTTGAGTTTGGTTATCAGATCTTCCATTGTAGCAAAGTTTAACGCTGGAATGGCAGTAAAAGACATTGCAAATGAGTTTAATGTGTCACGTCAAACTGTGCACTATCAAATTAATAAGTTTAAAAAGCATAATGACATAAGAAACTTAAGAAGATCAGGTGCTAGGCGCAAAACAACGCCCACTGAAGACCGAATCCTTTTAGGGGAATTTAAAAAAAATATTTTTGTGAAGCCTCAATCTGCTGCAGATAAATGGAATTTGACAGCCAAGAATCCAATCAGTGAGCGTACTGTCCGACGACGTTTAAAAGAAGGAGATTTCAAGACAATTAAAGTTAAGGACGTACCGTACATAATAAAGGTAAACAAATTTAAAAGACTGGCCTTCGCAAAGGAACATCTGCACAAGCCAAAGGAGTTCTGGAGAAGCGTTCTATGTACAGATGAAAGCTCTTTTGAGTATAACTCATCAAAAAATAAATTTTTTGTATGATTGCCAAAGGTAGTAAGGCAAAAAAAAGGCCTGTTTGTCAAAAAGTTAGCCACGGTGCAGGCTCTGGGGATGTGTTGCTTATAATGGACTGGGTGACTTGGTTCCTATCACGGCTCTATGAACAAAAGCCAATATGTTAGTACCCTAAATGATAATGCCTTTCCATCCGGGGATATGCTTATTGGCGAATCATTCATCCTGCAACAGGACAATGCCCCATGCCACAAAGCCCGGCTGTTAATGAATTTTTTGAAGGATGTTGGTGTTACTACTTTGGACTGGCCACCTCAAAGTCCAGATTTAAATATTACAGTTTCTTTAAATAAAACCATAGAGGAGACAATTGCTGAGGTAACTTCCCTTTGGAAAGAGATATCTCTAGATATTCTTCAAAATTTAGTGTATTCAGTACCGAGACGCCATCAAAAAGTTATTGAAGCCAAAGGAGGTGATACATTTTACTAAATTCTTCATTTCTTTATTTTTGTCAAATTTAAACTTTGTTTTCTTAATAATGCATACTTGTCAAAATACTTATGCCAACGAGTGAAATCAATAATTTATTTATATCTTTTTAAGTTTCTATGAAAAAATATTTGTTTGACTATTTTAAAGATTGTGTTAGTTATACATATATAAAAAGGAAAAAAAATAAACAAAAATTCTTTATAAAGCCATTAAAAAGTTAAACTGAAAAATGCACGATTTTTATTTCGTCAAATTACTTATATTTTTAATAAAAAAATAAAATAAATTAGGTGGCGCAACAGTCCGTAGAGAACCAGGGCCTAGTGACTTACAACTCTCAACCATTCCTGTGTGCGAGTAATGTTGTCAGGGATGGAGGGGACCTACAATTTATATGCCGAATCCGAACGGCTAATTTGTGAATGCACTTTTTCATGACAAGAATTACTCTTGGAGAATTTGTCAATTCCTCGCAAGAGGCAGTACCCGTGAAAACTCTTTTTTTTAATTAAGGTGGCACAGGCAGGGTTTGAACCCAATACCTCTCGCATGACAGTCCAACGCACTTTTTTTTTTTTCTTTTTTTCAAATTCATTTTTATTAATTCACTCTTGAATCTATCTTAAAGCTAGACAAAAATTCATAAAACTAGCCTAATTAACCATAACTTACAACTAACTTACTGGTCCCATACGGACACTCTAAGTTAAACAATAATACTTAATGCTAATGCCTTTCGGCCCTAAGATCTATTTAACTTCAATTCATTTTATTTATTTTTGTATTCATTAGAAAATTTAGAAAAACTAATGTCAATATCCTTTTTTATTTTTACTTAAAAACTACTTAAAATAAGGTCCTTAATATAAAACTTAAAACTAACTAAAACTACCTATTCTACCTATAAACTACTTAAAACTAGAACAACCACAGCAGCAAATCTAACTATCTAACGTTTTTTGTTTTTCATATTTTGTTGTCTTTTTTTTTATTTTTTTTTATTTTTTATATTTTTTTTTATTTTTTTTTGTATTTTTTTGTATTTTTTTTTTGTATGTTTCTTTTTTTGTATTTTTGTTCGGACACAGCCCTACTGAACCGAAGGAGCTCTGCTCCGCCTTGTGCCATGACGTCCCGATTGTACAGGAGTCGCCTATCCACGGTTCGTCGTCTGACGTGGTAGATTAGCGGAACTGCCAATCTATCCTGTATCAGACCGCATCTGTCTAAAAAGAGGAATGCCTCTGGTGGAATGAAGCCGCTCAAGCGTGCACTTTCAAAATACTCGTCGTTCTGATAGAACGCCCCGAAAATTAAATTGTTGGTCGAAGACATAGCTCTTGCAATGTGACCTCGAACGAGTTTTATCACGAAATTGTCAATTCTGTTGATTCGAGCCCCGTTGTATAGGACATCGTTGGAATAGTAATGCACGTAAGAAGATTCGGCTGTTCGATATAAGCCGGTACAGCGTCGTAAACACTGCCGCTCGAACACCCGAAACTTCTCCATCTGGGAAGGGGCAACGTTGAACCACACAGGACAACCATAAACGATCATCGGCCGTATGAGGGCCATGTAGCAAATTACCTTCACTCTGGGGTCAAGCCGACTGCTAAAAAACAGCCGTTTCGTCAGAGCGAAGGCTCCTCTAGCCCTGGTCAGAGCAGCATTTATATGTCTGTCGAAATATAAATACTGATCTAACCAGATACCGAGGTACTTCACTACCCTTTTGCTCGCTAATCGCTGCCCGTAAAGATCAACGATGACCATCTTGCGCCAATTCTTGCACGTATCCCTCGTGGCCCTGGCCAACGGAGTCCGGAACAGAATTGTCTCCGACTTCTGGACATTTATTTTCAGTTTCCAGTCGTCGCAATATCGCTGAATCTTGTCGAAATCACGCTGCAAGAGAATTCTAATAACCTCAACCTTTCGGGCCGTTCTGTACGCAATTAGATCTTCGGCGTACGCAATTGCCTTTGTAAGACTACCTATCAGATCGCTGGTGTAAATGCTGAAGAGAATGGGCGAATTCACCGCTCCCTGTTGAAGACCATTTTTAATTAAGAATGTTGTGGTAGAAGTTACGTTGCCACTTTTGACAACAAACTTTCTACTGTTAAGCATATCATAAAGCATATACAACAATGGTTTGCTTATGCCAAGCCTGCTCAGTTTTAGGTAAAGACCCTCTAACCATACGGTGTCAAAGGCCTTTTCCAAATCAACCAGAACAGCACCTGTGCATTGTTGTTTTGTTTTATTCCATTGGATATCAGAAACGAGTTTAGACGCAGCATGAATTGTGTCATGACCCGCCTTGAACCCGAACTGTTTATCCGGAATTATTTTGTTGTCCGCAGCCCACTTAGTCAGAGCCCTATTAATGATTTTTTCGAAAACTTTGCTGATGCTCGGAAGAAGACTTATCGACCGAAGATTTGACGGGTTGGAGTTGTCCTTTCCCTTTTTCGGGAGAGGATGAACCACAGCGGTCTTCCAATGCACTGGATAATATGCATTATTCAGTGCATTATTGAAGAGTGTGGTGTAAATGTCAATTGCCTCCATCGGTAAATGTCTAAGTACAACGTTGGATAACCATCGACACCTGCTGACTTTTTATTTTTTATTGAGTTGAAGATGAGCTGAAGCTCAATCTTCGTCACTAACAGGGGACTTGGTCCCGTTTGCTCGGCGATTATGGCATTTGCCAAGGAATCGTCATCGAACCGCATAAAACCGCGGTTCTCAGATCGCCAATGTGTTATATCATTTCGAAGGTAAAAATGATGAAGTAGGGCTCTGTTTTCCAGGTCGTGGTTGCGGCGAATGCTAACATTCACCTTGTACACTTGCTGGAAAGCAGCTCCCACTGCCTCCACTTTTTCCTTCGGATCTTCAATTATATAAAAGTCATCGTCAAAGATGGCTTCTTCTGGATCTATTTGCGCTGTCATGAGTACGTCTCTGTTCTCTTCAGTTCTTTGGAGTTTCAGACACGGAAGGTCATTGTCGTTCTTTTTCCTGAATATCTTGTTAATTTTCGGGAACATACTAGGGTCACTGGAATTAACTGACCGGATCTTGCGGTCCCAGTACTTGTTAATTGATAACCTGTAGTTCTCCTTAATCAACAGATTGACATTTTTTATTGACGACTTCAGTGTCCTAACCTCCAAGTCGTGTGGGTCTGTAAGTCGTCTGTACAAGTTTTTGAGTCTTGTCAGTAAGCCACTCTTGTGCCTACGTAGTGCGTCAATAGTCGCGTTTCTGTAAGCGTCCATTTGGTCCCGTTCTTTGTACTTTGGTATTGTCCGTTCCATTGTTCGTTTTATTGTTTCGTCCATCTGTTGTAAATGTTGGTCAATTTCTGTATTTGTCAGGTTTCTGTTGTTTGGTGGGGCTATGTCACTCGAACGAAGTTCTCTCGCTAGGGCGTTGGTGAAACGAGGCCAGCGCATCTTACTGTAATTGTAAGAATGCGTTGCAACGTATTCCTCCAACTCCACGCGTTCGTTCGGAATCTGCATTACAGCAGCCAGTCCACAGTGATCACTGTCGTACTCGACTGTCTGTAAGCAGTTTCGAGGGTGATTACCCACTTTGTCTGTAACTGTCAGTCTGGTGTCGTAAAGCAAAAGATCCAGAAAGGAGCCGGTTCTTGGATACGATTGCTTTTCAGTAGCCAGCAGGTCGACGCCATATTCAACGCTGTAAAGATTCATCAAATTAAAAAGATGGTTACCTCTGGGATTACTATGTTGATTTCCCCAATCTTCATGTTTTGCGTTCAAATCACCGGCCAAGATGAAATAGTTTTCTTCCAAGCTCAGTTTAAGTTCCCTAAAAAGAATCTCGAGTTCTGAAGCAAAGTAAGTAACCTGCGGAGCTCCAGCCGCATAAGCCGCAATCATATACATCCGCTTCCCTTGAGTGAGAGAGATGCATACAATGCAAACTTCTAGCGTCTTGGGCTTTCGCAATTCATTGTTGTATATGACTTTATAATTAATGCCTTTTCGTATAAAGAGAGCGACACCGCCCCCTTGAGTGGAGTCGGGCCGGTCTCGTCTTACGATATTGTAATTTTTATGAGTCAATTTGTGTTTGTGGTTTAGCTTAGTTTCGCTAGCCATAAACACATCGGGACTGTAATCTTTCAACAATTGGAACATATTGGCTCTTCGTTCAATCCTAATCAGTGAATTTACATTCACAGCAAGGACTTTTAGGCGCGTCTCCGGCAGCGCGCCCATTATGGTCTATATTGCGCCAGGCCAGGCAACAAAGAGTAGAGATGATCTACCCTTTTGCCTTGCTCCTTTATCTGACTTTGCAGCCCTGTAAGTTGACCTTGAATGCTCAACAACAAGGCTACAATGTCAGGCTGCACCTCTGGTGCCTTAGGCACAGGGGCCTTTGGGGGAACCGTTGGTGGAGCCTGTCTCGTGTTCCCATTCCCTGACACCATTTGGGCGTAAGAAAATTTGGGATCCACGAATTTTTGTGTTGGAGCCTGTCGAACTGTTCGACTTCCTTCGGCTTTTTGACTGGCCTGTTTTTGTTTCATTTGCTGGACCTTAGGGCAACCCCTATAGTTAGCCGGGTGCCCTTGGTTTCCACAAAGGACACACTTGAGCTGGGTCAAATCCTCAACCCGCTCATTCCCCAGCTTGCATTCTCCCTCGTTGTGGGTTTCAGAGCACCTGACGCAGCGCAACTGCATATTGCAGTTGGCTCCGGCATGGCCGAACCTCTGGCACTTCGTCTATTGTAAAATGTCGTCGTGCCTTTTTAATGTCTCCCAGTGTATGGCTTGATAGTCGAGGCATTTGATTTCCCTCAGACTCTCAAAACTACTTTGGGGCGATAATGTTACGAGGAACATTGGCAGCCTGTAACCCCCTCGCCTGGACTTCACCGTAGTGAAAGGCTTGACCCCGATAAAATCGAGATCATAATTGGCATTTTCACGGAGCTCAGCTAAGAGCGCCTCCGGTTCCGTTTAAAATTTCGTTTAAAATTTTTATGACAAATTTGCCCTTAGTGGCCGACTTACATACCTGTTTTATGTCGTCCAGGTCAACTCTGTGTGTCCTTATTGGTGGCACCTTCTCCTTCTTGGGCTGTGGTTGTTTCTGGTGTTGCTGCTGCTTCTGCTGCTGCTGCTGCTGTTTCTGCTGCTCCTGCTGCCTTGGTTGTAGCTGTTGTTGGTGCTGCTGCTTGGCCTTAGCCTAAGTCGATGGGCCCTCAGCAATTGGGCCTGTCGCTGCTGCTGTCGTCTTTTTATTTTGCTCCGCTCCTGTGTTTTTGGGAGCGGGCTTGGGTTGTGGTTTTTCCGGACGTCACCTCCACTGGGCCACCGATTACTTGTTATTGCTAGTGGCAAACTGCCGACTTAAAGGCAAAACCCTACAAATGCACTTAACTTTAATTTTAAATTTTAAATTAACTATCAATCACTTGTCAACACTTGCTATCTCTTTGAATGAAAGTCAAAGAACGACTGAGTCCAACGCACTAACCATCATGCCACGGGCACTACTTATATTTTGAATAAAATGATTTAAATCATGAAAATCATGAAAAATAAATGTAAACCAGCAAGTGTTCATTTATGCGTTTCGCCCCGGTGTGATGGTTGGGCTCATCAGAAGATGACCATCACACCTTGTCTTGACGCATATTTCCCGAATTAATCGAGATACCATATAATCCGAGCTACATATTAATTATGCCGACTAGTGTATAATGATGAATTTTAGTTTATACTATTGCAAAAATTGTATATAATGGGTGATTTTTTTGAGGTTAGGATTTTCATGCATTAGTATTTGACAGATCACGCGGGATTTCAGACATGGTGTCAAAGAGAAAGATGCTCAGTATGCTTTGACATTTCATCATGAATAGACTTACTAACGAGCAACGCTTGCAAATCATTGAATTTTATTACCAAAATCAGTGTTCGGTTCGAAATGTGTTTCGCGCTTTTTTATCGACAAATTTTGTTCAGCGATGAGGCTCATTTCTGGTTGAATGGCTACGTAAATAAGCAAAATTGCCGCATTTGGAGTGAAGAGCAACCAGAAGCCGTTCAAGAACAGCCCATGCATCCCGAAAAATGCACTGTTTGGTGTGGTTTGTACGCTGGTGGAATCATTGGACCGTATTTTTTCAAAGATGCTGTTGGACGCAACGTTACGGTGAATGGCAAACAAACTAACAAACTTTTTGTTGCCAAAAATGGAAGAACTGAACTTGGTTGGCATTTGGTTTCAACAAGATGGCGCTACATGCCACACAGCTCGCGATTCTATGGCCATTTTGAGGGAAAACTTCGGAGAACAATTCATCTCAAGGAATGGACCGGTAAGTTGGCCAACAAGATCATGCGATTTGACGCCTTTAGACTATTTTTTGTGGGGCTACGTCAAATCTAAAGTCTACACAAATAAGCCAGCAACTATTCCAGCTTTGGAAGACAACATTTCCGAAGAAATTCGGGCTATTCCGGCCGAAATGCTCGAAAAAGTTACCCAAAATTGGACTTTCCGAATGGACCACCTAAGACGCAGCCGCGGTCAACATTTCAATGAAATTATCTTCAAAAAGTAAATGTCATGGACCAATCTAACGTTTCAAATAAAGAATTGATGAGATTTTGCAAATTTTATGCGTTTTTTTTTTTAAAAAAAGTTCTCAAGCTCTTAAAAAATCACCCGATAAATAAACTTTGACAGGGCAGCGCACAGAATTGTATAGTATAGTAATATTTTTTACTACTAAATATCATACAGAAAACCATCAATTCGGGAACGTTTTTCTAAGTTTGATAAAATCAACAAAAACAAAACAAAGTACATAATTTAAGCTTTGTTTAATAACATGGGTATATTAGGTCCGTTCGCGTACTTTCTGCACCAAAATTCGTAAAAAGAGATATTTTAAAGAGTGGGGGTAAAATTCTCTCACCAAAAAAAAAAAAACTACAAAACAGTAAGCGAACGGGAAAACAACAAATTTTTCACAAAATATTACTGTCTTGTTGCTATTCTTTGAAAATTTGTTTTTAAATTTTATAACTGACAGCAAAAGCGAGCAATTTATTTAATTTATTTGAATTTCTATCAAATTTGAAATTTTCACAAATCAGCCCAAAGAAATTTCTTGGGCTAAAATTCGTAGGTTGGGGAAATATTTTACTCTCTCGTGAGCGCTCTCTTTTACGAAAAACTACGAAATTTTTGAGTACGCGAACAGGATTTGGTTAAATTTCGTATTTTTTCGTAAAATTGAACTGCTTTAGGAGGGTACGCGAACGGACCTATTATGTATGTGTATTAAATAAGCAATAATGAAAACAATACCTATAAAATCTTCTACAAGCAAAATACGTAAAAATCATGTCCGGGAACGTTCCCGAAATGACGATTTCAAATAAGCGCGCGCTTTAATTATACGGCGGTCATCTTAAATGCGATCTAACTTTGTCAATAGGAAAATATTTGAGGTAACTTTGAAATTTCGTGTCGTAAGAAAGAATTTCATCAATAATTAAATGTAATAAATGCGTTCACGGATTGACGGACTATTGATGTACGCTCTACGAATAATGAATAAAAAGGTACTTACCATTTAGATAAAATTTATTTGACGATAAATACTCTGGCAGCCGGCTTTGCTATTGTTCTCTACCTCGACTACCTCCAAATGACTTGTGCGGTATCGGACAAACTGTTTTTGCATTTTTTACAGTTAAAAATAAATAATCTATTAGTATCCTTTCTAAAACTAGATTTTGTATAAAAAATACGGTGTATTAAGTGATGACCGGGGTTGAATACCTTACATTTTTCAATTATATTTTGAACTTGTTGTTGAAGATCGTAGATTAGGACGCGTTCGCGAAATGATTTTCTATGCGTATATATTGATTTCATTTAAAATTTAGTTTATTAATAAATTATATTGTTTGATAGACACACAAAACAGGTTAGTTTTAGTATTTTCTTATTTTTTTTTTTCTTAATTAAGTCAAGATTTAAGACATTAAATTGCTAGCGAAGCCAATTCTGCACCTTGGTGATTTTGAGCCATATGTATTAAGTTTATATTGCAAGCAAACATTTTTTGAGTAAATTGATAAATACAAATTTTATGACGCTTTTTCCAAAGAAGGTCATAAAAAGTCCCTGTTTTTTAGTGTCACATGGATAGGGACAAGATCTGAATTTACCTGTAAGACCCTTTAAAGTAAAGAAAATAACAAAAAATCTTATGGTTTAGGTAAATACTGTTTTTTTTTTGTTTGAATAGATTTAAATAATTTTTAGTAATGTATGCTGCCTCCTGTAACCTGTGGTGTATGGATTCATAGAGTGCTGTCAGATAATTGAACGAAATTTTGGCCCAGGACCGTTTTATGCTTTCAATAATCTCTTCGGTTTTTTGGTATTGTCCTCCTTCGTAGAATTTTCTTGAAAGCCATTCCCACATGTTTTAAATGATGTCCTCCTTTGCTGTGCCGTTTTTCAAGATAGATTTCTTCCGTTCTTAAATCATGGAAATAGCAGCTATACCCATCAGGTCCGTTTAAATTAATTTTTTTTTTCATCGAAAAAGTCGACGGTTAGCTATGCTCGATTCCACCTTCTGTGATTTGTTGCAAAATTAAGGCGTTGGATCTTGGGTGCAGCATTCAATGGTGGTTTTTTCTTCATTTTTTTGTATCTACTAGCATTTACTCCAGGTTCTGCCTTGATTTTACTGATGGAAAGCCTTGAATTTGAAGCAGCTCTCAACATTTGAACTTCTTCTAATTTTGTTGACTATAAAACGGATGGATATGCTCTCACTATCGCCCGCCTTTCCTTAAATGATGTGGATTTCTTGACTTCTTTTCCTTACCCCTCTGGATTCTTGAGGTAGTTGTATATAACATTTGAATTTCTTCTAATTTTGCTGGCTATAAAAAAAGGCTGGTTTTGCCGAGATCCCGGTAAGATCGAATTTAGCCTATTTCCTCCTTGGTTAGACCAGGAGTTACAGGAGGCAGCATACATTCAGCCTTATTTTGACATTCTCTTTCGTTCGAAAATTATTCGAATTCGTATGATACGTATTTTCACTTTCTAACGATTCGAAAGTTCATTTTAATTCGAAACTAAAGCAAACTTTGACTTTCTAATCATTCGAAACAAACGTCATTTATTAAGCGTTCACATCTTGATGAGAGAATTAAAAGAAAAACATGTAAGTTCTGTTTTTTTTCCGAAAAATAAAGAAAATGGAATATATTTTTATGAAAATCTATTGATGTTTTTATTAAAGGTCACAGTCACACTCAAATTGGACAACTATAGAACAAAAGGAAGTTCTTATATAATTAATGGAAGAAAACCATGAAATCGCTAGAGGTTTTCTTACAAATCGAATCCCCAATCGATTTGATGCATCCATAATTCTTCTTCGATTTATGATTACGCTGCTTTGATTTTTCATAAATAAAACAATTTGAATTTTTGAAAGACAATTTAAACGATTTTATCGACTGTGTTACTTTTTGATTCTCGTTGACAATTGTGAAGTGTGACCAGGTGTGATTCAAATAAAGAGATTTAAAGTTACATTTTTTTGGTAATACATGTGGGACGAACGCAAATCGAATTATAAGCACATTAATTATTTTATTAGATTTAAAGGTGCTGAGTAAGCTGTACAAAATTTTGTAATGTATTTTTTTTACTTTTCATATCAATAAATTTAAATTTATGTTCCCATATTCAAAGTGTCATTGATGGTTTTTTAAATAATTAACATCCTAGCACTTAGAACTTTATTAATTTAATTTTTCTTAAGTTAAGGTATTTTTTGTATTCCATCCAATTGTTTCAATGAAATTGAAAGTTTGTGGAACAATTTTAAATTTTGTTACTTTGGTCACACTAAATAAGATCGAAACTTCAAACAGCTAACTTCGAATTCGAGTTCATTCCTGTTCATTTAATATATTCATTCAACAGTGAACATTATTCGTTAGAATGTCAAAATACAGAAATTTCATTCTAATGAATAGATCTATTCTAACGAATTGGCTATTCATTAGAATGTCAGAATAAGCGTGATTACTAAAAATTATTTTAATCCATTCAATGAAACCAGTATATTGTAAATACTGATAAATACCATAAGATTTTTAGTTATTTTCTTTGCTTTAAAGGGTCTTACAGGTATATTTAGATCTTGTCCCTATCCATGTGACACTAAAAAACAGGTACTTTTTATGACCTTCCTTGGAAAAACCGTCATAATACTTGTATTTATCAACTTAATCAAAAAATGTTTGCTTGCAATATAAACTTAATACATACCTCATTCATTCCACATTTAGATTTTTCCAAAAAACATAAGGGTTTATGAAATGTCAGAAAATAAAAACCGAAAAAAGCTTGTCCCTATCCATGTGACACGAAGTGTAAAAACATTGTATAGTTACTAACCTTCTTTAAGTCCTTTTCCTATTTCATACTTCTTTCTTTTAGAATTGATATAAAGTATACTCGTACAATCTTTTTTTTGTTTTACTTTAACACCTGACTGTGCTACTTTATTTTTTTTTTCTTAGTGTTTTTATTTTTGTTTTAAATAATATAAAGACGTAAATACCAATCTTAGAAAATAAGAAATTCGTTAAAAATAAACATGACATAGAATGAATGAACAATAATAATCCGACACACGACTTTGTCTTATACCATTTGAATTTGAACATTAAACCAACTTAAATTAAAATTAGAAAAAAAAAATACAATGACAATTTAGTCCATGAGTGGACTAATTTCCTGATCGGTCGAATTAGGGTTCGGGTTCTCGTTGCTTATCAATTGAGGAGCTTTTCCAAAATCACTAACTCCCAGACTTGGTAATTGAGGATGTGGATCTGGAACAATCACAGGAATACTGTTTTGTGTTGATATTGTCGTAGATTGACGAACTTGTGATGGTGTTTTAAGGTAGTTAATTGGAACGAGGCCTGATGTTTGACCATCTATTGTTGCAAGACCCCAACCAGTGCTCATAAGTTGATGGGTATTTTGTATTTCTTTGGGTGCAACTAGAATGCGTTGTCCTGCTTGGAATGATAGTTCAGATTGATTTCTAGCTTGGAAATCGTAGGAGGCTGTTGCTTCAAGGGGATTCACCCACTTTTGTGGATTGCGAGCTGAAATAAAAAGAGAAATGTGAGAAATGAACTTCTATGTATATCAAAGAGTGAAGATAAAATAATTTTAAAGTAAAAATCAACAATGAGATAGAAGAAAACAAAGAGACAGCTAAACCGCAATCACGAGTTCGGTTGTGCCGACCTTAACATATTGAATAGAAACAATATACTCTTATGAGGCAATCTGCAATGTTACCTAAAGCTTTGTGCTGGCTTAAGATCGTAAATATAGTTAGATCGAGCTTAACTCCCGAATAGATCTATTTTATATTTTGTCGAGCTTTGACAACTGTTAACTGTATTAACAATTGTTTGCAGTTTTGTTTGTTTTATTTCAGTGTCTTTGAAGCTATGTGCATTACTTTTTGAAAATTATTAGGTCGCGCTTATGACACATGATATCTTGAAATATCATAAACTCGGTAAGAACCCTGTCAAAAACGCGAGGTTGTTGTTTAGCTATTAATCGCAAAAACTATAAGGGGACCATAATCGTAGTATTCACATTCGATCTTTACGATGTCAAAGTCAATCGTGCAACGGACGCAGGACTTATGAATCAGAATTCACTTTCAAGTAGCATTTATTTTAGTAGGGGAGCCCAGGGTGCTAAATCGAGATTTACTCTAGCGTCAAAGAGACCTATTCGATTGCGAAGCTTAGATGATAAGAAGAAAAAAAATGTCATATCATACGAGTATATACACTTTCATCGGTGGGGGGAGCGGCTATAAATTTTCAAAAAATGTAAAAAAAAACAGTTGCATGGACATACTCGAGCGCGTCAGATATTAATAGCATCCATGTCCTACGTATTTTTGGGGGTGGTCGTACGTAAGGGTTGAAAACGGAAAAAAATGTAATCGAGCGCGTCAGATTTTCAAAGGGGGTGTTAAGTGAACCTAAAAGAAGGCTCTTATGTAATAATCTGACGATTTGGATGTGACCCAAACTCGCGGCCATTATTAGAATTTGCAAAAGAAAATCGCCATTTTGAAATATTCGAGCGCGTCAGATTAAGATATATGTATGTAAGTATGTACATATATGGTTCATTTATATACCCTAAACGTGCTGTCTCATAATTTTTTTTTTTTTATTTTTTGTATTTATTTATTTCATCAAGCAGAGTACAACTCTTACAGACTAATATGTATACTTATATGTAATATGTTAATAATAGAATAATATAAATAATAATTAAAAAAATAAATAAATAATTCAATGCGATAACGAGAAACATTTTTAACGATTAAATAATAAAGTCATTTTAAGGTCTTTCATAAATACATCTCTTGAACAATTTGCAAAAATATCTATAAGGCCTATCACAGAATTTGTTTCCCTTATACAACGTGCAAACGGTTCGTTCATACTATAATTTCTTCTATAGAAGTTCTACCGTAAATAAAAATTTACACGTATAGTTCGGCAAGGAAAAAAGAAATGTATGCGCTCCAACAATTGAGGACAATTAGTACGATTATTAATTAAGTCTTTAATAAGCATTATACAAAAGTACTTTCTTCTAAGATCAAGTGTTTGAATATTAAAAAGCAGACATCTAGTAGCATAAGAGGGAACTTCAATAGACCAGTTCAATTTGAAAAATAAAAATCTAGTAAATCTTCTTTGAACACCTTCCAGTCTTAAAGAGTGGATTTCATAATAAGGGTTCCAAATAATGCAGCAATAATCAAGAACTGACCTAACTAGCGAAACGTATAATATTTTCAATGTAAAAGGATCAGAAAAATCCTTTGAGTTTCTTCGTATGAATCCAACCATTTTGTTTGCCTTATTAACAACATAATCAATGTGACTCGAAAAAGAAAAACGTTCATCCAAAATAACTCCAAGATCTTTCTTAACAACTACTCTCTCAAGGACTATATTGTTAATGGTGTAATTGAAAATGATGGGCGACATTTTCCGATGACAAGTGAAACTTTGACATTTTCCAACATTCAGAAACAATTTGTTATCATCACACCATTTTGCCAGCGTGTGAAGATCTTCCTGAAGAAGAAGGCAGTCATTTGAAGATTTAATAGACCGGTATACTTTGACGTCATCGGCATACATCAGATTTTGTGAAAATTTAAAATTGGAGGGAATGTCATTAATGAAAAGGATGAAAATCAACGGTCCAATATGGCTTCCTTGAGGAACCCCTGAAGTAACAGAAATTTGTTTGGATAAATGTGTTCCAATTTTAACATACTGAACACGATTTTTCAAATAAGAAGAAATCCATTTGATAAAGCAAGAATGAAAGCCAAGTTTCGATAGCTTAAAAATCAGGATTTCATGGTTTACCCTATCAAATGCTTTAGCAAAATCTGTGAATATAATGTCTGTTTGCAAGCTACTTTCAAATCCATTAACTATCGAGTCACATAAAACTGCAAGATTTGTAGTTGTAGACCTAGCGGCAATAAAACCATGTTGAGACTCAGAGATTATGTTTTTAATTATATAACTCATTTTTTTGGAGACTAACTTTTCAAACAATTTTGGAATCACTGAAAGTTTACATATTGGTTTACATATTGTTTTTAATTATATAACTCAATTTTTTGGAGACTAACTTTTCAAACAATTTTGGAATCACTGAAAGTTTACATATTGGTCAACATTCTGTTTGGAACCAGATTTGTGTATGGGAGATATATATGATATCTTCCAATTATTCAAAAAAGTTCCAGTCATCAAGGATTTATTGAAAATCAAGCATAGTGGTAGTGATATTGAAATAGCACAGTTTTTTAACACAACAGGAACCATTCCATCTGGTCCTGCGCTTTTATTAGTGTCCAAATTTAATAACCCATCAAAAACATCTGCTTCATCAAAAATCATATGTCCTATATCAACCACATCAACCGGTGAAAAGGGAGGAAGTTCACATGAATTTGGAATTGAGTAGACAGATTTGAAATAATCAGCAAAAAAATTACATATAACATTCAAATCACTGGAAATGCTTCCAGAATATTCCATACAGTTTGGAAGACCAGTGGTTTTTCTTTTAGTATTTATAAATTTCCAAAACTGTTTACTATCTGATTTAATTTTAGATTCCACTGATAAAATATAATTGTTATAAAGAAATTCATTTAGACTGTTAAAATCTCTATGGCATTTTAAATAGTTTTGGCGGAGGATAACATTATTTTTATCAAGCTTATGCAATTTATACGCTTTATTTTTTTCTGTTTTTAAGGTTTGTAAGCCTTTTATTAAACCATGGTAGTTTTGAGCTAGACCGGGCTGATTTTTTGGGAATGTATAAATCACGAGATTCATTTAAATAACTACAAAATAATTCAAACGCTTGATCTAAGCTTAAATTGACCAAAATCATATTCCATGGAATTGATAACAAAAAATTGTTTATTTCAACGAAATTTGCACGTTTATAATCGAAAAAAAACTCTGTACTATCAAAAGATTCTTTTATATATGTTAAAAATTTACATTCAATAGAAAGGCATAAGTGATGAATTGAATTTTGAACAACAGGGAATTCATTCTCTTCGATATAAGCTTCATATTCCTTGTCAACAAAAACTAAGTCTAAAATACGATTAAGACTGTTTTTTAAACTATTTACTTGAACTAAATCAAATTGACTGTAAAAGTCTATAACTTCGGATTCAATTTCGGTGACAACTTTAAACGGCACTAAGTGCTTATCATCATGATCAAGTTTCCAGCTTATATTTCCAAGATTGAAATCACCTAAGATCATAACATGGTCAGAAATACTTAAATTGTTTAAAAAGGAATGACAATTTTCTAAATGCAATTTATACATGTCTAAAGAACTTCCTGGGCGAATATAACTTACGCTTACATACAAATTACAGTTCCTTTGAAATGATATCTTAACAATCAATTGATCGACATCCAAATTAAGAGGATTATTATCAGAAATAAGTTCTAACTGCTTGACAACATAAATACTTTTTACAGCAATAATTACACCACCACCTCTATCTAAACCTGTAGTAAGAGAACATCGATCTTTCCTAAATACTATAAATTGTTGACTATTAAATAATTCTGTAGTTAAATGATTTTCATTTAGCCAGGTTTCTGTTAAAACAATGATCTGATAATCTTGAGAAGCAAAATATACATACAATTTATTTAACTTTGTTCTTATTCCACCTACATTTTGGTAATACACATTCAAATTTAAAGGACAAACAACATAACTATCAGCGACATTATTTACACCAGGGTCATCAACAGCATCAACATCATCAGCAACAAAAACAAATTCATCATCGGCAACATTATCAACAGCAACTTTATCTGAATTTGAATCATTTTTTTAGCGATATATGTAGCAATATGTTCCGGTGTTGTTGTTGCCTTAAAACTCGATACATGTAACCATTTGCGCTTATAAAAAACCTGAAGACCAATATCCCCATCAACATTGCTATTATCACGAGGCTTATCAACAAAAGACACACTGTTTGTATTGTAAACAATAGACTCTTGCAAATCTTTATCTTGTATAGCATTAGCATCTTCTTCATGTACAGATTTGTTGCATTCATTTTTTTCTTCATTCAAATCCATTGCATTATTGCAATCACCATTGACGTCTACATCTTCGACCCCTTTTTCAGCGATAGGAGCAATGATTGGCAAAATATGTGAGTGACTTAAACTCTTTTCAAAATTAGCTTTGCCAGCTGATGGAGAGAGAACAGCAGGTTCGACAGCGTCATCACTCAAATTATCACCAACAGCATTTACTTCACTCTGAGTGAGATCAGAGCGAGAAAGCGAATTCCCTCCAACCACTGCACAATTAGATGCAACTTCAGCTGCAACATCAACTTTATTACCAGTATTAACGAGATGATCAATGACATTTTCTTTGCTCTGAGCGAGTGGAGAGTTTGAGAGTGAGAGCACTGAGTCATTTGATTGGGACGTAGATTTGACTCGTTTACCAGTTATAAGTCTGTTTGAGGGACCTGGGGACGGGGAGGGAGACAAAACACTGGGCCCAGCCGAGACGCGATTTAATGCAGGAGATGACTGTGCAAGAAAATTGTTTTTTATATGGTTAATCGGTTCGTTGCCCTTTTTGATTCTTTGGTTTTTAGTATTTAGTCTCATATCCCTACTTACATCTAGGAGAGTTTTGTCTTGAGTGTTAGTTTTTTGTAGATTTAGATTATGTTGATGATTCAATTTAAAATAATTTAATTCACTCAAAGACTCTTGTAGAAGTTTAAAATGTTTGTTAATTTTCTGAATGCACTCAACTAACGCAAAGCTTTTACAATTGTCACATTTCCAGATTAGATTAAGTTAGCTGGGACTTTAACAATTTAACTTCACTAGTTTTTAACAATGTACATTTGCAATGATAATTTGCCATACAAATGCCACACGACACAACACTGCCTGGGACTATTGTAGTTTGGCACTTTAAACAAATAGAACTCATTATAAATGAAAAACATAAAGCTTAAAACGTGTGTGAAGCGTATGAGATGCAGAACAAAAAACTGAAATCTGACGATTATCTGGAGGGATTACGAAACGTGAGAAGCTGATTATGTTATTATGATTGAGATCGTTTAGATCGTTATAGAAGAATTCTCTTCTGCAAAAGTCATTTGAGAATACGCCTAGTCTCGTGGCGTGCTTTTCTATTAGACAGTGTCCGGTTATGACACCTATTATCGAGCTTATATTCGATCTGCTTAGAGATAGCAAGCACCTTGAACGTTTTAAATCCAGTGTTGGCCAGATGTTTTTTTGTGACCTGACACGTGGTGATGTTGTTCCACCTAGTGCCTGCCCTCCTCACAGCGTTTTGCATTAGCAACAGTTTACAAGTAGCGATTGGTATGGCAGTATGTGCCAAACGTGGTAGGATGGGCTGCACTGTACCGTTCGTGGCGAGTTCATCTGCCCTACAGTTACCTGGAATGTCTCTATGGCCCGGCACTCAGCAAAGGTGAATATTAAACTGTTGTGCCATCTCCATTAGAGATGATCGACAGTTATGGACTGTTATAGAGTTTGTAGAGGCAGAGTCCAGAGATTTGATAGCGGCCTGACTATCTGAGAAAATACGGATATGAGATGTTGATATCACGTTTTCTTTAAGCCAGGACAAGACGTTTTTTATCACCAAAAGGTCCGCCTGGAACACGCTACAATGATTGGGAAGGCGGAATGAGAGACTTAATTTCAGTCGTTCAGAGTACACACCTCCACCAACCCCTTCTTGCATAAGTGTTTGTCCCCACATTTTTTTTAATGGAGTTAATACATATGCAAGTTGGTGTGCAAATCACAGCTTGTAGGCAAAAAGAGAGCAACCGCCGAACTTAATTCTCTATATTAATTTTTTTTTCTCTGGTCTGGTGTTTTTCCCGACCTTTGAAAGACAGCAAAAATCATACCACTTCCTAAAAATGCTAAAAGAACTGAATATATAGATCTATCTCAATTCTACCATATTTGTTTAACTTCTTTGAGAGAATTTTGCAGTTACAAATCAACGCTTATCTCACAGCAAACTCTGCTTATTTCAAAACAATCTGGTTTCCGGAGCTGTACAACAGCTGTACAACAGCAATCCTTTGAGTAACTAAAGAAATAAGACAAGCGCTGGATAATTTAATTTAATTTAATTTTTCTAAGGCTTTTGACACTGTCAACCATGTCATTTTGTGTAAAAAGCTTATGCAGCAGTTTAATTTTTCTGCAAGTTCCACTAAGCTTGTACATATATTCTTATTTAACTAATAGGAAAAAAATAGTTCAAATTGGTGACTGTTTGTCCAGTTATTTAGCTACTTCAACGGGTGGTCCTGAAGGGTCGATATTGGGTCCTCTACTATTCTGTAATTATGTCAATGAGCTTCCAAGTTTGATCAAAAACTGTTCCTGTCATTTGTATGCCGACGAATTTCAACTTTACTTCAATTGCACTCTTGCACTCATTGAGCATTGTGCTTCTAATATCAATTAAGACCTTGACAACATGTTAAACTGGTCTAACTTAAAAGGTTTTTTTCTTGAAGCCTAAAAAATGAAAAAATATTCTTGATCTCTATTACTTTTACTCGATTTTGTTAAGTATGCCCCCATTGAATATGTAGAAAGTGTTAAAAATCTCGGCGTTAACTTTAACCGCTCTCTAACATGGGACAACTATATCAATGGAATTACACGCAAAGTACGTACTTTATGGGTAACCCAGTATTTTACACCAGTAAACAAATTCGTGTTACTTGCCAAAACTTTGTTAATACCAATCTTAATATATGGTTGTGGATTACATTGCAACTGTTATGATAGTAAATGTAGACTTAATATTGCTTTTAATAATATTGCTCGCTCTGTTTTCGGACTACAAAGATATATAACTGTGTATCCAATTTTGATACCCTGCTGCTAGATACACATGTCCTTTGATAATTACTTTAAACTTCGTAATTTGTGGCTACTCTCTGATGTACTGCTTACACACCAACCACAATACTGTTTTGACAACATTTATTTCCCTACCTCTAGAAGATCTCATCAATTGATTCATCCTCGCTATACTAAGTATTTTATAAGATATTGTATCTTACAGTTATTAAGCATTTACGAATAAATAAAATGAAAAATAAAAAATATTTCACTTCCCAAATTCCAAACTTTAAGACTCGGAAAATTAAAAATCCGAATAAAACTGCAACAAGTTATTTTGCATTTGGGGTAAGAAATTAGGTAAATAGAATTCTATAAAGCTGTCTAACACAAATCGTCTTATTTATGCGTAGAACATTTTAGGGACAAGATATACTCATAGTTAACTTTGCATTTCGTGCATATTTATGCTTCTGTATGTTATTTAAAAAATGTGCATACATTTGTAGTTTAGACAGCGGAAATATGGAAAAGAAAAAATGATTTGAAAATCAGAGAAAAGAACACTTACAGTTCAAAGTACTGGAAAAACACTCATGCCTGTAATCGCTACTTAGAATTAATTCAATCAAATCTTATCTTTAACCTTATCGCAGATTAGCGCATCGCCATGATGAATAAGAACAAAAATAAAACTTATTAGCAGCAAAATTGAAAGGCGACACAATTAGATAACAAGCAAAGAGCAGAAACAAAAACAACACAAATAAAATAAAGAATCCAAGCTGCTACTTACTTTCTTCGAGAGCTGTCTCTGTAACGGTCCCTATCAGCTTCATAATCAGATATGGCGCCGTAAATATAAAACTTATAAATGCTAATACTGGCCAAGGCGATGCTCCCTTTCTGGGTAAGGCTGGCCCTGGACTGGCTGAAGTTTGTTTCAAGGCAGCAGCAAATGCCTCTTTGAAGGCCAACGACGAGGGGTCAAGATTTGATATTCTCAGCCAATAGAGAAGTCTGAAATAATAAGATAATCCAGGGAAATAAGACTTAAGTTAGTTAGTGAGGAAATCGTTTTGGACTTACTTTCTATAGATCCAATTCAGTCCTCTAAATATGGCAAATGTTTGCCAGAATTGGCCAAACACTGTCCTCAGTCGACCAAAGTTAGCTGCAACCCCTAGAATAGCTCGGAATGAGCTTGTTATGGCGAAGAACGTCGAGTCCAACATTTGAGCAATGTTTCCAATGGCCGACACCAGAGACTCAATGCTCTGGAAGGTCGGACGTGCGCTATTCTCAGCTAATTGAATGAATCTTTGTTCGGGATCAGCTGGATTCATTCCGTATCTACCATAAGAGCCACCATATCCCCCAAAAGCACCACCAGCACCACCAAAAGCACCTCCGCCAAATGTGTTGAATCCCCCGCCATACCCACCGCCGCCGTAGCCTCCCCCAGCTGTCATGTAGGGATTACTCATAAAACCGAAAGAGTTTTGCTGTTGTAAATATCCTCCTGCGGGACCAGCAAATGAAGCTCTCATCGGAGGTGGAGGAATCGACGGTGGTAATTGTGGCCCCAGAGCCCTGACATTGCCAAATGGAGTACGCATTACACCCCCTGAAGTCGGGACACCACCACCAGCTGTTATCACGGGCTCATTTAGGACGGCACTTCGAAAATTTTCACTATTTTCACCACTCATCTTTGTTGTTTCTATTGTGATTTGCAGAGATGATGATGAACCTTTTTCTATTTATTGTATTCTCGTGATGCGTGTTTTTCTTCAATAACACATTGAAAAGGTTTATCTTGTTGTCGAGTAAAATAATGAACACGAATGATGAAATGTATTTATAATTTAAATGTGTTATTTTGAGAGACTTCTTATTTGAAATCTACAAAATTTCACTTGTTTTTCACTCTTTTTTCTGCGATTGATGAACTATCTGCTGGGGGTCGACCGTTTGTCGTCATACGACGATTTTAATAAAAATAAAATCTGTTTGATTTGTTTTTGACATTTTGACATTTTCTAATAGGGTGTGCTCTCGGTTGTTTGTCAGTGGGTACGTTCAGCCGCAATGCATTTGAAACTCGGGTCCAGTTTTGGGTTAGGTTTCTGTTAAAAGTTTCAGAGCTTTAAGGATAACGTTTCTAATTAATCGGCTTATTTTATAAATCTATAATAAATTAATAACTTGTCAAACTATGGATACATACATATACACAAAACTGGACATTATAATTACAGACGTTTAGATTAAACGAATAGTCTTTGAATAGGGCATAGCAATTTTAAAGTAATCTGAAAATTCAAGTGTCGCAAATTTTGACAGACAGTTTTTAAAAGATTTACAATCTCTTATGTTTTTTGTATGGTTTTCATTTTTTTAAAACAAATTAATGAGAATATTTTAAGAAAAATCAATCAATGGCAGTTTAATTCATTGTAAACGTATTGTAAAATGGGAGGTATGTCACTACTAGTCAACTTCGTGTTGATGTCATCTATTGCTTAACGCTACTATCTCTTCTGTAGGTTTAGCGAAAATATGGAGAAACTTTTGAACTTGATTATTATATTTTGATTATTTTGCCAAACTTTGTCATGTTCTTAGTTTCTTTGATACAAAATGATTGAAACAAATAAACAAGAGATGGTATTTATAAATAAATTGTATTTTTTGCACCAAACCTAAAAAAGGCAAGCATAGCATGAAGTGGAACTATTTTGAAGGGGGATTGTGTATGACAATTTTCACTCATTTGCAGCTGTGCTTAAGATCCTGAATCCATTGCAGATATTTGGCATAGACCTAATCATTCACCGAAAAAAAGAATCTAAAGATGTTTGGCAAATAGTAGTCACCTCTTCACCGTTTCTTATTCTCATACAAAGCCTCGCTTAAAAGTGATCCCATCTCTTTAGATATGTTTGGCTATATTGGTAAATTGCAGTGATCAGTTGTTTGGAATGTATGAAAACGATTTCCTTATTCCTGAATAAACAACCTCTGGATTTAAATTTACATTGGTTAATTTCTTGTTTTTATTGTCGGCTGGTGATTGATACAGAACGTAGCGTCACGTTGGTGTGGGTGCTTCTTGATCTCTTGTGCAATATGTACATTGACTGAAGACGCTGGTGATTATTTGCAATCCACAACTTTGACAGAACTTGTGGCTTAACTACTCCATGAGAGTAATATAAAGATTTTATTAACAATGCCTTGTGGATAATTGACAAGAACCTTTAAATTTTTCATTAATTTAACTTGAAAATCATTTCAAGCCAGTGTAATCACACCTTAGAATGAAAACTATTATAAGTTCTGTTCAGTGAGGATTTTTCTAGATCAGAACAGCACAGTTTCGTGAGAAACGTCAGATCAAGTTAGAACAGTCAGTTAAACGTCAGTTGTCAAAAAAAAAACAAAACAAATTGCAAATTGTGTGAATTTTTCGTTTCTCGCTTATTTTTTTTTTCATTTTTTGTGTTTTTACTGTGAAAAATATTATTAAAAATTATTGAAATGGAAAATCAAGTGATTGCTAAGATAATACTAAATGAAAATGTTAGTGGTTCAGACACCGATAGTGATTTTTCGTCGGATTCCTATTCAGATGATTGGAATGAAAGTGTGACGAATGTTATTACCTTTTCTTTGATGAAATGTAAAAGAAATTGCATTCAAAGTTATTATATTATATTTTATAATTATTTAATTAAACAAATTAAACAAATTGGCAAAATAGCTTTATTTTAATTATTTTAAATCACGAGAAAAAAACACAAATCACAACCAAATCAAAACGTAAACAAAAAAAATGACAACTTCGATTTTGACATTTCTCACGAATCTGTTCTAACCTGATCTGACTCAAAAGCATAGAGGAAATATATTATCTAGAGTCCCGACTTAATGGGTTTGCTCTCTTTCGGCCTACAAACTAAATTGAGAGAATTTTGCCCATTAGCATAAGCATGTGTTAGTTCTCCCGTGCATTTCTTATGGGAAAATCCAAAATCTATGTAGTTGTTATGGGCTTTTGGTGAAATATGCACAATTAGGGGGAAAACAATGTGAGGTGAACTCAGCCGTTCAAAAAAGAGATCCGTTGAATTCAAAAATTGAAAAATGAATGCAATATTTTAAGAAAAATGAATAATGTAACTTCGTTTCAATGAAAACTGTGCTAAAAATAATATTTGCCTGCTTTTGGCATACAAATTCTGTGATTTTTATGAAAAGTTTTGCTAAAAACAAAAAAAATCATGCAGAAAGTATAGGCGCACCATAGAACTGCAATGCGAACGTGGCCTAATTTGAGTTTAACCTAGTGTTGACAGATTAACAGCGAGGTGAGTATTTTGACAATTCTACGAAAATGAAAAGAAAAATATAATGTTTTTAATTGCAATCAACAAGAAGTCTAGACTGCAGACAATAATTCAGAATAATCAGAATTCAATTTCTTTAAAATACTTTTTAATAATCTTTTTGAAGCGTTTTTTCTCTCTTTACAGGTAAGTTGGTTTTTAAATATATCTTAACATAATCATGCTTTTTTATAGATATACAAATTATGTTTCCGTTCTGGCCAATTAGTAGGTATAGGAAAAAAGTTTCGAGTTTTAGTTGGGTTGTGCACTGGCAGTGGGTAGAGTGGTGTTTTGTGAGCCACAGTAGCTGCTTCGTCGGCATATTCGTTTCCTTGAATTCCTGTGTGACCGGGGGTCCACATTACTTTTAGTTTTATTGGTGAATGAATGAATATGTCTCTAATTTGTTGTTATAATGTATTTTCCCTTTCTTTTTAGAGAAGTTTTGCTGCTTCCAATATAGCATGAGCCTCTGCCTTGAAAATAGAAGCTTGTTCGCATAGAAGACCCGTGCTAATAAGCAATCCATTCTCTTAGACAACAGCGAATGAGACGCTTTCGTTTATTTTTGACCCGCCGGTGAAAATAAAAGACGTAGATAGCACCGTAGTATCTGTTGTTAGTAATATCTTTTCTATTGAGGTTAAGGTCTAGGATAAAAGAAGACTTTGATTGTCCAAGGTGGATGGAAGGCCTTATATTTGGAGAATTGTCTCAATGGAAGTTTCAATTAAGTTGCAACTAAATTTAAGTGGTTCGAAGTTCTTAATTGGTTTGTTTTTTTCTCATTTACACGTTATTTTAGGCCAACGCGAGCTGAAATTCTTAACCATTGCCGATATCTAGTAAGGAAGCTGTTTTACGAAGAAATATCAAGGATAAACCCTATCAAAGCACTGCGCTACTTACAAACGCATATATCTGAAGTTATTAACCATTCCGATCCAGTGCAGTTAAATAATGTAAGCTAATTAAAATTAATCTAAATTTCTATGACAACATAAAGTTTAAAATTTGTATGTATTTAGTTTCATAAACTCGCCGCATTTTTGTTCAGACCAGAAGATCCAGTATCCTTAGGACAGTTGACTTTAGCTACATTGTCTGTTGAAAACCAAAACCTGGAATCTAAAGGTAAAATATTTTGAATCTACTTAATTATTCAATTAACTTTCACAAAATTACTATAGCAGAGGAGAATGAAAATGATTTCAACAAAGAATGTTATGGTTCCAGTTCATCTTTATCCGATAGTTAGTTATATGCCAACGAATATACATAGTTCAACCAAAAGGGAATTTAAGTGATTTTATTTTCACATAACTTTAAATTGCTTTTATTTTATTAACTTTTCTCAAAAAGAATTAAAGTGTATTTATGTAAGTAAATTTAGGCAATGCGCCGACGAATTTTTGATTAAAGTTGAGAGTAGTTTAATTTATTATTTTTGATGTTGTGTTGTTTTAAATAACCTTATTTTATTTTTGATGTTTATAACAATTGTAATATTGTACCTAATGTAAGTGAATACGAAAATGAAAAAATTGTTTCAAAAACTATTTTATTGCATATTGCAAGAAACTTAAATCATAAAATAAAACTTTTTTTTTTTATATATTATAGGATTAGTAATAAATGTATGTATCTATTAAAAAAAATATTTGTACATTTGAAAACTTTTGAAGATTGATAAAATGCAGATACATGAAATTTTAATAAATTAATAAATAAAAATATGATTTGTATTACCAATTGCTATTCTTGTTGCTGTTTTGATTATTTTAAATAAATTATTATAGTAAAACTAAATAATTTAGTGTTTTTTAATTATTTGGCAATTTTAAGTCAATTTTTTTGTGTAAATAATGTTTTTTTTTTTGAAGGAAGATAGAAAAACTTTGATTTCAGCTTATATGTACATGCAACATTTCGAAAAACATTTGCCATATGTTTTGTAGGAATTCCAAATTCTTAGACACAGAAATAAGAAGTAATGAACTTACTCTAGTGGATATTGCTCAACAATGTGCGCACCGAACACGGTGCTGTTGTTATTACTTGCAATAAGAAATAAAAAGACGTATAATTTAATAATTGGCCTGAGAAGATCAAAGTGGGTAACCCAAAAAAAAGTGTTTTTTCTTTGCAAGGTAGGTACATTTATATTTTTTTTAATTATTCAAAAGTTAAGAATTTACATTTCAACATTCAGTTTTCCTTTTTAAATACATATATGTATGTACATAACAGCATTGAATTAAAAAAAAATTATACTAAATTGCATACATTTTTGAAAAAAAAATTACAACTTTAAAGCATGTCGACGAATCAACAGACCGACCGACAGAGTCAAAACGACTTCGAATCATCTTCGTTCCAGGATGTTTGCAATACCTCTTCGTTTTGATTTGTTGCTGAAAAAAAAAACAATGGGTGCTTTCAAAGTTTCTTGTTTATGTTAAACTTACTTTAAAGTTATCTTGCCATAATGAGCCTTCTGGTCAATGGACGCACAATTAAATTGTAGCAAGTTGATTGGTTTATAATTATAAAATTCCCGCTGGTAATTCGATCCGTTGATTAAAAAATTGTGGCAAGTCGTTTGTGACATTCTTTTGCGAGGCAAATTCCAAAATCCCAATCGGACCATGTCACAATGCACAATTTCCTATTGTATTATTTTTGGAAATTTTCGGCAGGTGAAGGTTGCGAGAAATTCTTAAAACATCATTTGGGCAGTTCCTGTGTCGATGGTCTTCTATGTGATTCCAGTTAGTTGTTTACAGAATGCACTTTTGGTTATTCAATAGGCATTATGTATTTAGGAATTCGGCTTCTATTTTTTCTGTCTATATAAGAAAATTCTAAAATAGTACATACGAAAATGATTATATTTTCATTATTCAAAATACTTACCAATGATTTTTGATTCCCGTCATTTAGGAGGTGTTCTCCCAGCAGGTTGCTTCAAAGTCGACATTCAGTTCATCATATACGTTGTCTGTGTCGGCCTGAGTGGCCGCAGTAGCCGATGGCTCGGTTAGCTCAGTGTGAGTGTCCCTGCCGTCCTTTATGGATTTAGATCTAGAAGGTTAAGATTAAGCAAGTTGATCACGATATGATTGTTTCGATTTACTTACACAACTGAACCTCATGTGCTGTTGCACTCTATGAAACCAGAAGATGTTGCTTTAGTTGCAGCTGCAAGTCGTTTTTTTTTTGGTCGGCTTGTACCATACTTCTTGGCAGCTGATGAATGGGCAGAGGACGTTGGAAATCCTAAAGAACTATACAATTTAAAATATCCGTGTTAAGATTACTCTTAAGTAAATGAATGAACTTACCTGATTTGCCTGCATACTCTGCCGTTGCTGTTGCCGCTGTTAATTCATTTCAAAACTGGGCGGTCGACTATTGAATGTCAAAGCTTTCCCTTGCACTATTTAATTGAATTTCACAGTCGATGACATAGCTGTAGCGGAGTTGAATTCAATTCGTAGTTCTGGTGATAATGTTGCATTCCATGAATCTTACTATTGGCAGAGACGTTGACACCTCTATCGTCAACGCCTGTGCCCACCATAGCCGCTGAGGCAGATCTCACCGATCATGATATAGCCGCAATTGAGTGTAGAAATATGTACTTTACTTCAACAGGCTTCGAATAACTATTTCCAAAAAAGACCAAAGTCTGTGGTTAAAAACGTTTATATTTAGAGAAATATAATATAAAATAAATTTACCTGGGGACTAGCCCCTTGTTTTGAGCAAACCTTCCAAATTTCTTGAGAGAAGTTGCTTCTTGTATCATGGTTTGTAATCGACAGCACCCGAAATGAAAACACTAAGGAGATGCTAATAAAGTCGATTTTTATTCTTATGTACATCTTCCTGAGCTGGTAGTAAAGTATATTATTGGAGCAATCAATAGCTGAAACAAAGCAACCTAAATATTCTTTTGTTTACGAGATTCTTTTTTTTAAACGTACCTACTTGAGCTCCGAGTAGAGTAAGTCTCATTGTTTTCTTCTGGTTCCTGGTCTCCCGTTTTTCAATTAAATGCACTTGTAGCTCTTAATCGTTAAGGTTTTTGATCTGAAAAGAAATAAATTCTGTTAAATGTTTAGACAAAACAAAATAATTTACAAAAACTTACTTGTAGAATATCAAATTGAATATTTTGTTTTTGAAATCGAAATTGTGGAACTGTCATTTTTGACAAGAATTCAATCTGACATTTTGCCTTTTTTCCACCACTCACATGTATTCACCGATACGGAATTTGAGAGAGTTCACCTCGAATAAAATTTGAGGGTTTTTCAGGTAGGACGGGTACCGGTCGGGACTCTAGATAATATATTTCCTCTATGCTCAAAAGCAAGAACAGAAAATCCTGTTCTAAACTGTTCTAGGTTTGTCAATGAACAGAAAAGTAGAACAGTTCAGCACAGAAAAAACCTCAATGAACAGCAAAAAGCTGTACTTTTCTGTCTAGAACAGTCCAGCACAGCGTCACTGAACAGACTTATAATATTCCTACTGGATGCATTCATTAATCACTTCGACATCCCATTGTTGTCAAATCGAGAACTGTTTCTTTTGACATTTCGCGCTGACGTATACCACATGTTTTGATTTTTTCGCAAAAACGTAATAACAAATTTATTAAAGTTTTTCTTAACTTTAATCGAGAAAAAGTAAAAGTTCAAACATGGTAACGACATCCTTAACCACAAATCTCTTCAAACTAATACAAATCAAACATTCTAGGGTAAAGGCAAGAAGGCATTTATTGATCGCAAGAAGTCGGTCACCTTTCATCTGGTGCACAGAAGTCAACACGATCCACTGGTTGCCGATGAGAATGCTCCTCAGCGTGTTCTCCTGGAAGCTACTCCCAAGCAAGAAGTTGACCCAAAGAAACGCCAAGAAGAACAAAAGAAATTTGGTATTCAGTTCGATGATGACTACGACTATTTGCAGCATTTAAAGAAACCGGGACAAGAAATTGTCTGGGAATACGTCGAGAATCCAAATCAGGTGAAAAAGAACAAGGATGTTGAGCCAAAACTACAATTGCCGAGCTCTGTGTTTGCCAGTGAGTTCGAGGAAGAAGAGGGAATGTTAAACAAGGCTGCACCTCGTCCCGGACCACGGCCTGACTTGGACCCAGATGTCGTAGCTGCATTGGACGACGATTTCGACTTCGACAACGAGGCCAATCAAATAGAGGATGATTTCGTTCTTAAGGCTATGGGTGGCGAGGATGATGACGACTACGATGAAGATGAGGAGGAATACGACGAAGAGGACGAGGAAGACTTCGATTCGGATGATCTGATGTCCAGTGAGGGCGACGAAGAGGCAGAGTTGAGGGATCGTCTGGCTCCCCTGATGCGACAACGCCGCTTCGAAGACGAAGAAACCAAATCTCGTTTTACCGAATATTCCATGTCCAGCAGCGTGATTCGTCGTAACGAACAATTGACACTGCTGGATGACAGATTCGACAAATTCTACGCCTCTTACGACGAACCTGAAATGGGTCCACTGGACATGGAAGATATCGAAGGCACCTGGGGCCAAAAACATCCCTATGTGTTGGGTTGCTACAAACTGATGAAGAAATCGAAGATGGTCGATGACTACAACAAGGAATGGGATAAGGAGCGTTTGGAAAAGTACAGAAATGTGGCGGATGACAACGCTGACGACGAAATGGTTGAGCTTGAAGTTGAAGACCCCAAACAAAAGAAATGGGACTGCGAGAGTATCCTGTCGACCTACTCAAACATCTACAATCATCCAAAACTAATCGATGAACCTCGGAAGAGTAGAAAGATTGAGATCGATCCCAAAACTGGCCTCCCTGTGCATACTCTCCGTGGCGGTGATAATGACAAATTGACAGCAAAAGCCTTGGCTAAGTTGGACAATGGTGAGGCAGCAAGTGGTGGTCCTAAGTCACTCTGTGCCAAATCTGTGCTCTCCACTTTGAGTGTTCTCTCGATAAGACCCAAAGACGAGACACCCGAAGAGAAGAAAGAACGAAAAAGACTGCTTAAAGAATACAGAATGGAAAGACGTATCGAACGAAAGGCCAATGCCGATGCCTTCAAGGAGGAGAAGAAAAGGCAAACTCACATCAAAATTAACAACCAAAATAATCTCCAAGGAAAGAGGATATTGTAGGGAGAGAAATAATGGAGTATATGAAGCCTATTTTTTCATTCTGCCTTTTTTAAGAGTTTCTAAATTTCTTTATTTTAAGTCTTGTAAGTTCTTTTTGTAGTAATAACAGTTTCATGAAATAATAAAAAAAAAACACTAATTACCGAAGTAATTGGAACAAATATGAAAGATTTTTGAAGAAGTGAAACGTAATATTTTAGGATAACATTTATTCGGATTTACTCACAGTCAGTTTTGAGGCTATCTACATATGTATGTACGTATGAAGTAGCTTTTTTTCAAAAATAAATCCGTGATGGTTTTACAAATCTATGATCCTTTTCTACAATATCGAATTGAATTGAAGAATTGAATTAACTCCAAAACGTATTTTTCAAAACTTACTTAAGGTGCCACTACAGTCCGGAGCGGACCTGGGCCTCAACCAACATGCGTCTCCAGCCAGCTCGGTCCCTACCCTAGCTAGCTGTCTCCAGTTTCGCACGCCAAGTTGGTTGAGGTACTTCACCCACCTGCGTGCGCCACCTAAGGGCCCTTTCACACCAAACGAATCCGAATCAATCAGAATCACTCTGAATCAAGTTGAATCTGATTGACTGATTGATTGTATTGTTTTGTTTGTTCTCCTCCAAAAAAAACTTAATTTTGTCGACCAGTGTAATCAATGCGAGCATTATCCAAAACAATGGAATACAAATAATTAAGATATAGATTCTTCCTCATAATATTATCTAAAACTTTGATTTGTTTCGTTTTAAAATAAGGCTGTTAAGCTTGGACCAATTTACAACCTTTTATTTATCTTCATTAAAGCAAATAGATGCATGTTCAATTAACCTAAGAAGGCACTTCATGACATACATTTAAACGTCATCTGCGTACAAACTAAGGGAGCGCTTTTCAATGATTGATGGAAGTTAATTGACATTTATATAGAAAAAAGTAGAGGACCAAATGTCGAACCCTAAGGAGCATCAGAAACATTAGGCAAACAATTTGGACCAATTGTGACCAACAGTGATCCAACTCTCGACTCTGCTTTTCACGAAAACTAAATTGTTTTGCAGTGAGCAGCGATTTTTTTGACCTTTGATAAGAAAGGCTTTTTAGCAAAAGGTTCGCATACAATCCAGACATAAGAACATTATTGAAAATGAAAGTAAGAAAAGGCAATACTATCGGCAAAATCATTTTCAACAATTTAATTTAACCCAACTGCATTCGCTGGTAGATTTTGGCGCCCCGTGGCGGCCACTTTGTTTTGGTGACATCTGTCAAATCTTTTGTTTATTATTCAATTGTTTATGGAAAATCATCATTGCAAGTTACACGATTGAACAACACGTTCAAATGATAAAACTTTATTACTTAGCAAAACGAGTGTTCGGTAACGCGCCGCGCATTGCGCCCATTTTAAGGTAGACTTGGTGGCCCTTTACAGTCGACTCATCAACGCTTGGTGGCCAAATTTGAGATGACCGTTTCAGTAAACAATCAGCCAACACCCGAACGTTCAAGGAATACAAGATCAGACGAGAACATTGCCGCGGCCCGTGAAAGTGTACAGCAGAACCCGATGCAGTCTATTCCTAGCCGTGCACAAGGACTCGGCCTTTCGCAGACTTCAACTTGGCGAATTTGTCGCGACTTGAGCCTAACACCCGTACAAGATCCAAATGACGTAGGAGCTCAAGTTCATGACCATAGACAATGCCGTTTGTTTGCTGACTGGGCTTCGAATCGTTTGGAAGAGGATCCCAATTTTGCCCGAAAAATCATTTTTAGTGACGAGACGCATTTTTGGTTGAATGGATGTGTTAGAAAGCAAAATTGCTGTATATCAGTATATGGGACGACAACAACCCACGCGAGATTCACCACGTGATAATGCATCCTCAAAAAGTTGCCGTTTGGTGTGGATATTGGGCCTACGGCGTAATTGGTCCGTAATTTTTTGAAAACGATGTTAGTGAGGCGGTCACCGTCAACAACGAGCGCTACATAACGATGATAACTAATTTCTTATGGCCCAAATTGAATCGTATGGACCTAGACGACATGTGGTTCCAGCAGGACGGCGCTACGTGCCACACATCAAACGCCACGACATCTACACACAACATCTACCCGCCCTTATTGAAAAACCTTATAGAAAGTATACTCTCAACAACATCAGCTGTGATGGTACAGACGAAAGTGGAATCATTCGAGGGGTCTTTCAGTTAATAATTCAGTTATGTACTTTTTAGAACCCACTCTCGGGATTATAATTGAAGACTTTCTGGGCCAGAGCATTGAGGTAAGCATTCGCTCTAACTAAGCTTATCCTAACTATCTCAGTGGCTGGTCTTTAATATGTTTGACCGTTGTTTCACCTTTACAGTTTGTAATTTAAACTACTTTAATTGCAGAGGGTTGATAATGCTTCTCCTATATTGGGTTTCATTTTTAATTGAGCATTGATAAGTAAAAAGTACGCTATAACTAAAAAGAAAAACTATACACGCTTTAACAGTACATTAAAGAGTTTCCAGAGCGTGTTATTACTCAAGGAGGTGATTACAATTAACCCTGTTTTGAATTAACACCTTCAGACATTTTTCTTTGGGGTCTGTTTACTTCGAAAATATCTTGTATTTATATTTCCCTAATAAGAAAGTTAATTAACAGTTCGTTGAGAACTAGGGCCTTGTGACTTATATCTCTCGCAACCATCCCTGTGTGCGAGTAATGTTGTCAGGGATGGAGGGATCCTACAGTTTTAAGCTATTTTGAGAAAGCATTGTTCATGACAAGAATTACTCTTGGAGGATTTGTCAATTGCTCGCAAGAGGCAGTACCCATGAAAAAAGCTTTAGATGGTCCACACAGGGATTTAACCCAAGACTTTTAAATGACAGTCCAACGCACAAACCATCACGCCAATGGTACTTCCAGAAACAGTTTTCATTTTACTTTTCCTATTCAATTTTAATAAAATCCGTAGAAATCTTTATCCCCGTTTTGAAAAAAAGACAGATAACTTGGATAAAGAGCTACACTTTCTCACAACTCCTCCTTTCATTGTCGCCACAATCGACGCTCTTTCTTCCCGAACACACCCCAGCACAGCAGCTGTTATCTTTTGTATTTATTTGGATTTGAGTTGTGTTGTTGTATTTTGCACAAAAGCCAGATTGAGCCTCAGCCCTCAACTCAAATGTCATTTAACTGTGTGCCGAAGAAGTGGGCGAGAGAAAAGTGCAAAAATTCTATTTATAAATAATCACAAAAAGAAAAACAAATAAATAGATTTGAACTTGTTAATATTTTGTTTTTAAACCATTCAACCCGAAAGATAACACACTCGAAGAAACAAGAACAACACTCCCTAGCCTCTGTTGTCTATCAATCCATATCGATGGAAAGAAACCATGAAATCTATTCTTTGCGTGAATGGGCTCCGTTGACGGAAATAATCGAAAAAATCCCCCATCGCATACAAAAGGGTTTGTTTCCTGTCGATTTGGGAATCACTTGTGTTGATGTGGTTCCAGAGTTTATCGCCCTCGGTAGCGATGCCGGAATTGTCTTCTGGTATAATCGATTTAACGGTGAAGTGCAGAAACTTCGTTCGGAGGTACCTACATATCTATATTATACCTATCTCTAGAAACGCTTGATTGGGCATATTGCACAATAACCTTTCACGATACTGGGGTACTTACAACTTTTCGTTGTTCTTTTTTTTCTTAGGTGTCCTCACCGATAACATGTGTAAAGATTATTTCCTCTGTGGAATATATGGTAGCTGCTGGTAATTCCAGTGGTCAAGTGAGTGTCTTTCAGATTCAGAAGGAGTTGCCGGCAGATCTGGATCTGGTGGCTCCTTTCACCAAAGCCAAACCCGTCGAACGTTATACAATTCGTGATTTGCATAATTGCTCCATAACTTGCTGTGAATGGTCCAAGAATGGAATGAAACTCTATTCGGGCAACAAACAAGGAGTCATTGTCCTCACCGAATTCGACTATCAAAATGTAAGATGATCCACCTTGTGCCATTTAATTCGTCTTGGTTAAGTATTTTATTTGTTTAGCATTTGAGTAAATCCGTCGAAATCCTAAATGAAGCCTATGAAATCGTCCAACTAAGTATCCATCAGTCCTACTTGCTCGTATCAACCCTCTACCGATCGATAATATGCCAGAGGAATTCCAAAACAAATCAATGGCAACTGTCGCAAGTTGGCAAGAAGGACCGCAAAACTCTGGCTGATATTGGTGGAAAAATATACAGAAAAGACTCGGCAAGCATCCAATTGATATGTGGCCGACCCGGCTTGAGACTCTGGTTGGCTGACGTTGATGGAAATGTTGAGAAAACTCTCCTATTCAGAGATGCACTGAGCAAAGTCAATGCAGCATGGGAAATACCTATTCTAAATCCCTGCCGTAGTGTTACTAGTTCGATGACGAATTTTCGATCGATTGATATTTATCTCAACAAATATGTGGTGACTCACGATGAGACGATGTTGTATATTTTGAATTTGGAACAGTTGAAAGTGGAAGCTGTAGCTACAGGATTTCGAAAGATTATTGACTTTTGCATAAGCAATAAGGAAATATTCGTATTGGAAGGACCAAGGAGTTTGTTAAGACTGGCTCCGTGTCCAGAACCGCCAAGCAAAACAGGTAAATAACAATGTTATTCATTACTTTTAGGGAATGTTCATCATCTATAAAAATTGGCAGAATATCAAACAAAATGAACATACATCGAAACTTTCCATTTTACCTACGACACGATTTTAGAAAACCATGACAAAAGAATATTGGGTTTTCATTATTTTTCTTATTTAAAAAGATCTGGAAGGTATAAGCAATACAATACGACTTCGAGTCTTAGGCATTTAGCCAGGAAGTGTGGTAGAATATTTACCAGCCGTTTAAGTTAGTACAAGCTAATCAACTTCAACTAGCTCATGGTTTTCCGATGCACTCAAACTTCCCATGCTTTCAAAGTTAAATTACAAACTTTTTATTCGAAATTGGTTGACTTTTGGTATTATTTTTAGCGAACTTATAAAGGTTTTAGGCCTTCAGCATTATTCTGAAAGAATTAAGTATTTCGTGTTTAATATAAGTTCACGTTGTTGTACATATTTTTAAAAAGTACGATCTTGTTTAAAAAAAAACTATTTTAAAGCCTAGAAGGATACTCTATCTGTATAAATGGATAGGTAAAAGGGCGCTTGAGTAATAATCTTTTTGCAGTCGCAAAATCTATGCTAACCTAGAAAGTATGATACATTTATTTTTTGTTTAGGAAAGTTGAAAGCCATGAGGTTCACTCATCGAAGCACCTGGCGCCAATTTTACACATAACGCAGGCCTTTCAAATATGTATTAGATAAGCTTTAAAAGCTGTGTAACCTAAAAAACAGTTTAGCATACAAATTAGCACCCTTAAATAAAAAGTAACCCTTAAAATACAACATTAGGAGTATGTTTATTGGCTTTAAACACGCCAAAAAATAATGACTTATACCAGCTACACCCAATGTTACGCATTTCTTTTCCGGCTTTGCAGTTATCCAATGTTAGAGGCAGAAAGAAATGGATTAAATGTTTCTAATGTTGACCGTCGAAAGTTTCCATCAAAACAAACAGAAAACTTACTTTTTTCTTACACATTGTTATGGATAGTTTTTTGTATGACACCGAAACCAGAAACCAGATAAGGGTGTTGTAAAGTTTATAGCCGAAATTTACAAACTGATTTAGTGATGATTACTTTATTCGATTCCTTATTTATTTATTTCTATATCTTTTACAATAGCATTAAGTCCTTAAACAAACGTTAAATTTAATAACAATAATCTAATTATTATTTTCAATATACACTATTCGTTTTTTGAATATGACACCCTGTGAATGAACACTTTGCTTGCATTTGCTTATAACTCGAAAGCGGAAAGCTAAAATAATGGTATTTTGGCCGTTATATTTGTGCAACTCTCTTCATCTTTCTCTACATTAAATTGCAAGTTCTGGAAAAAATCCATTATATGCTTTTTACACCTTATTTTAACAATTGTTTAAATTAAAACAATACTTTTGCACCACGTGACCCAGGCGGCTTATCTATTGCCAAAATAGGTTAATTTAGATTTAGATTTATTTATTATTATATTCCAATTCACAGTAAGAGTACACTTATAAATTTTTGAAAATTAAAAATATTTAAATTACAAAGCTTTACAATATAACAAAAAATAATTAAAAGATAAAAAAATAAATAAAACATAAAACAAATTAATCATAGTAACATTACGTTATTCCAAGCATAAAAAAGTTAAAAGTTAAAGTTGAAGTTGCTTGATAAGGGTAAATGGGAGCGGGTTTGGGTGAAAGTTAGCTAGTTGCTTTGGTTAATAAAATACAGTCTTAACTCGTCACTAAATTGTTGCTTGTCACTTAGTTCTCTCAAGTTACGCGGAATTGTATTCCAAAGGCGTATAGCTGAGATAAAGAATTGTTTCTCAGATGTAAGGCAGGTGAAATGTGGTAAAATCAAACAAGCAGATCTGTTGGATGTCGAAAGCCGGATTTTATCAAAAAGATATGACGGCTGCATAGTTTTTAGAATTGAGAATAACAAACACATGGTACGAAACTTCATATAATTAAAAAATGACATGCCTAATAAATTTTTTTCCAAATGTGAAATATGGTCGAATCTCCTCTCTCTCAGGCTTGGTTAAAGGTACCGATTAGGAAAACATTATTCGAGTATACCCGAACTAACCCAAGATTTCGATAAATAATTTGAAGTGTTTCATGCTTGGTTTGGGAGTGATGTTTTAAGATTCTGAACAGTATTATTACAATTTGATAACGATAAAATAAACTAAGTATTTAAAAACAAAGTATCAAATCTCAACTTTCAAGACCCCCACTAGATTTGTATACTTTTATACCAATGAGAGCACAACAGTTGTTATGTTTTTTAGCAGGGAGTCCTTTGGTTAGAACATCAGCAGGCATCTCTTCAGTTTTCAAATATTCTACTTTTAATTTATTATCTTCTATAAGATCTCGAATGAAATGATGCCTTATATCGATGTGCTTTGAACGTGCGTGATAAACGTTGTTTTTAGATATGTTTATTGCACTCTTGTTATCGCATTGCAATATAAGTTCTTGATTCCAATTAATTAGTTCTCGCAATAAAGATTGAAGCCAAAGTGCTTCTTGAGATGTTGAGGCTAAGACCATATACTCCGCCTCTGTGGTGGAGAGAGCGACAGTAGGTTGTTTCTTTGCATTCCACGAAATAGGTCCTCCTTGGTATTTAAAGAGATAAACTGTAGTTGATTTTCTGTCACCTGAGTAACTAACCCAGTCAGCATCCGAAAATCCTTCTAAACATCCTTCAATGTCTCGAGTGTATTCTAGCTTGTAATTTATTGTTTTCCTTTTATATAACGGAAAAGTCGTTTAACCGCTATCCAATGAGTTTTTGAAGGATTATTATTAAATCTTGATAAAGCCCCCACTGCAAAGGATAAATCTGGGCGACTAACTTGTGCTGCATATAAAATGCTTCCAATAGCTTCTTGATATGGAACGGTTTTCATGTAATCAGTTTCGTGTTTGCTTTGTTGATGTGTTTCTTTTATAAGCTTTTGGTTAATATCTAAGGGTGTGGATACCGGATTACAATCCTCCATGTTGAATCGCTTGAGAATATTCTTTAAGGATGTCCGTTGGTACATCCATAACTTTCCCTTTTCTCGATGGAGAGTTATTTGCATACCAAGCACAAATTTAGCTTCTCCAAAATCTTTCATCTCGAATGACTTAGCCAAATTTTCTTTTGATTATTCTTTTTTCATCTTTGTTATTTGTAAAAATCAGTATGTGCTGTTTGTCTTGTAATAAATACACGGATCGGTTTTTGATTGTTTAAGTCCAATTTCTTTAAAGTTTCATCCAATTTCTTATTCCAAACTCTGCTAGCTTGTTTGAGACCGTACAGTGATTTCTTGAGTTTACATACTTTATTTTGAACATTATCAAAACCTTCAGGGAGATTCATGTAAATTTCTTCGTTAAGTTCACTTTGCAGGAAAGCAGTCACAACATCCATTTGATTGATATCCAAATCATATCGTACAGCCAAACTTAAAAGTACCCTTATGGACGTGTACCTTACGACGGGAGAAAATATTTCTTGATAATCGATCCCTTGACGTCGCGAACGACGACCAATCTAGCTTTATATTTTTCGACCTTACCACTTGCATCTTTTTTCGTCTTAAATGTCCATTTGGAATTTATGGCTTTCTTTCCTTTTGGTAAAGAAACTATTTCCCAAGTGAAAAAACTGTTTTCACTTGCCGTTTCGTCACTTATTTTGATTGGTATTTCATTGCTTGAATTCACTGGTGGAATTTCGTCTTCATTCCCCACTGAATCATATCCTGTAAAAATATCACAATAAGATGTATCGTTTGTCTCACCATCTTTTGGAAAAATTTGCTCATGGAAAACCGTGTCTCGACTTATTATGACTTCTTTTTTCTTAACGTCATAGAAGCGATATGATTTTGAGTGTGTGCAGTATCCGATAAAAATTACTTCTTTTCCTTTGGCATCGAGTTTCTTCCGCTTTTCTTTTGGAATGTGAATAACTGCTTGACAACCGAAAACTTTAAGATGCTGCAGATTCACTCTTCTTCCACTCCAGATTTCTTCAGGTGTTTTTTCATTTGTACCTTTGCAAGGTACAAAGCTGCAAATACGGCAGTTTATTTAACGAACAGAACGTTATATAAACTGCCGTATTTGCAGCTTCAGCCCAAAAACGTTTGTGTAAACCAGACTCGATGAGAAGACAGCGCGCTTTTTCGATTATGGTTTTATTCATTCTTTCTGTCAACCTGTTTTGTTGTGGAGAATATGGAACCGTTGTTTGATGTTGAATGCCTGCATCTGCTAGAATTTTCTTCATCTTAAAATTGCAATATTCCTTTCCATTGTCGCTTCTAATGGCCTTTATTTTGTTACCAGTCTGATTTTTTACAAAATTTTTGAACTCAAGGAACTTTTCCGCTACCTCATTCTTGCTTTTAATGAAAAACGCAGACTTTTCTTGAAAAATCATCAATGAATAGAAGCATGTACTCTGAACCTCCAATTGATTTTTGTTCAATCGGACCACAAAGATCTGTGTGTACTATTGATTCTGCTCTAGTACCAATTGAGTTAAACGGCGGGCGTGCCATTTTACCTTTGATACATGTGATGCAATTGATTTTTGAACTATCGCAATCAATATTCTGCACCACTTTCGGAATCATAGCTTGTGTGGTTTCAATTCTTGGATGTCCAACACGCTTGTGCTTGTGCCAAAGTTCAAAGTGTGAAGCTAGATTTTTTGTAACATATGCACTTTGGTTGGGTGGTCTGTTGAGTCGGAACATATTGTTCACGAAGCTTGCAGTTGCAACAACATTACCCCTTTGGTCTTTCACTAAACATCCATTCTTGGAAAAAATCATTGAAAAACCCTTCTGAACAATTTTCGAGACAGATAAAAGATTAATGCAGGAACGTGAAGGACTTCTAAAAATTCACATTTTCTTTAATTTTTCCAATAGATACCTTCATATCGACTTTACCTATACCTTGGACTTGCATTTTTGAATTATTTGCAACAATTACCTCAGAGTTAAGATTTTCCATCTTACTTGAAAAGCATGCACTAATTATTTGAGCACATGTCAGCTCCTGAGTCGAAATACCATTCTTCTTTGTCAAAAGCCGTGACGGAAAAAGATTCCAACATCGCATTCTTCTTTTCTTGATGGTTCTTATTCTTTTGTAGACATTTAGCAGCAATATGGCCAAATTCGTTGCAGTTGTAACATTTAGGACCCTTAAAGTTCTTATTCCCAAAGTTTTTCTTGTTCTTGCCAACAAAAGCAGTATCTTGACTTGCATCCAAATTAACGTCTTGAAGAAGTTTGGTTTTAATACTGTCTCCTGTGATAAGAATCCCAGAGCTTTGGATTCCCATTATCATTGGCTTGTATTCTTCGGGAAGACCAGCTAAAAGCATTGATCCTATCCATTCTTCATCTAGGTTAAGACCAACAGACCTGAGCTTGTACGATGTATTTAAAACATCGTTAACGTACGCATCTAGAAGAGAGAAATCTTTCAATTTTGTAGAACAACTCTCCTCACAAGACCAGAATCTTGAAAAATTTTCTGAAGAGAATCCTAAATCTCCTTAGCGCTTTTGCAATGTCTTATATGAGGATAAATGGATCTTTCAACAAGCAATATAAGCATCCTTCTCCGTCTCACTAACATCAGAAACAGCCTTCCAAAGTCCTTTCATTTGGAAATAAGCTTCAACGGAAAATTTCCAGTCTTAGAAGTTTTCGCTTCCCTGAAGCTTTTCAATACTGAATTTCGTTTCAGACATCTTTTCTCAATACAAATTTCCTTATTATTTTGTATTTAGATCGTGATAAGGCCCATAACCTGATGTTTTAAGATTCTGAACAGTAATAATATTTATTTTCAATACATCAAACATATAAAAATTAGTACAATTTGATAACGATAAAATAAACTAAGTATTTAAAAACAAAATATCGAATCTCAACTTTCAACAGGGAGCAATGGACGATTGAAAATAGACCTAAGGGGTTTCCTATTCATGTGGCGAGGAATGTATATTCAAATAATCCAATTTACCTAAAAGAAAAAACAATATTATTTATTTTATATTATTTAAATTTAATTTCGAATTTAGTTTGATGATATTTAAAATCAAACGATTTTTATTGCACCTTTGGTAAAATTAATTTAGATTATCTTGTAGCTTTTTAAAGTCTTTAATGGAGTTAATAATTCGAGAGAATTTAACATCATCTTTAGGCTTCGGCCTGACTAAACGACGAGTCGCTAAACGATGGGTGACCATTTACTAAACGACACGTCGCTGAGCGATAAGTTGGAAAAATGCCATTGTCAAGTGCGGTTAGTCATAGCTTGCTAGTTGAAAGTCGCTCATATTTATAAATCTGTAATAAGATCGAGAATCCGTAAATTTGATGTACACCCCATAAATCGTGAAAGGGAAAATTATGGTAAATTTCATCATTTATATCTAAATTCCAGATCGATTTTAGCAATATTGTCGTATGTCAGTACCATCTTTTAAACAAAAAACACTATTTGTAATTAAAGATTAAATAAATAAAAACTTATCAGAACAACTACAAATTTGTCCAACTTTTTCCCACTCTTTATCGGTTTTTTAACTTCCCATAGAAAGTTATTGTAATCCGTCCGATTTGTCGAATTGTAAATTTTGACATTTCTCGACGTTTCAAGGTCCCTAGAGTATAAATAAAAGATTTTTAGAAATATGTGTGTGTGTGCGTGTGTACGTACGTTTGTACGTCGTGCGTCGATTGTATGGACGAAGTAGACAAAAATCAATTTTTTGAAAGTAATGTATATAAGCAAAAAATGTGTTTGGTAATTGAATAAATAACGTATTTCACACTTAAGACATTTTGTACGCCCCCTGCCCCGCCCACTTTTACCAAAAGTTAATTAGATGAAAACTTTTCGTACAAAAGTGATTACAAGTATTAAGACGGTGGCAAATTAAAAAGTTACAAAAGTTACACACATATAAAGGGTGTCCCAAAATTAACGCAAGATTTGAATTTGCCGCCATTTGTGCAGTGAAGTGTTAGCAACCCTGAAAAAAAGCAATTTGACAGCTAACAGTATAGGGTTATTAAAAATGGAGCGTTACACGAGAGAACAACGTGTCTTCATTATTAAAGAATATTTCAAAAATAGTGCTTACAAAATTCAATTAACGCAACAATTGAAGCCTAATGACCATGGACAGAGAAGAGAGTTCGTTGAATGGATTATTGAACATCAACAAATGGACCCTGATGTTTCGAGCAAAATCATCCTAAGCGATGAAGCACATTTTCATCTTGATGGCTTTGTCAATCGCCAAAATTGCCGCATTTGGGGTTCGGAGAACCCACATGTGATTGTCGAAAAACAAATGCATCCACAACGCATGACTGTATGGTGTGGATTTTGGGCTGGAGGCATAATTGGGCCATATTTTTTTGAAAATGATGCTGGTCAAGCAGTGACTGTTACTGGTGCTCGATATCGCGACATGATTACACAGTTCTTTCTGCCAAAATTGGATGATATTGATGTGTCCAATATGTGGTTTCAACAAGACGGTGCCACATGTCATACAGCCCGTGAAACAATTCAATTACTGCATGAGACATTTCCAGGTCGTGTACTCTCTCGTTTCGGTGATCAAAATTGGCCTCCTAGATCGTATGATTTAACACCATTAGACTTCTTTTTATGGGGTTATTTGAAATCACAAGTCTATGTCAACAAGCCCACAACCACCCGTGCATTAAAGGAGGAGATTCAACGCTGCATCAACGAAATTCAGCCACATTTATGCAGAATGGTCATGGAAAATTTCAACAAAAGAGTGCGCATGTGCATGCAAAGCCGTGGAGGCCATTTGTCCGATGTGTTATTCCATACATAACCCTATCCTATGTACTTTACGAGTCAATAAAAATATAACTATCAAAAGACTAAAAACGGCGTTTTCTATTTAATTCAAATCTTGCGTTAATTTTGGGACACCCTTTATTAGCTGCAAACCAAACATTTAAAATTTTAGGATTATTTGGATGTACAAAAGTTATAATACGGATATTGAACAACCACAAAATATATAAGAATAAAAGATTTTCTGAAGTATGTATGTATGTACGTAAGGGACGTTTTTATTGCTTGTATAAATAATAATTTATAATAAAAAAATGTCTATTATTAAAGAAAATTAAGAACTATTCCGACGAAAAATCACTATAGGCGTTTTCAAGAGGAGTTGATGAAGATTATACATTTTAAGTGTTTTCATCCGCTTTGATATAAGGCCCAATATCACTCTGGTCCGCTTTCGAAAGCCTTGTATCAGTTTTTCTCATATTTGATATGAAAGGATCAGACTTTAAAAGTAACGTGGTCAAAACATCTTCATTTGTATTCACCCGGGATGATTTTCTCGTATGACTTGCTTCTAAAGCTTCTTCAGAAAGCTGCCCTATAGGTATTTCAAAAGATGAAATTATGTCTGGACCGTGTATCAGTAGCTTATGTACACTTATAGGCATATAGTAACAGCTGTAGAGCTCCAGATATTTCTCTTTAACTTCGGAAAGCAATTCAGAAAATTTATTTATATCAATTGAAAATCCTGACGCCAAGACTCTTAAAATAATTGAAAATTTATACATATGTATATGTATAATCTGTTCATCAAGTCATGTTATTTCGGCAGTTATTTTTGAATTTAAAAAAAAAACGTCTCGCGGTGTTACCATCATTTGTTGACCCAAATCCAGGGTTGGGCTTGTCAACTATGAGACCCAATCTACTTTTAAATAAGTTTTGAATGTGACGTTTTCATCCTTCAAAAATCGTTTTGTTTTCAGTGCCTTTCAGAACTCGCCATGATTCGAAAGGCACTCTGTAGGTAATATGTAATAGACATTCAAAACATCTTATCCATGAGTGCAGGGTTGAGAGTCCGAACCGAAAGTTTTCTTCTCTTGTTGGTTTTTCTTGAATTTGAAGAAAATTCATTTCTTTCGGCGTTGCACTACAGATATAACATCTAGATGATGAATTTGTGTTTGACAACATATTACAAATACTGCCATCAACCATAGTAAACATCAAATTAAACGAAATTTGGAAATTACAACCTTTTTTGGTGAAAGACGTCGAAGTGAGCTGGTCTATAATAAAAAAAAGTATTTTCTTACAAGGAAAGCAACATGTTGAAAGAGAAGACAACACGGTTTTAACTAAAAAAAAAAACAAAACATATTTGAATAGATTTAATCAAATTTGATTAAATTGAAATTTAAAAACAATATTGGACACTCACATTTAGCTAACTAGGTACACAGAAAAAACACAAACGCCTATAATGCTTACCTATGAGAGATTTCATTTTACCCTCCTTATTTCTCACAACCTCTGGGCATTCTTTTATAAATATAAATTTGATCGGTCGACAAAACATGGTTGAAGAAGATCGAGGGCTTTTCCACAACTCAATGCCAGTATTATTATAAACGAGCTTCAAAGGCGATAGAGCTACTAAAAAGAGAAATTTCTCTGTGTTCTCTGAATCGCTAAACATTTGCTTATACTGGCTATGGCCAGAACTCCCATCAAAACCCTATTTGCAAAAAAGCGTTGCATTTGTGTCATGATGAATGCCTGACATTTCTGCAATACTTTCCCCTGTCTTGTTTAGAAGTTCCTGAAGATCAACTGTGGCCGTAACCTCTCTTTTCATTGGAAGCATTGACTTTTTGACTTTTCTCAATTTATATAAGCTTGGAATGCAATTTTCATGTAAGGAATTGATAACCGAACGCAGGACATTATATTTTTTTTCAGAAAGATCAAGATCTAAATATAATGCCAATGTCTCTTCTGGTGTCAATACTCGCTTATTTTCTTTTTCATTAGCTTCACCACCTGATAACCGCTTCGACATTTTTGCCGCAAAATCTAGCTCTTCAGTAGACTTAGATTTTAGAAACTCACAAACTCTACGTTTTTTGGTTTTCTGGGATAGATCAGAAAATGTTTTGAGCGGTCTTCCACGGCTGGTACACGGTTTTTCAACATACTCTGCATTTTCTAAAAAATTTAGAATGCTTTTTGGCAGATTAAAAGAAGTTTTCAACCAAACTCCGTGGTTTCGTGAACAATCTTTCCACCTACGTACGTTCCAAATTTTTGTCAAAAAGTCTCACTTTTTCACTCAAATCCCTCTTAGTAGTAGAAGGACAGTTTTTGATTTTCAGTTCATTTAAAATGAATTGCATAACACCTTCAATCTTTGAATTCTTATCAAATGAAATCCATTTTTCGAATTTTTTTTAATTTTTAATGGTTTGACCTCGTCCTACAAAAAGTCAAATAATTTGAAGGTTATAGCAAGAAGTAGCAAGAAAAGTTAACTTTTTCTTAGAGCACAACAACAACAGATTATAATGGCATACACAATTGTGCTGCCATTTGCTAACATTTTTTTTAAGGCTTAAGTTTATTTAATTTATAAGCCCTCAAAAAAGGGATTTTCTTAAAAAAATCAGCAAAATTCACAAACCCAAGAAAAAATTAAAACAATAACTCATACCACTTCCCAATGTATCCATTTTCAATTTTTAATAAAAAAAAATGTAAGCAAAAATAATTTTACCACACTAGCTAAACTTTTTCGCACCAAATCACAACTTTTAATTGTACTGCAGCTTAAATTACCTCAATTGCTAACAAAAGTCCCGCAAGTTAACGAAGAAGAGAAAAACAAAAAAAAAAAAAAACAAAACAAAAACAAAGGGGAGAGTACGATAACTTTGACGACAAAGTTTAATGACGGATTTGTATAGAACAGTTAAAAACAAGCATTTTTTACTATGGGAGGGGGTCTTTCTCCCCCGTTTAGGCGGTAGGGGCAGTTTAAAAAAATATGTACATTAAATGGAAAAAAAAATAATTAAAAAATAACGGTAATACTTATAATTTATAAATAAGTATTATACCTTTTTTTAAAGGCAACACTTTTGTCTATTAGCTTGTTTTTAAATCAAGTCAAAACTATGCATAGTTTTTGAAAAAAATTGTTTTAAAGTCAAAATTTGTGCAAAAAAAAGTTAAAAAAAAAGGTTTAAAGTGTAATTTTTCAAAACTTTCAGATTATCTACTATTTTTTTTTTATAATTCATTGCTCTTATTTGTTTTTGATCAAAAACTGAAAACTAGATGACTTGATCAGTCATAAGCTGGCAAACGCCGTGTTAATTCTTTATAAGCAATTGTGACTTTTCTCTTGTAGAGGTTAAATTCATTTTCCACTCAAGTTTTTAACCACCCGTGGTGAGTGTCCTATATTTTTTTCTCTAGAAAGAACCAAAACCAAATTTGCTCATTAAACAATAATTGAAATGGACGGGGGGACTTCTCCCCCCCACCAAAACCGGTTTGATTGCCTCGAGTCCGAGGTAGTCTTGAACCGGGGAAAAAACACAAAAGAAAGCATCCAGTTGAGAACTTCCCTTGTCTACCTGCCAAACAAAACGACGATAACGTCCCTAGATACATCGTCATTTCTGGACTAGAGAAAGATGAAAAAGACCCCAACAACTTCCGTAGACTTTCAACATACAATCCAATAAGAATAAACCGAGGACTTGAACACATTTCCTCGGACATATTGGAGGTTAAGTCAATGAGGTCTGGTGATTTGCTTCTTAAAGTCCTAAATCTAGCAACAGCCGACAAGTTTATTAAATCCAAACTCATAGACTCAATACCAGTCAAAGTGACAAATCACATTAGTCTCAATTCAGTCCAAGGAAGAATTTATTCAAGGCTCATAGTTGACATTAGCGAACAGGAGCTAATGGAAGAACTCAAAAGGTTTAAAGTGGTTGAAGTTCGAAAAATGATGAAAAGAGAAGGGGACTCATCTGTCCCAACCGGTGCTGCAATCCTCACGTTTGATCAAATTCATCGTCCACACGAAGTTAAAATTGGATGGCTTAATTGCAAGGTTGAAGAGTATATACAAAACCCAATGCGTTGCGTCAACTGCCAAAAGCTAGGCCACACCAAAAATCGTTGTACAAATGCTCCAAACTGTAAGAATTGCTGTCTTCCACCACACACTGAGAACTGTACCCGAATTTTATGCATTAACTGCAACGAAGAAAGCCACACATCATACGACCCCTCTTGTCCCGCCTTTCTAAGGTACAAATCTGTCAACAAAATTAAAGCCGATCGTCGCTGCACTGTACGCGATGCTTGGCAAATTTATAATGACAACCCAAGCCTACACCAACTACCTCCACCAAAAAAGAGTAACAATAACAAAACTAAGCCTACCATAGCCGAAACAATAAAAAAGAGAATCGAAATTGAGAGAAATCACTCAAAAACTCTCCAAACCAACTCACAATCGCATATCTTAACAGAAACAACAACAACACAAACAACACCAAACACAAGCAATACACCACACACTACCGAGCCAACACAAAATAAGCACTCCTACAACCTAAAAATTAACAAAAACGATTATACAAATTCTCAATCTCTTATGGATGAGCTTAGTTCAATTGACAAATCAATTATCACTCCAATCCCCGAAAATCCCTCACTAAACTATACTCCCGCAGACGAAACTCATTTGTCATCCGTATCAGACACTGAAATGGAAGACATCTCTCCTACCTCATCACCACACGCACTCACTTACGCACCTTCAAAAAACCAAATAACAAATAACTCAATTACAATTAACAACAACTCAATCTCACTCACCGAACAGTCAATCACAAAAGAATTTATACACTCAACAAAAAACTTTAAAAAACAATAATGGCATTGTTGGATAATGATTTTATCATTCTCCAATGGAACATGCAAGGCTATATTAACAACAAGCATGCTCTAGAAAATCTTATTACAATATATAACCCAGACATCATAGCTCTTCAGGAAACTCACATCATTGCATCAAATTCTCATAAGTTTAAACTCAAAAACTATATACCATTCCACCATAACAAAGGCTACCAATACTGCAAACCAGGCATAGGCTTCCTCATTAAAAATACTATACCTGTAGCATCTCACACCATCTCCTCCTCAAACCTACTATTCCAAACCATAGAAATTTCCGCAAAAAAACCACTTAATCTTACCAACATCTACAGAGAGCACGAAGTATATGTCACGAGCGAAATTTTGGATGAAATCCAAATAAACAGCAACCATCATCACTTGGTTCTAGGTGATCTTAACGCCAGAAATACCATATGGGGCTCTAACACAACCAATCGACTTGGAACTGTTTTCGAAAATTTTGCTAATGACAAAGGATTTGTTATTTTAAACGACGGATCGCCAACTCTTTTCAACACAAGATACACGTTCTCAGCCGTCGACGTTACACTTGCCTCTGCAGATTTAGCCCCACTTCTTCAATGGAAGGTTAGCCCAAACGGTGAAAGTAAGGATCATCTTCCAATCATAATACGTACCCATGAAATAAAAATAAGAAGAAAACCAACTATACGTTTCAAAGAAGCTCAGGCTAACTGGGATACTTTTGTCACGTCTACCCACTCTTTGGGTCAATCCACACCAATTTCTAACAACATCAACCGAGAAGCAGCCAAAATCAAAAGAATTCTAAGAAAATCGGCAGCTAATTCAATGCCGACAACAAAATCAAATGCAGACAAAACTAACAAAAATCCAATATGGTTTAATAAGGAAATTGCTGATCTAGTAAAAGCTAAGAATTTAGCCTGGAAAAACGTCCGGAGATTTCCTACAACTCCGAATTGCTTAGCCTATCGGAAAGCAAGTGCCAAGGTCAAATATGAATCCATCAAAGCAAAAAGATTATCTTGGGAAAAATTCGTCAATAACATGGACCCAGCTTTGGACTCAAAAACGCTGTGGAATAGAATAAAATCCTTAAGATCCTCAAACTCCTTTCAACAATTTCCTTATATTTTCCTTAATGGCTCTCTAGAAAATGATCCTGATTTAATCGCAAGTACGTTCTCCAAAACATGGGGAAAGTATAGCGAAAATAACACTTTTCCAAGTAATGTTATTGCCAAGAAAGTTGCTTTTAACCTGAGGAACCTTCCTCCTCAGCATAATGCCTGCCAAGAACTTACGGAAGACATCTCAAGAATCGAATTCGAAACAACTTTACAAATGCTCAAAGGTAACACCCCTGGAGAAGACAAAATAACTTACAACATGGTAAAATCAGCAGCAGATAGTCTTAAGAATCGAATTTGTACATTATACAATAACATCCTTCGGACTGGTATCTTTCCTCACGATTGGAAGAAAGCCATACTCAAGCCGATCCCAAAAAATAATCGTAACCATCACCAAATTGAAGGATATCGCCCCATATCTCTTCTTCCTGTTCTCTCCAAAGTTTTCGAAAAAATTTTAGGACGTAGAATCGGATGGTTGATGGAAAGATCAATTAGCAATGAACAACATGCCTTTAGACCGAACAGAGGAGTCACCTCACTTATTCATCTCATGGAAAACAAGCTATCCGATAATCTCTCAGCTAGCAAGCACAGCGTCGTCTTGTCATCGGACCTTGAAAAAGCCTTTGACCGTGTCACAACTGTTTCTGTAATAGAACAGTTACATAAATGGGGAATCCCTCTTCAACTCTTAAAGCTGATTCTCTCCTTTTTATCTGGAAGAACCTTCTCTGTTAACATCAACGGCTTCATATCAAAAAAATCGAAGCTTGAGAACGGTATACCGCAAGGATCTCCTTTATCTGTATACCTTTACAATGCATATATAGATGTCCTTATAACGGAACTAACACAGCCAAAGCATAACCTTGATTTCGTCGGGGTATATGTTGATAATATTTTCATGGTAGCTTCAGGTGATCCATCGCAGGTGAACACAATCCTTACATCTGCAGACGATGAAATATACGCTTGGACTCAAAAAACGGGTGCTATTGTACCTCCCTCCAAAATAGAAGCCCTCCACCTCTGCAGAAAAAAGAAATGTTCAACATCCCCGCTCGTAATTCGCAACAACAACGTCAACTTGAAAAAAGAACTTAGAGTCCTCGGTATATCATTCAGTGGCAATCTAAAATGGGATATTCACATCAAAAACACTACAAACCAATTAAGGTGCCGGAACAATGCTCTAAGAATGATATGTTCTCGTCGAAAAGGACCCCACTTGGAAACGGCCCTCAAAATAACAAAAGCGCTTGTCGAAGGCTCCCTTCAGCATGGAATAACACTCTTCATGTAGACTTCCAAAAAAAATATAGAAAGCCTAGATATAGCCGTTAACGAATGCTACCGGACATCTACAGGAGCACTTAAGACAACACCAATTGAAGCCCTTAGAATAGAAGCAGGCTTCAATTCAGTACACCGACTTGGACAAAAAAGAGTAGTCAACATGATTAGTAAGGCTCTTACAGACGGTTTTCATCCTCTTCACAAACCTTCCCAAGAAGCTCTATCCAGGAAAAAACAAAACAAGAAAAACTCTATATCATCTCTCAGCAAAATACTAAGCATGATGAATGCTTACGGATGTATTCCCATAGATACTCCAGTACACCGAAACACCTTTTATCCTCCACCTTGGAAAAGACACCTATTGCCCATCGATACCAGCATCTCTAACTACAAAAAAGAACACACTTCCAGTCTGTCGTTCCAAATGCTTCACAGAGAACTAGTGGAAACTATCAAGCCTATAAGAAGGCTTTACACTGACGGATTATCCAAGGACAACAACTCAACTTATGCAGTCGTCGAAATAAACGCAGACAATGAGGAAATCATCGCTTGCCAAGGTTTCATAACTGACTCAGGCGGTAGTTACATTGCAGAAGTAACCGCAATACTCAAAGCTCTCTCAATCGCACAAACATGGGCAGTCAAAACACTGATCCTTACGGATAGCTTGAGCGTACTTAGCGGACTAAAAAGTGCAACGAATAATTGTCCTGCCCTAAACAATATCCGGAGCATCCTTCATAATAGCAATAACATAACCTTAGCATGGATACCAGGACATGCAGGCATTAAAGGAAATGAGGTTGCAGATATGGCAGCGAAAAATGCAATACATTATCCTTACGTAAAAGAACTCCCAAACATCCCTTAAATCTTTCGAAAAATATTCATATCCATTGAAAATGAAGAACTCAAACAAACATGGTTAAGGCAACATAACTTTCTGCGACAACACCATCCATCACACCGCCGCATTCCTTATAACAAAAAGTTTTCCAGAGAAGAGTGCATTACCATATTTCGGACAAGGGTGGAAAAAACACTTTTCTCTAGTCGGCACTATTTCTCGCACGACCCGCCTGATGAATGTACCAATTGTAAGGAGCCTCTCTCTCTTTGGCACATTTTTGCCATTTGCCCGATTTCCCGACTCACCACCAACACCGACTCTATCCAAGATATGCAGACCCAAATAGCTGAAGTACTTAATCCATCTGACGTCCTATCTTTCCAGCGCATCAAAGAAGCCACACTACAATATGAAATTGTTCCTTTCTCGTCTTCCTAATTCAATTTTACTTTTTCGATATTATATGTACATACAAATAATTTAACTCTAAAATGTTTATATCTTAACGACATCTATGGTCACGTTGCCCTGATGCCTTTCTAACAAATAACTTATAAATTTACTTTATATGTTATTTTCTTTAAATAAATAAATAAATAAATAGATGACTTGATGTCTTTTAGTTCTTGAGAAAATTGAAAATCACCAAAACAAAATATTTTAATTAAATTACTTTTTCCTTGCTTAAGTATTAACGTAGTCTTATTTTGACAGTAATAATCGATAAGATATACCTAGGGTAAATTAATTTTTCTTAAATCCAGCTTATTTAAATGCAAAAGAAACTTTGCATGCACCCCATCTAGGACCCACCGCACCTTGCACCCTCCCCACCTTGCACGCACTCCAACTTGCACCCAGCCCAAATCCTATAGTGTGCCCAAGCAGGGGGGTTGCAGGGGGGGCAACATGCCCCCCCTTACAGATGCCACTGTTGCATACACCCAAACTCGCGCACACCTTACTGTTGCATACACCCAAACACGCATTACGCATACGCAAATACCATTATTACTATCAAAATAAGACCATTCAAGCAAAAAAAAAAGGATTAAATTAAAATAGTAGTTGTGGTTATTTTCAATTTTCTCGAAAACTAAAAGACATAAAATCATCTAGTTTTCAGTTTTTGATTAAAAACAAATAAGAGCAATAAATTCTGAAATAAAAACAATGGTAGATAATCTTGAAGTATTGAAAAAGTTACACTTTAAAACTTTTTTTAACTTTTTTTACTCAAATTTTGAGTTTAAAATTAAATTTTTCAAAAACTATGCATAGTTTTGACTTGATTTAAAAACTGGCTAATAGAACAGAATGTTGGCTTTAAAAAAATGTATACAACTTAATTGTAAGTATCACCGCTTTTTTTTAATTATTTTTTTCCATTTTAAATAATAACTTTTTTAAATTCCCCTCCCGCCTAAACGGGGGGAGATAGACCCCTCCCTCCCATAGTAAAAAATGCTTGTATTACCCTCTACCAAAAACCGTTATTATATCTTGGCGCCATAGTTATCGTACTCGTGCCAAAACAAATTTAAGTATATGAACATTTAAAAACAGATTTATAGCTTAAAACATAGAAATAACATAATTTTTTTTTTGTCCACTACTCGAACCACTGTACGTCCGTACGTTCGCAACGTTTTTTTTGTCGTCAAATAAATTTTGTTATACAGATAAGATGTAGGAAAGGCTCTCAAGAAAATTGCGTGGGTGGTTTTTTTTACCATAGCAGTTTAAAAAAAAGGTGAACATTTTGGTTAACCTAAATATCTCACGAACCAATAATGCTAGAGCCTTGAATTAAATTTTGTTTTATGTATTGTTACGTGATACCAAACAAATATATTTTTGGAAAATATTCCAATATTTGTACAACGAAGAATAACGTTTTCAGCATCTGGTAAAATTTTGATAAAAATCAAATTGACTGTTTTTTTTTTACAAAAAATTAAAAACCTAAAAAAATGAACAAAAGTTGTTAAAAATTGATTCTCGATTTAAGTATCTTTTCAAAACTTTAAAATATCAGAGTGGGTCGCATCCCAGTCTTTTTTTATTTTTGTAATCTTTGTGGGTGTCCTGCCATAGCACTAGGCGGCTTTGGACAGCTGAAATTAAACTTTCAGTGTTTATTGTACACATCTTTTTTCTACGTTCGTCGCTCAGCGATCGACTGAAGAATTAAAACAGATCTGATTACAGAGCGTCGTCGCTCTGTCGCTTAAAAATGGCTCAGTCGCTTAGGGTTTATGTGGCCACCTCCATACGATCTTATGTGTTCTAATTTGTTTGCGTCGCTCAGCGACTCGTCGCTGGTCGCTCATTGCGTGGCCGGACCCTTATAGATTAGCGATATTGTACATAATCAGTTTAAATAGAATCATTAATGGATAAAATAAACAACAATGGACTAAGACGACTCCCTTGAGGTACACCAGAATTGACATAAAAGTTTACATGACGCTGTAACTATCTTTGAGACATGACGAAATCCACATAACCAAACGGTTGTTAAGTCCAATTTGACTTAATTCATTATGAAGACTGTCACGACTTTATTAGTTAAATGCCTTGCTAACGTCTATAACAATGACTTGAGAGTGTTTTTCAATTGCATCCAAACAAAAAGTAGAGAATTGTATAAAATTACTATTGGAGAGTTTTTTCACACGTCCATGTTGATTCTCACATATAACAGAAGAACTATCAAAATAAATTATGTCACAAACAAGGGATTCAAACAATTTAGGAATAGCAGACATTTTTGCTATAGGACGATAATTCGTAATTACATTTTTAGAACCTATTTTATAGACTGGCGGTAGGTTGAAGATCTGGGAACTTCGAACATTTCTGAGACTCGTTGAAAAGAAGAACCAATTAATAAGAAACATAAGACACACATTCTTTTAATGTAAATGATGGTATTTTATCGGGACAAGGACTGAAGCATTGAATTAGCTTTAAAATGCTTATAGAGGTTCTAAGGATTGGAAAAATTGATTGATGTAAGATGACTGTTTTCTGCAGAAGACAAATCTTCAAGTCTTCAATCTTAAAATAATGTGACTCTGGAAGGTCATACTAGCTGGATATCCGTCAAATTTACGTTTACTATTAACGTATCTTCAAAACATATATGGGTTCATTTTTATATCACACTCAGTATTCGAAATGAATAAAGAGTTTCTATATCCAGATTGGTTAATGCATAAAACATTAATTTGCTTAAGAAAAGATAAGATTTTTCCATGAAACATTTTTTCTAAAACTTTAGATACAAAAAAGGATAGAAATAGGCCTACACTCAGATGGAGAGTCAGTGTTTTGTTTATTTACGGACCGAAATTACCTTGGCATCTCTCCTTTTAATAGAAAAATTGCACGTTATGATGATATTAAAGACAACGGAATTTAGCGCCGCAGCTTGAATTTTGTTGAGATCATCTGGGTTTGTTGCGCCTTATACTTTTAGTTTTTTTTTTTTATTAATTCTATAATTTCTGATGTAAAGCATGAGTTTTTTTGGTTTTTCTAAACCATTTTTTTTTTTATTGGTACATGTTTAATAAAACAAATTTTGAATCGAGTTTTGCAAAAAATCAATTTGTTTGACTGAAAACCTTTGTATATTAATTTGAATAGTACAGTCAAACTTCTTTATAATGAACCTTCAAAAAATTGCTTCGTTATAAAGAAGTTTTATAAAAAATTCGTTATATAGAATTTTTTTTTTAACACTGCAAGTGTTCTTTTATATTTTCAAAAAAAAGTATACAAAAAAAACTCATTTTAAAGAAATGTACATATGTAGATACATATGTCTTTTTATTTTTTAATTAAAAACATATCAATTTTCGATTGCACATGAATAATTTATCCAGACTCAGAAAAAAAATTAGCTTTTTGTTTGATAATAGAGCTCGAGAGTGGTAAATTCCTTTTCCTGTTTATCTGCACCCATTTTAACATTGCTTTATCCACATTACCGTATTTTGTTCTTCTTAGTTTTTTTTGGCTTCTGTTTGAACTTTCTTCGGCAAACTTTAAAATTTTGCATTCATTCTTTAAAATTGTCAACAATGTACTAAACGATACACCAAATTTTTCCTCAACATCTTTTTTCTTTTCTCCCCTTTTAATTTTTTCAATCATCGATAACTTCTCTGATAGCGAAATAGCTTTGCGATTCGACATTTTGGCAACAATTCTCGAACTTAAAATGCCAACTCAAACAATTGACGTATTGATATGCGTAACATTTCTACTACACATCCATGCATACACACATTCACTTTAAGAAAATTCTTCCCAAAATGGGGAGTTCCCTTTTAAAATAAGGAATACAAATCATAGTAAACTGTGTTTTCAAATTTGAAAATTGACATTTCGTTATAAAGAAACAACTTTGCTTTCGGGCCACAAAGTTAGTTCCTTATAAAGAGAATTTCGTTATAAAGAACCTAATTCGTATGGGATATTTCTTAAGGGGAAGAGGAACAAAATGAAATTCGCTATAGAGAGAATTACGTTATAAAGAAGTTCGTTAAAAAGAAGTTTGACTGTACTATCATGAAACACAAAATTTTGTTACGAAAGGCGGACTATGAGGGCGCTGCCTGTACAAAAATGAAGTGTGGAATTAAGAGCGACTGGAAGTATAAAAATATTGAAATAAATAAATAAAATAAATTACTCAAATGTAAACAAAAGTCAGTCGTTGCCAACATTACCTGAGATTTTTTTTATTCATACCTATCAATGCATAGAAGGTATGCATATACAATACATTTAATTGTATGTGTTTTAGATTTGTTAGCAGAAAATTGAATTCATTTGATATTAGATTTTCTATTTTTGTGAAATCTGAAAATTTAAAAGCAACGTTTTCAAATTTAAGTTTTGATACAATGCTTCGTTGCCATATTTTGAATTTTTCCATAGCAAATATACATTCGATGTAGGTATTTTTTTAAATTTGCATTTTTTACTGTAATGTGGGTAGTGGGTGGGTAGGTATGTAGAGAAGTAAGTATTAAGGAGGGTAGGTTGGTGTGTATTAAGCTAAATTGTAAGGACTTATGTAAGTCGTTTCGTAATAGGAGTTAAGCTAAGACTCAAGCTAGAATTAATCAATCAACTTAAAGGTCAACGCTTTGACTCTCTGACGTCATAAAAACATCCAGGTGTTCTGTGTTCAACGTACCGTCAACGTTCACAGCGTCAATGCTTAAAACGTTGACTATCACACGATTAGACAGGCACGAGTACGATAACTTTACTTTGGCGCCAAGATATAATAACGGTTTTTGGTAGAGGGTCTTAATACAAGCATTTTTTACTATGGAAGGGGGGGTCTATCTCCGCCCGTTTAGGTGGGAGAGGCAATTTAAAAAAGTTATTATTTAAAATGGAAAAAAATAATTAAAAAATAACGGTGATACTTACAATTAAGTTGTATACATTTTTAAAGCCAACATTCTGTTCCATTAGCCAGTTTTTAAATCAAGTCAAAACTATGCGTAGTTTTTGAAAAATTTAATTTTCAACTCAAAATTTGAGTAAAAAAAGTTAAAAAAAGGTTTAAAGTGTAACTTTTTCAATACTTCAAGATTATCTACCATTGTTTTTATTTCAGAATTTATTGCTCTTATTTGTTTTTGATCAAAAACTGAAAACTAGATGATTTTATGTCTTTTAGTTTTTGAGAAAATTGAAAATAACCACAACTACTATTTTAATTTAATTCTTTTTTTGCTTGAGTGGTCTTAATTTGATAGTAACAATGGTAGGTGCGAGTTTGGGTGTATGCAACAGTAATGTGTGTGCGAATTTGGGTGTATGCAACAGTGGGATCTGTAAGGATCTGCAACCCCCCTGGCTTGGGGACACTATAGGATTTGGGGTGGGTGCGAGTTGGAGTGCGTGCAATTGGGGAAGGGGGCACGGTTCGATGGGTGCAAGATGGGGTGCATGCAAAGTTTCTTTTACATTTAAATAAGCTGGATTTAAGAAACATTAATTTACCCTAGGTGTATCTTAATCTATATTCGATTATTACTATCAAAATAAGACTACGTTAATACTTAAGCAAGGAAAAAGTAATTTAATTAAAATATTTTGTTTTGGTAGTTTTCAATTTTCTCAAGAACTAGAAGACATCAAGTCATCTAGTTTTCAGTTTTTGATCAAAAACAAATAAGAGCAATGAATTATAAAAAAAAAAATAGTAGATAATCTGAAAGTTTTGAAAAATTAAACTTTAAACCTTTTTTTAACTTTTTTTTATCACAAATTTTGACTTTAAAATAATTTTTTTCAAAAACTATGATTTAAAAACAAGCTAATAGACAAAAATGTTGGCTTTAAAAAAAGGTATAATACTTAATTATAAGTATTACCGTAATTTTTAATTATTTTTTTCCATTTAATGTACATATTATAAAACTGCCCCTACCGCCTAAACGGGGGGAGATAGACCCTTGTTTGTTTTTAACTGTTCTATACAAATCCGTTATTAAACTTTGTCGCCAGAGTTATCGTACTCTCCCCATTAGACAAAATAATATTTATTTAAGCCAACGTTATTTTTATTTTTTTTTATATTAGGGTGTGAAAGAATGTGAAAATTAGTACAATATTATTGTGAAGTACATAATTATTGTGTAGTTTTTAATTGTAGGTCTACAAATGACGTCATTTTTACATCAAAGAGTCAACTCGTTGACCGTTGATAGTTTACGTTAATCTTCTAATAGTATAGCTTCAGACTTTTTTCTTTAATATTTTGCGGTGCGAAACAAATGTGTTAAAATGAAAACAATTGAAAATTTATGCATATGTATGTACCTATTTACAAACATATTTTCCTATATATATCGTTTTAGAAGCAGATATGTCCAAGGTTTAAAATATTAACAAAATTAATTTAAGAACTTATGTACAATCGTCCTCACCCCCATTTTGGTTGTTTCAAAAAACGGACAAACAGCTAAAGATAGTGTAATAGCTTTTTGCGTTCTAAGGAAAAAGGGCATTATACAAAATATCCTTTTTAAGTAAAAACATTTAAAATTATTGTCTTGACTTAACTTGATTTAATAAAAAAAAATGATAGTTAAATTCTATTTTTTCTTTATTTTAAACTATTGATTTTCACGAGCTTTTCAATGTTTGCTTGAACTAAAATGACACTTTTATGTATAAATATGTAAATGGGAATGAAATTTTATCGTTTACACAGCATTTTTAAAACGGTTTTGTATGTTTGTCAGGTGTAATTAATTATTTAAGTAATCACGTTACAAAAATGACATTCTAATTTTAGGGAATTTAATTTAGATCAAGAAACCTTAACATTGAAGAAATGCGCTTCAAATTTTATATTAAAATTAACTTAATTTTTTATATCTAACTAAATCTTTGTTAATTTTAATTTTTACCTCAATTATTTTGATTTATTTGTATGGTGCTAACATCACATCTACTAAAAATAGTTTTTAAATAAGTGACCATTAAAGCTGTTATTTGAACATGAATGTACATATATATTCAATATATGGGTGATTATACAAAAGTTGGGTCACTTTTGAGGATATTTTGTTTACGATAGTTTTTAAATCAAACTTCTATAAATTCGGGTGTATATGATAGCTAATCTAATTAATATATTGTTCCCAATCGGGCCAGTCACTTTTTTGAGTACATTGAAATATATATTAAAATTTCAGAATTTGACTGCCAGAGGACTGACGAGTATACACAGTTTTGAAAGTATTATAGAGAAATTTAATACAAATTAGTAAAAATCTCTTAGGATTTAATAATGATCACTTAAAATCACCTAGTAACAATTAAAAATAATTATTAATATGTAATACTATGAGAAAATACTACATCAGTTTTCAAAACAGACTTTTGACATTTATCGTAAGGTTTTTCACTTGTCTTTTCCCCTTTCACATAGTTTTACTAAATATTTCAAAGTAATCAACAAACAAAATTTAACAATATTCATCTTAAAAGTACTAATGATCAAGAAATGAAGAACAATAACAATTTACCTGACACAGAACTGACGCCACACTACTGACGAAAAAGACGAAATATGAGATTATAATCTGGACTAATGTTTTTTTTTTTGTAATTTCAAATATCAACAAAGTACATTTTAACAAATCTAAGTCTAATACGAATAAATAAAAATAAAATTTAGATTAACAAAAAAATAACGACTCACCATAAAACTGACGTGTTGACTGGCTAAGCACGTGTATAGACAACAAACATAACCCAAACTCTGGTACAGTTATGGTGGCCGTCAAATTGTGCGACCCGCAACTAACTTTATTACCAACATTAAAATTCAAAGTGGGATTTAACGTTGAGTCGGCGATATTTCGCACGAATTTTAAATTTAAATAACACTCAAGAAACGGACGAATAAAACTGAACACAAAATTTCTTATTTTTTTAAATAAAGTGGAAAACACTGCATTATGAAAGTTGTAGTATATATTTAACTATATACATCACAGATTGTAGTAAATTGATAAGTTTTCTCAAATCAATGATAATGTTTAATAGACAGTAACTTAATGGTTGGTTTTCAGGGTTGTGACATGCCAGAGGAATGACGTTTTAAGAACTAATTGTGTTTTTTTAATAACTTGTATTCAAAATGAAGAACTGAAATTGGGTGACTAAAAAAGGTCTTTCCATTGTTTTAAAATAAATTGCAATCTCAATAAAATATAATCAGACTTTGTATATATTGGTTGATGACATCGAGTTACCCAACTTATGTATAATCACCCATATGTATATTAAAAAAAAAGAGGCTGGGATGCGACCCACACTGAAAACTTCCCATTCCGTTTAATTATTCTAAAAAATTTAAACATTAAAAAAAAATATTTAGCTTATCATTAAGTTTAAATTTGCTGAATGTCGAAAATAATATTTTCTGTGAGTTACAATTAGTTTGAAGCCAATTTTCTTAATTTTTGAAAAGATATTTGAGTTGAAAGTAAATTTTTACTAAGTTTTAGTATTGTTTTTTTTTATTAGGTTTTTTATTTTTTGTACAAAAACTGTCAATTCGATTTTTCTCATAATTTTACGTCAAAAACGTTATTTATCGTTGCATACAACTATTTTGAAGATAAAATCATTTTTTGTTCGTAAAATATTTGAGGGGACAAATATTTTTTTTTCAGTTTTTTTTTATTTACGAAAAACGTTTTTTTCACAAAAATATACTGGTTCGATATCACCTTACATTGTATAATATAAAATTTAACTTAAGTCGCTAGCGTCATTGGTTCACCTTTTTTTTTTAATTGCTATGGTAAACAAAGCACCCACTCAATTAGTTTGAGAGTCCTTTCTGCATGATTTTTCATTATTATCTGTATAACAACATTTATTTGAAGGGGTTTTGTGTGAAATTTTACACTCGCAGGTTAAGGCAGCTGCTTGCCGAATTTACAATTGAAAATTTAGAATGAAACAACAACAACTTGTGTGTGCTACCACCAAGTTTGGCTGGAGTTATAGCTATTTCACGGGGGCCAACCCGATCATCAGACTCCTTTAGTGGTGCTTAATCGCTTTATGTTCAATTTAATTTTTGAAAGAACTTTGCCCGAGCTGGGCTTGAACAAGCGACCTAGCGTGTGAGGAGCTAGTGCACTACGCACTACGCCACCGCACCCACATGAAAGTTGTAAGCCAATCACAGGTTTTTTCGTTCTATCGAACTATACTGAACCGATTAGCATTTTTCTAAGTACACACAAGTAATTGTTGTTGTTTTATCCAGGTTCTTTCTATTATCTCCTCTCTTTTTTCATAAGCCAACAATTCGATTGGATTCGTATGAGGAGGGAGATGAGGCGAAAGAGGTTGACGCTGGTCAAGATTTTTAATTTTAACAATTTTAAGGGGTTTTGTGTGAAATTTTACACTCGCAGGTTAAGGCAGCTGCTTGCCGAATTTACAATTGAAAATTTAGAATGAAACAACAACAACTTGTGTGTGCTACCACCAAGTTTGGCTGGAGTTATAGCTATTTCACGGGGGCCAACCCGATCATCAGACTCCTTTAGTGGTGCTTAATCGCTTTATGTTCAATTTAATTTTTGAAAGAACTTTGCCCGAGCTGGGCTTGAACAAGCGACCTAGCGTGTGAGGAGCTAGTGCACTACGCACTACGCCACCGCACCCACATGAAAGTTGTAAGCCAATCACAGGTTTTTTCGTTCTATCGAACTATACTGAACCGATTAGCATTTTTCTAAGTACACACAAGCAAAGTTCTTTCAAAAATTAAATTGAACATAAAGCGATTAAGCACCACTAAAGGAGTCTGATGATCGGGTTGGCCCCCGTGAAATAGCTATAACTCCAGCCAAACTTGGTGGTAGCACACACAAGTTGTTGTTGTTTCATTCTAAATTTTCAATTAATTTATTTGAAGTCAATATCTCTATTGGTTCTTGAGCTATGGACGACGAAAAAAAGTTGCAGAACTTACAGAAACACGGACGCACGGATGTACGTACACACACACGCACATACATCTCTAAACATTTTTTATTTCGACTCTAGGGACCTTGATATGTCAACATTTTCAATTCGACAAATCGGACCAATTACAATAACTTCCTATAGAAAGTTAATAACATTTGAATTTTCTCAAGAAATTTCTGAAGTTAATGTACCTTGTAAAGGGTGTCCCAAAATTAACGCAAGATTTGAATTTGCCGCCATTTGTGCAGTGAAGTGTTGGCAACCCTGAAAAAAAAGCAATTTGACAGCTAACAGTATAGGGTTATTAAAAATGGAGCGTTACACGAGAGAACAACGTGTCTTCATTATTAAAGAATATTTTAAAAATAGTGAAAGCTTGACCCTGATTTTTCGAGCAAAATCATCCTAAGCGATGAAGCACATTTTCATCTTGATGGCTTTGTCAATCGCCAAAATTGCCGCATTTGGGGTTCGGAGAACCCACATGTGATTGTCGAAAAACAAATGCATCCACAACGCGTGACTGTATGGTGTGGATTTTGGGCTGGAGGCATAATTGGGCCATATTTTTTTGAAAATGATGCTGGTCAAGCAGTGACTGTTACTGGTGCTCGATATCGCGACATGATTACACAGTTCTTTCTGCCAAAATTGGATGATATTGATGTGTCCAATATGTGCATGAGACATTTCCAGGTCGTGTACTCTCTCGTTTCGGTGATCAAAATTGGCCTCCTAGATCGTGTGATTTAACATCATTAGACTTCTTTTTATGGGGTTATTTGAAATCACAAGTCTATGTCAACAAGCCCATAACCACCCGTGCATTAAAGGAGGAGATTCAACGCTGCATCAACGAAATTCAGCCACATTTATGCAGAATGGTCATGGAAAATTTCAACAAAAAAATGCGCATGTGCATGCAGAGCCGTGGAGGCCATTTGTCCGATGTGTTATTCCATACATAACCCTATCCTATGTACTTTACGAGTCAATAAAAATATAACTATCAAAAGACTAAAAACGGCGTTTTCTATTTAATTCAAATCTTGCGTTAATTTTGGGACACCCTTTATAAGTTATTCTTTTTAAAAATTTATCCCTAAAAGAAAACTAAACAAAAAATGTTCCCACTATTATAAGCACGGTTTAAAAATATCTGACTCATTTGAAAATGATTCGAAAAAGTAGGAAAAACCTTAGTTTTTCTAATTGGCAATCACAAATAGTTTATATTCTATTTTTTTTTTGTATTGTTGTGTTTTTTTTTTTTTTTAATTTTCATCATTCGCAATCAACCAATCAAAAAACCACATTATACAAAATATAAATAATAAATTATAACAAAAATGTGTTTTCATTGGCAGGTTCAGACAACATAAGGGACTTTATTTGCAGTCAACTTCATTCTTTGAACGTAAATTTTGACCAAGGCAACTAGTTAGTTTTTCAAGTGTCATTAATTTCAAATTCAGAACTTTCACAAACCTCTACTTGAAGTTCATAGTACAAAACCTACCAAAATCATTATTTTCTACAAAATACTCTTCATGCAAGCTACAAGTCCACCACGATTTGTATTTTGTATTGCAAAGAAGTATTACTTGTTCCTTTTTCAAATTGACAAGGAACATTTTTTCAGAAAGCATTAATTGAAGTTGGGCACAAAATAAATAAATCATAGAGTAATAAAGTTCAGCTTTTAATTGAATGAAAAAACATGATCAATTGTCATTTTGACATAAGTTGACTTGACTTGATAGTTAGGGAGATATTTATTGACTAACTTTCCAGTCAACTTTCCAATTAAGTTGCCTTAATTGGAAGGCAATTTTTTGGCAGCTGGCCAATCAGATGCTAGAAACTTGCCTTACTTTCAAGTCCCTTATGTCGCCTGAACCTGCCCATTGCCTCCCTCGAACTTTCGCTGGGTTTGTATACATTCTTCTCTATCTTTTGTTTTTTTAATAATCTGGAAATTTATTATTTTGTATTGGAATTCTTGCTCATTTTTACCCCCACCCCAATACATTCCACACGCAAAACATGTGGAACGAACTGTTCAGGAAGTCGTAACAAGATGTCAGGTCGAGCGTTCCTCTTCATGATAGTACTATTCAAATTAATATACAAATCTGAAAACATTAAACATAACTGTTGCCATTGTATTTGGAAAACGCCAAATTCTAGTTGTTCATAGTAAATATTTTTAAAATCTCGGTATTCAATGAATGAATTTGTTAAGTTTTTGGAACAATATTTAGCCCTGCAGATATTCAATCATGTTTTGAGTAAGCAGGTTCCGAAATTTGATCATAAAACATGAGATTAATAATGTCATTAGTTAAAAACAATAATAATAATTTGAGTCCTAGTTATAATTCTCTAAATAAATGGGTTTAAAGATTCTTTTTTTGAGTAAATCGTAGTTAAAGTCTCCACATAAAATAAACTCTGAATAATCATATGAAGTAGTTTTAAATATATTCAACAAACATGACAAATATTTTTATTTATTTGGAAGGTAAACAAGACAAACCAAACATTTATTTCGACCATTCATTATTTCAATAAAACAATATTCTTCCCCATATACATTTTTAGAACATAAAATAACACGGTGAATTAATGTATTGCGAATGGAAATGGCAACCCTACCACCACTGGAATCACTTTGATCTGATCGAAAAAGTTTATATCCTTTACTACAATATAAGTTGTCAGGGAGAAACCAAACTTTTGAGATACAGAAGTTAAGGATAAAAATAAAAATATTTTTGTGTTTGGCTTTAAGTCTTAAAGTCTTAGATATTTTGATTTGTTAATAAAATTATATAAAATTATATTCGACCATATTTCAACATTTCTTTTGTTTTTTAAAGAATCTGCAAAACTAGTTTTCACATTTTCTTACATTTTTTTTTATCAATTTCAGCAAAAATTATTTTCAATCCACTACTGCCTCCGCCCGTTCCAGTGTTAGGAGCTTCCCTCTTCGAATCACCTATCGAATATGAAGCCGAAGATGAAGCGGTTATCAATGCCGAAGAATGCTTCGAATTGCCACCAATAGAGGAAATTAACTTAGACATTCCTATCGAATTAGCTGTTGAATCACCACGTGCCGAACAATCTCGTCGCATGGAAATCCTAAGTCAAATTGGTGAAACCGAATTTGAAGAATCCATACTTCATCATCGAGGAGTGAATAGTAATAAAAAAGAAGAACGACCGAAAAAGAAAAAGAAGCAAAAACCCGATGGAATTGTTGAGATAGGTCAAGCTATAGCCGAAAAAACATCAGTAGAAAAACCCGAAAAACCCAAAACACTGGAATTCACAGCAAAGCCAACTGTAATGGATGCCAGTTTTTGCACAGATCCAAGGTGAGCTGGTTCAATTAGTTGAGGAGATGGTTGATTCTTAAAAAAAAAAAATAAATACCTAATAATGAATAAAAAAAAACAAAATGGCTAAACTATATATATTTTTCGTATCTTCAAGTTCTTCTTGCATTCCTTCCTCTTCGAAGCCATATTCCGCTTTACCAACATCCATTAAAAATTTCCTTCCCGAAGCCCTAACACCCAATTCTCTACAGCAAGCAATCGAAGTTAAAGGCAAAGCTCTCGCTGAAAAACTCCAATTGGAACCAGTTGAATTATCCGAAATCTCCGAAGAAGAAATCAAACAGTCACAGTCAGAACTTCAATCACAAATGAAATCACAAATGCATTCCACAACGTGGCAATATCCTTTAAAACAATATCCTATAACACAGCTTGAAGATGCTGAAGTACAGACGACTCCACGTAAGAAGATTCATTTCATTAACGATGATGATGACGATCAGGATGAGTGTGACTCAGTAATGACGTTACAAAATCACCAACAGCCGCCGCCGCAGCAACAACATCATAAACATTTACAATTCATTCCAACACAGCCAATCGGAGACATTGAGCCCAATGAAATGATGCCAACAGTCGTTAAGATGCCTGATAGTATGCAAATTCCTTCGTTGTGGAATATATCGGTAGAAACTATTGCCGCTGCTGGTGGAGGACGTTCAAGTCCTGGTACTGCTAGTTCACACACATCCAGCGAGTGGGAGTTTTTAGATAATTAACATTAAACACAAATTCTAGATTTTATTCTTCTCTCATGTCGAATCTGGGCAACTGACAAAATGCCATTTTCTTAACATTGTTGTCATAGTTAATGCAATCAACGTGCTTTAAATAGCATTTCGTCAGTTGTGCAGATTTAGCAGTAGGCTAGACTGTTGTTGTTTTGCTGCTAGCGAATTCGGGGAATATAATTTTATTATAAACAAATTAAAATAAAATTCGCGCAAGCATACAAATTAAATACCAAATTTGTTTGCAGCAAAACCTCAACTGTTCCAAAAGAACATATTCATTTATTTGATTGTCGATAAAGCGAGTATATACTCAGTAATTAAGAAGGATAACAAAAAAGATATAATATATCTGCCTTGTAGGATTTTTAATAAAATATCGCAATGAGTTTTGGTGGATTCTGTTCTGTGTTGCAATTTGAATACTTCTTAAAAAGTAAATCTAAGGATCGTATTTCAAATTTTCAAAATATGTATTACTAGTATTAGATAGATTGTTTAGGATAATATTATATTATAATATACTCGAAAATCTGCAATTTAGTTTTTTAAAATTAGTCCACTATTGTTTCATCACAGATTCTAAAAGCATAGAAAACAAAGAAAATCAATACGAATTTAAGTTTTGGGAATAATTTGTGTATATTTGTTTTGGGTTTAGTACAAATTTCTGTTTTGCATTTAAGAATAATTTATTTTGTATGTATACATAAGTCTTTTATTTGGTTTTTAAATTAACGTGATATATTCAAGTTGAAACATAGACATTTTTTTACAAGCCTGCCACTTGTTGCGATATTTTTAACTTGGCTTTTTAGCAAATTTAAAAAAAGGAAACTTTTCAATATTGTGATGCACTTATGTATAATTCAAATATTTACTTTTTGTTTATATAATTCCTTTATTATTTTTTTTTTAATAAATATTCTTTTGAATTTATTTTTTAATAATCTATATAAAAATATATTATGCGTGTGACTTGTGTAAAATTTATGTATGTATGTATGTATATTATAAATTTGTGTATAATTCAGTCAATAAATGACCTTTAAACAGAGTTAATAAAAAGGTCACAATATCAAGTTAGGTAATTTTTCGGATCAGTTAATAAGGTGGAATATTAAGTTAAGCTTTATCTTATTATATTTTTAAATAAGGAGCCTAAAGTGCTTTGACCTTAGTCGAACAAAAATATATTTAATACGTATTGAATTTAATTCGTCTTTATTAACAATTAAAAAAAAAATAACATTTTATACATAGAGTGTACCAAAGTAAAACTACCTTTAATTTTGTCTTACACTTATAAATTATTTTCTTTGTTACATTGTTTTAAGTTAACTTTTATTAAGAGGGAGGTATTTTTATCCACTCTTCTGGCAGCACTTTTTTAAGGTCATTTTTATTTTTATATTTTTATGCGATCTTATCTGGTCTTTCAAATAACTCCATAAATGTTTAATGACGTTGATGTCAGATGATTGCGGGGGTGTCTCGATCACATTTGGACAGTTGTACAACAGCCAAGAATGCATTTTGTGGGCTTTTTGCTTGGGACCATTTAGACCTATCATGAATTTCAGCGTAATCGAAAACTTGTACGAATCCCGAAAAACCGTATCGCACAATTTGTCCGTAATGCAAAATTGTATGGGACTTTCCACTACCGACGCACGTATTTAGTATAAGTTTTTTTGCGGGATTCGAAAAAAGTTTCCGATTACGATGGAATTCGTGATATGGCTTCTTTGCTTAATACAATTAAAATTTGTCTCTTATTCAGAGTGTATCCGAAGTAGCATATAGGTTTACCTTTAAAATCTTGAAGTAAATGTGTTGATCCATTATCACATCAATTAAATGTAAACTTCCTACTCCTGAAGCTGCCATACAACCCCAAGGAATGATCTTAAAGATCTTACCCCTAAAATTAACTTTGCCATCTGGGCCAAAAAGGTATAATTTGCCCTTATCGGTGTAAATATATATCTTCCAATAGTTAAAATCTTTGCAAATGTTCTCTTAAGCTAATGGAACTCTCTTCAACTCTTTGATTTTTCTTACGAAATGCTTCTACCTACAGATCCATTGTAGTTGTTTTTTCTTAAGATAATCCGAATGGTCTCTGGATAGGCTTTCTTCTTCAGATATTTTTCGGTCTCTTCAGCCAGCTTGGAAGCACTCATGTCTATCCAATGTTAAAATGCATTATAACAAGATTTCGCACATCTTTAGATGTTTGGCCGTTTCGCTTACCCAGATCGTACACCTCAAGTATTTTAATGTTTGAAAAAGCTTACAGTTATGAAAGCTTAAATAGTAAAACTCAATTTCACTTAAATTAATATTAAATACACCAAACTTTAATAAGACAAGTGCTGTACGAGTTTAATTTTGATGTTTTTTTGAATAATGAAAAAAAATCCTTTCTTTAACATTAGAGTTTCATAAGTTTTTCTTAAGTAATACAGGAGTGACTGGTTGAACTGTAAAATTGCTAAATCTGTTTTAAAATTTAATGGTTCCAAATTACATATTTTTTGGTTTTGGTTTTATTTCCTTGCATCTTAACTTTCGGGGATATATAATTTGAAAAAGTATAAACATTTGCAACAATTATTTATTTTCCCATTTTTTAGTAACATGTTTTTTTTTTAGTTTAATTTATTTATGGAGCATCTCAATGGGTTCAGTACTTTATTTTTGTAAAGAGGGTTACATTTTTGGTTCCATTGAATTTAAAAACCGCCAAATAAAAGAATAATACAATTCTCAACAAATTCCCCCCTTTGTCGGTATTTAAATTAAATGGAACTAAACACAGTCTAATTTTTTCAAAATATATAATAAATTACGTCTAGATTTTTGTTTCCTTTCTTTTTCTGACTGATCCAAAAAAAATATTAAAATAAAAAGGATAACATCCGACCCGAAGAAACATTTTTTGACTGAATTAATACATTTTTATGTAGCTTTGGGAATTTTAACATTTTTTTTTTAAATTTCAAAATATGCATTTTAGTGATGAAATTATTTATTGGGGTAGAATTAAAATTAAAAAAAAAAAAACATTTTATTTTAATAATAAATTCACTTTTGAATAAATGCTTACATGTATAAATATTGTTTTTATGTTTTCTTTCTACTTTTTAGACACCGATAAAAAAACGAAATTGATATCGAATTATTTTGAAACTGATAATTCATTCAAAAATTGCTTTGAAATAGAGCAAGATCACGTCAAGTGGACCCCCCTTTTCCACTTGATTATTAAATGCAGGTATAAATATTTGTTCATAAAGTATTTACTATGAACAATTAATTCCCAGAATAGTTTTTGAAAATTTTTATTCTAACAACATTTTTTTGTTTAATGAAAATTTCTATGACTTTTAATTAAAAAATCAATAAATAAAAAACTATTAAAGTAATTTTAATGAAACTTCCAGGTTTTATAGTTTAATAGTTGTACTTTGATAAGATATATAAAAATTTAAATTACTTATTGATTATCATATTGTTAATTAACTTTTTAGTTAACAAATGAAAATTTCAATGACTTCTCCCTCAAAAAACAATTTTTTTTTCTCGATATTATGCATTAATCATTTAAGTAATAGAATCCGCAAAAAAATTTGACTGCTCACGATTAGATTGAACAAAAAAAAAATGTATTTATGACGGACGGTGAGCGATGTCGGTACGGCGCGCTCCTCCGCGTCATTCACTTACCTTTTATTCTACTCAGTAATTGCAAGTACGAAGCAATTCTTTATTTTTTAAATAAAAATAATGTTATTTAATAGCTAAATAACATATATAGGATTTGGGGTGAGTGCAAGTTGGAGTGCGTGCAAGGTGGGGAGGGTGCAAGGTTCGGTGGGTGCAAGATGGGGTGCATGCAAAGTTTCTTTTGCATTTAAATAAGCTGGATTTAAGAAAAATTAATTTACCCTAGGTGTATCTTAATCCATATTCGATTATTACTATAAAAATAAGACTACGTTAATACTTAAGCAAGGAAAAAGTAATTTAATTAAAGTATTTTTGTTGGTAATTTTCATTTTTCTCAAGAAAGAAGACATAAAGTCATCTAGTTTTCAGTTTTTGATCAAAAACAAATAAGAGCAATGAATTCTAAAAAAAAAAACAGTAGATAATTTGAAAGTTTTGAAAAACTACACTTTAAACCTTTTTTTAAAATTTTGTTTGCAAAAATTTTTAGTTTAAAACAATTTTTTTCAAAAACTGCATAGTTTTGACTTGATTTAAAAACAAGCTAATAGACAAAAATGTTGGCTTTAAGAAAAGGTATACCTAATACTTAATTGTAAGTATTACCGTTATTTTTTAATTATTTTTTTTCCATTTAATGTACATATTTTTTTAAATTGCCCCTACCGCCTTAACGGGGGGAGATAGACCCCCCTCCCATAGTAAAAAATGCTTCTTTATAACTGTTCTATACAAATCAGTCATTAAACTTTGTCGCCTGAGTTATCGTACTCATCCCAAAGATCGCAATAAACCGAATGCTCTGTTTCACTCGCACCGTCTACTACATATGCTCCGCTCTCTCGCAACTTCTGCTCAATTCAAGTGTCTGGCAGGATGATAGAACCCTCGAAAATGTCTGGCTAATAAGAAAGCATCGTTTAATAGCTCCCCAAAAAACATACATGTATTAAATTAAGCTTTTATAATATAACGTAAATTGAATTACAAAATATTATAGTTCAGGGGTGTCTGGCAGGGGGTTGGAACCATACCAAGTGTCTGGCAATGAGTAAAGTGAATTTTGGTGTTGTTCCGAATGAAATATAAAACAATTGAGTTTTATAAAATAAGGTATGTAAGTTAGATGGAATTTTATGCACCTTTGCTACATGTTAGCTGCCAAAGGAACCACTACCCAGGTATCATGGGTGGGGATCGCTCTTACCTGTACTAGAGGCACCCATAGACAAACTTTCAGCTTTTATGATAAAAGGTATGTCTGGCAGGCCCGGGCTCTTGGACTATTTGTAAAGCATGTTGTAAATAAATATTCAGAGAATTATGAATATGAATGTTTTGTAGTCAATACTGTTTTTGTTAGTTTTTGTACTATGAACTTAAAGCAGAGGTTTGTGAAGTAAAGTTCTGAATTTGAAACTCATGACACTTGAAAAACTTAATAGTTGCCTTGGTCAAAATTCACGTTCAAAGGATGAAGTTGACTGCAAATGAAGTCCTTTGTGTTGTCTGAACCTGCCCCTTTTCATTAAATTTGCCTTAATTGAAAGGTAATTTGGCTGAACCGGCCCAATATCTGGTAGGTATATGTGGGTATCTGACAGAACAGCTGATGCAAATTATGGTTGAATTTGAAGGAGCGCAAAAATTAATTTCAAATTTTTACGTGGTTTGGTGAAAAATCACTGATTTATTAAAATTAAATTGAAAACTTTATTTTACAATAATTTTCGACCTCGAAATCTAAATGTTCGTATGCTTTTTGTAAGCAACTGAAAGTTGTTTTTATGTTTTGCCAGCTATCTCAAAAGAATTATCCAACTCGGTTAATAAGGTGTATCAAAAACCCACCTATCCAGAATAACCTATCCAACACGAGATTGAACGCAGCCTTTGAGTTAAATTGTGACAAAGGAATTTAGTAGTTTTGGTAGTTTTTTTTGAAACTGACAATGAACTTTTTTATAAAATAACAATAAATGGAGTTATGCAGAGCATAAGCCCATTACAGGGGCCTGATTATGAGGTTCGCGGCGGATCGTTTTCAATTCGACCTTTCAAATTCGACTCGCTTCGTATTTCCTTATTAACGAACTCGCGGCGAAGCGAAAGTAGTTCTTCCTATATTCCAGTGATTTGACACTTTGGTTTGACTTTTTCTCTCTATATTCCAGTGATTTGACACTTTTGGTTTGACAGCTTTCCACAAATTTTGTTTTGTTTTGATTGAATTTGTGAAATTTGCGGTGATTTATTTAATAAACAATATTAAAATTAAAAAATGGAATCAATAATGTGTGTATTTATTCTGAAAGGGAGGAATTTGAGGAATCCCAGGAATCCTCAAGATTACGGGTTTCCAGGAGACTACTAAGAAGCAAATCTTCTCCTCTGGATCTCCCTTCAACTGAGTAAGTATTGTTTCCTTTTAGTTTAAATCAAATTAATCAATTAATCTACACACTTTGTCTTAATAGATTTATCAAACTATTTCGACTTTCGAAAGAAGCTTTTGTCTTCATTTTGCAAGAGATCAGTGAGGAATTCAAGGATCAGAACAGCAACGGCATTCCTTCAATTTTAAAGCTTGCCGCTACTATGAGATTTCTTGCTGAGGGATCGTACCAAAAAGGAGTTGGACAAGACGTACTCCTTGGAATGGCACAACCAACAGTCTCAAACGTTTTGTCTGAAACTCTTAAAATTCTTGAGAGAAAGTTGTGCCCAAAAATGATAAATTTAAAAATGAATGAACAGGAACATCGTTCCTTGAATGAATTTTAAAATTTTATATTTCATTGTGGATAAATTATAAGAAAATTAAAATAAAGCTAACTCACATTTTTAAATTAAAATAAACAAATAATCCACGAAATCGAACACTGAATAATAATAAACACTCTTTCGCCTGTGAATCCGCCAAAAAAAGCTATCGGATTCAACTCGCCAACAAACATTATGACATTTCAAACTCGCCTTCGAATTCGTTAATTGGTCGAATTCAAAACGAAGAAGGCGAAAGCGAAAGAAATAATTGAAAAATGGCAAACTCGCTAGCAAAACGATTCGCCGCGAACCTCATAATCAGGCCCCAGGGTATTAAAGTTCAGCTTTCAGTTAGATACAAAAAAAACATGATAACCTATCATTAACCTGTCATTTTGACACAAGGAGCCTTGACTTGATAGTTGCATTTTACTTTCCAATAAAATTGTCTTAATTGGAAGGCCATTTTTTGGCGGCTGGCCATTCAGATACTAGAAACTTGCCTTACCTTCGAGTCTCTTGTGACGCCTGAACCTGCCCATTTTAAGGAACAAATTGGATGAAGAACATGTACAAGTGCCGAGGCCCAATTTTCCTTTGGTAAATATTATATAATACAAAAACAAAACAAAATATAACATAATAAAAGCTTCGTTTTATTATCGCCAACGACCCATACAAATCTAGGAAAATAAAATGATATAGATCCAAGAAGTAAAACGTTCATACATCTAGATGTCTCCTTTTTCTTATGTTTGTTTACTTTCCAAAAATGTTGTGTCTTTTTCCTTTGAACTACAGTTCACACTACCTTACCATTGGAAATACAAAATAGCCATCTCCCCGTCATAATGAAAACTGTTTTTAGAGGTTCATGAAATTCACCGAGACAGAAAAACAGGATCACAAATTATTTTTGTATTACTTAAAAGATGACCCACATGAATCATTTTCGAAAATAAAACGCAGCTAATTACTCAGACTAGTAGTGCCCGTGGCATGATGGTTAGTGCGTTGGACTGTCATGCGAGAGGTCTTGGGTTCAATCCCTGCCTGTGCCACCTTAATTAAAAAAAAAAAGAGTTTTCACGGGTACTGCCTCTTGCGAGGAATTGACAAATTCTCCAAGAGTAATTCTAGTCATGAAAAAGTGCATTCTCAAATTAGCCGTTCGGATTCGGCATATAAATTGTAGGTCCCCTCCATCCCTGACAACATTACTCGCACACAGGAATGGTTGAGAGTTGTAAGTCACTAGGCCCTGGTTCTCTACGGACTGTTGCGCCACCTAATTTATTTATTTTTATTAATTACTCAGACAGAGAAGTTTTAAATTTGTTTCATTTTGTGGGTTGAAGTGGAGCCAAACAGCTCGGTTTGATCTTTCGGGGCCGACTTTAAAGAAATTGTTTACATTGGACTCTTCTGAGGCGACTGCTACAGCTACTCATTTGACTTCTCAGACATTTTTATCTCCATCCTGCTCTCGACAGTTAAAAAATGGAAGGAAAATAAGACAGACATTTTTTTAAATTAAAGAAAATGAGCAGGACGGAGATAGAATGAGGAAATGTCAGTGTGAGTTATCTTTCATGTCTTTTGCGACGTAGATCATTTAATTCTTTAACTTTTCTCAAGTGGGTTTATGTTTTTCTTTAAGTGTAGAAAGTGTGTAATATAAAGCGGCAAATATAAATTTAATAATATAAGTGCACCAAAATAAATTAAACTTTATTGAGTAACATAAATATTAAATAGAAAATATGTATAATTGTTTTTTGAACGTAATTATGTGTTAAAAATATTAAAGTTATAATAAAATTATATACATAAGTCATAAATTTAAATTCCATTACATAAATCGTCTAAATGTTGAAACAATCATTGCCATTGAAGTAACCACTATCAGGCTTATAACATTTGTTGTTTTGATGGCTCCTGGAAATCACAACAAAAATATATTCAATTTTAAGTAAGTACCATATTTTCAATTTCCCATTTTAATTTTAATAAAATTTAAATAGTAAAATTACCATTGGCTGGTGTGATATCTTCACCGTATTTTGCAAGCAAGTCAATAATAACTCCATTAGACCAACCAAACCCAGTTTGAGTTTCATATTCACCACCTCCTCCAGTTCCTCCAAAAATTGAAGCATCATACTACAAAAGAAATGAATTAATAAATAATTGTTTTTTAAATATTCATTTTAGTCTTTAAAAAACTCACTTTTTCATGCATAGCCTTCGTTCTAAGGTATGCCTCATAATTTGACCTAACCCATTTATAGCTCAGTTCCTTGGACATTTCAGTAGCTTCTGGAGTTCTTAAATTGGCTAAGGCTTCAATCATAACATGTTGCATTGGTGGCCAAGCATTGGGAAAGTCCCATTGTTCACCAGTACTTTCAAGGGTATTTGGAACTCCACCAGGATATTGATCCAATTTCAAATCAGTCAAATACTTGAGTACTGATTTTGATATTTTTACGCTTTCGTTTCTGTTAAATGCCTTTGTCCATAACGGTGATAGATTTGTAGATGAAAAGTAGTTTCGTGGTTTTTGGTTTATAAGATCATAATCCAACCAAACTCCAACTTCTTCATTCCATAAAACAGCTTGAATAGCCTGAAATAAAATTTGTTGAGTCTTCTTTTGCATTGTGGGAGTATCATATGTACGTACCTCTAAAAGACGAGCAGCCTTTTCCTCATATTCTGCTGTTTTCTGAACATTATTTTGATATAGATAAAACTCGGCAATAATTTTTGCATTTGAATACAAGATGGCGTTCAAGTCGACAGCAACAATAGATCGAGTTTTGAGGTCCGTCAGTCGCCCCTTGTTTGTTCCATTGACGCTATTTATAAACCAGCGACTGGTAAAGTCCATAGAAGACTCGGCTGCTGCTGCGAGTTCCGAGTAGAATGCTTGTTTTTCTTCTTGTGTATTAAAAATCTTCGCATTCTCGAAATCTTCTCTGTACGATTCTGGCCTTGGGCCAACTGATTTATCACGATATACAGCCAACTTATGACCCTTAACATCAACCATGTGATTTTCAATGAAGAATTCAAATTCATCAGCCAACGTTCCAACAGCATCGATAGCGAATTGCTCGTCCTTGGTAAATTCCACATAAGATTTGATCATTCCCGACAAGAGTGGTGGTTGAGAACGTTTGGCATAATAGACACGACCACCATTCGGAATGAAACCCAGACGCTGGATAATGGACAAGAAGTTCGACAACATCCCACGGGCTGTTTGATACATTTGTGAATGCAGGAGACCACGAATGATCCAAAAAGAATCCCAATAGTAGAATTCAATGAATCGTCCACCCGGAACAATAACTGGATTGTTCACAGGAATGATGGAATAATATTCGGGATTCTTGTGGACATCGTCAATCATTTTGCGTCCGAGTATTTTCCATATGCCATTCAAATCACTTGCCCATTGCCTCAGCTTTGTATTTCGAATATTGTTGAGGAATCTTGGATTTTCTATCCAATCTTCTGGAGTCCATGAGATAAATTCCTTGCCACGGTCTTCAAAATTGTCCTTTTAGTAAACAAGAAAATAGGAATAATTCAATCAAACTTTTATCAAATAAAATTGGAAATTTTGTTTTAAGCTTACGTTAACAAAGTTTTGTATTTCCGTTTGGTTGGGTGAGTTGTTGGTATTTTGCATAAATTGTTTGAATTTTTCGATTGTGACATTTGGTGAATTCTTAAGTTTCATGTCGACGAATGTTTTGGAATCTTTGTATAAATGGGCCATTTGTATGGTATGCAGAAGATCTCCACGGCAGTAGATTTCACTGAAAGTAATAAATCAATATTTATAATAAACAATATAATGAACAATAACAAATTCGAATGCAGAACTTTTTTTTAATAACCTTTCAACATTTTATTGTTTGTTAAAAATATTTTAAGGTTGGGTACTTAATATTTAAAGGTGATATCAAAGAGATACTCCATTATCTGCGGTATTGGGTTGGGTAAAAATAAAAACCTCGATTGAGTCACGCGAAATTGCTGTTCAAGGCAAAGCAAAATTACAATCTGTAATGCCAGTTATAGCTATCTTTGGTTTAGATCATTGACAATTTTGTTTTGAGATTTAAAAGCAATTAGGAAAGATAAATTTGTTATTTACGCTATTAAAACGAAGGTAATGAATTGCAGATTTTTTTTTAGTAAAAAATACTTTTTTTAAGCCAGACATTTTCTCTTATGGTATTTTCCAAGGGTAAAAATAAATCAATTTGTTTTTGATCTAGATCTGTAAAAACAAAATTTGCTCTGTTTTTGCATTCCATGGTGCAAAATAAATTGATTTATTTTTAATTTATGACCAAATCTGTAGATCCATTAAATAAAATAAATTAGGTGGCGCAACAGTGAAAAAATTTAGGTGGCACAGGCAGGGATTGAACCCAAGACCCCTTGCATGACAGTCCAACGCACTTTTTTTTTTTTTTCCAAATTCATTTTTATTAATTAATTCTTAAGACTATCTTAAAGCTAGACAAAAATTCATAAAACTAGCCTAATTATCCATAACTTACAACTAACTTACTGGTCCCATACGGACACTCTAAGTTAAACAATAATACTTAATGCTAATGCCTTTCGGCCCTGAGATCTATTTAACTTCAATTCATTTTATTTATTTGTGTATTCATTAGAAAATTTAGCAAAAACTAATGTCAATATCCTTTTTTATTTTTACTTAAAAACTACTTAAAATAAGGTCCTTAATATAAAACTTAAAGCTAACTAAAACTACCTATTCTACCTATAAACTACTTAAAACTAGAACAACCACAGCAGCAAATCTAACTATCTAACGTTTTTTGTTTTTCATATTTTGTCTTTTTTTTTATTTTTATTTTTTTTATTATTCCATTTTTTTTTTTTTAATTTTTTGTTTTTTTTTTTGTATTTTTCTTTTTTGTATTTTTTGTTTTTTTTTTATGTTTTTTTTTTTTTTTTTTTTTTTGTGCCATCATGCCTATTCTACTTAAAACTAAACCCTAAAACTATAAAACAAGTATGTAAGCCGGCCAAGGCTTAAAACCCCATCCCGACTACTCACTATCAAGTGCCGATTGAAGCCACCAAAACTGGCTCTCCTGCTTCACCCTATCAGTTCGGTCCCGTTCGGACACAGCCCTACTGAACCGAAGGAGCTCTGCTCCGTCGTGTGCCATGACGTCCCGATTGTACAGGAGTCGCCTATCCACGGTTCGTCGTCTGACGTGGTAGATTAACGGAACTGCCAATCTATCCTGTATCAGACCGCATCTATCTAAAAAGAGGAATGCCTCTGGTGGAATGAAGCCGCTCAAGCGTGCACTCTCAAAATACTCGTTGTTCGGATAGAACGCCCCAAAAATTAAATTGTTGGTCGAAGACATAGCTCTTGCAATGTGACCTCCAACGAGTTTTATCACTAAATTGTCAATTCTGTTGATTCGAGCCCCGTTGTATAGGACCTCGTTGGAATAGTAATGCACGTAAGAAGATTCGGCTGTTCGATATAAGCCGGTACAGCGTCGTAAACACTGCCGCTCGAACACCCGAAACTTCTCCATCTGGGAAGGGGCAACGTTGAACCACACAGGACAACCATAAACGATCATCGGCCGTATGAGGGCCATGTAGCAAATTACCTTCACTCTGGGGTCAAGCCGACTGCTAAAAAACAGCCGTTTCGTCAGAGCGAATGCTCCTCGGGCCCTGGTCAGAGCAGCATTTATATGTCTGTCGAAATATAAATACTGATCTAACCAGATACCGAGGTACTTCACTACACTTTTGCACGGTAATGGCTGCCCGTGAAGATCAACGATAACCATCTTGCGCCAATTCTTGCACGTATCCCTCGTGGCCCTAGCCAACGGAGTCCGGAACAGAATTGTCTCCGACTTCTGGACATTTATTTTCAGTTTCCAGTCGTCGCAATATCGCTGAATCTTGTCGAAATCAAGATGCAAGAGAATTCTAATAACCTCAACCTTTCGGGCCGTTCTGTACGCAATTAGATCGTCGGCGTACGCAATTGCCTTTGTAAGACTACCTATCAGATCGCTGGTGTAAATGCTGAAGAGAATCGGCGAATTCACCGCTCCACAGTCCAACGCACTAACCATCACGCTACGGGTACTGTAGATCCATTAGTTCATTTAAAATTTGTCAAAGATGAAATCGTTTTCAATGTACAGCTGATTGCTGAGTTCAAAACAAAATCGTTTCCCATGCCAGTTTTACTTTCAATGATCACCTCAAATGCTTAATTCCAATAAGGAAATTCTTGATCCCAATCAGGAAATTTGCGTCCAATGACATATATTTTCAATGAAACATACAACCAACCTATCAAAAAAATTGTAATGATTGGTTTAATGATAAAACCCAATGATAGCTATAACTGGCGAACGTTTTCAATGAAAAGCTGAGTTTTGAGGTTATAATTCGTATGAAAATCGTTTCATTAAAAGTGTTCTATTCTCCTTGTATTTCCATCTGTTAGTTTTACTTGCAATGATCAACTCTAACCTTAAGGCGCCAGTTATTGCTATCATTGGTTTCCATCATTGAAAACAAACACTGGAATTTTTTGACTGGTCGTTTATAGCTATGGGACCGGTTATAGCTATCACTAAAATTTGAAACAGGAGGAATCTGAAATTTTTTACTAATGAGCGTTTATAGCAATCAGTAAATTTACGTCATTAAATTAAAAGTCACTTTAAGGCTTCGCACCTCAGACAATTTTTTTACTGTTGCTTTCATCAATAAAATTTTTAATGATGTGATCGGAACAGTACAAAATTGGAACACCAACTGTAAAACAAAATGTATTTTTTTTGGCTTTTGGCAGTCAGCTGTTCCGTAAAATGAAATTTTATCATTTAAAAAAATTAAAATGGATTTAAAATTAAAAAACTAAATGCATTCTTTCTTTTTGAAAAAATACTTGAATATAGGATTCATCTTATTGCATCAATCTTTTGCTAAAAATCAATCTGTAACATGTTCATAAATTAAAAAAAAAATTACTGATCGATTTTACCGATAGTTACAACCGGACCCTATCATTAGAAATGTCTGTCATTGAAAAAAAAAAATTATCCCTTGAATACACCAACAAATTTTTAGTGACAGAAATCTGTCATTGGAATTGTGTGAAATTGAAACACAAATCAATGGAACGATTCGTTTCACTTTTAAACATAAAATTATCAGCTGTTCAGGAAAATGAATTTCCGTCCGGAAAATAGAAAAATACATTTTTAGAGAAAAATAAATGCGCAAAACTACACTGCAAAGCTAGTCAATCCGGAACTGCCATATTATTGACAAATGTAAAAAAAAATTTCTGAACAGATTATCACGACCAAAAATTACGGCAAAAAATACTGCAATGTCCCAAAGACAGTACAAATTTTTGAGCATTTGTAAAAAATATGAGGAATTCTTCTTCTTCCTCGGTCCCTACGCCAAGTATTTTTCTGTCATTTTGGGGAGTATTTTCTTAAGTTCCGACAACAGACAAATAGAAGGATCTAATGTCATAGCAAATTTTTGCTTTCACTACTTAATGCCAACATTTTAAAATAAAATAGTTAAAAAAAAATAAAAAAAAAATTTAAATTCATCACTTTTTGTTTATTAAATAAGAACTTGGCAATTAAAATAATATTTAACATCACCATACGAAAAATTAATTTGATCATTTTAATTCTTAGCTTTTTGTTTTAATATTCATAAATAAATAAAGTACATAAGAACAGCTCATCCCTACCATATGACTTATCGAACAAAACAACAACAATAAAATACATTCATAAATACATAAAATACAAAAAAAGTTCACCCTAACATAATGATTGAATGAACAAAAAAAATAAAAAACAAAAATAGAGCCTTAAACCTATAAATAAATAAATTTTCAATTCATTATTGTAAATTCGATGTTTCATATTTTCAGTTACAAACAATAGCCAGTTATAGCTATCATTGAAATCGATACGGACAAATTTTTGAATCGATACTTGACAGTTTTTCCTTTTGATTAGAAATGAAAATGATATACTGATCGATCAGAAATCACACACAGATTTAAAAAAAAAAAAAAAAAGTTTAATTGCGCATTTATTTTTTGCTAAAAATGCATTTTTCTATTTTCTGGACAGAAATTCATTTTCCTGAACAGCTGATACTTTTATGTTCAAAACTAAAACGAATCATTCCACTGACGTGTGTTCCAATTTCACAAAGTTCCAATGACAGATATCTGTTAGTAAAAATTTGTCGGTGGTTTTCAATCAGGATTTTTTTTTCAATAACAGACATTTTTAAGGATAGCTATAAACGACCTGTCAAAAAAATTCCAATGTTTGTTTCCAATGATGAAAACCAATGATAGCTATAACTAGCGCCTAACACAATTTTTTGTAATTCTCGATTAAAGTTTTCGATGACACCCATTTTTTGGTGAAATTGTTTTTAAGAAGTTCTACCTTGAGTGTATTTCTTTTTTTATCTTTTATAAGGCATCTGAAAATTTTCTTTCTCCTGTTGCACTACTATTGGGCAATTTTTTAATCAGGGGAAACATTAAATCATTATTTGCGTTTTTTTGTTGAAATATTTCGCTATCGCAATCTGGAAGGAATGGAATGAACATTTGGATGTTAGTGGGTAATGCAAGTTTTGGCATTATATTTTAAATTTTGGTTTTTATTGTAAATCAAATAAAAATTTCTTTTGCGTTTTATTTTGGGGAGCAGTTTTCGTCCGTGGGTAGTAGAGTACTCGAAAGGAGTAAAATACTACTATAGTAGCAAAAACGACAGCAGTGGTTATGATTCCGCCTGTCATCGAGCGCGTTAGTGATCAGGTTTAGCATCAGACTCTCTTATCGAAAATGCGTGCTTTCGGTTTTTAAGAATCCCTCCTTCATTGGATTAGTAATAACTTTTCGAATCGTTCAATACAAATTGTATTGGATGGATTCAAGTCTGAAAAAGGGCTCTCCAACACTGTTTCTCATTTTTATTAATGATCTCTGCAACTTCTTATCTAATACATTTTTTCGCTGACGATAGTACTCTTAGCTTTTCATATTCGTTTTCAGATTCACATCCCTCTTCTTCGGAAGTGGAACTGCAACGACAAAATATGATAAGCTCATTAAATTCCGATCTGAAAAGCATTGTACAATGGGGAATAAAAAACTGCGTGGAATTTGATGCTTCGAAAACTCAATGCTGTCTTGTATTGTTAAAGCAAAATCCCCCCCTTCCATTATCCATGGATAGCGCTTGCATCGAGGAGACTGAACATCTCGATATTCTCGGTATGTGTATCACCAACCACCTTTTGTGGAATGATCACATACGCAATGTCGCCAAAAATGCCAAAAATGATGTTTGGGTTTTCTAAGGCGATGCCAGAAGTTTTTCTCCCCCTCTACGTCCAAAGCTTGAGTATAACTCCCATATCTGGGCTGGTGCTCCTGCAACTTATTTAAGCCTCTTGGACAAAATTGAACGTAGAGCATTTAGATTGATTGGTGATATTACCATCATAAGATCATTTACGTGCGTCGCTTGAACATAGTCGAAATGTTTCTTGTCTCACCCTCTTTTACCGTTAATTTAATGGTTTATGCTCTAGAGAAATAGCCAGTTGCATTCCTCCCCTTAAACAGTTTAACCGTAATACTCGCGCTTCTAGGAATGCTCATCAAAATACCCTCGAGACCAACTTCGGTCGTACTGTCAAGTACAGAGATTCGTTCTTTAGCCGTACTATGCGAATGTGGAATGCATTGCTACACTCTGTTCTTTCCCAGCCATTGCAATATTCAGGAATTCAAAACCAATGTGCACCGACATCTCCTTTCAACCGCTCTTTCCCTTTCCAAGTGCTCACACTGTGTCTACATAATAAGGGTAGTATTATCCCTCTGAGTGTGCGCGAGTTGATGAGTGTGAGAGTTTAGCGGTTCGTCACAATCAGATAGCAGTTGTTGATCACTATTGACCATTTGGAGGACAACGTTCGCTGCGCTATTGACAATAAAAGTCAATTCATTTTGGAAGCACTAATCTAAAATTAGGTCCCCACATTAGACTACGTCCAGCCAGCCGTGGAGGTCATATGTTACAAATCACATATGAATTATAATGTCAGAAGATTATCTTTGGTATAAAGTAAAAATCAAGTCAACTTAAAAAAAAAAAAAAAAAAAAAAAACAATCTTCGTTTTATTCTATGTCAAAATTCTATGCCTCTAAAGAACCACCCTTTATTTTTATCGAGTTTTTAAATTTATGCATATAGTTAAGATTTATTCACTGAAAGAATTTGCCATTGATCCAAATTTTTTATAAGAATATACAAGTTTCTCATTTTTTATCTGTCTGTCTGTATGTTGGTACTTAAAGCCATATAGGAAAAAAATAATGATAAAATCCAAGATTTTATCGAGACATTAGTTTTTAACAATAAAACCAAAACAAAACACTTAATAAAATATTTATTTCAGTATACCTACATATAAAATATCTAAGTACCTTACCTACTTATATTTAGATTGTTTGATATTGAATTTAATAGAAATAATCTTATGTACGTGCTTAAAAAATATCTTAACTTTTGAAGTAGATAGCTTCTGCATTTAAAAACAACCATACATATATTTATTCTCATGGCATCAGGGTTGAAGGGTCTCTTACTATTTCTTAATAGATAAGACCGTCAAGCTAAGTGTACACTAGGGTGATTCATTTCCGCAAAAATTTTTTTTTCTCGGTGCTCAAGCAAAATATTAATTTACTTATAGAAAAAAAAATTCTCACCAAGGTAGAGCTCTTAATATCAATTTTAAGTACTTGCAATTTAAAATTGAAGTTTTCCCATATAAAATGCATGTAAAAAAATGCTTTTTTTTTCAAAGTTCTAATGCTCACGCACCTTTTACAATATTGTCAACCGGTTTAATGGACCTTATAGGGAATTTTACGCTCTTTAAAATTGCTTTTATGTTTTTTTGTGTAACTCGCACTGGTTCGCCAGTAGGAGTCATCAAAGTGTAATTTTTTGAATGAATAGCTTTTTTTCCAATTTTTTTGAGCAATTCGCAAAAAGTAGGGAGAAAAAAAGGGCTGATTCGTAAAAAATAGTCCTTTGACCAGTATTTATTCAATTTACAGCCATTTTTATGCCTCAAAACTTAAGAAATTGATAAATACTAATCAATCATGCTATTTAAATTGAACTTTTTTATTGATTACTAATTTATTTCTCTATAGCAACAACTTTTTTAGAATTATTATTATTTCTGACTTATAATAAATATAAAAATAACACATCAATTAACACATTGAAGAATATAGATAAAGTTTATTCAATTTTGAAGTTGAACAGTGCAGAAAAGAATTTCCAACGTGTGCCAAAAAGCTCCACTCAGCTCTAAAATCTTAATCTGCTTTATATAAAAATCGTAATTATTTAATATTTATCAACTTGTTTTTTATGACTATTGAGATGTTTACTAACTTTGCAATATATTACCTAATAATGTAACCTTCTGTTTGTTTTGATTAAAGTTTTGTTGTTTCTTTTTAAATTAATGTGTTCTTTTTATATTTGTCATAAGCCAGAAATCATAATAATTCTAAAAAAGTTGTTGCTATAGAGAAATACATTAGTAATCAATAAAAAAGTTCAATTTAAATAGCATGATTGATTAGTATTTATCAATTTCTTAAGTTTTGAGGCATAAAAATGGCTGTAAATTGAATAAATACTGGTCAAAGGACTATTTTTTACGAATCAGCCCTTTTTTTCTCCCTACTTTTTGCGAATTGCTCAAAAAAATTGGAAAAAAAGCTATTCATTCAAAAAATTACACTTTGATGACTCCTACTGGCGAACCAGTGCGAGTTACACAAAAAAACATAAAAGCAATTTTAAAGAGCGTAAAATTCCCTATAAGGTCCATTAAACCGGTTGACAATATTGTAAAAGGTGCGTGAGCATTAGAACTTTGAAAAAAAAAAGCATTTTTTTACATGCATTTTATATGGGAAAACTTCAATTTTAAATTGCAAGTACTTAAAATTGATATTAAGAGCTCTACCTTGGTGAGAATTTTTTTTTCTATAAGTAAATTAATATTTTGCTTGAGCACCGAGAAAAAAAAAAATTTTTTGCGGAAATGAATATCCCCTGGTGTACACGATTGCCAGATCTGCAAATATTGCCAGACCTGTCACTGAAAAATTTGTCTCGAATGGCTGACAATCGTGTACACACCAAATTAATTTGCAGACAAATGATTTGGCTCCTAATTTGCAGACAAATATCTCCCAATTAATTTGTAAATATTTGGCAATCGTGTACACGTAAGCTGACAACCGTCTACACACCAAATTGATTTGCAGAAAAATTTATTCATCAATCATTTTGAAGACAAATTAATTTGCAGATGTGGCAATCGTGTGTACACAAAATTCATTGGGAGATCACCAAATTTTTTTCATTTTCTGACGTTTCTGCAAACGTCTGACAATGAATAAATTTGCAGATGCCGTTTGAGGAACATTTGCAAATTAATTCATTGGCAGACAAATTTTCCGACTGATGCGATGTGTGACAATGAGCTGAAAATAAATTTGCAGATCCAAAATTTGATTTGGTGTGTACACGGTTGGCAGAAAATCTACAAACGTTTGCAAATCTATTGCTAGCTATTTGGCCAAATTAGTTTGTCGACATTGTCAGACAAATATTTGGCAACAGATTTGCAGATGTTTGTAGATATCTGCAAACCGTGTACACACAAATTCAAATTTTCAGCTCATTGTCAGCTCATTTTCACACATTGTCAGACGTTTGCAGATCTGACAATGATTGTCAGACCTGGCAATCGTGTACACTAAGCTTCAGTTTTATTCTATGTGAATTATTACTATATGATAGTTATACTATTAAGAAAAAAACCGTTCAAAATTATTCTTTTAGGTCTTCTGAAAATTCAAGTAGAAAAGACAAAATACAACAGATAGTAATATATACAAAAAAGTTCGAAGAGACTTGCAAAATTAAGTTAATATAAAAATATTTATATTTTTTTTTTCTACAAAACCAACATTTTTGAAATATTTAAAGCACCAGAGGTCTGTTTTTTGACTAAGGCAACTAATTAATTTCAAATGTTATAAATTTCAATCTCAGAACTTTACTTCACTATCCTCTGCCTTCAGCTCATTGTATAAAAACTACCAAAAACATTATTTTCTGAAAAACACTTCTCAGGTAGGCTACAAGTCCATCACAATTTGTAATTTGAATTAGGAATATTACTTTTTTTTTCAATTTGTCTAGAAAACCATTTTACATAAAACAAAAAATGGAATTGGAAAATAAATAAATCATAGTGTAAGAAAGTTTAGCTTTCAGTTGATTGAAAACACATGATCAACTGTCATTTTGACAAAAGTATACTTGACTTGATAGTTAGGGAGATTTTTCTGCCCTTTTGTGTCAACAGCGCCACCTATAAAACTAATCTAAAATCAAATCTATTATAAAATGCGATTAGGAAAAGGCTGAGGAAGGAATTAAATGTCAATTTTGACATTCCTCACTCTCATCATATAAATATTCTATTAAAAATCGAAATTTAACATTCGGTGAGCTGCTTTAAGAAATCGCCCCATTCAAACGTGTCTTGATAAACTTTTGGCAATATAACAATACTTGTAATTTACCTTTTCGAGAAACATCTAACATCAAATTGTTGATCTTCACTATTTTTTTTCCTTGTCGTTCACTGATTGGCTGAACTTTATAAATGTTAAAACAAATTACTCAAAAACAAAACCTTCGATTATGTTGAAGTATGAATCTACGTCATACGAGTAGATCGATACATAACTTCCCTGTCGCTCTCTAATTGGCTGAATCACTTTTATCAATGTTGAAAAATAATCCCAAAATCGAAACAAGCAAAAATTGTTCAGAAAACTATAATTTCACAGTGGAACGAAATAAAAGTATAATTATTTTAAATCATGTTAGAGTACAGTCAGCAACTGTGTAAAGCTTACGAAAGTAAACAAGTTTACATACCAAGATGGTAAATCATCACTCCTTGGTTGAATTTTATCCAATGAACTCAAAAACGTAGATTGATTTACAGCAAATGCATCGATTGTATGTGGTTTTGAAATCAGTAGTAACTGAAAAACACACAAAAATGCTACCCGAAAAATCGGTAAGTTCATCATTAATTTTTTAGATGAATATTAAATATTTGATAAACATAAAAACTTAAAAAATATGTTTATGACTGATAACTCGTCTTAAAAGAAAAACGTTAGAACTGGAAATGGCTTTGTTTTTAATGAACTGAAAAATGTATTTTTAATTTATCGTAATGCAAAGAAAATGATCAATTTGACGTCAAACTGATCTAGTGTGCATAACGCTATACACTACCCTAAACATTAACAATTACATTCGACATTACCGAAAGATAAAGCTTTTAAGTGGGTTTTAAGTCGATTATTTATCAGTTACTTGTGAAGTACGTATATGTACTGTACATATGTATTTACATACCTAGAATAGCGAGCTAGATTAAAATTTAATTCATTGAACAAGTGTTGATTATTATTATTATCTTAATGTTGGCACACCCTTACAATTTGGAAGCTTTCATCTTCTTGTACTAAATTCAATATTTTGAGTAGTCTATAAGAAACTAGAGACCAGTGTTACCGAAGGGAAATGTTATAAAGTGAAACAGCAACTAATAATCGTAACAGTTACATCAGCCTCATTCCGAATAAGTAAAGTCTAATCACAGCGCCATCAGCCATCAGCTCGAAAACCGTACTGAAAGTGAAACTTTGAGGATGGAGAGGCCTGTCAATAATCATTCTTGAATTTTCCGAACTCTAAATGAGACAGTTATACTTGTCAACTTTACCCCCAAAAGTGAAAAATGAGCCTTGTCACTAAGGTTAATATTCGATGAAAAATTGGCTCATTTAACTGTTCCTAATGAGAATGTCGCAAGTCACATAAGACCATTATGTGATATCTGCAAATTTCTCATGCAAATAAAAAAAAAAAAACATTTAAGTCAGAAACCCCTACGAAAAACATTTGGCAATATGAGAAAGCTAACTTGGACGGTCTTAACGAATTCTTCAGGAACTCTAACTGATCACTATGCTTTCTTGATATTGACCTGGATTCTAGCGCAGATTTGGTTACAAACTTAATTCTTTGTGGAATAACACATTTTATTACGAATAGGGTAAATCTATCAAACCCAAAGAAAACTCATGGTTTGAGTCGAATTTGAGGTTATTAGGATCAAAAAGATGTAAGTTTCCGGATTAACAAAGCCAATCCTACTGAAGTAAATACAAAGTTTTAAGGTAGAGGCTCAGATAAACTCGGATCATATGCCAATCGAACTTGTTTTGGAGCAGGACTACAATAGGGAACAAGTTACAGAGCTCAAGTTACTACCCAAACTTATATGGAATGATCAGTCCGACGATTTATACAAAGAAAAGTTTCATGAGGCTATAGCTGCTTTACAAGACCGAGAGGAGTGGACTGCTAAAAACATCATTGATGTCATAACATCAGTGGCAGGAAACCAGCGACACACAGAAAGAGTAGAAGGTAAGAAGAAATGGTATAATTCAAAGTGCGAAAAAGCAAGAAAAAAGTCCTTCTATTGGTTAAAAAAACTGAGGAAAAATGCGTCACAAAGTATTAAAGAAATCTATCTTCGAACAAATAAAGCTAACAAGAATCTTTGTAAAAACACAAAAAAAGAGTACTACAAATCGATTGGCGCAAAACTGAAAGAGGTGAAGACGTCTAAGGACTGGTGGAGTTTAGCAAAAGAGCTGAAAACAACTGTATTTGTGAAAGGAAATGCTTTGACTAGTGCAGACTTTAAAGAATATTTCTTGGTGCTACTCAACCCACGCATGCCTTCAGTGCATATCGAAAGCATGCCCCAAAACCTTGCTGTTCCTCTTCTCGACAACCCCATCACGGTCAACGAGTTAAATGAATTTTTTCAAAATACAAAAGGGAATAAAGCACCAGGACTTGACCGAGGGCCATATGAGTGCCTTACCAAAGCCCCACAATCAGCAATAAATATATTAGCTAAACTTTTCAATCGAATGCTTGAATGTGGAAAAGTGGAATCAGATTTCAAAAAAACTATTATTTTCCCAATTTACAAAAAAGGTGATCAGAACATCGTCCAAAACTATAGAGGGATATTGTTTATGGACACTATTGCAAAAAGCTTTGCCGGAGTTCTATTAACAAGACTACAGCAATGGGAAAAGGAATATAGTATCCTAAATGAGTTCCAAGCTGGATTTCGAGAAGGCTATAGCACTGCTGATAATCTGTTTAACCTCTTTAATATCATAAAACTTCAAATGAATGACAACAAGAAAGTTTACTGTTTCTTCATTGACTTTAAAGCGGCGTTTGACTATATCGACCGTAGAGCACTTTTATACAAACTGCAAATCTTAGGGATTTCTGAGAAACTCATCCGAATTATAAGAGATCGGTATGATAAAACAACAGCTGCGGTATGGGATGGGGAACAATTGTCAGACTGGTTTGAAACAACGATGGGTGTTAAACAAGGTTGCTTGCTGAGTCCCATATTTTTCGCGCTCTATATAAATGATATCCATGAGTTCATAGGAGGGGGTATTTCGCTGAATGGAATGCAAATTCGATTGCTTATGTATGCGGATGACATTGTGCTAATAGCTGATAAGCCAGACATACTATACAAGGCATGATAAATAAGATGGCAGAATACTGTCAACGGTGGAATCTTGTAATAAACCTGGAGAAATCGAAAGTGATGGTATTTAGAAAAAGAGGTGGTAGACTTAGTCAACAAGAAAATTGGAAGCTCAATGAAGCAACCATCGAAGTTGTTAGCAAATACAAGTACCTTGGTATATGGCTAACTTCCGGACTGAGCCTAACAGAGCACTTCAAAGAACGATCTAAACAAGCTAGACAGAACTTAAATTTTACGTGGAATCGGTTTATCAATAATAAAGATGTCAAATTAACTTCTAAGATCGATATCTTCAACGCGGTTACCAGGGCTATTCTCGGTTATGGAGCACAAGGATGGGGTGACTTACAACATGATGAAGTGGAAAAGATGCAAAGATACTTCTACAAAAAAGTACTGGGTCTGCCAAGTGTGACGCCTAACTATGTCTTGAACCTTGAATGCCGGTTGAAACCTGTCTTTGAGTACACGATGAGATGTCATATGTACTATGTGGGAAGAGTTCTCAGTGCTTACGCAAATAACAGGTTACCAAAATTTTTAGCCAAGCTGATAATTAAAAAGAAGATTTTCTGGGTTAGGAGTTGGGAAAATAGCCTCAATCGGGAAGATATAGAACAGTTGGATGAGATCGTGACCAACAAAACTCTGTTTAAGCTGGTTGTGGATGGCGTGGCAGTTAAAATAATCGAGCGCGAGTACTTAGAGTCTCTGCAAAGAGCACAACAAACGAGAACACACAGCTTATACCATTTGCTTGATTACACTGCTGGTGAAGTTTACGTCTAGGATGACTGGGATGTCTCCAAAATTCGCTGGATATTGAAAGCAAGAGCAGGGCTCATTATGCTCAATGGAACACGAAGGACAGAAACTGAAAATCTAAACTGTACTCTCTGCAATTCAAACGAAGAAGAGACCCTTGCACATTTTGTAGGAACTTACCCAATTTTAAGAAGTATTCGCCGAGAGACATTAGGAAGTGGTTCACTTGATGTGAACAATATAATAGATTTCTTAAATGGAATAAAGGATTGGAACTGCATCATCAAATACTTACAAATAGCACTGAATTATCGCCAACAACTCATAAATGAATTTAACAACTAGAAATTAAAACGTATCTTAATTATATTTTTGCCTTAAAAATAATTATAAATCTAGGGAAGTTTTTAGAAAAAAATTGTATTGATTACGACAGACGACAAAAGTCATTGTTGAACCTTTTTGTTTAAAGAAATAATAACATTTGTTAAATTATTACTAATTCTTTAAGAACTGAATCAAATCATAAAAATATAAGAAACAGTTTAATGTATGGATAAAGTGAAATAAACAACATTACTTACTTACTTACTTACTTGCTTACTTACTGAGGTAAATCGGAATAAAATCAAACAACATATAGAAAGACCTATAATGAATGTATTTGACACATTCAATTTTGGAATGTCCAGAAAGAAGAACCCATATTGGTGGGTTGCTGAACTAGAAATACTAAGGAAAGGTTGTAGAAGGTTTTTCAATCGAGCAAAAAAGGCTAGACATCCCCAAGATTGGGACTCCTATAAGGAATCCCTCAAAAAGTATAAACAAGAATTGAGAATAGCCAAAAGATCCTCATGAAGATCCTTCTGTAGCTCAATAGAAGAATCCTCGGAGGCATCAAGGATAAGGAAGATTCTCTCCACAAATCCAACCATGCCTAGTTGTCTTAAAAACTCAGATGGTACATGGGCTAACTCTTGCGAAGAAACGCTAAACCTGCTTCTAGACACCAACTTCCCAGATAGCTCCAAATCCGTTAAACCGTCATGGGTCGGGTATTAACTTAACTTTTCCTGAAGTTCTGGTTACAAAAGAAAAATTGACATGGGCTCTGAATAGTTTCTAACCTTATAAATCTCCAGGTCCAGATCAAATCGTACCAGCTGAGCTACAACTTACCATTGATATAACTTTGCACATAATTTCTTCAAAAGTTTTCTAGATCTGGTCTATATACCTCAGCGATGGAGGGAAGTAAAGGTACATTTCATTCCCAAGGCGGACAAATGCTCTCATGTGAACCCTAAAGATCTAAGACCTATTAGCCTATCATCATTCATTCTCAAAACTCTGGAACGATTTATTGATATCCATGTACGTAATAGCATTGATAAGAGACTATCGATGTCTCAGCATGCTTACTGCTTGCGTCTTCCAAGCGGAAATTTTAGCGATCAAAGAGGTTCTCTCCTGGCTAAGAGAAAACGTGATATCAACTTCTGATATCCGCATCTTCTCCGACAGTCAGGCTGCTATTAAATCTCTTGGCGGTGTCTCAACCAAATTTCAAACGGCCCTCGATTGTCGATCGTCTCTTTTGAGATGGCGCATCAATTTAACATTCACCTCTGTTGGGTGCCGGGCCACAAAGACATCACAGGAAATTGTAGAAACAGCTTTTGCGATAGCAAACTCTAGGTGGCACAATTTACCAACATGCGTAGCCACAAAACTCATATGGCCTTCACTGGACCTAAAGCGATCTAAAGACTTGTTATCTCAAAGCAGACTTCATATTAGCTCACTAATAGGTGTCCTTACGGGACACTGTCTTATAGGCAGACACGCAATACGACTTGGTGTAGCCTCAAATGACTTCTGCAGGAGCTGTTTGGACGAGGAAGAAAAGGAAACAATCTCTCATCTTCTCTGTACTTGTCCTGCTCTTTCACTAATAATACCAGCTAAAAAGGATATCAAATATCTTCTTCACTTTATAAAAAGCTCAAAATGTAGGAAGTAATTCTCTAGATTCATGTGGTATCACAATGGGCCTTTTCTTTTGGCCTAAGTGCGTGGATTCTGAATCCGCAGCCACTTTAACCTAACCTAACCTAACCTAACACTAAGTCATCATTGTTGACACACCTTTTTAAGCTCAATTGATAAAAGCCAATTTTCTTGCATCACAGTTTGCTGTTAATTCAATGCTGTCAATAAGTGGCATTACTTCTCTTGTACTTGAAAGCATAAACGATTCTATTGGACGAATCTTCTTTACCACTCGTACAGTAGCTAGAGTACCTAAAGATATTAACATTCTAAAATCTGATAACCAGGATAGTATCCCTGCTATTGTTCTGAAGACGTGTATCCAAAAATGGTAAAACCACTACGTAAGCTTTCCATGTTTTTCCGAGTAGGAATTTGTCCAGTTAGTCCCTAAAAAGGCGCCAATTGGACGTAGGTCCCTTCTTTACAAGGTCATGGAAACGCTGATCAATTTTCAGCTTAAGAAATATCTTGAAGAACGAAATTTTATTAATGACCGGCAGTATGGCTCTCGTAGCAATAGGTCCACTGGTGATCTAATAGTGGATCTCACCGAACAATCCGACAAATCCTTACATCATTTTGGAGAAAGTAAGATTATTGCACTCGATATTTCAAAGGCTTTTGACAAAATTTGCCATCAAGCTCTCTTATCAAAAATTTGTACATTTGGTATCAATGAATGTCTTTTTTTTGGGTTAGAAATTACCTTTCGGACCGTTCTATTCGAGTAATATTGGACGTATTTAGATCTGATATTTACAAAATAAATGCGGTGTGCCCCAGGGGTCTGTTCTGTCTCCGATATTCTTCCTTAATTTTGTAAATGGTCATTTGTCTGAAACTTCTTACACACTTAATTTTATCGCTGATGAAAGTGCTCTCATCTTTTCATATTAGCTTTTAGATTATCATTCTTGTCCTTCGGATGTGGACTACCAACGGCAGCGTATAATAAGCTCATTAAATTCTGATCTTGACAGCATTGTGTTGAATTTAATGCTTCAAAGGAGACTGCACAATTTGTAGTTTTAGATATTGTTGTTGTTGTTGTTTATTTATTTGGCTCAAGAGCCATTAATTTACAAAATACATAAGTTAACATTTTTAAAAATATAAACATTTTAGGTTTGCTCTAGGAATTTTAACAATTAGCTAGTATAAGATTTTGCATATAACATCATTTGATTTTTAAATTGATTGAGTTCATTTATGTTTCTGATGTGTTGTGGTAGGTTGTTGAAAGAGTTTAATCCCATGTAAAGTATGCTAGCCTGCGCTCTAGATGTTCTGGTTCGGATGATATTGAACTCTTCAATATTTCTCAGGTTGTATTGTACCACTCTTCTTTCAGGTATACTTGTTTGTAGATATTCAGGGCACATGTTTTGTTTTATTTTGAAGACAAACACCATAGCCATCATAAAAAGTCTTTGATTAATATTAAGCCAGTTTAAGGATTGAAGCATTCTTGAAATTGATGTATAACGGTCACATTTTAATATTGTTCGCATGGCTTTGTTTTGAAGTTTTTGAAGTCTTGATTTTTGTGAGTTGTTACAGACATATAGGAGACTTGCACAATATTCAAAATGTGGCTTAACAGTCACATTAAACACTTTTATTGCACTATTTTTTGAAATATTATTACGTGTTCTGCTAAGAACTCCAAGTTTTTTAGACACTTTTTTACATATATAGTCAACGTGATCATTAAGGGACAACTTGTTTTCAAGCACTATACCAAGGTATCTAATAGATGTAACTTCTTCTAAGTGGATATTGTTTATACTGATATTTATTTGTTGATGAGTGGATGGTTTATTAATTATCATAAATTTTGTTTTATTAGCATTTAGTATAAGTTTGTTCATATTTAACCAAGAATAAATCGCACTTAGGTCATTTTCAATGTTGTTTTTTAGGGAATTGACATCTTTACCCGCTATATAAACTAAGGCGTCATCTGCAAACAACACAAGTTTAGAGTACTTTATTACTTTTTCAATATCGTCTATATATATCAAAAACAGAAGCACTCCCAATATTGTTCCTTGAGGAACTCCTGTATTAATTGAAGACGAGGAAGATGTTTTGTTGTTAACCGAAGTTCTTTGGGTTCTGTCACTTATAAAAGTTTTAAACCATTTAAGTTCAGAATTTTTTACACCATATTTTTCAAGTTTTTGTATTAGGATTTTATGATTAACAGTCTCAAAAGCTCGTTTTAGGTCTAAAAAAACAGCTATGACACAATTTTTGTTGTCAATTTCCTTCTTCCAATCACTAAACACAAAATTTACACAAGTTTCACACGAATGATTTGAACGAAAGCCTGATTGGTATTTACTCAAGATGTTATTGTTATTTAGATGTGCTTGTAGTTGTTTTGATGCAATTTTTTCGATGATTTTTTCATAAAGAGGGAGCATGTTGATGGGTCGTAAGTCACTACACTTAATTGAATTTATCACTTTCTTTTTTGGAAGTACAAGTGACTCTTTCCAGGTTTGTGGGAAGAATCCAGAGCTAAATGAGCTGTTAATTATACGCACGAACACAGGACCGGTTATTTCCAGTGAATCTTTAAGTATTTTTGCATTCATAAAGTTGAAGTCATTTTTTTGATTTATCACAGAAAGGGTATTGCTAATTTCTTCGGTGTCAATTAAGCTAAACTTAAACTCTATATTGCACTCATCAACTAGACTAATATAATCAGAAAATATCACAGAATTACTAAGATCATTTATACTTTGAATGAAAAAGTTATTGAGCTTTTCAGCTATTATTGCACTATTATGTTCTTTATCACCGTTATTGAATTGCACTTCAGTTATTTCATCTTTATCAGTCTTCAAAACGTATTTCTTTATGTGCATCACAAACCACTTGTTGTGGAGTGATCACATATTTTACATAGCCAGAAATGCTCCTTAGTGTTTAGGTGATAAAGACGTTTTTACCTTTCCTGATCTGTGTAAAATGAACAAAGCTGTCAATTGTCCGAAACTCGAGTATAATTTTCATATTTGGGCTGTTGCCCCAATAAAAGCTCTAAAAATTATAGACGACCGTTCTATTACTGAGATACTTGCTACTCTTGAACATCACCGCAAGGTCTCATGCCTATCGTTGTTTTATCGCTATTTTCATAAACATTGTTATAGTGAAATCGCCAGTTTCATCCCTCTTCTCACACAATTCAACCGTAATAACCTTGCTTTTAGGAATAGTCACCAGTTTGCCCTTAAGCCCAATTTCAGACGAACTGTTAAGTACAGATATCCTTTTTTAAGGAGCACTACACGAATGTGGAATACTGCACCAATGTCAATATTTTCTATATGCTTCAATTGTAATTGGTTGTTTAAGCATATATCGTTGTTTTAGTGAACAGTAAGTTCTTTAATTCTTTGATATAAAAGAGTTTCTCTATATTCTTAAAACATCAATGTACCTAAATAAAACGCTTACATTTTATTAAAGCAATATTTTCAAACTAAACACCCTCCGTTTATTTATCTATCTCCATATTTAATTTATCCAATTTCTAAAAAGAGTCAAATTGTTATGTTTTTAATGGCTTGACCTCACGTCCATACTTTACAAGAAAATCTATGATAACACCATTTGTCCAACCAAATCCTGTCTGGACATTATATTCCCCACCACCTCCAATTCCACCAAATACTTCAGAGTCATACTGAAAAAAAAAAAAAAAATTAAACGAAAATTCTTTTAATAATTCACGGAACCATTTTAAGAAAAGCAAATTACATTTACCTTCTCATACATTTTATTAGCTTTTTTATAAGCTTCGTAGTTTGATTGTACCCAACGATGACCCCATAGCTTTGATAACCTTTCAGCTTCTGGAGTCTTTAAGTTTTCTAATCCTTTGATCATAATATATTGCATTGGTGGCCAAGCATTTGGAAAATCCCATTGTTCTCCACTATTAACCAAGGTAGTTGGAATTCCCCCAGGATGATTATTAAGTCCCAATTTGAAGATATAATCAAGCACCTGCTCTGAGATATTAGCAGAATTGGAGATATTAAAGGCATTCGTCCATAAGGGGGATAGATTTGTTGGTACAAAATAATTTCGTGATTTCTTATTGATTAAGTCATAATCAAGCCAAACACCAACTTCTTCATTCCAGAGAACTGCATCGATTGCCTGTTTGGAAAACATTGCCATTAACAGAATTTTATAATTTCGACAAAAAGTTAATCTTACTTCAAGAATCTGCTTGGCATAAAACATGTATTTTATAGATTTTTCAACGTTATTAGCCATAGAATAGAATTTGGCAATGATCTTTGCATTCCAGTATAAGATTGCGTTTAACTCGACTGGAACAATAGACCGGCACTTAATGTCCTTGAGACCACCCTGATTTGTTCCGTTGTCGTTTATAAACCAACGACTGCTAAAATCCATTCCGGACTCAGCACCTGCTGCAATTTCAGAGTAGTATGCTTGCCGAAGTTTTGGTGTTGGGAATACCAACGAGTTGTTCACATCTTCCCGATATGATTCCGGCCTTGGACCAGTTGAATTGTCTCCATAAACAGCCAATATATGACCATCAACGACAACCACATGATTTTTCCTCCAATAATCAAACTCTTTCTCTAAGAGTCCAACATTATCTATGGCAAATTTTTTGTCATTCGTAAAATCAACATAAGACTCAATCATGGCAGCTAACAGTGGCGGCTGAGATCGTTTGGCATAATAAATACGACCCCCGTTCGGAATAAAACCAAAACGTTCTATCATCGATAGAAAATTCAAAATCATTCCTTGTGCTGTCTTATGCATCTCTGAATGTAGAAGTCCTCTAATAATCCAATAGGAATCCCAGTAATAGAATTCAAGGAAACGGCCACCCGGAATAATGATTGGATTCTTGACGGGAATTATGGAATATAGGTCGGGATTATTGTAAACATCGTCAATGAGCTTACGACCAAGAGTTTTCCAAATTCGATTTAGTTCACTACCCCAGAGCTTGAAATCATTATTTTTAATATAATCGAGAAACTTTGGCTTAAGTTTCCAGTCTTTAGGATACCATTCGGTAAATACTTTGACACTGTCTTCAAAATTGTCCTGAAAGATTTTTTGTAATACATAATTTATTATAAAATAGTTTAACATAGTTTATTTGTCCAGTGTAATCTTTTTTGACTGAATTATAGTAAAATCTATTGAACTTAAATAAAAGGTTTAAATTAGTCGCTCTTTTTCGAGAAGTTGTGTAGAGTCATGTTCGCTTTGGTTAATTTAATTTTGTTATGAAGTAGTCGAAAACTGAAGTAGTATTTGAAAGAATTTACGAAAAGTTATTACTCTCGAAATTCTGAATAAAGAAAATACTTAATATTAAAGAAGGTATTATTTTTACTTACATTAATAAATAATCCTAAGTCGTCAATGCTGGGTTTGTCATGTTTGCTTCTCATAAACTTTTTAAAATTATCAATTGTAATGTTTGGTAAGTTTTTTAACTTCATATCAACAAAATGCTTTGAATCTTGGAAAAATGTACTCATTTGAATTGTTTTAAGTAAATCACCATGACAGAAAACATCACTTGAAAATAAGATAAGAAAACATTATTTATTAACAAATTAAAAAATATCGCATTATTTAATTAATTTAACTTACCATGCTGGAAATCGGATGGGCTTGTGTGATTCCGAGCTAGACGTTCCAATAAAACTTGATTGAAAAACAAGTAGAATTAAGTCAAAACAAAAGACCAATGAAAAAACCATGTTTCTACAATTTTGAAAATACGTATTTATGTAAATTAAAAATTGAAATTTTTATTAAGAAAGAAACAACAAGTTTGATAATTTTGTAGACAGAATATCGGCATCGTGGTTTTTTGAAACAATACAAAATTTTCATGACAGTATTATTTTTGAACTTAAATCCAACATAAAACATCAAGTTTGAACAAAAGTGTTGAGCTGATTAAGGTCATAGTGCATATAGCCGCATCTAGTGGGTTGAACTGCCTCTGCTCTTAATCATCGTAGTTTTAAGTCAGACAGAATAACAGATCCTGCCAAAACGTTTATGCACAAGTTCTCAACAAATCTAAGAACGTTTTTAACTGCATACAAGAGACTTGGTCGTTTGAAGACTATTTTTACAGCAGAGCAGGAGCCTAATTCATAAGCATTGACAAATGTGACAGGTGACAATTTCTTAGTTTACAACTTGACAATTGTCAACATTTGTTTCATAAACAATTTGACAATTTTATAGAATTATAGGAAAAAAACCCAACAATTGTTATCTTTTCGTTTCATAAAGAAATTGTCATGTCAATGAATTGTCAAGTATTTTCCACAATTGTCAGGAATTTTCCGGACAAATTTGTACTGAAAATTCTTTAATGAAATGAAAAATAAAAATTAGTGGACGTTTACATCATCCCACAAAGAGGAATTACTCTCTGGATGCTATAACCCAACTTCTATGTGCTTTACATTGGCTTGGAAGTAGAACTCAGTACCATGAAGTTGCCAATGGACAGGGAGTTTAAAATCATTAATTCATCGGTGTATCAGAATTGTTTGTAAATTATGTAATGGTTGAGCAATTCTTGGGAGAAGAAATTCGGTAAGCTGAAAATGTAATTTCCATACCCTTACGTTTCAGGAGTTTTTCAAATTTTCCATGTGTAGCTGGAATTTTAGATGGTTCTTTAATAAGAATTAATGCACCAACTGAAAATTAATCAGCATTTGTGGATAGAAATTGCATCATTCATATACTTTCATTGAAAAGCACCTCTAAACCAAACTTATTCATCGGACGTAAAAAGTTGCATAAATGCACCGTTGATGGTTACGGAATATCAAATTAAAGAGCTCTTTGGTATTGCTTTTAAGAAGTCCGCTGTCATCCAAACCGATTTTATGGGTTTAAAAGACTAGAATGCATCCCCTCTAGATATTTTTGAAGGCTGTGAATGTTCGAGCAATCTGAAATAACAAACAAGCTTCGGCAGGGGAATCCATAAACAAATTACCCGCTGAAGGAGTGTTTTCCACATCACTGCTAGAACCCGTTAAATTAAACCAATAACAGTAATGTGGTAACCAGCCCTTAACAGCAACTCCCAATCCTAAAGATCAACCTCAACTATTTAAATCTTTTTTTTTAATTAAAAGATCTTTTAAAAATTCCTGTTGGAAAAAGGGTTGTTACTTAGACGAGAAAAAGATGCAATTTTAAAAAAAACTCATAGTAGAAATCAGAGCTGGAAGCTCTTCAAACTCCAAAAACCGTCAAGACGAAAATAGGTAAGCAGAAACTGAAAGTGATTATGAGAATGAATTCAATGATTGTGCAGGAATTGGAGATAATGAGGATGCCTCGTATGTTTGTGACTGTACAATTTAATTTTTGAAAACATATCTTCCTTTATGTTGGAGCTTTGTTGATTACCGCATAGCAGCGCTGCTGCTGAACGCAAATTTTCAGATTTAAAAAATATAAAAAGTGAAAAAAGAAATACATAAATTAAAAACTACAACCGTTCACAACATTTTGGCTGCAAGGGAAATTTCAGTAAATTTTCAGTATTTTAATTACTGAAATATGCTTCAAAATATAAATTTTCCGGCGGTCTAAGAGTATATAGCAAAAAATAATTTTAAGTTTTTCTAACTAATTTAATTATTGTGAATTGTGATATTTGAAACTGAAATAACTGAATTATTGTTTATTTAATTTTTTGTATTTTTTAATAAGTTATTGAATATAAGATTTACTACATAAAAATGGGGTTTAATTTCTACCAGTTTTCTACCACCTTTTTGACATCATTTCTACCACTCTTTTGTTTCTGCGAGGTCCCAACACTGCTTCTGTGTCTAGCTTCTTTTTTAGGGAACTGTTTTGCCCTAGGTATAATTTAATAGGGCAGGGTTTTGCCCCTATGTGTGTGTTTAAGGCAACTTCTTTTTTAAAGTTATCAAACATTGCTCAAAGTATTTTAATTGAATTGACAAGCTTTCAAAATAAAGACTTTATTTTTTTTTTAAACTCATTTAAAAGCAGACGAACACTAAATTTGCGGTACTGCCCTCAGTTCCGTTCCGGTACATACATATATACATATAGTCATAAATTTCATGGTCTTAGAGCTGGAAGTTGATATTCTCAAATGTCATAACACTAGTTGCGGATTAACCCATAATTTATGGTAGTCATACCTAATCGTAAAATTTTGCAGACAATTTAAGAGACTGGATACGAGTTTATCGATTTCCCGCCGTTATCAGCAATAAGATGACCGGCTATAGCTTGAAAATGACAGTTTTTAAATATTGTAAATTTAGATAGTGGAAAAATTGGGAGAATAAGTAATCAATTTGAACTAAAAATTATTCATGCTTACAAAGTTAGGAAACCACTTGTTTTTAAAAAATTATGAGATTTAAAAGAAAACACAAAGAAATATTTTTTAAAATATTAGTTTATTTATTATTTTAACACGTTACTACCATCCCGCTCGCAAACCACTTTCGGTTAACATTGAAACAATGAAAGCCTATGCACAACTGAGAACTGAACTTATTTTTTTTTCATCTCATAAAAAAAAAGGAATTAAAAAATAACATTGATAATGAAAAAAAAAATAATATATTAAGATATGACCCTTGGATACGCAATCAGAATGTACATACATACATACATATGTATGTACTGTACATACATATATCTTCCTATAACTTTTAGTATAAAACCGCATAATAAATACATATTTTATGTACTGTACATATACTACACATTTACATTATAAATAGCACAACTATGACAGTTGTACAATTGTACATGTACATACATACATAATGACGTTTAACTCAAATTTTTGATTAATTATGAATTTTAAGCGACTTATGTAAGTATTTTCCTTCGGAAACCGAAATTATCGACGAGGACTCCCGCTTAAATGTTACGAGTATTATAATGTTCTGTGCATTACCTTACGTGTTGGACCTGTGGTGATCGTGTGATTTAACAATTTTTTTGTGGGGCTATGTGAAGTCGCTTATGCATTCAGATAAGCCCGAGACGATTGACGTCTGGGAAGAGAATATTCGGTGCGTTATTGCAAAAAGTGGTTGAAAATTGGGCCTCTCTTTACTTGCCCGAAATCATTTCTAAAACAAAATAGCAAACTCTTATCTTTATAATAAGCATAAATATTATACATACCATTAAAATATATGTTTTATTTCTTCTTGAAAACCACACGTCTACAAAAAAACACCCTTTATTTCCTACAAGTGGTCGGTGATTTTATCAAAAGAATGAAAGAGTCGTTCTTGCCCTTTACGTTATCAATTAAAGTACAATAAAATAATGCTCATTGTATGATCATTGTTTGACGTTTCTGACAATGACAAACCTGTCAGATATACTTTTTGTTCATATCATTTTTGTGTTTAAAACCTGTTATATTATCACCGGGAAGCTCTACAGGGTGGCATCTAGAGGCTACGGCGACATTAGCTCGTCCACATAAAATCTTACAATGAGGCTACGACGGCAAACGTAAAAATTGTTCCATGATGAAGTTAAGTTGTGTGTTTATACAATACGAGGGATATAAAATCAACCAATGGGCAGGTTCATGCGACATAATTGACTTGAAAGTAAGGCAAGTTTCTAGTATATAATTGGCCAGCTGCTAAAAAATTGCATTCCAATTGGGACAACTTTATTGGAAAGTTGACTGGAAAGTGAGTCAAGAGAAATCTACCTAACTAATTGGCTGCGTTCAATCTCAGGCAGATAGGGTATCCGGATACCTTTTTGTTAGTGTTTTACGTGTAAAATAACAGATGACCAAAAACTGAGATGTCAAAAAAGGAATCCAAAGGTATCCAAGAATGGGCAGGATCAGGCAACATAAGGACTTCATTTGCAGTCAAATTCATTCTTTGAACGTAAATTTTGACTTAGGTAACTAGTCAGTTTTCCAAGTGTCATGAATTTCAAATTCAGAACTTTACTTCACAAACATCTACTTCAAGTTCATAGTATAAAAACTACCAAAAACATTATTGTCTACAAAACACTTCTCAGGCAAGCTACAAGTGCATCAAAATTAGTATTTTGTATTGTAAAGAAATATTATTTATTTCTTTTCCAAATTGACAAGGAAACCTTTTATAGAAAACATTGAATGAAGTTGTGCAGAAAATTAATAAATCATAGAGTAATAAAGTTCAGCTTTCAGTTGAATGAAAAAACATGATCAACTGTCATTTTGATAGGAGTAGACTTGACTTAATAGTTAGGGAGATTTTTCTTTACTAACTTTCCAGTCAACTTTCCATTAAAGTTGCCTTAATTGGAAGGTAATTTTTTGGCAGTTGGCCAATCAGATACTTAAAACTTGCCTTACTTTCAAGTCCCTTATGTCGACTGAACCTGCCCAATTTCTGGGGTATGTACATATGTAGGTAAAGACAGAACAGCTAATTCAACACATGGTTGAATTTCAAGAAACTTGAAAACTGATTTCAGCTTTTTGTATTTGTTGGTAAACAAAAATATATAAAATGTTAGTTGAAGTTGTATTTGAGGATGATCTGTACATAATAGACGATGAAGAAGCTATTTGCCTCCGAATTTTGGAAGGTAATTATGATCTATTTTTTTAAACTTCAAAATTGACTTATTTTTGTTCTCGTTTTGTAGATGACCAATAAATTTGCTAGGTCTTACCTCCAGTCTAGTTTCCAGCATTCTGAAGTTGAAGAACCTCATTCTGTTCTCTTATTTATTAAATTTTTACGCACCTATCAATTCATCATCGTCCGACGAATCAGTTGAATTTTTCATTAAATGTTTTATCTTACAGCAATTTTGACTTCGAAGCTTAAATGTTTCTCTGCTTTTTGTGAACAGCTGAAAGTTGTTTTTATTTTTTGACAGCTACATATCTCAATACAGCTATCCAACTCGTTCAACAAGGTATCTAATAATCCACCTATCCACGAGATTGAACGCAGCCATTAAAATCAAGTTAAGCAATATTCACATGAGCACGGCCAACGACCAACGAATGAACGAATATTCGTCGATTTTGACATTTCTTTCACATGAGAGTTTTTAATTCGTCGCGAATGAAGTTTGACATTCACCACCGAAACCAAAACAAGAACGATTTTTTTAGGTTAAGTACGCGCGATTTTTTTATTCGTTGCGAGTGTGGATAATGTGGAACGCGAATAAAGTTTGACAGTTCGTATCAACTATAATTTTTTCGCGACGAATAAATTTGTTTTCTTAAATTTATTAATAGGTATATGCTATTGAAAAGTAAAAGTATGCATCATAAATCAAATAGAAACTACATTGCTATCGTTTTGTTAAGAATTTGTGTGGAAATATGTCTTTAAACGTATATAAACTCACATTTTGTAATTCATTCGTCGTTCGTTGGTCGGGCTCATGTGAATGATGCTTTAAGCCTTTTTATGTCAAAATGACAGTTGATCATGTTTTTGCATTCAACTGAAAGCTCAACTATATTATTATATGAATTATTTATTTTCTACACAATTTTATTGAATGTTTTGTTTAAAAGGTTCCTTATCAAACTGGAAAAAGAAATAAGTAATATAACCGTCAAATCGTCATGAACTTGTAGCTTGTCCGAGGAGATTTTTTTTTTTATACAATACAGATTTTGTTACTGTTTGCACGATCAACTAAAGATACAAATTTGTGAAGTAAAATTCCATATTAGAAATTATTGGCACCTAACAAAACTAACTTATTATCTTGGTCAATATGTAGATTGGACAGGTATATACGACATAAGGGACTTGAAAGTAAGGTAAGTTTCTTGTTTCTTAGTGCCAAAAAACTGTCTTCCAAATAAGGAAACATTTTTTGGAAATTTACTTTAAAGTTAGTCAAGAAAAATCTCCCTAACAATCAAGTCAAGTCTACTTATGTCAAAATGACAGTTGATCATGATTTTTCATTCAACTGAAAATTGAATTGTATTACTCTAGAATTGTTTAATTGACACTTGAAAAACTAACTAGTTGCATTATTCAAAATGTACGTTCAAAGAATGCACATGAAGTCCCTTATGTTGTTTCATTTTCAGGCCAACAGAAATAGTAGAGTTAGATCTTTCATTAACAAAATCTTCTCCAATGTCAAATAATCGTGTGAACTTTCAATATTGCCTGACAAATTGCCTGAAACGTCATTATCAGACAGTACGTTTGATAAATTCCTGATAGTATATCCTCTTGGGCAATCGTTCAGTTCACATGCGAAAGAAGAGACACAATTTTTTAATATTATTCTTATACATATCTTACCAGGTTCGAACCTAATGGTTTTGCAAAAGTTTTAAGATCTCAAGACATAAAGACATTTTTAAAGTTTTTTTTTTACTTAGATTACAATTATTATTTATTGTCTATGTTCCTATAAAAATCAATACAATTTTAAAAACTCATTCAGCTAACTGGAATTTCCATAAAAATCGCTTAATTTTTCATCTACTCCAGGATTTCCTATATAAAGAGAATTGAATATTTCATTAAAAAATTGTTTAAAATTCTTTTTATTAGAAAATGTGTTGTAATGGGTGATTTTTTTGAGGTTAGGATTTTCATGCATTAGTATTTGACAGATCACGCGGGATTTCAGACATGGTGTCAAAGAGAAAGATGCTCAGTATGCTTTGACATTTCATCATGAATAGACTTACTAACGAGCAACGCTTGCAAATCATTGAATTTTATTACCAAAATCAGTGTTCGGTTCGAAATGTGTTTCGCGCTTTTTTATCGACAAATTTTGTTCAGCGATGAGGCTCATTTCTGGTTGAATGGCTACGTAAATAAGCAAAATTGCCGCATTTGGAGTGAAGAGCAACCAGAAGCCGTTCAAGAACTGCCCATGCATCCCGAAAAATGCACTGTTTGGTGTGGTTTGTACGCTGGTGGAATCATTGGACCGTATTTTTTCAAAGATGCTGTTGGAAGCAACGTTACGGTGAATGGCGATCGCTATCGTTCAATGCTAACAAACTTTGTGTTGCCAAAAATGGAAGAACTGAACTTGGTTGACATGTGGTTTCAACAAGATGGCGCTACATGCCACACAGCTCGCGATTCTATGGCCATTTTGAGGGAAAACTTCGGAGAACAATTCATCTCAAGGAATGGACCGGTAAGTTGGCCACCAAGATCATGCGATTTGACGCCTTTAGACTATTTTTTGTGGGGCTACGTCAAGTCTAAAGTCTACACAAATAAGCCAGCAACTATTCCAGCTTTGGAAGACAACATTTCCGAAGAAATTCGGGCTATTCCGGCCGAAATGCTCGAAAAAGTTACCCAAAATTGGACTTTCCGAATGGACCACCTAAGACGCAGCCGGGGTCAACATTTAAATGAAATTATCTTCAAAAAGTAAATGTCATGGACCAATCTAACGTTTCAAATAAAGAATCGATGAGATTTTGCAAATTTTATGCGTTTTTTTTTTAAAAAAAGTTCTCAAGCTCTTAAAAAATCACCCGATATTAGTCACATTTCGAAGGCACACTCATTCCAAAGTGAAAAAATAATAAAAGAACACAACACAAAAACATAGATTTGTTATTATTCATGTACAAGGTATTGTTTTTATTTTCAACAAAATGCTTTTTCCTACAGAAACAATAAATTCATGTTTCTTCCTTTGATTTTACTGATTAGTTTACAATTACGTTAAATTTTGTATAACGTTTTGGGTTTTGAAATAAGGATTTAAATTAGAAAAAAAAAAAAATAAATCAACTAAATTACTAAATTTACCCTTAAACATTACTAACTTGTATCTTTGTTTTTTAAATTTATACATCAGAATTATTGACATTTTGTCTTTTATTTTAATTTTTGTTTTAAGTAGTTTTAATTTGATTTTAAATCATCGATCAATTATGTAAATATTTAATAACATAGGCAATTGATAGCGAGGATTACAAATATGTATATAGTAAATGTCTACATAATATTTTGCTTGTATCATATCCTAATCCTAGGACTAATACTGAATTAAATATATTTTAAATTAAATTACTTTAAAAATTATTTAAATAATTTACATTTGATTTTAATATTAAACAAACAAAAATAACAATAATTAAACAAAAAAACATGGAAAAACTAAAAGAAATAGTTTATACAAACTTAAGATGTTAACAATAACACAACATGCTTGATTTTGTTTATATTTCTTAAACAAACAAACAAACAAAAAAAAATAAATAATAAATATTTAAGCAACAAAAAAGTCGAGGATTTTTTGTGTAAACTATTTTTTGGTTAACTGGTTGTTTGAGGGGCATTATTCTAGGATATCTGTAATAAGAAAAATAAAATTATTAAATTAAGATTATTTTGAATTAAGATTTGTAAGCCTTATTATATCGAACTTACCTCACCATAGGAATCGTCCGACTGTTGTCACGATAACTGCAACTGCGGCTACCGCAACTAAACTCATCATTGATGTTATACTTCCTGAAAATGTTTGAATAAAAAAATTATAAACAAACTGATAAACAAAAACAAAAATATCGCATTACGCTAAAATTGTTAAATTGCATTATTATAGCGTTTATTATAAAAGTGTAAAGGTTAAAGAGTATTTAAAGTAACATATTTTTGGGTTAAGGAAGCATGCAAAAGGGGTTTTATGGATTCAATTTTTTCCATGGGTAGGTATAGATAGCATTTAAGACAAGAATCCTCTATTTTATTTTTCATAAGTAAGCCAGTTCACGTAAAAATGACACTTCTCTCAATGAGTTACAAAATATCAAGATATAATAATAGTTTTTCCAATAAGAGGTTTCACTTTAAATAGCCCAGTATTTAGGTAGCTGTCACTTTTAAAAGTGTCATCTTTTTGACATTTGATGAGTAAGAACTACGCTATTATACTTAAAGTGCAACGATACAAGCTTCAAATTTATTAAATAAATAAATTAAGTGGCACAACAGTCCTTAGAGAATCTGGGCCTAGTGACTTACAAGTATTAACCATTCTTGTGTGTGAGTCATTTCAGGGATGGAGGGTACCTACGTTATATTTCTCAGAGAGGTGGTCATTATTCGCCTCCAAGTTCTTGTAATTTAATTTTTTTTTTAAAGCCACGTGAAAAATAAGTTATATTTCAATCGATTCATTACCTAAAGGATGGAAGTTATCGAAAATAACCGGGCGTTAACTTGCGAAGAATAGGTAATGATGCTGCAAATGTAGCCTTGGTCGCCATTTGACTGGTATCATTTTAAAAAGTTAATAACTTTCTTTCTACAATGAAATTAACATCCATTGATTAATATCCACCTGCCACCTTAATTAAAAAAAGAGTTTTCACGGGTACTACCTCTTGCGAGGAATTGACAAATTCTCCAAGAGTAATTCTTGTCATGAAAAAGTGCTTTCTCAAAATTAGCTGTTCGGATTCGGCATATAAATTGTAGGTCCCCTCCATCCCTGACAACATTACTCGCACACAGGAATGGTTGGTTGAGAGTTGTAAGTCAATAGGCCCTGGCTCTCTACGGACTGTTGCGCCACCTAATTTATTTATTTATAATTAATATTAAACAATACTCTATTTTTTTAAATATCAAAATAAAACCTCTATTGGAAAGAAATTCAATGTTCAAGTGTCAATTTTATGGGGGTTTCTATAAGTAGATTCAGATTTCCTTTAAAAATTGATTTTTTTTCGTGGCCAATGGAACACGATTGGAATTTTAGTGCAAAGAGGGTTAAATCTCACGAAAAATTAAGATCTTCAGATTTTATTTTAAATAAAAATAAATGTATTTATTTTGTCCCAATGGAACACAAAAGCAGGGAAAATTTTGTGTTTCGACAGATCTAGATCAAAAATAAATTGATTTATTTTATCCATGGAAAATCGCATTAATGTTGATGCATTGGTAGATTTGAAAAAATAAATTGATTTATTTTATCCATGGAAAACCTCATTAATGTTGATGCATTGGTAGATTTAAAAAAATTTGATTTGAGCTAAAATTTTTAATATCTGACAGGTCTATTATAAATTTTGTATTGATTTATTTTGCGTTGAATAGAACAGGATTGAAAATTGATTTTTTTGTTTAATTTTACTGGTGTAGCTGTCAAATTTTGCATTCAAATTTGAAGACTTATAACAATTGCTACAAATTATATTTCGAAATTAAATTAATAATTAATTTCATCCAAATTCATCAAACTGACATGAGGAATGAACAAGGAACAAAATTGGTGTTTCGAAGGATTCAAATAAAAATTAGTTGATTTGTTTTACCAATGGCAACCTCTTTTATAGATTTGTATAATGTGAACGTGAATAAAGTGGACTGACATAACACTATGTATGTTTTCTTAAATAAAAACTAAACAAAAAGCATAATAATATTGGAACATAGCAGAGTCTTGTTTTCCATTGGCCATCCATAGAAGCTTTATGAGGTCTCAGACGATGAAGCTTTGAAGATGATCAATGAAGAACAAAATGAACATGCAAAATGACAATAAATGTTAAACGAAACAAAGACTTACATTAAAGACACATGTTCGTTGGCAGGATTGATTTAATTTTTGATTTGATATTTATTTAGCTGCTCTCGATTGTTTTGGTTATTATTATTAAAAATTGTGGAAACATTTGACATGAGACAAAACACAATACTTTACACGAAACAGGATAATTTTATAAAATTGGTGCTGAGGTGTATATGATGATGATGATGATTGTGTTTGTTGAAATATAAAAATCATTTAAGATTTATAGTAATAGTTTGTTTTTGGTTTACCAGAACCCATAATTTAAAAAATAGTCGTTTTTCATCTTTATCACAATGTTCTTTGTTGTTGTTGTTGTTTCTGTTTTTATTGTTGTTCGTTATTGTTTAATTGTTTATTTGCGTGTTATTGTATATTATGATCTGTTTGTACATAAATTTCGAGTGTAGATTTATTGGACGTTGGACAAAACACATTATTTTTTAAGGACGTCAGTGAAAATATTTTGTGTCAACACAAAAATTATTGTACGGTTTCATTGTTTTCACCTTTTGATGTAGGCGCTGGGGTAATTTCATCACCGTACTTAGTAAGTAAATCAATGATAATACCATTTGTCCATCCAAAACCAGTTTGGATATCGTATTCACCGCCACCTCCATGTCCACCGAATTTCTCGGCATCATACTGCAATTAAAAAAATTTCAAGATCTTTGTTAGTAGAAAATTACATACTATATTTGATATTAGAAATATACCTTTTCAAACATCGCCTGAGTCTCCTTGAAGGCTGCAAAATTCGATCGAACCCATCGGAAGCTCCATGATTTTGCCAGTTCTGTAGTCTCTGGAGTTTTGAGATTAGCAAGACCTTCGAGTAAGATATGTTGCATTGGTGGCCAGACATTGGGGAAGTCCCATTGCTCTCCGGTATTTGATAATGTATTTGGTACACCACCAGGATATTTATCAAGCTCAAGCTTAGCGATGTACTTGAGTACAGTTTTCGAGATCTTTTCAGAATCCTTAGGATTGTATGCCTTTGTCCATAGGGGGAAGAGATTTGTTGGAGTAAAGTAGTTGCGGGGTTTGTTGTTAAGCATGTCATAATCCAACCATACACCGGCTTCTTCGTTCCAGAGGACAGCATTAATTGCCTCGAGAATATTCTTAGCCTTCGTCTCATATTCACTTGATTTGGCAACATTATTGGACATTGTGTAAAATTCCGCTATGATCTTAGCATTCCAATACAAAATGGCGTTTAATTCAACTGGAATAATTGATCGGCACTTCAAATCAGTCAGATTGCCCTCATTGGTACCTTTGTCATTGATAAACCAACGACTGCTAAAGTCCATTCCAGATTCCGCTGCAGCAGCAAGTTCGGAGTAGAATGCTTGTTTCTTCTCATCTGTGTCGTATCTTCTAGCACTAATGACATCTTCCCTATAAGATTCGGGCCTTGGTCCGACCGAAGAATCGCCATAGGCAAACAAATTATAGCCCTTAGCTTGAACTGTATGATTGTTCATCCAATATTCGAATTCATGCTCCAATGTCTCGACACTATTGAGGGCAAATTCATCGTCCTTGGTGAATTCCACATAAGATTTGATCATACCAGCCAATAATGGTGGTTGAGAACGCTTGGCATAGTAGACACGACCTCCATTTGGAATGAAACCGAAACGCTGGACAATTGACAAGAAGTTCGACAACATTCCGCGGGCTGTTTGATGCATTTGTGAGTGCAAAAGACCACGAATGATCCAATAAGAATCCCAGTAGTAGAATTCAATAAAACGTCCACCAGGAACAATAACTGGATTATCAACAGGAATGATAGAATAGTATTCGGGATTCTTGTGCACATCATCGATCATTTTACGTCCAAGAATTTTCCAGATTCCATTCAATTCACTGCCCCATTGCTTAAGGTCGGGATCACGAATAAGATCCAAGAAACGTGGTCTTTCCATCCAATCATGGGGTGTGTAGTTTTCAAATTCTTTGCCAAGATCATCAAAATTATCCTATAGAATATGAGACAACAAATGTTTAGTTAAATAAAACTAAAAAATAAACTCTAAGAAACTAACCTTGACAAATTGTTCGATATCGGCTTTGGATGGATTTTGGTCTTTGCTGTTTAAAAGTTCTTCGAACTTGGTGATTGTAACATTTGGTGGATTTTTCAATTTCATGTCAACAAAAGTCTTGGAGTCCTTGAAAATTGAATTCATTTGGACATGGTGGAGGAGTGGCCCCGTACAGTAGACTTCGCTGAAATAAGAAGAAGGTAAATAATTAATATCTTTTATTCAGAACTATGTTTTTCATTTAAGCAAATAATATATTCTGTGTGTTTCATATGATTGAGCATCTTCTAAACTTGTTAAACGGTAAAACTATTTTAAAAAAAAAAATTTAGTTGAATTTATTTATTTATTTATTTATTCATCTACGGATATAAATCTTACAGATTACTAAAAATTTTGACATAAAAATATAATTAAATACTTAAAGCTAATTTATAATATGCTTTGCAATTGGATTTTAAATTCACATCTGTTTGTAGAAAGATCAAGTTCATTAAATATAGTGTTGACAAATTTTATGCATCTAGAAAATGGTTCGTTGCAACCATAATTACATTTATGTTTAGGATTATTAAAGAAATGACGAAGACGCAATCTTCTCTCCGGAATATAGATTCAAAATTATAAATGATTTGTGGGCATTTGATACGGTATGAAAATACATCATGGACAAACAATACCAAAGTACGAACTAATGACATGTACGCTGATTTCAGAGCATAAGGGTTAGAAAACTCGTTGCAGTTTCGCTTGACGAAACCAAGCATTGAATTAGCTCTTGCAATTACATAATCTATATGTAACGAAAAAGACAACTTCGGATCAAAAATGACTCCAAGATCACGAATCTCAGATTTGCGATCAAGAATCTGGTTGAACAAATGGTAGTTGTGGATCATTGGAACTAAAATACGATGTGCCGTAAACACATTACATTTTGTGATATTTAATGGAAGGATATTCCTATCACACCAATCCGATAAAATATTTAAATCAATTTGAAGATTTTGCTGATCAATTCTATTTTTGATACAAAGAAACATTTTCATGTCATCAGCATACAGCAAACAAGATGCATTTTTAAGAAGAGAGGGGATATCGTTCAAATATATTGAAAAGAAGTGGTCCCAGATGACTACCTTGAGGAACTCCTGATGAAGCTTGTATGATATTAGAGAAGAATTTCCCCAATTTCACACATTGTGTTCTTTTATAAAGGTAGCTGGAAATCCATTTCAGAAGCAATCCGTGAATGCCAAAAGCTCGAAGTTTAACTAGAAGAATTTCATGACAAATAGAATCAAATGCTTTTATAAAGTCTGTGTAGATAGCATCTACCTGATAACCAGATTCTAATGAATCGACGACATATTTACAATAAAGCATGAAATTTGTTGAAGTAGACTTGCCTGACATAAACCCATGTTGTTCAACGCAAATATGCTCTTTTATACTAAAATATAAACGATCTTTTACTATAAGCTCAAATAATTTAGATATTGCAGAGAGCTTAGTTATAGCGCGGTAATTTGTTACAAGATTTTTTGGACCAGCTTTGTAAATAGGACTTATATGTATATGAGAACTTCCACTCATCAAGAAATTCGCCAGTACAGAGAGATTTATTAAAAATTATTAGTAGTGGGAACACTAATGTGAATTGACATTGCTTCAGAACCAGAGATGGAATTCCATCTGGACCAGGATTTGAGCTAGATTTTAATTTTGAGATACCATTAAGAATGTCAGACTCAAAGAGATGAAGTTTTGAGATATTAGCATTGTTAATGAATACATTTTCTGTTTGATGAAGCTTTAATTCAGAATGTTGAACATAAACCGACTACAAAATTTTGAGAAAAGTTCACATGAACTCTGTAAATCAGAAGAAATACTACCATCAAATTCCATATTTTCTTGAAGAGCTAAAGAACGTTTCTTTCCATTTAAAAAAGTCCAAAAGGCTTTCGAATCTGAAGAAATACGGCTTTGGATGTTCAATTGTATTTGTATTGCTTATGCAAATACTTATTTACAAAATCATATTCTTTACGAAATTGGCAGAAAAGCTTTATGTCAGATTCGGAATTTGATTTTCTAAATTTGTTAAAAGCTTTATTTTTAACATTTTTTAAATTAACTAATCGTTTATTAGACCAAGGTGTTTTAAATGATTTCAAACATTTCCTTTTTGGAATATATTGTCTAAAGCCAACCGAAAAAATATCTATAAACTTTTCAAACGTACCTTGAAGTGATAAACTGGAAAGATCATGCGTCCAGTCAATGGACTGAAGGTAATTGTTGAGTGCAACGAAATCTCCTTTGTTGAAATCAAAAAAATCATCATTAGACAAAAGTACAGAGTTTTTAACACAGTTTTCAAATTTTAAAATAGAACATATTGCAACATGATGAATTGAATTTTTTAAAAGTGGAAATTGAACTTGAATAATTTCAATATTAATATTATCTACAAAAACTAAATCTAACAATCTATTAAGTGAATTATAAATATGATTAACTTGAGAAATATTCATAGAATACATAGAATCAATAAAATTATTTTTGTCTAAAATTTGTCTAAAAATTTTACCAAATTTCTTTAACTTATTTGTTTGTATCATAGAATTATTCATTCTGAAGGAAGGTAATTTCATGATTTGTTTGTAAACAATTTGATCTGAAAATGTTCAATTCCAAAAATCGGATCACAATAACTTCCTATGTGAAGCTAAAAAATGTTACTCTTTATTTGTTTGCATTATTATCAATATGCACGTAAAAGCCTTAAATAATAAAAACTGTGTCTTTAAGCTATAGCTCCCTGGAGAGTTAAATATAATTTTGCAATAAAAACTCCATCCAATTTTTAGTCATTCATCATTATTTAAGATAGTTAAGATCTAATTGCAAAATTTTTGATCCGTAAAATATCGTTCTGAGAACTTAAGACGTAATTTGTAGTCTAAACTGTAACTTTGTTATATAAATAAATAAATACTTTGATTATTCTTGTACTGGATTTGTCTTTAATACCTGAGATTAATCTTTAATCATGCAAATAAATGTATCAATAATTAATTCATGAAGCTGTTATTTTTAATAAAGAACTAGCTTTTCCACTAGTCAAACTAAATGTGATAATTTTCTTTAATGCTATAGGTAAGCAAAATTATCGTTTTGTATTTATTTTTATTTATTCACAATAAGCACGCTTAGCGGCTATCAAATCAACAGATAATTATTATAGAATATTTAAATGATCTTACAATAAATTATTTTAATAGAAAATTCTATAACTGGATCTGAATTTATTTAAATCTTAGAGGATATAAATAGTTCGAAAAATATTGAATACATAAGTTTAAAGAAACAAACTGATGTAACAAAGTTCACATAAAACCAAAATAAAAAATACTGAAAATGTCTCAGACTTCATAATTAATTTCGATTTTTATTATAAGAGCATATGTAACGGGTTATCCATTTTGCGGTTTGAAAAGTATAAGGCTGGAATTCGACATCTGTCAAACTAAGTTGTTAACCAATTTTTTTTCAGTTGATAGTGTGACATTTACGAAAATGGATCGCTTACCTATCGCACAACGCGCATACAAATTGTTAAACCTACTATAAAAATGGTGATTCTGCCACAGCCACAGCCACATATCATGCTTTAGGAGATTATGGTTCACATAATTGTCCAACTGCGCAAGGTTAGGTTAGGTTAAAGTGGCTGTTGGTTGGGAAGTCCAACACACTTAGACCAAAGTATGGTCCGTTGTGATACCACATGGATCAGTTAATCAGCTTAACTCGTTGAACCAATTGGAGCTTCGAATGAAGCGTAGGAGACAAGTAATGTCTGAATTTTTTAGATCGCTGGTATCGTTAAAGTAGTAGTCTCCAAGGTGGATTCTACGTCTGTGTGATAAGGCAGGGCATGTGCACAGAAGATGAGAGATTGTCTCCTCTTCTTCTTCGTCCAAGCAACTCCTACAAAAATCATTTGCAGGGGCTCCAAGTCGTAGCAGTGCCCAGTCAGGACACCTATAACGTAGCTAATGTGCAATCTACTCAGAGAGAATAATTGTTTTGAGCGCCTGGCGCTAAGAATAGGCCAAATTAGTTTTGTTGCGACACAGGTGGTGGTGTTATTCCACCTGAGGTTTGTTTTCTCTATGGTATCTTGCTTTAGCATAAGTTTACATGTAGCTAGAGGGATACCTATGTTAGCATTATGAGCCAGCAGAGGTAAAGTTGTTCCGCTTTTTGCAAGTTCGTCAGCTTTGCACTTTCCTGGAATGTCTCTATGGCCCGGCACCCAGAAAAGGTGAATGTTGAACTGTGTAGCCATCTCCGTAAGAGATGATCGACAATTTAGGGCTGTTAATGAGTTAGTGGAGACAGAGTCTAAGGACTTTAACGCAGCTTGGCTATCCGAGAAGATGCGTATATCATTAGTTTATATAACGTTTTCTCTAAGCCAGGATAGGACTTCTTTTATAGCCAGGATTTCAGCTTGGAACACGCTACAATGATCGGGTAGACGAAAGGAGAGACTTAAGTTAAGTCTATCTGAGTATACGCCACCACCAACCCCATCCTCCGTTTTTGATCCGTCTGTATAGAAGTTTATAGGACCATCGATCAAAAATGATGTATTCTCCCAAGAAGACCTGGGAGGTATAGTCACTTTGAAGCTATAGTTATTAAACTGAGGATGGGGTATGGTGTAGTCAATATTACTGTTTATAGTTCTGAACGAGTTCAGAATAGTGGTGTGGCCAATTCCATTATTAATCCACAGAGAGAAGGCTTGAAGCCGTATGGCAGTATTAGCGGCCGTTTGCTTGCTGAAAATGTCCAGCGGTATTAGATGGAACAGAACATCTAGTGAGGTGGAGGGGGTGGAGCGAAGTGCTCCTCCCATACACAGGCAGGCTGTTCGTTGGACTTTGCTGAGTTTATCGCGATTTGTCGCTGTATCTAGCGCCGTCCACCATACCGCTACTCCATAAGTAAGGATCGGCCTTATGACCGAGATGTATAGCCAGTGTGTAATGCGGGGCTGTAGGCCCCATTTATTACCAATGTCCTTTTTACAGGAGAACAGGGCTACTGTGGCCTTGTTTATTCTCTCTTGAATATTAGGTTTCCAACTTAATTTGTTATCTAAAATGAGACCCAAGTATTTTGCTTGTTCAGAGAATTTAAGTGGTACACCGTTTATGAGGGGAGGGTCAATGTGTGGGACTTTGTATTTTCTTGTGAAGAGGAAAAGGTCGGTTTTTTGTGGGTTAACGCCTAGTCCACACCGATTAGCCCATCTGGTGAGCTTATTTAAAGCGTTTTGTAAGAGTTCTTTTAGTATATTGGGATGTTTACCCGTTACTGCAATAGCAACATCGTCCGCATAGGCAAACACTCTTTATCCCTCTCTTTCTAGAGTCGTTAGTAATTCATTTATTACTAAATTCCAGAGGAGAGGGGATAGGACACCACCTTGTGGCGTACCTCTGCTGACACCCCTTTGTGTAGTAAAATCGCCCAGTTTTGAATTGATAATCCTGCTTATCAGCATCTGATTAATCAATTCGCTGATCGACTTATCTACCTTCAGAGATGTCAATACACGTGCAATTGCAGATGTGTCGACATTGTTAAATGCACCTTCTATGTCTAAGAAGGCAACTAAGGTGTACTCTTTATGATGGAGGGAATATTCGATTGTACGTACTATACTGTGTAGAGCCGTTTCAACTGATTTCCCTTTGTTGTAGGCATGTTGAGCCTTTGAAAGGAGGAACTTATCAATACTTGCCCTTAAGTGGATATCGATCAAACGTTCAAAAGGTTTGAGAAGGAATGATGATAAGCTGATAGGTCTTAGGTCTTTAGGGTTAACGTGGCTGGATTTTCCAGCTTTTGGAACCAACTGCGCAAGCAATTGGAAAAATTGTGAAGTAATTTGAAGAGACTGTATTGGTAGGCCTGTGCATCATCGTTTCCCTCGTACCACTGAAAATATTGCTGCTGTAAGTGAAAGAGTTGCCGAAGACCCGAAGGTTTCGATTTCTCGTCGTTTTAAGGAATTAGGACTGTCTTACGGCACATTATACCGTATTTTGCATTTGAATCTACACCTACATCCATATAAAGTCCAGTTCACACAACAACTGAAGCCAACTGATCATTTACAATGTCATAGATACGTCGAATGGGTGCTTGAACAACAAAGTGGTGGACAGTGATTTTTCGAACAAAATTTTCTTGAGCGACGAAACACATTTCTCACTCGTTGGGTATGTTAATAAACAAAATTGTCGTATTTGAGGTTCTGAGAATCCTCAAGTAATATAAGAGAGGCCATTACATCAACAAAAAGTCACTGTTTGGTGCGTTCTTTAGTCCAGATGTGATGTGATTCCACCTTAATTCTTCGAAAACGACGATGCAACGACTTGTACCGTCAATTCGGAGCACTATGGTCATATGATAACCGGCTTTTGTTTTCATTTCATTTCATTTATTTTATTTGCATACATTTACTCAGTAAGATACAATACCTTATAAATTAGAGTAAAACATCAGTATAGTAATACTATTTGTACATTCATTGTGCTTTTCTAATGTGGTTTTAAGATACAATAGAAAATTGAAAAAGCTAATTCATTCGCTCTCTTAATGTTAAATATAAATTGAAATTTTAAAATTAAAAAAAAAAAAGAGGCTGGGATGCGACCCACACTGATAACTTCCCATCCCGTCTATCGATTTGTCTTGCTTAAAAGTTTGTCTAAATGTATCAATTCTTACCAAATTTGCGTTCTATTTTTTGTAGATTTTATTTTTTTTATGAAAAAACGGACTGTTGGATTTTTATAAAAAAAATACTGAATATAAAAAACAATATTTTCTGTGAAATAAAATAAGTTTGAAGCCAATATTTTTAATTTTTGAAAAGCTATTTGAGCCGAAAATCAATTTTTACCAACTTTTATTAATTTTTTTGTTTAGGTTTTTATTTTTTGTAAAAAACTGTCAATTCGATTTTTCTCAAAATGTTTCCTAATGTTGAAAACAATATTTTTTATAAGTTTAAATTAGTTAGAAGCCATAATCTCAAATTTTTGAAAAGATATTTAAGTCGAAAATCAATTTTTACCAACTTTTGTTAAATTTTTTTTTCGGTTTTTAATTTTTTGTTAAAAACTGTCAATTCTATTTTTTTCAAAATTTTACTGAATGTTGAAAACAATATTTTTTGAGAGATAAAAGTAGTTTAAAGCCAATATCTCAAAGTCTTGAAAAGATATTTGAGTCAAAACTCAATTTTTACCAACTTTTTTTTTTTTATTTTTTTTAGGTTATTATTTTTTGTAAAAAAACTGTCAATTCGATTTTTCTCAAAATTTTATCAGATGTCAAAAACATTATTCTTCGTTGCACAAAATTGTTTTGGAGATGAAATCATATTTTAGTCGTAAAATTTTCCAAGTGACAGATTTTTTTTTTTTCAGTTTTTTTTGATTTATAAAAAAACCGTTAATTGAATTTTTTTCCAAAAATATACTTGTTTTGTATCACGTTACAATATATAACATAAAATTTAATTCAAGTCTCTAGCGTCATTGGTTCATGAGATATTTAGGGTTAACCAAAATTTTCACCTTTTTTTTAAACTGCTATGGTAAAAAAACCACCCACGCAATTTTCTTGAGAGCCCTTTCTGCATCCTCTGCCTTATTATCTGTATAACAAAATTTATTTCAAGTCGATATCTCTTCTGGTTCTTGAGCTATGGACGACGAAAAAACGTCGCGAACGTACGGACGTACGGACGTACGTACACACGCACGCACAGACATCTTTCTAAAAATCTTTTATTTCGACTCTACTAGGGACCTTGAAACGTCGCGAAATGTCAAAATTTTCAGTTTGACAAATCGGACCCATTACAAAAACTTCCTATGGGAAGTTAAAAATTATATAAACGAAATTTATTTATAAAAACAAAAATGAAATTAAAAATAAAATTTTATTCAAAACAAAAGAAAAAATATATTTGATTGTCATCATCACCATCAACATCCACAAGATAATTAGGAGAAAAATTCTTTGAGCATCGTACAAAACAGGGTCGAGCTGCTTATTATTTTTAAAGATTGAGGGGGGGAATTCCATAATCGAGTGGCATACACATAAAACTGGCGTTCAGATACTAAAAATGAGCAGCGGATTGGTATGAGATTGCAGGATCTTACAGATCGTGAGTAGTTAATTTTATTGTAAAGGTATTCCGGCTGATGGGTTTGCAGAATATTGTGAAACAAGGTTAGTGTTCTAAGTTTAAATAAATTATCTAGGGTAATACCATAAATTGATTTAGAGATCATATCTTCTTACACCAAAAACATAACGCGCAGTACTATTGTAGGCAATATTAAGTTTCCGTTTGTGTTCATAATCACAATTGCTAAAAATCTCACAACAGTAAAGCATTTGTGGTATTATCAGGGTTTTAGCCAATATTAGTCGGGTTTTTAATGGGGTTATATGATGGGATGCCCAAAGCATTCAAAGACTTCCATAAACTTTCCCTATCGAAATTCTAACATGGTTATTCCAACTGAGCTTTTTATTAAACGTGAGACCAAGGTTTTTCGCAGTATCAACAAATTCAATAACTGTATTATTTAAATAGATGTCAGGGAAATATGAAGTGTCGATTACAGTCCTGGAAATTACAAAACACTTTGATTTCTTAAGATTCAAACAAAGATCATTTTTACGGGACCAGATAACGATTTCTTTTAAATCCTCATTAACTTCATGCACACCGTTCTCGAGCATACCAAGTGGAAAACTATTATACAATTGAACATCATCTGCATACATGTGTACAGATGAACTCAATGGGCAAGATGGTAGATAATTGATATACATGGAGAACAGCAAAGGGCCCAAAATAGAGCCCTGAGGGACACCTCTCTGCAGAGGAAGAAAACATGACATAGAGTTGTTTGCAAAAACTGCTTGAGATCTACTGGTTAAGTAGGAAAGAATCAGTTTTACTGAAGGAGTTGAGAAATGAAATTGATCTTTAAGCTTTTTACAAAGTATATGGCGATTGACAGTATCAAAAGCCTTAGAGAAATCCAAAAGTGTAAGTACAGTTATTTTTCCATCTTCCAAAACATTTCTTATATTTTCTGTTACGTCAATTAAGGCAGTAGTACAACTATGTTTAGGCCTGAATCCTGATTGGTTGATACATAGTAATTTATTTCTGTTTATAAAAGCCCGGATTTGATGATTCATTAGTCTTTCTAAAACTTTAGAAAGAAATGGTAATATGGCTATGGGTCGAAAATCCTCTGCATCGCGATTTTTAGGTATAGGAATAACCTTGTCTTGCTTCCAAGCAGAGGGGAATGTGCTTGTCATAAAAATAGTATTGAATGCATAAGTAATGTATTTGAGAACATAAGGCAGTATAGCTTTTAAAAACACCGGATGGATACCATCAATTCCAACAGAGTTGGATCTTACAGAAAGAACACTTTCTAAAACATCAACCTCATTAACAGGTGAGAAACAGAAACCACCTGTAGACAGATGGCCATTTAAAATATCTTCTTGTGATTGTGTTTCAATAATTTGGGATTCAGAAAAAGAGGAATTAAGAGTAACAAAATTTTTGTTAAGCTCATCACAATCGATAGATACGATTTTGTTGTTAATTTTCTTACCTACACCTATCTTTCTCAGATTCTTCCATAGTTTTTGTTTAGCTAGGGAAGGGTCAAGTTTTGGAGAATAAAATCGTTGTTTAGCTTCACGAATTAAAAAGACTACTCTATTTCTCAAAGATTTGTATTCACTATGCAATTCGTCAATCCTGAAAGTCTTCCAGCGCTTATATGCACGATTACGTTCTGTTACAAGCGACCTAATATGGTTATTAAACCAAGGATGAGCCTTAAAACGAGATTGCCTTGTAACTAGAGGAACATGTAAGTTATAGAGATGGTTTATATTATTTTGTTAAAATAATATAAATGCTATTGAAGAATACGACTTGGAGAATATGTGGTTTCAACAAGACGGTGCCACATGCCACACAACTCGAGCGAATATGAATTTTTTACAAGAGACATTTCCTGGCAGTGTAATTTCTCTTCGTGGCAATATCAACTGGCCACTAAGATCATGCGATTTGACACCGCTGGACTTTTTTTTGCGAGGCTACGCGAAAAACCGTGTTTATGCAGATAAACTTTTAACTCTTGAGCACTTAAAAATCAACATTCGTCCAATATGTGTCAAAAAGTTGTCGAAAATTACCTCAAAAGAATCGATGCTTGCAACAATTCGCGTGGTGTTCATTCACGCAAAATGGATAACTCTGTACATGTTTTCTACCACAAATTCATATCTGATATTCACCATAATTGCTGAAGAGAGTTCAAATATAAAAAATTGAATGTGCCAAAATCTAGAATTTAAGGACCAAAAAACATAAAAAACTAAGCAATTTTATTTTAGAATTTTGTGCAACCTAAAAATTTGGTTTTATTATAATAAAGGGTGTTTTTTTAGATGTGTGGCTAAATAAATTAAATATGGTGGCGCAACAGTCCGTAGAGAACCAGGGCCTAGTGACTTACAACTCTCAACCATTCCTGTGTGCGAGTATTTGCAGGAATGGAGGGGACCTACAGTTTATATGCCTAATCCGAACGGCTTATTTGAGAAAGCACTTTTTCATGACAAGAATTACTCTTGGAGAATTTGTCAATTCTTCGCAAGAGGCAGTACCCGTGAAAAAAACTTTAGGTGGTACAGGCAGGGATCGAACCCAAGACCTCTCGCATGACAGTCCACCGCACTAACCATCATGCCACGGGTACTACGTGTGGCTATCAAGAAGAAATAAAACGTATAAAATGTTATTTAATTTCCAAGAATTTCCATAGCTTCATTAAAAATACATATAAGGGTTTTATTATTAGGTTTTAAAAATGATCTAGAAAAAATTCTAATCGAGAGGGGCAATTTTTGACTACATTTTGCAGCAATCGGGGTCATATGTCGCGCCGAATATTCTCTTCCAAGGTGTCAATCCACTTATCTGCGTAGACAAGTGACTTCCCCTAAGCGTAAAAAAAAAAATAGTCCAGCAGTATTAAATGGCAAGATATTAGAGGTCACGCCAGCCACAGGCCATCGAAGCGAGATACTGCGCTCAGCAAAAGTTTCCTTTAATCCCTTTTTTTATATAAATTGATTGATTGGCCGAATCAAATCATTATTTTGGTAATAAATTTTCTTGATTTGCAAATGTTATTAAAAAAAAACAAAGATTTTGAATTTCTTGTATAGAGCAACTTCCTAAACGGACTTTTTCCTGAAGAAAGATTAGGCTACTTGACTCTACAACTCTCTCAAAAAACAGTCTTACAATGCAAAGATTTGATAAAAATAGTTTTAAAATGTTCCGTTGATTTCTTCGCTTTTATTATATTCTGAAGCTATGGACAGAAACAACTTTAAAAAAAAACCCTTAAGAATGCAATTATGGCTTTAAAATAAGTTTGGTGTACACAAATTAACTTAATTTCTAACTCGAATTCAATTTTTATTTATTTTCTGTGAAAATAACATTTCAGATTTAGATTCATATCATCTAAAATTACACTAAGTTTTTTTTTTTTTTTTTTTTTATAATAAGCGAACACTAAAAGGCTTTTTTTTATACCTTTAATATGCCAAAGACACAGTGTGAGCATTAGGAAAGGAGGGAAGGGTTGGATAGGAGGTGTCGGTGTACATTGATTTTGAACTCCTGAACATTGCAATGATAGGGAAAGATAGAGCGTGGCAAGGCGTTCCACATTCGCGTAGTACGGCTAAAAAATGAATCTCTGTACTTCATAGTACGACCGAAGTTGGGCTCAAGGGTATTACAGTTAAATTGTTTAAGGGAAGGAATGCAACTGGCTATTTCACTAGAGCATAGTCCGTTAAAATAACGGTAAAAAAGGGTTAGACAAGAAACCTTGCGTCGATTTTCGAGTGACGTTAACGAGTTGATGATGTTAACGTCACCAATCATTTTAAAAGTTCTACTTTGAATACTGTCCAAGAGGCTTAAATAAGTTACTGAAGCACCAGCCCAGAGATGAAAGTTATATTCAAGTTTCGGACGTACATAAGTTTTGTAGATTGTAGCCAGATCAGACGGAGAGAAAAATTTCTTGCAACGTCTCAAAAAACCTAGACATCTTGCGGCATTTTTGGCAACATCGCGTATGTGATCACTCCACAAAAGGTGCTTGCTGATGCACATTCCGAGGATGTCGAGATTTTCCGTTTCGTTGATGCAAGTGCCACTCATAGATAGTGGCAAAGAGGGTTTATCTCGCTTTAACGATGCAAGACAGCATTGCGTTTTCGAAGCATTAAATTCCACACGATTTTTTATTCCCCATTGTACAACGCTGTGTAGGTCGGAATTTAATGAGCTAATCATATTTTATCGTTGCAGTTTCACATCCGAAGAGGAGGGTTGTGAGTCTGGAAACTAATATATAAAAAGCTAAGAGTGCTATCGTCAGCGAAAAAATGCATTGGATTAGAAGTAACAGACAGGAGATCATTTATAAAAATGAGGAAGAGGGTCGGAGACAAAAGAGAGCCCTGGGGAACACCAGCATTTATTTTATGGGTTTCAGACTTGAATCTGTCCAAAACAACTTGTATTGAACGGTTCGAAAGAAAATTTCTAATCCAACGAAGAAGAGATTCGTCGATACCGAAAGCACGCATTTTCGATAAGAGAGCAAGATGCCAGACTTTATCAAATGCCTTTGAAATATCAAGTGCAATAATCTTACTTTCTCCAAAACGATGTAAAGATTTGTTCCACTGTTCGGTGAGATGAACCATGAGATCATCAGTGGACTTATTGATACGAAAGCCGTATTGCCGGTCATTAAGAAGCTTCCGTTCCTCAAGATATTTCTTAAGCTGATAATTAATCAGCGTTTCCATGACCTTGGAAAGAAGGGACGTATGTAAGTGCAATCGGTCGGTAATTAGAGGGTGAGGAAGATTGGCCTTTTTTGGGAATAGGCTGGACAAATGCGGTTTTCCATCCAATCGGAACGAGACCTGAGGAGTAGGACAGATGAAAAAGCTTACGCAGTGGTTTTGCCAGCGTTGAAGAACACCTTCAGAACAATAGCGGGGATACCATCCGGACTAGCGGATTTATGTATGTTAAGATCTTTTAGGACTCTCGCCACAGTACGAGTGCGAAAAAAGATTGGTCCCATAGAATCACTAACGCGCTCGATGACAGGCGGAGTCATAACACTCATTGGCAGCGTTGAATTGGCGGCGAACTGCCTAGCGAAGAGATTAGCTTTCTCTAAAGAGCTAACAAGTGGAGTGTCATTGACAACAAGGGTAGGAACCGACGAAGAGGAAGAATTCCTCATGTTTTTTACAAATGACCAACAAATTTTACTGTCTTTGGGACATTGCAGTATTTTTTGCCGTAATTTTTGGTCATGTAAAAATATGGTCCGTCGTATATGGACGTTGCAGGCTTGCTTGAACTTATTCCGGTTTTCCTCAGTTGGATTTGCTTTAAAACAACGGAAACTTACCTTCTTGACCCTAATAACCTCTTTACAGCTCGCATCGAACCATGCGTTTTCCTTAGGTCTTATGCTTTTAACCCTATTCGGGATAAAAGTTCTCATTCCCAGGAGAATCAAACTTGTGATCATATCAGCGCTGGCGTCTACGTCACTATCGAGGAAGCATATTGACCAGTTAAAGATCCTAAAATAATTATTATTAAGACCGTCCCAGTTGGCTTTCTCGTTTTGCCAAACGGTTTTCTTAGGAGCTCTTTCTTTAACTGGAGAGTTTTGACACGAGAAATTTGCTGATATGACACAATGGTCAGATGAGCCTAGAGGAGATAGAACACTTATAGTGTACTTACTAGGGTCAGAGGTAAGAAACAAGTCAAGAGTGTTTTCTGCTCGACCTACCACGTCCGATATTCGAGTGGGCTCGTTGACCAGCTGAGTTAGGTGGTTCAACTCAGCGAAGATCTCAGCACACACTCCTTCTGGTGTTGTCTGACGCGAATGCTGAAGCCATGAAGAATTGTGTACATTGAAATCGCCCGTAATAACGATTTCAGTGTGAGGATACAGGGAGACAATTCTTTGAATGGAGTCAGACAGAGCATCAAATTCCTGAGAAGTCGAAACTCTGTCCAGGTTTGGGCTTCGATAAAGGAAACAATAGTGAATGATGTGCTTATTCACGGAAAGTTTTAACCACATGAAATTAAAGAAGGAGTTGATACAATGACCATATTGTGGTAAAAGTTGATAGGCAACATCATTCCTAATATATGTATATGGCGAGACCATGGTGTGAAAAGAATAATGGTACCAAGCAATACCCATGAATAAAAAATTCAGCAGGATCGGAATCTTCACCTACTTGGGTTTCACTCAATGCCAAAACACCTGGTCTGTTAGAATTAGCGTGGATGTACACAGACAGAAAATTCGATCTCAGCCCGCGAACATTGCTATAATCTACTCTAAAATTACCAGTCATTGCAATATAAAAAAAATCCTAAAATCAAAACAGACGATCTTCTAAGTATATCACTGTATACGATTATTTAAGAGGTCTTTACAATAGAACCACACTACTAGTGTTATGCCTTTAGTAGTGAAGTTAAATTGGTCCGGACCCTAACAATCAAAACAGTAATCTACAATCCATGTGTTATTGTTGTCTTGAATTCGAATATTGCCTTAAAATTTGTTTGTCTCATCCGGTTTTTAATATCCCACCCTTTAAAAATGCTAAAGTAAAGACCAACATATTCCTTTTCCTACATTTTGAACAGTATTCTTTTATTTTTGCAATATACGAGTATTTCAAAAACTTGATGGTACAGCCTTGTCAAACAAAAAGGGTACAAGGCAGAAACAAAAACAACATGAGAAAAACGGTCAATTCTACGGCTTATCTCAAACTTCACTCTACCAGCGACTAAAATAAGGGCCAAAAGCTGAGTATTAGCCAGAATTACAACGGTCAAAGGATAAAACAAAAAAGTGATACTATCCAGAGAAGAAAACTAAAAAGTAACCCTGTTTTGAGGCACACAAAGGGCATCGGATGAATTTTGCAAGAGAGCATGTTACTTGGAGCACTGAATGAAAACACGTTGTCTTTTCGGGTGCACAAAGTTATACCTTGATGGCCCGTTAGTTACAACTTGTAAACCCATCATTTGAGAAATAATGAGCTTATTTTGGAAAGACATCATAGCCGTACATCAAGCGTAACGGTGTGGGATGCTATAACCTACTATGGCACAATCGACTTTTAGTTTTTGTCCACAATAATGAACGGGAACAACTTTTAATGTTTCCTGGAACGTTCATTTCCAAAAATAAAAACCAAATATTTTCCAAAAAGACAATGCCCCAATTCACTCTTCGAGGGTTATTAGAAGTTGAATTCAATCAGAAGACGTGGAACTTTTGCGTTGGCCCCCTATATTCACTACACTTTAACATAATTGAAGACATTTGGCCATGTCTTTTTCATAAATTTTATGAAGTTGGCAGGTAATTTGAAGACAAGAACATCTTAATTGAAGCTTTTCGGTTCCTTGGTCCAAATTTCCTGTGATTATTAAACAAAATTTAATGTTTCCATTTCAGACTGTCTTATAGTGGTTTAATCCGAAAATGGCGGACATATAGTCATTCATTACTAATCTAAACAAACATTATAAAGAAATGTTGTTAAACCATAAAATGTAAATATTTCATTCATTTTTTCGTTTTTTTTTTCTGAAATTTTGCAAGTGCCCGCCCTCACCCTAGCGACGAACTTTTGTAAAGGGTGTCCCAAAATTAACGCAAGATTTTAATTTGCCGCCATTTGTGCAGTGAAGTGTTGGCAACCCTGAAAAAAAAGCAATTTGACAGCTAACAGTATAGGGTTATTAAAAATGGAGCGTTACACGAGAGAACAACGTGTCTTCATTATTAAAGAATATTTCAAAAATAGTGAAAGCTTGGCGGCTGCAGTTCGAAAATTTCATACAAAATATGGTAGGAATAGTGTTTTAACTTCGTCAACTGTGAAGAGATTAATTGAAAAATTCATGGAGACTGGATCCGTTGGAGACGCCAAACACACTGGTCGTCCAAAAACAAGCCGTTCAAATGTGAATGTCGAAGCAGTGCGTGAGAGTGTTGCTGACAATCCAGGAACCTCAATTCGACGTCGTGGACAAGAATTGCAAATTTCAAGAACCTCTCTACAGCGTATACTCACCAAAGATCTGTGTCTTCATGCTTACAAAATTCAATTAACACAACAATTGAAGCCTAATGACCATGGACAGAGAAGAGAGTTCGTTGAATGGATTATTGAACATCAACAAATGGACCCTGATTTTTCGAGCAAAATCATCCTAAGCGATGAAGCACATTTTCATCTTGATGAACCCCAGAGCTGTAAAAGAATGCAATCATTTGGTATTTCATCGCGAAAAGTCCCATTCATTTAACTGAATTTTGGGAATGCATTAACATTGCTTAATGCAATACTTTAACTTCGAAAACAAATTCCCAGTTAATTTTGAAGTCTTTTGTAAAAAAATCATTTAGAGCAGTTAAAAGACTTAAAGTCAAAAGAATGCATTACTTTTTACTGCTTGCATTCTTGTAAGTCTTTTAAAAGTCTTTTACATTCTTTGCATTCATTAAGTCTTTTGATTGGATTCAATGTAGTGCAGTCATTTGAATGCTTTGAAGTATTTTTACTGCTTGAAGTCTTTCTACTGCTTGAAGTCTAAAGACTACTTTTTATGAATGTATTGTGCAGAAGGTGTGATCATAGGCTAAAACATATAAGGTGGCTTCTAAAAAAAGACGTTTGTGTAGGTGTTCTCAGTTCGGGCAGGAGAAACACTTTTTCAAAAAAAAAAAACTAACTCAAATATAAACTAAATTATTATTAAAAACAACGTGCAACATTAGCCTTCCTTTGTTGTATATTTTTTATATGCTTTCACTTCTTTTTGAATTAAATTGATTGAATGAAAACTCTTATTTTTTCTTATGGTATAGAAAAATTGCGGAAATGTGGTTTTAACGTTTTTATTCAAATAATGAGAAGTACAAGTTTGTGTAAATTGAATTGAAATGGCTGAGTTCGTTCAAACTTAATTTGATAGGTTTTTATTTAAATTTTCCTAACGGTAGCTATCATAATATACTCGTAGCAGCCCAATCAATTAATGCTAACTTCTTTGGTTTTTGAGAAAAAAATCATAAGGTCATAAGGGATAGAAATGAAGAATATAGCTACGATTTTTATGATACGGACAATGAAAGTGATATTGTAGATTTAAGACAGTCAGTATAATTGGTATAAATTGATACTAAATGATTATAAATGTATGAATTGTAATACATTTTCTTACAGTGATTCCGATTATATGTATAGCAGTGACAGTGACACGGAGGATGTATAGCAGTGACAGAGACTTAAGGAGAATAATATGAAAATATTTTTTTGATTTATTTTGTGAAAAGATGTTAAATGATTTGCTTAGTTTGTGTTTATTAATGTAATTTTTTGTATCTTTTTTTTTAATATAATTTATTTAATAAAAATAAATTTCGTAAATATATATATGTATAAATGGATTTTTTTTTAAATTTTGATAGACTTTGTATTTGTGAGGCTAACTACGAGTACAATATGAATTTAATAATCAAAAGAGCAAAGTAAATGCTAGTCGTAAGGAACCTGATGATAAACTATATAGATAGACTTAAAGCACTCAAAAGACTTCAAGCAATAAAAAGATTTCAAGCAGTAAAAAGACTTCAAAGCATTCAAATGACTGCACTACATTGAATGCAATCAAAAGACTTAATGAATGCAAAGAATGTAAAAGACTTTTAAAAGACTTACAAGAATGTGAGCAGTAAAAAGTAATGCATTCTTTTGACTTTAAGTCTTTTAACTGCTCTAAATGATTTTTTTACAAAAGACTTCAAAATTAACTGTGATTTTTTTTTTCGAAGTTAAGTACTGACAAATCAAATTATTCAAAATGTAAGTCTTTTCAATCATTTAACTGCAATACAAAAATGATTGCATTTTTTACAGCTCTGATGAACCCACATGTGATTGTCGAAAAACAAATGCATCCACAACGCGTGACTGTATGGTGTGGATTTTGGGCTGGAGGCATAATTGGGCCATATTTTTTTGAAAATGATGCTGGTCAAGCAGTTACTGTTACTGGTGCTCGATATCGCGACATGATTACACAGTTCTTTCTGCCAAAATTGGATGATATTGATGTGTCCAATATGTGGTTTCAACAAGACGGTGCCACATGTCATACAGCCCGTGAAACAATTCAATTACTGCATGAGACATTTCCAGGTCGTGTACTCTCTCGTTTCGGTGATCAAAATTGGCCTCCTAGATCGTGTGATTTAACACCATTAGACTTCTTTTTATGGGCTTATTTGAAATTACAAGTCTATGTCAACAAGCCCACAACCACCCGTGCATTAAAGGAGGAGATTCAACGCTGCATCAACGAAATTCAGCCACATTTATGCAGAATGGTCATAGAAATTTTCAACAAAAGAGTGCGCATGTGCATGCAAAGCCGTGGAGGCCATTTGTCCGATGTGTTATTCCATACATAACCCTATCCTATGTACTTTACGAGTCAATAAAAATGTAACTATCAAAAGACTAAAAACGGCGTTTTCTATTTAATTCAAATCTTGCGTTAATTTTGGGACACCCTTTATATACACTTTTTAAGTACTTTAATTTGTGAATTTTTGGAATTCCAAGGCTCGTTTTCAATTTACCCTTTAATTTTGTAAATTTATAAAATATGTATCTACCTATTAACCGGTAGTAAAAGTTTCCGGGTACAATACTATATAAGGTAAAAAGCGGTTCTAAAATGTGTTATTGGCAGTGTATATACATACCTGTTTTTCGAATTTGAAAAATTATCAAAACCCTGACGTAAAAGAGTAATTTTGAAATTGAATTTGGAATAAGGCTTTCAAAATCCATCGGAAAAGTCAAATTTAATTGCTAGGAACAAAACCTTGATTATAATTCCATTCCATTTTTTTTAATTTAAATTTTTAATAAAAGTTTTCAGTTTTTTTTCCTAATGAATGTAGGCTAAAACCAGACAGATAAAACAAGGAACATATTCATTTAATCTTTCCTTTCAAAGACATTTTAAACTTGATCCAAATTTCGATGAATTAATCAAAAAAAAAAATAGATTTTGATTTGATTGTTTGAAAAAATAAAAACAGGACTAATTTTTCGTAAAGCTTTAGAAAAAAGCGGCTAAAAATAGAACGCGACGGTCAAATTTAAGTTGTAGACTTTTACGCGTCGGTCAAACATAAAAACAAAGTTATTCTATGAATGCCAACTGTTGCTGCTGCCTGCTCACTGTTCACGAAAAACTTAAATTCTTCACAAAAATTCTTAACCTTTTTTGTTTAAAAAGGACAATGGAATTTTTTGGATTTGCTTTCTGAATTATTTATTGTCGCAGTAAGTCGCAAAAGCAAAGACTTTAAGAACTGGGTCAATAGAAGACCTAAGGCTGACCGCGTCCTGTTTGAAGTATCAGAACGCTGAGGGCAGCGTTTTTATTTTTTGATTTTATCAGAATACATTCGAAGGAAAAAAAAACCTTTGAATAAAAACCTTGATATCCTTTAATTCGCTTCGTAAAAATACTTCACATAAAATAAAATGTATTACATTGCATTAAAAAATGTATTATAAATTTGGTTACAAAGAAACACTGGAAGTATAATAATTAAAAATGAATGCAATGGCTTAACAATCACAAGTTTTGAAGCACCTTCAGGAGGTGACAAAACATATTTTTTCTGATTTTTTAAAACAATCTTAAAAATTAATCCTTGACTTGATTTGTAATATTTTCTTTATGCATAATTTATTTTAGTAAAATATTTTCTAAAAGATGTATTTCCTTATAGAGGGCACTAATTTTTATCATCACTGTTACCCTTTTTTCTTTTAAATTAAACTTACCAAGCCTCCAGATATACAGTTCCCGCTTCAGGAAGTCCATCTGGAGCAATAGCAGCACTTTGAATCAATAATGGTTTCAATACCAATAATTGTAAAACACAAAATACTCCCAAAAGGAGTGTACGTGAACTAATCATTTTTCCTAATGATTTTTATAATTTATTATTTTCTAATTAAATCAATATTAAATTCAAATAAAATTAATTAACAATTAACACTTAATATTTTATAACTTTTGTAAATGAAAGATTATTTTGTAAAATAATAAATTTAAATACGGTATAGAAGATAAAATCACTTTTAAGTACACGTTCAACAGAACAATAATAATAATTTATCACTTATGAGTTAGTAAAAATATAATAAATTTCTATATTTTTATACAGTTGTTTTGTTTTGTTTTTTTTTGTTTTATTTTAATTTATAAATAATTCATTTTATTAAATGTTTTGAATGAATTCACTCATCCCTTTTAGCGAACGACGATCGTGCTGACAAAACGGTCAGCTTTAGAATGCTTCTGTTCGCTCAGCTCGCAATGGTTTTTATATTTTTAAATTGCCACGACAAATCAACTTGAATGTATCTCGTTGTCGATGACGACGCGACGTCTCGACATTCTGACGATCTTACAACCCAACGGAAAAGATACAAAATAAAAAGATAGAATAGAGTTTGGAGTGAATAGTACTCGTATATTTATAAATGTTGTGTATCTAATTTTTTCTTTTTTATTATTTTATTATTCTCTGACTTGATTAGTTTGATTCTGATGTTAGAATGGGGCGCTTGTGTAAATATCAACAGCACAACACAGCGGCACCTTAAGCGCCTGCCTGCCTGTTGTCATTTTTAGCATAAAGAGGGTTGAATTAAAAAATAATCTTTATCGAAGAACAAAAAAAAAGTATAAGGCTAAGAACAACTTTTGCAGTGATATTGATAAGTTTTTAAAAATGCACATTTTATTTAAATAACTTTCGATTGGGATTTATTTCTTTTAACCCTTGTTTTCGGCTGTTATCTTGAATGACCTGAGTCGTAATAAGAAATGCAATCCAATCAAAAGTTGCTATAAATATATCGATAGGAGAAGTCGTTACGTTAGTTACAAAATTAAAAAAAAAAAATATTCCTTTTAAAAAACGTGTCCTCAAATAAATTTGAATATTTATTTAAATTCTAATCAAGTCTGTTAAAATATTTCAACTTTATAAATAACTAAAGAGTGTTGTGTGCATACATTAGAAGAATAATAAAAGCAAGAATTTTATTTTAAACTTATAAAGCAAATGAAATATGGGTACATTTTGAATGTAATTTTGTTTTTACTATTAGGTATAACACGTTTTGGAAAACTACTCGTATATTAAAAAAAATTTCATATTTGCATAATGAACTTAACTCTGAAATTAAATCTTATAACTTTGCTTTTAAGAGTATATTTTGATTTAGCTTACAGGAGACACATGAATTTTATTGATCATAAATAAAATTTGCAAGGTATCGAAAATATTGTTAACCTCATTAACCTGCCAGAAAACAGACGAGATTCCCTTTTAATTGCAATTCACATTAATATGTTGTGTAAATTCGAGCTTTTTACCAAACAAGACACCAAGAATAGATATGTATCTCACTTTCATTTAATAGATTAACGCCATTAAAACTATGTCTAGAAGACAAAACAGATAACTTTCTTGAAAAAAGTATCATCGTACACTTGTAGATATTTAGAAGCAAATAATTTCGTGCATACCGTTTCTAGAAAGAACTCAAATTAATTTGAAGCATTTCACAGTCAAGATTTTTAGAAATGTTTTTAAATATATTAACATCATCAACATAGGATAAGGCAGTTTAAATAGTTTAAAACCGATGGAAAATCATTTATAAATAATATAAAAAGAACTGGACCCAAATGCCTTCCCTGGGGAACTCCAGAACTAACAACAAAACTTTTTGTATGGTAGCCCTTAAAATTTACAGAATAGGATCTGTCAAGTAAATAAGATTTGAGCCAAGCAATAAAGTTCACGCTAAAACCCATCTTCCTCATTTTTTGAACCAAAACTGTATGTGAAAGTTTATTGAATGCTTTTCTGAAATATGTTATAATACAATATTTTTGCTTTTTATATTTTAAAAAATCTATACAAAATCTCTGTAGTTTTTGCAGAGTAAATCACAATAGTACAGCTTATCGTATAACTAAGAAACTCACAGGAAACGTAGGGAAATCAAAGATTGATTTTATGCTAGGCAACGTTAAAAACCGGAATAAGAAGTTTGATTTGAATTTTTGTATCAGTGTATTTTTTGGAGGATTTAACAAAATACTTTTACATTTTATTCTGATACGATTCGAATAACACAGAAGAACTTAAATTAGCAAACAATTTTTGAAAGAAATTAAAAGCATATTTTGTCGAAATATCAAAGTTCATCGCAGTGTTTTGTATGGATTGGCTGTAAATAAGGCTAAACAATAAAAATCGTTTTGACAATGTAAAAAAATCCGCAAATCGTGGGCTAACCCCTTGCCGAAAAAAGGAGTATTTTCAAAACTATTTCCCACCCAATCGACATACACATCAAAAGAATGGTATTTTAATGCTCTACCCCCAACTGCAAACCAAAAGGTTCTGCAAGTTCTCGTTTTGAAAAAAATTCGTCAAAAATTAAAATTACAGAATTTCGATCCAGCCCATCACAAATTATTTTTCGATTGGTCTATTTCCTCAACCAAGCTTTCAAACACTATAATACACAGAATCGACCCACCTATCAACTGCAATAGACTAATTGATCTGTCAAAACTTCCAGCATTATACAGTATTTTGACAATACAGCATTTTGAGATACAGTATTTTAAATTTACAGTATTTTGAAATACAGAATATTAACCATACAGTATTATGATCATACAGTATCGTACAGTATCATACAGAATTTTTTGTATATTCGACACTATTCTCCGACCAAGTACCAACGTCTTAGAATGAAAAGTTTGAAAATTGATTTCGATACTAGCATAAATATCAAATCTCTGTCGGCAGCAGAATTTCTAATGATTCTACTGCGGATGTTGTATTTGTTTTTCATATACATTTCTGCTGTACTACGGACGCGACGACTTTAAGGAGCTTATGTAAATTTTGTGAGTTCACTACAAACAGAACACATTTGAAATATAAGTGTGGTTATAGTTTAATTTCAGAAATGAATGTACTGTTTTAGGGCCCCCGCAGACTGCAGACTTTTTATTGGCCGATAGTTTGGTCGGCTTCTTAATCAGTATGGAGAGGAATGCATATGCGCACACTACAGCGATTCAGTATCGGCATATAAAAAAGTTTGATGGGCTACCCGATTAAATTCAAACTAATCTGTCGGCCAACTATCGGCCGACTGTTTAATCAGTATTGGCGCATACACGTCTGCGCATACATGACGATTGTTTAGTCGGCCGATAGTTCAGTTCGCTCTGTGATTTGGCGTCGTGTGTTTGTATTTTGAATATGGGGTCGCCCAAATCACAATTGTTGATTGTAAAAAGTTGTTATTGCCGAGCCATAGTTGGCTCAGCCCAACCCGACTAAACTATCGGCCGATAAAAAGTCTGCAGTCTGCGGGGGCACTAATAGCTATCATTGGCTTTTATCATTGCAACCAATTATTGGAATTTTTTTGACAGTTTTGTTATAGCTTTCATTGAAAATTGCTGTAATTGGACAAAAATTTCCTGATTGGTATCAAGCCCTTCCTGATTGAAATCAAGCATTTGAGATTGAAATTAGCCAATAAAAGTAAAACAAGAGGTTGGAAATCAAAGAAAATGGAACTTTTATTTTCCGAAATGTGAAATCAATAATCAACTGCTCATAGAATACGATTTAATCATTGAAAAATTTAAAGTGAACTAAAAGAAAAGTTCTGGGTTAAATTTAGTATTTTTTTTGGTACAAAAAATTCTACAACTCATTAGATGTACCAATTGCTTTTAAATCTTGAAACAAAATGTATTTTCAATAATGAGAACACATGAACAGATTCTTGTCCATTTAGACAAGTGCTTTAAATTCCAATGCTTGAAATCATAATCAAAAAGGAAGAAATTCTAAAAAATGGTATAGCGTTTTTTGGAGTGGTAGAGAAAACTAATAAACTTCCACCAGAAACCCCCTCTCAAAAATATTTATGAAGCTGCTTAAAATGTTTATTATTCATGAAAACCAAGAATCAAAAGAAGCCGTACAGGTATTGAGGGTTAAAAAAAATATTTGTTTAGAAAAACTAATTCACCTGTTTTGTGTTAATGATGAAGCCATGTTTGCCTTAAAAGGACCTTACATTTTCTAAAAGTACTTTCATCATCTTAATTTTGCCAAGAAGTGCGCGTTTTTGGTGAATTTGGATATAATTTAAGATTACATGTATTGTATACACCTATACTTTATTTTTCATTATTAAAATAATCTGATCTGATCTGATCAGTAAATAACATAATGACACTAATTTACTCATGTTTATTTTTATCATTGTTAAAAATTAAATGTAATTCTCAATCTTCTTATCTAATCATTTGAAAATGATACGAGTAGAGTAAAACAAGGAAATATAAAGTTATTACTATTGTCAAAAACACTTTTGATTTTTGTTTTTACTTGATTTGATCTGATGATTTGAAAATGATATAGGGGTTTCCAGTAAGAAGCTTCATTTTGAAATTAAAAACAACGGATAGTTTTATAAGTTATATGAATGAATGTTTAATTCATTGTAAAGAAGAAGGTGATCACCTCTCTTCGAGAAATAACAAGGCCAGGAACGTTTATTGTAAAACTGCGAACTGTCACCATTGTTGAAGGGTATATCATTTTTTTAGTGATGGCGTAGTTTTTGCTGGTCAAGTGTCAAAGGATGACAATTTTTAAAGGACAGCTGCCTAAATAGCGGGCTATTGAAAAACAAATCTCGTATTGGACAAATCCTTTATAAGATGTCTACATTAAAGGGATCCTTACGATGGACAGCAGAATCTCGAGGTTTTTTGTATGTACTAGTTCAAAATTAATGCAGATCAGGTTCTTAGGTGAATTCTTTGAGGCACTTATTAAATAATATTTAATATTCTATATTTATGAAATTTATTATTGTGCTATATCGATTAAACTTACTTCTGAGCACCATCGTAAAATTGAGAACTAAAATTAAAAGAAATAGAGAATAGAAAAATAAATATACATGTTTTAATTGTTTTATATAAAAAAATAAAAACATATTTGAATAATTAAAATTTGCCGTTTGCGAAAAAATTGAATAAAATTATCACAATTTTATTGAGAGTTGAAGTTTTTTTTTATTTTTTTATATTAAATAACATTAAAAAAGTTGATAATAACGAAGATCAAAAAATAATAATAATTGTTCTTAGTTGATTAAGAACTTTTCAATAATAATAATTAATTATTATTAAAAATTGAAAAGATTAGTATCACTCTATCTTATCGAGGAAATAGCTTTAGAAAAAAGAGTAATAAATAACTGCGATAAAATATTTTAGAGATCTTTTCATACACATATCTCAAATTCAAGAAGTATGATAAGTGCTTCTTCCATATTATAACGAAATATTAGAGAGCTGTTTTCTCCTACTTCAAGTAAAGTTTGTTATGGAAAAAAATATGTCAGGGCTAAACAAAGTCTAATTTTTTGTGATAAAACCAAAAATTATGATAAAAATAAAATATGTTTTCGTTTTGTGCAAAATTTTCCAAAGTGAAGTTAAATGTTATTTCCTTAAGACAAAATTTAAGTTTCAGTTTAAGTTTGTATACTTCAGGCTCAACGAAACAATAAAAGTAATTGTAATTTAAAATTCAAAAGTTTTTCTATCAACATTCAAAATTTTGGGAAAAAAATGATTACAAAACAATTCAATTACAATTACCTATACAATTGAAATCTCCATACACTTTTTCAATTACTTTAAAATGTAATTTAAGAATTTTAATTACTACTTTAATGGTTTTGAAAAGCGTCAATTACTTGCAATTTAATTACGTTAAAGCAATTAAAAACAAAAGTAATTATCAGAAAAGCAGTAATGATTATTTTTGAAGTAATCATTGAACTAAAACATGATTAAATATTATTTTTCTCGTCAATTACATTACAAGTGACATTAATAAATAATAATCATTATGTGTGTCGTTTTTAATTAATTAAAAAATAAGAAAATCAATTACCTTCACTGTAAATTAAATGTGCTTTCCTTCAACAATTTGAATAAGCCCATTACAGTTTTCAATTAATTGTAATTAGTTTTTAGTTTCAATTACAATTATGTGTAAAAAAAAGTTCAATTACTAATTACTTGTAGTTGAAATGAAAGTTGAAATTAATTTTCGACAAGTAATCTTTTTTCCCAACTCTGATATACGAAGGTGCAGTAGACCAAGTACATACCTATTCTTCACGAATAAAAGAATAAATGACGGAGTACAAAAATAAGCTATCATTCGTCATGTAGTCAAAAATGTTATTCACCAATTTTAATTGTATACATTTTTGAAAACTATTCAAACTTAATACATTATTGTTCATGACTACGATAAGTCAGTAATATATGAATGAATTTGTATAGTAAAAGGTCAGTGCTATGTATGTTTTACATTAAAAGACGTGATCTGATTAAAATTATTTAAAAGAACAATAAAGGGAAGTATTGTCCGATGCCAGTATTAATCAGCATGACTCTCATATTTATTTTTTTTTTTTTCAATTTTTGTCTTCCGTGTTTCTGGAAGTTTTGTTTGTCGCAATTTAATTTTCAATGGTCTTTTTTTGATGCGTAACCACCCGCAATCAATGAAATCGATGATGACTAAAAACCAATAAATAGTTCTTGATTACTGATGTAAATCTAACATCGATACGTTTGAGTATTTGAATGTACGAGTAGATAAACGTTAACAGTTAAAATATGTGCTTTCATTGTTCCTTTGTATAAATTTCATAAGAACTTGTTAAACAAAATTCTTTAACTAAAATACTAGAATATTGTTGTATCAATTCTCTTTACATAAAATGTTTACTTTTAAAAAATAAACTTTAGAAACAGTGATAAGAATGTAAGCAAATACAGAGAATACATATAGGTGCAATTTTAAAGTATTTACTATGGAAGCTTTCATGTCCTTCTTCAAAGTAATGATGTAATTTCAAGAGCAGACAGTTTAAAAGAAAGTCATTTTGAATATACATAAACAGGGTGTTTTTTTAAGACATGACGTGTGGTTTTCAAGAAGTAATAAAACGCATATACTCGTAATTAAATGCTATGGCCAAGAATTTAGCTTAGTTATAAAGAAAAGGTTTTATCAGTATTCAGCCGCTGGGGCTTGCTGTCTCTCGTCTCGGGCTTATCTGCTTAAACAAGGGACTTCACATAACCCCTCAAAAGTTAAATTAGGTGTGTTAAATCGCACGATTTTTAAGGTCACACAACAGGCCCAGGACAGTAGATGATGCGGTCAGAAAAATGTTCCTTTATTAAATTAACTGCTTTGTTGGCTGAATTGAACCGAACCAATATTTAGGTAATAAATTTGCACAATTTGAAAACATAGTTCAAAAGGAAATTTATTTATTATAAAATAGTAAACTGAACTGTGCATACATCAAGTGACAGCTGTCAAAAAGACCTACTCTGAAAAAAGTATTACCAGATTGAAAACTTTACGTTATAAGGTATTTCAAATTCGAGGGTATTACTTTTTTACAGTCTGGTATTTAGGCAACTGTCACTTTTGAAGCTGTCATATTTTGACATTTGATAGGTAAAAACTACGCCATTTGTTTGAATTGACGTTAACGTTACAAAATAATCACTATATTCATAGGTAAATACTTAAAATTTGAACAAAAATAAGCATATCTTTAAGTATTCATACTTAGTTGCTTTTTGTTTGAAAAAGTATTTCGGATGTTATATTTTTAAATATATTGTCATAACCGCACACGTCATTTACTTTTTTGATTCAATTAACTGTACATTTATTCTTTAACGCCTTACGAGTGATAAGCGGATGCTATGACCAGTTCACCTTATGCAATTTTACAGTGGAGTAGAATATAGTCAAAAATCAAATCAGTATAAAACGAACGTTTTTTATAAAAATTAAAAACGTGCTCCGAGTAAGTGCTATATTAATAAAAACCTAAGCAAATGCTTTTTGATGAAAATGCACTTTTGGTGATATGTTTCTTTTAATGACATGTTTGTTAGTCAAACTTACTCAAGTTCAAAAGTATTAATATATTCTTAAGATCCGAAATCCACTGTAAATTGTGTCAGTTCTTTCAAGTATCATCTTAAAGTCAGTTTTTATTTGTTATTCAATTATGTCCAATATTGAATGTAAGAGAGAATTGAAAGAATTGCGTTGCAAAAAAGATTTATTCAATTGGTTTTATCATATTAAAAGAACTTGACTGAGACTAACTTTAGCTAGCTATACAAGATTTTCTAAAAATAGATGGATTTTCTTTATTAAATTCTAAGTCTGTATGAAAAATTTAACTTTCTTTTGTAATTTTTATAGCCTCGTTTTAAGTTAAGACGTACATAGCAGCCACATAACCAGTTTAGGAAGATGACTAGTTTATAATAGTAGTCTTTGATTGAAACGATACGGTCATGTTAACAAAAGACTATTATAAAAATGGATCGTTTGTTGGGTCTATTATGTGTAAAATAAGGAATTTTAATGATCACTATGAACACCACAAAACCAACACGTGTTATTGAACAACAATAGTAATTTTGTGTGGTGTTTATTAGGAAAAAGTGGTATGAACTTAAATAATATTCAAGTTCATTATTTATGGTAGTTCAAATTTCATTTAAATCTATTCATTTCTGAAATAAGGCTCCACAGATAAAGCTAAATTTGAGTAAACATTAAAAAAACACACTTTTCTAAACAAAGGATAACTGGATTTTTAATAACTGAATTGGCTTCAAATAGAATCATGCACGAATTTCTCTAAGAATCCATTGGATTGATCAAAACCTAAAACATATTTTAAAGAGTACTACAAGGCTTCCAGTTAGTACCACTACTTTTTTTAAATTGTTTTTCTTAGAAATTCGGTATTTTTGTTTTCAAAAATAACAATATATGTATGTATAGTCCAGTCAATAAATGACTCAAAATGAGGTGTAGAGTGCGTGAGCAGGTAACTAAGCGATTCCTTCAGAAACTTGTTCAGGGGGCTTAGGTTGTTAACATACCAAAAGTCCTGACTCCTAGGTGATGAGCGGGAAATTGACATGATTTTTTTGGAATGGAATTGACATTTGCAGACGTAAAGTTATCGCGCAAAGATCGGGCATTGCCAATATCTTCTGTCAGCTCATCGATAAAAGTTCACGATGAAAGGGTAGTAGTTGACCCAACATTGCTCTTTCAGCGGATATGTATAAGCAAACGATCAGATGAGGATTTGATGACTTATTTTGAGTATGAGTTGGCCTCATTTCCCTTAGCACTGTTCAACGAAAGTGGCATGAGAAAGACAAACAAATCAGTGCTGTACAACTTGTTTGAGCCAACCAAGAAAGATATTTTTCTGCCTCAAATGAACATTGTAGTCGATGGAGGATTTCTACTCCATAGAGTTATTTGACCAAAAGATGCATCGGTTGTTACTATTTGTAATAGTTATATCACCTACGTCGACCACCATTATCTTGGGACTACTCGCACTGTGGTGTTTGATGGGTATGCAAACACAGCCAATAGCACTAAATCACAAGAACAAATGCGTCGTTACAGACTAAAAAGGTCAGCCGACATCAATTTGACATGGGACACACAAATACCTGTTAAACAGGAAGACTTTTTATCAAATCCTACCAACAAAACCAACTTCATCTCCTTACTGGAGATAAAGCTGCAGGAGAAAGGGATACATACTCTTCAGGCTACAGATGACGCTGACATCCTAATCGTGAAGACTGCTGTTGAACAATCCACTCACAACTCTGTGGCTGTCGTTGGTGAGGATGTAGACCTTGCTGTCCTGTTGATTGCTTCCACTCCTGCGACCCGAGATATCTTTATGCTGAAACCCGGACGAGGGAAAACCAAAACAATAGTACTGTCCACCCAAGAGATGCAGCACCGTAGATTTGAACACATCCTGTTCCTTCATTCATTTACCGGATGCGACACAACTTCTGCTACTTTCAGGAGAAGCAAGGTGGGCTTCTTTAAATTGTACTTGGAGTCAGAAATCATCCAGCAAGCAGCAATGACATTTTCTAACCCCTCATCTACTTACGACCAGGTTGAAAAGGCTGGGGAGATGTGCTTTCTGAAGTGGTATAAGGCGCCAAAAAAACAAACCTCCCTACCAGTACCGCTTCCAATCGTTTACGAGGTCAGTGGCAAATATGAAGCCTGAAATCAGCTCCCTACCTCCAACAGAGAATGCAGCTAAACAGCACTCTCGGCGAACCTACCACCAAGTGCAGCAGTGGCTCGGTAATGAGCTGCCCCCTCAAGATTGGGGGTGGAAGCGTGTAGGAGACACTCTGGTGGCAATTACAATGGAAAATCTACCAGCACCAGAGGTTCTTCTGAAAACTATATTTTGCCGCTGCACCAAGGATTGTGTAGTTGGAAAATGTGGCTGCCGAAAAGCGATGCTCACCTGTTCTGCAGCGTGCCTCCACTGTCAAGGGAAGTGCCTGAACAGTGTGCCTGTTGACGATGAGGACGATGAAGACGATGTAGAGCCCATTCAGCAAGAGCCACCCGCTACTGAGGAAGAAGATGCCATGGAAGACCAATCATTGCCTGGGCCCTCAAGTTCAAAGAGGATGAAACTAATTTTCATTTGATTTGTTACCACGTAATAAAGAATTATTATTGAACTTGTTTTTATTGAAAAAATACTTAGTTTTAATTTTTTATATAACGCTTAGGACCGAAACGGATAATTGGCGATTCGGTTAATCGGCGTTCTATTGCATATTATTAATGTTGTTTTCAAGTATTAAATTTAATTGACTAACAAATTGCTGATATTTTTATCTGTAATTTAAACAAAATACACGAACAAAGGTTGTGGGTTAAGAATATGATATACAAACTAATTTTCTGAAAATTGCAAAATGCTACACAAGTTTTAAAATAGCTGTAACTTTAGGCGCGTTGGACATTAATTAGCATATGTATATATATTCTAAAAGGGAATTTAAAAATCTACAACTTCTTTCCTATTCATACTTTTCGTTTATGAATAGGTTTAGACAATATGATGCAATGTTTATGAATATTTTGACGTAAATTGATTTTTTTTGTAAATTTCAACTTTTTCCAAAGTTATAGCTCGAAAACGGTCAGGAATTAGAAAAAAACATATGATATAAAAGTTTTAGATAATTTTAAGAACTCCATTTTATTTTCTAAAAATATTTCTCTCCGATGCACCGTTTTCGAGATATAAGCGAAAACCCCAAAATTCGTACTGTCATGAGTGCCGTAAGCTCTCTGTATCCCAACTAGCTTTTAAAATGTCTTCTTTTAACCCTTTTGGTACGAGAGTTTAAAAGTTTCTAAAGACTTTGAAGGGTTGGAGCTGACAATTCTACTTCGACAAATGATTTATGACAACCCAATATTCCTTCTACTTTCTCTTCTGCAGGTGAAGATACTCGTATTCTCACGCGATCAGTTTCTTGTACTTATAACGCAGAAAGTGTACCTGACAAACAAAAGAAAAAGTCTACAAAAAGAAGACGAGAAAACTCTGAGCTTGCTAGAAATTCTTTCTCCCCCCCCCCCTCAAAAAGAACAAATGTCAACATCACCCCAATACTTATAGATCCCGAACCCCCCATATACCTCAAATTTCTGACTCAAATTCAGCTCCCTGTATCGACTCCGTTACAGTAATAACCAATTCCATCCCTATCAAAGCTGTTGAAACCAAAAATTATTTTTATATCTCGTCTGGACCCATCAGTAACAACGCCAGAAGATATAACTTCGCACTTAGTATCTACGAAAAGCATACCTTGTAGCTCATGGATTAGGTGTACTAAGATCAGTAAACCAAACAGCTTTGTTTCCTCTTTCCAAATATTATGTTTCTATGAAAACCAAGCCAAAAAACTCAACAGGCTTGCCCTCTTCTACCAAAACGTAAGGGGACTTCGCAGTTAGACTGCTGACATTTTTCTTAACTCCCAATCATTTCCACATGACGTATTCGTTTTGACAGAAACTTGGCTTAATTTAATCTTTTCCTACACAGAACTTTTCAGTCAAGAGTTCGAAGTTTACAGAAATGATCGTCATGTTGGTAATGCAAAGGATTTAGGTGGAGGTGTTCTCATAGCGGTAAAAAATACATATTTCTCTTCGTCTGTATCTTTTCCGTTTGAACTATCAATTGAACTGGTCTGTGTAAAGTTAATGGTACAGACTAAGACTATTTTCATTTTAAACGTTTATATTCCTCCAAAAAGTTTAGAGCCTGTTTATAGCGAACTCTCCTTGGCATTAGACTTTGTTATCAGTTTGTCCTGCTCTGACACCAATATTTTACTTCTAGGTGACTTTAATTTACCACACATTGATTAAATTCCATCGGAAGACGAATCTTGCCTTGAAGCTTCTCTCTCTTCTTCACTACTATCTTTTCTCGATAAAATCCTCTTTACTGACTTACAGTAAACAAACTGTATTCAAAACTCAAAAAATCGAATTCTCGATTTAGTCTTTTCTTCTGACGCTATTAGTACTCTTGTTCTAGAATCTAGATCAGGAATTACTAATATTGATAAATATCACCCCCTTTGGACATTTTTCTTGACTTAAGTAATCACCTTACTGAACACAGTAATTCCTTTGAATGCTTATATAATTTTGACTTCAGAGAAGTTAATTTCCAGCTGTTGTCTGAAGATTTAACCATTTCTGGAATTGCTGATACTTTAGCATTTTCTAATATTGACGAAGCAATTTCAAATTTCTATAAGATCTTTAATAATTGTTTAGAAAAAAATGTACCTTTAAAGAAATCAAGAAATACAAACTTTAGCCACCTTTGGTACACGAAAAAATTGCGTTTAATGTGTAACAAAAGAAATAAGGCATGGAAAACTTATCTCAAAACTCTGTCTCTAATCAATTTCTCTTTTTATGTTGAACATTTTAACGAATGTAAGTCTCTTTTAAATTTTATATATGCTATTTATGTTACTGATATGGGCACCTCTTTGAAAGAGAATCCTAAAAAAATTTTGGAAACTTGTAAACTTAAAGAAAAAATCAGATGGCTTTCCAGTTAACTTCACTTACAAGAACCTTTTATTAGATAAAACTGTTGATATCTGTAACGCTTTCGCGACAAATTTCCGTGAGTCATTTGTTAATAGCCCTCAAGAAGTTAATGAAGTATATTTTCATAATCTTTACTCCTTTTCACAAACTAGCTGTAGTCACATCCCTGTGCTACAGAGTACGGTCCTTGATCTTTTATCCGCGTTGAATGATGACTGCTCAGCCGGTCCCGATGGTATTCCCCCGATAGTATTAAAAAAATGTAGTAATGCTTTAGTTGAACCCCTTACGTTCTTATTCAAACTTTCTCTAAAAACAGGCAAATTTCCCAGTTATATACTGGAAGAAGTCATTTCTTACACCAATTTTCAAGAAAGGTAACAAGGCGGTTATAACAAACTACAGGCCCATTGCAAAGCTTTCCTGCATTCCTAAAGTGTTTGAACAAGTTGTATGTGAAAGTGTAGCATTTTTTAGTAAGAATCTCATTTGCGAACAGCAACATGGTTTTGTGAAAAAAAAGATCAACCGTTACTAATCTCCTCACATTCTCAAACATATGTTCAAACGCTTTAGACACACTGACTATTTACACTGACTTTTCCAAAGCTTTTGACCAACTTAGCCACGGAATTATTTTATTTAAACTTAAAGCTCTTGGTTTTCCACCATTTTTAGCTTAGTTCAAATCATACCTAGAAAACAGATCCTATGAGGTAAAACTTAGAAATTGTCATTCTGAACCTTTTGTTGCTCAATCTGGTGTTCCCCAGGGAAGCCATCTTGGTCCTTTTCTATTCATTCTGTCTATAAACGACGTATCGTCATTTCTACGCTCAAGTGATGTTCTTATTTTTGCTGATGAAATGAAAATTTTTAAGACAATAAAGTCCACCCAAGATCGCATCCTTTTGCAAGCCGACATTGACAATTATACATTTTGGTGTGGCAAAAATAGCCTTACCCTCAACCCTTTTAAATGCCAGACGATAACTTTTACTAAAAAAACGAATAGGTAGTGTATTTGATTATTATATATCAAAGAAAAAACTCTGTCGCGTCTCAACATTTAAAGATTTAGGTGTTCATTTCTTGGTTTTATAAAACGCTGGGCAAAGTAGTTCAATGATTCATATGTCACTTTTTCTTTATACAATTGTCATGTTCGTCCTCATCTTGAATATGCTTTGCAGGTATGGATCCATATTACGAAATTCATAAGAAACGTTTTGAATCAATTCAACATAACTTCATTCGCTTCGCCCTAAAGGGTCTTCAGTGGGAAGATCCTTATGATCTGCCTCCCTATGAACATCGTACTCAGCTTCTTCAATTGCAAACTCTCCATCAAAGGCGTGTTAATCATGATTTAATATTTTTTCATCAACTCATTAATGGTGAAATTGATGCACCTTTTTTGCTATCTTGTATACATTTAAATTACCGAGGCGGAACTCATCACCTGCGTACTTTTGACTTTGTACATATTGACTTCCATAGAACTAACTATGGAAAGAATGAAGCTTTAAGTCGAATGAGCATTTTATATAACCTAAACTGTTCATCGATTGACTTAAATATAAATAAGGTGGGATTAAAATCATTATTTAGAACCAGTGCTCCACTATCGTAAACGTCTTTATTTTATTTTTTTTTGATGTTTTGTAATAATTCATGTTAAATGTTAATAATTATTATGTTTTGTATTTTGTGCGTGTGTAAGGCTATAATTGTATTATTTTCTTTCTAACAACTAACACATGCACTTATGATGAGCCTCTGATCGTAGTGTGACGCTTGCTGTAAGCTAACTACTTTCTGAAAATTCTGAAGTGTAAAATTTTAAATTCAGGAAAAACAAATTACTGCGACACAAATAACTTAATTCAATGTTGCCAATTTAGTTAAATTAACGAACCATATCGGTTATGGATTTGTTTCAAATAAATGTGATGTGCAAATAATTTTTAAGTTTTTATTTCGAAATATTTTTCTAAATTAGATTAAGTTTTATTTACAAATTAGTGTTGTGATAATCAAATAATTACTTTTGAACATACTCAATGAATAAGGGTTTTTTTTGTGTCAAAACTTGTTGAAAAATTAAAGAACGAAAATAATTTAATGTCACTTAAATTTAAATAAGTGTCAAATTGTAATTTTAATGTATTTTGAAAACAATGAAAATTAAATAATTTGTCTGTAATTACGTTGGTTTATGAAATTTAAATTTTGTTTAAGATCATTTGTGTATGTCAACAAGCCTACGACGCGACGTATGTAAGTTGTTTCCAAGTCATCGAAAATTGGTTTCAGCTTTAGAATTGCTTTAAGAATTTATTTAATAAAAATACATATAATTTTTTTTAAATCCTTTTTTTAAATTCTATTTGGATAACGAAATAAATTGATTTGTTGTTTATTAACTTTAAAGAGAAAGTTATTATAATCGTTCCGATTTGTCGGATTGAAAATTTTGACATTTCTCGACTTTTACATGTCCATAGAATCTAAATCTAAATCAATGATTTTTAGATAGACGTTTGTGTGTACATTAAAGATATTGATATTAAAAAATATTGTTTTTTAAATTTCTTAAAATTTTTAGGAAATAAAATTGACGGAATTTTCGTAAAAAAAAAAAGAATTTAAAAAAAAATACTACACAAAATTAGTAAAAACTGATGTTCGATTAGAATATTTCGAGAATAGATGAAGATGTGGACTTCAGATTTTGAAAAATGGAGACCCTCTAAACTGCACCAACTATAAAGGCATCAGTCTACTTAACATCGTTTACAAAATCTTCTCTGTTATAATATGTAAACATCTAAAACCTATCGCCAACAACCTGATAGGTTCTTATATGTTGCGGTTTTAGACCAGGAAAATCCACAGTCGATCAAATAATCACATTAAAGCAGATCCTGGAAAAAACCCAAGAACATCAAATCGACGCCCATAATCACTTCATCGATTTCAAAGCCTCATTGGCATCTCTGCCAAAGTCATCCGTTTGTGCAGGATGACTATGGATAATTCGCGCTGCTCCATAAACGTTCGAAACAACTTAACAGAACCTTTCGATATAAAGAAAGGCTTTAGACAAGGTGATGCGATATAATATCGTACTTGAAAGAAGAGTGCAGAGCTCCCACGTCAATACTAGAGGCACTATCTTTCAAAAGTCTGTCCAATTGCTAGAATTAGCTGAAGATTCTGACGAAGAACTCAGCGTGATGTCAATGGGGCTTTTATGAGTATTAAGGCAGAGGCGGCAAAAATGGGTTTAACGGTTAATGAGGGCAAAAAAAAGTAAATGCTGCCATCAAGAAAGGACCTAACTTTTAGGTAGTAAAGGGCTCCGCTATGAACGCAGAAAACAACACCAGCGCTGAGATAAAATTAAGAATTACTATTGCTAACCACTATTTCTTTTGGCTAAGAAAGCAATTGAGTAGCAAAGCCTTGACTCAAGCGACCAAAGTGTCATTATATAAGACCCTCATCATCCCCGTCCTGCTATACGGTGCAGAAGCATGGACTATGACAAAAGCGGATGAAAGCACCATGGGTCGTTTCGAGAGAAAAGTTCTTCGCGTGATCTACGGTAACGTATTCATAGAAGGAGAAGATGAAACGACGAGCTGTATGGTGGCGTGTACAGCGACGTAAACTTAGCCAGAAGGGTAAAAGTACAACGAATAAGATGGCTGTATCACGAAGAGCGCATGGAAACCAATGCTCCGGCAAAGAAAGTCTTCGAATCCGCATCCAAAGCACAGCGAAGTTGATGAAGACCACTCAACTTGGAGCGCGAACTGGAGACATCTATCGGGTGATTTTTCTGAGGTTAGGATTTTCATGCATTAGTATTTGACAGATCACGCGGGATTTCAGACATGGTGTCAAAGAGAAAGATGCTCAGTATGCTTTGACATTTCATCATGAATAGACTTACTAACGAGCAACGCTTGCAAATCATTGAATTTTATTACCAAAATCAGTGTTCGGTTCGAAATGTGTTTCGCGCTTTACGCAAATTTTATGCGTTTTTTTTTTTAAAAAAGTTCTCAAGCTCTTAAAAAATCACCCGATAGCTATGGACCGAGCTAGATGGAGAAGTTTGTTGGGTGAGGTCCTAGTTCACACAGGACTGTAGCGCCACCTTAAGTAATGTAAAAAAAGTAGACTTCTGAATTATTTCATTCTATGCAAAATTCAAATTTTCTTATCTCACACAAAATATGGTTATTAATATTTTGTTATAGTTTTAGAAAAATTGACAAACGGACACGAATGGCGCGGTATCGTGAAGGTCGCATCCAAGCCTCTTTTTTCAAATTATTTTGAATACTTTTTTAATTCTTTGCATATTAATTAAAAAAAAGAAGAAGAAATGCACCCTTTAAAAAAGATAGCCTTGGCCTTGAATAAAAGTCATAGAAATCATTTTAGCTCGTGTCACTTAACAATATAAAGCGTGTATTTGATATTTGCTTGCAGTTTGTGTATTTAAGTTTATTTAAGTTCAATCAACTATAATTTATATAAAGAGAAAAAAATCCATTGAGATTTTTTAAAAAACAAAATTATTTAAAAAAGTGTTCTTTGTCAATACACAAAAGATTATTTTAATAACATTATTAAGAAAGTAAACTCAATCTTTTGATAGAGAAAGGGTACTGTTTTTAAGTTAAAAAAAATAATAATAATAAAATGACAATAAAGACAAAGACTAATACTTAATTGCTAATTAATGAAGGTATTTAAGTGTTGTATTGTTTATCAATTTCAATCACAAACATTTTTTGATATTTATTTTTTTAATCATCAAGTAGAAAATAAGGATGATAAACAACTTTTTTATCTAAACAAATAGAGAATTAACTAAATTAAAAAAAAAGACATTTCTTTTTTCCAAATCATAAGTCACTACTTATGTTCTTATATCAACAGTAACAATCATCGATATATTAATACATTAATTAATTTTAACCTATATGAGTTCTTATTTTTCGATAATATTACAAAGATAGATAGTTAATTGAGAACATTTACAATTGACATTAAAAGTGTAAATGACAATATTATTAATTAAAACATTTAAAATAATCAAGAATTGTTCAAAAAAATATAACATGACATTTATCTTTCATAATAAATAAATGTCGTGAGAATAATTACATTAGTTCAAGTAGATAATGTACATATGTATATGTACATACATATGTACACATGTATGTTACTCTTTCGTATCGGAAATAAAAATAATATTACTTTGAAAAATTTTGTAGGAAGTGAATGCTAAGAATGATTCATACAAATATTTTTTATATATATTAGACAAGAAAATACAAAAATATTACGCATACGCCTTAGTGAACTTTTTTGTTTTTCTTTGTTTGTTAAGAAATAAAAGGGGATTTTTGTTTGTCAAGTTTGAGAGATTTTGTCGTCGAGTTTAAAGCTTTATAAAAATCCCCTTTGATATCCAAAAAACACGCAACTAACTGGTAATTATTTGTTTTAAATTTATAGTTTGTTTTGTGATCTGATATTTTATAAATGGCCAATTTTGTTTTTGTAGGTAAATAGTTTGATAGTCACTTGATTTCAGTTTGATTTGAAATTTTATACTAAATAGTCTAAGCAAGTATTACGGTCGAACTGTTTAAGCGGGTGGGGGGAATGCAGCTGGCTATTTCTCTAAAGCATAAACTGTTAAAATAACGGTAAACAGGGTTAGACAAGAAACCTTACGACGATGTTCAATCGAAGTAAATGAACTTATGATGATATTATCACCAATCAATTTAAATGCTCTAGGTTCAATACTATCCAAAAGGCTTGTAGATAATAGCCAGATCAGAAGAGATGACACATTTCTTGCATCGCCTAAGGAAAACCAAACACCTTGCAGAATTTTTGGCGACATCGCGTATGTGATCGTTCCACAAGAGAATATCGAGATGTTTTTTTTAGTCCCATTGTACAATGCTGTTTAGGTCGGAATTTAATGAGCTTGTCATATTTTATCGTTGCAGTTCCACATCCGAAGCAGAGGAATGTGAGTGAGTAAACGGATATTAAAAGCTAAGAGTATTATCGTTAGCTTTACAATGTATTGGATTAAAAGTTGCAGACAAGAGATCATTAATAAAAATGAGAAAGAGTGTTGGAGATAGAACAGAGCCCTGGGGCATCCCAGCATTTATTTTGTGGTTTTCAGACTTGAACCCATCCAATACTACTTGTATTGAACGATCCGAAAGGTAATTACTAATCCAATGAATGAGGTGCAATAATCTTACTTTCTCCAAAGTGACGTAAAGATTTGCTTCACTGTTCGGTGAGATGAATCATGAGATCAACAGTGGACCTATTGCTAAGATAAGAAGGCCGTACTATGGTTCTTAAAAAAGCTTTCGATCTTCAAGATATTTTTTGAGCTGATAAATTAATCAGCGTTTTTTTTTTTTTTTACTTCAAGTGAATTCCACGTATACATTTCTCTGAATCTTTTGTTTAAGAACTTAAAAGTGAAGTTCTGAAAAAAAAGTACAATGAAACAATAATTGCATTGAGAAAAAACTGTCAGTTTACCAAATTGTGGGCTATCAATGTTAACAACTGCCACTTTCCCATTAAACTGACTTTTGACAGTGATTTTTAGTTCTTTTTACATAAATTTAAATACTCCATGTGCTCAATAACAGAAATTGGTTTAAATTAAGTTAAACTATTAAATTTGAAGAGCTAGTAAACATACTTATTTTTAGTACTTTCCAGCAACTTATAATTTACCAATATTTTCTTGGGGTAGAAAAGTCTTAAAGTTTTCGAGTTACTAGTGTTAATCCAGTAAAATATTGAACACAAGGTTGAAAGATTATTTTGGACAAGGTCATGGCTTGTCCCACAAATTGTATACTCTACTTGAAGTGAAAGTTCTAAATAGTTCTATTTTTTTATTTCAACATTTAAAAATAGCAACTCGAACAAAAGCACCAACAAAAAAAATAAAAAAAACATTTAATAACTCTTTAATTATTCACTTGTCATCCGAATGCATTAACATTCTACATAAATACGATAAACTAATCGAAAAACTATCGTTATAATTTCAAGGTAATATAAACATATAATAATAAACCAACTCTCATAAAAGTAGTCACGTTTTTATACTCTCGTTTGGTTTGGGTTCACTTCCCTCAATAAGTCATATGGCGGCACTATGGCTCCTAAATAAACTTACATACGAACAATATTATATGCTTTTAATTTTTGTAATTTATTATTCTTATGAATGCTTCTGCTGTTACAGAAGTAAAAATATAAACACAACATATTTGCCAATATGTTAATTTTTAAGAAAATTAATTTATCACAAGTGCTATTTGATTCACTGCATAATATCGGAATCGGAAACAGAATATTTATTTATTATAAATAATATGGACTTCATTATGAGTTTGTAAAGTGTAGAAAAGGGGAAGGTGTGTGATAATCTTAATAAAAAACTACCGGTTTTAATTGTTATTAATATTACGTACATTATGCACTATAAAGGTAAACAAAACAATTTACTTTGGATTTTTTTTTTAGAAACAAAGTAGATAAACACAATAAACAAAAGATTGTTCCGATAAAATTTGTATCAAATCTTGAACAAAAATTATTTAATTAAAATTTTAAAATTTAATCATAATATTTAAAAATAATATCAAGGGTAATTTCCACTACAAAAGAATATTTATCAATTAAATTCTAACTACGATATAATTTTGTTTATTAAAGTATTTTAATTAAACCGTACGATGACACAAAGATCACTTGTTGAGATGTTATCTAATTAATTTGGGTGTTTGTAATTAAAATCGAGCTTGATTTTTAAGGGGGAGTACCTACCGACAGACATTTTTCGTAAGCAATTACTACTCAATCGCCCATGTTCCGAATTTCGATCGAAAGTGAATTGAAATCACTTTTCAATTTCACGTGAAATGAAATTGCATGTTCTTCAATTCGATCGATTTCGAAAATTCGAAATTGCTTCGAACTGTCAGAACTGAAGGATCATCCATTTTTATTTTGTTTCTGAAGTAAAATTGTTTGCTGTTTTGAAGATGGATCCAATATTATTGACAATTTTAAGTGAAAAAAGGAAGCAGAATTCAAGAGAAAAAATAAGAAGACGAAGGTTTTTTGCGAGACAAATCAAATATATTCGATTTACCTGACACAATTTAAGTGTGTGAAAATTATGTAGAATTGTTCTGATAAATAAAGTAAATTCTTGATTTCCTCTTTTAAGTTTCCATTGTAATTTTAGATTACGCAAAGGCGCTTTTTTATATGTTCTAAGGGAAATAGAACCTTTTATAATACCTTCATCAATTCCTTCAATTCAAAAACTTGCTGCAACCCTCCGATTCCTAGCAGAATGAAGCTATCAAAGATCAATTCACAGACATAAAAAATGTGATTTGAATGCGTTCAAAAAATGGAACAAACCGAAATACAGAACATCCATTTGCATGTTCGAAAATCCAATTCACATTAACGAATTGTGGAACACCCAAATTCACTTTCGCAAAGTTTATTCACAATAATTTAAATGCAGAACATGGGCAAATATGTCTTAATATTTTACTGACGCAAAAAAAAGCAAGATGGCGTCTTTAAATTTCAGCAATTTGCTCAATCCTTGAGACTTTTGACATTTCAAAAATATTGTATATACACAAAATCTCTACAACTCTCATGGAGAGAACATATTATCCTTAAGAAATTAATTCTGGTAGAATCTAGCGTTGGAAAAAATCACCAGCACAACCAGCACACACTTTATGTACTAAAATTTGATTTTAAATAACAACTTTGTATCTAGAGTGGGTAGGTTGAGACGACATAAGGGGTTTAAAAGTAAGGCAAGTTCTAAGTAGCTGATTGGCTAGGTGCCAAAAAAATGTCTTCCAATCAAGTCGACTTTATTTGAAAGTTGACTAAAATGTTAGACAAGACAAATCTCCCTTACTGTAAAGTCAATTGCACTTATGCCAAAACGACAGCTAATCATAATTTTTCATTATAATGAGAGGTGAACTTTATTACTGAACGGTGCATTTATTTTCTGTAAAATTCCATTTGATATTCTATATCAAAGGATTAATAGTCAAATTGGAAAAGGAATAAATAATATTTCTTCAAAATATAAAATAGAAGTTTAGATGGCCTTGCAAATTGCCTGAGGAGTGTTTTTATACAATTATGATTGTGGAATTTTTCGCACAATCAACTAAAGGGAGAAGTTAGTGAATTAAAGTTCCGAGTCTAAATTGTATGACATTTGAAAAACGAACTAGTTGCCTTGGTCAAAGAACGCAGTTGACTGCAAATGAAGTCCCTTATACTGTCTTAACCTGCCCATACTATTTTTGTATCATGGCGAGACTATACGGAGGTGGTACCTAGTGGCTACGGCGACATTAGCTCGTGCAGTTTTTTTCACTTCACCTTTTGCATATATAACTTCCAGCGTCACTAAGTGATCGATGATAGTACTATATGATAGATTTTATATACAAAGTTGACAGTACCATATATTTTCAATTAATTGCCTTGCTTTCTTCGATTTAGGTTTGTTTGCTTTGTTTTTTTTTTTTTCTTTGTTTCTTTTTTATGAACTGTCACTGTTTAGACTCGTTCAGAGACATCGTTTTCAATAAAAAGAGAAGTAATGTTTTCCTAGTTAGCGAATGATTACAATTTTGGAGTACCTTGTAATTTTCCAAATATAAAAATGCTTACTTGTGAAATGTTAAAAACTTAAAAATACGATGTTAAGAATTAAGATTTTAATTTTTAGGAGAGATTTTCGGGAGTCACTTTCTTTTTTAATCTTTAGGTAAGCGCATAAAATAACATGGGCAATGCAATATATGTATAATGTATATGTAATATTAACAATAACCTAAAAATGTTGAAACTGCAAGATATTCCATCTGCAAATTGCATGTGTATATATGAGATGTAAGCTAATGCATGCATTCATTTAACATACATAGCATAGCAGCTGCAAACCATCTGGCGGTTATTTCGAACTTAATATTTCAAATTTAATATCATAATTTTTACAATTTAAAATCTTGAACTAGTCTTGAGAATAGCAAAACACTCGTTGAAGGTAGTTTACAAAATGGACTTACAATACCTGCATGTGGACAATAAATAGAAACTGCAATGATATCGATACCCCGGTTAACAATTGCTTTCATTGTTCAGCTTCAGGAAAGCTCGAGGTGTTAAGACTTGAAACCAGATATAACTCTTTTAATAATTTTGACAAAAAAGAGCTATTAACTTATAACTTGCAAGGCTTTTACCGGTCCAAGTCATTCCCTCTTTAATATTACCAATGAAATCATTAGTTCTCGATATCTACACTCGTTACAATATTAAGCCTAATTACATGTCAACCAAATTTTAAGCAGCATTTAAAAAGAAAAATACTCCAGATGAAGTGTTCCAAATTCTACATCAAAAGATGATCGAAATCTTCAACCCTGATCATATTTTTATACAGATGGGTAACATAAAGACGATAACTTTTCTTTTGCTGTACCTAGTCAAATAAGAAAAATAATTTGATATGGCAATTAAAAAAGCCATATCTTATGCCAAATTCTATTTCGGCTAAAGTATTTTGTTGATAGATAACCTCGGGATGCTAAAAGGCCTTAAAATTGATACAAACCGACGAAAGTCCCACACTCGAACAATAAGATGTTGTACACTGACAGAAAATATAAAATTGGTATGAGTACCAGGACATAAAGGAAATAAAGTTGCAGATTATGCAGCTAAAGATGCTATTAAATTTCCACTGATAATTTAATTCCTAAACCTCTATCCCTTCACTCGACTGATATTCCTTTAATTCGTATAAATGTCATTCATTTCTTTGGGCTCATAATCCTCATCATCTTCGTGTTCCATACAACAGACAAATAATAAGAGGAGATTGTATAAGGTACTCCGAACCAGAGTTGGAAAAATAATTGTTATTTATAACTATGCACTCCCAGAACTGCACCAGGAAATTCTTTCAATTCATCACATATTTTTAGAACGTCCTTCATTACGACATTTTGGCCCTTTGCTTGTAAATTATTTCAAGCTCTTTCCAGTGAAATTCTGACACCACAAACACAAACAAATTTAGAGCCCGTTCACACGATTCGGTATTTTCGCCGTATCGGATATTTTCTCGATTCGGTGTCTTTCGGTTGGAGTGTTCAGACGGTACGGTAATTTAACCGTACGCCGCGCCGTACTCAACCCTACACCGTACTCGGTGTAAAACACAAAAACGACTATATACTAGCAATACATTATTCCACAGTAGCCCAGACGAAAAATGACTCACTTGCGGTCAAAATACCGAATCGTCTGAACGCACTGTATATAAATACATTGCCACTATAAACCTAATCGGTTTTTTTGACGTACGACCGAAAACGATTTGCAGAGACAAAACCGAATGACAAAATCGACCTAATCGATGATTTTACCGTATACGGTTAAATGCCGTATCGTCTGAATATACTCATTTAAATTATATTGCCACTGGCTTATACGGTAAAATCGCCGATACGGCAAAACCGCCGATTCGGGATCGTGTGAACGGGCTCTTAGACTACCTCAAAGTAGCCACTTTGGTCCACTATTCTTCACATTGTCTATGAATAATATAGTTTTAAAATTACATTTCTCTTAAACACAAGAATTTGTTTTTTATCTGAATTCAATTGAATAGAATAAATTCAATACTCGTATGTACTCGTCTGTCTTAACCTATTGATTAGGTTTTGATTTTGCACTTTGAAATAATAATACTTAATTTATAACTGTTTGTTAATATGTAAATTTACTTAAAACTATTTGACAACAAGTCTTTCTAATTTACTACTTTTCATAATATTGATTTCTGTAATTGAAAATCTTGGTCATTTATATCAAACGGATTAAGACAATACATATTTATTTTACGATTGTTTCAGTTTGTGTTTATGAACTTCAAATGCAGATTTCAAATTAAATTTGTTTTATTTAGAGCAAATTAATCTTATTCCTTAACAAAATTATTTTTAGATAGTATCTGTAATTAAATACTCCAAAGTAGTTATCAATTTCTTTTCTATGAAGATTCTTCTAATTAAAAATTTTAAAACAATTTTTAAAACTTGTCAATATTTGCTACAAAAGAAATCAGTTAAAAGGTTTTTTTTTGAAATTTAACCAATACAGATATGATATTATACAAGTCCAAAAATAAGAACTTTGTGCCATTTATGACAGCTAACACTAGATGTCATACTTAAAATTGTACTAGAAGAAGAAGATAGTTGGGTTTATTTGAGACCGCCTCCTTCTCTTTAATAAGTTTGTATTTTACTATTACTAAATCTATACTTTACAAATCACCTTTGATTTTAAAATAATAAAATTAAAATTCCTATAAATTTATTATAATTTTCCAATTTTGTATAATAAAAATTTTCTGTTGAATGTGTACTTTTTGATTTTTGTTTTGTCTTCTTCTTTTATGTTTTCTTCTTTTGCAAGTGTCACTTTGACACTTACAAGGTTATCTATTGTTTACAACACTCCACTAAAATGAGCACTCTTATAACTTGTAAGTGCCAAGTTGTAGTTAAGAAGTTAAGTACACTCAATATACAATTAATTATTTAATGTGTATATCGTATTGGTGTCATGTTACATAGATTGATATCAGTCAATATTATAAAATTTAGCAAAGCAACCACAATAATTATGACACATTTATATTCACAATAGCATTGTATTATTATTATTATTATCAAATCATCGCAAACACTAAACTTTACTTTACATTACTATAAGCTAGTATAAACAAAAATTAATAAAAAAACAACATCATCAACCAAACATAAGAAAATGGAAGAAGAAAAACAATCAAATGCTTAATTTGCAAAACTTATTGTTATAAGTTGTATAGCTTTTAGGTACATATACCGCTTTGTGTAGTTATTTTTGGATTTTGTATTCCTAGTACAAGTAGAATACGACTTGAGTGACGTACGCGTTTTGTAGACACTCTCGAGACTTATCGCAATTAAAAGTTGTGTTGTTTTTTGTTTCATGAGCATTTACACGCACTATCGCAATCGGTCGTTAAAGCGGTGTAAGCCGGCCAAAGTCAGACGGACAACTAAAGTTAAAGTCGAAATCTGAGGCTAATCGAAGCCTTTACTTCCTCCCTTATGGCTTATAGTATATTTTATAGTACTGCGCTACGGTACGGAGTACTAATCTGGACAAAAGTGATGACGATTCTCTGTCGTAAAATAGCGACAGCGACCGACGACGATGACGGACGACCGGCAATGACAATTTGACGAACCGCAAAGCGCAACAGGCAGTGCAATAGACTTATAGTAGTTGATGGGCTCGAGCTCTAGCTCTGGCGTAGGTATAATTGTTTTTTGATTTTTGAAATCTTAATAAGCACTATGAAGTTTGATTGCAACCGCATCAGAGAACAACTTGCTATAGGGAAATGCTTGAAAAATAATTTTTCTGCAAAGAGTTGATAAAAGCTAGTTAGAGCTTATATGTAGGTGATGCTTATTTTGCGATAGAGCAGCCAAAGCCAGTTCTCTTGCAGTGTTAAACAAAAGAGATAAGGTCAGGAAGTAAGATTTACAATTGAATTTTTATATATACATAGGTAATGTAATTATTGTGGATTTACACCTAAGGTCTAAGCTTTATTTTTTTTATAGGCTTTTTTTGATTTTGATAAAATAAAATAATAATAATTGTTGTATGCAATTTTAATTCTATTTTTATGATATACTGGATAATAGGGGTGTTTCGCTTTAGTTGCTTTATAAAGATTTCAAAATAGATAAGTCGGTGCTTTTGTTTTGAAATAATAATAAAATAATGTATTTTGTTATTAAATGCTTTTAGAATTAAGTATAAGGAAACATTTTCATCATGGAAAATACCTAAATGAGCGCAATGTCTGCAAATGATAAACATTGTTTACCGAAATTCGGAGTAGGTGACCGCAACTTTGAGAGCTTTTACTCCAATATATGGCCGTTATTCTTACACTGGTAGACAGGCAGTAAGAAGTTTAGTGCAACAATTTGAGTCTTCATATTTGTTATGTGATGTTGCCGTGAGACAACGGGTTGTTGGAAGTGTTGAAAATATCGCTTCCATTCAGGCGTCCTTAGCAAATAGTCCAAATCAATCAATTCCACGACGTTTTTAAGATTTGGGCATCGCTCAGAAGTCAGATCATATTATGACATATAAGAAGCAAGGATCTTAGTTAACATCAAGAATTGAAGCCGATGGACCATTTGAAGGGACGAACCGTTTCGAATGGACATGGAAAAAGTTGTAAAGTCCTTATTGAAAACCCCTTTATTTGTTTGTAAAGGGTGTCCCAAAATTAACGCAAGATTTGAATTTGCCGCCATTTGTGCAGTGAAGTGTTGGCAACCCTGAAAAAAAAGCAATTTGACAGCTAACAGTATAGGGTTATTAAAAATGGAGCGTTACACGAGAGAACAACGTGTCTTCATTATTAAAGAATATTTCAAAAATAGTGAAAGCTTGGCGGCTGCAGTTCGAAAATTTCATACAAAATATGGTCGGAATAGTGTTTTAACTTCGTCAACTGTGAAGAGATTAATTGAAAAATTCATGGAGACTGGATCCGTTGGAGACGCCAAACACACTGGTCGTCCAAAAACAAACCGTTCAAATGTGAATGTCGAAGCAGTGCGTGAGAGTGTTGCTGACAATCCAGGAACCTCAATTCGACGTCGTGGACAAGAATTGCAAATTTCAAGAACCTCTCTACAGCGTATACTCACCAAAGACCTGTGTCTTCATGCTTACAAAATTCAATTAACACAACAATTGAAGCCTTATGACCATGGACAGAGAAGAGAGTTCGTTGAATGGATTATTGAACATCAACAAATGGACCTGATTTTTCGAGCAAAATCATCCTAAGCGATGAAGCACATTTTCATCTTGATGGCTTTGTCAATCGCCAAAATTGCCGCATGTGATTGTCGAAAAACAAATGCATCCACAACGCGTGACGCGTATGGTGTGGATTTTGGGCTGGAGGCATAATTGGGCCATATTTTTTTGAAAATGATGCTGGTCAAGCAGTGACTGTTACTGGTGCTCGATATCGCGACATTATTACACAGTTCTTTCTGCCAAAATTGGATGATATTGATGTGTCCAATATGTGGTTTCAACAAGACGGTGCCACATGTCATACAGCCCGTGAAACAATTCAATTACTGCATGAGACATTTCCAGGTCGTGTACTCTCTCGTTTCGGTGATCAAAATTGGCCTCCTAGATCGTGTGATTTAACACCATTAGACTTCTTTTTATGGGGTTATTTGAAATCACAAGTCCATGTCAACAAGCCCACAACCACCCGTGCATTTAAGGAGGAGATTCAACGCTGCATCAACGAAATTCAGCCACATTTATGCAGAATGGTCATGGAAAATTTCAACAAAAGAGTGCGCATGTGCATGCAAAGCCGTGGAGGCCATTTGTCCGATGTGTTATTTCATACATAACCCTATCCTATGTACTTTACGAGTCAATAAAAATATAACTATCAAAAGACTAAAAACGGCGTTTTCTATTTAATTCAAATCTTGCGTTAATTTTGGGACACCCTTTACGATTGCAGAAAAATGTTCTTTTTGCGGAATTTTCCATGACCAATCAGAAAACATCAAGAATATCATCTAATGGGTGATTTTTTTGAGGTTAGGATTTTCATGCATTACTATTTGACAGATCACGCGGGATTTCAGACATGGTGTCAAAGAGAAAGATGCTCAGTATGCTTTGACATTTCATCATGAATAGACTTACTAACGAGCAACGCTTGCAAATCATTAAATTTTATTACCAAAATCAGTGTTCGGTTCGAAATGTGTGTTGGCAGAAAATCCGCTTTTTTATCGACAAATTTTGTTCAGCGATGAGGCTCATTTCTGGTTGAATGGCTACGTAAATAAGCAAAATTGCCGCATTTGGAGTGAATAGCAACCAGAAGCCGTTTAAGAACTGCCCATGCATCCCGAAAAATGCACTGTTTGGTGTGGTTTGTACGCTGGTGGAATCATTGGACCGTATTTTTTCAAAGATGCTGTTGGACGCAACGTTACGGTGAATGGCGATCGCTATCGTTCAATGCTAACAAACTTTTTGTTGCCAAAAATGGAAGAACTGAACTTGGTTGACATGTGGTTTCAACAAGATGGCGCTACATGCCACACAGCTCGCGATTCTATGGCCATTTTGAGGGAAAACTTCGGAGAACAATTCATCTCAAGGAATGGACCGGTAAGTTGGCCACCAAGATCATGCGATTTGACGCCTTTAGACTATTTTTTGTGGGGCTACGTCAAGTCTAAAGTCTACACAAATAAGCCAGCAACTATTCCAGCTTTGGAAGACAACATTTCCGAAGAAATTCGGGCTATTCCGGCCGAAATGCTCGAAAAAGTTACCCAAAATTGGACTTTCCGAATGGAACATTTAAATGAAATTATCTTCAAAAAGTAAATGTCATGAACCAATCTAACGTTTCAAATAAAGAATCGATGAGATTTTGCAAATTTTATGCGTTTTTTTTTTTTTTAAAGTTTTCAAGCTCTTAAAAAATCACTATATATATTGTTATAATACTTTTTCTAGAAATAACACGGTCAGAAAACATTTCGTGCGAAAATTTCGAATTTTTTGTTATACTTGTGTAGAAAATTCGGTACATTAAGACTTAAGATTTTATGCAAAATACGGTGTAATGTTGTATTTTGTAAGTCTTATTCCAAATATTGTCCACACTGAAATCTACAGTTACAGCAGAAATAGTTGTTCTATATCAAAGCATCTAATTTTAATTCTTCTGATCATTAACTTCACCACCGACCCGAAAATGCTTTAGTTTTTTGAACTGTGTTTTTGCTGTGAAAGTTTTAAAACTTCATTTTTACTCGTCAAATGTCAAAAGATGACAGCTCAAAAAGTGACAACTGCCCAAATAGCTAGTTATTCGAAATAAAATCTCTTATGGGAAACAGCTTTACATCACGGAACTCATGCTTTTAGTTTAATCTATTTATGAACTTATAAAGTTCTAGGAAATTAGTGTGATTTTTGTATATATTTTGAATTACATGATATTTTTGTTTGTTTTTATTGGCACGTTGTAAAATTGTTATACAAAAATTTAGTATATATTAGTTCCTGATGCAATAACATAACAATTACGAAGCTCCAACATTTCGTTATCTTTATTTAATTAGTTTTATTTTATTTAAATTGAAGACATGTTGTACAAATATATTTTATTGTCTTATTATAAATTAAACAACTTATGGCATGTTTACTATATTTTGTTAAAAAAGCAGTTCCCTCAAAATTGAAATATAAAAACCTTAGTTTTGTAACAGAGTAATTTCAACATAGTACATATTTCAAAAACACGTGTCTGCCTTGAACTTAAGATATGTACTCATAAAAATTAAGAAAAGACCTTGAGATTTGTGATTTCAATAGTATAAAAGTAGATCAATGTCTATTGGGGTTGAGGTTAAAAACTAAAAATTGAACTTACCCTTCTTACTGTACAATGATTCTACTGCAATCATGTTGTTTAAACAGTTGATCTGCGACATTGTTTTCAGTTTACGAGAATATATACATAATGTGGGTGTTTGGTTAGATTTCAAAATATACCAGGTGTTTTTTTTTTTACTTAAGGTCTCTTCAGCAAGGTCATCATTGGTAAAATGTTATTTTCGTTAAAAATATATTAATGAATCAATAACTCAATTTGTTTCATAAGTTTTTCATTTGTACACATTTTAGCATCCGATTACAATAAAGCTTTCAAAAGGAACTGTAAATATAGCTGTCCATTAAGCCAAAATTTTTACCCAAACAGAACTTCACATTTTATCAGAATCTCAATCTCTGAACAAGTTCTTTTATATTATTTGACATTTAAAGCGGAGTTTTCATTCGGTCATTTTCTTCAAAGATGATTTTGTTATTCTTTTTTCTAAGGAAAAAACGATAACTATTTATTTTGTTAAATATAAATTTCTTTGAACTTATTCACTTTATTTTCATGAAATATTTTTCGTTTTGTTAAAAGTTTTCATTACTTTATTGATTACAAACGAAATAAATAAATAGTAAGCTTTTCCAGACAAATGAAAATGGTAGGTAATGTGGAAACACTGATTTATTGAAATAGTTTGAAGTGATACCAAATATTGGAAGACAAAATGTCATCTGGTGAGAAATAGGAAAAATTAATTTTTGGATCACTAAAATAGATCCAAGTACATATATAGCAGGATTTGGTTTTGTTGTTATGACGCAAATTGAAAGTTGAAGTATATTTAGAATATAAACGTGTTTTAAACTTGTTTTACATGAGTTCAATGTATTCTTTTGAATCTGTGTTAAAATAATGTTGTTTATGATTCGATGGTTCTGATAGTTTGACGTTTCCATATAAATTATCGATATCACAAAAATATAGGTTGGTAGTTTTGTTGTTTTTTATTTCTCAAAATCCATGCACTTGTCCCTTTGTTGCTCCGTTGGTATTTAAACAAAAAGAAGAATTTTTAAAAATACCCAAACCTATTCGCTGCTAGGATTTTGTGAATTTTAAAAGAAACACAATTAAATCGGTCATTGTCGTCAAATTATTAAGAGATTTACGCTTCTTCGTTAAAAACAAGAAAAAGGTATTTTTTTAGCATCATAACAAATCCATATGATGGCACAAATTTGATAACATTTCCTCGTTTTTATGTTAAATAATCTGAACAAAGTATCAAAACCAATTGTTATTCGTGTCAGCCTAAATTTCCTTATCCATTGCACTCTTATTTGAGTACTAAAGCTCAAGTTTTTATAAATATTTATTTTATTTAAATTAATATATCTTAAAAAGAAGTCAAATCTGGTTTATTTGCTAAATTAAATATTCACAAAAAGTTGGGTTGTCGGAATTAAAATTATAATTAATTCAGAAAGCCAGTTTGTTGATAAGAAACTTAAGTATTAGGCTCAACTTAAACGTATAAAATTTGTGTGCTCATTTTTGTTGTTTGCATGTTTTATGTATTCGCACATTGAATTTGAAATTTTAAGTAGTTTTAGAAAATAGGCTTAAGTTTTATCTAACAATAATTTTAAAGATGCGAGATTATAATTTCTTGAAATCTTTAAAAAAACATTTCAGCAAGATAAAGGAACTCAAAATTGAACAGATGTTGTGAATGATATTGACCCTTTTGCTAGTTTTTAACGCCAAAAAATCTACTTTACCAAACAGAAATTTTAAAATTGATGTAGATTCCTCTAACATTAAATTCAGATAAGATTTATCTGTTTTTTAATTATAACAGCTGTCATTTTCACACTTAAACTCCTGAGGTCCAGGCACACTTTTTTTCGATTATATCTTTTAAAATTCATACAGTGCATTCATTAGTGATGACTTATTCTAGGTAAAATGTTCAACAAAATCATGCAGTGGAAAATAAAGTTCTTCACTATGTTCTCCTCAAAGTACATAACATTTCTCTTTTCTTACGTGACGATAAAGCAAGACAACAAAACAAATCTGTTTAATTTCTACACTAAATGCAGCATTTTAAATAGGTAAAAGTTTATGTTTTATTAGCTATACCCTTTCACTATAGTATTATTACTTCGTTTATGAGAAATGGATTTCAAATACTCGTTTATTTCTCGTTAACCTAGAATGTCAAATTCTCAAAAGAATGAAATGTGAACACTGCCTTGGGAAGTTAAATCTTAAATAAATCATATTTAACATTTGAAGTTTAGTTCTGTCAAAGTTAAAATTAAAGGAAGGAAGGAAGGAAGGGGAATAAATGTAAAAAGTTTTGAAGAGTAAACAAACACACCTATTTATGTACATATATAGCCTTCAATAAAAACTCAAAAATAAATGAAATAATTTGTTCAAAAAAACACCATATTCTTATTGGCTGCGTTTATTCTCAGACAGATAGGGTCTTTTTGTAAGTGTTTTATGTCTAAAAGAACAGCTGATCTAAAAGAACTCTTTTTTGAACAGTTGAAAAGTTGTTTTTACTTCTTGCCAGCTTTCTGAATTTAGGTATCCAACTCGTTCATATATCCAGGATAACCTATCCAACCCGATATTGAACGCAGCCATTTTCTGTTTGGTAAAACTTTTGTTGCTTTATAAAAAATATTGCAGATCAACTTTAACTTAATTTAAAAATAATATTTCTACAGCTTGTGAAAGGTTTGTAGATTTTATTTGTAAATTTAATGATCATTCAAAATAAAAAATCTATAAAAATTCACAATACCAGTTTACCAATTTAATAAATTCCATCCTCATCAGATCAGAATATTGTTAAAATTATCTATAATACTTTAATTTATCGTTTGAAATGTCAAATTATTTACGCTGGAATCTACCCACTAAAATAAAATAAAATATAATAAAAAAAAATAATATAAAATAACACAACACAAGACACGAGTCATTATCTCAAATTAATTTAAGTGCAAACAAAAGTGAACACAAACAAAACTTGTTTGCAAATTTTTGTGTTTTTATTTATATTTTTATTTTAACTCTAAAACACCAATGCTGACAATAAAAATAAAAATAACAATAGCTGACATCAGTCACAGAGGTTGAGGTTAGTCACTCCCAATTTCACATTAGAAATAATAGAGAAAATATTGCTCCAGGCATCGCTTCGCATACCTAGTTCATAACTTCTTTAAGCCTATTGACACACGAGTTGTCAAACAAAATAGAAACCGCTATAAAGCGACAACTACCTAAGGCTTAGATCCATATACAATACTGGCTTGAGGCTTGGCTTTTGGCTTAATGCAAAACAAATTTCACTGATGTATTGTGTTGTTCACTTGGCTAATTGATATTTAATTTCCCCTTAATTTTATAAATGACAGATAGATTCTTAGACAAGAGAGCGAAGAGACAACAAAATTGAATTTAAATGTTGACAGAACTGAGATTAAATCAAGTTTTATAGATAAAACGAACAAAACTTGTACGTAATCAATTGCAACGTGACACACCGCCAGAATGTAGCCAATAGAAAATCAACGACTCGACGATATTATGGCGGGAAAGGGGGGCAGGTATGTAAATTATTTGAACATTTGTGTTTAACTTGCGCGGACGTCAACCTGTTGCTGTTGTTTAAACGCTACATGAGAGTTAAGTTGACAGCTTAGATGCGAATGTAGTACGAGAGTATGTTTGATTAGTGTAAGTGCAATGCAATAGCGCCAGTTTAAGCCCCACAAACACTATGCAACCGGAGGAAAATGCATTTGAACGTGACCTTGAGTTATTTCAATGAAATCCCTTTTGTGGTTTGCAATATTCACAGTAAGTGGCTTGACTATGTTGTTGGTCATAAACGGCGGCGGCGAGGCGTACGCCTGCCGAGACTTGAAGCAATGGCGGACGCTGTGGTTATTTCTATTTGCAAAGAAAACTATCATGATAATTGTGTGAAGTTATTGCGGGTCGAAGTTAATTACTTTGGTTTTAGCTGGATGGCTTTGGATTTTTGTTTGAATTTTGTTTTTGTTTCTGTTTTTTCCAATGCAATTGATATCTGTTAAGGTCGTGTGCCTACTTCGGGTTTCTTGTTGCATTTGAGTGTTATATGAGATTTACTTTCCTGTTTTTAATGATTTATTGATAAACATAAAAGATGTAGATTTGTGGGCGTCGAAATTGAAAAGAAAATGGTTTCAAAAGAATAAAATGAATTGATAAATGTATGTATGTTTATAGAAGATATAGATATTTACTCAATTTTTTGTTTCTAAGAAACATAATTTGAAGACTTCAGCACTGCAAATAAATGAATATATATACATAACACAAAGCTGCCATAAAACATTTGTGAAATAGGTTAAGTTGGTGAACCTACATTATAAACCGGTATTCATTGTTTATGTTTTGATTGTTCACACTTCTACTTTGACATTTGTGACATTTGCTTTGTGACTTGTTATTTTATTGCCTAAACAAAAGGTTTGTTCATTTTTATTTGGAACAAAATATTTGAAGTTGTAAATTACTGTAATTTGTTGTTTGATAGTAAATGAACAGACCTAAAGTATTTTCAATAAAATTATCTGGAGTTTAACCAAAAGCTAAAATTTGTCTTCTTAAAAACTAAAACAGTGTAGTCTGAAATTAACGAAAATTAACGAACGAGTCACTGCTGTGATAATACTCGTATCTTATTTTATAAAAAAGATCGAATGACGGTAAGCAACCGCAGCAGTTTGTCATTCCATTTTCTACAGCTATTAATTTAAAAGTTAAAGCATAATTTTAGACGCTTTATGTGAGCTTGACATTTAAAAACTTTTGAGAAGTTTAATTTATGTAGCGCACTTTTAGATACATAAGTATCTAAACATTTTAAACCGTTTCAGACATTGTTGACCATCCCTGAACTGGTTGGTGTGTGTCTTTGCAATTAAAAAAATTCCATTTTTAAATTTGTAGTTTACTTTTAGGAGTTTTACTGTTGTCTGTCAGTTTTAAGTTTAAAAATGTTTAACGCCTTCATGACGCTTTCTATTGGCCGTCCAGAAGCCTTCTGCGCACTATAATTTGAAAATTTTTGTCTAATAGCCCCAGCAGAATGGAGTCGCTGTAGCGGCCGCTTGTCGCGCTGTCAAAGTTGAAACATACGAAAATAGTACACAGCGCCACAATGGGAAGCTGTTGCTGCAGCGATCGCTGACGCCATTGTTGAATAATTTTCTACTCTCCGCTATAGGCGCGCTACATTTTGACATATCTATGGGTCTGTTCACAGCACTATATGAAAACAAGCCAATGGGTTCATTGGTTCGTTGGTCCATTTTTTAATTTAAAAATTGAAAATTAAAGTTGCCCAAAAATATGAATAGTCTTACAAAACTAAACACAAATGTATAAATGTCAAAAAAAATGACAGCTGGCGTTCTTCCTGCGCTACACCATTGTGGGCGACCTTTCCTACATAGTGAGCGATTTTAGTGGCAGCTTGTTCTACAGCGATTTTTACCGCGACTAGCGAATTCCCATTGTGTTCAAGGGTAAATAGTTAAAAAAAAGAAAATGGTTCTGGATTTGAACTTACAAATTTAATTAAAATTAAACAAAATTTCACCAGTACGAAAGTAATCAAATTTCGAAATTGATTCGATCAGTTTCAGGGTTATAATGGTACGTCTTCTACATGGCTTCCCATTGAAAGAGCTATTAAATTTTGGTTCAAGCGTTTCTTAAAATGCTTACGAACTATCAATAATAAAGCCTATATGCAATATTAACGTACAAAAGATAAGAATTAAAACCCCGAAATTGGTTTTCCAACTGTGACATATATTTGACAAGCATTCTAACATTTATATATATTTCACAAGCATTGCAAAAACAATTTGCGAAGATATTTTAACATCCTGTTATGCTCTGATAACCATTTCACTAATTTACTATAGGGTATTTTTTTAGACCTATAGGCTGAAATCTACTCGAGCCAACCGCAGTGGCCACTTGAAAACAACACGTCTTTAAAAAAACACCCATTATTTGCCAAGTTTTTAAGTAATTTTCCTAAATGTGCTACGAACTACGAACTGCGAAATGTGGATGTTCGCATATTTTGACTTTTCTTTCACATGAGCTTTATTTCTATTCGCAGACAGCGACGAATTGTCAACCCTTTTCTCCATATTTTCCTCAGCCATGATCTTTCACACAAAAACAAATAGAGTGGTATAATTTTGAGGTTAAGTTGCGTGCGAAAAATTTATTCGTTGCAGTGTGGATGGTATGGTATGTGGAACGCGAATAGAGTTTGACAGTTCGTAGCAACTACACTGCAATTCGTTACTACCAAACTGTTTTTACAAAACTTTCCTGTTTTAGAGACAAAAATGCAAATTTTATTATCCTAACATTATTGTCAATTGGTTTCTTATAATTTAAATGTGTTTTTTTTTGCAATTGACTTTTTGAAATGTGTAAAATCACGTTTGTTCGTACATTCGTTCATTCGTTGTTCGCTCTCGTGTGCAAGGCCCTTAACATTATTCACATGAGCACGACCAACGACTAACGAATGAACGAATATTCGTCGATTTTGACATTTCTTTTACATGAGAGTTTTTAATTTGTCGCACGGCCGAGCATCATTCACCACCGAAACCAAAACAAGAATGATTTTTTTAGGTTAAATACGCGCGATTATTTTATTCGTTGCGAGTGTGGATAATGTGGAACGCGAATAAAGTTTGACAGTTCGTATCAACTACAATTTTTTTCCCGACGAATAAACTTGTTTTCTTAAATTTAATAATATATGATATTGAAAAGTAAAAGTATGCATCATAAATCAAATAGAAACTATACCTATTGCTATCGTTTTGTTGAGAATTTGTGTGGAAATATGTCTTCAAACGTATATAAACTCACATTTTGTAATTCATTCGTCGTTTCGTTCGTTGGTCGCGCTCATGTTAATACTACTTTAAGTCAGTCCGGAATTAATGGTCGAATTTCATGTATGGTTCTTGGGTTTTCATGTGTGCCTTCTCTCTGTTGCCTTTTAAACATTAAGTACTTTTGAAAATTTAGAATGAAACAACAACAACTTGTGTGTGCTACCACCAAGTTCATAGGCTGGAGTTATAGCTATTTCACGGGGGCCAACCCGATCATCAGACTCCTGTAGTGGTGCTTAATAGCTTTATGTTCAATTTAATTTTTTGAAGAACTTTTGCCCGAGCTGGGCTTGAACAAGCGACCTAGCGTGTGAGGAGCTAGTGCACTGCGCACTACGCCACCGCACCCACATGAAAGTTGTAAGCCAATTACAGGTTTTTTAGTTCTATCGAACTATACTGAACCGATTAGCATTTTTCTAAGTACACACAAGTAATTGTTGTTGTTTTTATTCAGGTTCTTTCTATTATCTCCTCTCTTTTAAGTACTTTTGCTTATTTCAAATTAGAATTTTAGGATCTTAGTTTAAGAAATGCGGATTGCGTTGCGGTTTGCTAAGAACTGCTAGGTCTGTTCCATTACTTTATCCACAGAAATTCACAAACTGTCAAATTTTGTTGTTATTATTTTTTGTAACCTCACTAAGTTATTTAATAAATACTCCAAAAGCATTTATGGTGGATAGAAATCCAATTGGCAGCTAAAAACCTTAAATTCAACCAGATAGAAATTGTTTAAAATTAAATTAATTTAAATTTTATTTTTGAAGTAATAAAGGTACAACATTTTACTCATAGCTTGCATAAATGTCAACTTACAAGTTGTCACAAGCACAAAATTTCACCTGCAATATTGCGCAATCTAACAGAAAAGAACAATAACAAAAATAAATAAAATTAATTTTACACCGGAACGTGTTCAAATAACCTTTGTTACTTTAAATACTTTCAAAAATGCAAACTAATCAAACGTGATTACACGCCCAAATAAAGTTCTGTCTGCAAATCGTACTTCTCTAATTGTTGTATTTTTCTTTTTGGTTGCTTTTGTAGCATAAAAAATAAAATTTACAAAAATAAACAACTTTTGGCAGAAATTCTATAATGTTTACTTATAGTATACAAATACAACAAAAAATTGGTAAATTAAGTTTAATTTGTTTAATTGAATGTTTTGTTGTATCTGTCTATAACATGTCCAAAAGCAAATAAATTTTCAGACTTTTAGTTACCAAAACTGACTAAGTTTTAAGAAGATTGATCTAAATATACAAAAAGAATAAACATGTTTCTTTGACGAACGAAGAGGTCAATCGAGATCAATGTATGTAAGCTAAATTCACTGCCAGATAAACAACACCTGTCACAATCTTGAACAAATGGCGAAGAAATTGGCAGTGACATTTCGTTAAGAATTTATTCTTTCGTCAGATTTTCATATGGTATAACTTTATCACATTTCTTATAGGAAATAGTATATGTATGTACATGTGATTTGATGATTCCAGTTAACATTGCTGATTCATTATTGCAGGTACGCCTGCATATGTCTTCGATGACAGATTAGATAGCAGCGAGAGGGTGCTGTACTTTGTGATTGCTACCATAATAAAAATGAATATTACAAATGAATGTAAATAAATAAATTCTACGACATTGTACAAAGGTTGACGAACTACTTCCGTTTAGAAAAAACAAAACAGAAAAATAAACGATATTAAAAGTGAAAATCTAGCTAAGCTAGAAACTGGGACAAGTGTTTTGATAGTGTGACAGTTTACAATTGTTGCCAATTTTCTAATCAACGTGCTATTATTTTTATAGGGAGATGTTTGTCTTTTGCTTAACACGTGCTATAAATGTTTATCAAATTGAAACTGTCAGAACATAATAAGAAATAATTCAGTAAATTGAATAAATATAGAGAAGATCTTGATGTTTTTTGTTTTGTTTGAAAGAAAGATGAAATAAGTAGATGTAGTTGTTCTCAAAAGACTTCAAGTTTATTTATTTTATTTTTGAGGTTAACACTAGTAGATGAATATTTGATTGAGAATAATACGATAGGGGTTCCAACGATTTGACAACTCAACTTTAAAGGCAACTTATTTTAAGGCCTTATCATTTTATGTCGCTCCAATTTGATGATTAAAAATATGGGGGAGCGAGGCAGATATTTGTAAAAAACTAGTAAGCTGTAAGAGCAATATGATCAAACGTCAGAATGAGTTGCGAGTCTAATGTTGTACCGTCTTTTGTTTGAGAGTTTGAGGTTTTACAAAATATTGGAACTATTTTTCGGTTAGAATTGACGATATGATTCAGAAGATATGAGACAAATTTAATACAATGGTCGTTGCTTTGTTTCCATAATAGATATTTACGTCTAACTGTATCATCCAAGACTAATAAATGTTTAATTCAAAGATGATGCTTATACATGTTTTTGACCTTAAGTCGAAGACACTAATTGAAACGAACATGTGCATTTAATAAAACAGTGCTAAGTTTCACACAGTTTAATCCACGAGTGTCAGGTTTTTATGAACTCATTTTTATTAAAGCTTTTGGCCGGTTAGAGTTTAAATTTCTTAGACTTCTGATAATTTTATCAAAAGGGTTGACAGCTTTCTTTTATTTCCATTATCGAGAAATCGAATCGTAAATTTGTATTCTCAGAGTTTACACAGAAAAAGTAGGAAATCTGTGAGATCGTAAAAATATAAAACTGCCGGTTATAAACATCTGTAAGAAGTATGATGGTAACCAAAGGTTTACAAGAAGAACGTACGTCGCTTCAAATGGTCAATCGGCTTCAATTCTTAAGGTTGATCTTTCATGAGTGTAAACCAAGATCGTTATGCTAAATGGATCATAATGTTGTCTGAGCGATACCCAATTCTTAAGAACGCCGTGGAAATGACTGCTTTAAATCGTTTGCTAGGGACGTTTGAATGACAGTGATATTTTCGACACTTAGACCAACCCCTTGTCTCTTTACACGGCAACATCACGCAACGAATATTAAGTCTTACATTTTTGCATACTTTGTATAGCAATACTTTGTATTGCCTGTCTACTAGCGCAAGAATTGCGATCCAAATTTGGAGGTACCGCTCCTAAAGTTGGGGTCACCGATTTCGAATGTCGGTAGAAATTTTTGTAATTGGTAAGCTTTGCTCGTTCCCGTACTTAACTGTAATGAAAATGTTTAGATAACTGAATAAATTGACAGTTACAGTTCGATGTTTTGCAAAAGGGTGCGTTCACAAATTAAATTCAAAGTTGTCAAGTCTCTATTAGAAAACACAATATAAAACTAAAAACATTTAGTTTGACAACTGAAAAAGTTCTTTTGTACAAAATTCACACTATTCTTCTAATTTTAATCGTACCGAAAAGTTATAAATAAAAAGAATGATACATAAGAACCTCATCCATCTTTTTCTTCAAAAACGAAAAAAATTAGGCCCCCCTTGAGAAATTTTCAAAATTATAATGATTTTTATCCGTCGATTTTACCTATATTCTAGGTACGCAACAGTATCTAAAACTAAACTAAAAGGATACAATTCGACAAACAGTAAATAGAATAGAAAAAAGACTTAAAGGTATTATCTTCGTTTGCAGCCGAACCCTAAAATACTACGTGACTCAAATAGCGTCATAGTTACAGTTCGTTTTTTGTGATAAAGGAATAGAGAAACAGAAAAGTCATACTATGTAAACGCAGATCCAAATGTCAAAATTGAAGTTTTGTTCGACTTAAGAAAATGCAGTAAAGCTTAAATGTGAAAAAACAATACAGTTTGGTCATATTTATTTTGATTGGTAGGTACATACTATTGCCTTGAAAAGGAAAGCAATTTATTTCATGTGAGTAAATGCATCGATAAATAAGAGGACTTAATTACAGTGAATTTCGAAAGAGATGCACATACACAGAATTTTTTGCGAAACAAAACACTATTGACTATAATTTTTTGATCTTTTTCTTAAATTGTATCAAAAATACACTTTCACTTTAATATAACCTCCAAGTTTTCAATTTAGAAAATTATGACAGTTATTGGTATAACCTCCAAGCTTTCAATTTAGAAAAATATGACAGTTATTGGTATAACCTCCAAGTTTTCAATTTAGAAAAATATGACAGTTAAGCTAAGTGTACACGATTGCCAGATCTGCAAATATTGCCAGATCTGTCACTGAAAAATTTGTCTCGAATGGCTGACAATCGTGTACACACCAAATTAATTTGCAGACAAATGGTTTGGCTCCTAATTTGCAGACAAATATCTGCAAATTAATCTGGCAATCGTGTACACGCAAGCTGACAACCGTCTACACACCAAATTGATTTGCAGAAAAATTTGTTCATCAATCATTTTGAAGACAAATTAATTTGCAGATGTGGCAATCGTGTGTACACAAAATTCATTGGGAGATCACCAAATTTTTTTCATTTTCTGACGTTTCTGCAAACGTCTGACAATGAATAAATTTGCAGATGCCGTTTGAGGAACATTTGCAAATTTATTCATTGGCAGACAAATTTTCTGACTGATGCGATGTGTGACAATGAGCTGAAAATAAATTTGCAGATCCAAAATTTGGTTTGGTGTGTACACGGTTGGCAGAAAATCTACAAATGTTTGCAAATCTATTGCTAGCTATTTGGCCAAATTAGTTTGTCTACATTGTCAGACAAATATTTGGCAACAGATTTGCAGATGTTTGTAAATATCTGCAAACCGTGTACACACAAATTAAAATTGTCAGCTCATTTTCACACATTGTCAGACGTTTGCAGATCTGACAATGATTATCAGACCTGGCAATCGTGTACACTAAGCTTTATTGGTATAACCTCCAAGTTTTCAATTTAGAAAAATATGACAGTTACCACCAGTGAACATAGCCTTAGCATTTACCCGGCATCTACTTTAAATACGATAACATTAACATACAATAAATCTATTAAATCTCAAAAATATTTTTATAGACAAAATTGCCTATCATTTATTTAACAAAAACAAATTTGAAACCAGTGTCAAAGATTTATTTTGTTTTTATTTCTTTTTTGTGTGAACTAGCATAATTATATCCACGGTGGAAATAAGGACATTCACCTTTCCTCCCATCATCAAAGATTTTGAAACGCGTACACGGTGCGGGTGTGAAATATTTTGGAAGAAGAAAATATGCATAAGAATTTACCAAAATTGTGTATGACAGCCAGCAAATTTATAAACTGATAGATAATGAGATTCAATTAATAATTTATCCTTTAATTGAAGTTTGCTAACAGCATTAATTTATAAAAAGTAAGTACTAAATACATACATACATACATATGTTATTGAATTTTAAAATTTATTTTTACGAGAATGCCCCTGATTTTTTTTAATAAAGTCTTATGAACAATTTCAAAAGCCACTCATGAAAAAAAAAAAATTGTATTTTTTTATAATTGTGATGTTAGTCCGGGGAACTGTACTATTTTATCTTTAACCATATTTAAACTGCAAATAGGGATCATTCCTAAATTGCTATCTCTAATTTTCTAATGTTTTGTGTATTAAAAAATTTTACTTCTTTTTTATTGAAAACATATATGTACATACATACAGTGGCTCGCACCACTAATCGGATAAATGAAATATAAATTTTCGTAATGCATTTTCTCCAAGAAAATGTACAGAGAGTGTAAAACTGCATAGACATTTTATATGATATTTAAATACCTTTTGATTTTAAATAAGCCAACACTACAAAATTACACTGAACAGGAAATTAATATTAAAACCAAAAGCAACTTTATAAATTAACACCTCACACATAATCGAACACTTAATATTTAGTACATTATTGCGTAATTTTTTCATTTAATGGCTTCCTCAAGTCGTCGAAGTATTGAAGAGACAAGTTTTTAACATACTTTAAGACTTTTTTGACATTCTTCTTGAAAGCCTGTCTTAAGGTCCTCAATGTTTCTTAAGTTCTTTTGAGCAACTCTACGTCCCAGTTCATCACATATGTATGTATATCCTCGATTGCATTTAAGTCAGATGCCTTTTTCTGTGCTTAAGGCAGTTATACAATAACCACGACCTCGCTGTATAAGAAGATAAGTGCTTTGGATAGTTGTCTTGGTAGAAGATGAAATTGTCTTGTATTCCGTGTTTACTGACACTATAAGACCCCAAATATTGTTTCAAAATATTGATGTTAGCTTATTTGATACATTTTATCTTTAGTTTCGAACACCATAACTTGCAACAAATCCTCATACCGACCGACCCACCACCCATACATACATTCTTCTATCTGAACCTATAAGGCTAAATTTGCTTCCGTTCGCAAACATATGTCATATGTATATCTAACGGTTAACTAACAATGCAAAAATATGTACATAGTTCCACCTTATTCCAAGAAGACTTAAGTCTTTTATTTCTATTTTTCATTGATGTTTACTTTTGAAAACACTGCTGTACGGCCATTTCAGTCATTAATTATATGGTGATGTTTCTTCTTTGGATGGTTTCGTTATGCTGAATTCTTTGCTCGTGGTCTCTTTCAAAAAAAATCTTTAGAGATTCCATGTTTCTCATGGTGCGTCTCTATAGCTTCTTTCCTTTTGTTCACATTATGAATCCTATTTCGTTGCGTTGCGCGGCGCGGCGCAGGAAACTACCTTAAATGTATAAGTAAAATTCTTCCGTAATACAAGCACGGTTGCCAGTTTGATCATTTAAGACAAAATTTGGTCATTATTTTCTCACTTGGTCGCATGGTCATTTTTTATTCCATTTGGTCCCTTTTTTAAGAAATTGAAAAAAATAACTCGACTCTATTCCTTTTATAATCTCAAAAATAAAATACATACCTAAAGAATTTTGGGAAAAGTTCAATTATCATAAAAACGCTTCAAATGAATATTATTTTCAAAATTTAAGTCAGTTCGTTTATAACTTGATGTTACTTCCTCACAGCTCAGCTGCTGCTGAGAAGAATTTTTTTAAATTAACTTTGATAAAAAAGAAAGGCAGACTTAATTTGGGTACCATTAATAATATAATGCTGGCCAAAGAGCGTCAAGATGACAAAAATAACCATAGCGTTTGGTCTGCAAAAACATTTTTTTGAATTAATTTTATATGAATTTTATTTAGCAATAGTATTCGATCTCCTGACTTATTCGATCTCCTGATATAATGTTAACATATTGTGATCTTAAAAAAAAGAGGCTGGGGTGCGTCCCACACTGATAACTTCCCATTCCGTCTGCCGATTTGTCTTGCTTAAAAGGTTTGTAGGCTTTCATGATTTGCTAGTTGTTAGTTGAATTATTCTAAAAAAAATTAAAAATTACCAACAATATTTTGAGTATGATGAAATAGTTTGATTTCAATATCTGTTCTTGTTAACGAGATTTTTAGTCGAAAACCAATTTTTACCAAATTTTCGTAGCATTTGCGTACTACGAGAATTTTTTGTAGATTTTAATTTAGGTTAAAGCCAATATTTTTTTAAATTTTGAAGAGATACTTGAGTCGAGAGTAAATTTTTACCAAGTTTTACTATTGTTTTTTTAAGGTTTTTATTTTTTGTAAAAAAATGTCAATGCGATTTTCTCAAAATTTTACCAGATGTCAAAAACGTTATTCTTCCCGAACGTACGTACACACGCACGCACAGACATCTCTCTAAAAATCTTTTATTTAGATTTTAGAAACCTTGAAACGCCGAGAAATGTCAAAACTTTCAATTCAAGAAATCGGAATGATTACAATAACTACTTTCTATGGAAAGTTAAAAGCCATTGCGGACACAAATTATTTTGGTCCTTTTTGGTACGATTGTTCATTTTTATTTGCAGCTTTGGTCATGCAATTTTTTTTCAAGTGGCAACCGTGAATACAAGGTTAATAACAGCATTGCCTTATGACGAGAAAAGTACAGTTACAGAGTTTCTAGAGTGCAAAAACAGTTACTGTCCGATTATGTGTGAGATAAAATTAAGGATTTTTTTTTGTTTTTTTCTATTTATTTGATATTTAATAACTTGAAATTTTTTTAACTTTCCATAGGAAATTATTGTAATGGGTCCGATTTGTCAAATTGAAAATTTGACATTTCTCGACGTTTCAAGGCCCCTAGAGTCGAAATAGAAGATTTTTAGAAAGATGTCTGTGCGTGCGTGTGTACGTACGTTCGTACGTCCGTACGTTCGCGACGTTTTTTCGTCGTCCATATAGCTCAAGAACCAGAAGAGATATCGACTTCAAATAAATTTTATTATACCGATAATAAGGCAGAAAGATGCAGAAAGGGCTCTTAAGAAAATTGCGTGGGTGGTTTTTTTTGACGATAGCAGTTTAAAAAAAAAAGGTGCAAATTTTGGATAACCCTAAATCTCATGAACCAATGACGCTAGAGACTCGAATTAAATTTTTTATTATATGTATATTGTTGTAACGTGATACAAAACAAGTATATTTTTGAAAAAAAAAAATACAATTAACGGTTTTTTTATAAATAAAAAAAACTGAACAAACAAATTTGTCACCTCGAAAATTTTACGACCAAAAAATGATTTCATTTCCAAAACAATTTTGTGCAACGAAGAATAATGTTTTTGACATCTGATAAAATTTTGAGAAAAATCTAATTGACAGTTTTTTTTTTACAAAAAATAAAAACCTAAAAAAAAAACAATACTAAAACTTGGTAAAAGTTTTCTTTCGACTCAAATAGCTTTCCAAAAATTAAAAATATTGGCTTCAAACTTATTTTATTTCACAGAAAATATTGTTTTCGATATTCAGTAATTTTTTTTATAAAGATCCAACAGTCCGTTTTTTTCATAAAAAAATAAAATCTACAAAAAATAGTACGCACATTTGGTAAGAATTGATGCACATAGACAAACTTTTAAACAAGATAAATCGACATCAAGTTATCAGTGTGGGTCCCAGCCTCTTTTTTTTTTTAATCTAAACTTAATTTTGCTTAAATATGTTATAAAATGGTTACTAAGTTCTACTATACTTCTTTACATTTTCTTGGAGAAATTACATTGCACAAATTTACATTATTTATGTCCGATTAGTCGTGGGAGCCACTGTATGTATGTATGTTGTATGTAGTCAGTAGAATATTCATTCTAACTCCTAGTATGTATTATTTTCAAAACTTCATATGTTATATTCATCCAGCTTTATAATTAGTAAACCACACAAAATAATTTATTTATTAATTTAAATACATTTTAGATCATCGATCATCTAAAAAATAAAATAACAGCTTAGGTATAAAATATGTATTTTATCATTTTATAATTATGGTAAACAAACTTTCGTTGAATTTTGCTATAATTTGCAGTTAATCGTTTAATATTTCATTCGTAGACTTTATTTAAGTATACTATGTTTATATATACGGACATTGTTCTTGAAATCGGAGGCATAGCGTGTGATGTGATGAAAACAAAATCGTCGATTTTAAATACCTCTGAGTTGAACTTGTTGCAATTGGAAACCATTATAAGGTATTATAGTTATTAGCTGAATGGTATTTTTTTGAACATGATTAATAATTCAATTTTTCTTCAACAATTGCATTTTTCCACATTCGATTTTTTAGTGCATAGAAAATAAAATTTAAATACAAAAACGAATACAAAATATTTTCAATTTTGTAAAAAGAAAATCACCTTACGCAACAATTACCAAGTTCTTTTCACAAAAAATATAAACAAAAAATCAAAGCTTTTTTTTATGTTGTTTCATTCAATTTTTTCGCACACGGCAATTTTATTTATAAATTTACAACAAAAAATAATTAAAAAACAAAAGAAAAATGTCAACTCACCCGTTGGAACTCATGTTGTTGCTTTCGAGGTGAGTTTTCCTGTTGCTGGTGTTAAAACTGTTTATAGTTGAACTAAATCCTGTCAAAAAGGATAAAATTCACAATATTAAAAACAAATTTTAGAGATACACGCGAAGGCACTTCTTTCACTTGATTTTGTTTAAAAGTTTTGAATTTGTCTTTTTTTAAGATTCTTCTTTTTCTGAGATATTTCACAAAAAAAGTTTTGTTAGATATTGTTAGCACAAACGATCCGTTCGAACTGACTGAATTTCTTGTCAATCGGAGTTTTATCTTATATCAAAATAAAAAGAAAAATGAGCGGACAGTTAGATAAAAAATAAAATACAACAAAATGTATCTAGGAACTGATGAATCGACTCGACTGAGTGTTAAGTCAACGATACTCAAAAAGTTAACAGCTGGGCACTGCAATAAATAGCTTTTTCTACACGCCGAAAAATGCTTTTCTCTCTGTAGAGATACTATACAAATATAAAACCATAAGATACAATACAAGTATGTTTGTTGTAGATACAAATTAAGATACTCGTTTGCTCATACAGCGACGGACAAAACAATAGGACCATTTTTTATGTGTCATGAATTCATTTAAAAAAAAGAGGCTGGGATGCGACAAACTGTCTGTCGATTTGTTTTGCTTAAAAGTTTGTAGGTTTTCGTGTTTTGTTAAAAAAGTTCTCAGTTAAATTATTCTTAAAAATTTTAAAACTTCCAATAATATTTTGCATATAATGAAATAGTTCGATTTCGAAATTATTTTTTTGTTAACGAGATTCTTAGTCGAAAACCAATTTTTACCAATTTAAGTAGCATTTCTTAAACAAAATTATTTCTTATATAAACAAATACAAATTGGATGAATGAAATCAATTTGAAGTCAATATCTTCTATTGTTCACGAGATATCGAAAACCGAACATCAATTTTTACCAATTTTGCGTACTATTTTTTGTAGATTTTAATTTTTTATGAAAAAAATGACTGTTGGATTTTTATAAAAAATGTACTGAACGTCGAAAACAATATTTTCTGTAAGATAAAATAAGTTTGAAGCCAATATTTTTAATTTTTGAAAAGTTATTTGAGTCGAAAGTAAATTTTTACTAAGTTTTAGTATTTTTTTTTAGGTTTTTATTTTTTGTAAAAAAACTGTCAATTCGATTTTTCTCAAAATTTTACCAGATGTTAAAAACATTATTCTTCGTTTCACAACATTATTTTGGAGATGAAATCGTTTTTTGTTCGTAAATTTTTCGAGGTAAATAATATTTTTTTTCAGTTTTTTAGATTTATAAAAAAACGTTTATTGGAATATTTTCCAAAAATATATTTGTTTGGTGTCACGTTACAATATACAATTTTATTCAAGTCTCTAGTGTTATTGGTTCGTGAGATATTTAGGGTTAACCAAAATTTTCACCTTTTTTTAAACTGCTATGGTAAAAAAACCACCCACGCAATTTTCTTGAGAGCCTTTTCTGCATCTTTCTGCACTATTATCTGTATAACAAAATTTATTTGAAGTCGATATCTCTTCTGGTTCTTGAGCTATGGACGACGAAAAAACGTCGCGAACGTACGGACGTACATACGAACGTACATACACACGCACATACATTTTTCTAAAAATCTTTTATTCCGACTCTAGGGACCTTGAAACTCCGAGAAATGTCAAAATTTTCAATTCGACAAATCGGACCCATTACAATAACTTCCTATATGGGAAATTAAAAATAATATATTTTAAAAGAATTTTGACAATTTATTATAAGTACCGGATGTTTTTCTTTAGACTTGTGGTTTTCAATACTTTTTTAGAGTGGATTTATTTGACAGCTGTCACTTCATTTATTCTCAGTTTGGTTTGCCAATAGACTTGCTCTACTGAACAAAGTTTGCAAATAGTGCACATTTATTACCAAAATAATGGTTCAGGTTCGTCGACGTTACAAAACAATGAATTTACTAAAGGTAACTTTTGCCGACCGCAATATCTCGCGACGTGGGCCTGTTTTCCTGACATACGGTCGTAATTGCTGCAAAAAGTGGTGGAAAACTGGGCCTCATGGTTGGAATTTATTCGAGCCAGCCTTTTTACGGTTTAATTTATAGCAGAAACTTAACTTTTTAATTTGTTGACATGCCTATATGTACATACATATATTAAGATACAAAATGTTATAAATTTTCAAAACTGGAGCTTTCGTACTGTACTATTTAAAGCCGTTTTTCTGGTATTGACTCATATAGTCATTTCCAAAAAAGCTTGCCCTAATAGCACACTGGTTTTTCAAAATGATTTATTTTTTGGATACAATTTTCCGAGACTTTTGGATTTTCTCACACTCGGACACTTGTGAATAATACAAATTAATATTTCGGGTAAATTTAGGCAAAACTTCTGCCTTTTGGTACTAGATAAACTTTATGAAATCGGATGATTCTTGATTACTTTCATTATAATTATCGTCGAAACAGTTGAAGGAATTATAGACCTTAAATTTTTGAATTTTATTATAAAATCTGAAAACATTAAATATGGTTACTTTGTTTTGCCCGTCACTGTAATATCCACACTAGTGAAACACAAACACATTTATCTAAATAAAATACTGTAAGAGTGTTAAGATTTACTACACGAGCGCATGAGTAAGTCGACTATAAGACGCCTGTTGCATACGACATAGCTAGCATAAAATTATGTCCAACTATATGATTATATGTTGGTCTCTTCAAAATACATACTCGTAGTTAAGTAAACTTGTATCTGAAAAAACCAGGCGGGTAATAGTAAATAACTGGCCTTAGAGCAAGTTGTAGTAATTACAAAAATAGGATAAATGTTATATAAATAGAATTGAAATGAATTCCTTTTTATTTTCAAATATACACAAGACTAGAATAGCCAGTGTATCTGTTCCATTTTTTTTTTTGATAATGTAACCTTCAAAAAAGGTCTCCCCGTGAGTTTTTCAATATGTTGGAAGTAGGTATGTACTTGTGGAAATATACCTTTATGATATTTATTCAAAATAAATGTTGCGCAGGTCACATTAGCTTAGGAATAAAAGATAAGAAAAACACAAAAATGCACACAAAAATCGTGTTTTTAACCCTTAAAATTAGGGCTTTCAGGGTGTTGGGTATTTTTTTTTCAGCAGTAATACGTTTAGGTATATGTATATTACTTATGTATGCGGATTCTGACTCATAAAACTGTTTTGCAATCGTATTTCGAATACAAATTTAGTTTAACCTTATCTTAAAATACTATTGCTAAAATTGGGTTTTCAACATTTAAAATAGATATTTTGGGATTTAGAATGTCGGTCTACTATGCTTCCAAATTTCTTTCAATAGAAATAATAAAAAAAGCTGTGATGTGACTAACACTACATCTATGCTTACCTATCGATATTTCTGAAAGTTTTAAAAAATATTAACCCTCATTGCGAGTTGAGTTTCCAAAAACCAGTTGATAATTGATAAATATTGAAATTCAGTCTTTTAAGACTTTATTTAATAAACCATTAAGAAACTTTTAATTAATAAAGTTAATTACAATAACTTTCTATTGAAAGTTAAGGATAAGACATTTTGATGTATATTTAATTGTAAAAAGGAATGGTATGCCATGACTGAAAATATTTCGGATAATGAAATTAATATCGAAAATTACAATTTAAAAGATGTGACAGTTTATCAAGACATACAGGTGGAATTGCTATTTATGTTAATGAAAATCTGCAGTTTGAACAATTATATACACTAACAGTGAACATGGATATATGGTGTCTTTCTATTAAAGTACGATGTGGGTTATTTTATGTTGTACTATCTGGTCTATATAGATCTCCATCGTCATCCATTAGACAATTTTGTGATAATTTTAGTGAGTTAATGGATTGTCTGGTCAAAGACAATAATAAAGTTATTTTAATTGGTGATTTCAATATTGACTGGTTCGATGAAAATAATATTTATAAACGCGATTGTTATAAAATAATTCTTGAAAATGGATGTACCCAGATGATAAATGAACCAACAAGAATAACGAGTACTTCTAGAACTTTAATAGATTATGTTGTTTCAAATTGTTCTCAGTTGATAACTAAAGTTAATGGTGATTTTGATATTGCAGATCATGAATCCATTTGCGTAAAACTTCCCCTTAGAGAAAAATCATATCCCGAACCAAAACTTAAGAAAGTACAGATTTTGAAATATTCCAAGGCTAATTTACTATTAACATTTGATCAAAGTCGTATAAATTTGTATGATCGTACTGATGTTAACGAAATCGCGGAAAATTTTGTAAAGAAGTTGTTCACTGTTGTAAATAAGTTTAAAATCACTAAAAACATAAGAAAAAATGAAAACCCATGGTTTAATCAGCACTTAAATTCGCTTAAAAATCAAAAACGTGTCGCAAAAAGAAAAGCTATCTTTACAAATAGTCTAGACGATTGGTGTAATTTCAGAAATATTAGAAATCCCTATTCCAAAGAACTTGACCGTGCGAAAAATAACCATATAAAAGAAATCTATCAAACTGTTCCAATCAAAAAGAAATAAAAAGTGAAATAAAAAAAGTTGAATTTGGTGGTGATGTTATCACAGATAACAAAGAATTAGCAAACCGGTTTAATAAATTTTTCATTAACAGTGCAAAAACAATAAATAGTGCAATGACAATGTCCCATTCATAAATCAAATAAACTATGTTGTTGAAAATCCCTTTGTATTTAATTTAATAACGATACATGAATTAAAGAAAACGATTAAAGAGCTAAATAATAAAAAAGACAGTGATCTTCTATCCCCAAAATTTCTACTCGATGCCTTTGATGTAGTTGGTCCTGCTTTGCTAAAAATAATCAATACATCATTAACAGACGGTCAATTTCCATCCACATGGAAAAATTCAATTGTGACACCTATTGAAAAAATAAAAAAAAAACTGTAAAGTGTGAAGAATTTAGGCCTATTAACTCATTGCCTGTGTATGAAAAAGTTCTTGTAAAAATTGTGTATAAACAACTCTCAAAATATCTGTCTGATAATAAAATAATTATTGAAAATCAATCAGGGTTCCGTCAATCACATTCTTGTGAATCTGCAGTAAACATGGTATTGATAAGTTGGAAAGAATCTATCTCAAAAGGTAAGAAAGTTGTGTGCGTTTTTCTTGACCTTAAACGAGCTTTTGAGACAATCGATCCTTATATATTGCTGGAGAAATTGTGCAAGTATGGAATCAATGATGTCGCTCTTGATTGGTTTCATAGTTTTTTATTGGGACGTTCTCAAAGAACCAAAATCAATAATGTCATATCTGATCCTGAACCTACTGATCTGGGAGTCCCGCAAGGATCAATACTTGTGCCATTACTGTTTAACTGCTACATCAATGACATGAACAAAATTATTAAAAATTGTGAGCTTGCTTTGTTTGCGGACGATTCCCTATTATTTGTTGAAGCAGAAACAACCCAAGAATGTGAAAGACTGTTAAAAGAAGACCTTGATATTTTAAATGTGTGGCTGAAGGCTAATAAACTTAAACTAAATGTAACAAAAACTAAGTGTATGGCTTTAAATGATAGTGTTAATGTTAACGTAACTATAGATCAAGAAATTGTAGAACAAGTTTTACAAATAAAGTATTTAGGTGTAATTATTGACTATAAATTAAGTTCTGTGCAATATCTAACAAACACCGAGCATTGAGATGTTGCTGAAATATCAGTGCTGGAATCGAAAGCCAAGCCAAAAAACATACAGTTCCTTAAGTTTTCTATTAAATTGTCACGAATATATTTGGAAATGTCTTCAATACATTATTTTATTATCATTATTCCTGTCGTACCTCTGAACAACAATTTTTTGTTTACGCTATTCGTCTGTGGAATCTTCTGCCTAGAAACTTGAAAACTTTAAATGGAGAAACTAGGTTTCGATTCGAACTCCGAAGTCATTTTCAAAGTGCCTAATTTTCAAAGAACCCCGCATAAAGTTGAGAGTTGAGATTAATATGTACGAATTTTATATTATATGATTTTAAATAACGAACTGAACTACTAAAATTTGTATAAATATACATATGTACATAAATATTATATACTAATTGTAATTTTAACTGAATAAATCAATTTGAATTTAAAGAATGAGATTATTAATTAAATTAAATTAAATTAAATTTTGTATAAACTCAAAAATTTTATTTAAATTCATCTTTGAAGTAGCCTGTTTACTATTTTATGTTTTGTATTTTAGCATATCACTAATATTATAAGATGTATGTCTTACTGTGTATGCATTCAATGAATAAATCTAAATCTAAATCTAAATCTAAATCTAAATCAATACGTCTCACACATGTTGAATCAGACAGCTGTAGTTTTTTTATTTCAGACAATATTTGTTTTTTGTTGCTAAATTTATCAAACAGTATATCGGCAGCACTTACGAAACATTCTTTGACAATTTCTGCATTGGTGAACGGTTTCATGTGCTTACCAAGAGTATAGCAAATTTCGTAAGATGCCTTAGTTACCATAGAGTCTTGATATAAAGCCACGGACATCACATTTTGCTGTTATAATGACCTCTTTAAAAAAGTCAATTTCTCACTTCTTAATTATTGTGTTCCAGGAGGATAAGTTTCGTTGAAAGATTTGTGTTTTGTGTTAAAATGACGACCAATATTATACTTTTTTAAAATAACTTTTTCACGGCATATTAAACAGGTAGCCGCGTTGTTTTTGCTTGGCACAACAAAATATTCTGTTTCCCATTCGTCTTGAAATGATCTATTTTCATCATATATATTTCGTTTTAGTTTCGAAGAAACTCTTGCCATTATTCTTTATTTACAAAAATTCACTGCAACCGCACTAACTGAAAATGTAAGTACCTAAAATGTAAGTACCTAATCATCAAAACGAGGTATGTCGGCAAAATAGTTTCCTTGACTTATTATGCCTGGACTGCTGTGTTTATGAATTTTCCATTTAAAATTTGAATAAAATGATTCCAATCCAATTTTGCAATGGCAAGAAAAGTAAGGAATACTCAGCGACATCTGTTTTTCATTTAGTCGTGCAAACTTTTCCTGGCGTTGAAAGGAGTGACATCTAGAATATTTTTTGAAAACACACGATGTCTACTTTTCCGCTGACGTACGTTCTAGTGTTTGCTTGCAGTTTGAAAACTCAAAAGGATATATTTTTCTCACGTTTTTTGCAGTCACTAAATATTTTAAGAATTTATTAAACTACGCTGCGGGCCAATTTTTATAAGCCCGCGGGCCGCTGGTTGTGTACAGCTGATCTAGGTAGTGCTAGTTTTTCTATTAATATGTCTTACATAAGTTTGCAAATGACTTGTATTTTCTTTCGTTCACTTGATGTTAATAAAGTTGGTAGAGCCTTAAATACTAAGCAATATTCTATCATCAACAAATCCGTCACATTAAGTTCGTAAAAAAAACTGATTCAAAAAATATTGATTGTGTAGGTATATTTATTGCTTATGTATGTATTGTTACAAAGCTTTTGTACGAGTGCAATATGTACAATGTACATACATACATATTTACAAAAAGCAATCAAGAAATTCGTAAAATCTGTAGAGGGGTGTGTTTCTGACAACTTCATTGTGATGACGTAGAAATAAACAACGTTCCATTGGTCACGCAATTATATTGTAAGTAGGTAAGTATTTGAAATTGAACGACACATTTACAATACACCGTTCATACGAGAAATACGAAATATTGATAAAAGATTGTTTTAGTGAGGAAAAAAGTGGGAAATTGAATTTTAGCAAATTTTGACAGAAGATAAGAAAGATACGAGTATGGTAGATAAAAAAGTCAACAACGGATGTGAAATTTGTTTTAAATTTCAAGGTCAGACGGTTTTATTTAAAGACTTTTGTTTCATTCAAAACGTAATTAAAGATATATCTAATTGGGTATTTTTATTAAAAATGTAGGTACTAAAATTATTAATAGAAAACAACCAGTCCCGTCGTAAAATATGCTTATTTTTCATTTGTCTGATTGAATTGATTAAAAAAAAACTAATGAGTTGTTTACATAGTTGTGTCCTGCGAGAGTTCTGGTTTATTAAATAGTTTATTGTTTTGGAATTATTATTTAATTTCATTTGTATTCATAAATATAAAACAAAGTGACGAAATTAAAACAATTACGAGTACTATAATATTTTATTTGGTATGAATGGAATTTGAGTGTTTGAAGAATGTAGGTACATAGTTTCAAGAATTTTATATTTTTAGCTTCCTTGGTGTTTACTTTTTTTCTAATTTATATGGAAAATATTTTTAGAGCATCTGGCTTAATTATTATATGGAAATAATGGCGTTAAAATTAAAACGTTGTATCAACAAAAAAATCAGTTATTTGAAAAAAGAAAACATAAATGTCTTTATTTTATTACTTCGCAGGAACTTCAAACACAAACAGTTTCTATTTCTAGGTCATACAAAAATTAATTTTTTATCAATTTTAAAAAAAAATTATATTAACCCTTTCGGTACGAGAGTGGGACAGAACAAAGAATATTTATATGTAAACGTACCACTCCCGTCCCGAAAGGATTAAAGTTTAATTTGCGAACTTTCATAACTTAAACTTTTCTTATTTAAAAAAAAAAAGCATCCATTGTTTTTAAAAGATTTAGGAAGATTTATTGCTTTTGAAATAATAGTTTAGTTCGAGTTCTTATTTGATGAAGTTATCGTATAATTTTGTTTAAGCAACATTTTGTTTAGAAAACAATAAAAAGTTATTGAGAGAACTAAGCACACATAATATTACTTTTTTGTTTAATTTTCGTACTCTCATCTTAAGTATGAATAATAAAAAAAATATTAGACAAATTTATAAAGTTCTAAATTCCTTAACACGTATCTAAATTTATAGTAGTTCATAATGTATATATGTACATATATAATTATCTCAAAATTTAAAATCACAAACCAAATTATGTACACATAAATGATATTATCTTTGTTTACAAATTAACAATTTATCATGTTAGATTTCAACCTTAACCTAATTAAATATGTTATAACAATAAAATTTGTATGCTAGGACTAATATTTTTTTTTGATTTGCGCCATTGCACAGTGGTTTCGGTTGTATGGAGAGAGCGTCAAAATTCAATAAAATCGGAACCATTTAACCGATCTTGATGAAACTTTCAGATATTATCAAGGATTTCATAAGACATCATCATACAAAATTTCCAACTTCTGCCACGCCTACTTAAAAAAAATAATATAATCACTAAAATTGATACAGGGTTGTTATAAGATATTTTTGTTTAAGATAAGACTTTTTTGTATCAATATGAAAGTTTTTTCACGCCTACTTTTTGGAGGGATTTTCCCATTTGTGTACTCTATACCTTTAAAAATAATAGGCTCAAAAAAAGTTTCGCTATTGAAATAAAAACATAATATTTTTCTAGAAAAATAAAATAAATATTTAATTTCACAAATATGGTTACAAAAATTAAATTAAAAAATTGTATATACACCCGAGTATGTTTTCACAACTGTGTGGATAAATTTAAAAAATAAAATAAAATAAAATAAAATAAAATAAAATAAAATAAAATAAAATAAAATAACAATATAAAAATCCAATTAAAATAAGATAATATACTTTTGGTAACAAAAAAAGATTAACAAGAAGATTAGATAAAATAATGTTCAAAGTAACTATTGTATATTTAAAGAAAACAAAGAACTAATGAACAAACTAAAACTATAAGATGTTTATTTAATGAAATCAAAAAGTCGAATAATCATAATTAATGAAAAATTGAATAATGTCAAAGAAGTAGAGAATCGAATACAAACAATTATTTACAAAGTAGAATAATAACAAGTAGCTAGATAGAACAAACACCACAGTCTCCCCCACTTAGTAAAGGATATTTAGGAACGAACACTATCACCAAAACGGACTGGAGGGTGTCTTTCTCTGGTTGATCTTCTAACTTCTTGTTGAACTGGAGGTTTATGACTGATTAATGCTGAAGAATTAGCAAGAATTTCTTGAGCTGGATTATCTTGAGGATGAACGGAGATAATGGAACCAGGATTAGGATTACTTGGTCTTGGAATGTTAAAACTTTGTCTTGGAACACATAAAACGGATTTCTTTTTGACCAAAGTTGTTAGAAGTTGGTTAATATGTCGTTTGACTGTGCGACCAGAGTCAAGAGTAACGAGGTAATGACGCTTTCCCAATTTAGTTTTGATTTCTCTAAACTGTCATTTATTAAGAATTTTGACTTGAACTTTCTCCCCCACTTGCAATAAACGGGATTGCTTGCATTCCAATTGGGAAGGTTTTGGATAATATGGAAAAATAGCATCAATTCGAATTCTTAGTTTTCTGCTCAGGTAGAGTTCAGCTGGTGATTTTCCACAGGCGAGGGGTGTAGCATGGTATCGTAAAAGTATGTTTTGTATTTTTGTATGTATTGGTGTTCGATCATTTGAGAGAGCTTTTAATCGGTGTTTAAGCGCTTGTACATTTCTGTCGGCAAGTCCATTTGTTGCACGATGTTCAGGAGCAATAAACTTTTGGAAAATACCATGGTTTGAACAAAATGAATGAAATTCATCGCTTTGAAAAATTGAAGCATTATCGGATACCATAACTTGAGGATATCCATGAGTTGAGAAAATATGTTGAAGTAATTGTATGGCACTTGAGCTAATTGGAACATCTTTGATTACTATGATTTCTGCCCATTTTGATTTTGCATCAATACAAACGAGGAAGTAGAAATTTTGGAAAGGTCCAGCGTAATCGATGTGCACTCGTTCCCAATTTTCTTGAGGTGTATCCCAAGGATGCACTGGAGCTTTCTGTGGATTAGATCTGTTGATTGCACAATTTTCGCAGTTTCTTACCAACCGCTCAATATTGTCAATATTGTTCCAATATACATATCGACGGGCAAGTTGTTTCATCTTAGTGATACCCATGTGCGTTTCGTGAAGTTCTGTCAGAATTTTTGAGCGTAAAGAATGTGGAATTAGAATTCTATCTTTCCGAAATATGATACCATCTTTGAGTGTAAACTCGGAATCGGTTGAATTGGTTTTCAGGTCGATGATCATTTTCTGAAGATCAGAATCCTCTTTAGTCTTTTCTTTGATGATTTGAGCAGTAACTTCTTTGCTTGAAATCTGTAAAATTGTTTCATTGTATAACACATCGACTTCTTCACCAATTGATTGATCAGCTATGTGAATTTAAGGTATTGTACTGGAGCTCGAGATAAGCAATCGACATTCTGGTTACTTTCGCCTGGTTTAAATTGAACAGAATAATTGAATCCGGATAGAAATGAAGCGTATCTGAGAAGTCGAGCTGAAGTCATTTGAGGCAATGCTGATGATTGTGGATTCTTGACAAGGGCTGATTGTCTGTTACAAGTAGGAAATGTCTGCCGAATAGATATTTGTAAAAATGAGTAACCCCAAAAATAATAGCAAGGGCTTCGCGGTCCAGCTGGCTATAATTTTGTTCGGATTTCGTCAGAGAACGTGAAGCGTAAGCTATGGGTTTTTCAATTCCATTTAAAGTATGGCTCAATACGGCAGCTAGTCCATGAGGACTGGCATCAGTTGTTAGAACAACAGGCAAGGTAGGATCAAAAGGCATGACGACTCGGTCGCTGCATAGTTCGGCTTTAAGTTTGATGAACCCTGACTCGCATTTTGAAGACCAGTACCATTTTTGTCCCTTCTGGAGAAGACAGCGCAGAGGATGTGACATAGTTGAAAAATCTGGGATAAATCGAGAGTAATATGTAACAAGGCCAAGAAACTTTTTTACATCATCAGGATTCGAAGGAGAATGCATATCTTGTATAGCACGTACTTTTTCTGGAGATTTACTTATTTTGTTGAATTCAATTACATGTCCCAAATAACTTATCTTTTGTTGTAGGAATGAACATTTTTTCATATTGATATGGAGGTCGTATTTAGTGAGCTTGTGTAGACATGCAACAAGGTTTTGAAGACATTCGTTTCGTGATGGACCGTGGACAATTATGTCATCGAAATAAGCTTCAACTCCTTGAAGTCCTTTGATAATTTGACATAGTATTCGGTTGAAATCTGAAGGTGCGGTCTTGATTCCAAAACTAAGACGGTTCATGCGGAAAGTGCCTCGATGTCTTGATATGGTTTGAATTTTTCTACTCTCTTTGTCGACTTCCAAATGTAGGTAAGCTTTGTACAGGTCTAACTTGCAAAAATATTGAGAGTTCCGTAGGCTGTGTAGAACGTCATCAATTCGTCGAATCGGATGGTTAGCTTGTACTAGCCGTTCATTAACGCCACACTTGTAGTCCACACAGAGACGTACTCCACCATCAGGTTTCGATATCACAACCAGAGGAGAACCCCAGTCACTTGCAGAAACTAACGTAATAATTCCATCTTCTTCAAGTGAATTAAGTTCTTTGTCGACTCGTTCTTGTAGAGCATAGGGCACGTTTCTTTCTCTGGTAAAAATTGAAAAACTTGAAAATCTGGAACACAACCGACTTTTTCTTCAAATATTGCAGTAAATGGTTTGAGAATGTCATCGATTGAGTTGTTTAGTTGAATTTGAAACACGGTTGACGGGTTTAACATATTTTAATCAATTGTCTTGAGTTCGATACCTAGACCTCTAATCCATTGTCTTCCTAGAAGAGCATCATGACCATCTGGAACAATATGTAACTCACCAATCATCTCTTTTCCTCCGTAAGCAACATTAAGCGAAAGCCTTTCTAATGGTTTGATAATATTTCCTGAGTATGATCGAAAAGCAACATGGGATTTGGTCAAAGGTAGGTTTAAATTTAAATGGCGACAATCATTTTCACTAGAAGTGAGTATTTTGCACCTGAATCTATTTCGAATTTTTGAGTCTTATTGTTGAGAGTCACATCAATGAGGTATTTGTCGCAATTGTTAATTTCGAATAAATCCACTATTTCGTCTTCAATTAATTCTAACTTGTGGAGTCCATAATGCTCAGCTGAATCTTTGGCACAATCTTGGACATCAACAGCGTTCGTAGAATATTTGCTGGAATTTTTATTTTTAGATAAAAGTGTTGAAAGACATACCTTTGAAACATGACCTTCTCTTTTGCAAGAGTTACACTTGAGTTGTGATTTGTTGATATGGCATGAGGAAATCTTGTAATTGTTTCGTGCACATCTTAAGCAGCAGTTTTCTATACCCAGGTTCTTGTAGTTGATAAATTGATGTTTTGAACTGGAATGACCGTATGACTTTGGGTTGTTGTTTGAAGAACACATAGAATTGGAATGATTTTTTGCAGTTGTCTTGCTTCTTGAGTTTTGTTTGATGTTTTTATTGATGTCAGTGTGTGAGCTGGAAATTGTTGAAATTTGTCGCAGTTCCTTGCTTTCGATTTTTGAAGCTTCAAGAGCCGTTGCTTTGAGTAGAATTTCATCGAATGTAATATTTTCAGACTGTAAAACTTGTTCACGTAGCCAATCATCTCTCAGACCACGAATAAATTGAGCACATAGAAAAATTTCAGACACGGAAACAGATTTTTGGCATTCACATGTCACGTTGAATTCACATTCAAGAATGTTTTTTTGTAGCGAGGATACAAAATCAGTGATATTTTGATTTCCTTTTAAGGACATTAAGGAAATAATGTTGAGAAACCACCACATTCTTCTTTGGAATTAGCATCTTTTTGAAGTTTTCGATTAGGTCCTTAAGATTTAGGTTCTTTACAGGTTTTTTAGGTCCTAGAAATGCAGCTAGGTTATTGTAATGTTGTGAACCAATAGAAACGCATAGGAGTTGTGCTTTTTTGGCTTCGTCTGCAACATTTTTCATGCTGCAATAATTTTCGAAACGTTCTAGATAATTTGAAAATTTTTCTTTTCCGGCGTCGTAATTTTCAAAAGATTGAATATTTGAATGACCTGAAGGTATTTGCAATTGTGCAACAAGGTCAGTTATCACCCTTCTGTTGATCCTGAAAAGCTTGTAAAATTTGATGCAATTGCTTGGAATTCATTTTTTTCTCCAGTCGCCAAATTATTGTATATTTAAAGAAAACAAAGAACTAATGGACAAACTAAAACTATAAGATGTTTATTTAATAAAATCAAAAAGTCGAATAATCATAAATTCATAATTAATGAAAAATTGAATAATGTCAAAAAAGTAGAGAATCGAATATAAACAATTATTTACAATAGATAGATAGAACAAACACCACAGTAACAGAAAGTAGAGCTAGGACATCCTTTGACAGAGTTGTGTTATTTTTTTGAGGCAGTTTCCTCAAGCCTGTTATGTATGGATCAGAACTTAAAAGCAATTAATTTATCAAATCTTCGTTAGTATAGCTATTCGCGAGGTTTGCCGTGTGTGGTTTAATCTAAATGACTTTATATCTTTGTTTTTAGCCTCAGCTGCCTCTTCAGACAATTCGCCTATAGGTAAAAGAGCATTCCCTATAACGTCTGAACGATGGATAAGTATCTTATGAACAGATGCTGGAAGGTTATACCATGGATAAGTAGAATCCAATTGTCTTCCTGTTACTAAAGTAAAGTCCCTAAACTTAGCTGCATTAATACCATACCCAGAAGACATGGTTTTTAATATAGTAGCACATCTATCGATTAGACTCTTGTCCAGACCTGTTATTTCTGCAGAAATATCACTATTTTCAAAAAACTTTCTGGCAGTATTCCCATCATTCGATTTGCCACTACCACCAGCTTTTGGTTGATCTATAATTAATCCTAGTTTGACTCTGAATTCATATTGAATTTTTTTTATTTCTGGAAAGTATTTCCTTCTCTTCCTTAGACCTTGTTTGCCATTTCTGTACCTAATGTCTGTAAGAAACATGGATAAAATACTCAAAAAAGCGAATCCACGCATGTAGAGTAGACAAACCGAACTCAAATCTTTCAGTATGCACTGGCCTCTCTAAACATTTATCGATGTCGTTCATTTCAGACGGGTTTGCATCACAAATGTAACATCTGGAAGAACTTGTATCACTAAGATCTGAACAAACTTTTCCATCAACCATTGTTAATTGTAAAGAATGACAAATAGACCTATTTTCTCCGTTGATATTGATCATTTTTGAGCTTAAGGAGGCTATTTTGTCCTTGAAATACCTCTCTTCCTCAACGGAGACGAAGGTGGTCTCTTTCTGAAATTGTATTCGAATTGGCCTGCAATACCTTGTTGAGGAAGGGCGCGGATTCTTCCAAATAACTTGGTTATTTGTAGAATTGACTAATCGCAAAGTTACATATGACGTTATACAAACAAACTATCATCTTTACTCTTATCGTCAGAAAATGATTGTTTGTACTCGCTATGACCACTAGTGCCGTCGAACCCCCACTTTTCAATTAAAACTAAACTATCAAGGGATGTTCTATAGGAATTTGAGAAAAAAGCTATATTTTCTGTGATACTAATATTTTTTGGATAACAATCTTTCTTAGCCAGCAGAAGATTATTGTACGATGGGGAAACAGGTGCACTTAACTTGGTGTTAACGAAGTCTCTTAAAGATAAATATTGATGTTTCGTCAGCTTGATCTCCGTAATAAGTGATAAAATATCCTTGGTGTCAACAGGAGAAAAGTTCTTTTTGGAGACAAAATTTTCACGTATACAGTCACCAATTGACTCATCAAATTTAGACACCTCACATATTCGCCTTTGTTTTGTTCTGATTCCACACTCAGAAATAATCTTACGCGGCCGTCCTCGTTTTCCAGAATCCATCGATGTCGTTGCAGGTATAGTTTCTTCTGAGGGACATGGTATTTTTTCTACACTATTTAACCATTCCGAATATTTTTGGCATAATAATTTTGTATTGTATCTGCACTCCTTTAACATAGTATTTAAACTTTCACATATATAATACTAGCTTTTAACCGCGACTTCGTAAGCATTAGATAGTTTTTTGGATAGTAGTATGAAAAAACCTGAGCTGTACTTTTTTGTACGTATGTTTGAATTGTCCGTACGTTCGTGATGTTTTTTTCGTCGACTTTAAATAAATGTTGTTATACAGATAATAAGGCAGAAAGATGCAGAAAGGGCTCTCAAGAAAATTGCGTGGGTGGTTTTTTTTGACCATAGTAGTTTAAAAAAATATACTAAAACCTAAATATCTCATGAACTAATGACGCTAGAGACTTGAATTAAATTTTATATTATATATTGTAACGTGATACAAATTAAATATATTTTTTGAAAAAAATCCAATTAACAGTTTTTTTATAAATCAAAAAAACTGAAAAAAAAAATTGTCACCTCGAAAACTTTACGACTAAAATATGATTTAATCGCCAAAACAATTTTGTGCAACGAAGAATAATGTTTTTGACATCTTATAAAATTTTGAGAAAAATCTAATTGACAGTTTTTTTTTTTATAAAAAATAAAAACCGAAAACAAACATTACTCAAAGTTGGTAAAAATTCAATTTCGACTGAAATATCTTTTCAAAAACTTGAAATTAAGGCTTTAAACTTATTTTATCTTATAAGAAATATTGTTTTCAACATTCTGAAAAATTTTGAGAAAAATCGAATGGACAGTTTTTTTTTACAAAAAATTAAAAACCAAAAACAAAATTAACAAAAGTTGTTAAAAATTGATTTTCGACTCAAATATCTTTTCAAAAATTTGAGATAATGGCTTCTAACTAATTTTAACTTATAAGAAATATTGTTTTCAACATTTGATAAAATTTTGAGAAAAATCGATTTTTTTTACAAAAAATAAAAACCTAAAAAAAAATGTATTCAAGTTGGTAAAAATTGTTTTTCGATGTAAATATCTTTTCAAAAATTTGACACATTGGCTTCAAACTAATTTTATCTTTTGAAAAACATTGTTGTCAACATGCAGTAAAATTTTGAGAAAAACCTAATCGACAGTTTTTTTTTACAATAAATAAAAACCTAAAAAAAAACAATACTAAAACGTGTAAAAATTTACTTTCGACTCAAATAGCTTTTAAAAAATTAAAAATATATATAAAAAAATAAAATTTACAAAAAATAGTACGCAAATTTGGTAAAAATTGATACATTTAGACAAACTTTTAAGCAAGGCAAAAAAAGACAGACGGGATGTAAATTTATCAGTGTGGGTCGCATCCCAGCATTTTTTTTTCAAATTTACACCTGCAACTTTTAGCGCTGCCCCTGAGCTTTATTTATTGTTATTGCAAATGTTCCTTTCAGAGGAAACTGCACTCTTTTAAACTGAAACGTCAAATCCGTTGGAATTATCGGAATGCGGGGTGTTAAAATATTTTTTCTTTTTGTTATCCAGTCATGATTATAGCTTTTATAAAATTTCGTCCTAGTACTTACCTGTAGCCGTGTACCATTACATAACTTTGATGCGTCAAGATTTCTCATTAACAGGACTGGAACACCAACCTTTAATCTCAACTTATGAGAAGGGGTGGGAATGTGTTGTTTTCCTGTAATACCAATTTTATCCAAATATTATTCAAATCTTTGGTAATTTAGGAGTGAAAGCGATCAGATTCCCCGGAAAGTAATTTTTCTCATGGGAATGCGTTGTTTTACCGAGTTCAAAATTAACTCATGTCCTTTCTTAAGTCTCAAACTATCTCCTTACCAAATTTCATTTAAATCTGTTCAGTAGTTTAGGCGTAAAAGCGATCGGCCCACCTGCATTTTTCCATGGGAATACGTTATTTTCCCGGGCGGGGTAAAAAGTGGCCTATGTCCTTTCTCGGGTATCAAAATATCTCCATACAAAATTGTATGCAAATTGGTTCAGTAGTTTAGGCGTGATTGAGTAACAGACAGACAGACAGAGTTACTTTCGCATTTATAATATTAGTAAGTAAGTAAGTATAGGCATAGATAGATATACGCGATTCAAAGCAGTTAAAGTTCAAATTTTCTTTTTGTGCAGCACTTATGTATATTTCCCATAATGGCATTAAAGGTATGAAATTTTTTTTTTCGGACAAATTCACATTTTTTGTAACCCAAATGTCATACATTTTTTTCTTATACACCGAGCCAAAATACATTGCACCTACGAGTAACAGAATTATGAAATGTTCAAAAATAAAATAAGGGGGGAGGGGGTTAAAGCCACTTTGTGCTATTTAGGTATGAGATCAAATCTTTGATCTTGAATTCTGAGAGTTTCTCAATACCGTTGAAAAATTCCTTACCCAAGTGGAGTGCTCTTTTCCTGGCCAGGGCCGGACAATGGCATAGAAAGTGTGGGACTGTTTCTTTTTCATCCCGGTTCTCACAGCTACGGCAGAAAGGGTTATGTGGTATACCCAATTTTTCCGCGTGCTCCCCTACAGGCCAATGCCCTGTGCAGGTAGCGACAACCCTGGCTATGTCAAGTTAACACATGGCGACCACATGGGTCAACAAGTGCATGATGATACATGACACCAACCCCGAAAGAAGATCGGTATCGTCATAAACTCATTGATTTACGACCCAAGCCAACAGTAAGATAAAAATAGATAATAGATACATTACTACCGACGTCGCCGCTGGCAATCACCGTCATCCGGACCTCCGAGGAGAACGAGATGATCAACGACTAGCAGTTCGATTCCTACCGCAGCGTGTACCACACATGATTTGACTACACTTAAGAATATCTTTTTTAATAAAGTAATTTTTAACCATAACCTTGTGTAACAGTTTTAATTAATAAAGTAATTTTTAACCATAACCTTGTGTAAACGTTTTAATTGGCGCCCGAGCAGGGACCCGTTAGTTAAATTTTCGATTAAAATATAAAGTGATTCAGTGGGTGAAAAACCAACCGGTCGAAAAAAAAACATTTAACGAAGGCATCCAAGAAGGAGAAAGGAAACAAGTACCCTTCAGCCACGGGAACTAGAACAATCAGACTTAAAATCTGAACAACGGGGGAACGACTCCAAGACTTAAGGCGTAAAGCACCCTAAGCAAACCCGGGACATAGATTCCCATAGATCAGGAAAGTAAGCTCTGACGATGAAAATTCAACCCATTGACGGAGAGTAAGAAAGTATAAAAAATACATTTACATATATATAAAAAAGGAGTAAATTGATTAAAACAACAAATAAATAAATAAATATACATACATAGAATAGTAATAAGATAAAGAAATAAATAGAAAACGAAATAAAAAGAAAGTATCCTTATTAAAAGCAATAAAGTGGTTAAAAGAATTAAAAAAATATAAAAATCAATAGAAAAAATTAGAAAGAAATTTCCTTGTAAAAAGTATCAAAGTGGTTAAAGGAATTAATGTTAAAATTAAGATAAACTACATATGTACCTTTGCAAGAATTATCAAAGTGACTTAAGAAAGTAAAACTAAAATTAAAAAGAAAATATCCTTGTCAGAATACGCGAAGTAGTTTGAGAAAATTAAATTAAATCAGGTACAAATAGGAAATATCCCTTGTGTTGAAAATTATAACAAAGATGTCCACAAATACGACAATGACGCCAGACGAACTATCGACAGTAGTTAGTAGGTTAGTGGCTGATGCCAACCAACAATTAACAGAAGAGGTAAATAGACTAAATAGACAACTTACGGCATTAACAACAAGAGACACCATTGAACCATATAAGGACATTACAATTGATCCAGCGATAGTAGGTAGTAGCCAAGTGTATACCACAATTTGATGGAGAAAACTATGTTTCTTGGCGCACAGCGCTTACAAACGCTATGAAGGTGTATGAGTCGTGTAAGGGTGGGTCGAGATACTTTTCGGTAGTAAATATTATAAGGAATAAAATCATAGGGAAATCCAATGATGTCCTCACTAGCCACGGGACACCGTTAAACATTGATGCGATTTTAGGTCGATTAGATCTAACATATAGCGACAAAAGACCAGTCCATATGCTAGAAACAGAATTAGGTAACATGAGACAGGATAGGAAACCATTGCAAGAATTTTACGATGACGTTACAAGAATACTTACGCTTATAATAAACAAGACAATTATGAGTTATGGTCCTAGGACCGCTGAAACCGAATGTCTCACTGAGAGGGCAAGACAAAACGCTTTGCGAGTATTCGTTACTGGGTTAAACCAACCCGCAGGTAACATCGTATTTTCACTAATTCCTGGGGATTTACCCAATGCCTTAGCGAGAGCACAAGAGATTGAATCAAATCAGACAAGGTATAGAAACATGGGCCACGTTAATTACAGATATCAACCCAGACAATACGAACAAAACCTTTTTGGCCAACTAACAACCAGACCACCGCGTCAGAATAGAACAATTTACCAAAACGGTTTTACTCATCAAGACCGACAATACGCGGAACCCTCTCAACAGCGGAATAGACAATTTCAGCAAAACCGACATTATAACAATTTTAATAATAACCACAATAATAACCGACCCGAAAGAATGGACACATCAAGTGGGAATATAGTGCCACAAGACAAGTCACCTCTCAACCTAATCGTAATATTAGGCCACAATGTTCGAATAACTCTTTTAATAACAACCCGTTCAAAAGAGATCGGGCCAATAGTGACCAAACAGCGTTACATAAATTTCCACGCCTCAATAACTTGAATGAGAGCGGTAATTTTTTAGAGTGAGGCACGACTTACCGTACATAAAAAGGACGGATGGTAAGTCGGGGCGTACATTTTATATTTTAATTGATACAGGAGCAACTCATAACTACATTAAACAAGGGCTGTTCCCAAGTATGGAGCTTGAAACTCCGTCGCAAGTCAACAGCGTTCATGGAACTACTATCATTCGTACTTACCAAGCTATAAATATCTTGGGGGTAGAAGATAAATTTTATGAACTCAATGAACTAAAAGATTTTGATGCCATTATTGGCATTAAATTATTAAGAACTGTAAAAGGGAATATTAATATTAGGGATTCAACGTTAGAATATAATCAGGGCGTGGTACCTTTAATATTTAATGATATTTTAATCAATACACTCAATATAAATAATGAAATTTCTACAAAAGAAAAATTAACTTCAACTTTAAAAAAATACCAGGGTGTTTTTACCGAGAACCCAAATTACCTTCCGTACAACACGCGTGTACAATGTAGCATAGATACTACTATTGACACAGCTATTTGGACAAAAGGTTACCCGTATCCACAATCAGTAGCTAGCTTCATAAACAAGGAAATAGAGAATTTACTTGATAATAATATAATACAGCCTAGTCGAAGTGCATATAACTCTCCGGTATGGGTTGTAGATAAGAAAGGTGTAAACGAGGACGGTACAAAGAAACATAGATTAGTAATAGATTACAAAAAACTTAATTCATTTACTAAAACAGATAAATATCCTATGGCAGAAACATCGGTTATCTTAGCAAATTTAGGCAAATCTAAATATTTCACCACTCTTGATTTACAGAGCGGGTTCCATCAGATAAAGTTAAAAGAGAGCGATAGGGAAAAAACAGCTTTTAGTGTTAACAATGGGAAATACGAGTTCCTTCGAATGCCGTTTGGACTCAAAAATGCGCCGTCAATTTTCCAGAGAGCTATGGATGACATCCTCCGCGAATACATAGGGAAATTTTGTCATGTTTATATTGACGACGTCATTATATATTGAGAGACGGAAGAAGAACATCTCGAACATATCGAGACAATAACGAAGGCGCTAAGCACAGCTAACATGAGAATATCGAGTGAAAAATCGAAATACTTCATGAAAGAAGTAGAATTTCTTGGGTAGGTACATCGTATCATTTAATTGCATAAAAATGGACCCAGTAAAAACTCGATGCATAGAAGAATTTCCGCAACCAGAGACTTTACGTCAGTTAAGATCTTTTTTAGGATTAGCTGGTTATTACCGTAAATTCATAAGAAATTATGCGATGATAACAAAGCCCTTAACCAAGTATCTCAGGGGAGAGAATGGTAGAACTTGCCAAAGTAGTAGCAAAAAAGTAACAATAGAGTTTGATAAGGAGGCCATTAAAGCATTTAAAATATTGAAGGACAAACTCTGCGAACAAGTTACGCTCAACCAACCTGACTTTAGCAAAAGATTTGAGCTAACCACAGACGCTAGCAACTCAGCCATAGGTGCAGTGCTTAGTCAAAATAATAAGCCCATAATTTTTATAAGCCGAACGTTAAGTAAAACTGAGGAAAATTACGCGACAAACGAGAAGGAACTCCTTGCCATAATTTGGGCATTGAAGAACCTTCGAAATTATCTTTATGGTGTGAGTGGTATCCGCATATATACAGATCACCAACCATTAACATTTGCCATAGGCGATAAGAACCCTAATGCAAAAATAAAACGTTGGCGCGCTTTCATAGAAGAATACGCTCCAGAAATTATATACAAACCATACAGGGAAAATGTTGTAGCTGATGCCCTTAGTAGACAAGAACTAAATATGATGAACGAAGATGAATCAGAGATAGGAACTGTTCATAGCGCAGAGAGTAGTCCCGTGTCAGAAATAAAAAGAGTAAACCAAAGAATTAATAATTTTAAAATTCAATTAATCATGAAAGAATCACTCAACAACAACATAATTTCAAAGGAAATATACACAAATTACTGGAGACATACGGTACTTTTTAAAGATTTAGAGATTGTAAGTAAAATTAAAACAATATTAAAGGCAGGTTCGACAGTAGGAATTCACAGCACCGAAGAGACATTCTTCAAGATTAAAGACAAACTTCTGGAGGAATTTCCAACAATTAAATTTTTACTTTGCAACCAAATAGTTGAAGACGTAACAGATAAGGAAGAACAATTAGGTATCGTCACTGCCGAACACAATCGAGCTCATAGACAGGCTAAAGAAGTGTATAAGCAAATTGTTAACAGATATTATTGGCCAAATGCATTCAAGAAAATTCTTTCATTAAACGCTACATGTGAAGTTTGTAAAAAGAATAAGTATGAGAGACATCCTAATAAGCAGCTAATTGGAGAGACTCCAATTCCTGAAGAAGGGGGAGAGCGCGTCCACGCAGATATATACTACTGCGAAAACTCGTCCTTTCTTACAATGACAGACCCATTTTCAAAATATCTCGTTACAACCCAAGTAAAGTCAAAGACGGAAGCAAAAGACAGAATGATAGAACTACTACCGCTTTTTGGTAACGTCAAAATGTTGATAACCGATAACGAAGCAGCATTTTGTTCACCTTCTGCAAAATGTGCGTACAACCTTCTTAACATCACTCATAAAACTACACCACCAGCCCACTCAAAGAGCAACGGTACAATAGAGAGAATTCACTCAACTCTAACAGAGCTTATTAGAATAGTTAAAGAAACTACACATATTACAGACATTAAAGATATAATGACTTTAGCTACAAAAAAATATAACGAAACAATTCACACGGTGACAGACAAACGACCGACAGATATATTTCATAATTATATAGACAACAATGACACCAAAGTAAAAATTCAAAAACACCAACAGAAAATGATAGGATATTTTAACAAGAAAAGGAAAAATAAAGTATATAAGGAATTACAGAAAGTAAAATAATAAAATATATACTTGTAGAACTTAGAGAAATAATAAATACTATTAATTTAAGTAAATCCAATATACTCAATACTCTATTGTTAGATTTAAATGAAATAAAAAACATTATGGAACAAGAAAAAATAAATATATCCATAATCGATGTACTAGATGCTTCCACTTTTAAAATTGTACAAAAAAATAACCAGAAGCAATAATGTAAATGGTGGAAAAATTATAATACTAAGCGAAATCATTAAATATAAGAAAACATTTTATAAATCAGAATGTAAAAAGGAACTCAACCACCACTATTGTAAAATCAGTAAAGAATCTAGTTGTTTAACCAACCTTCTAAATAAATATAAAGCAAACTGTACCAAAATCAAAGAACGTAATCAACCAATAGAAATAATTAACGCAGGAAATATTGTTTTAACGGGAAACCACATTGTTAACGGAATAGAATTGTCAGGAATCAATTTGATCCAATTTGAACAGAACGTGTCTATTAATGGCAAAATTTATCTGAATTCAGAAAACCAAATACTAGAACATATTAAGTTAAGCAAACCAACTCAAGTCCAAATTCTCGAATTCATTGCTTCACAAGACGAGAAACTCATGCACACAAATCTTGATCATATAGAACCATTTATAACAGATCTCAAAGAACATCCCGTACTGTGGGGAATATGTATTAAGTTGTTCATTGTAATATTGATTTACTCTATCTAAAAAATAATCATAATAATTCAGAGTTATCGCACAATCAGAATCGAAAAAGTCACTTGCCCAAGCACGATCGAACAGGTCACAATAGAGATGGAAGAATTTATGGACACTTCAAGATCAAGGGTACAGCAGATGTTGAGCGAAAGATTGGGACAATCTTCTTCCGACCAAGGGGAGAGTTAACACATGGCGACCACATGGGTCAACAAGTGCATGATGATACATGACACCAACCCCGAAAGAAGATCGGTATCGTCATAAACTCATTGATTTACGACCCAAGCCAACAATAAGATAAAAATAGATAATAGATACATTACTACCGACGTCGCCGCTGGCAATCACCGTCATCCGGACCTCCGAGGAGAACGAGATGATCAACGACTAGCAGTTCGATTCCTACCGCAGCGTGTACCACACATGATTTGACTACACTTAAGAATATCTTTTTTAATAAAGTAATTTTTAACCATAACCTTGTGTAAACGTTTTAATTTGTCATGCCTTGGTTTGGAGATTAAATTGATTGATTTTGGTTTGTTATAGGCGGGCCAGATTTTCCTGGATATAACGCAACTCGTTAAACTACTCCACCTATGATTTGCTTCTGATGTGTATTTGGTCAGGATATTGCCCTTCACAACTCCAAGAGGAGCATATACTCTCACTGCCAGAGAGTTGTGAAGGGCTGATCCTTGCCTAGCTAGCTCATCTGCCTTCTCATTACCCTCATAGCCCCTATGGCCCGGTATCCAGATAAGAGTGACGCTCATATCCAGTTCCTTTAGGGCTTTTTTACATTGCTGGACCAGTTTAGAGGATGATAAAGCTGAATCAATGGCTTTAATAGCTGTCTGACTGTCTGTTAGTATAGCTACATTTTGGTTCTGACGGATATTTTTAAGAGCTGTACAAGCTTCCCTTATCGCCAAACAATTCTGCCTGGAACACGCTGGCAAAATCGGGAAGTCTATAGGTTTTTGAAATCTCAAGAGATTCACAGAAGACAACTGCACCAACACCGCATTCCATCTTCGAATCATCCGTGAAGATAATTGTGTCGAAGTCTTCCGTCACAACGCCTTCCTCCCAGTCGGTTCTTGACGGGAGCAAGACTCTAGACTTCTTTGAGGTGTCTAGGGTAGGGATGCAATAATCGGTGGTTGTGGATAGGATGTCTGATGGTATCAGGCTTGTTTGGTTACAGTGCCCGTAAGGTCTAGGTTTTCAGCAGCCTATTTCTTTGAGTCTCAAGATACTGCAGGACACCTGATATTTGATAAAGAGGTCAATCGGAAGAAGGTCCAGGATGACGTTGAGTGCATCCGTTGGACAGGACCTGATTGCCCCTGATATCCCTACGCAAGCATTTCTCTGCACCTTTGTAAGCTTGTTTACTATGTAGGCTTTGGTGAGAGCGGGCCACCACACAATGGAACCATAGACCAGTATCGGTCTTACAACCGCTGTGTATGTCCATTTTATCATTTTTGACTAGAGGCCCCACTTTTTGCCGAATGTTTTATTGCAGGCGTAGAAGGCGACACACGACTTTCTTATCCGCTCTTCGATGTTAAGCTTCCAGTTTAATTTGGTAACTAGTATTACGCCCAGATATATAGCACTGGAAGACAATGATAGTGCTTGTCCGTTTAACCGAGGTAGAGTGAAGGGTGGTACCTTGGTTTTGGTGGTGAAAAGCATCAACTCGGTTTTGTTGCTGTTAACACCTAGTCCGCAGCTCGCAGCCCAGGTGCTTACTTCCTTCAAAGCCATCAGCGGAGTTTTACCATCATAAGTTTTAAAATAAAAATAAAAATAAAAATATCACTTAAGAATTTTTAAAATATTCTAAACACCTTGTTTTTGTAACTCCATTAAAACAAAAATTCCTTTGATAGAAAAAATTCACTTTAAAAATAGTTCACTTTAGTCACAAATATAGACCTATGTTCAGACCGTGCAATAAGCTCACTTTGAATGAGAAAACGAAAGTGATAACAGGTGACATTAAAATAGTAAAAATAGATCAATTATCTCTTATAAAAAGTCAAGAAACAAACAAAACAAGCACTGATATTTTTTGTATTTTTGTCGTATGGGCGAAACCACTGTGCTCCCGCCTAAACGGGGGGAGATATACCCCCCCCCCCCCCTCCTCCCTTAGTAAAAAATTCTTGTTTTTAACCGTTCTTAAAAAATCCGTTATAATATCATGTCGCCTGAGTTATCGTACTCTTGCCAAAACAAGTACTCATTTCTGCTCCCCACTGTATGTTACCACATAAAGTTTACATAGTATGATGAAAGTCAAGCCTTCGTTCTCAAATTAAGCTATCGGCTCTTTAACTTAAATTTGTTTTTATTAGTTTTAATACAATTTTTAAATGAATATATCAAATTAACTAAATGAAGTAAATATTTACTCGTATCATCACCCACAAACTGTTTCCTTGTAATCATCAAAACAGTGAACAGAAAACAGTTTCATTAAAACAAATCAAAGAAAACACTTTAGTTAAAAATTCATTTAATTGAATTCAATTTATGGCTGAATTAAGACGCATTTTAGTACATGATGCATATTAAATTATGTTATGTTCCTTTTATTGCATTAAAAATCAAGATCAATATTGTACTTCTGTATTTTTATTTTTATTTTTATTTCATGTAAATGGTATAATTTTCTCATTTAAAGTTGACTCAATTTAAACACACATGCTAATAAAATATGTCACCTGGATTAGTTAATTATATAGATGTATTTTGTGTACTTATCATATGGAAAATATAACAATCAATAGTTAAAATTACCGTCATACTGTAAATCTATTTTCATAAGAATTTTTAATTAGTGTAAATTTGTAGAGTGTGAATCTGAGGAGGGAGGTTAGATTGTTTTTATTTTTTAAACTTTATATATCACGTGTTAAGAAGCACTTAAAAAATTTCCACAAGGAATTCACACCAACTGGTGGCAAGCTTCAACTTCAAAAATTAAATACAAATACTTTCTAATAATAGGCTTTTTCAGACATGATACAAAATCACATAATATTTCATTAGAGTTCAATTTAATTTTTAACACTCCTATAAAATAAGTTAAACTAATAATCAAAGTTGGGGAAAATAAGTGGTGAAGCTAAGAATATATTTTCTTTTAAAATTACTTTCTAAGACAATAAATAAAAAGGGTGCCCAGCGGAAATTTATCAACTTAAAATTGTGATCATCATTATTCATTTAAGGTGCAAGGTTTGCGGAATTGTTACTCGCATGGTAGGGAGTCTAGCAATATTTGAAATCCACGTAAATCGATAAGGAAGGTTGTGGCCTCCACGCCATCAAAAACGTTTACTTTGTTTAAAAATGTGTGCCATTTCAGTGTGTGGATTAATTAGCCCTTATTTTTTTAAACCAAGGTGAGACAGTCACTGCTCCGGTGATTGACGTAAGACAGATGAGTTTCTACTATACAGTAATTAAATCTATATATTTAGGTAGGGTACATTGTCTGAATTCAATTTAAAAGACTAAGGGCAGTTTTTTTGGAATAAACGATCGGCAAATACGGAGACATTCTATGGCCGTCTCGTTCCCCAGGCGTCACAACCTGCAATTTTGTTTCATATCTCAAAAACCAGTGGACTTCAAATAAATATTCTTTTACAGATAATAGTATCGAAAAAGCAGAAAAGACTTTTAAACTAATGTTGTGGGTGTATTTGTTTTTTTTTTGCTATACCAATTTACTATAGTACCAGTGGAATGATGGTTAGTATGTAGGAGTAGGACTGTCATGCCAGAGATCTTAAGTTAAATCTCTGCCTGTGCCACTTAAGGTAGTTTTTAAGGGAACTGCCTTTTAACAAATCCTCAAAGACTATTTCATGTCATGAAAAGTGTTTTCTCAAATAAGCCGTTTGGTTTCGACATACAAACTGTAGTTGCTCTTCATCCCTAACATTACTCGCACACAGGAATGGGTTGAGAGTTGTAAGCCGTGGTTCTCTATGGACTGTTGCGCCACCTTATTTATTTATTTTATTAAAAAAAAGTAAATAATTTTGTTGATCACAATTATCTTTCGGAACAAAAACGGTTTTCGCCTTGTTGTGGCGAGGGGGCTTACGTCTAACTCTTCAGCAATCCAGCTGCGGAGTAAGACAACTAAGAAAACCACCAAAAGCAGAGATGTTAATCTAATAAAATATGGATAAAAGTTTACTAAAAGAAGAAAATCGAACGGGGATATACGTTCAAGGAATCGATCAAGACTGCCTTAGTTGAAGTTGGAGTTGAATCTCTCATTGTCGATTGGATTCTCACCATGTTAAATGGCAGAATTATCAACTCTCAAATAGGAGTTAGCACTATCGAGAAAACAGTTACTAGAGGCACACCACAGGGAGGAGTCATCTCACCCCTACTCTGGATCCTCGTAGTCAACAAAATTCTCACAAAGTTCAAAGATCAGGGCATTAAAATAGTAGCATATGCAGATGACATAGTGGTTTTGGTATCAGGAAAACATTATGGAAAATGCATTAAAGGATTTATCTTCTTGGGCAACTAAAAACGGTCTCGGGGTCAACCCCACCAAGACAAAGATAGTCTTGTTCACGAAGAAACGGAAACTGGGGGGCTTCAACCCTCCCAAACTAAATGGTATTCCTCTAAAAATTTCTAAGGAAGCTAAATTTCTAGGAGTAATCCTTGACTCCAAGCTTACATGGAAGCGTAATACGGAGGAAAGAATGAAAAAAGCATTATGTGCATTCTACACATGCAAAAAGACCTTCGGTGTACGTTGGGGTATGCGACCGTAAGTCATCCAATGGATGTACACAGCGATTGTCAGACCCATTCTTACCTATGGCTCTATTGTATGGTGGAAGGCAGTGGAAAAATCAAGCTATCTCAAGAACCTGAATAAGGTACAGAGACTAGCCTGTGTAGGAATAACAGGGGCTCAAAGATCCACACCACAAGCTGGGTTGGAAATTATATTCGACCTCACGGCTCTGGATGAGTTCATAAGGTGCACGGCAGCCAAAACTGCAATTCGTTGAAGAGAACTGAGTTTTTGGAGGCATAGCACTTATGGCCAAGGGTCAATCTTACAAAGATATGACACGATTCCAGGACTGAGTGAGACCACCGATTACATCCCCCCTTTACTAGATTTCGACAGAAAATATTCTATTTTCATACCTGACAGACAGGGTGGGGATCCTAATTCACTTATAAGTAAATAGGGTATCCCTTTCTACACTGAAGGTTCAAAAATGGAATCAGGAACAGGTGCTGGAGTGTTTTGCCAATCTCTAAACATCAGAGCGTCATATACACTCCCGGCTGACTGTAGTGTCTTTCAGGCCGAGATCTTTGCCATTGAAAAAGCAGCTGAATTGGCACATCACGATAAGCTAAGCTCTTCGGAGATTACTATTTTCGCGGACAGCCAGGCTGCTATCAAAGCCTTAGCCAGTGAGACCATAAGATCAAAAGCAGTTTTAAACTGTAGGAAGGAATTAAACAAAATCTTCCACACTAACCGGGTAAAGCTCTGCTGGTTCCCGGACTTAGCAATATAGAAGGGAATGATATAGTAGACGAACTAGCCAGGAAAGGGTCAAAAGCAGACACAAGTAGTAGCGACCATTCAGTCAGGGGACCACTCGTCCCGATTGGGGTACTCAAGAGGAAGATAGACCTTAAACTAAAAGAGAAAATCAATATCTCCTGGAAATCCAGGGACAATTGTGTAATCTCTAGAAGTTTATGGCCTAACACAAATGAAAAGGAAACTCGGTATATTCTATCGCTGAGTAAAAAGAACATTAAAATCCTGATAGGTGTACTAACAGGCCATTGCGCCATTGGCACAATGGCTAACAGAATAGGGGCATTTGCATCCGATTTTTGTAGGAGCTGTCAGGATGAGGAAGAAATGGAAACCATTAAACACCTGCTCTGCGACTGTCCGAACCTCCAAACCAGCCGACTCCGTCATTTCGGAAACAGGTTTGTTGGAGAACTGGATGATCTAGCACAGGTCTCAATGGCAAACATGAGGAAATTTATAGATAGCACAGGCTGGTTCGTTAACGAGCCAGTCTACGCTAATCGACAGAATTGAGGAACATCGTTGCTAAATTTTTACTTTTACAGGGGATCATAATGGACCAGTAGGCCCCCGTGTACGCAACAGCTTCATGCTGTGCACACCCCTTGCAACCTAACCTAACCTAACCTAAAAACGTTGATTTTGACAGTTCATGGTGCCCATATTGTTTCTTTAACTTTTTGTCAAAATATTTTCTTCAAGTCACTAAATATAAATTATCATGGTAAGTTGCAGCTTCGAGCAACACTTGCAAGTGATAAAACTTTGTTATAAAAATGGATGTTCTCTAGTAGCAACGATAAGCGTGTCGCACCCCCTTTTTTTTTTTTTTTTTCTTAATTCAAATTTTATTCAATATTAACTTATATCTACTTACATGCTAACAAAATTCAGAAAACTAGCCTAACTAATAATACTTAAATTTAACTTACTGGCCCTAAACGGGCGCTCTAAGGAATTCATGATTTCTTAAATTAATGCCTTTCGGCCTATGAACTAATTTTTTTTTTCTTTTTTCGTTTATTTTGTTAGAAAATATAAAAAACTAACATCTTTATCGTTTATTTTATATCTTACATACTAAGTCCTTAAAATAAAACTTAAAACTACCCCTAACCTACCTACATACTACTTAAAACTAAAAACTAGAGCAACCACAGCGGCAAAAGCTATGTCCATGTCCATATAGATAGATAGATAGATAGATAATTTGGATTTTATTGGATCAACATTTGAATTTAACAATAGATACGTTTTTACATTTACAAAAATCATTATGACATGGCATTTGCCGTCTGCCAGATTGACAACTATAATATATTAATTTAATTACAAAGATATAACCGTTTTAAATAACATATGTGTTTAAAATAAGGAATTATATGGAAACCAATAAAATTTAAAAATACAAATAAGATACAGTTAAAGGTTTGTTTAATCAAAAATCTTCGTTAATTATTCTTGCTCTATATCTGAGCGCAATTACACAATATTCATAAAGTCTATTAACGTTCATATGATTCAATTCGTCCAGAACTTGCTCTTCAGATAAAACATCGCTCCCAAGAACGCTTCTTCTGGTTTCTTTCAGAGTTGGGCATCTTCCCAAAAAGTGAATGACGTCTTCTCTTTCTCTCATGTTGCAAATGCTGCATTCTAATGGTAGATCAGGTCTGTGAGGCATGAAGTTCAGATTGATAAGCTCGCTGCGAAGTCTGACCATTGTAGCGATAACATTAACCTTATTAGAGTCACGAAAATAGTTTTTCTCTGCCAAATTGTGGTTTAATCTACTGTAAACTGTTCTGTAGATGGAACTGGAGGCTTCAGCTATATATTCAGCTCTACATTTCTCATCCACCTTCGAGATTACATTGTAGAAGAGAGTCTTGCAACTACCAATGTTTTCCAGGTTTAAATCAAAGCTTAAATTGCATTCTTTAGCAAGTTTTGACCACTCTCTATACCAGCTGTTTCGTTCGTGTATGGCACTGATAGCTACCTTCTTGACTAATCTGGATTCTGATAAATTGAATATGTACTGAAAAAATCGGCTTGCAACTTCAAGGTCTTTATGTGTAAAGGTGATAGTCCTGTTTCGAGCATTACCACGTAATTTGGTGTGTTGACTGGTAAGCTAAATATCCTTTTAATATAGTGTGTCAAGAGTTTTTCCACCGCTTGAAATCTCATACATCCCCAAACTTGTGCGCCATATAAAAGTATGCTCTCCGATACAGCTTCAAATACCTTGTGCTTACTGCTATGCGCAATGTTTCTGTTCATGAAGCATCTTTTCCATGATATGTTAATGGCTGTTTTCGCCTTTTCTAACTTCTCAGTTAAATGCTTCTGCATGCTCAAACTTCTCGTAAAAATTACCCCTAGGTATTTGTATTCGGTTACACATTCTAAGGCTTCTCCGTTAAATGACCATTTCTCGTTAAAAGCATTTCTTCCACCACCGTTTTTAAATATCATCACTTTAGACTTTTGCGTATTAACGATTAAGTTCCATAAGCAACAGTAATTATATAACCTGTTTATCATGAGCTGTAACGCTTCCGGCGAATACGCGAACATGACAATATCATCTGCAAATAATAAGGCCTTCATATGTGTTCCTGCGAAATCCACGCCACCAGGAAGATAATCAATCAGGTCATTTATAAAAAGTGAGAACAAAGTGGGGCTCAATGTGCAGCCTTGCCTTACTCCCAATGAGGTCACAAACCAATCAGACAACTCTGCACCATTCCATACAGCCGCTCGAGTTCCTCTATAGAGATTCTCTAGCGCACGTCCAAATTTCATCGATAACCCCGCATTATATAGCTTGTAGAATAAGGCACCTCTATTTATTGTATCGAATGCCGCTTGAAAGTCGATGAAAAATACATATAATTTCTTTTTTTGAGCGATAAAGCTTTCTGCAAGACTTCGGAGTACAAAAATATTGTCCATTGTAGAGTAGCCTGCTCTAAAACCTGCTTGAATTTCTTTCAGTATGTTCTGAGACTTAATCCACTTGTTGAGCCTTTTCTGCATCATCGTTGTAAGAATTTTATATGTTGCATTCAAGAAGGAAATGCCCCGATAGTTTGAAGCATCCGAGTATGATCCTTTCTTATGTATTGGGAATATAACAGCTTCTGGAAATTCATTCACTACCAAATTTCCCTCTATGACTTTATTGAACATCGTTAAAAGTTGATCATTAAGTGCAGAAGTGCCATATTTGTAAAATTCGGCTGGTATACCGTTTGCGCCTGCTGCTTTCCCATCTTTCAGAGTACATAACGCTTGCTCCAATTCTTGTGCAGTAAACTGCGAGTCCAATATTTCATTGGTTATACCAGGTGTTGCATATTGCCAGATAGATGGCATCATTTCTGGGTTGAGGAGTTGCCGAAAGTTTTCGGCTAGCATATTTGCACACAGATTTTTGTGTATTGACGGTTTTTTACCATTTAGCTCCCATGCAAGTTTCCAAAACGTGGATGCATTCTTACAGGAGGCCAACCTGGCCGCTTGTCGTTCCTCATACTCTCGCTTTTTGCTTTTGCACAGTTTTTTATATGTCGCATTAGCTTCGATGTATATGTTTCTAAATTGACCTTGGGGTGAGTTTCTGAAATTCCTGAGCCATGCGAATGAAATTCTGCGTGCCTTCTGGCATTCTTCGTCAAACCAAGGCTCTACCCTTATTTTGTTTCGTGTAGTACTAATCTGCTGCTGTGGATAAGATGCCTTAACGATTTGATCTAGCAAGCGAAAGTCCGTATTTTGGCGGTTGTGAAGATTCGTGTCCAAACGTTGTCTGTATAATGAGGCTTTTGAGAGTTTCCAGTTGAGTCTAGGAAGTAATTGGTCGATGTTATTTACTACAGTTGAATGTCCAGTCATCCGTAAGGTAACGACTATCGGCAGATGGTCTGAGTATGGAAGTTCTCGCACCTCGAAATCAGTCACAAAGGGTTCCCAATCTTCGCCTATCATTGAATAATCAATAGTTGATGAACCTTGACCACCAACAAAAGTAAAATCACCAGAAACGTCACTGGGCATTGTTCCATTTAGAATTCTCAATCCAAACGAGTCACGCAGTTTAATTATTCGTTTTCCTCTTGTATTGCACACTACATCTTTATCCATGTCCACATATGTATGTGTTGTTGATTATGTTTGTAAGTGTTAGTTTTTTTTTATATTTTTATTTTTTGTATTTTTTTTTTTTTTTTTTTTTTTTTATTTATAGTGCCACCGTCCCTACTCTACTTAACCTAAACCTAAGACTAAAACAAGTATGTAAGCCGGCCAAGGCAATAAATACCCCACCCCGGTTTACCCCATATTAAATTCTTTTAGCCACCAAAACTGGTCCTCCTGCTTCCTCCTATCAATACGGTCCTGTTCGGACACAGCCCTACTGAACCGTAGGAGCTCTGCTCCATCTCGGGCGAGGATGTCTCGTTCGTACAAGAGTCGCCGGTCCACGGTTCTACGCCTGACGTGGTAGATAAGCGGTACTGCCAATCTATCCTGTATCAGGCCGCATTTATCTAAATAGAGGAATGCCTCTGGTGGAATAAAGCCGCTCTAACGTGCCATACCGAAGTATTCGTCGTTTGGATAGAACGCCCCGAAAATTAAGTTGTTGGTCGAAGTCATAGCTCTCGCTATGTGACCCCGAACAAGTTTTATCACGAAATTGTCAATTCTGTTGATCCGAGCTCCGTTGTACAAGACCTCGTTAGAATAATAATGCAAATAAGAAGATTCCGGTTTCCGATGCCAACCGAGACAGCGCCGTAGACACTGCCTCTCGAACACCCGAAACTTCTCCATTTGGGAAGGGGCAATGTTGAACCAAACGGGACAACCATAGACAAGCATTGGCCGTATGAGGGCCATGTAGCAAATTACTTTCACCCTGGGGTCAAGCCGACTGCTGTAAAACAGCTGTTTCGTCAGAGCGAGGGGGCTCCTCGGGCTCTGGTCAGAGCAGCACTTATATGTCTGTCAAAATACAAATACTGGTCCAACCAGATACCGAGGTACTTCACTACACTTTTACTCGCCAATGGCCGCCCGTCGGGCCCCACAATTACCATCTTGCGCCAATTCTTGCACGTATCTCTCGTGGCCTTAGCCAAAGGAGTCCGGAACAGAATTGTCTCCGACTTTTGGACATTTATTTTCAGTTTCCAGTCGTCGCAGTATCGCTGAGTGTCGCACCCCTTTTATGGGGTACATGCACATGGTCATCCTCAAAGTCGACTATTCAAAGTTTGGTGGCCGCAAATTCGAGTCCTCCGGTTCAGTAAACAATCAGCCAAAACCAGTACGTCAACAAAACACAAGATCTGCTGAAAACATCGCCGCTGTTCGTGAAAGTGTGCTGCAGAATCCGAGACAGTCGATTCCCCGTCGCTCACAAGAAATTGGCCTGTCGCAGATCACAACATGGTGAATTTTGCACCTTGATTTGGGCCTGCACGCATACAAAATCCAACTGAATGACCTGAAACCAAACGACCATAAGCAGCTACTGGATTGATCCCAATTTGGGTCGCAAAATCATCATTACCGACGACGAGGCCCATTTTTGGATGAAGTGGTACGTGGTTAAGTAAAATTGATCGATTTTATGACAACATCAATCCACGCGAGATTCACAAGTTCTCAATGCATCCAAATAAAGTAACAGTTTCCGTACTATTTCGAAAATAATGCTGGCCAGGCCATAATCGTCAACAACAATCGCTATAGGTCGATGATCACCAACTTTTTGTGGCCTGAATAATGTAACATGGACACCGAAGACACATAGTTTCAACAGGATGGCTCTACGCGCCATACAACTCAAGAAACAATCGATACTCTGCCCGAGCGGTTTCATGGCATAGTTATTTCGCACCAAGGCAACGTGATTTGGCCACCAGGATAGTGAGATTCGCCCCCTTGAGACTTTTTCTTGTGGGGTTTTCTTAAGTCGCAGGTCATTACGATTAAGCCCAAAGCCACCGCAGCCCTCAAAGCAGGGCCGGCCTCAGTCAAAGTGGCGCCCTGTGCAAGATTAGTATAGAAAGCGCCCCTTTTTATGTTTTCACACATAAACTGATACACAAGCATAAGCGATAACAGGTAGGAACGCGAGAACAGCAATGACTATTGTAAAGATGAAATCGCGGAGTGCAGTCTGGAAAATTCTCCATAACACAAAAGAACTAAAAAATTCACAAATTCACATACACAAAGATTTGCCATAAAATGTGCGACGTAGGAAAAGCAACCTTCTTCCGATTTCAAGGTTCCTTCGTGAGAGGTTTCCTGCGGTCAAATCTCAAATTCAACAAAAGGATGATCAGCTTTTCATTACAAATAAACTTTTTACTTGGGTTAAATAAAGAAGTTCGGCCAACAAGACTAATTGAATTGAGAAATAAGTCAATAAAACGCCTCATAGTCTTGCTTATATAAGCAAGACTATAAGGCGTTTTATTGACTTATTTCTCAATTTTTACTTGGGATCTGGCACGTGGCTTGAAATGTGGAGTAATTGATCCTTTAGAGGCACTGCGGTAAATTTTTAATGATATTCCAATTATTTTTTTATCAATCGAAAGTTTCATGAATGAAGTCCAACAAGCGAGTAACGTAAACAATGTCAAAAAGAAAACGTCAAGGGGACAAACTGAAGTTGGTAGAGTTTCAACAGAACAAAACCGAGAAAGAGCCGCTGTAAGCAGTTTGAGTGGTTTGGGTGAACACACAAGTTCGCGTTCGAGAGAAGATCCAGGTGTGAGCTTGGATTGAGGTGCAACTGTCTACCAGAACCAAATAAAAACTATAGATTTAAGAATATTAGGGTTTAGTGTATCACGGCTTAAAAATAAATTTTGTATTATAAATTTCTTTGATTATAATTAAAGTTTTGATGTATTTCTACTTTATGAAACTCATGTATTAGAAGATGAAAAACAGAAATTTGAAGGTGTATTTAATAATTATGAAATAAAATGGATTCCAGCAGTGAAAGTAAATACTTTTGGTAGAGGTAGTGGTGGTGAACTGTACGGGTATCGCAAATGTTTAAAAGGAATGTCAATACACTTCAAACAGGTGGAAGAAATTAATGTCTTGGAGTTAAATATCAACGGAAGCACACATCACATTATACCAATTTATTTAAACTGCAACCACTGGATGAGACATTACGATAATCTTTGCGATGCACTTCATTATTTAGGATCAATGAATTTGTTACTTGTTGGTGATTTCAACGCGAGGATTGGTTTGTCGCAAAATAATTTTTTGAGTGGAACTGCATCAGAGATTCTCAATCCAACTCGAAAATCAAAGGATGAAATTTGTGATGGAAAGGGCGAAAAGATTTTAGAGATAGCGGACGCATTCGATGCAAGAGTTTTGAATGGAAACTGTGAAGGTGATTCTTACGGTGAATACACTTTTATTCGAGGAACGGCGTGTTCAGTCATTGACTACTCTTTTATGTCTGGGACCTGGAATTCAATTTTGAGGAACTTCAAGGTGGCTGCGCAGACTTTTTCGGACCACATGCCACTAGAGATTTTTTGTACAGTATCAGCGTCTGAAGAAACTTCGAATTCAAAATGTCTGGCTCTCTTACCAAAATTGTTCTGGAAAAATAGTGTTCAGCACATGTATCAAAAGAATTTGAATTAGGAACTGGGTAAGCGAATGGAAGAAAACAACCCCCTACACATGGAAAATCTTACCCAAATTATTAGGGATTCATTACCAGCTGGCAGTACATCAAGTCTTCTGTTTTCAAGAAAATGTATGCAGCAGCAAACTAGGATTACAAGCAACTCTGTTTTTTGAAGAAGAGGCAATATGAACAACAAAATTTAGATACCCTAATTTTGGAAAGCTGTAAAAACCATAAATGGTAGAACCAATAGGATCAGTTCCTCATTGAAAGCAGTAGAGCTACGAGACTATTTTGAAAAGCTTCTCAACACCCCGCGGTTCTCACCGCTTCCACAGTATGCAGCCCCTTTTTTCATGGACGAGCTTCTTGATGCACCGTTTTTAGCTTTGGAAGTGGTGAATGTGATTGACAAGGCTAAAGCAGGAAAAGCTCCAGGAGATGACCGAATACCAATGGAATTTTACAAGAACTGTACGATCGAATTTGTGTCCGCATTTACCGAGGAATTTAACAGGATATTTGAAACAGCAAACGTTTCGCATGAGTCATGAGTTTAATAAAGCAATAGTATACCCACTGCATAAAAAGAGAGCTTTTAATAATCCAGAAAACTACCGGGGTATTTCATTTTTAAACTCCTCAGTAAAGTTATTCAGTGCCCTGATATTGATCAACTATTTTCATTGATTAATATTGCGGAAATTTACAAAAAAAGGAGCAAGAAGCTATATGCTTTTTTCGTAGATTTTCGCGCTGTTTTTGATTCCATTGCACGTGAGGTACTTTTTTATAAGTTGTACAAGATGGGAATCTCAAGTAAAATCATTAATGTATTGATAGCTATGTATGTATGAAAGCAACGTCTCGTATGTTTGGGATGGTGAATTCATTTCAGAAGATTTCGCATCAGAAATGGGTGTTAAACAAGGCTGCGTTTTGAGCACCTTGCTCTTTATATTATTTATAAATGATATCGTTGAAGCTATTGGAGGAGGAATTGAGCTTGGTGGCGGCAGATATTCTCGGAATGAAAAGTGGAAATACCAAGGTCAAAATATTGAAATTGTACGGTAGTACAAATATCTAGGTATGTTGATCACCCCAAACCTTAATATGAAAAAACACTTTCAGTTTAAGTTATCGGAGGCGAAAAAAGCAATCTCAGCAGTTTGGGGTCGTTGCATCGATAATTAAAACGTCGACCATAGAAGATCAAACTGTTCCGAGCAACTGCAGTCTCTATTTTGCTGTATGATACGCAAGTATGGGGATATTCCAAATTTGATGATGTAGAAAGGTTTGTGAGATACTTTCTTAAACGGATTTTTCGATCACCTTCGAATACACCTATTTACATGTTGCATCTAGAGACATCGGTTCCACCATTATTTTTGGACGTTCTCAAATTACATTTTGATTATGTAATGAAAATCTTGAAGAAGGAAGAGGGAAGATTACCTAAGCTGATCCTGAAAAACATCATTTTATCAAAAGGGAATCTTGTCAGAAAGTGGGATGAACTAGGAGCTGGATTTGGGGAAAATGTGCGCATGCACTCTGATATTAGCCCGGGTAACTTGAGGAGCTCTTTTCAGAATTTATTGGAAGGAGCAAGTCGCTCTATGTATAATAGTTATTTATCGGAAGCGCAATCTTCGCAACACAGGATGATCTACAGTCAGTTAAACTTAAATCTTAATGAAAACACGTACTTTCTAAACCGATTTCCACTAAGCATGATAACTTTTATATTAAAACTAGGAGGAGAAATAATTAAGCTCAATTACATTCCACATCGGCCTGAATTGACAATTTTGTGTGACCTTTGTAATCTTAAGGAGAGAGGAGATGTATACCATCTCATTGGAAAATGTCCCATTCTAAGAGAATTCCGAGTAAGACAATTTGGAAAAACTTCTATAGATATAAACGAAATCCTGTGCGTTTTGAATGGCGAATTAGGCTGCAAAGTTTTATATGGATATGCAGTATCGGCGCTTAGATATAGATCACAAATTATTGAAGGCAATTTTTAAAGCAAAATAAAAAAAAAACAAAGTTATAAAATTTTAAATTGTGTTAAAAATATTAAGTTTAATTAAAAAGAAATGTCAATCTGGTAGACGGCCTGAGGCCAAACTATATTAATCTTATGTTAAAAACAATTGTTATATTACATTATGCAATCAATAAAGATTTCTACTACTACTTCTTCTACTACTACACAAGCAAAAGCCTTTCCCACATTACCCCAGGAGGTAGACTTACAATGCGTTTTTTTATTGAGGTATCCCCAGTAGGCCTAAACCATAAACTAAAACGCAGCGATGAAATGAGCAGAGGGGAAACGTTTAACTTGGAACTTACTTTTCTGGCCTACCATTTTGCAAATTCAGAAATGAGATCATTAAAGTCTAAAGAATTTAATAATTCCTTTTCATTATAGATAAGCCTATACCAATCTCTCTTGAGTCATGGTTGCCCTAAGATAATTTTTAATAATTTTAAGTTTAGAAAAACTACGTTCTCCTGAAGCTACCGTGACCGGGATTGTATTAAGGATTTGGAGAGCAATTACTAAATTCGGAGAAAAATCTTCAAGGTTTGAACTAAAAATAAAATTTAACACATCTAAACTTGAGCTTTGTGGTGTAACAAGCTGGGATATTACGGTTAACTCTGGAAACAATTCTTCTCCATCTAAATCTTTAAAATAACTTTATGTTAAAACATTCTGCAAATTAAGGCATGAAGCACGTACATTTTTATTTTTTAAACATTCGCTTATGTTACTTAAAAATGAAAAATTGATACTATACGTATCAAACCTTTCAAGTATTTAAAAAAAAAAATTCAACTTTAAGTCTTTGTTTCGGGTCTAATATAGTTTCAGGACGTTCATCAGTATAAAGTATTTTTCTCCGTTGAGATCGCAATGATGAAGCTACAGGAAACATATTTGGTATTTCTAGGGAACTAGCAATACGCTCGGTTAATTGAACATACCTACCTACTAAATTTTTTATCGGAACGCATTAAAATCAAACTGTTTTTTGTATTTTCTAAAACGATTTATGCCGGTTGACAGATTAACGGACGGACTTTGCAAATATTTACTAGTTTTATTTATATTTTCTAAAATATCAAACCAAATTAGCAGGCAGCAAATAATTGTAAAATCAAAAATTTTATTTCCTTACGATTCTGCAATGTTTTTTGCCTCTAGATTTCCTATTTCTGTAAAAGCTTCATATGTTTCTTTAAACTTGTTTTTGAAGGCCTCAATGCATCTAACCTGCTCTCCTATCTAGTCTCAGAAATGGGTTTCAAAGTAAGACTTGAATTTTTTTTCTTATAAATATCCCACCTCGTTGTGGAACTTGAAAAAAAAGTTATATCTACAAACATTGAATTCTATCGAAAAATTTGACTGCATATAATGAGCACCGAGCAGATTCTGAACACCCGCTTCTTTTCCTTTCATATTATCGAACCATTATCATAACTTTGGCTTCGACAGTTACTTATTAAAATTCCATGTAATCCAAGCTTGTCTAAAATCAACTGAGTCAGTCACATTCCGGTCTTGTCTTGTCACAAAATACGCCACTTCTATTAAAAACTGATAGCTTTGTATTTAATCTTAATTAACCAACAAAGCGTAAAAACAATTGAAACAATCTGCATTCTGCACCAGACTAGATATACATTAAAAGTAGCCGTTCCAACAGTCATTAACTTAAAAAAAAAAAAAAAAAACTGCCTGCGCAAGAACAATTCGACTCCACATAGAATCATCCCTCTTTAATTTTTACACTATGCTCCTTTTACATTCCATTAAAAATTTCATCTCCTGTAAGCAGGCACTTAACTCTTACACAGATACTTTGTGCAATAAGAAAACCTGCACGTTCTAGCATCTAGCCCATAGTCCGTACGTCCCACAGTGGAGCAGAAGTACTTTACGAACGGCGATAATTGTAAATGTTTTTTGTAGATTAAACCAAAATATATTTTTCGAAAAGTTTTTGATGTGTTCAATTCAAATTCAAGTAAAAAATTAATTTAAAACATTCTTACATAATTTTTGGGTCAACTATTCATATAAAGTTGAAGTTTTAAGAGCATTTGTACAGCATCATTTTGATTTAAGATAAAGCAGATTTTAATATTTAAAAAAAATAGGTTAACAAAAATATTTTGCATGAATTATTGCATATATGTGCATATGTATATATATATCTGTGTGTTGTATATATGTGTATGTATATATATATATATATATATATACATATATATATATATGCACATATAGGTATCGGGTGATTTTTTAAGAGCTTGAAAACTTTAAAAAAAAAAAACGCATAAAATTTGCAAAATCTCATCGATTCTTTATTTGAAACGTTAGATTGGTCCATGACATTTACTCTTTGAAGATAATTTCATTTAAATGTTGACCGCGGCTGCGTCTTAGGTGGTCCATTCGGAAAGTCCGATTTTGGGTAACTTTTTCGAGCATTTCGGCCGGAATAGCCCGAATTTCTTCGGAAATGTTGTCTTCCAAAGCTGGAATAGTTGCTGGCTTATTTGTGTAGACTTTAGACTTGACTTAGCCCCACAAAAAATAGTCTAAAGGCGTCAAATCGCATGATCTTGGTGGCCAACTTACCGGTCCATTCCTTGAGATGAATTGTTCTCCGAAGTTTTCCCTCAAAATGGCCATAGAATCGCGAGCTGTGTGGCATGTAGCGCCATCTTGTTGAAACCACATGTCAACCAAGTTCAGTTCTTCCATTTTTGGCAACAAAAAGTTTGTTAGCATTGAACGATAGCGATCGCCATTCACCGTAACGTTGCGTCCAACAGCATCTTTGAAAAAATACGGTCCAATGATTCCACCAGCGTACAAACCACACCAAACAGTGCATTTTTCGGGATGCATGGGCAGTTCTTGAACGGCTTCTGGTTGCTCTTCACTCCAAATGTGGCAATTTTGCTTATTTACGTAGCCATTCAACCAGAAATGAGCCTCATCGCTGAACAAAATTAAAGCGCGAAACACATTTCGAACCGAACACTGATTTTGGTAATAAAATTCAATGATTTGCAAGCGTTGCTCGTTAGTAAGTCTATTCATGATGAAATGTCAAAGCATACTGAGCATCTTTCTCTTTGACACCATGTCTGAAATCCCGCGTGATCTGTCAAATACTAATGCATGAAAATCCTAACCTCAAAAAAATCACCCATTATATATATACATATGTACATATACACATAAAAACATCTCATTTACCTTTGTTTGGTGTTGTAAATAAATTTTTTGTGTATTTATGATTATTCTGAGTCCCAAAAATAGTCGTTCATTTCATACTGCGGCTAGTTGCTTAAATCAGGCTGTAAAAACACTTCGATAGCTTCAGAATCAAATGGAATTTTTTTGAACGGTTTTCTAATTCTCTGGTTGGTAATAAAGGGATCTGAAGATATTAACATTCGGTTCATAATATCTGTTAATGTACCTTGTCTGGATGTTTTTCGACTGAAATGCTCTCTGTACAGTTTGAAATCCTTATTCCGGGCTTCTAACGCTTCTTCACTTAATTCACCAATGGGCAATACACTTTCAGAAACTATTTCATGTCCATGAATAAGAATTTTATGAACTGAAGTGCTCATATAGTACCAAGGATACAGCAATACAAACAAATTCGGAGTTTCTTAACAATACATTTTAAATTTATGAACATCTATATTAAATCCACTTGATAAGCACTGCAAAATTATGTGAAATTCTTCTATCAGATTAACATCTATACCAGTTATTTCACTTGATATAATATAGTTTTTAAAAAAACGCCTAGCTACATTTCCTGTGTTCGTGTTGCCATATACTGGCTTGGGTCCATCAATTTTTAACCCTAATTCTTTTTCAAATGCTTCTTGAATCCTTAATTTGTTTTGGGCCACACAATCTTCTGTCGCTTTCGATCTACGCCATTCTTTTATAGGCAGTTTATAGGCAACGTGAAGCAGGCATTTAAACATTCTTATCCATGCATGAAGCGCGGATATTCCAAATGTTAGAAATTCATGCGAGATCGGAAGTGATACCATTTTTTCAATGTTATTGAACTCCTTGGATGTTGCCTGACAAAGATAACATCTCTGAGCAGAGCGAACACCATTCAGACTATTGCTTAGCTTGCCATCAACCATTGAAAGTATCAACTGGTGTTTGACAATATACTCTCTATTTTCAATAATAACTTTTGTTGGTACGAGTTCATTTAATTGCAATTGAATAGATGCGTTCTCTCTGCTGGTTAATGTATCTGTTTCCTTCTCGAAAGTTATTTTTATGGGCCTGCAGTACCTAGGAGAAGAAGGGCAAGGATTTTTCCAAACAACGTTTGATGTGCTCGGTAACTTTAGTGGTACCAAACAAGTTATAAATACAAACTTGTCATCTGCATCAGTTGTGTTTGTAAACCTTTGGTGGTATTCACTATGCCCGGAGCTACCATCAAAACCCACTTTAGAATAGAGCGTAAGTTCATTACAGCTCGCATTATTAAACACATCTTTTTGTGATGCAGAAATTCTCTCAACAGTGTGATCAAGCAAGCTTTGCATTGAAACTTCAGCTGTTACTTCATTCACAGTAAGATTTTCTGTATAGCATTTTATATTTTCTTTTTGCACAGCTTTATAAGAAGGCAAAACATCATCCGTGACATATTTTCTGATCGTGTCGTATTGATCACGGGATAGTTCTGCTTCTATTAGCATAGACAAAGCTTGACCTGGAGTGAGCATAACTGTCGAACTTTTTGAGGTGGTAGGTGGACACACGGTTTGTTCCAGTAAATCTGCAGCTCTAAAATTCATTTGAGCGGCGAAAACAAGCTCTTCTGCAGATTTATCTCGAAGATCAGCTACTCTTTCGCGTTTTCTTCGCTTACTCAAAAGATCAAAACTAGTCTGAGGGCGTCCAGGGAGTAGTGAATACATTTTAAATTTAACGTTTTGATGAAGCCAATTTGATTCTTTGTTATCAAACACTGTCCTTGTACTGTGGCTTTTCTTCCACTTAGATTTAAGATCAAATTTAAATCTAAATAATTCTTTTTTTAAATCTGACACGTGATTTTCAGAGCAATTCGTCTTTGCTATTAAGAATGTCTCAATATCTTCAAACTTTTTGTCAATATTCTTAAATTTACTAGTAAAAAAGATTTCGCAGAGTTCCTGCCTTTTGCAGGAGAAAAATTCCATGTTGAGACCTTAAATACGATTGAACTGAGTTTAGCGAACCATACTTATAAACACAAAATAATTAAAAAAAAAATATTTTAGGCAAACATTTTTTACTTTTAAATTCAGTGCCGAAAAAAGAAAAGATTAAGCTAAGAAAAACACTTTACATTTTGTTTTAATGTTTGCCTAATAAAAAATTACCGTTGTTTAAAAAAAACGACTTTCTATTGTTCATTTTGCATTTTTTTTATTTTTCTTTGATAATCGAGTAAAAACTAATGCTATTCAAAGAACATACCTGGAGTGGAATCGGCTAAGGTGTTTGTTGATTGTTGACAGTCAAAATAATCGAATTTGATCTGTGCAAAGTGATAGTCAAATTGATACCTAAAAAGCTGTCACTAGAAAAATTTGATAGTCATTTTCCTACAAATATGTCGTTTCTGAATAGAGCTACCAGACGAAAAAGAATGGAATTTTTTTCAGTTATCCTTTTTAGGTACAAAAACACCTTCTTTTGACCGACAAAGCTTACGTAATTCGAAAAAACACAAGAAAAGTAAGAATATTATTTAAACACAGCCAATTTGATACTTTTATTTAGATATTTTATAGAAATCATTTTAAAATGTCACCATAGCAACAATGAATTGTGACAATTATATTCAGAAATTGTTCAATCGAATTGAATTGAATCAGCTTACACAGACGGGAAAGTCGGTGATAGTCAATTTGACTATCAAAAATTTGATAATCAACTATCATCTTAGCCGATTCCACCCCTTGTTTAACAAAATCTATCATCTATGCAAAAAAAATTTTAAAGACAATTGATTTTCACTTTAATAATAAACGCAACTTGTTTTGATGAATTTAGCACAGACCACAATTTAAGCTAAACTTTCAACTTTGATGCCGAACAGTACAGTGATAGATCAGCTAATTGAACAAAAAAAATCCTAAATCATGTGAGGCATATTATCAGTTAATATAACAGTTATTTTTATTGAAATTTGTTACACATAAGAAAAATGACTTCTCGCCGCTCTCGCCAATCCAACAGCCCCACAGTGCGTCCGTACGTTCGTGTGTCTTTACGTTCGCGACGTTTTTTCGTTGTCCATAGCTCAAGAACCATAAGAGATATCGACTTCAAATAAATTTTGTTTTACAGATAATAAGGCAGGAAGATGCAGAAAGGGCTCTCAAGAAATTGCGTGGGTGTTTTTTTTACTATAGCAGTTTAGAAAAAAGGTGAAAATTTTGGTTAAACCTAAATACATATCTCATGAACCAATGACGCTAGAGTCTTGAATTAAATTTTATATTACATATTGTAACGTGATACAAAACAATTATATTTTTGGAAAAAAATCCAATTAACGGTTTTTTTATAAATCAAAAAAACTGAAAAAAAAATTTGTCACCTCGAAAATTTTACGACTAAAATATGATTTCATCTCCAAAACAATTTTGTGCAACGAAGAATAATGTTTTTGACATCTGATAAAATTTTTGAGAAAAATCTAATTGGCAGTATTTTTTATAAAAAACTAGCGGCCCGGTACGTGCTTCGCTACGTATAAGGCATAGTAACAAAAAAAAAATGATTATTAATTTCATTTATTCAAAGAACAAAATATTTTAAATTGCTAGCTATTTAAAAGTCCAAATGTTATATTGTTTGTTTATATTAAATTTATCAGAAAATAGTAAAAACTAAACAATAAAAAAGAATTGGGTACTCTTACTATGGTGGGTCTATATGGGTTAGTCTAAAACAGTTGGATAAACAATATTTTTTATTTTTCCATTTTGAGCATGGATAAAACAGTTGGGGGTACCGACTCTGGAACAGGCAACATAAAGTTTGCCATGTGAAAAACATGATTCCTCCAAATTGACACCACAAACGTGAAGTGTTTATCCTTGGGCCTTATTTATGGACATCGCAAATGATACCCGCACAGGATATTGTAATCTTTTGAATTCAAATGGCATATCAGTTGAAATCATAGGGGTACGCGCTATCAAACACACTTCTCCTTTTGATTTACCAGTTAAGATTGTTGGTTCTGGCTAATGGCTAATTCATTACCTCATCTTAATTCATAACACTGTCAATTGATTTATATGTCGTGACAACACATATGGCGCGTTCTCTTAACCAATCATGATTTCTGTAATTCTGAAGAATATTCGGAAAAACACATTCAATCAACTCCTCTATAGATTACACAATTGTACAAAAATTTTTCGGTAAAGTGATCAATCCGTTGGCACTGTCGATTGGTATTTTGCCATCACCAATTTCTAACAATTGTTTTGAAAAATCATGGGCAGTTGCATCATTATGTAGGTGAATAGGCATATTAATGTTCAGTGTCAATTTTCGTACATATTTCCAAAGAACTGATGACTTCAAACAGGCGTTTATTTCATCAGCAGGAATTGATCGAGAAATGACAGGCACTGTTTGACGAAAGTCCCCTGACAGCAATATCAGAGCACCACCAAAAAGCTGTTGATTACCGCGTAAATCTTGCATTGTTCGATTAAATGCTTCTATTGATTTTTTATTCGCCATTGTGCATGCATCCCATAAAATAATTGACGTTAATCGCAGAACTTTTGCCATAGCAGAATTTCGTCTTGCTCGTGGCATTTTACCTTCACTTAACAATATTTTGGAAAATATAAAAACAAAGCAATAACTCAACAATATTTTGGAAAACATAAACACAACAAAGCAATAATTATCGCTGATAAAATGAAATGATATATGATGACATTAAATTTATTTGACAGAACTAACGTCACTTTGTTTGTCTTCGATTGTTTTGCCAAAGGTTCAAATTGGCTTTTAAGTATTAGTACAAATTGTTTGTATAATGGGAGTATATGGGCATTTCCACAGTATTTTTAACTTTCATGTTACCACAGTATATTAGACTTAGAAATGAAATTGGCACTTTCTAAGTGGATAGATTTTCGTATCATGACTAATTTCAATTGTATAACCTACTTTTGACTTGATTGGATTAAAATTTTTAATTAAAATTAATAAAAAATAGGCTAAAATATTGCAAATTTCAAGCGTACCAGATGCAAATTTATTAAGTTTTATAAACAAAAAACATTTCAACGACCTTTGAAACAACTAATTACGAATACGAATTTTGGGTTTTTCGCTTATATCTCGAAAACTGTGCATCGGAGAGAAAATAAAATGGAGTTCTTAAAATTATATTCTAAAAGGGAATTTAAAAATCTACAACTTCTTTCCTATTCATACTTTTCGTTTATGAATAGGTTTAGACAATATGATGCAATGTTTATGAATATTTTGACGTAAATTGATTTTTTTTTGTAAATTTCAACTTTTTCCGAGGGTATAGCTCGAAAACGGTTAGGAATTGGAAAAAAACATATGATATAAAAGTTTTAGAAAATTTTAAGGACTCCATTTTATTCCCTAAAAATATTTCTCTCCTATGCACCGTTTTCGAGATATAAGCGAAAAACCCAAAATTCGTACCTTCGTAATATTGTTTTCAACATTCGATAAAATTTTGAGAAAAATTGAATTGACAGTTTTTTTTACGGAAAATAAAAACCTAAATAAAAAACAAGCTTTTCAAAAATTACAAATATTGGCATCAAACTTATTTTATTTCACAAAAAATATTGTTTTCGATATTCAGTAATTTTGTTTATAAAAATCCAACAGTCCGTTTTTTCATAAAAAATAAAATCTACAAAAAATAGTACGCAAATTTGGTACAAATTGATACAAATAGACAAACTTTTAAGCAAGACAAATCGGCAGACGGGATGGGGAGTTATCAGTGTGGGTCGCATCCCAGCCTCTTTTTTGGGATTATTTTAAGAATTTTTGTGGTTAAAAAAATGGCAAATAGGAGTACATATTTGCTTGCGCAAGATCAGACTACATTTTCTTGCTCCTAGTAATGCGCCCCCAAAATTTTGCGCCCTGTGCATTTGCACATCTTGCACATATGCTTTGTCCGGCCCTGCCTCAAAGACACCATAAACGACAAAATTCAGCCAGATTTATTCACCAAAGTCATTGAAAACTGGACCTCTCATGTTTCGGGGATATATCGGGTGATTTTTTAAGAGCTTGAGAACTTTTCAAAAAAAAAACGCATAAAATTTGCAAAATCTCATCGATTCTTTATTTGAAACGTTAGATTGGTCCATGACATTTACTTTTTGAAGATAATTTCATTTAAATGTTGACCGCGGCTGCGTCTTAGGTGGTCCATTCGGAAAGTCCAATTTTGGGTAACTTTTTCGAGCATTTCGGCCGGAATAGCCCGAATTTCTTCGGAAATGTTGTCTTCCAAAGCTGGAATAGTTGCTGGCTTATTTGTGTAGACTTTAGACTTGACGTAGCCCCACAAAAAATAGTCTAAAGGCGTCAAATCGCATGATCTTGGTGGCCAACTTACCGGTCCATTCCTTGAGATGAATTGTTCTCCGAAGTTTTCCCTCAAAATGGCCATAGAATCGCGAGCTGTGTGGCATGTAGCGCCATCTTGTTGAAACCACATGTCAACCAAGTTCAGTTCTTCTTTTTGGCAACAAAGAGTTTGTTAGCATTGAACGATAGCGATCGCCATTCACCGTAACGTTGCGTCCAACAGCATCTTTGAAAAAATACGGTCCAATGATTCCACCAGCGTACAAACCACACCAAACAGTGCATTTTTCGGGATGCATGGGCAGTTCTTGAACGGCTTCTGGTTGCTCTTCACTCCAAATGCGGCAATTTTGCTTATTTACGTAGCCATTCAACCAGAAATGAGCCTCATCGCTGAACAAAATTTGTCGATAAAAAAGCGGATTTTCTGCCAACTTTTCTAGGGCCCATTCACTGAAAATTCGACGTTGTGGCAGATCGTTCGGCTTCAGTTCTTGCACGAGCTGTATTTTATACGGTTTTACACCAAGATCTTTGCGTAAAATCTTCCATGTGGTCGAATAACACAAACCCAATTGCTGCGAACGGCGACGAATCGACATTTCACGGTCTTCAGCAACACTCTCAGAAACAGACGCAATATTCTCTTCTGTACGCACTGTACGCATTCGTGTGGTTGGTTTAATGTCCAATAAAGTAAACTGAGTGCGAAACTTGGTCACAATCGCATTAATTGTTTGCTCACTTGGTCGATTATGTAGACCATAAATCGGACGTAAAGCGCGAAACACATTTCGAACCGAACACTGATTTTGGTAATAAAATTCAATGATTTGCAAGCGTTGATCGTTAGTAAGTCTATTCATGATGAAATGTCAAAGCATACTGAGCATCTTTCTCTTTGACACCATGTCTGAAATCCCGCGTGATCTGTCAAATACTAATGCATGAAAATCCTAACCTCAAAAAAATCACCCATTATTATGAAGTTAGTAACTTCAAAATATTTTCATTCTGTGCAAAATATTGCTTTTAATAAGTAAAAACATTGACTAAATTCTAGTAAAAACTGGTTTAATCCTACATTAAGGTTGTTTACACAAAGCTTAGTAAGAACTCACAAGAACATTTATTTTTTCAAAGAACGGTCAAATATACCTACATGTACAAAAAACTGCAAAATTTTGTATTGAAAAAAATCTCTCAAGAATCTTATCGTCGACATTCAAAGGCAATTATTTATCTTCCTACACTACTGTTGATACTAAATTGTATACATTCCTATGTATGGCTCTATGTCTATCTCAAAGCATCAAAAGTGAATTACTTTATAAGTGAAAGGAAATCTCAATTTAGAAGCGTGCATGATTCCAATTGAATAAACCAAAAACCTAGCGCCAAATCATCAACACACACTTGAATTGGATGAATTTTGAATTGATGGATGTGGATAAACGACTCGTATATTTGAATTCAGACGGATGCAATAAATGAATCTTTAACGAAACAGATACGTTCAGTCCACTATCACTGTATCTATAAATTACAATGACAGAACGCAACGTCTAGGTTTATATTTTGTCTAAATGCCTTCATTTAAAATTGATATAAAATGATTTTATTCAATCAATATGCGCAGCAAATCCAATTTATATCCAATTAGTGGAAATATTTATTTTTTATATTTGAGATGAAAAATTTAAATTAAAAATAAAAACAAACATTTACAATTTTTACCAAAATTAAGTATTTCATTGAAGGAAGTCCGCTTTAATTTTGTATAAATATAAATACCAATTTTGTTGTTTTTACTTGTTTGCCTTGTGAGTTGTGTTGTGTTGTGACACCTTTGCTTTTCGACGACGACGTGGTCCGAGTCGAGTCTGATGCAATTGTCATGGATACGAAAGCAACTTTTAAATAGATATTTTTATTTATTTCACATAGATACACTACACACAGATACCTTCAGTTCTGCGTTTGTACGAGTATATTGTTTTAAGAGTATATTGTTTTGGGGGCTCGTCACTGTTAATAATTATTATTATCTTTGCCAACTCTCACGTGTTTTCTTATTTTATATATGTAATGTATGTATGTATTTTTGTACCTACCCTATAGCCTAGAGAACTGAACGGAACCAACAGAGAGTGAATGTAGTCATATGGGCAACAACCAGTTAATTGTTGCTACGTGATAGTTTTGTTGATTTGCCTTAAAACAAAAACAACAAAAACACTTAATACTAGTTTAACGAATTTATTTTTAAAGCTATTCCCTCTTCTAAAATAAAGCACATACAATCATATAAATATTTATATAATGCTTTCGTTAACATACTAAACATGCTTGATTGTACAGCAGGTACTTACCTACATACATACGTATGTTTACAATATACACTATAATTTTAATTTTTGACCTTTTCAATGTCAATGACATTTATTGCTTTTAATTTAAGTGTAGAAACTAGTTTCTATTTTATTTATATATAAATAGGTATAAGCTTCGTTAAATATTTTAAAACGTGTTAGTTGTAAAATTTATGGTTTAATTTTAATTTTTAGTGAAGAAACCTGTGGGTATTTAAAGGGTTTTCCAATTTGAGGTTTTATTTTGCAAGAATAAACACTTACATAGGTGTTACGGGTTTTAAAGTTCAGATCGCACAATGTCAGCTTGCAATGGTGCCGATGCCTATGATGTCAAAAAAGAGTTTAGACAAGGCAAGGGCGGATCCAGACTTTTCATCAGGGGGAGGGGGGTTTCACACACTTAGATAAGTTTTTACTCACCGCTTAAAAATGTTCTTTAATGTTTTGTAAAGGATGCTAGCAAAATTTAATAATTCCTAAAATGACAACTTTAGTTATAAAATTATTTAGAACACTGTTGTTCAGCAAGGTATGGTCTAACTATTTAATTAGGATGACTCATATGAAAGCGTTCCAAGATTCCAACAGTTTTCTAAAAATGCCATATTTAAGAGCTAAAATACAATAGTTTAGAGGGTTTTTGGTGAATTTCGCGCAGAAATGTAGGAAATTGTTTTGAAACGTTGCTTTTTTCCAAAAACAAAATACACTTTTTTGTTTTCATTTCTATTAATGCGAAGAACGCTGCAAAAATTAAAAAATCCAGAAAATGAGAGAGGATCTGATATGTAAAAAGAGGCTGGGATGCGACCCACACTGATAACTTCCCATCCCGTCTATCGATTTGTCTTGCTTAAAAGTTTGTCTAAATGTATCAATTCTTGCCAAATTTGCGTTCTATTTTTTGTAGATTTTATTTTTTTTTTATGAAAAAACGGACTGTTGGATTTTTATAAAAAAATTACTGAATATAAAAAACAATATTTTCTGTGAAATAAAATAAGTTTGAAGCCAATATTTTTAATTTTTGAAAAGCTATTTGAGCCGAAAATCAATTTTTACCAACTTTTCTTAATTTTTTGTTTCGGTTTTTATTTTTTGTAAAAAAACTGTCAATTCGATTTTTCTCAAAATTTTTCCTAATGTTGAAAACAATATTCTTATAAGTTCAAATTAGTTAGAAGCCATAGTCTAAAATTTTTGAAAAGATGTTTAAGTCGAAAATCAATTTTTACCAACTTTTGTTAATTTTTTTTTCGGTTTTTAATTTTTTGTAAAAAAAAACTGTCAATTCTATTTTTTTCAAAATTTTACTGAATGTTGAAAAGAAAATTTTTTGAAAGATAAAAGTAGTTTAAAACCAATATCTCAAAGTCTTGAAAAGATATTTGAGTCAAAACTCAATTTTTACCAACTTTTTTTTTAGGTTATTATTTTTTGTAAAAAAACTGTCAATTCGATTTTTCTCAAAATTTTATCAGATGTCAAAAACATTATTCTTCATTGCACAAAATTGTTTTGGAAATGAAATCATATTTTAGTCGTAAAATTTTCGAAGTGAGAAATTTTTTTTTCAGTTTTTTTGATTTATAAAAAAAACCGTTAATTGAATTTTTTCAAAAAATATAATTGTTTTGTATCACGTTACAATACGTACGGACGTACGTACACACGCACGCACAGACATCTTTCTAAAAATCTTTTATTTGGACTCTACTGACCTTGAAACGTCGAGAAATGTCAAAATTTTCAATTTGACAAATCGGACCCATTACAATAACTTCCTATGGGAAGTTAAAAATGTCGGTTTTTTTTTACTTAGTTTTTCGAACTCAATTTCCGGGAGTCTCTTATTTTATTACTATCGTTATCAATCTGCTTACTCGTATTTTGATCTTATAAAGGCGTCAACAAAACTTAAAAATTGTGGAGACAAAAAGGTTCGGTTCTTGAATTTAAGGAAATAGTTGCATTTAAGTACGGGTTGGGATCGAAATACTGTATGGATCAAAAAACTGTATTTAAAATAGTGTATCTCAAAATACTGTATTTCGAAATACTGTATGTACAAAATACTGCATGATCAAAATGCTGTATCTCAAAATTCTGTATTTCAAAATTCTGTGTATCATAATTCTGTATTTCAAAATGCTGTACATAAGGCTAAAAAATAAAAATCGTTTTGATAATGCAAAAAATTGCGCACTTTTTTTTACAGAATATTAACCATACAGTATTATATTTATGACCATACAGTATCATACAGAATTTTGACCATACAGTATTTTAAAATACAGCATTTTGACCCGCTCCCTTTAAGTACATAATTTCTCTAAAAAAATTAAATTAGAACAAAGAAAGGTAAGTAAACAAATAAGTTGGGAAGAAAAGTTTTTGTACTCGTAGTACTCACAAATTACACGTTTCGAAGCTTTTATATCAATAGATATGAAACGTTTATTATGTTTTTCACTTAGCCATTAGTTTAACAAAAGTGTCACTTGATTTTTTTGGGACATTTGTTTTATTGAAATTCGTGTTTAAATCTCAGTTCTAGAACATCCAAAGCAAATTCACTTCAAAAGTAGGTTTATTCAACAGAAAATCAATTTTGAAAGAAATAAAATGCACGACTGGGTCGCTAGAACATGATAATTTCTTCCAGAAAGTCTGTTTAAAAATATTTATTAACTTCCCATAGGAAGTTATTGTAATGGGTCCGATTTGTCAAATTGAACATTTTGACATTTCTCGACGTTTCAAGGTCCCTAGAGTCGAAATAAAAGATTTTTAGAAAGATGTCTGTGCGTGCGTGTGTATGTACGTTCGTACGTCCGTACGTCTGTACGTTCGCGACGTTTTTTCGTCCTCCATAGCTCAAGAACCACAAGAGATATCGACTTCAAATAAATTTTCTTAAACAGACAATAAGGCAGAAAGATGCAGAAAGGGCTCTCAGGAAAATTGCGTGGGTGGTTTTTTCACCATAGCAGTTTAAAAAAAGGTGAACATTTTGGTTAAACCTTAATATCTCATAAACTAATGACGTTAGAGACTTGAATTAAATTGTATAATATATATTGCAACGTGATACAAAACAATTATATTTTTTGAAAAAATCCAATTAACGGTTTTTTTTATAAATCAAAAAAACTGAGAAAAAAAAATTTGTCACCTCGAAAATTTTACGACTAAAATATGATTTCATCTCCAAAACAATTTTGTGCAACGAAGAATAATGTTTTTGGCATCTGATAAAATTTTGAGAAAAATCTAATTGACAGTTTTTTTTATAAAAAATAAAATCCTAAAAAAAAACATTACTCATAGTTGGTAAAAATTGAATTTCGACTCAAATATCTTTTCAAAAACTTGAGATTTAGGCTTCAAACTATTTTTATTTTATAAGAAATATTGTTTTCAACATTCTGAAAAATGTTGAGAAAAATCGAATTGACAGTTTAAAAAAAAAATAAAAACCTTAAAAAAAATAATAAAAGTTGGTAAAAATTGATTTTCGACTCAAATATCTTTTCAAAATTTGAAGATATTGGCTTTAAACTACTTTAATCTTTCAAAAAAATATTGTTGGCAAGATTCAGTAAAATTTTGAAAAAAAAAACGAATTGACAGCTTTTGTACAAAAAATTAAAAACCTACAAAAAATTTAACAGTTGGTAAAAATTGAATTTCGACTCAAATAACTTTTCAAAAATTAAAATATTTTGGCTTCAAACTAATTTTATCTCACAGAAAATATTCTTTTCGACATTCAGTAAATTTTTTATAAAAATCCAAAAGTCAGTTTTTTTCATTAAAAAAAAAATAAAATCTACAAAAAATAGTATGCAAATTTGGTAAAAATTGATGTTCGGTTCTCGATATTTCGTGAACAATAGAAGACATTGACTTCAAATTAATTTCATTCATCCAATTTGTACCTTTTTAGGTATATAAGAAATAAAAACTTTAAAGAAATGCTACGAAAATTGGTAGAACAGAAATAGATTTTGAAATCAAACTATTTCACCATATTCAAAATATTTTTGGTAATTTTCAGTTAATTTTTTAGAAAAATTCAAGTGACAACTTGAAAATCTACAAACCTTTTAAGCAAGACAAATCGACAGACGGGATGGGAAGTTATCAGTGTGGGTCGCATCCCAGTCTCTTTTTATTGAAATTGAAATTTAATTCTCATAAGAACCTAGAAACGGAATGTAAAAGTATACGGAACTAAATTAATTAAAATCATTTTTACCTCAATTCAATGTAATCTAAATTTTTTTTTTTTAATTAATTGTTTTTATAAAATAAATCCCTAAAAATTATATAAAATTAAAAGTTTTTCAATTTGTATGATTTTCTTCGAATTTAGATATTTCATGATTTTAGCTTTTCAGCATTTTTGATTTTTGAGATTCTGATTTTTGGTAGCTATTTCTGATTTTCAGGGATTTTGGTTTTCGGGATATCAGTTCTCGTATGTCTGTCCCCAACACCTATTTATCATTTAAGTTGAATCATATTTAACATAAGAAAGTTAAACACAATGCAATTGAACCAATATTAAAATAGTTTTTCAAAAACTCTAAAATTACATTTTCTTTGATTTTTAATTTATGTTATCTAAAGTATAACATCACTGGTGCCGGCAACGTTTTGTTTACTTGCCAATACAACCAAATGTAGTATCTATGGTTATATGGGTTCTTTATCCAAATATACATAACCTTTCGAAGATATTTCACCACACATCGACATCACACACATTTAATAATGCGATGTGAGAGAACTTGCTTCGATCTGAGTGCGTATAAAACGTGTATTTTTTTTATTTGAGAAAAGAAATCCCCTTCTCTTCTTTTGACCGTCACTATAGCGCAACTCGAATCCGCTTTAGAATTGTTTTGTTGTTGTTGTTGTTGTCTGCGATATCCAAAACATAACCACACTTTTTACCTACAATATTTATGCTTTGGTTTTTTTTTTTTTTTTAAATTGTAGCACAAAACAAAAGTCACTCACGTTGAATGATAACAGGTATGTAGCTATCATAAATGTTATTTTTAAGGACAAAAGAATCTTAAACAAACTCAAGAAAAAGACGCAAAGTAAAAAAAAAAACACTTTCTTAACTTACTTGAGTGACTTTTCAAAAACTGTCGTCGTCGCGTTGGCGGTCGGTGGCGTGGTGTTTCTAACTGAAGGTGACGAATGAACTGAAAATTAAAATTACTACACAAATGCAAACACTTAAGTGGATTAAACATTCAGTTGTTTTAACGACAGAAAAACGAATATAAAATGAGTTCATTAATTAAACTTAATTTATATTAAAACTCAATTGGCGTTAGGTAGGACAGCAGATGGGTTTTTAAATAAACAGAGATGAGAAAAAACGCAAAAGTATACAACCTTATGAATCGGATGGCTTTCACAAACTAAATACTAAACGTCTACTTTATAAATACAGCGAACAGTTGGTCTTGGTCATAGTCATGTCATGCTCATGACATGACTCCAACAAGACGTGCGTTTTTTTCGAACGGATTGATTGTTAAATGCAATGGATTGATTTTATTAGCATTTCTGATGATTAATGGTAACGGATAAAGCGGTAACTGATGGAAGTGGTAGTGAAATTAGTAGATAGTTTTAAATTGAATATAACTACTTATAGGTATATGAGATATTAATAAGGTTTTATCGTTATTTAAAGCCCTATCAAAGACATTATGTTTGCAATAGAACATCGTTTACATGGCCGCTACGGCTTAGCTAGATCCAGTAAGATCCAGTTTTCGATTACCTTGGAGCACAAATCAATCTAAATTTGACCGATTCCATCGATTATGTGTCTTATTCGAATAGACTCTCCAACTTAATAGCCCCACAAGAAAAAGTCTAAAGGGGTCAAATCACACAATTCTGGTGGCCACTTCACGTCGATTCGGCGAGAGATAACTATGCCATGAAACCCCTCGTATCTTGATTCTTGAGTTGTGTTGCACTTGCACGTAACGTCATCCTGTTGAAACAATATGTCTTTGGTGTTCATAACATCCTATTCAGGCCACAAGATCGACTAATAACGATCGCCGTAAACGGTGATGGCCTGGCCAGTACCAATATCGAAAAACCGACGACGACGCATGCCTCCAGCCGAAAATCCACACCAAACATTAATTTTACTTGGATGCATTGGTATGGTACGTCGTGAATCTTGCGTGGATTCGTACGAAATTCGAAAAATGGCTTATTCACATACCCATTCATCGCTAAAGATGATTTTGCGACCTATATTGGGGTTAATTTCCAACTGCTCCAAAATCGAGCGTATGGTGGTCGTTTGGTTTCAGCTCCCGTCAGTTGGATTTTGTGTGGGTGCAGGCCTTAAGCACGGCGGAATATTCACAATCTTGTGGCCTGCGACAAGCTTAGTTCTTGTTAGCGATGCGTAATTGACTACCAGCGGCGATATTTTCGGTGGACTCGAATTTAGTCACCAAAAGTTGAAAAGTCGATTTTGGAAGGACGAAAATGTAAAAAGGGGGCAACGAGCGCATCGTTGTTGTTGGACGCTGTAAATTGCCATAATGATTTGTCGTTTGTGGCTGATTAAAAGAAGAAAGTAAATAAAAAAAAAGAGGCTGGGATGCGACCCACACTGATAACTCCCCATCCCGTCTGTCGATTTGTCTTTCTTAAAAGTTTTGTAGGTTTTCGTGTTCTGTTATTTTGCTTAACGAAATTTTTAGTCGAAAAACAATTTTTATCAATTTTAGTAGCATTTCTTAAAAGTTTTTATTTCTAATATAAACAAATACAAATTGGATTAATGAAATTAATTTAAGAATAAATATCGAGAACCGAACATCAATTTTTACCAATTTTGCGTACTTTTTGTAGATTTTATTTTTTTATGAAAAAACTGACTGTTAGATTTTTATAAAAAAAAATACTGAATGGTTGAAAACAACATTTTTTATAAAATAAAATTAATTTGAAGCCTATATCTTAAATTTTTGAAAAGATATTTGAGTCGAAAATCAATTTTACCAACTTTTAGTAAGTTTTTTTTAGGGTTTTATTTTTTATTAAAAAAAACTGTCAATTCGATTTTTCTCAAAATGTTACTGCAAGTTGACAACAATATTTAAAAAAAAAATAAAATTTGTTTAAATCTAATCTCTTAAAGTTTTGAAAAGATATTTGAGTCGAAAATCAATTTTACCAACTTCTAGTAAGTTTTTTTTAGGTTTTTATTTTTTATTAAAAAAAAAACTGTCAATTCTCAAAAATTTTTCTCAAAATTTTATCTTATATCAAAAACGTTATTCTTTGTTGCACAAAATTGTTTTAGAGATAAAACCATTTTTTATTTGTAAAATTTTCGAGATGACACATTTTTTTCATATGGGAAGTTAATAACATGGCCGCCAAGAGCTGTCAAAATCTATCTATCTATTCCACAGCAAATATTTTTGTCCCATACCATATACAAACCGATTCATTAGATTAAAATAAAATAATGAAGTTATTTCATTAGATTTTAAGTTATTGCCTATTGAGTTATTTCCCTGCATAATCTGGAAATCGTTCGTTAGGGTTTATTTTTCGAATGCGGATTCTTAAAAGAAAAAACTTTATATTCGCGTTTACAAAAACTAAATAAAATAGCCTACATTTAGGATAATATATGTATTTGATTTAAAAAGTTAACAATAAATTCGACAGTAATTTAAACCTTTGTATATGAATATGAAAACAAAACAACAGATGTTAGACGTGTGGTTTTCGATCTAGTAATTCTTTTTTCAGAGTTTGTTTTTTTTTGACAGATGTCACTTGATTTGATTTAAGCTTGGTTTGGGTTTCCATTTCATAATAAATAGACTTGCGCCAAAACAATGTTTGCAAATTGTGCAAATAAATAACCAAAATAATAGGACGGGTTCGCATGACGCAACGAAATAATCAATTTATTGAAGTCCTTAGGCGTGGCTTTCAATATCGTGGAATTTAACACTCTTGGAATATTTTTATGTGGGGTTATTTCAAGTCGCTTCTCTACGCAGATAAGCCCTAGACGATTGACGCTTTGGAAGAAAATATTCACCACGTTTTTGCAGGCAAACGATCCCAATTTCTGCAACAAGTGGTTAACATTATGAATTCTCTGCTGGAATTTATTTAAGCCAATGGCAACGGCCATTTTTTCGAAATCATTTTTAAAACTTTATTATTATTTATAAATTCTCTATTTTTTTCAATTTAATTTTGTATAAAGTTCATTAAAGAATACAGTCATGGCTATTCTGCCGTCTGCTTTTAAAACATTATGAACACTCCTTACAAAATAAATTTGGTGGAGCAACAAGGCCCTAGTGACTTACAACTCTCAACGATTCCTGTGTGCGAGTACTGTTGTCAGGAATAGAGGGGACCTACAGTTTCAAGCCGAATCCGAAAGGCTATTTTAAGAAAGCTTTTTTTCATGAGTTACTCTTGGAGCATTTTTTAATTCCTCGCAAGAGTCAGTATCCGTGGCAATGATTAAACCAGAGACTTCTGGCATAAAAGTCCTACGCACTAACCATTAAGCCACGGGTACCACCAAAAATGCTTAGTTTGTAAAATATTTGTTTCTACTACAGTACTTAGAAGATTAGACATAATCAAAAAAGACATCGGCTATCATAAAATGGAAAGCAAAAATTCCAAATGCTTATAATTTAATATACGAAATACTCGTACCTATGTATGTATCTCAAAAAATCGTGAAAAATTCAAACACTAGTCTAAAAATGTACATCAAAGAAGAAGAAATCAAATTCGAATCTTGTACAATATTTTCCTATAATCTTCAGCACAAACCATTTAAATTCTATCTTCTAACGAACGCCAGAGACATCAATGGCTAGTTAGCAGAAGCTTTCCGTCCTCTTTAAATGGCAGTTGAGAACAAAGTTTTTAAATTTTATTTGATGTGTCTCAGTGTTATGCATATTATTGATATACAGTATTTACATTTCCAATAACACGGCTTAAAATTTCGTCATGTTTGTAATTTTGTATTCACAGTAAAAACTATTTTTATTATCTTCAAAATAAGAAATATAAAGGAGTTTTAGTAAGGCTATAATGCACTTTAAGAGGAATGGTGCTGTTTTCGCTAGGTGTCTATGATTTGTAATCTTTCTTTCTCGGTCGTTATGTGTGCTTCTTTTTTGAAAATTGTTCTAGTTATTTTTTTGTTTTAAAGTTCATTTTTCAGTTTCGAACATTTTTCTAAGATGTTTAATAAAAATTAAATATGTACTTGTATAAGTACATATATGTGTAATGGGTGGGCTATTTATAGTTTATTATAGTTTCTTTTGACACTGACAGCTGGTTCCCGCTCGAAAATGTACAACGAAATGAGTCGAATGGAATTATTAGCCGCGTTTTATTATCACCATGATCTGATCCGGATCTTGGATTTACATGCATTACAACAACAACACAAGATCCAGCTTTGTGTTTGGATCTCAATTTGATATCCAAAATTTAATTCTTTTTTTCACAACAAGGAGCGCTTTATCATTGTAATTTCACATGTAAATGTTGGTATAATTGCAAACAAATTAAATAAAACCTGTATTGCCATATAAACATTTCCATTTGACTGAAATAAAATATTTTTTAAATAGAAAGCGAGAAGCTTTATATTTATTTATTTGGTATATAATCCATGAAAAAATTAGATATTTTAACAAAACTGGATATTAATTGGTGAAATTAAAATAATTAAGTCCAAAAAAATTTATATTTGACATAATTTATGGGTATTATTTTCCCCCAAAAAAAGGAACAAAAAAAATCATTGAGCAAAATGTTCTTTGGGCAACCCTGCCTTAAATGTCAAAAAATATAAATAAAATCGTGAAAGCTGCAGCACAAATAAGAGAAAAGATGTTCAAATAAATTGTTAGTAATCTCTAAATTAAATTATTTAAGTGTCACATTTATTAAAAATTCAAAAAGAATCTGTACTACATGTGAGACCAAAGCGTTCCTGGATGGTTTGAGTTTGAGAGTGCAATGGTGATTTGCAGAAACATTTTCGAAAGTTGTGGAGCTTCCATTTTTGGTATGTGTTTGTTTTTGTTTTGCTTCGTAATGTCCCTTTTGAAAGAGCGAATTTGACACTGCTACCAAACTTTAAATAACAAAAAATATGATGATCCAATGCTGTTTTATTATCATGATCTGATCCGGATCAGATCATGGTGATAATAAAACACGGCTATTGTAAATTTAATTCCAAATTGAGTGCTGTTTATAAAAAACAGTGAGTTATTTTTTTTTTAAATAAAGTGTAATGTTATTATTATTTCCCTATTTTTGAGTTTTTTCTTAGTTCTCCAACCGATTCAATGCGAGCATCAAAATGCACGATCGTTTTCTTCTAAGGTCGTCACCCGAAATAAATAGAGTCAAAATTTTGTTTTAAGACTGATTTTTATTTTCAAACGTTAGGGCTATTTATACTTAAATCTATCTTACAAATATTTGGGTTCACCCCCACTCAGATGTAATTGTAACTATTACAATTTTAATTTTTGTAATCAATATGCAATATCATTATTAACCCACATATGATGGCCCGGATGACGACAAAGATTCGAATTCCATTTGAATAGAATGAACATTCAATTCTATCCACCCAAATGCAATTCGATGCCTTAGCCACCGCGACACATTCAGGTGCAGTCATTGTTCTATTAATGAATCATTTTGTGCACAACGATTTACAATGGTAACATGATTATTCAAAACAAAATTGATTGTGTGATAACTGACCATTCACAAGTTTGTTCAATTGTAGGTCAGTGTATTAACGTTAAATGAATAATTTATGTATGTATGGATATACACAACAAAAGCTTGTGCTTGTGTCATAGGGACCAAGTCAACTTAACAAAACCTTTCGATGTCAAAAAAGGCTTTAGACAAGGTGATGCGCTGTCATGCGATTTCTTTAACATCGTACTTGAAAGAATAGTGCAGAATTCCCACGTCAATATTAGAGGCACTATCCTTCAAAAGTCTGTCTAATCACTAGCCTGATGACATTGACATAATCGGAAGAATTCAGGATGATGTCAATGGGGCTTTTGTGAGTATTGAGGCTTACTTACTTACTTAAGGTGGCGCTACAGTCCGGGGCGGACCTGGGCCTCAACTAACAGACAGCTAGCTCGGTCCCTAGCTAGCTGTCTCCAGTTTCGCCAAGTTGGTTGAGGTCCTCACCCACCTGAGTGCGCCACATGAGTCGCGGTCTTCCTCTACTGCGCCGTCCCTCGGGATTGGATTCGAAGACCTTCCGGGCTGGAGCGTTGATGTCCATTCGCTCTACAGGACCCAGCCATCTAAGCCGTTGGAATTTTATTCTGCTAACTAGGTCAGTGTCGCTGTACAGCCCGTACAGTTCGTCGTTATATCTTCTCCTCCATTCTCCATCTATACGTACGGGACCAAAAATCACCCGAAGAATTTTTCTCTCGAAGCATCCTAAGACGTTCTCATCTTTCTTTGACAGGGTCCAGGCCTCAGCGCCATAAATGAGAACCGGGATGATGAGTGTCTTATAGATGGTGATTTTAGATGCTCGAGAGAGGACTTTACTTCTCAATTGCCTTCTAAGTCCACAGAAGCAGCGATTTGGAAAAGTTATTCTTCGTTTGATTTCAGCGCTGGTGTCGTTGTCTGTGTTAATAGCGGTGCCTAGGTAGACAAAGTCCTTAACTACCTCGAAGTTATAGCTGTCCATGGTGACGTTTTGTCCAAGACGTCGTTGTTTAATGTCCTTTTTTGATGACAGCATATACTTGGTCTTGCCCTCATTCTTCGCTTCCGTCGCAATGCTCAAAAACGCTCCACTGACATCACGCTTTGATCTTCCAATTATGTCAATATCATCTGCGTATCCGAGTAATTGGATGGACCTTTGGAAGATTGTGCCTCTAGTGTTGACGGTTGAGTTTTGCACAATTCTTTCCAGAACGATGTTGAAGAAGTCGCATGACAGTGCATCGCCTTGTCAAATGCATCGGTGAGATCTTTTCCGACCTGATGGAGCAGCGTGCATTCTCCATCGTCATTCTGCACAAACGGATAAGTTTGACAGGGATGCCAAAACTAGACATTGCTCTGTAGAGCTCTTCCCTATGGATGCTGTCATACGCGGCTTTAAAATCGATAAAGAGATGGTGGGTATCGATTTGAAGCTCCTGGGTTTTTTCCAAGATCTGCCGTAATGTGAATATTTGGTCGATAGTGGACTTTCCTGGTCTGAAGCAACACTGATAAGGACCTATCAGGTTGTTGACGAACGGCTTCAGACGTTCACATAGTACGGCAGAAAGGATCTTATATGCAATGTTAAGGAGACTTATCCCTCTGTAGTTGGCGCAATTTAAAGGGTCTCCTTTTTTATGTATCGGACAAACTATGCTGAGATTCCACTCATCGGGCATGCTTTCTTCCGACCATATTTTGCAGATGAGTTGGTGCATGCTCCCTACCAAGTCATCGCCTGCTGCTTTAAATAGTTCGGCAGCGATGCCGTCAGCTCCAGCAGCTTTGTTTGACTTCAGTTTAGATATAGCTATCTTCACTTCGTCTAGGTAGGGTAGGCGGAATATATAATTTGGAGAAGTGGTCTTTCCATATTCTCAACATAGACTGCGGTTCTACTACGATGTTCCCCTGGAGTATTGAGGCAGATGCTGCAAAAATGGGTTAATGAGGGCAAAACAAAGTAAAGGCTGTCATCAAGAAAGGACCTACAACACCGAGGTCTCGGCAAAAACGTCATCATCGACAGACGTAACTTTGAGGTAGTTAAAGACTTTGTCTACCGCAAAACAACACCAGCGCTGAGATTAAACGAACAAAATACTCTTGCTAATTGTTTGAGCTAAGAAAGCAGTTGAGTAGTAAGGCCCTGTCTCGTGCGACCAAAGTGTCGCTATACATCCCTTCATTGCTGTACTGTGCAGAAGCGTGGACTATGACAAAAGCGGATAAGAGCACCTTCGAGAGAAAGGTTCTTCGCGTGATCTACGGCCCCGTATGCATAGAAGGTTAGTGGTGGCAAAGATGTAACGACGAGCTGTACGGGCTGTACAGCGACGTCGACTTAGCCAAAAGTCCAACGACTGAGATGGCTAGGGCACGTAGAGCGCATAAAAACCAATTCTCCGTCCCGAAAAGTCTTCGAATCTACGTCCGCATCACAGGGCAGTAAAGGAAGACCGCGAATCAGGTGGCCACACAAGTGGAAAGTGACCTCACCCAACTTGGAGTGCGCAACTGAAGACATACAGCTATGGACCGAGCTAAATGGAGAAGTTTGTTGGGTGAGGCCCTATATATCACACAAGACTGTGGCGCTACCTTAAGTAAATAAGTAGGCTATATTAACAAACCTAATTTCCACATCTGGGTCTCAGAAAACTTGTATATTTTTGCCGATAAGCCAAAACATCGACTATAGGTGACAGTTTGTGCGGATTGTTACAGAGCTATGTTAACCGACCTTTTTTTTGAATTGAAGTTTAAGACGTTGATTGCGCATCGTCTGCCAAAATCGATCTTTTACATAAAACAAATTCTTGGCGATGCCAATTTAACTCCAAACATTTGCCATTTGACCGTTTTGAAGTTATTTTAATTGGGGAACTGTGAAATGCCGATATTAAGAACGAAATCATCAACAAGGTCTTGTAAAATTGTAGCTGCTAAGCCAGTCGGGAAAAATAATTTAATCCCGTTGCCAATCTCCATAATTAACGAAAGTTTTTAGTTTTTTTATTGCAAACTTGTACATATTTTGTTAACATTTGTATTTGCTAAAATTAGAAACTTTGTGGTGGTTCTGTCCACCTGTCTATTTCTGGTTTGCCAATTTTTCTTTTTGAATTAGAATATTTATGTTGTTAATCAATTCTGAAACCACTTGTACCTTATTTTTTCAAGTCAGATTTTTCTTTAGAAAAAGTCTTAAATGTTCAAAAACATATCAATGTCGTTTCTTAGAAAAACATATGATTGCACAACAAAACCAACCAACCGGTCCAAAATGTTTCGTTACGATAAACAAATTTTAAGCTTCCGTATTTATTTTGCTTCCAAATGTTATCAACAATGCAGACTCATACACAAATGAATTGAATACTTTCTCTTTGGGACAATGTCGTCTAAATTTCCTAACCTCTTTTTAAGCGATTACCAAAACCCAGGTAACTACTATCCATTTATACTGAGTACTTTATGCTCTTCACTTTCTTTGTCAACAAATAAGGTAGGTAAGGTTAGGTATAGGTATATATTATGGTCTTGTTTGTAGGAAGGTATATATGGTTGTGGCATGCGGCATGCGGCATGCAGAAGAAGAGATGAGTAAGCGATAAACCGAACCGAACACATCAACTTCATGGTAAGCCATCTACACTTGCCATAGTACCATATATATTGTATACACAACACACCATAGATAGAAGATAAAAACCAATATCCTCCCCGACTTATAGTCCTTCCCGAAACCGAACCCAAACCGGCATACCATAGATTTATCACCTCATTCGATGTCAAACTCTTGAAGTTTACTCTGTCTCTTCCGCCATCAACACTACCTCACCTTATGCGGCTCCTTTATGTCGATGTCGTGTGTGGATGTGGATTTAACATATATGTATAAGCCCACCTACTCAGCCCACTCAAGTCGCCCCATCGTTTTTTTATCCAAATCCTTCGACGATAAATAGCAACAGAAGGATTCAGCATCATGGAAACCTCCTTTAACAAAAGCAAACGCTGCTGGCACTGGCGGGCGCTAGTGCTGGCTGTATGCTGCAAGAGGGTGTTGTGTACCTTAACATTTTAAAGAGACTTTTCATCTTGAAAACAAATTTACCGGAAAACGGTTTAAGCACTTTCACTTCTCCTTCCACTTCCTCTCTATCCGAAAACCACCGAACACCAAAAAACCAAAAGTAAAGAAGGACAAAAACAACTTAAATATATACATACACTCCTTCGCAGGGTGTTTCCTCCGTTTCAGCTTTCAAATCACATGCAAATGTTGCGTGGAAGTACCCTATTACTTGGGTTATTGTATATTTTGGCCAAAAAGCGTTCCTCCCTTTCAAGAAAGTTAAAAAAATAAGTATGCAAATTTTGTTCATCGAATTTAGAGGTTAATCCGGAATCGTAGGGAAAAGCGGCAGCTGCTAAGAGGCTGCGGCAGCGGCAGAGGGAGGAAAGTGTAAATCGCTGGAAAAGATACGGCCAAGCTATAAGCTTTTGTTAACTTTTCGGCAAATTAGATGTCATCGATGGGAAATTGATGGTTCAATGTGGAAGTGGAAGCAACAGGCTTCACGGCGAGAAGTAAGAGTAGGTAGGTAGGTATAAATACAAGGGGAGGGGGCGATGATGCTGCTAACTTTTTAATCTCTAAATCAGACGCCAACTTCAGGCCATCAGGACGAGAATGTTGGTTTACAAATCTAAACAATGTTTGGAAAAAACTTTTTGTTCTATTCAGCAAACAAAAAAGAAAACACTTTACAAACGTCCTTGTAAGGTATTAAATGCTGCCTTTATGGGTGACCAACCTTAAGCTTCCCGAAAATTCAATCTTTTTCGGGCTCACAAAAAACAGCAAACTTTAATTGGAAGTTCACCCGGGGCCCGAGGTGGAGGTGGAGGTCATAAAATGCCTCACATTTCCCTCACTTATTGTGCTTACCTGTGTTTTGTCCTCTGGGTTATGAGGGTACTTGCTGATGTAGTCTGTACTTAGATACTCTTGGTCACCTCATCGGAAATCCTCTGTCAAAGCCCTCTCTGTGCTAAATAGATTTTTGGTAGGTAGGTAAGAAAAGAAAGAGGAAAGAACGAAGAAGGAAGTGATTTATCGATTGCTTTCGATTCCAGAAACTTTTATTCACAGCTGGAAGAGAGTTTAGGGCATTAGCAGCTCTTGTTATAATGTGGGATATCTTGTTCGGACGCCTTTGTAGGTGGATCCCCATTTGTGGTCATAAGGACTTCCTTTAAAAATTATCAGCTCACAAAATTGAGTAAAAATATGGTTTGAGTAGGGTAGCGAAGGGTAGGTTAGGGTGTTTCTGCAATGTGTGTATAATATATGTATGTATAAAATTCTTTGGGGTTAGTTTTATGGTTTTTGCCAAAGCAACACTCCTGACCTGTCGAACAAGGTTGATGATGGAAATTAAATCCAATGTTCATAAATGTCTATATACTCGTATATGTGGAGGTTTGTATTTCCTTCCCAAGATGGAATAATGAAATTTTGTGAATTCCATGAAAGGTAGAGGAGAGATTTTGAAAGACTATGGTAAAGGTTTTTGACACAACAAAATAATTGAATTTCAAGAATACACTCCGGTAGATGACAATGTGAATGTTAATTCAGGATATTAATTTTTAATGTTATAATTCAGACTGACAGAGAAGAGTTTAGTGAAGACCAAGTTCGATATTTATGAAACTATGTGTTCTAAAAAATCGATATACGAGTACTTTACGTATTTGCTTGAACTAGGTAGTTCACCTGGGCCATCTGCAAGGATCTCATCAGGTTAATAAATTTGGATAAACAAGTTCTTAAAGTTTTAATTTTTGTATCCACCCTAACAGGATCAAAAAATTAATTAAATTTTATTTTCCAAGTTATTGTGAAAACTTAGAACTTAAAGACAAAATAAAAAAGAGGCTGGGATGCGACCTACACTGATAACTTCCCATCCCGTCTGTCGATTTGTCTTGCTTAAAAGTTTGTAGGTTTTCGTGTTGGGTTAAGAAAGTTGTCACTTGAATTATTCTTAAAAATTTTAAAATTACCAACAATATTTTTCATATAAAGAAATAGTTTAGTTTGAAAATCTAGTTTTGTTAAATAGATTTTTAGTCGAAAACAAATTTTTACCAATTTTAGTAGCATTTCTTAAATTTTTACAAATTGGATGAATGAAATTAATTTGAGAGATATCAAGAACCGAACATCAATTTTTACCAAATTTGCGTACTATTTTTTTACAAATTTTATTTTTTTATGAAAAAACGGACTGTTGGATTTTTATAAAAAAAAAAGTTTGAAGACAATATTTTTAATTTTTGAAAAGCTTTTTGATTCGAAAGTAAATTTTTACCAAGTTTTAATATTGTTTTTTTTTAGGTTTTTATTTTTTGTAAAAAAACTGTGATTTCAATTTTTCTCAAAATTTGACTGAATGTTGAAAACAATATTTTTTATAAGCTAAAACTAGTTAGCAGCCATAATCTAAAATTATTGAAAATATATTTGAGTCGAAAATCAATTTTTACAAACTTTTGTTAAATTTTCTTTTAGTTTTTTATTTTTTGTAAAAAAACTGTCAATTCGATTTTTCTCAAAATTTTACTGAATGTTGAGAACAATATTTTTTAAAAAATAAAAGTAGTTTAAAGCCAATATCTCAAAGTTTTGAAGAGATATTTGAGTTGAAATTCATTTTTTACCAACTTTTATTAATTTTTTTGTTTAGGTTTTTATTTTTTGAAAAAAAAACTATCAATTTGATTTTTCTCAAAATTTTTTCAGAATGTTGAAAACAATATTTCTCATAAGATTAAATAAGTTTGAAGCCTTAATCTCAAGTTTTTGAAAAGATATTTGAGTCCAAATTCAATTTTTACTAACTGTGAGTAATGTTTTTTTAGGTTTTTATTTTTTATAAAAAAAACTGTCAATTTGATTTTTCTTAAAATATTACCAGATGTTAAAAACGTTATTTTTCGTTGCACAAAATTATTTTGAAGATAAAATCGTTTTGTATTCGTAAAAATTTCGAGGTGAACATTTTTTTTCAGTTTTTTTTGATTTATAAAAAAAACCGTTAAATGGGGTTTTTTCAAAAAATACCCTTGTTTGATATCACGTTACAATATATAATATAAAAATTAATTCAAGTCTCTAGCGTTTTTGGTTCGTAAGATATTTAGGGTTAACCAAAATTTTCACCTTTTTTTAAACTGCTATGGTAAAAAAACCACCCACGCAATTTTCTTGAGAGCCTTTTCTGCATCTTTCTGCCTTATTATCTGTATAACAAAATGTATTTGAAGTTGATATCTCTTCTGGTTCTTGAGTTATGGACAACGAAAAAAACGTCGCGAACGTACGGACGTACATACGTACATACGCACGCACGCACAGACATCTTTCTAAAAATCTTTTATTTCGACTCTAGAGACCTTGAAACGTCGAGAAATGTCAAAATTTTCAATTTGACAAATCGGACCCATTACAATAACTTCCTATGGAAAGTTAACAAGAGGATATTCTGACACAAATAGTATTAGAAATGTACGATATTGGCTAGAGTAAGTATTGAAATTTCAATGTTTTCAAAAGCATTTTCAAAATAGTAGCTAAAATCGAATGGCTTTTTATTGTAGTTTTATTAAAATTATATAGATTCCGCTTCAAAAATCTCTTTGCGAAGAAACAATGGTTGCAGATACTGCAGTTTTACCAAACCACTAAATAATGGCGTTCAATTCACACCAGTTGTCAGTTGCATTCCTCCCCTTAAACAATTTAACCGCTTCTATGAATGCCCATCAGTTTACCCTTGAGCTCAACTTTGGCCGTACTATGAAGTAATGTGATTCATTTCTTTGCCTTATTACACGAATTTGGAACGCCTTGCCACGCTCTATCTTTCGCTATCATTGCAATGTTCAGGAATTCAAAATCAAAGTACACCGACACCTCCTATCCAACCCTTCCCTCTTTTCCTAATGCTCACACTGTGTCTTTGGCATATAAAAGGTATATAAAACCCTTTTAGTGTTTGCTAATTATATATACAAAAAAAAACATAATTAGATAGTTTTGCAACCACCATTTTACTAAACCCACTCTACAATTTGCTCCTAACATTTCTTACTTCACACTTAGCTTCTTACACCGCAAACCTTACACTTCACACTTTGAACTTTACACTTAAAACTTTGCACTTATCACAACAAAGTTCGCTTGTTATACAATGGTTGGAAAAAGTATTTTGACAATACTTTTTTTAATGCTAGACCACTTGATATGGTAAACTAAGAAATTTAATAAAATTTATTAACTTCGACGACATTTACAAACAATTAGTTGATAATAATGGGTAAAACCTCGGAAGTTAGCCAAGATTTAAGAATTGAGATGGTAACCAAGTATTATGCGGGTATTTCGGTGGAAAAGTTAAGCAAACTATTTAAAGTTCCTCGTCAAAACGTCTATTACCAAATAAATAAGCAGAAAAAAAACAAACCCACGCGAAATGTTCCACGTTCAGGACCGTTTAATAGTCAGAAAGTTTAGCAATTGAAATAAAACAGGATTCATTTTGAAATTTCAGAAAAAACTGTAAGAAAAGAACAATATCCCAATTATCCCAAAAAAAAATAAGCTTAAACGCTTGAAGTTTGCCAAAGAATTTTTACACAAGCCTTCATCATTTTGGGAAAAAGTATTGTGGACTGATGAAAGCTGTTTTGAGTACCACTGATCAAAAAAGAAAATGCGAAGCAAAGTAGCACCTGTGCAATGTAAACGAGTACCTCGTGGTCGTGGCACCGTCATGTTTTGGGGATATGTTTGCTTTAATGGCACCGGATACTTAGTAGCAATCGATGGAATGATGAACAAACAACAATATGTGGATATTTTGAATAGCCACGCTTTTAGTTCTGGTGATAAATTGATTAGACAGTCGTTCATTTTGCAGCAAGACAACGCACCTTGTCACAAAGCCAAGATGATAACTAATTTTCTAAAGGAAGTGGGTGTAAATACACTAGATTGGCCACCTTAAAGCCCCGACTTAAACATAATAGAAAATGTGTGGGCCTATATAAAGCCAAAAAGGAGTCCATGCTTGACAAGAACGCGCGAAGAAAAAATTGGCTGAGGTCGAAAGCCTTTGGAAGGAAATTTCTCCGCAAACTCTCCAAAATTTGGTAAAGTCTATACCAGGCCGATTGCAGAATGCTATCTACGGAATTTTCATTTTCTATTAAATTATGCCTTAATTTTTGTTTAATTTTCTTTTCAACACTCATTTTTTCCTCATAATATACATATTTTGTCAAAATAATTTTTCCACCCTATATTTCAGTTGCAGAACTATAACATTGAATTTAATTAAATTAAGTTCTTTTGAAAGCTCATGGCCTTAACATTATTATGCATTTTTTTTTATATTTTTTTAACTGATCAATTAAAATATTTGAATAAAAATGTACGATATTTTGTTTGTCAAAATACTTTTTCCGATCATTATATTTTACTCTTTGGACTTCAAATGTAGAACTTTACGCTTAGCTCTTCATTCTTTATCAATACTTTAATATTATAAATGCGAAAGTAACTCTGTCTGTCTGTCTGTTACTTAATCACGCCAAAACTACTGAACCAATTTGCATGAAATTTGGTATGAAGATATTATCTTGATACCCGAAAAAGGAAAAGCTCCTTTTTATCCTGGGAAAATGACGCATTCCCATGGGAAAATTCAGGTGGGCCGATCGCTTTCACTAAACAGATTTAAGTGAAATTTGGTAAGGAGATAGTTTCAGACTTAAGAAAGGACATGAGTTACTTTTGACCTCGGGAAAAAAACGCATTCCCATGGGAAAAATTACTTTCCGGGGAATCCGGGGATCGCTTTCACTCCTAAATTACCAAAGATTTGAATAATATTTGGATAAAATTGGTATTACGGGAAAACAACACATTCCCAACCCTTATGAAATAAGTTGTCGAACATGTTAAACTTATCATACACGTATATTAACGCGGGCTGCGCGCGTCACGTGCCTCAAGCCCTCAATGGTAGACGCAAACTGTGGCTCCCACAAAGTTCCACAAATAATAATTTTAAACCTAAACTTTGCTATGCTCAACCTTTCATCGCCAAACACGAGCCATGTAGGTACAACAAATAATTCACTGGGTCTGTCTTCTACTTCTGATAATTCTGTTTCGGCTGAGTTGCAGGGCGAATGCGCAGGCGGGAGTCGCACGAGGCAGGTGGCGGCGGTGGTAGTGCGGCGCGGGGGAGAACATCACTGAGTGGGTCTACCCGAACGGGCAAACACGTGAGGGCACACGACGTTGTCGGACGCATGCAAATTACAGAGAAATCCTGCAAATATTTTGTTTGTCGTGCAAATTTAATAATTGTTTCTTTAATACTTAATGATTTACTCGGTTTGTCTTTGATCATTTAATTTACCAGAAGTAGGTATGTAGTTTTAAGTTAGTTTCTTTAGTTCATCTGCCTATTTTTTTTTAATATTAATACGTGTTTATTTTGTAGTTTTAAAATAATAAACAATATACAATATCTACTTAATTTCTATTTATTTTGGTTCCTTTTAGTCTGTAAGTAAAGCTTAAATGTAAATAGTTACGACAGTCGTTATAATACTTACTTAATTTAAATAGAAGCTTTTAAATAATCTCCGTTTCGTTTACGTTTCTAATTAATTTTGGTTTCGTTTACGTTTAGCTTGATATTACGCTAATATTCCTGGAAAACGTAAATCTAATCTAGCGCGTAGTTCTACATAGCAGAGCTCGAGCTACGAAAATAGCTAGAAGCCAAGAGTCCGAAGAACAGACCCAAACCCGTTTGGCTTTATATGCTGACAGCCATAGGGCTCATAAAGCTTCTGAGACTGAAGAGCAGGGTCAATCACGACTTCTTTTAGATGCAGAGCGGTTCCATAGGTGAAACCCGTAGATCTTTAGATGCTGAGCGTCACGCAATTTAAAGAGCTGCTGGAACTGAAGATGAAAGACAGAAGACTTTTAGACGCTAAGTGACATGCATTACTAATTGCGTCAGGGTCCCATGATGAATCACAAAGACGGCGGCGTACTTTGAACGCTGAACGTCAGCACTATCTAATGCGGACGAAGTCGCGGGTAAAAGCTAGTACTTTATACTTCACACTACCAACTTAACTGCTCAGACTTTTAGTCTTTTTAATTAAGTTTCCTTTTGTTTCATAAAGAACAAAAGCCAATGAAAGCGGTATAAGAAAAACAAAGCCAGTTCACTGATAATCTACTTACCTTTTTATCAGACTCTTTTTTAGATTCATAGCCGTTCTCTTCAGATGTAAGGCATCGAAAAATATCTGATAATAATGATCTGTGATACACATACCGAGTACTGACAGTTGATTAGTTTACTGGATGCAAGTACCACTCATAGAAAGCGGCATCGGGGGTGTGTTTCGCTTTAATGACAGGAGACAGCATTGAGTTTTCGAAGCATTTTCTACACGGTTTTTGATTCTCCATTGAACAATGCTGTCAAGATCAGAATTTAATGAGCTTATCATACGCTGCCGTTGAAGTTCCACATCCGAAGGACAAGGATTTAATCTAGAAACGAATATGAAAAGCTGAGGTTACTGTCATCGGCGAAACAGTTTAATGGATTAGAAGTAGCAGACATAAGATCATTTATGAATATAAGGAAGAGAGCCGGAGACAAAACGAAACCCTGCAGAACACCAGCATTTATTTTATGAATTTGAGACTTGAAACCATCCAATACAACTTGTATTGAACGGTTAGAAAGGTAATATCTAATCCAACGAAGAAGGGATTCGTCAATACCAAAAGCACGCATTTTCGATAAGAGAGCTTGGTGCCAAACTCTATCAAATGCTTTTGAAATATCAAGTGCAATAACCTTACTTTGTCCAAAACTATGTGAAGATTCGTTCCACTGTTCGGTGAGAACAGGCTGTACAAATGCTGTTTTCTATCCGCTCGGAAAGAGACCTGTAGAGTAGGAAAGATGGAAAAGCCTACGCAGTGGTTTTGCCAGCGTTGAAGAACACCTCTTCAAAACAATAGGGGAGATACTATCCGGGCCAGCTGATTTGTGTATGTCAAGGTCTTTTAGTACTCTTGCAACTGTACGAGTGCGAAAGAAGATTCGTCCCATAGAATCATTTACGCTCTCAAGAACAGGAGGACTCATGACACTTTCCAGTGGCGTCGAATTAACAGCAAACTGTGCTGCAAGCAAATTGGCTTTATCGATCGAGCTCACATAGGTAATGTCATTGTAAACGAGCGTTGGAACCGAAGATGACGTTGTGTTTCATACGTTTTTTACAAATGACCAGAAATTGTTACTACCTTTAGGACATTGTAGTTTTTTTTGCCTTAATTTCTGATCATGCAAAAATTTGGTTCGTCGAAAATGACCATTACAAGTTTTTCTAGCTTGTTTGAACTTATTTGGGTTTTCCTCAGTGGGGTTGGCTTTATTAATCCGGAAACTTACATCTCTGATCCTAATTACCTCTTTACAGCTCGAATCAAACCATGAGTTTTCTTTAGGTTTGATAAATTATACCCTGTTTTCAATTCATAGTGATTTTTCACAGAATATTACATATAGATAGGTGACATTTTAACACAAGAGCAGCAATCTTGTGAACATTAAAGAAAGAATTCCCTAGGACACTTAGTAAATTGTTGGGTCCCAAAATACTTCTTTCATTTTCCCCTTTTATTCCGCCATTCACTTCTTCGAAGTATATAATAGACAGGCTTAGGCCACCCGTTTATTCTCTAGTTTCCGGCTAGAGGCAGGGAACGCAGACCCAAATGTTTATTCCGTGGTAACCTTTTTGCTAAAGGCGTCATGGACAAGATAAAGCACCGAATATATTCTGGTTTGCTGCCAAGGACACGAAGGGAACTTCGCTCTTGTTATTCCACCGTCCACTTCTTCTAAGTTTACGAAGGACAATGCTAAGGCCGATCGATTATTTCTGCTAGAGATACGGAACTCAATCGCAAATTCCGCGGTCACTTTCAAAGAGAACTTCGGATAAGCTTTGCATCGTGGCTAGTGCTCCGCTTAACATTCCGTTTTTTTTAAAAATGCTATAAAACCATCGAGTGTAGCTTCGGCTGTGTGGCACGTAGCACCCGCGCGCCTGTTGAAACCAAATGTTTCCAATATTCTCCTCTTCAATTTTTGTGAACAAAAATTCGTTCAATATGGCTCGATAATGATCACCATTGACTGTATAGGCCACACCTTGCTGATTTTCGAAAAATGGCCCAATTATGCCTCTGGACCAAAATCCGCACCAAACAGTGAATCGTTTTGGGTGTATCTGCTTTTATATGTATCCGTGCCGGTTTCAGTGCCCCAAATGCGACAATTTTACTTGTTTACATACCCGTCAAGATCAAAATGAGCTTCATCTAGTTGTCATGTTAGTTGTCAGTGAAAGCTCGTGTGAGGAGGTTCATGTCCTCTTGTCGTGTTCTGCGTTTTAATTAATTGTTGTCTGTCTGCCATCCCCGTCCCCGTCGCAGTCACGTTTAATTTAATTTATTTAAAAACGAAAAAAAAAACAAAAAGCTCAAATAAAATCTAAACAAAAAACAGTGATCAACAAAAATAATCAATAAATCAACAGAAAATAATAATGAACAAAAAAAAAACAGTGAACAACAACAGCAATATAATAAAAAAAGCAACACAAAGGGAAAAAGGCAATAATATAAATACCTACCGGAACGCAGTAAATGAATTCCCCTCACTCTTTCTTTCATTTTTTGTACAGTTGAGTGGCTCAGCAGGTGCATGCATTGGGCTAAGCTTTTGGAAAGCTCGCTCAACTGTGTGTATGTGTTGGTTCATTCAATAACACATGGATTGTAGATTACTGTTTTGATTGTTAGGGTCCGGACCAATTTCACTTCACTACTAAAGGCATAACACTAGTAATGTGGTTCTATTGTAAAGACCTCTTAAATAATCTTATACAGTGATATACTTAGAAGTTCGTCTGTTTTGATTTTAGGATTTTTTTTATATTGCAATGACTGGTAATTTTAGAGTAGATTATAGCAATGTTCGCGGGCTGAGATCGAATTTTCTGTCTGTGTACATCCACGCTAATTCTAACAGACCAGCTGTTTTGGCATTGAGTGAAACCCATAGTAGGTGAAGATTCCGATCCTGCTGAATTTTTTATTCATGGGTATTGCTTGGTGCCATTATTCTTTTCACACCATGGTCTCGCCATATATATTAGGAATGATGTTGCCTATCAACTTTTATCACAATATGGTCATTGTACCAACTCCTTCTTTAATTTCATGTGGTTAAAACTTTCCGTGAATAAGCACATCATTCACTATTGTTTCCTTTATCGAAGCCCAAACCTGGACAGAGTTTCGACTTCTCAGGAATTTGATGCTCTGTCTGACTCCATTCAAAGAATTGTCTCCCTGTATCCTCACACTGAAATCGTTATTACGGGCGATTTCAATGTACACAATTCTTCATGGCTTCAACATTCGGGTCAGACAACACCAGAAGGATTGTGTGCTGAGATCTTCGCTGAGTTGAACCACCTAACTCAGCTGGTCAACGAGCCCACTCGAATATCGGACGTGGTAGATCGAGCAGAAAACACTCTTGACTTGTTTCTTACCTCTGACCCTAGTAAGTACACTATTAGTGTTCTATCTCCTCTAGGCTCATCTGACCATTGTGTCATATCAGCAAATTTCTCGTGTCAAAACTCTCCAGTTAAAGAAAGAGCTCCTAAGAGAACCGTTTGGCAATACGAGAAAGCCAACTGGGACGGTCTTAATAATTATTTTAGGATCTTTAACTGGTCACTATGCTTCCTCGATAGTGACGTAGACACCAGCGCTGATATGATCACAAGTTTGATTCTCCTTGGAATGAGAACTTTTATCCCGAATAGGGTTAAAAGCATCAGACCTAAGAAAAACGCATGGTTCGATGCGAGCTGTAAAGAGGTTATTAGGGTCAAGAAGGTAAGTTTCCGTTGTTTTAAAGCCAATCCAACTGAGGAAAACCGGAATAAGTTCAAGCAAGCCAGGAATGCCTGCAACGTCCATATTCGACGGACCAAATTTTTACATGACCAAAAATTACGGCAAAAAATACTGCAATGTCCCAAAGGCAGTAAAAATTTTTGGTCATTTGTAAAAAACATGAGGAATTCTTCCTCTTCGTCGGTTCCTACCCTCGTTGTAAATGACACTCCACTTGTTAGCTCTTTAGAGAAAGCTAATCTCTTCGCTAGGCAGTTTGCCTCCAATTCAACGCTGTCAATGAGTGTTATGACTCCGCCTGTCATCGAGCGCGTTAGTGATTCTATGGGACCAATCTTTTTTCGCACTCGTACTGTGGCGAGAGTCCTAAAAGATCTTAACATACATAAATCCGCTGGTCCGGATGGTATCCCCGCTATTGTTCTGAAGAGGTGTTCTTCAACGCTGGCAAAACCACTGCGTAAGCTTTTTCATCTGTCCTACTCCTCAGGTCTCGTTCCGATTGGATGGAAAACCGCATTTGTCCAGCCTATTCCCAAAAGAGGCGAATCTTTTTTCACCCTCTAATTACCGACCGATTGCACTTACGTCCCTTCTTTCCAAGGTCATGGAAACGCTGATTAATTATCAGCTTAAGAAATATCTTGAGGAACGGAAGCTTCTTAATGACCGGCAATACGGCTTTCGTAGCAATAGGTCCACTGGTGATCTCATGGTTCATCTCACCGAACAGTGGAACAAATCTTTACATCGTTTTGGAGAAAGTAAGATTATTGCACTTGATATTTCAAAGGCATTTGATAAAGTCTGGCATCTTGCTCTCTTATCGAAAATGCGTGCTTTCTGTATCGACGAATCTCTTCTTCGTTGGATTAGAAATTTTCTTTCGAACCGTTCAATACAAGTTGTTTTGGACAGATTCAAGTCTGAAACCCATAAAATAAATGCTGGTGTTCCCCAGGGCTCCCTTTTGTCTCCGACCCTCTTCCTCATTTTTATAAATGATCTCCTGTCTGTTACTTCTAATCCAATACATTGTTTCGCTGACGATAGCACTCTTAGCTTTTCATATACGTTTCCAGACTCACAACCCTCCTCTTCGGATGTGGAACTGCAACGGCAAAATATGATTAGCTCATTAAATTCCGACCTACACAGCATTGTACAATGGGGAATAAAAAATCGTGTTTAATTTAATGCTTCGAAAACGCAATGCTGTCTTGCATCGTTAAAGCGAGATAAACCCTCTTTGCCACTATCTATGAGTGGCACTTGCATCAACGAAACGGAAAATCTCGACATCCTCGGAATGTGCATCGGCAAGCACCTTCTGTGGAGCGATCACATACGCGATGTTGCCAAAAATGCCGCAAGATGTCTAGGTTTTTTGAGACGTTGCAAGAAATTTTTCTCTCCGTCTGATCTGGCTACAATCTACAAAACTTATATACGTCCGAAACTTGAATATAACTCTCATCTCTGGGCTGGTGCTCCAGTAACTTATTTAAGCCTCTTGGATAATATTCAAAGTAGAGCTTTTAAAATGATTGGTGACATTAACATCATCAACTCGTTTACGTCACTCGAACATCGACGCAAGGTTTCTTGTCTAACCCTTTTTTACCGTTATTTTAACGGACTATGCTCTAGTGAAATAGCCAGTTGCATTCCTCCCCTTAAACAATTTAACCGTAATACTCGCGCTTCTAGGAATGCCCATCAGTTTACCCTTGAGCCCAACTTCGGCCGTACTATGAAGTACAGAGATTCATTTTTTAGCCATACTACGCGAATGTGGAACGCCTTGCCACGCTCTAACTTTCCCTATCATTGCAATGTTCAGGAGTTCAAAATCAATGTACACCGACACCTCCTATCCAACCCTTCCCTCTTTTCCTAATGCTCACACTGTGTCTTTGGCATATTAAAGGTATAAAAAAACCCTTTTAGTGTTCGCTAATTATAAAAAAAAAAAAATCTGAAAAGATGATTTTTTTTTGGCAAAATAGGCATCTGCGTATACACAACCATATTCGTTCAGCGGGAAGATAAAACTAATTATCTGTCAAATCAGACATGAGCTAAATGTTACCATTCACGAAATAACCACTAGTTGAAAAAAAAAACGTTAGATGGCGTATATATAATTTATGAAGTATGTACAATATGCAATAAATTATAAGTTTTAGCAGTAACGAAAATAAAGTAGATATATGAAATACCTTGTTATCTCAGTTCTAAGAATCTAACGATTACGAGTTAAAGAAAATAAACTTGGTTACAAATTTGAATTTGAAAACATTAAACCCAAGTTTTTTTGAATTTTAATTTTATAAGTTAATGTTTTGTTTTATAAATAAACCTACGGCTTTTAACCAACAGAGAAATTTCGACTTCTTCCATTCCATTCCATTCCGAAATTCAATAACCATATTATCTTAAAAATATTAAAGAGCACACGATAAAAATCAAAAGGTCAAATAATCCTATACCTATAAATCTTGACTGCAAATGCATCTTCAATTATATGTTATGTCAATCAAGGAAACAACAAAATATGTTTCACTTGGCAAGATAAAGGCATCATTAAACTAATATGCCTACTCTCCTTGTATAGGACTTACACATTCAAATTCAACCGAATAGCTTACATATGACAAAACCATTAAAACCACCTCTTTATCGACTGCTATACCTTCCTATTGAAAGTGCTTACAAACGCATATAATATGGTCTTGGTCATTACTATGTAAATGTCCAACCATCAACATATTTATATACTATGTATGTATGTATGTAGCTATATATAAACAATTCTAATTTCACAAGAACTACTGTAATGTATATTTTAGCTTATAACTAACTATGTATGCATATGTCAGACATTGGGTAGTATATAGAAATAATCTACAATAATATCACTAAAGGAATGCATTTCCACTTAATTGCATTTTCAAACAGAACATTCGACATTCCTTGTGTGCAAAGATTGCAAGGTAATTGCATTCTCTTTCCCAATGAATTTTAAACTTCCATAAATGCTCAATATAAATGCAATTTCCTGTATAAATTCAACATCCCCTCCCCTCTAAACACAAACAATTACACTCTATTTTACTCGTATAGTTAGGATTGGGAGCCTCCATCATACCTACTCCTATTCCCCAGATAAAGAATTAAATGAAAGACGTCGTACAAGTTAAACACAAGACATGACGATGACATCTAGAAACACAGAGGGAACTCGTAGGTACGTATGTACGTACGAACGAAGGAACATATTATACTTTACTCGTATACCATAGTGGCAGGAATCATCCTTGCTCGTTCCATTGAAAACCACCGAAGCATGCCGAATGGAATCAATTGATAAACTTTACTAAATGGTCGCGCAAGAATCACTCAAGGATAAAACACATTTTGACAAACATACACATATACAAATATCATATACACATGCACACGACTCACCCTCCCCCCAACCCACCGGAAGGTACTGACAGCCATTTATCCTAAGTGTAATTTGCATAATTCAATTCAAGTGACGTATACAGCTCCACATACGAGTACATTTTTGTCTTGCTTCATTTTTGTACATCACCAACAACCCTTCGATTTAAAGAGGGCATCCACTGCGTATGTGGAACATTTTGACTTATCCACCCCAATATCATGTCGTTTGCGGGTTGATTTCACTTTATATCCTTTTTATACTGCCTAGAATATCCGCCCTTATATACGAATGATCGTCCTGTAATCCAAATGTAGGGGCGCGTATAAGAAATCAAAAAGAAGAGACGAACAAAGAAAAAACAACAACAAAAAAAAAAGAGAACGCAAACACGAAATATAACAAAAAGAAAAAAACAACAAGAAATTGAATGAATGAATTTAGAATGTGAAGCTTCGTAGCCAAAGTTATTGGAAAGACAGCCCAGCATTCAGCTACTCTTGAAAGTCATTCTTTTCTTTTATTTCATCAAACAAATGTGTACAGTGCTGTGGAAAAAATAGAGTAGGTGTTTTTTAACTTCCCATAGGAAGTTATTGTAATGGGTCCGATTTGTCAAATTGAAAATTTTGACATTTCTCGACGTTTAAAGGTCCTTAGAGTCGATATAAAAGATTTTTAGAAAGATGTCTGTGCGTGCGTGTGTACGTACGTTCGTACGTCCGTACTTTCGCGACGTTTTTTTCGTCGTCCATAGCTCAAGAACCAGAAGAGATATCGACTTCAAATAAATTTTGTTATACAGATAATAAGGCAGAAAGATGCAGAAAGGGCTCTCAAGAAAATTGCGTGGGTGGTTTTTTTTACCATAGCAGTTTAAAAAAAGGTGAACATTTTGGTTAAACCTAAATATCTCATGAACCAATGACGCTAGAGACTTGAATTAAATTTTATATTATATATTGTAACGTGATACAAAACAATTATATTTTTGGAAAAAAAATCAAGTAACGTTTTTTTTTATAAATCAAAAAAACTGAAAAAAATGTGTCACCTCGAAAATTTTACGACTCAAATATGATTTAATCTCTAAAACAATTTTGTGCAACGAAGAATAATGTTTTTGACATCTGATAACATTTTGAGAAAAATCGAATTGACAGTTTTCTTACAAAAAATAAAAACCTAAACAAAAAATTAACAAAAGTTGGTACAAATTTTTTTTCCACTCAAATATCTTTTCAAAAACTTGAGATTATGGCTTCAAACTTATTTCATCTTATAAGAAATATTATTTTCAATATTCTGAAAAATTTTGAGAAAAATCAAATTGACAGTTTTTTTACTAAAAAGAAAAACCTAAAAAAAAAATTAATAAAAGTTCGTAAAAATTGATTTTCGACTCAAATATCTTTTCAAAACTTTGAGATATTGGCTTTAACTACTTTTATCTTTCAAAAAATATTGTTGTCAACATTCAGTCAAATTTTGAAAAAAATCTTATTGACAGGTTTTTTACAAAAAATTAAAAACCGAAAAGAAAATTTAACAAAAGTTGGTCAAAATTGAATTTCGACTCAAATATCTTTTCAAAAACTTTGAGATTATGGCTTCAAACTTATTTCATCTTCTAAGAAATATTGTTTTCAACATTCTAAAAAATGTTGAGAAAAATCGAATTACGTAACAGTTTTTGTACTAAAAAGAAAAACCTAAAAAAAAATAATAAAAGTTGGTAAATATTGTTTTCGACTCAAATAGGTATCTTTTCAAAACTTTGAGATATTGGCTTTAAACTACTTTTATCTTTCAAAAAATATTGTTGTCAACATTCAGTCAAATTTTGAGAAAAGTCGAATTGACAGTTTTTTTTTTACAAAAAATAAAAACCTAAAAAAAAAAACAATACTAAAACTTCGTAAAAATTTACCTTCGACTCAAGTATAGCTTTTAAAAAATCACAAATATTGCCTTTAAACTTATTTTATTTCGCAGAAAATATTGTTTTCGATATTCAGTAATTTTTTTATAAAAATCCAACAGTCCGTTTTTTCATGAAAAAATAAAATCTACAAAAAATAGTACGCAAATTTGGTAAAAATTGATACATATAGACAAACTTTTAAGCAAGACAAATCGACAGACGGGATGGTAAGTTATCAGTGTGGGCGCATCCCAGCCTCTTTTTATTTGTAAAATAGAGCGAAATAGGAAAAATTGAGTTGTGTGAGGTGTTAATTAAAAAATTCTTAATTATGCATGTCTTTTGATAAATATTCAATATCAAACTTTTAACTTGCTTTAAGCTTTGAATTAGGAAAAATCTCCTTCTTTCTTTCTTTAGTTGGCGCTACAGTGCATCGTGCTACTGGGCCTCAAGTAATAGATCCCGCCATGCTAGCTTACTCAATATGTAGCTTGCTGTCTCTAGTTTCGAATACCAAGTCGGCGTGTATCGGCCTCAACTTGATCTGCCTCTGCTTCTGGTTCCCTCAGGCTTTTAATAACCTACGAGCTGGAACTTCGATGTTTATTCGCTCTACATGCCCTAGCCATCTTAATCGTTGAACACGTAGTTTTTTGACCAGTGACAAGTCCCTGTACAGATCGTATAGTTCGTGTTTGTATCTTCTCTGACAGACATTGTTTTGCATGTCAACAAAAACCGGTTCATATATCGTATGAAGAACATTTATCTCGAAGATACCAAGCAATCCTCTATCCACCTGGAAAAGAGTCCATACAGTATGACTGGGATGATTAAGGTTTTGTACAGCGTCTCCTTGGTAATTCGCGATAGGGCCTTATTCCTCAATTGCTTACTTAGATTCTATGGGACGAATCTTCTTTCGCACTCGTGCAGTCGCAAGAGTACTGAAAGACCTAGACATACACAAATCCGCTGGCCCGGATAGTATTCCCCCAATTGTTCTGAAGAGGTGTTCTTCAACGCTGGCAAAACCACTGCGTAAGCTTTTCCATCTGTCCTACTCTACAGGTCTCTTCCCGAGTGGATGGAAAACTGCATTTGTTCAGCCTGTCCCTAAAAAAGGCGAATCCTCCTCCCCCTCAAACTATCGTCCAATTGCACTTACGTCCCTTCTTTCCAAGGTCATGGAAACGCTGATTAATTATCAGCTTAAGAAATATCTTGAAGAACGGAAGCTTCTTAATGACCGACAGTATGGCTTTCGTAGCAATAGGTCCACTGGTGATCTCATGGTTCATCTCACCGAACAGTGGAACAAGTCTTTACATCGTTTTGGAGAAAGTAAGATTATTGCACTTGATATTTCAAAAGCATTTGATAGAGTTTGGCACCAAGCTCTCTTATCGAAAATGCGTGCCTTTGGTATTGATGAATCTTTTCTTCGTTGGATTAGAAATTACCTTTCTAACCGTTCAATACAAGTTGTATTGGATGGTTTCAAGTCTGAAATTCATAAAATAAATGCTGGTGTCCCCCAGGGCTCCGTTTTGTCTCCGACTCTCTTCCTTTTATTCATAAATGATCTCTTGTCTGCCACTTCTAATCCATTAAACTGTTTCGCCGACGACAGTACCCTCAGCTTTTCATACTCGTTTTTAGATTCACATCCTTGTCCTTCGGATGTGGAACTTCAACGGCAGCGTATGATAAGCTCATTAAATTCTGATCTTGACAGCATTGTCCAATGGGGAATCAAAAACCGTGTAGAATTTAATGCTTCGAAAACTCAATGCTGTCTCCTGTCGTTAAAGCGTAACATACCCCCGATGCCGCTATCTATGAGTGGCACTTGCATCCAGGAAACTAATCAACTGTCAGTACTCGGTATGTGTATCACAGATCACCTTTTATGGAATGATCACATATTCGACATCGCCAAAAATGCTGCTAGGTGCTTAGGATTTCTCCGACGATGCAAGAAATTTTTCACCCCTTCTGATCTGGCTGTAATTTACAAAGCCTTCATCCGTCCAAAGCTGGAATATAATTCGCATATCTGGGCAGGTGCCCCTAAAACAAGTTTAAATCTCTTGGATAGAATTCAAAAAAGGGCTTTAAAAATGATAGGCGACAGAACTATAATCGAAACATTTACATCACTAGAACACCGCCGCAATGTTTCATGCCTTTCGTTGTTTTATCGATATTTTTACAAACAATGTTCTGTCGAATTAGCCAGTAGTATTCCACCCCTTAAACTATTCAGCCGTAATACTCGCACTTCTAGGAATGCTCATCAGTTTACCCTTGAGCTCAATTTCGGGCGTACTGTCAAGTATAGAGATTCTTTCTTAAATCGCACATCGAGAATGTGGAATGCTTTGGCCAACTCTGTTTTTCCCTCCCATTTTGATGTTCAGAACTTTAAGACCAATGTGCACCGGTATCTCCTTTTAAATCCTTCCCTATTTTCCTAACGCTCGCACTGTGTTTAAATATAAACATATAAAGGGTACTAATAACCCCTTGAGTGCTTGTGAATTATAAAAAAAAAAAAAAAAAAAAGAAACAGCGATTAGGAAGAGTAATTCTACGTTTGATTTCAGCGCTAATGTCATTTGCAGAGTTAACGGCAGTACCCAGATAGATAAATGTTGTAATCTATACTTCTATACTAATATTATAAATGTGAAAGTAACTCTGTCTGTCTGTCTGTTACTCAATCATGCCAAAACTACTGAACCAATTTGCATGAAATTTGGTATGGAGATATTTTGATACCCGAGAAAGGACATAGGCTACTTTTTATCCCGGGAAAATGACGCATTCCCATGGGAAAATTTAGGTGGGCCGATCGCTTTTACGCCTAAACTACTGAACAGATTTAAATGAAATTTTGTAAGGAGATATTTTGAGACTTAAGAAAGAACATGAGTTACCTTTGACCTCGGGAAAACAACGCATTCCCATGGGAAAAATTACTTTCCGGGGAATCTGATCGCTTTCACTCCTAAATTACCAAAGATTTGAATAATATTTGGATTAAATTGGTATTACGGGAAAACAACGCATTCCCTACACTTATGAAATAAGACGCAAACTGTGGCTCCCACCAAGTTCCACAAATAATAATTTTTAACCTAAACTTTGCTATGCTCAACCTTGCCAAAACAAGAGCCACCAAGTTCCACAAATAATAATTTTTAACCTAAACTTTGCTATGCTCAACCTTGCCAAACAAGAGCCATGTATTGTATGTAGGTACAACAAATAATTCACTGGGTCTGTCCTCTACTCCTGATAATTCTGTTTCGGCTGAGGAGCGGGCGAGTACGCGGGTGGGGGTCGCACGCGGTAGACTAGGCAGGTGGTGGTGGCGGTAGTGTGGCGCGGGGGGAGGACATCACTGAGTGGGTCTACCCGAACGGATACACACGTGAGGGTACACGCCGCCGTTGTCTTACAGAGAAATCCTGCAAATATTTTATTTGTGGTGTAAATTTAATTGTTTCTTTAATACTTAATGAGTTACTCGGTTCGTCTTTGATCATTTAATTTACCAGAAGTAGGTAGGTAGTTTTAAGTTAGTTTCTTTAATTCTTCTTCTTAAAATGTATTAACCTAACCTAACCTAACCTATGACCATCACACTTAGTATGACCTCATCTCATCTTGGCACAATTCAAACATACGTAAAAAAGAGTACAGCTCAGGTTTTTTCATACTACTATCCAAAAAAACTATCTAATGTGGACGAAGTCGCGGGTAAAAGCTAGTAATTAATATAATAGTGTTCCATTTAGTTCTGTTCTCATTTATCATTGAACAACTCTTTTATCTTAATCTAATAGCACTGTCCGGATAACAATAATAAAAGCTCATTACAAATGTCATTTAAACCTTCCTCTCTTTTGAATCATCAAAGTACTCGGACGTCTTTTCATTATTAGTATATTAATCTGTGCACTATATAATAATCATAGCTTTATTTCTTCAATAAATTCATTTACCTCGAAGTCATACCTATCAATGGTCACGTTCTGACCGAGTCTACGATGGGAATCGACTTTATTCGATTACAGTAAATACTTCGTTTTGTCCTCGTTAATCAAAAGACCCATTTTGTTCACTTCAGACTCGATACCGGAAAAGCACCCGTAACTGCTTGTTTGGTTCTTCCACATATTGTCGAAGTCATCTGCTTATCCAAGATATTGTGTGGATTTTTGAAAGATGGTGCCTTTTGAACAGTATTGAAGCAGCTACATGACAGCGCATCGCCTTGTCGAAGTCCTCCGGTGGATTTGAAGGTTTCGGTTGAGATTGGTAGAGACCAATCTTGACGCAGCAACGAGAATTTTCCAACGTCATCCTGAAAAGTCGTATCATTTTAGCAAGGAAACCAAAACTCGACATGGCACGGTATAGTTCGTTCCTGTTGACCCTGTCATAGGCATCTTTGAAGTCGATGAAAAGATGATGCATATATCGATGCTAAGGCAAAATTCTCATGTCTAAAAAACTCAGTTAAAGAAAAAACTTCATGTGTGAGAACCGTTTGGCAATATGAGAATGCCAACTGGGACGGTCTCATTGAATTATTCAGGAACTTTAACTGGTCACTATGCTTCCTCGATAGTGACGTTGATTCCACCGCAGATATGATTACAAATTTAATTCTTTGTGGAATGAGAAATTTTATCCCGAATAGAGTAAAATCTATCAAACCCAAAGAGAACTCATGGTTTGATACGAGCTGTAAAGAAGTTATTAGGTTTAGAGAATAAGTTCGAACAAGCTAGAAAGACCTGTAATGGCCATATTCGACGAACCAAATTTTTGCATGATCAGAAATTAAGGCAAAAAATACTACAATGTCCCAAAGGTAGTAAAAATTTCTGGTCATTTGTAAAAAACGTATGAAACACCACGTCATCCTTGGTTCCAACGCTCTTCCACAATGACATTCCCTATGTGAGCTCGATCGATAAAGCCAATTTGCTTGCCGCACAGTTTGCTGTTAATTCGACGCTACTGGAAAGTGTCATGAGTCCTCCTGTTCTTGAGGGCATAAATGATTCTATGGGACGAATCTTCTTTCGCACTCGTACAGTTGCAAGAGTACTAAAAGACCTTGACATACACAAATCAGCTGGCCCGGATAGTATCTCCCCTATTGTTTTGAAGAGGTGTTCTTCAACGCTGGCAAAACCACTGCGTAAGCTTTTCCATCTTTCCTACTCTACAGATCTCTTTCCAAGCGGATAGAAAACAGCATTTGTACAGACTGTCCCTAAAAAAGGCGATTCATCCTCCCCCTCTAACTATCTTCCAAAAGCATTCACGTCCCTTCTTTCCAAATTATCAGCTTAAGAAATATCTTGAAGAACGGAAGCTTCTTAATGAGTGACAGTATGGCTTTCGTAGCAATAGGTGATCTCACGGTTTATATCACCGAACAGTGGAACGAATCTTCACATCGTTTTGGAGAAAGTAAGGTTATTGTACTTGATATTTCAAAGGCATTTGATAGAGTTTGGCACCAAGCTCTCTTATCGAAAATGCGTGCTTTTGGTACTGACGAATCCCTTCTTCGTTGGATTAGATATTACCTTTCTAACCGTTCAATACAAGTTGTATTGGATGGTTTCAAGTCTGAAATTCATAAAATAAATGCTGGTGTTCCGCAGGGCTCCGTTTTGTCTCCGGCTCTCTTCCTTATATTCATAAATGATCTTATGTCTGCCACTTTTAATCCATTAAACTGTTTCGCCGATGACAGTACCCTCAGCTTTTCATATTCGTTTCTAGATTCACATCCTTGTCCTTCGGATGTGGAACTTCAACGGCAGCGTATGATAAGCTCATTAAATTCTGATCTTGACAGCATTGTTCAATGGGGAATCAAAAACCATGTAGAATTTAATGCTTCAAAAACTCAAGGCTGCCTCCTGTCGGTAAAGCGAAACACAACCCCGATGCCGCTTTCTGTGAGTGGTACTTGCATCTAGAAAACTTTATAATCGAAAAATTTACATCGCTAGAACACCGTCGCGTCGCAATGTCTCATGCCTTTCGTTGTTTTATCGATATTTTTACAAACAATGTTCTGTCGAATTAGCCAGTTGCATTCCCCCTCTCAAACAATTCAGCCGTAATACTCGTACTTCTGGGAATGCACATCAGTTTACCCTTGAGCTCAATTTCGGCCGTATTGTCAAGTATAGAGATTCTTTCTTAAATCGCACATTGAGAATGTTGAATGCTTTACCCAGCTCTTTTTTTCCCTATCATTTTGATATCCAAAACTTTAAGACCAATGTGCATCGGTATCTCCTCTTAAATCCTTAATAATGGCCAATCAGTTCATCTGTGAATGGTTTCAGGCATTCACATAATACGTTAGACAGGATCTTGTAGTTGGCGCAGTTTTGTAAAGTATTTGTTCTTTTTGTTTCTCCAAACAATAATTTTTGCAAGAATTTTGAAAAGCTTTTCATTAATATGCAACGATAAATTTGCAAATATGAGTTTGTTTTGAAAAGTTGTCGAAAGAAGTAAATAATAGTAAACAAGACCAAAAACAAATGCCATTTTTTAATTCTGACGAATTTTTCAAAGAAAATTAATGTTTAACTTTAGGTTTAACGCGTTGATTCATTCCCGGGTTTTGTAGAGGTTTTTTAATCCATCCACATCGTAGCCATCCTTCGGTTTTTTTATGCTGTTAAAGTAAGGTGAGGTAGCGTAGATGATACAAGAGTGCCAATTTCAACGCAGGAACATAGAACATTCCCTAATGCAATAATTTTGGGAGATAGTGCTTATGGTTTCAGCAAATTGTTAATAAAACTATTAAAAACAAATCCGGAAAATCCTGTATAAACAGGGCTAATTAGACACATACAACTGTCAATGTTTTTGGTAAATTGGTCACAGGTTACTTATTTTCAGGTGTTTTTAAACAACAACCTATTTAAACACAATGTTTTAAGTTTACGTCAAAATCTCCACAAAATGGAGCAATACTGAGAACAGATTCGAAGTCAGCACTAAAGAACCTTAATACAAGCAACTTTTCGTTCTTAACATACATATATTTAGATTTTTGTCCTCACATTTTAGGGAATTTCCTTTAACCCAGAAATAGTGACTATCTTATGTGCGAGAACCAAGAGATCTATTAAATGGAATCGAGTAAGAATTCAGTGTTTGATAAATTCAGTTTAACATCTTAAAAACTATTCCAAAATGTTGTTTGGCAAAATATCATTAAAGAACAGATTCTATATACGAGTATTTAGAGATTTTTATTTTAACTCAGAACTTATCTAATGTCAGAATTTTGAAATTTTAAAAATCTCAATTAATAATAGCCTTGTGACTTGCACATAATATTTTTTTGGACGTTGTTAAAATTCTCCCCAAAATCTAAGTTCCGTGAATTAAAAATTTATTATGAAAACCACAGCAAAGAGAACTCTTAAATCTCTTCAGCCCAAAAGTCAAAATTTAGTAACTATACTTAATCAATCTCGAGACTTTATTAGGGGGAAATCTATATTATATATTTTTCTTTTGTAAAAGAAAAGGTCTAATCAATCAATTAGCTAGTTCGGAGCAGATTTCAAAGTGAATCAAAAATAAGTTGAGAGGCCAAAGGGAAAAGGTTGGTTCCAAATTCAAAGTAACTACTCGATTATCAAAAATATTTCCTGATTTGAACTCGTCAAAGTGAATAAATTAACAAATCATTCTACAGAACTACTTGGTTTGAAGATTTCATTATTGAAATATTTAAAAAATAACGGATTATCCATTTTGCTGTTTCAAAAGTATAGGGCTGGAATTCGACATTTGTCAAACTAAGTTGCTAAATTTGAAAAGACTGGATTGGTTACAGCCAAGGCCGGCCCAAGCCAAACGTGCGCCCTGTGCAAGATTTGTAGGAAGCGCCCCTTTTTTATATTCTTTTACACATAAAATGATACACAAGCATAAGCCTTTCCCAGATTACCCAGGAGGTAGACTTTCAATGCGTTTTTTTTTATTGAGGTATCCCCAGGAGGCCTAAACCATTAAACTAAAACGCAACGAAGAAATGAGCAGAGGGGAAACTTTTAAACTTGGAAACTTACTTTTCTGGCCTTACATTTTGCAAATTCAGAAAAGAGATTATCAAAGTCTAAAGAATTTAATAATTTCTTTTTAATGGACATTATAGATAAACCTACCAATCTCTCTTGAGTCATTGTTGTCCTAAGATAATTTTTAATAATTTTAAGTTTAGAAAAACTACGTTCAACTGAAGCTACCGTGACCGGGATTGTATTAAGGATTTGGAGAGCAATTACTAAATTCGGAGAAAAATCTTCAAGGTTTGAACTTAAAATAAAATTTAAGCTGAGATATTACGGTTAACTCTTGAAACAATTCTTCTCCATCTAAATCTTTAAAACTACTTTATGTTAAAACATTCTGCAAATTAAGACATGAAGCACATACATTTTTATTGTTTAAACATTCGCTTATTTTACTTAAAAATGAGAAATTGATACTATACGTATTAAACCTTTCAAGTATTTAAAAAAAAAATTCAACTTTAAATCTTTGTTTCGGGTCTAATATAGTTTCAGGACATTCATCAGTATAAAGTATTTTTCTCCGTTGAGATCGCAATGATGAAGCTACAAGAAACATATTTGGTATTTCTAGGGAACTAGCAATACGCTCGGTTAATTGAACATACCTACTCATTAAATTTTTCATCGGAACGCATTAAAACCAAACTGTTTTTTGTATTTTCTAAAACTGTTATGCTAGTTGACAGATTAACGGACGGACTTTGCAAATATTTACTAGTTTAATTTATATTTTCTAAAATATCAAACCAAATTAGCAGGCAGCAAATAAATGTAAAATCAAAAATTTTATTTCCTAACGATTCTGCAATGTTTTTTGCCTCTAGATTTCTTAATTCTATAGGGCTTCATATATTTCTTGAACTTGAAAAAAAGGTAAACAAACATTGAATTGTATCGAAAATTTTAACTGCATAAAATGAGAACCGAGCAGCATCATTAACCACTAAATTTAAGGAATGCGGGCAACATGGAACCAAAAATGCTCTTGGTTCCAGGGTTCCAATTCGAATCTGAACACCCGCTTCTTTTCCTTCCATATTCGAACTATTATCATAACTTTGGCTTTGACAGTTTACTTATTAAAATTTCATTTAATTCAAGCTTGTCTAAAATCAACTGAGTCAGTCACATTACGGTCTTGTCACAAAATACGTCACTTCTTTTAAAAACTGATAGCTATTTATTTAATATTAATTAACCAACAAAGCGAAAAAACAATCGAAACAATCTGCATTCTGCACCAGACTAGATATACATTAAAAGTAGCCGTTACAACAGTCATTAACTTTCAAAAAAAAAAACTGCCTGTGCAAGAACAATTCGACTCCACATAGAATCATCCCTCTTTAATTTTTAAGCTCTATGCTCCTTTTCCATTCTATTAAAAATTTCATCTCCTATTCTCCTGTAATCAGGCACTTAACTCTTACACAGTGTGCAATAAGAAAACCTGCACGGTCTGACCCATATGCTTCCGTATAAATAAATTTTTTTTTTTAAATATCTCCCATGTTAGTTTCGACACTCAGTGTGCAAAAAAGAAAACTTGCACATCCATTGACCATTTGTAGCAAAGACACCTACCTACCTAATTTTCAAATATTTCACCCCTGTTCGTACAAGAGAAAAAAATAAAAAAATCTCAACACAAAAAAGTTCCATGCCACCTCTTTCTTATGTGCAAGATTCATTTCATGCACACCGAGTCCCAAAATTAACATAGAGAGTATGACGAAGCAAAATACTTATTCATATCGAATCGTATGGGCTAGTACGTGCAGGTTTTGTATCACGCACCGTACCTGAATGTGAGTTCTCATCTACAAAATAAAACAAAAATTCAAATTCAAACTATCACTTATTATTCTGTATTACTGAGTTTTGAAATTTGTCGGATCTTTGGCTGTTACTTAGTCTAAGGTTTTCAGGTAAAAACATAAATAAGTCGTGGAAGTACCATCCGATCAGTCTGAATGAGTTCTGGTATTACAAATTTATTCCAGAGCTCCAATTACCTTGTAAACTTTGTACAAAATCATTGGAACAGTACTGTCCGCATAATATATCTTTGCACATATCCATGGCATGGCAAACTTTTGTGAAATAGAATCACTGTAAATTGTGTTAAACCCTTAAGATAACAAAAAAGGGCGAAAAGCATATTTTGTGCATATTTCTTACTCCTTACTTTACTCATGGTTACGCATGATTGGTTGCTAAGCTATATGCTATACCATGTCGGTCTTGGTGTTCTTATAGACTAAAAGCACGATGTGCCTTTGAGAAATGTGAAAAATCCTTTCCACTTTCGAAATATGGGTGGGTCACACAGAAGTAATATCTTCACGAGTAGGTTTATGGTACGAGTATATGTTTTGGGTATGATATAGAAAATTTAATTTCAAAGAATGTGTTTATAATTTTCTATTTCAGAACAAGATTATATTAAAAACATCCTCCAAGGCAAAGCTTATATTATTTTCTTGTATTTACATATATTTTAAAATTAAAGTGAATTGGGTTAGAATATCTAGAAAACCTTTGTAAACAAATCTTTTGTAAGAACGAGTATATATGTATGTGCCTATTTCGGACAAAGTCTTTTTCTTGAGAATTTCAAATTAATCATGAATGAAAAATTTCCCAGACAACCATTGATAAAGATGTTGACAATGAAATTTACACCAACAATTTGGGATGTTAATCATTTAAAGGTCGATCCCACTTTCCTAGTGGCACTATATTCTAATTCTCTGGAATAAGACTATCACATATCATCCTTCAATCAATGAAATCTATACCTATATCCTTTTTGTCGAACAATGCTATGGCAGTTATCCTTTGAGAGTTTGTGTTAGAGTGTATCTCATCATCAAAAAAAGGATACGTATCTTTATCTTAATTCAGCAAAAGAAAAAAATCACGTGAAGCAAATGTTGTAGGTGGTGTAAAAATAAAGAAATTGTGTGATTTTAGGGTTGGCCAGCTCTGTGTATATATACGGTTTGGTTTGACCCTATTATCTTCAAATGGGTTTATTATACCAAATATCCTTAAATGACAAGCATTATGTACCTAGACCTACCCATAATATATTTTACACCTAAAGTTCAACCTTCTCTTTAAATTATCATTAAAAAAAATACCCTTAATAGAAATAAACTTAAAAGGTGTCGATTCATCTTTTAAAAAGGTTCTGAAGCTTATTCGGATTTAGTAGTAATTTTACACTGCGAACAGAAATTTAGAGTCACGGTTAGAAGAAATGAAAAGAGTTTAAAAATTGATTGAAATATGTAGCTACACACTACAGAAGGGACTGTATATAGACATCATCGTACAATTGATTTAAATTTCTATTTTAAAACAAATTGCATTGGAGAAGAGCCGAAGAGCCTCTTCATGTCTAAGAATTTATTTTAGAAATTAGATTTTGTGCTTCGGAAATCTGTTGGACCCAAAAAAAGTAAAAACTAAATTTATTCTTCATAAATTTGTGTCTGCCATAATATAAGAAGAAATATGCGACCTTTTCCGAGGTTTATTTGGGAGCTTAAAGGGTATATGTACATATATTGTAAGAATTTATGTAAACAGAATCAATGACGGGAAAAGAAGACAATTTATAATGTTTTTGTTTTGAGTTGGCAACTCTGCTGTAAAAGTGTATAGTTTACGTACAAAATCGCTCGTGAATATTTACAAGTTTTAAGTGTGTTAAACTAAACGAAAGATGACGTCATCAAAGTAAACAAGGAGCTGAGTCTTTTGCTACAGCAAAATCATGATTTGACAGAAAAGGTCCATCATTTTGAAGCCCGTTGCCGACTTCTTGAAGAGGAATTGGAGCATCAGAGTCGTAAAATCAAAGGAAAGAATATTATTTTCTTTATTCCAAATGATCCCGTAAGTGTCAATCCTCAGGAACGTGTCCAATCAATCACAAAACTTTTGTTAGAAAATCAAACTGTGCACATGCCAGAGGCCACAAAAATAAGTGAAAACAACAAAATAATTAAGCTCAAACTGAACACAGGATCAAACGAAACCGCAACCAAAATGTTGAAGAACTCGTCTAAGCTTAAAGGAACAGGTGCTTTTATCCAACGGGATCTTAGAAAACAAGCACAACTTAAACGTCGAATCCTCCTTGCTTATCTCAAAGTGACCAACACAAAAGCAACAGAAGCAGTTAAGATAAGAAATAACACTTTAATTATTTGTGATAAAACTTTTTATTTAAATGATGCTAATAATCTAAAATATAAAGAAATTGATGGAGAAACTGAGCTGCAAAATATGTTCTTAACTTTGGAAATGTCAGAGAAATCAAACTGTCAATGTCAAACAAACAACAACAGAAATGGAATAGATCACATTATTTGCATTCACCAGGCGTGGCACATGAAACACCAAATTGTAGTAGATTTTCAAAAAATTGAGAATTAAATGCCGTCAGCCCTATTAATAATAATATATCTTGTAAGATTTTATCCTATAATATCTCAGGACTAAATAATAAACTGATATTTGTAGACTTTTTTAATTCATAGGAGGTCAAGGGCAATCGGTCAATGACTACTGTGCAGTGAATAATGTATGGATTGAGCAGATTAAAAAATTCGAAGTGTAAAACCTTCTCGGATCACATGCCTATTATAAAGTTGAATTTACAAGAGAATCATCAAGCCGACACACTAATCTCAAATTACTACCGAGACTCAAATGGAAGAATGAGGAATCATATATAATATGATATAAGAATATAAGCGTGCTATAAGAATGCTTTGAACAATTTAATTGAAACAAATTTACTGGCAACCGAATCTACTGACATTATGGCTAGTCAATCAACAGAATTTATACGAAGCTCAACAAGGAACAAAATATCAAACACGAGTTCACCGTTTAAACAACAATGGTTTGATAATGACTGTTTGAAGGCACGCCAAAGATCTTTTGCACTTCTGAGAATCGTCCGGATTTCACATAATCCCGATTTACTACTACAAAAATTTATGCCTACTCAAGAAAATAGAATTTGAAAACAACAATGCACCTAATCTTGGTCAAACTAAAAACTCGAAAGAATTTTGGAAAATCGCCAGAAATATTAACGGTACAAGCTACAGAATCAGGTTATCAGCTGAATCACTTGCAATCCATTTCAAACATCTTTTCCACAGCAGCGACTCAAACCTTCAGTTTTCCTACGCGCAGCCATCAATCTTCGACGAATCTTTAGATTCGGCCATAACACTTGAGGAAATAGAAGCAGTAATGAAGAAAGCGAAAAACGGAAAGGCACCAGGTGAAGATGGGATTCCCTACGAATTTTACCAGAACGCAACTCCTTCATACTTTAACTATTTGTTAAAGTTTAATAACAAGATCTTGGCTAACGCCGAAATTTCCTCCTCGTTCACAAAATCAGTTATCTTCCCAATTCATAAAAAAGGTGCTTTTGATATTGCTGACAACATATCATTTATGAACGCATGAGAGGAAAAGTATTCTTTCAAATCTTCAAGCCGGTTTTAGAAAGAACTATTCTACAACAGACCAGATTTTTACACTTTCTTCAATCGTTAAAGCCTTCCAAGCACGTAATAAGAAAGTATACTCTTTCTTCGTAGATTTCAAAACAGCTTTCGATCGGGTGAATCGTAATGCACTGTTATAGATATAAGCTCTCGTAGTTGGGTATTTCATCAAAATTTCTTTCTGTGATTAAAGAAATGTATAATGGAACAAAAGCAGCGGTATGGGATGGTGCAATATTCTCAGATTGATTTGAAACAACCACTGGAGTAAAGCAAGGATGTCTTCTCAGACCGTTACTGTTCTCCCTTTTTACCAATGACATTGTTGAAGATCTACCTGGAGGCATAAGGATATCTAATTCAGTTGTAAATGTTTTACTATACGCCGACGCACGATCTTATTATTCTGCCTGAATCATCAGAAAACCTACAATTAATGATTAACCGATTAGCATCTTACTGCAACAGATGGGGAGTAACGATTAATACGGTAAAATCTAAGGTCATGGTGTTTTCGCGCTCCTCCCGAAGTCAAGACGTGAAAAGGTGCTACTACAATAGAGATCTACTAGAAGTAACCAATGAAATTAAATATCTATATTAAAACTTACCCATAATTTGAACTTCAACAACCATCTAAGAGAAAAGGCTAACACTTCATAAAGCTTGTTGAATTCTACATGGAGAAAAGTGTTTACTAATAGTAGAATAATTCTTTCCGCTAAGTATAAGATATACGAAGCGGTAGTAAAGTCCACACTCTGTTACGCATGTCAAGTCTGGGGTGCAGATGAATATGAACACATTGAACAATTCCAGAGAAATTTCTTACAAAAACTCTTCAACTTACCTCTAAACACACCAAACTATGCAATCTACTTGGAAACAGGATTACCAAAACTCCTAACAAGTACCCTTAAAGCGCAGGCAGTACCCTCGAAGACTCAAGGATGACAAAAAAAAGTGCTCTTATACGAGTTGAGGAATAAAGACTGGGTTGACTGCTAAGTGGGAAAACTTAGGTACTGCTTGTGGTGAAACACTTCATATTGACTCAACAACTTAAAGGAACAGCTGTACCGTATAATTAGAAAGAATGAGGACTTGACTCGAGAAAGATTTGTTCTAAATGGTCGTGAATCCGACAGTGTATTGTTATACTCTCAGCTTAACTACAATCTTGGGAAGAGAAACTACTTAAACGATACCTTAACATACCGAGAGATTTCTTTCATTTTTAAAGCGAGATGTGAACTACTCAGCCTAAACGGATGCCCTTATAACGGAAGCTTTGATCAGTTCTGTTCAATATGCAACTTTAAGTCAAAAGAGGACTGCTTCCATTTTATAAGTATATGCCCAATATTTAAGCAACACCGACGTTTCTTCTTTGGTAAAAATACCATTTTAATGCAAGACACCCTTAAAATACTAAACGAGTGCGATTGGAAAACACTAAGTAAATTTTTAGAAGTTATCTTCAAATATAGAATGCTTTTAGTTAGCGAATATGTTTAATTTGTAAATTTATCTATATAATTGTTATCTATAAAAAACGTTTATAAGAATTATAATTCTTGTCAACCAGGCTGACGGCTTAGCCATAAAAGCTATGGCTCATGTATAAATTTAAACTTAAACAATTATTGAATTAATAAATGAATTTGTTACTTACTTACTTATATAGGCATTTTACATACATACGTATACATATATATGTATGCTTATTATAAAATATAAAGCTTATTAAAAAAAATCCTATTTTATTTGAAAGGCATTTTTCATACTGTTATAAGAATGAACTCTGATACACATTTGTTAAGTTAACTATTTTCAAAAAGCCGCAATTACATCCAACTTGTTTTTAAAAATAAAATTTTTGTTGAAAGAGTATTGATGAATTTTGTTCAAAAGTCTGCAAAGCATATTATCAGTTAATTTTTAGGTGATAACCCATCTTTTCTTAAGAGATAGATTTTCATCTGGGCTCAAAAGACCCGCACGTTAATGTTGAGAAGCCAATCCATCCTCAGGGAGTGATTATTTGGTGCGATTAGTGAAGCGGTATGTTCTTGGCCATACCATAGTTTTTGTCAGTTCATAACTTGGCATATCGACAACAACAAATATTTGTTGGCACCAGTCGTTTTAACCTAAAATAAAAAAATTAAATTATGAAAATTTCCAAAATTTATCGGATAAAGCTTGAATTTTTTAATGATTTAAAAAATCTACGCCACCATGATTGAAACTGTTTGTTTCTCGAAGACTGGGCCAAAACATGCAAGTATTTATAAAACAAAACGTCACAATTTGTAACGTTAATTAATTTTTGCAATAGATAGATAGATAGTTTATTGATTTTGTTTAAATTTTACAATGGTTTGTTACCGCACATTTTACAATATAGTAATTTGATACAATGTATCTTTCAACTAAAATAGTATGTATTGTAAAGGCTTCTTTATTTAAATAATAATTAAGTAACAACGACTGGTCAAATTCAGCTCAAGAATAATAATCATAATTGAAAACATCAAAATAATAATTTATATATGTAAAAAGGTGTTCTAAGGTTTTTTAGATTACAAACAAGTTAAAAAGTAAAGTACTTATAACTCGGCCAATCCTGACATTTGATCGCCCAGATCATTAACTACTTATAACAATTCAAATAATACATAATTTTACGTGAGCGGAATTCATATCACGTAATTGAGAATAACGGTGAGATAACTGTTTTAATTCATGCAGGATATAAAACAGCTGTGTTATTTGAACTATTGCGAAAACCATCGATTATAAATTGAATTGTTTGACGCTCATCGATATTCGCACGGAAAGCCAGTTCTTGCATCTTCAAAATATATCCCTTAATGGATGATTTTGAAGAATTGAACGTTGTTTTCCGCATTTTGTAAATTACATCGGAAATTGAGTAATTATGACCAACATTTGTGAGAAATTTGGCACGGAATTCTGCAAAAGTCTTGGAGTTATCGATACGAACGAATAATTCTACAGCGGAACCTTGTTTCATAAGACGACGGATACATTTTAATCGGAATGCATGATCTCCATGAACTGATTCACAAGTTCGTTCAAAAACATCCAACCACATTTTGGCATCATATGAGTCATCCCCAGAATATTCTGAAATAGAATATTTTATATCTTTGAAAGTAAGTTGTGAAATGTTGCCATTATTTGATGAACTATAGCTTCTTCTAACAATCTTAATTCGTTGCGTAATGTTAGTAATTTTTTTCATTTTTCTAATAAACGAATTTCCTTCTCAACACAAGTTTCTTCGTCATCCAATTGCGTAGTGTTACTCGGAATCAATATATTAGCCTGAACGCCTTGTTGCTCGGAATGTCCAGAAATTTCACTATTTTCTGTCCTTTCATCCTGTTCGGAAGTTGTTGACAGCTCAGGAACCACGGAATTTTCGGAATTTATCTTATCACGTTTTGTAAGCTCAGTTTAAAGGTCTCGCAGCTGATCTATGGTTGCACTTAACGGAACTTCCACATTGTTGGCTTCACACCATTCTAGATCGCTTTTATTTATTTTTGACATATCCGGAAAATGGTATTGTTTTTTTTTATAACTGCATCTTATCCCACTTCTGATGTTGTAAAGGCTTCTTTATTTAAATAATAATTAAGTAACAACGTCTGTTCAAATTCAGCTCAAGAATAATAATCATAATTGAAAATATCAAAATAATTATTTATATACATATGTAAAAAGGTGTTCTAAGGTTTTTTAGATTAAATACAAGTTAAAAAGTAAAGTACTTATAGTATATAAGTTTTATAATTTATCAATAAGGTTTATATAATTTTGTCCGGAGGAAAAAAGAATAAAAACCTCCAATTAATGTAGGTTAGATTAGGTTAGGTTGAAGTGGATGTCCAAGATGGAAACGGACACACTTAGGCCAGTTTGATGGCCCATTGTGATACCACATGAATCTTGAGGTTTCTTCCTAAGCTCAATGGAACCAGTTTGAGTCTCTTACGAAACGTGAGAGGCTGCTTATGCCGATAGGATTTAAATCGTTTAGATCGTTAAAGAAGAATTCTCCTAGGTAATTCTTGCGTTTTCGAGCCAGAATGTGCAGAGAAGATGAAGAACTGTTTCTTCCTCTTCCTCGTCCATACAGCTTCTGCAGAAGTCATTTGAGAATACGCCTAATCTCATGGCGTGCTTTCCTATTAGACAGGGTCCGGTTATGACACCTATTATCGAGCTTATATGCGATCTGCTTAGAGAACGTTTTAAATCCAGTGTTGGCCAGATGTTTTTTGTGACTTGACACGTGGTGATGTTGTTCCACCTGGTGCCTGCCCTCCTCACAGCGTCTTGCATTAGCAACAGTTTACAAGTAGCGATTGGTATGCAAGTACGTGCCAAACGTGGTAGAATGGGCTGTACTGTACCGTTCCTGGCGAGTTCATCTGCCTTACTGTTACATGGAATGTTTCTATGGCCCGGCACCCAGCAAAGGTGAATATTAAACTGTTGTGCCATCTCCATTAGAGATGATCGACAGTTCTGGACTGTTATAGAGTTTGTAGAGACAGAATCCAGAGATTTAAAAGCGGCCTGACTATCTGAGAAAATACGGATATCAGATGTCGATATCACGTTTTCTTTAAGCCAGGACAAGACTTCTTTTATCGCCAAAAGTTCCGCCTGGAACACGCTACAATGATTGGGAAGGCGGAATGAGAGACTTAATTTCAGTCGTTCAGAGTACACACCTCCAATAACCCCTTCTTTTGTTTTTGACCCATCTGTATAGAAATCATCTTCCAGGAATGTCCTATCCTCCCAAGAAGATCTGGGAGGTATAGAAATCTGGAAATTTCTGTCGAATTGCAGTTGGGGGATGGTGTAGTCTGTGTGCTTTGGAATTGATTCTAAATAACTAAGAATTACGGAGTGGCCAATGTTGTTGTTAGTCCACTGCGACGAAGCTTTGAGGCGAATAGCAGAACTTGCAGCTATTTGTTTGCTAAAGATGCCAAGAGGTGTTAGGTAGAGTAAGGTGTCCAGTGCCGCAGATGGGGTCGTGCGAAGCGATCCGCTTATACATAGGCAAGCTGAACGTTGGATTTTATTTAATTTATCCCGGTTTATACCTTTCTCTAAAGCAATCCACCATACTGCAACACAGTACATTAAAATCGGTCTGATTACCGATGTGTATAGCCAATGCGTGATTCTGGGTTGCAAGCCCCATTTATTACCGATGGCTTTTTTGCAAGAAAAGAGAGCTACAGTAGCTTTTTTGACTCTTTCCTCTACGTTGCGTTTCCAATTTAGTTTTTTATCTAAGACAAGTCCCAGGTATTTAGCCTCGTCTGAGAATTTTAATTGGGTAGGGTTGACAAATGGAATTTTGTATCTCCTCGAAAATAAGACCAAATCGGTTTTGTGTGGGTTAACACCCAGTCCACACCGATCAGCCCAAAGTATTAGTCTATCTAAGGCATTTTGTAAGAGTTCTTTTAACGTGTTAAGATGCTTTCCTGAAACTGCTATAGCAACGTCGTCCGCATAGGCTATCACTCTGAAACCCTCCGCATCCATACCAGTTAGGATTTCATTCACCACTAGGTTCCAAAGGAGAGGGGATAGAACACCACCTTGCGGTGTCCCTCTACTAACGAATCGTCTGCCAGAAGAGTTGCCCAGTTTTGAGTTAATTATCCTGCTAGTAAGCATTAAATGAATTAACTCCCGAAGCGAACTCTCTACATTAAGAAATGTTAGTACAGATGTGATTGCAGATGTGTCCACGTTGTTAAAGGCACCTTCGATGTCAAGGAAAGCAACCATAGTGAACTCTTTATGATGGAGGGAATATTCAACGGTGCGTACTAAGGTATGTAGCTCTGTTTCCACCGATTTACCTTTACAGTAGGCGTGTTGAGACGAAGACAGAAGTCTTGTATCAATACTTGCCTTTAAATGGATATCAATCAATCTTTCCAAGGTCTTAAGAAGGAATGATGATAGACTTATAGGTCGTAGATCTTTAGGGTTGACTTGCGAGCATTTACCTGCCTTGGGTATAAAAACAACTTTAACTTCTCGCCATGCCGAGGGAACATGGACCAGGTAAAGACAGCTGGTAAAAATTGCCTCAAGGATTGGTGCAATTATGTCAGAAGTCTTCTGTAGCTCGGCTGGTGTTATTCCATCTGGTCCTGCAGATTTAAATGGTTGGAAGCTGTTGAGAGCCCATTGTAGCTTGTCCCTTGTAATCAGACCTTGTTGATATGTAGTATTGGGACTTGAACGTATATAACCGTTGCAAGTCTCGGTAAGAGAACTTCCAGGAAAATGAGTATCCAGTAGTAAGTTCAGCGATTCATTACTTGAATTTGTCCAGGAGCCGTCTGCATTTTTCAAGCAGCTTGGCATCGCTGGATTAGTTGATAGAATTTTCCGTAACCTAGCGACTTCAGAAGTTTCTTCTATAGTGCCACAGAAGGATCGCCAAGAAGATCGTTTAGATTTCCTTAGTGCCTTCTTGTAAATTCTTAGGGATTCTTTGTAAGAATCCCAGTGAGAGGCTAGTCTTGCGGCTTTGGCTCGGTTAAACAGTTTCCTGCATTCTTTCCTGAGCGAGTCAAGCTCTGAGGCCCACTATTGTGGTTTCCTCTTTCCTCTTATGTGTATAAGTGGACAAGCAATTTCTAGCGATCTGTTCATAGCTGAGGTAAGGTCATTGACTTTATTGTCAAGTTCATTAGCGTTAGAGGAAGGACAAGATAGTCCAGGTTTTAGTAAACTCTGTAATGAGTTTCTGTATGAAGCCCACTCAGTTTTCCGATAATTTCGAAAAGTCAATGGGCTCGGGTTATCATCCACATTGATATTGAACTGGATATATCTATGATCAGAGAACGAGTGTTCTTTGGATACTTTCCAGTCCAAGATCATATGGTGTATAGTATCTGAGACAAGAGTTATGTCTAGGACTTCTTGTCGAGTTTTAGTTATGAAGGTTGGCTCATTCCCAACATTACTTACTAAGAGGTTAGTACCAAGAATATAATCAAAAAGAGACTCACCTCTGTCATTGATATTGGTACTTCCCCATACCGTATGATGAGCGTTGACATCGTTGAATTGGGCCCCCAGCCAGGCTGATCGTCGGCACGGGTCGTTTAACACCTTAGATCCAGCCCAATAAACATAAGAGGTGGTAGGGAAGGAAGAGATAGGGTTAGGAATCAGTTGATGTTAATTCATCATTCTGATATGGGAGGAAAAGATTGGGATTCGGTAACAGCAATTCAGCTAATTTACCTAGAGTGAGAAGGAGCATAGGAGATAGGAGCGCTGTCTAGCTTTTTCGCCATTACAACGTGGGAGGTGGGATGGGAGTTGGTGACATAAACGTTGGCTGGTATGCCTTGTTTATATGGGAATGGATGATGATTTTGGGAAAGGTAGAGGGATAAGAACGTCCTTTAGTTTCAGGACTCATCTGGAGAAAATTCTCGAGAATCATTGACCCTACTCAGCTTCTACAACTCGACAAGTTCGACGTTCAGAGTAGAAGTAATGTAAGAATATAATAAAATCTTAAATCTTATGACTAGTAAGGGTATGAAGTGTAACAGGTTAACAGATGAACCAATAAATGATAATTTTTGAAAAATAAGTATGCATAGATATATAATAAATTACATAAATTTGTATTTTAATGAATATAATAAAATAAATACATAAATAATTTAATCAAAAATAATAAAAAGTATAAATAAATAAATAAGTAAGAACCTAAATAAATAAATAAACAAATAATCAAATAAACAAATAACTAAATAATTGAATTAATAAATACATGAATTTATATAACAGTTTACATTAATACATAGATATCACAGGTAAAAAATAGAATTTTTAATTTTGATTATTTAGTCCACTAACTAAATTGTTCTCAGCAAGATCAAGTCGATCAAAGAATTTTGTTGTGAGTTTAATTATTCTATCTTCGATCAATTCGACATTCGCCTTTACTTTGATATCTAAGGTGGAATGATGCGAAGGTAGATTGAGCATCATTTTTAAAACTTTATTTTGAGCAACTTGTAGTTTTTTTATATGAGTTTTAGCTGTGTTTTTTCATACTGGACAACCGTACAAAAGTATTGCCTGAAATATAACCTTACAAACTATCGTTTTATTCTCGACTGAAAGTAAAGACTTCCTATTAATAAAAGGGAACAGGAGTTTGGTTGCTATCTTGACTTTTTTTAGTGATTGTGAAATATGGTGATTGAATGTTAATTTAGAATCAAGGAAAATACCGAGATATTTCACTTGAGATTGTCCCAAGAAACCGCTCTACCTAAAATTTGCAAATTATTGGTTATGACATGCTTTGGAGATGACATGCTTTTCTTTTTCTCGTGAAAAAGATGGCTTGTAACTTGTCAGCATTAAGTTTGATTTTCGATCGATTGTAATATTGGTATAATATTCTCATCGCATTATTTAAGTTCGTCTCAATGTTGAGACCAAAGGTATGCGAAGAAAGTATTGCAGGTATTGTTATTTTGGGAAAGTCAGAGGTATACAGCTTATACAAGGTCGGTCCAAGGACAGATCATTGAGGGACACCAAAATCAAAATGTATTATTTCCGAAACACTACTATTTACATGTACCTACCATAAAACATCTACTTAAAAAAAAACTTTGAACAATTTTACACAGATAAGGTGGAAAATTGGGAAATCATTTTATAAATAATACCATTGTGCCAAACTGAATCGAACGCTTTTTCGATGTCTAACAATATCATTCCAATAGACATACCTTGGGAGCTATTGCTTTTAATTAAGTTACTTATACGAAACATTTGATGAGATGTAATGTGGTATCTCCTGAAACCAAATTGTTCATTTGGATATAAGTTGTTATCAGTTATTGTTTTAACAATTTTGTTTTTAATTATTTTCTCATATATTTTGCTGATATTTCTGAGTAAACTGATTGGTCTATAACTTTCAGTCCTTACAGAGTTTTTGCCGGCTTTGAGAATTGGTATTACCTTACCTATTTTCCAAGTAGTAGGAAAGTATTGAATTTTCAAGCAAGCGTTTATGACAAATGTAAGGAAGATTATTCCGATTTTAGGCAACATTTTTAAATAAAGATTTTTAACTTGATCGAGCCCACTAGATTTTCTTGATTTAAGTGTGTGAGCAACTGCAGTTACTTCTTCTTGGGTTGCTAAAATATTTTGCGGTGTGTCAAAAATCATCTGGTTTAAGTTTTTCTTTTTTTTTGCAATATTTTAGTAAGATAATGTATTTTCTGTTAAAGTCATTGAATCAGAGAGGTCTGTCATGATACTTGGTGTTTTTGGTCTTAAATATAAAATTTCATCTCCGGCTTGTCTAAGATGGGCTATAGTAAGAAATTCAGAAGCCCCATTGAATTGTAAACAGAAACACAATTTTCTAATTACATATATAAAGCTAAACTACACAGCGTACTATTTTTTTAATTTTTGAAATGATATTTGAGTCGAAAGTAAATTTATTTTTTTTATTTTTTGTAAGAAAACTGTCAATTTGATTTTTCTCAAAATTTCACCGAATGTTTAAAACAATATTTCTTATAAAACGAATTTAATTTCAAGCCATTATCTCATATTTTTGAAAAGATATTTAAGTCGAAAATCAATTTTAACCAACTTTTAGTAAGGTTTTTATTTTTTGTAAAAAAAACTATCAATTCGATTTTTCTCAAAATTTTACCAAATGCACAAAATTATTTTTAAGATAAAATCGTTTTTAATTCGTAAAATATTCGAGGTGACAAATATTTTTATTCAGTTTTTTTGATTAATAAAAAACAAACCGTTAATTGGATTTTTTTCTAAAAATATACTGGTTTTGTATCACGTTACAATATATAATATGAAATTTTATTCAAGTGTCTAGTGTTATTGTTTCGTGAGATATTTTAGGTTAACCAAAATTTTCACTTTCTTTTTAAATTGCTATGGTAAAAGAAACACCCTTTCAATTTTGTTGAGAGTCCTGTCTGCATCTTTCTGCATTATTATCTGTATAACAAAATTTATTTGAAGTCGATATCTCTACTGGTTCTTGATCTATAGACGACGAAAAAACGTCGCGAACGTACAGACGTACGTACACACGCACGAATTTTGTATTTTAAATCCTCCGGGATTTTTTTAAAAAGATTTTAAAATAAAACGCTAGATTAAAATTTTAAACAAGTATTTTATTTATTAATTTGAGCATCGGATCCCTTACCACTGGTGGGGGGAAATCTTCTGCTATACGTAGGAGTTTCAAGATGGAACTGAACTTATTGTCAGGAAAAATCCTGCTTATTTATACTATTTTGATAATCTTGATTTCTTCTTACAGACTATAAATATGTGTGTATTGGTACACATGCATTATCATCATATTTTACGATGATTCAATTTTATTGCTTTTGATCGTTGACGATTTTTGTTTACATTAGTTTGATTTTTGATCGTTGACGATTTTTGTTTACATTAGTTTGATTTTATATTTATGTTTGGATATTCTGTATCTGTGGGAGATTCTTTGTTAGACATTCTTTGTTTACAATACTTTTAATATTTTATGTCTATTCACATAAATTATGTTCAATGAAATATGCTTGGTGGGCATTTAATATTTAATGGTATTTTTATTAAGCGATATGGAATACGCTTGGTATGGTTTGGTTGTTATGATTGGGAAGCAATTCTATAACTCCTCCCCCCTTTGATTTTTGTTTCTCCTGGAACAATTTTTTGTATAGAATTATAAGTATAATACAAATTATAACAATTACAAATATATTTACACCAAAGTGAATAAAGGATTGGTCAGAAACTTTTTCTACTATTTCTTTAATATTTTCAATGTTTGTTATATTATAATCTTCAATTTTTAAGTTAATGTCTGTTAAATTATAATTATCTTCCACATAAATATTTATTGGTTGTTTTAAAATTGAATGTTTGTTAACATATTCTTTTTCGTTTATCTTGATTTTACAGTTTTCAAAATTTATTAATACATTTCTTTTTATTGGAATAACTTTTCTTTCATCACAAGAACTTTGTATTTTAGTGTTGCTATTTTTAACAATTAATATTCCATTTTGAAGTTCTTTTACAATATTTTTTTTTCATTCTTTCTTTTAAGACAATTATTTTTATTTATACAATTAGTATAGGTTTTAAGATGTTTTAATTCTTTATTTTCAAGATATTTATAAAAAGTATCATTTATTTTTATAATATTTTCGTCATCTATTTCTAATTCAATATTTTCCTCGTTGGGGATAGACGTTATAAGATATTTATCAAAACTATAAATTTGATCTGGTATTTGAATTATAAAAATTAAAAGATCATTATTATATTCACTTATAGAGAGTTAAATGTTTTTTAGTTTGAATAAATCAATATCATAATATTCTATTTCTTCCGCCGCCGTTAATAAGCTATTTGTCATTATCTGTAATCTTCTTGCTAAAATAATATTTTGTTCTAAGTCCGTTATAATTTTCTTCAATGCCTGCATGACCTGTTTCTTTTTCATGATACAATTTTATCTGTTTAATGGCTTCTTCTTCTGTCTCTAAGTCTTTAGCAAAATGTTCACATTTATAAAATTTTATTCTTGTGCCAAATAACTCTATAAATTTTTGTTGAATAATATTATATTCCCTGTCTGTTAATTCAGTATAAATTCCTGTACTAACTTGTTCTATTAATGGTATTATTAAATCATTAAAATTATCTTTATATAATTCATTTATTCCAATATGTATTCTTTTATATTTAGGACTTTTATTCAATCCATTTCCTGCTTTTAAAATAATTTGTTGCTTAAAAATATTCACTGCACTATCTTTTATTGGAAAATGATCATTCATTTCTTCATGTTGTGAATGTACTGTAGGCCTGACTGAATCCTGCTCTAACATGTGAATTTCTTGTGTGTCTTTAATTTCTCTACTCAAAAAATCTGCTACTGTATTACATGTACCTTTTAAATATTCGATTTGCATATCGTATTCTCCTAATTGGAGTATCCATCTTTGTAATCTGGGTGAAATATCTCTGCCTAAATTTTTTGTTTGTAGCCATTTTAATGGTTGGTGGTCTGTTTTAAGATCAAAGCGTCGACCATATAAATACGGTCGTAAGTATTTTACTGACCAAACTATAGCGAGTAATTCTTTTTCTGTTGTACTGTAGTTTCTTTCATGTTCATTGAGAGTTCTACTTATAAATGTTATTGGATGCCCTTTCTGTGTTAGCACTGCTCCAATGGCATAATTGGATGCATCGGTCGTTAAGACGAATTTTTCATTAAAATCAGGATATGCAAGTACTGGTCCCGTTTGAAGCGCATTTTTTAATTCTTGATGTGCTTTAATATAATTTATATCGTTTTTATCAATTTTTGTATCTTTCTTTAAATATTTGGTAATGGGTTGTGCAATTTTTGCATAGTCTTTAATAAATTTCCTGTAATATCCTGTTATTCCTAAGAATGATTTGATTTCTTTAGCTGTACAAGGAAGTTGTATTTTTTCTATAGCTTCTATTTTATCTATATTGGGTTTCACACCTTTGTCTGTAATTGTATGCCCTAAGAACTTTGTTTCTCTTTTAAGAAAATTACATTTATCTACCTGAACTTTAAGGTTATATTTATTTAAACGTTGAAAAACTAATCGAAGATTTACCATATGTTCCTGTAATGAAGTACTAAAAATTAATATATCATCAAGTTATACTACACAGATTTTATTTATTAAACCTTCTAAAACCTCATTCATCATTCTTTGAAAAGTGGCTGGTGCATTTTTCAGACCAAATGGCATTCTTAACCATTCATAATGTCCGTATGGAGTTGAAAAAGCTGTTTTTTCAGAATCAAGGGGATTCATTTTTATTTGATGAAAACCTTTTGCAAGATCAAGGGTTGAAAAATATTGAGCTCGTCCTAATTTATCTAATATTTCATCGATATTAGGTATAGGATGCTTAAATTCGATTGTTTTTTCATTTAATTTTCTATAATCGACTACCATTCGCCATTTTTGTTCACCTGAATTATCTATTTTCTTTGGGACTACCCAAATAGGTGCATTATAAGGGGAAACACTTTTTCGTATTATACCTTGTTGTAATAAATCATTAACTTGCCGTTCAATTTCTCTTTCGTGGATTTTAGGGTATCTATATATTTTACTGAATATGGGACTATCATGCTCAGTCCTAATGCTATGAATAGTTTGTGTTGTTGAAGTAAGTTTATCACCTTCTTGATAAAAAACATATTTATTTTCATCAATAAATTTTTTTAATTCCTGTGTTTCTTCATAATTTAAATTCTTATCTATTAATTGGCTCATTTGCGTTGAGTTGCAATATTCTAGAGTTTGAATTTCTTCATATTCGTATATACTTTTAATTTCTCTCTTTTCGCTGTCATAATTCTCAAAGTATGTTTTTCTGTTATTTATTTCAATATATCCTTCTTTTAAATACAATGTCGCTCCTATAGGTTTTAATAAATTTTGACCTATGATTCCTACAAATTTATTATTTCGTATTCTCATCAACTTCAATGCCATGGTAGCTTCATCTTCATTGAATTCTACCGGTACTTCAGTTATGATCTCAAATTTTATAATATTTTCATGATTGAGCGATTTAATTTTGATTGGAACTTTCATTAAAGTTCTCGGAATTTCTATTAGTTGTGACTCATCAAGTATACTTGTTGTTGAGCCAGTATCTATAAGAATATTAAATTTTTTATTATTTATTGTAACTTTTATTATGGGAAGTGATTCTTCTTCCCGGCTATGGTAAAATTTACCTCTTCATTTTTTATTTCCGTATTATTTACATCCATAGGTTCTGGCCTTGGATTCCTATTAGTATTATTATAGTTATTATTCCTATACTGTCCTGAATTGAATGATCTTTGATTATTATTATTAAAATTTGCCTGATGGTTATTTCTATTAAATCCGAATCTAAAATTATTTGGATTTGCGTTTCCAAATATTCTATGATTATTTTGTCTAACTTGTTCTGAAGAGATTCTATCATGTTGCGGCCTAAAATTGTTATTGAAATTATTTTGTCTAAATAAGTTGTTGGGATGCAAATTATTTCTAAAAGGATTCCGATTTAGATTTTGATTAAAATTATTTTGATTTGATTTTGGTATATTTTGATATTTAATTTGTTCATTGATTTGTCTTATCATATTATTACTCTCTAACAGGTCAAAAGCCTCCATAATATTATTTGGTTGGCTTGCAATCACAATTGCCTTTTGACTGGGTGACAATGTATTTTTAAATGATTCTAAAGCTATACATTCATTATTTTTCTGAGTATAAACATTATCGGGTTCTAGTTGAGTTTTTGTTTGTAACTCTTGCAACAAATTGTCAATTTTATTATAATTCCTAATTGTGTCGTTCTCATTGACACTATTTATTTCTGTCACTAATTTAAGATAAGATTTTTTTAATGCCAAATTGTCTTACCAGTTGTACTTTTACGTCTGCCCAAGGTGCAAGATGTTGTAGGCTATTTATTGCTCTCAAAGCCTCGCCTTAAATTTTCTGATGCACCACAAAAACTGCTTGTTCCATGTAAGTTGGATCCTGGATTCTCTCAAGTAAATACTCCATCGATGATATAAAAAGAGCCAGATTGTCTGATGATCCTTTAAATGGGTTAATCATCCTTAATTCTTTTAAATAGAATTTTTGCTGTTCTGCCCAAACTGCATGTTGAACTGGATCCATCGGAGCTTGTGCTCTTGCTTGAGCTTGAATTTCGGCTAATTGCGCTTGCTGATTTGCAAGTGAAGCCTGTTGAGCTTGATGTTCTGCGGCGTTCATTTTGTTTATAGTTTCTTCTTGTATTTTAAAAATTCTTTCCCTTAGTTTCCGCAAGTTTTTCATTCACTTATATTTTCTTTAAAAGTTATTATTTTTTTTTTGTATGCACTTTTTAATTTATTTCTTTTTTTTTTCACCTGCTTGTCTTTTGCATAGACACTTTGTCTTTTTCGTAGACACTATATTAATATTTTGTTTACTTATCTCTCTATGAGAATGCGTGTATTAAAAAAAATTTATGAACACTTAAGTATACAAATAATTTTGTTTTTCTGGTACGAAATTGTTTTGTCCACTAAAACACTTCAGTGTTATTAATTTTCACAAAACACAATTTAATTTCGATCGTTGAACAATGTTTAAGATAATGTACGTTGTACTTTAATCCGCACAAAATTCTACCGGTTAAAAAACTTTTTTTTTTATTTTCTTTTCGGTCCGATCACTGAATCTCATCTATTCATTAATTTTCATTTAACTTCTTAGTGAGATCCTACCGACTGCGCCAATTTTGTATTTTAAATCCTCCGGGATTTTTTTAAAAAGATTTTAAAATAAAACGCTAGATTAAAATTTTAAACAAGTATTTTATTTATTAATTTGAGCATCGGATCCCTTACCACTGGTGGGGGGAAATCTTCTGCTATACGTAGGAGTTTCAAGATGGAACTGAACTTATTGTCAGGAAAAATCCTGCTTATTTATACTATTTTGATAATCTTGATTTCTTCTTACAGACTATAAATATGTGTGTATTGGTACACATGCATTATCATCATATTTTATGATGATTCAATTTTATTGCTTTTGATCGTTGACGATTTTTGTTTACATTAGTTTGATTTTTGATCGTTGACGATTTTTGTTTACATTAGTTTGATTTTATATTTATGTTTGGATATTCTGTATCTGTGGGAGATTCTTTGTTAGACATTCTTTGTTTACAATACTTTTAATATTTTATGTCTATTCACATAAATTATGTTCAATGAAATATGCTTGGTGGGCATTTAATATTTAATGGTATTTTTATTAAGCGATATGGAATACGCTTGGTATGGTTTGGTTGTTATGATTGGGAAGCAATTCTATAACTCACGCACAGACATCTCTCTTAAAAATCTTTTATTTCAGAATATCTCGAGAATCAATAAAGGTATTGACTTTTATATTAAATTTTGCTTTAATCACATAACTTTCTTAGAAATATTCAATTGCTTTTGGGACCAAAACATATGTATATTGAAATTAAACTCATTTGCTTATATGCAAAATATTGTTGTTAACTTTAAAATAATTTATTTTGTTTAAATCCAAATGAATACTTTTTTAGAAATAACCAAAACCTACAAAATATCTTAAAACTGTTTCGACTCAACTGTATTGATATTTATTTCAAACTTTTGTATCTTGCATAAAATGTTAAAATTAATATTTTGTAAAATCGTCAAAAATATCGACAGACAGGTAAGAATCGTAAGTTATAAGTGTGGGGTTTGCATTCCAGCCTCTTTTTAAAGTTGAAACTACTTTTTTAATTAGTGGAAATGTCTCGCTTGTTAAAATTATAGTTCAGGCTTCATAGAATTACTTTGTTGCGGCGACGCTTGAAGCCAAGATCTTTTAGGGTATACCACCAGAAGCGTTTTTCTGCATACCATCAGCCAGTGTCCTATAGCAGCCCATTGTCTTGCAACGTACCACTGTTATCATACCGAGGCTTGCCAAATGCCCTCCTTGCACCAACATCTATCCTTCTCAGTCTTCGCTGTTCAGAATATTTATTCAAAATTATAAAGTAATCCTGAGGAATTCTCTTGATTAAGGAACATAGTTTCAATAATAATATGGACAAAAGAAAACATCTCTCACCCCTTCTCTCTCACTGGCTTTGTCCAAAGTCCATCAAATCCGTTCTTGATACACCATCTTTTTGTTTGATTATGCCGAAGCCAATGCCAACAACCCATTCTTCCATAATTCATAAGGATCTATAAAATCCCTTCCGTCCATGTTTTTCTTTATTCCTTTTTTTCCCGATCGAAACAATCCCAGAATGCAGTTGTCGTGCATATAGAAGTGACTTGGGTACGAATGATAAATGGGATTTGTAAGATTCTTAAACTGACTACAGTCGGGAATTTCTCGGATTCGAAAATCTATCCTAATACGCTCGAGTTTAGCATTAGGTATAGTCCGTACAATGTGTACGTACGTTACATACATATACTCGTGTATGTATATTTTACTGATGGGTACGAGTATTGCCATTGCCAAAGCTGCTGGCGTGGCTTGGTTTGGTTTGGATGTGTGTTGAATTATATGGACGACCAACAGGCTTTAGATGCTCCATTTCATGCACCAAATCGAATCGATTCAGCAAAGACCATAAAGTATAACACTCAGTGTGTCTGTTGTGTGTGGTTCAAAAGTTATCCTTTATCCTTGTTAAGAGGGAGAGAGCCTTTTCTGTTTCTTCCATCTATATACACAAATATATTGCATAGAAACCAAAGGACGATGGTGAGGACGACGACGAGCAGTATAAGACTCTGGTGGGCCGTGAAAGCTGTAGCTGGTTGATTGAATGAAGGCCCCCTCTACTATCGCGCTGGGATTTGGCTTGCACAAATGGATCGAATGGATTTGTATATTTTATAGTATGCAAAGGGATGGGAATTCTTTTTTAAGGGATATTGTATACTAAGATACATATACGAGATATGCGCCTTTTCTGATGGTAACAATGTAAGGAGACGAAGGACTTTTTTCTTATCCTCGCCATAGTCGATGTGTTATTATTACGTTATTCAGAATCCTTTCTGCCATATAATGCTCGTAGACACAACTACTTTACTTTCCTAGACGAAGTAACATTTTTCTAAATCTCAAAGGACATCTTCTTAGTTGGTTTTGTATCTAAGAAGTGAAATGCGTATACAAAAGGAGTATTATAGAAGTGTATATGAGTATTATTCTAGGTCGTTTTTCATTTTTTGTCTAAGATAATTCTTTCTTTTTGATGAGCTGTCGTATAGACAGCTCAAAAAATGAGCTTTAAAATTGCGTCTTGGCAGGCATTTTGCATAAAATACAGTTTTTCCAATAAGAGGATTTATTTTGATATTAAAAATTCGAGGGAATTCAATTAGAAAAATTATTTCATTAAAAAAAAACACAACACATGCCATGCCATTAACAATAAAAAACGATATTAGCCTAATGGCCGCCACGGCTACGATTGCAGCACCATCTATTTGTACACATTTTTAACTTCTCATGGAAAGTTATTGTAATCGGCCGATTTGTCGATTGAAAATTTTGACATTTCTCGACGTTTCAAGGCCCCTAGAGTCGAAATAAAAGACTTTTATAGCGACTTCTGTGCGTGCTTGTCTAAGTACGTTCGCGAAGTTTTTTTCGTCGTCCATAGCTCAAGAACCAGTAGAGATATCGACTTTAAATAAATTTTGTTATACAGATAATACTGCGGAAAGATGCAGAAAGGGCTCTCAAGAAAATTGAGTGGGTGGTTTTTTTACCATAGCAATTTAAAAAAAGATGGTTTACCCAAAATATCTCATCGAACCAATAACACTAGTGAGTTGAATTAAATTTTATATTATATATTATGACGTGATACCAAACAAGTATATTTTTTGAAAAAATTCCAACCAACGGTTTTTTTTTATAAATCAAAAAAACTAAAAAAAATATTTCTCACCTTGAATATTTTAAGAACAAAAATTGATTTTATCTCGAAAATAATTTTGTGCAAAAAAGAATAACGTTTTTGACATCTCGATTTTGAGAAAAATCGAATTGACAGTTTTTTTTATAAAAAATAAAAACCTAAAAAAAACATTACTAAAAGTTGGTAAAAATTGGTTTTCGACTCAAATATCTTTTCAAAAATTTGAGATTATGGCTTTAAACTTATTTTGTCTTATAAGAAATGTCGTTTTCAACATTCAGTAAAAAACTGTTTTTTTTTTTACAAAATATAAAAACCTGAACAAAAAACAATACCAAAACAAAGACAAGATAAAAAAGTTATGAGCTACTGATAAGACGTGCATTTGATCCGGTGATAAACTTACTTTTTTTCTGATCGATAAACGCATTCAACCTCGCTAGTTTTTGTGTCTTCTTGTGCATAAGCTGATTTGCTGTTTGTATAAATTTTTGGGCAAAATTGCTTACATTTTAAATAATATTTGCCTAAATAAATGTGTAATAAAAGTGGAAAAATATTCTTTTGCATGCAAATTATTTAACGAGTCTTTAAGTAATTCTCTTGACTCTGCTCTCAAACTTATTAAAGTCCAATAAATTAACGTTTATCTAATGCTCACCCATGCCTTCAAACCCATCTAAACGACCGCGCACTTTTAATTCTACACCCATAAATTCGCCCAAAAGCTTATCATCTCGTAAAATCCTAACACCTAAGAACACTCCGACATCAATGAAAATCATGGATAAGACATGGATGGATGAAAAACTTCGTCAACAAAGCGAGTTTATTGTTTCACTTCTGTCAAAAAAACTCGAAAAGACGGAAAAAAAAATAACTGAAGAACTCGGCCGTGAGATTAATAAAATCAAAATCAAATCCAGGAAATAAATAATCGTGTTTTGATATTAGAAACCTCCAAAACCAAAATTTAAACTGATATCGACTCTCTAAACACCGAAATAAGTAATATCAAAATATCACTAGCTAAAGTTACTACCGAATGTACGAGCACTAGATCTTGTTTAATTGAAAACTCTAATCAAATCAATAATGTAAACAATAACTTTGATCACACCGCTGACGAAATTGCCAAGCTTAAAAGCTCCTTGAACGTGTATGAAAACCGAATTATCGATAGAGACGCCTTTATTTTTGGTATCGTGTGTTTACCTAACGAAAATCTCAAATCTATTTTCAATCTAATTTGCACAATAATTAACATTAAACCACCAACACTCAATAATATTTACCGCACTCGCCCAAAACCGAACACAAAAACTCCGCGATTATAATTAAATTCAACACACCATTCGATACAAATTTTGCGCTTACTTCGTTGGTGAATTACCGAAAATACCTTTGCTTAAACGATATAAACCTTGCTTTCGATAGCACTTCCGCTCCCGCCTCTTCGTCATCTTCTACGATCTATATTCGTGAGAGCTTAACAGAGCACAACAGGCTCATCATGCAACGTGCACTTGCTTTAAAGAAAAGCAAACAATTGTCCACTGTGTATACTGCTCGTGGGGTGGTATTTGTAAAACGTCATTCAGATGACACAGCTGTGAAAGTTGACTGCATCCAGGGACTTGATGACGTTGCCAGATCAGCAGTTTCTTGTGAAAATTAATATTTATAAATAATTAAATTAAATTAAATTTAAATAATCATTGTTATCTTTATTATTGTATATATACTGTTTTTTGTATTCTATTTTCTTCTTGTTGTGTATAATGAATAATTTTAGTTCTCTGCGTTCTATGGTTAAAATCCTGAGTAAGCAGAAATGTGGCCTCAGGATTTGTCATATTAATGCGCAAAGCTTATTACCGAAAATTGATGAGTTCCGTGATCTCTTTGTTAATTCAGATGTTGATGTCGTTTGTGTCACCGAAACATGGTTGAGAAATGAAGTAAGTGACGAATTGTGCATATTAGAGGGCTATCGTACTTTTCGGTTAAATAGATTTGCTCGTGTTGGGGGTGGTGTGGCAATATTTGTTAAATCTGTTATCAAATGCAAACTTAAGTTTACGTCCGACGCAGGTAGCAATCTTGAATATATGTATGTTGATTGATCTTCTGGGCAGTGACAGTAGTCTACTTTTAGGGATTATTTATAGGCCAAATAGGAACATAGACTTTTCACCTCTTTTGTCAGTTATAGAAGAAGTCTCGTTGGGTTTCCCTAATATTGTATTATGCGGAGACTTCCATTGCAACTTATTGAATACCAATAATTTGACTGATAGCATATGCGATCGCTCAGTTTAAGTCCAGTTAACACCACGAATCCAAACTCAAAACATGACTTAATTTTTTTAACAATCAGTTTTAATCTCGAATATTCTGACAAAAAAATATCATACCGTGACTTCAAAAACATTAACTTTCAGTATCTTGAAGAGCATATAAGACTCATCAATTTGGAGAGTATATTTTCTATGCCCTCCACTAACGAACAATAGCAATTCTTAACAAATAATATCCAAACCCTTTTCGATACGCATGTTCCTTTGAAAACAAAAACTCTAAATTCTAATGATAAACCATGGTTCACGCAAAATATTAGACTGTTGATGCAACAACGAGATAATGCATATAACAACTGGAAGCGATATCGGTTGACCGAATTGCGACGCTTGTTTTGTTCACTACGAAACAAAGTCACAGCTGAAATCCGTTAAGCCAAATCTCAAATTTTGTCTAATCAACTAAATTGTAATTGTAAATTGTAGAGGAACTTGCGAAACGTTGGTATTGGTAAGGCTCTTGCCTACTAACGATGTTAATGTAAACTCACTTAATAAAACTTTCATCTCAGTTCCATCAACCGGGGCGACTTTCTCTGATAATATTTCATTCAGGGAACATTTAGATCACTCTTGTTTCAGTTTTTGTTTGGTGGATGTTGCCGATGTTGTTGAAAGTCTGCTTTCAGTGAAGTCAAGTGCTGTCGGTCTGGACAATATTAACCCCAAATTTTTAAAAATAATCTTGCCAATTTTGTTGCCTTACATTACATACGCATTTAATACTATTTTGATGTCTGGAGTTTTTCCGGACATTTGAAAGTCAGCAAAAATCATACCACTTCCCAAAAATGCTAAGGGATCTGAATATAGACCTATCTCAATTCTACCCTATTTGTCTAAAGTCTTTGAGAGAATTTTACAGCGACAAATCAATGCTTACCTTACAGCAAACTCTTTGCTCACTCCAAAACAATCTGGTTTTCGGAAGCAGCACAGCTGTACAACAGCACTACTTTGCGTGACTGACGAACTAAGACAAGGGCTGGATAAGGGTGATGTAACTTTCTTCGTCTTGCTCGACTTTTCTAAGGCTTTTGACACTGTCAACCACGTAATTCTGTGTAAAAAACTTATGCAGCAGTTTAATTTTAATTTTTTTAATTTTGGCAAGCTCTGCTAAGCTCGTTTATTCTTACTTGTCTAACAGAAAAGAAGCAGTTCAAATTGATGACTGTTTGTCTAGTTTTTTACCTATTTCGTCCGGTGTTCCTCAAGGGACGATTTTGGATCCTCTACTATTCTGTATCTATGTAAATGAACTTCCAGGTCTAATCAAAAACTGTTCCTGTCATCTGTACGCCGACGACTTTCAACTTTATTTCAGTTGTCCCCTGTTGACTTGTTAAGCATGGCGCCACTAATATCAATGAGGATCTTGATACTATTTCAAACTGGTCTCACTTAAATGGTATTTTTTTGAACCCTAAGAAATCTAAATGCATAGTAATCTCCAAAAAGTTTCTTGATCTCTCTTACTTTCCTTCGATTTTGTTAAGTAATACCCCATTGAATATGTTGAAACTGCCAAAAATCTTGGTGTTAACTTTAATCGCTCTTTAACTTGGGACAACCATATAAATGGAATTATAGGCAAAGTTTATGGTGCCCTACGTACTTTATGGGTAACACAGTATTTTACACCAGTAAACACACGCATGCTGCTTGCCAAGACCTTGTTATTACCAATTTTAATTTATGGTTGTGAACTATATTGCAATTGTTGTTATGAAAGTAAACGTAAACTTAATGCCACTTTTAACAATATTGTTCGCCATGTCTTTGGCTTACAAAGATATGATCGTGTATCCAATTTTGCTACCCTGCTGCTTGATATGACTTTTGATAACTACCTTAAACTTCGTAGTTTGTTGCTATTCACTGATGTATTGCTTACACACCAACCACAATACTGTTTTGACAAGATAAATTTCCCTACCTCTAGTAGATCTCGTCAATTGATTCATCCTCGCTTCACATGTTTAACATCCGAACGTCAACTCTTTATAAACTCAGTCCGACTCTGGAACTCTCTTCCTCGCGCTATTACGGAAATCCAAAACGCAACAAGAATTAAAAAGGCTCTTAAAGATCATTTTTCACATAGCATTTAAATACTTGAATTATTTTTTGCAAATGTATATTTCTGATACTCTAACTTGTTCTTTTTTCTTTTTTCGCATTACTTAGTTTCAATCGTGTATTATAATATTAGATACTGAATTATTAGCTTGCTCTATCAATTTGTATTATTAGCTTGTAACTATTTTATAAGATATTGTATCTTACAGTTATTAAGTATTCACGAATAAATTAAATGAAATGAAACTTGTATTGGGTTCAAACTAGGCTTTCTCACAGAAAATATTGTTTTCGACATTCCGTAAATTTGTTATAAAAATCCAACAGTCACTTTTTTCTTAAAAAATAAAATCTACAAAAAATAGTAGGTACGCAAATTTCGTAAAAATTGATGTTCGGTTCTCGATATCTCGTGAACATTAGAAGATATTGACTTCAAATGAATTTCATTCATTCAATTTGTACTTGTTTATATAAGAAATAAAAATGTTTAAAAAATGCTACTAAAATTAGTAAAAATTGGTTTTCGACTAAAAATCTCGTTAACAAAAATAGATTTCGAAATCAAACTATTTCATCAAATGCAAAATTGTTTTTAATTTTTTTGAATAATTCAACTGACAACTTTTTTAACAACCACACGAAAACCTACAAACCTTTTAAAAGCAAGACAAATCGACAGACGGGACGGGATGGGAAGTTATCAGTGTGTGTCGCATCCCAGCCTCTTTTTCTTTGACTAATGCGATCACTTTTAAGTTCTAAGACCGTTTGTGAAGCATTGGCATAGATCTACCCTACTAAAGAAAAAAGTCTAAAATTGTTAATCACAAGATCTCGGTTGCTGATTCTGATGGTCTTTTCCAGAAATAACACGAACAGGAAACTTTTCTTGCAAAATTACTGTGAACTGTGACTGCAAATTTGTAACCACTTTTGTATTGAGTTTTTACAATTTCAATGCGTTGTTGAAGCATGTATAGTTCATTATTTTCAATAAAAGAATATTTCTTATTTGTAAACTTCAAAAGATGACATCTGCCCAAAAAGAGGACTATTCAAAAAGAAAACTCTTATTGGAAAGTAATTTAAGCATGACCTAATAGAGTTGGTGTCAAAATCCCGAAAACCACTTATCCGGAAATTTCAACGTCACGAAAATTCAGAACTTATAAAACACAAAATTGCAGAAATCTCAAAATACCGAATTCAAAATTTCGAAAAACTATGTAAATGGAAAATGTTTCGGAATTTGAGGCTTTCTCAATTTTGGCTCTTCTGTTTTCTAGATTATATTTTTACGTGATTCTAAGTTTTCTAGATTTTGGGTTTCCGGGATTCTTAATTTTCGGGATAATGGGTTTACTGTATTCAAAATTTCTGGACTGTGTCCGTCTTCCGAACCAATATTTTTTGTATGGCATAGAAATTTCACTTTTTCTCTTAAGGATATTGCCTCAAAGATATTGTGTTCTTGTTTTTTTTTTATGCAATTTAACTATCCAAAGAACCTCACATTTTAAAGCTTTTTCGCTTGTTGAAACACTTATGTCTTAAACGCACGGTCTTTTTTGCATTCTCAATACATTAAACAGCTTGGCTTTGTGCGTTTTTATCTTTTTATCATTTTTATGTTTGCATATTTCACTATAAATTCTTAAGTCAAAGGATAACATTCAGTGATTCGGTTGAGACGAGAACATAGCAGCATAAATGAAAAATACACACTCGCCTTGACATTTAGACTACAACAACGTCATTTTAGTTATATTTTTCATCTTTTGAAGTTTGTCTATTTTGTTTTTTATTTCTTAGTCTTTTTGAGCTAAAATATATGCATACCATAGGTATAGGAGGAGTACATAAGAATGCAAGAGGCTTTGTGTCTGCTTCAGTGGAGAATCTTTTTCGCATTCTCGTTTTGTTTAGGGGTTGACTTTAACTTTATATGAATGCGTTTGTTTATCATTTTTGATGGGCCTTTTAGTCTGACAAAAGCTAAAAGCTGTGTGTTTGGTATGTTTATGTGTCTGAAACATTGCAATAATAATTTCATGTCATTTTTAGAGGAAAACAACAAAATAAATGACACGGCTTGTGGTTTTCTTGGATCATGTGCGGTCTTAACCTAGAAAAACCACAGAAAAGTATGAATGAACATTTTGTATTAAAAATTGTTGTTGTCTTTTTTATGTTAACCCACGTTAAATCTTCTTTAACATATTTTATATCACTGAACATTTTTTTCTGAGAAAAAAAAAACTGACCTTGCACGAGACAATTAATATTCACAAGAAAAAACACGAGACCAATACCGATACCGAAACAATTACTGACATTTTTCGATTTGGATGAGACTAGCACAGATATCGTCGGATCTTTTGGCCAGCCAAAGTGGCCAATATAACAGAGAAAATGCTATCTTGCAATGTCACTTTCTAATCATCAAGTGGAAGTGATTAGACATCAAAATTTATCGAATCAAATACTTGTTGCCGTTCGCTCAACTATGTCATGTAAATCAATTTCACTACCTATCACCGATATTGAACAAATGTGTGTTTCCATCAGTCTTGAACCTGGTATGTTAATGTACGTCATCGTTAGTTAAATACCGCCAAAAAGCACTATTGAACTTTATGAAAAACATCTTACTAACATTGATTTTGTTAATAATTTCAACAATAATTTGCATAAAATTTGTATTATTGGTGATTTCAACTTATCCGATATAAATTGGTCATATTCCTTAAGTGAAAATATGCTTGTCCCATGTAATTTAAAAAAAGTTTCTGAATTAGGACTGAAAAGAATATCTCAAAACCTCCGTGGTATAACAAAAGGCTGGCTCATTTAAAAAATTTAAAAAATAAATCATAATGTCAAACGCGTTGGATGACAAACATTCATTTTGTAAACTTCGTAAAGAAATCATGGTTCTCAGCAAATTCTTGTTAAGAAATTATATTTCGAACATGGAGCTTAATTTAAAAAGTGATCCGAAACAATTCTGGAGTTTTATTAATACTAAAAGGAAATCAATTGGCATTCCTACTACGATGAATTTTAGAGGGGATAATTCTACTGACATTAATAAAACTCTTGATCTTTTTGCTAAATTTTTTGAATCAATCTACTCAACTTCACAAGGAAACTTGGATCTTCTTTCAAATATTTCCCCTAAAGTTGATATTGGCTCAATGTACTTAGAATTATCTGATGTATTAAATGGTCTTCAAAATCTTAAACCCAATCACATTTCTGGTGTCGATGGCATTCTTGCTCTTGTCTTAAAAAATGCTCTAATTCTGTATGCTTTCCATTGCAAATTATATTCAACTTATCTTTATCGTCCGGAATATTTTTGGACGAATGGAAATCTTCTTTTCTGATCCCAATTTATAAGGCACGTTCGAAAAATAATGTTGAAAATTACAGAGGCATTTGTAAGCTGTTCTAAATTGCTCGAAAGTTTAGTAAAGAAAAGACCAAACTGGATTTTTTCGTAAAAGAACATGTAAGTGATGCCCAGCATGGGTTTATATCGGGTAGATCAACTGTCACTAATCTCGCATGTTTTATCTTCTTTCGTTATTAATTGTATAGAAAGTCAAAGTCAAGTAGACGCTATCTACACTGATTTTAGTAAGGCATTCGATTCTGTATGCCACAACATACTGCTTCGTAATCTAATCTAATCTAATCTCCTTCAGTGGATTTCATCTTTTTTAACTGATAGAGTGCAAAAAGTAAAACTTGATAATCGAACCTCGAGATCTATTAAATGTACCTCAGGAGTTCCGCAGGGTAGTCATCTTGGCCCACTTTTATTTATAATCTTTATCGATGATATTTGCAAAAACATAAAGTTCAGCCAATGTCTCATATATGCTGATGATCTAAAATTATTTTTAAAAGTGAATTCCATTTATGATTGCTTAAATCTCCAAATAGACCTCGATCATTTATCAAACTGGTGTTTGGTTAACTGTCTTAAACATAATGTGAAGAAATGCTTCGCTAGGTCGGTCTCTAGGAAACTCTCAACTTATGAGTTTGCGTATTCTCTTGATCGTATCCCTCTTCAGAGAACTGCTACAATAAAGGATTTAGGTGTCTCCTTTGATTCCAAGTTTACATTTGTTCCGCACATGGATGCTATTGTTGCTAAAGCCAACTCTATGATTGGTTTCATTAAAAGAAACTCAACTGACTTTTCGGATCCCTATACGCTTACTTCTCTATATAACTCATTAGTTAGATCATTACTTGAGTATGCTGATGTCATATGGAATCCTTTCCAACAAACATTTTCGGATAGAATTGAGAAAGTTCAGAATCGTTTCACAAAATATTTGTTTTGTAAAATGCGCTGGAATGTTTGTCCAGATTCTCAAGCTCGACGTAATCTTCTAGGTCTGAAATTCCTCAAATCTCGAAGAACTATTCATGATATAGTGTTTGTGCGAGATATTTTATGTTACCATATAAAGTGTCCTAGGTTAGGTTAGGTTAGGTTATAGTGGCTGTCCAAGATGGAAACGGACACACGTAGGCCAGTTTAATGGCTCATTGTGATACCACATGAATCTTGAGGCTTCCTCCTAAGCTCAATGGAACCAGTTTGAGTCCCTTACGAAACGTGAGAGGCTGATTATGCCGACATGATTTAGATCGTTTAGATCGTTAAAGAAGAATTCTCCTAGGTAATTCTTGCGTTTTCGAGCCAGAGCAGGGCATGTGCAGAGAAGATGAAGAATTGTTTCTTCCTCTTCCTCGTCCATACAGCTTCTGCAGAAATCATTTGAGAATGGCGTGCTTTCCTATCAGACAGTGTCCGGTTATGACACCTATATGCGATCTGCTTAGAGAGAGCAAGCACCTTGAACGTTTTAAATCCAGTGTTGGCCAGATGTTTTTTGTGACTTGACACGTGGTGATGTTGTTACACCTGGTGCCTGCCCTCCTCACATCGTCTTGCATTAGCAAAAGTTTACAAGTAGCGAGTGGTATGCCAGTACGTGCCAAACGTGGTACTATGGGCTGTACTGTAACGTTCATAGCGAGTTCATCTGCCTTACAGTTACCTGGAATGTCTCTATGGCCCGGCACCCAGCAAAGGTGAATATTAAACTGTTCTGCCATCTCCATTAGAGACGATCGACAGTTATGGACTGTTATAGAGTTTGTAGAGACAGAATCCAGAGATTTAATAGCGGCCTGACTATCTGAGAAAATACGGATATCAGATGTTGATATCACGTTTTCTTCTAGCCAAGACAAGACTTCTTTTATCGCCAAAAGTTCCGCCTGGAACACGCTACAATGATTCGGAAGGCGGAATGAGAGACTTAATTTCAGTCGTTCAGAGTACACACCTCCACCAACCCCTTCTTTTGTTTTTGACCCATCTGTATAAAAATGGATTGACTCATCTTCCAGGAATGTCCTATCCTCCCAAAAGATCTGGGAGTTATAGAAATCTGGAAATTTCTGTCGAATTGCAGTTGGGGGATGGTGTAGTCTCTGTGCTTTGGAATTGATTCTAAATAACTAAGAATTACGGAGTGGCCAATGTTGTTGTTAGTCTACTGCGACGAAGCTTTGAGGCGAATAGCAGAGCTTGCAGCTATTTTTTTGCCAAAATGTCAAGAGGTGTTAGGTAGAGTAAGGTATCCAGTGCCTCAGATGGGCTCGTGCGAAGCGTTCCACTTATACATAGGCAAGCTGAACGTTGAACTTTATTTAATTTATCTCGGTTTATACCTTTTTCTAAAGCAGTCCACCATACTGCCACACCGTATATTAAAATCAGTCTGATTACCGATGTGTATAGCCAATGCGTGATTCTGGGTTGTACGCCCCATTTATTACCGATGGCTTTTTTGCAAGAAAAGAGAGCTCAGTAGCTTTTTTGACTCTTTCCTCTACGTTGCGTTTCCAATTTAGTTTTTTATCTAAGACAAGACCCAGGTATTTAGCCTCGTCTGAGAATTTTAATTGGATTCCTTTAATATGGGGAGGGTCGAATTTTGTATCTCCTCGAAAATAAGACCAAATCGGTTTTGTGTGGGTTAACACCCAGTCCACACCGATCAGCCCAAAGTATTAGTCTGTCTAAGGCATTTTGTAAGAGTTCTTTTAACGTGTTAAGATGCTTTCCTGAAACTGCTATAGCAACGTCGTCGTCCGCATAGGCTATCACTCTGGAACCCTCCGCATCCAGACTAGTTAGGATTTCATTCACCACTAGGTTCCAGAGGAGAGGGGATAGAACACCACCTTGCGGTGTCCCTCTACTAACGAATAGTCCGCCAGAAGAGTTGCCCAGTTTTGAGTTAATTATCGTGATAGTAAGCATTAAATGAATTAACTCCCGAAGCGAACTTTCTACATTTAGAGATGTTAGTGCAGATGTGATTGCAGATGTGTCCACGTTGTTAAAGGCACCTTCGATGTCAAGGAAAGCAACCATAGTGAACTCTTTATGATGGAGGGAATATTCGACGGTGCGTACTAAGGTGTGTAACGCTGTTTCCACCGATTTACCTTTATAGTTGGCATGTTGAGACGAAGACAGAAGTCTTGTGTCAATACTTACCTATAAATGGATATCAATCAATCTTTCCAAGGTCTTAAGAAGGAATGATGATAGACTTATAGGTCATAGATCTTTAGGATTGACTTGCGAGCATTTACCTGCCTTGGGTATAAAAACAACTTCTATTAATTTATATTTATGCCCCGATTAGACCATTGAGAGAAAGATACCTTCTTTTTCAACCTAAACATAGGACAAATTAAGGAATGAATGAACCATTTTCAAGGTCAATTAGGGAGTTCAACGAAGTAATTAGTCATATTGACATAGCATGGCCTAGAAACAAATTCAAAAATGATTTGTATTATCTATTTTTAAGAAATAAATCATGAATTGTAAATTATTTTTTTGACGTGACAACGTCTTAAATTAGGTTGCGGCTGGGAGTCACTTATGAAAAAGTGTAACGCCCGGTAACGTTACGATGAGTCACCGAACGAGAGAGAGGCCCGCCGAATGCCTTGCGTCTCTCTCCCACTCAACTATGATCGGTCTGCCGCGCGCGCAGCACTAGAGAATTAGGCGCATTGAATCGGCGCATGCTTGTGTCTCTGTCTTTGTCTTTCTCAAACGTTCTTGGCGTTGGAAAAACAAGAAAGCGTCATAATACAAGTTCACACGTGTGGTTAAAGTATCGTCAGCTGTGTCTGTAGTGAAAATGTGGAGTGCTTAGATTCGTCATTTACAACAACTACAACAATAAAGGTAAATAATTGTACACTGATATTTCATTATCGTAAACTATGATTGATTGATTAATTGTTAGATTGACACAAAAGTTGAGAAACTGAGTTTATAGGTTATGTCATACTATTGATAAATGTTGATAGTGTTAAGTAAATTATTAGTTTAAAAAATTTGTGCAATTCTTATTTTCATTCAATTCCTTGTTCCTATTGTGCAATTTAATTATATTCATATCAATAAATATTCTACCGAGAAAACGACGTTGTCACGTAAAATCTTCGCCAGTAAAACCGACTTTACAGGCAACCATTTTTTTTTTTTTGCATATACCTATGTATTTATTCTTTTTTGCATCTGTTGAGCCTTTAGCTCGTAGATTAAATAAATAAATAAATAAATTAGAATCAAATAAGTCTAATATGAGCACATATCGCACCACTCATTATGACATTTCAATATGTTAGCTCAATCTTGCGTGCGATATTCCGAGTCAGAGAAGTTCGGCGGATTTTCATATACCAGTGTGAGCACTAAGATTTTGGGATATTTTCGGGATTTTTTTAGCATAGGTATTATTTTTTTTCTAAACTGAGAATATTTTAATTAGTATGAAACATGTGTTTCCTAACGTCAATAAAAAAAATATTAACAACTTATACATTTCCTATAAGATAACATAAGATTGAAAAATATTAATATCTAACGAAATATCTTCGTTGAATATAAAAGTCTATTCTAAAGTAAAGGGTTTTTCAATTGGCGCGGGTAGACTTTGGTGCACCGTGGCGGCCATTTTATTTTAGTGACATCTAACAAATATTTTGTTTACGATTCAATAATAAAACTTTATTATCAAAATTAATGTTCGTTAGCGCAAACGTTGCGCGCATTGCGCCCATTTTACGGAAGACGTGGTGGCCTTTTACAGTCGACTCTTCAACGTTTGGTGGGCCAAATTTGAGACGACCTGTTCAGTAAACAATCAGCCAACACCCGTACGTTCAAGTAACGCAAAATTGGCCGAGAACATCGCCAAGACAGCCGTGCACAAGGAATCTGCCTTTCGCAGACTTTAACTTGGCGCATTTTGCGTCGAGACTTGGGCCGTACAAGTTTCAACTGACCCAGGAGCTCAAAGTTCATGACAATAGACAAAGCAGTTTGTTTGCTGACTGGGCTTCGAATCGTTTGGAAGAAGGCCCCAATGTTGGCCGAAAAATCATCTTTAGTGACGAGGCGCATTTTTGAATGAATGGTTGTATTAACAAGCAAAATTGCCGTATATGGGACGACACCAACCCACGCGAGTTTCACCAGGTGATAATGCATCCTCAATAAGTTACCATTCGGTGTGGATTTTGGGCTGGCGGGCGGCGCACAGTGGCCCGTTTTGACTTTTTTGGTTGCAAATATCATATCTCCTATATCTTTTATCTTGAAGGAAATTTCCAAGGCTATAAAAATTGTGACTTTAAAAAAAAATGTTTACAGGGTGTTTCAGAAATTTGTGTTAAAATAAGAAGTTTTAACAAAGGTGATAAATATAGCGGTATTTTAATATGCAATCGTCAAAATCAATTTTTTAAGTAATCTAAGTGAATTGAAACAGTAGAGCAAAAAGAAAAAGGACCAATTCGAGTGAAAAAGTAAGAAAAAAAGTATTTTTTTTTAAATTTTAAGGATTTTTTTTTTATTTTCCAGTATTTAAGAATACATAATGTATTTTGGTGATATATCAAAAGTCAAACAGTGTAAAAAGAAATAAAGACAAAAAAAAATTAATATATAAACACTAAATTTCTTGAAAACTATCATCTAAGTCCGGGGAAATGTGTAATAAACTCATCATTTCTGTAGAGTATCGTTCCTTCAGATCTTTTTGGCTTCTCACATGCCTTCAGGAAGAAATAAGTGGATCCGAAGAGGTTGCAAGCATGTTAAATAGGTCCTCATTCTGCCGAATCCTTGAAACTTTGCACTGATATCGATATTTCTTGTAGTCTTTATTTTTGCAGTTCTCCAAGTGGTAGTGATTGATATTCAATGATACTTTGACTATGAACCAATATTTTGTGTAGAGTAGGTGTGAGTAGTTTTTCAGGATACTTTTGTTTTAAAAGCTCTGTCGTTTTCTTAGTATACTCCTTAAATTTAACTGCATTCACTACTTCTCTCCAATTCAAAACGTTCAATATTACTTTGAGCCTCATTATAGCTTCTCCATTGACTCCAGTTATTCGAGTGGTTGCATCTGAATGTTCAAAAAATCTTCTTGCAGTGTTTCCGTCATTAGTGTCTCCAAACCCTTGCTTTGGTTTATCCACATTAAGGCCAAGCTCATCGCGAAAACGCCTTTGGATCTCTTGTTTTATTCTTTTTCCGCCTCCTTGGTCCCAATCGATTCATCAGTACCTTCTCTTTCTTGTCGAAGAGTATACGCAAGCTTCAAAATAAATTCCATGGATCTGATTCTGGCGTGCAGTGGGGAAATTCCATATTCGTAATTATGTTCGTCCTCAATTGATTCATCTTTATTGAAGTTCTTTTGTGTCCTTTTGCATATCGGACATGACCGCGTAGACTTTGTTTCCGTTAACTCGTTTAATACTCTTCCGTCTATCATAGTTAAAAAGAACTCGTGATTCACAGTTATAGTTGTTTCTTCATTAAGTTTATATATTGTTGGTTGAATATCTGCTATTTGACTTTTAATATTATTAACTGTGGTATTTATGATGTCACTAGTCTCTTTAACATATTGAAACACAATGGGCCGACAGAAATGAACTGATGATGGGCGAGGGTTCCTCCAATGTTCCCCATTTGTACTATTGAGTCGAAGTGGGACAACTGATGCCATGAACATGAGTGCGTCTGTTTCACCATCTGTTGTATTTATTTTTTGCTTGTAGGCACTTTGTCCAGATGATACATCGCAGCCCCATTTACTCTGTAACGTTAAACTTCTTGGCAGTGCCATTATTTGATCCTCCGTTTTGCTTTCTATTAGCCAACCGCATTGCTGTATGATCCATCATGTTTTGAAGTTTCACTCTAGCTAATATTTCCGTGGCTTCGCAGTTTTCGGAAACTGCTTCTTTTTTCGCAACCGTAATCATATTGCAGGATGGCAAGACATCTATGGTGTGATGTCTTAACGAAGTTCTCAGGATTTTATATTTTTCTTTTGAGATTCCCAAATCCATAAACAAAGCTAATGCGTTCTCACTGGTGTATTTAATGGGATTGTATTGGGGAGTGTGAATGCTTTCCTTAACTATTTTGACACGAAGTGGACTTGCAGAAGATATTGCCTGAATTATATCCCTCTTCCCCTTTTCATGGTCCTTATTGTATCTTATACTCAAAGCTTCAGAGAGATGTTCTGTACATATCTCCTTTGTAGCTTTGATTAGTTTTTGTTTTTTAGTAAATGTTGCGCACTCAGTGACTGGCTTCCTTGGTCTTCCTCTTGATGTAGTTGGGAGATCACCCGCTTCTTCTGTGTTTCCGGTATTGATATGCAGAAATAAGGAAAGCCATTCTGCATTCTTTTTGAAGTTATTTCTCGATCTTTTGGCTGCTATCCATTTTCTATCAAGGTTGTAATAAAATTGTTTTAATATCTGTTTGACTGCATTTATATATCGGTTCCTACGCTCGTTGTCAATGACACTCCTTTTATTAGCTCTTTAGAGAAAGCTAATCTCTTTGCTAGGCAGTTCGCCGCCAATTCTACGCCGCCAGTGAGTGTTATGACTCCGCCTGTACTTGAGCGAGTTAGTGATTCTATGGGACCAATCTTTTTTCGCACTCGTACTGTGGCAAGAGTCCTTAGAGATCTAAACACACATAAATCCGCTGGTCCGGATGGTATCCCCGCTATTGTTCTGAAGAGGTGTTCTTCAACGCTGGCAAAACCACTGCGTAAGCTTTTTCCTCTGTCCTACTCCTCAGGTCTCGTTCATTTCGTGCATTTCATTTCAAAAAAATTGCTTCTTTTAATGATTTCATTTCTTCAGCTAATGGTACATTTCATACCTACAAGTGGTCTCTTTTCAAAAGGCTGCGATTAAGAAGTTTGAGATACGGCCTTTAATTTTACATAGAACATGCTGTCCAAAAAGACCAACAAAAAATGGCAATCGAAAGTTTACTAAACTAAAACAAGTTTTGGAACATGAGTGTTGTTGTTTTAAAAAATTAAACAAGAATTTTTTTAAAGGAAATGTTAACATGGCTTAATTTATTATTAACTTGGTAGTTTTTTTTAAGTTCCCATGTAACGCACTTCTTATATTGTCTTTTGGAAGAGTCAAAAAGTCTATAAAGACTTCAAGAACTCTTGGGTTGTTAAAATTGACTTCACCATTTTATTTATCTAAACATATGCTCAAATTGTTTAATGTCCCTTTTAAGCATTAAAAACAGTAGTTAACTTTTTCAAAACTTCATGCAAGCGTATTTTTTTCTTTTTTCGGGTTCCAGTTAACGTTCTTTAAGTTTTAATTCAAAATATAAGTATCGATATCTTTTGTGGTTCTTAAGATATGAAGAATGAAAAAAGTGACCCTAAAAGCGCAAACGTACGTATACAATACACGCACGCCTCTAGAAACGAAAGATTAAGGATGTATTGGCCTGGAACATTTTAAATTTGATAAATCGGACTAATTCCTTTAATTTCCAATAAGAACTAAATGGAAACAAGCAAATTTTCCTGGCTAACAAAAAAAATTAAAATTGACTTTAGAATCGAAGGGAAGACTTTCGACGAAATTTCAAAAATTGTAAAAAGACCCCGTTCATCAATTCAGTATGTCTTGGAGCAATTCAAAAAACCAGTAGACGTAAAACCAAGATCTGAAAAATTGATCAACGTAGTGAGAAGCGATTCGTTAGGAGTATCGCAGAAGGCCCTTAGCAAAGTACTCCTCTTACTCGCGGTAAATTGAAATCAATAGATGGACTACGAAATGAAACACGTAATAAAGCAGAATTCGTTTATGATCGAGTTGAATTTATGGACGAAGGTTAATTTAACATCTTTCACTCAGATGGTCGTCGAATGGTTTATAAAAAACCAAATAGCCAGTTGTCAGTGAAAGCTCGAGTGGGGAGGTTCATGTCCTCTCGTCGTGTTCTGCGTTTTGTATTAATTGTTGTCTTGTCTCCCGTCCCCGTCGCAGTCACGTTAATTTAATTTATTTAAAACAAAAAAAAAAAACTCAAATAGAATCAAAACAAAACTAAAAAAATAGTGATACAAAAATATAATCAATAAAACTAAAACAACAGAAAATAATAATGATAAAAAAAACAGTGAAAAGCAACAGCAATATATAAAAAAAAGCAACACAAAGGGAAAAAAGCAACAATAAGAAAATACCTACCAGTACACAGTAAGTGTATTCCCTTCACTCTTTTTTTCATTTTCTTGTACAGTTGTGAGTTGAGTGAATCAGCAGGTGCATGCATTGGTCTAAGCTTTTTGAAAGCTCGCTCAATGGTGTGTATGTGTTGGTTCATTCAATAACACATGGATTGTAGATTACTGTTTTGATTGTCAGGGTCCGGACCAATTCAACGTCACTACTATAGGCATAACACTAGTAGTGAGGTTGTATTGTAAAGACCTTTAAATAATCTTATACAGTGATTTACTTAGAAGTTCGTTTGTTTTGATTTTAGGATTTTTTTATATTGCAATGACTCGTAATTTTAAAGTAGATTATAGTAATGTTCGTGGGCTGAGATCGAATTTTCTGTCTGTATACATCCACATTAATTCTAACAGACCAGCTGTTTTGGCATTGAGTGAAACCCAAGTAGGTGAAGATTCCGATCCTACTGAATTTTTTATTCATGGGTGCCATTATTCTTCTCACACCATGGTCTCGCCATATATATTAGGAATGATGTTGCATATCAATTTTTACCACAATACGGTCATTGTACCAACTCCCTTTTTAATTTCATGTGGTTAAAACTTTCCGTAAATAAACACATCATTCACTATTGTTTTCTTTATCGGAGCCCAAACCTGGACAGAGTTTCAACTTCTCAGGAATTTGATGCTCTGTCTGACTCCATACAAAGAATTGTCTCCCTGTATCCTCACACTGAAATCATTAATACGGGCGATTTCAATGTTCACAATTCTTCGTGGCTTCGCCATTCGGGCCAGACAACGCCCGAAGGAATGTGTGCTGAGATTTTTGCTGAGTTTAACCATCTTACTCAGCTTGTCAATGAGCCTACTCGTACTTCAGACGTTAACGGCCGAGCAGAAAATACACTTGACTTATTTCTCACCTCTGATCCTGATAAATACACAATCGGTGTATTGACGCCTCTAGGCACATCGGACCACAGTGTCATATCTGCTAATTTCTCGTGTCAAACAAATCCAGTTAAAGAAAGAGCTCCAAAGAGAACCGTTTGGCAGTACGAGAAAGCCAACTGGGACGGTCTCAATAATTTCTTCAGGATCTTTAACTGGTCGCTATGCTTCCTCGGTAGCGACGTAGACTCCAGTGCAGATATGATTTCTAGTATGATTCATCTGGGAATGGAAACGTTTATCCCGAATAGGGTTAAAAGTATTAAACCCAAGGTTAAATCATGGTTCGATTTGAAATGCAAAGAGGTTATCAAGGAGAAAGAGGTGAGCTTCCGATGTTTTAAAGCCAACCCAACTGAGGAAAACCGGAAAAAATTTAAGCAAGCCAGGAAGGCTTGCAACGCCTATATTCGAAGGACCAAATTTTTACATGACAAAAATTACGGCGAAAAATACTGCAATGTCCCAAAGGCAGTAAGAATTTTTGGTCATTTGTAAAAAATATGAGGAATTCTTCCTCGGTTCCTACGCTTGTTGTCAATGACACTCCTTTAGTTAGCTCTATTGATAAAGCCAACTTATTTGCTAGGCAGTTCGCCGAAAATTCCACCTTACCAGATAAATCGCCCACCAAGATCATATGATTTAACCAACTTAGAATTTTTCTGGTGGGGTTTTCTTAAGTCACAGGTATAAGCGATTGAACTGCAAACCACCGCGACCCTCAAAGACAAAATAATCGATGTCATTGGTCAAATTGAACCTGATTTATGCGCCAAAAACTGGACATTTTGAATGCTTACCACTCAGTGACAGTTATTTAAAATATTGTATATTTCACACATAATGTCATTGATAGGTCTCTCAAATATAGATAAAATCTTCTTAATATCTCACATACAACTTCTTCTATTCAATTTTAAAATCGACGTAGTAACGTTTTACATATATGTACATACATCAATCATATATTCAGAAAAGAGCTGTGTAACAAAATACTCTACATTCATCCATAGATAATCGTCTCTCTTTGATTCAAGAACTTGGTTTAAAAAAAATATATATAAATAAAATATCAAGAATTCTCATAAATAAATTCCTTAAAATACCACATGGAAAAAAAAGCTATGGTAAGACCTTTCCATTCAATAAAAAACTCAATGAATCGAAACGTTGAGCGCATTGGATCAATGCAAGCAATGTGCATCAACCACAAAAGAAAATATCCACTCTTAAACTCTGTGCCCCAACAATTTTATTGGAAATTCTTTTCTTCTTCCACAGAAGGACTTCTTTTTTTTTTTTAAACTCGTATATCTACCTATGTATAAAAGAAAGAAGGATTTTATTGTCCTTTTCGCATCCTGTAGTGTATACTCCTGATTTAAATTCAAGTTTTAGAATAATCACAAAACTTCATTCAATACAGATTATATATGTATGTATCTATATGTATAAAGACACTTCTATACATACCTTACATAATATAAAAGACAGGTAATAGGTCTTATGTCTCAGATGGGTTAGAAGAGAAGAAGTAAATGTAAATTCTAGACAGAAAATATATGTATATAAAGTACAAAAAAAACCTAAAAAGATTATATATATAAGTACTTACCAACCAATAGTTCTATGTATGTAGTGTATACATACATACATAGGTAAAGGTAGACGTAGAAAGTTTACATCCAGGAAAGTCCAGAGATATCAAGAGTGAAAGATTTATTAATTTACGGTTGGCAATTTGGTATATCGGTTGAGGGAAATTTAAATTTAATTGAAATGTTTTCGGAAATTCATTCCTTTCTTTGGCGAGGAGCGGTGCTACCACTTCCGACCGACCGACCGACCGACGACGACGTTTTATACTTCTAGATTTGTACGTATATCATTAAACTCGTTATATCCAATTTTCTATATATGTATACCTATGTTGTGTGGAAGATTGTATCAGTCTGTATAATATCTATACCTACTACCGTAAAGCCCTTTAGTTCTTAAAACTTTCACATTTACAAGCCAAACATTGTCCAACATTTTAATGTGCCAAATTTAGGTATAGGTATGTTGTACCTATCCATAGAATTGAAAAGAGAATGCACAAGAATTACTTAATTTGAAATTCCTTAGAGCTCAATGTTTCTTTCCCCTGAAATACATACATAGGTACGTACCTACAGGCTTTACCTAACTATACATTCTATTGTTATAGTTTTTTTTATTTAAAATAGGGGGATCCTTCGTATAACCTAGATTATAGTCATTTCATTTCTAACAATCCATAATGAAAATTGAAATTGTTTTGTGAAATAACACAAGGGTTTGCAAATTTAAGTCTGGTGCATTCACAGAATAAAATTAGAAAAACCTAAATCAATTTATGTATATAATTACATATAATTTAAATTAAATCTATTGTTTGTCCAATGATGTCCATGTTGACAACTTTATCATATCACACCAATATGTATAAAGAAAACCTTCTACATACGAATCAGTCTCCTATATGCAATACAAATATTTGACTAGTTTTTGAACATTCCTATGATTATGACATTTTTGTTATTGGAGCGATAGGACTCTTGGGTTGGGCTTTTCAATACGTTTGTAGAAAGAATTAAGGTGAAGTTTTAGGTTGGGTGTCAGCTGTCAAGACTTTAGCTGGCAAGAACAAACTCAATTAAAATTTTAGTACCATCATTGATTTAATGTCAAAATACTTAAACTCGAAATTAAAAATGCATTTGTTAAAGCTGCTATTAGACGGTCAATGTAAACGGTGAACGCGTTGCCTTTTTGACGTAAGAATGAAGTCAAAATCTATAGTGTAATCGTCAGAGAAAATGCTGTGAACTTGTTAACGAGAACACTGACATTGGCACCAAGGGGAGATCCAGACTTTTAATGAGGGGGGGGGGTGTTGACTTACACACTTAACATATAGACGAGTTTTCACTCACCGCCTAATAATGTTCTTTAATGTTCTGTAAAGAAGTTTAACAAAATTTAAATAACATAATGTGTATCTTAACCTTAAATGTACACATTTCAAGGGCTAAAGTGACAACTTTAGTTATTACAATTATTTTCGAACGCTGTTGTCCAGCAAGGTACATACATTCTAACTGTTTAATTTAGTCGACTCTCAACATATGAAAGCATTCGAAGAATCAAACAGTTTTCTAAATATGCCATATTTAAGATAAAAACACGGGTTGGGTTCGAAATCCTGTATGGATCATAATACTGTATTTAAAATACTGTATCTCAAAATACTGTTTTTCAAAATACTGTATGATCAAAATACTGTAGCTCAAAATTCTGTATCTTAAAATTCTGTATACCAAAATTCTGTATTTCAAAATGCTGTAAATAGGCTGACAAATAAAAATCGTTTTGATAATGTAAAAAAGTGCGCACTTTTATAAAAACGATTTGTATTTGTCAGCCTATTTACAGCATGTTGAAATACAGAATCTTAAAAACAGATTACTTTTATGACATACTTTTAATAACATTATGATAATTCATGTCTTTGAATTAATTAAAAAAAAAAAAACAAATAAATGGTATCTTCGTCTTATTTTCTCTTCCCATTTTCTTCTCATTAATTGTTATTTCTCTCACAGTTGTACATATATGAATTGTTGTTACCACAATCAACAATTCAATAAACAATTACACCGAACTTATTGATCTGTCAAAACTTCCACGTGTTCGTTCATTTCGTTGATATTTGAAAGCTAATGCAAATTTAAGAATTAAGTGAAATTGGAGTTTCAATAAATGATAAAATGTACATACATACATAAATCGAGTTCTGCTTTTGTTGTTCTCTATAATGGAAACTTAAGAGCGGATTTTTTCAAAAACACAGTATTTTTAGATAATGTTTTGCTCATACAGCATTTTGATAAGAAGAATTTTGAGATACAGTTTTATCAGATACAGTATTTTGACAACACAGCATTTTGAGATACAGTATATTAATCATACAGTATTATGAATATACAGTATCATACAATATGATACAGAATTTTAACCAAACAGTATTTTAAAATACAGCATTTCGAGCCGCTCCCTAAAAACACAATAGTTTAGAGGGTTTTGTTGCTCTCATGCAGAAATGTAAGAAATTGTTTTGAAACGTGGCTTTTTTCCAAAAAAATATATTCATTTTTGTTGGCATTTCTATTAATACGAAAAACACTACAAAAATTTAAAAACCCAGAAAATGAGAAAGAATCTGATAACAAGAATTGTTCTGGCTTTTTTGGCGTAGTTTTTTCGGACTAAATTTTCGGGAGTCTATTATTACTATCCCTATAAGTCTGCTTACTCGTAGATTGGGACTGATGCTAGAAAATATTTTGATCTTAAAGGAGTCAAGAAAACTTAAAAATTGTGGAGAGAAAAATGTTAGTTAGTTAGTTTAACAAAAGTGTCACTTTTGATGTTTTTGGGACATTTATATTCTTGAAATTCGTGTTAAAAACTCAATTCTAGAACATCACTTCAAAAAGTAGATTTAATACATTTTTTAAGATCTTAAAAGTTTTATTCAACAGAAAATTTATTTTGAAAGAAATAAAATGCACAACTGGGTCGCTAGAACTTGCTAATTTCTTCAAAAAATATTTCATATTTTTTAAGATTTAAAAATATATATATATATATTTAAGTTTTTAGATTTTAAGTATATATTAAGAATTGTTAACGTTAGTATTTAACGAATTATAAATAAATTATACCAACATTCTGTTTTATTAGCCAGTTTTTAATTCAAAGGTTCGGTGGGTGCAAGATGGGGTGCATGCAAAGTTTCTTTTGCATTTAAATAACCTGGATTTAAGAAAAATTAATTTACCTAGGTGTATCTTAATCCATATTCGAATATTACTATCAAAATAAGACTACGTTAATACTTAAGCAAGGAAAAAGTAATTTAATTAAAATATTTTTTTTGGTAATTTTCAATTTTCTCAAGAACTAAAAGACATAAAGTCATCTAGTTTTCAGTTTTTGATCAAAAACAAATAAGAGCAATGAATTCTAGAAAAAAAACAGTAGATAATTTGAAGTTTTGAAAAACTACACTTTACTAAACCTTTTTTTAATTTTTTTTTGCAAAAATTTTTAGTTTAAAACAATTTTTTTCAAAAACTATACATAGTTTTGACTTGATTTAAAAACAAGACAAAAATTTTGGCTTTAAAAAAAGGTATAATACTTAATTGTAAGTATTACCATTATTTAATTACCATTATTTAATTTAATGTATATATTTTTTTAAACTGCCCCTACCGCCTAAACGGTGGAGATAGACAACCCCCCTCCCGTAGTAAAAAATGCTTGTTTTTAACTGTTCTATACAAATCCGTCATTAAAATTTATCGCCAAAGTTATCGTACTCTCCCCTTAATTTTTGTATATACAAATTTTAAAATTTGTCTTTAAAATATTTTTGGTATGTTAAAAAATGTTCACCAATTTCTGAGATATCAAGTTTTGGAAAAAATGATTAGTTTTTTAAAATAAAAAATTACATTTTTGATCATCAAAAATCAGCACCAATTTAAAAATTTGATCATCGACAAGAGCTTTCACTGAAAGAAAAGATAATTTAAATCGGTCGATTTGTTCTTGAGAAAACTTAAAAACAAAATAACGGCTTTATGAGGTACCCTTCTGGAGCAATACCAAAATATATTTTTCTTGTAGAAAGAAGCCGAATTAAGAAAAAAAAATTAAAGAGAAAGTTTTAAATAGATCTTCATTTTTGGTTCAGTCAGAGGTTCATTTTTGAAAAAAAAAAAGAATTTTCGATTCTAAATCAAAAAATTTGTATGGGGATTGCTGTATTACAGACGGACGGAATCGGGGACCCACTTTTTTCGATCGTAATGCAATATTTGATTCGAAATTTTTTACGAATTCAATACTTGCGATATAGTTCATGTATGTCTCAAGTAAAAATCACTTCAATGTTAAGTATTTATGTGCATCAAAAAAATAAGATGGCATTGAAGGCTAGTCTCAGGAATTTAAAGGCAATTTAATAAAAAATTGACGATCTCTTATTCAAGGTTTGCTGTTTTTCTTAGAAGTAAATTTTATGAAAATAATTTAAGGTTACAAAAATGTTAGTTGTTTTTGACAGCAAACCACTTTTTGGTGAATGTGAATGGAATTTCTACAAAAATACAAATAAATTATCTCCCAGGGGGGTCAAAAAGAGTATTAGTTAAATTAAAGGAGTCTGCACTTCTGCAGCACCAGTGAAGATCTCATTCCATATGAATTGTATAAGTACTGAACCGAGAAAATCGCCTGCTGTTTTTTGAAACTTTTCAACGACCTTTATGAGTAAGATTTTTCCCCTTCATGTTTTTATCCAGCTGTTATATTCCCAATATTCAATCTTAACATGGCATTTTATTACCTAACACCTCAATAGAAATATGTAATATTATTGCAAAAATTCTTATGTATGCTGATGATATTGTTCTTTTGGCGAAGACACACCTATAAACCTACAAATGATGAGAACGAAACTTGAAGATTACTGGAAATTGGGGAATCTTACAGTAAACCGGAAGAGAGGAGATTTTTGTTTAGATATATTTTATTTTTATTCTTTACATTAAAATATAACATAAGTATGAACATATTTTACAATAATAAAGCATGGCTATTTGCCGTCTGCCTGATTGACAACTTTCTTTAAATTTATATAATTATATTATTCTTTATTAAAAAAAAAATCTTTTATAATTCGGTTTCTATAAGCTAATGCTATTTGACAATATTTCATAATTTGCACAGCAAAGACAACTCTTCCCGATGCAGAATGAAGTTAAAATTAAGGAGTTCACCTCTTAATAATCATTGATATTTGCTTTGTCGTGTAATCATCACGGAAGTAGTTTTTGTGGTTTAGATTGTAATTTAGCTTGATATATGTGTTTCTGTAGATGGATTCTTCTGCTTCAGCTGCGAACTCACATCTTAATCGATCATCTATAATAGAAATTAGCTGATACAGAGAGGGTTTCCACATTAAGTAATCATCAGGTGCAATATCTATTTTAGCTTCTTCCGATAGCTCTATCCAATCTCTAAAACAATTTGATTTGCTATATATCGCCTGAAGTGCTGATTTTTTACGGAGACGCACATCAGACATTTTAAGGACATTACATACATACATATGTAGTCAACTTGAAATTTAAGGGTTTTAATAAATAGTGGCGATATACTGGTTTCCAGCATAAGCATGTAGTTCGGAGCATTAGGTGGTAATCGAAATATTCTTTTGATATAAAATCGGGGAAGTTTTTCTGCGGTATCATATTTTTTACTACCCCACACTTGGGCTGCATACATCAATGTTGACTCAGCTACCGATTCAAATACTTTGTATTTATTGCTGTGAGCTATGTGTTTATTGGTAAAGATGTTTCTCCAAGCAATATTAATTGTATTTTTGGCTTTTTGTAGTTTTTCGGTGAGATGTCTTTTCATATTGTTATTTTTTGTGATAATGATCCCTAAATATTTGTATTCGTTAACGACTTCGATTCTCTCATTGTTAAATGTCCACCGCTCTTGTTCACCTAATCTTCCTCCACCTTTCCGAAAAACCATAATCTTCGACTTCTCTAGACTGACAACTAATTTCCACGTTCTGCAATACTCACTAAGTTTATTAATCATTAGTTGCAGCGATTGTGGTGAGTACGCAAACAACACTATGTCATCCGCAAAAAGAAGGACCTTGATGATAGTTCCAGCATATTCCACTCCTCCCGGCAAACAATCGGTGATATCGTCGATAAAAAATGCAAATAAGCTTGGACTTAACATACAACCTACCTTGCCTCACACCTGTCATCGTTTCAAACCAATCGGAAACGTTTTCTCCATCCCATACAACTGCTTTGGAATCCATATAGATGTTTTGCAGTACGCGTCCAAACTTATATGACATTCCCATTCTATACAATTTATACATCAAAGCATTTCGGCCTAATGTGTCGAAAGCTGCCTTAAAATCGACGAAAAAAACATATAGTTTCTTGTTTTGGTCCAAAAAGAAATCTACGTAGAACAAAAATGTTGTCTACATTGTCTAAATCCAGCTTGAAATTCCTTCAATAGCTTGTATGAGTCAATCCACGTTTTAAGTCGACTGTGCAAAACTGCAGTAAATATTTTGTATGATGCATTCAAGAAAGAAATTCCTCTATAGTTTGCAAGGTCCATTGTGATACCTTTTTTGTGGATGGGAAAAATTAGAGCTTCCTTAAATTCCTGTGGTATCATTCCGTGATCCATGATGTTGTTAAATATGTCCGTTATCTTGTTGATCAGCTCGTCCGACCCATACTTGTAGAATTCCGAAGGTATTCTATCGGAACCAGCAGCTTTACCATCCTTGAGCCCTTTAATGGATGCATTTACCTCATCCCTCTGGATTGTTGCGTCTAAAAGTTCCTCGTTAAAAGCTGGTTGTGCAAATTGAATCGTATCACTGCTCGTAGACAAGTGATTGAGCAGTCCGAAATAATGCATTTTAAGAGTCTCACAATTGAGATTTCTATTGATAACATAAACCTTGCCATTTATTTTTTGCGCTTTCTTCCAGAACTCACTCGTGGTCTTACAACTAACTAAGCTTTTAGCTTCATTTTCATAGTGAGATAATTTTTTCTTCTTACACAATGTTTTAAATTTCCGGTTCAGTAGGAGGTAATTCATTTTTTCAAACTCATCGTTGGCTCGCCTGTATACCGCTTAAGCGCCGAGTAGGATTACTTCCTTGCTACCATGCACTCTGAGTCAAACCAGTACTCTTTAAACTCACCACTTCGACTGTGCTTCTTAAGTACCGGAGCCGCTTTCCTTATACAATCTTTGACGGTTGTAAGATCACTGCTTTCTTTCGTCCTTAGACATATATCCAATTGATTTCGGTAGGCAGTTGCCTTTGAATCTTTCCATTGCTGTTTGGGCATCAATTGTAGGTTCACACTTTCCTCGTTTACAGATGTTCCAGTGTTAAAATAGATGACAATTGGCATGTGATCTGAAAACGGTACTTGCTCCATCTCAAAATCAGTGATCACGGAATTCCACATTCTTCCTGCCCAGTACATAATCAATAACAGAACTTCCCTGTTTACCAAAAAACGTATATTCGCCGAGTTTATCTCCATCACTGGTACCATTAAGGATTCGGAGTCCAACGGAGTTGCAAAACTCAAGTATTTTGTTTCCTTTTCCATTCCTTACTGTATCCTTGGACTGCCTTGCTTGAGGGAAGATAAAACACACTGAAGGAAGACACAACGTAATGGAAATTACACATGGATACATACGCAAGACAGCCAGTGGAGATTGTGGGCTAGGGCTAGGGCTAGGGCTAGGGCTAGGGCTTATATTGACACCAAGAGCCGGCAGCAAATGTTGGGAGTGGAGTGGTAACCAAAATATATATATGTACATGTATGTGTAGATATACGCAACATTATGCCAAATTCAACCGTCGGGCGAGGTTGGGCGTTCGAAAATGGTCATTTTTTCGATTTTGGGGTCGAAGTGATAACCACTTAAATGGATATATAAACAAAAGGTGGATGGTGCCCTGATGTCAAAAAAGTGTGTCCAAGACGTTTTGCTTTCAGCCTTGACACCAATTATGAATTTGGCATAATGTTGCGTATATCTACACATACATGTATATAGATTTTGGTTATCACTCCACTCCCAACATTTGCTGCCGGCTCTTAGACTAAAATACGTTTTGAAGAACAACTTGAAAATGTAACCGCAATTAAAGCAACCTGAAGAGCATACATATATATGCAAAACACACCCATCAGTCTTCAAGCCAAATACCAAATCCTTGAAGCAACAGCAAAATCTGTTATGCTTTATATGCATCCTAATTATGGAAATTGCACAAAACCGCGACTACGTAGAACAATTGTTTGGTATTTTCATCCAAAGAAATTATTTCAACCACCACGCCCACCCATATGATTCCTTCACTGACATAGAGACAGTCTTACCTTCTATGGAATAAAACGCGTCAACCCAAAATTCTATAACAAATCTTGCCATAGATACAAAAATGTCTTTGTTTGTTAAGTGGATGGATGTTTATGTTTGTGAAGTTATTAATTAAATATAGTTCAGGAATAATAGTTAAAATAAAAAAATTATTGTTCATAAATTTTTAACTTCCCATAGGAAGTTATTGTTATCGGTCCGATTTTTCGAATTGAAAATTTTGAAATTTCTCGACGTATCAATGTCCCTAGAGTCGTAAGTTGAAAATCAGTTTTAACCAATTTTGTGTAGCATTTTTTTCAAGTTTATATTTTTTTTTGTGAGTAAGTAACTAAGTAACCTTAAGTTTTTCATGGTTCAAAACTATGAAGCTGAATTTTGCTGGGGTTCAATCCCTGCCTGTGCCACCTAACTTTTTTCACGGGTACTGCCTCTTGCGAGGAATTGACAAATCCTCCAAGAGTAATTCTTGTCATGAAAAGTGCTTTCTCAAATTAGCCGTTCGGATTCGGCATATAAACTGTAGGTCCCTTCCATCTCTGACAACATTACTCGCACACAGGAATGGTTGAGAGTTGTAAGTCACTAGGCCCTGGTTCTCTACTGACTGTTGCGCCGCCTAATTTATTTATTTATAACTAGCGGAATATTTGTCTATATATATAATTTATCTTTCTCGCGGCACCAAATAAAAAACTCAAAAGGTGTTAAATCACAAGATTTCGATGGCTAATTGCAATTACTCCCAAATTGTTTGTTTTAAGTTTGTATTGTGAATCACTTTCCTAAAAAACATAGGTTTTAGAAATTTAAGACTACAACTATTAACCTTGTGGAATTTGAGTCATTTACGCTGCCAGCGATTAAAACAATAAACGAAGTTGACAAAATAACCCATAATCTTATACTATTTAAGCTTTCTATTCATGGCTTCGGCACGATTTTGTAAAAATTTGATTTCATCTTATTTAAAACACTGCCTGTACAATGTTTGATGCGATCTCTCTCTCTTACAGTTTTCTGCTGTTTCTAGCGTACCCCAAGGTTGACATTTAGGTCCTTTCCTTTTTATCTTCATCAATAATGATATGAAATTGTTTACTAAATATTCCCTCATCTCATTTTACGCTGAAAACATCAAGTTTTTGAATACTATTAAGTAGTTCCTTATTCAACTAGATCTCGATAGTATAATTTAAATGTAAATGGATGACAGTCAGTTACTTTTTCATGAAAGCTACGTCAATACTTTCTCCATAATCAATCCATTCCTTCTGTTGAAATTATAAACGAGCTTGGGCTGTAATGCCACGAGAGTTCAATATCCTGACCCATATAGACGATGTAATATTTAAAGCCAACTCAGCACTTAGCTTTGTAAGACTTTGCTCAAAGGAATTTTCCAACCCTTACGTTAATATGCCTCTCAAGTATGGTCCCCTAATCAGGTCATACATTTTTCGAGAATTGAGAGCATTCAAAGGCGTTTAATTTGATTTGAAGTTCGAGGACTTTCGTGGCATGGTCCACTGATCGTTCCTCCATATCAAGGCAGCCTTTAATTAATTATTACCCTGGCAGAATCTAGACAGATATCTGACATCTTGTTTACCCATCGCCACCTTCAAGCCCTATCAACTGACCACATTTTAACAACTCCATCTCCTTTAGCAGGTATCCTCACAACTTGAGAATTTCTCATCTCTTTTATCTCCCCACCCTTCGAACCTATTACTTGCATGCTACGGAATGTCCTTTCTTATGACTCCAAAGCTTTCTCTTGAACAAGCCTCCTCTTTAGCTATATACTTAATTTTGTAAGTTAGAATAAATTATCTACATATGTAGCTTAAATTAAGTTAGCCGAATAAATGGCATTGTTGCCCCCAATAAAATAATCTCTTAAACAAATAACACTGCCATTTCGGACTGCCAGAAAAATATTGTTTTTTCTACAAATTTCCTGAGTAAAACAGAGTTGTTTGGTATAATGATTCTAACAATGTCCAAATCATAAAATTCTTTTAGATATTTGGATGCATAGGATAGTATCGGATATTCAAAACAGATCAGTGACACCGATGCAGATCCGGTTTCAATTTGATGTTTTATTCTACGCATTTTCCTGTTCAACTTCAGAAACTGTTTTGAAATTGTCTAGAAAATGCTTTTGAGCTTTAAAAATGAATATGATAATACTTTGTCTCAACTATCGTTCGATCCAGTGTGTTTCTAATATGCGAAGTATCAGATACTGTTTTAAAAAACGATTTTCTTGAAAAACTTTTTCCCATATTAGTCTTTAATTTATTCAAAAGTTTTAGTGTGATTTTGGTCTAGCTTTTGTTGACACATATTTAATTCATGTCACTGTGTAATTAAATTGAAACATTTAAGCCTTTTTGCCATTCTTATTTGTATACTTGTATATCGTTTGATGGCAAATTCTATCTCCTCTGTCCTGTCCCCATCCCCGTCCGAACCACACAGAACCAAACACTGAAGAATGTCAGATTCAGTATGACTTTGAGTGAGTGAAGGCCTCATAACCACATTACTGTGCCGGATTCATTCGTTGTCTGTCTGTCATATTGTCCCTCCTGATGATATTCCCTGGTGGACATTTCTTACCTTATCCAGAATTTAAATCTCAAAATTAATAGTTGTGATTATACCTATGTTGAAATTGTCTGTCAGACTCCGACTCCTACACAATGTTTAATGTTTACTCTTGCAACAAGAAAATACACTATCATCATCATATTAATACAAGTTTTGATGACTGACGATTTTACATCCCTATAATATTATTACAGAAATAGCAATCCTGATGATATGTTGTGTTGGTTTTGGTTGCTGAAGCTTATAAACCAGAAACAAAGTAAAGTAATTTAAGGTTTGCATATTTGAAAGCAATTACCCTGGTAAGGAAGTGTCAGCATGCAACACACAAAAGACCGTCAAGTTGAAGTATAACCCAACCAACCAAACAACCAACCATCTAACGCCAACACAACACAACACATCATCCTGAAAGACATAGGGAAATTAAATTTCTGGGCTGTATTCACCAGAAGCCAAAAGAGGTATTTTGTTGTTGTTGTTATAGTCCTTCATCATCATCATCATCTGATCTAGACAAGCATTTACCCTTTGCTTATAGATTTATCAGGTCAATAGCTTTATCTTTATGTCGATACAAGAT